>JAGTTD010000002.1:38898009-40250509 GCA_018398585.1 Simmondsia chinensis | reverse complement strand
TGCGTACATCCGCCCCCCCCCTCCAGACCCTGCGTAGGCAGGAGCCCTTAAGGCACTGGATATGTTCCTTTTTATATATTTTTGCCTTTAGGATTTCCGCACTTTTAGTTAGAGAGAAACATAGAGAGAGAGGGTGTGTGAAGAAACTCTTGTAATACTACATTTTCGATCTAGTGAAGTTCTCTACCTTCGTTTATGGTTTTTTTCCCGCTGTATTAATATTTTTCACGTAAATACTGGTATCTTCGTATCTAAACCAATCTATAATCTTGGATATTTCTCCTAATAGCAGAAAATTCGAATAAAAAATTATGCATAATCCACCCTCGAATTGGGAAAGATAAATAAAAAATATTTTTTTAAATTATTATTAACCAAAAGCCTTACCAACTATGTTTGATTAGTTGGAAGCATAAGACTCGAATCTAATCTAACATACAACAACCTCCAATACATTCATCATATGATCACTTCTAAGATATTTCCTAATTTATTAACTTTCTGTCAACGAGGCTTTGATTTAGCGACTAAAATGCCATCAAATTGAAGCATTAGGACAAAAGGTTCTAGGTTCGAATCTCTCATTCCAAATCGCTTACCTACCAGAAAAAAGTAACTTACTATGGGTCTATTGGGTAAAGGAGAAATTCTTTTCCCTCGGAAAACAGAAACTCAAATTCCACTTTATGTTTTCCGTCTTTTGTTTCAATGGAAAACTTGTTCTCACCTTATAATATCCCTATGTTTATTTTCGAAGAAAACACCTTCCACCAATCATCCTATACCTTTTTATATCGAATATAAACTTGGACCTAAGAGGATACCAACACTCAAGCACCGGATCCTATTAGAACTACGAAGTTAAGCATGCTTGGGCCAGAGTAGTACCAAGATGGGTGACTTCGTGGGAAGTCCTTGTATTGCACCCCTCAGGTTGGGGGTTCTTGGAAACAGCCTCCCTTTAGGGCAGCACCCTGAAGGAGGAAGGCTGCATACATCCACCCCCCTCCCCTCCCCTCCCCCCGACCCTGCTTAGACGGGAGTTCTTGAGGCATTGAAAATGTTGCTTTGCTTTTTATTTAATCTATACTTGAACTAATGTATACCTCAAGATATTGGATTGATGACTTCTCTCATTCTACAAGGGAACTAATTTTCCACCCGTTGGGCTCGGAAAATCTTTTCCTCAAGAATGCACGTCAAATAATAGAAAACAGGAAAACCGATTCATAGAATCGATAAGTTTCTAAAAATTGCAAATAATAGAGGAGAGAGAAGCTAAGATTCACATTTGTTGGTATTGTGTGAGGAGTTTATCTAAATAACAAGCAAACACAACAAACAATAATGGAAGCACACCTACTTGTATATCTCATCCACTAATGAGCTTTGTTTTTATTTTGTTTTATTACCCTTTTCTATTTATAGTTTTTAATAAAGCCTATATTTAAAAATAAGTTTCTATTATTTTAATTCTTTTTATTATAAGTAAAACCTACAAATTTTAAATTCAACACGGCAAAACTATATAATTATATTTGAAAAAATAAAACAAGATTATATATACCTTTTTGAATTATTAAAAATGTCCATAAGTTTCTGTCATATTAATAAATAGGCACCTCACAAGTGTGATAAAGTTATTTTTCATTGACAGAGCTGATGTAGCAACTGCTTTTTATTAGTGCTATACAAAAATGTCCTAAAGTATGTTTCAACACCTTTATTCTTACTTTATAAGCATGAAATTTGAAATGTTATATTATGTAGAAGCTATTTGTTTCTACTTAATTTGTTTTAAAATATAGTGTTTATAGAATACTTTTGTCATTTTACTATAATATCAATAAAACCGTAGCTGTTACTCCAGATTTTTCAACTAAAGATGACATTATCATGTCAGAGATGGACCTTTTTATTAATGCGACAAAAAACTTAGGGGTCTTTTTACTAATATGACAAAAACTTAGGGGCCTTTTTAATAATTCAAAAAAGTTAGGGTCTTTTTTATTATTTTTAAAAATATCAAGGTACTAAAAAGTAAATAACACATATATATATGACATGTTTTGAATTTTTGTTGTACACTTCTTTTTTTCCCCAAAATATTTGTAAAAGCAACATTTCCAGTCTCCTAAGGGCTCCCGCGTAAGTAGGGTCTGGAGGGGATGGATGTAAGGGAGGTTGTTTCCGAGAACCCCCAACCCGAGGGGTGCAACACGAGGACTTCCTATAAGGTCACCCATCTTGGTACTACTCTCGCCCAAGCATGCTTAACTTTAGAGTTCTAATGGGATCCGGTGCTTGCGTGTTGGTACCTTCTTAAGGGTGTTTGAAGAAAAATGTTAGATGTATTAAATTATTTTCACTTTAATGCCGAAATTTTTACTTTTTAAAAAAAAATAAGAAGTAATAATCTAATCATTTTTTAAAGGAAGATTTTATTAAAAAATCACGTGATATACATATAATATAAAATTGAGTTGTAAGTCAAAGTGCACAAAAAGAACAACGATACGTACCTCTAAGCTCGAGCCACAAAGATAGATAATCTTAACGGCTACTTTGATAATTGCTGATGTAGTCTATTATTTGCCCACATAGTATATATTTTTAATTTTAGTAATTCAAGTGTACAATATGTGAATTGTCTCAACGGAATGTTAACTATGCAGCATTTGAGATGCCGGCAGGTGGAACTCGAGCATTGCTCGTTATCTATCCAAAAAAAAAAAAAAAAAACTATGCATCATTTGATTGAAAAAATTTGAATTACCGTACATAGATTTTTAAAAACATAAAATTTATGATAATTAAAGGAAAACGGATCACTTTTAAAGGTACTTCTTCTGTAAATATTATTTTTTATCTATACAAACATACTGTACTGGTAGTATTATTTGTCCAACCCTAGCAATTGAAACGGTTGCTTGGGCCTCCAATTATAACTGTTCAATTATCAAAAAAGATTACTTGCTTTTTACCGATATTAATTATCCATATAATACACACAATATAACATGTATTTGTAGTTTTCACATTTAAAAAATCCTAATTTAAAATAATTAATACCTACACATAAGTTAGATATTAATATTATATATTTTGCAAAAAATTATTAATCGTACCATATCATTTCCTATGTGTTATGCTTCTGCTACAGCTACTGTGATTGACAGTATTCTTTACTTTTATGAGTCAATAAACTTTTAATCAAAAGTATCATGTGTAAAGTCAAATAATATATGTATATATTATAATACAACAACAACAACAAAAAATCCAGTGTCTCAAGGGCTCCTGCTTGAGCAGGGTCTGAAAGTAGATACATATAGCCTTACCCCTTTAAGGTGCTACCATAAAAAAGACTATTTTCAGGAACCCCCGACCTGAGAATAGATGTATATATTATATCTTGTTTAATTCTCGTACAGTATTTTACCAAAAAGGGCATGCAAGTTAAACAAAGAAAACACACTATGCAAGACCAAAATGAAAAGTTGATGATACTTTTGTTACTTTCTAAAAGGAATAACCAATCAAGTACTAGAAGCACCTTGTTGCCGACCGCGTCTAGTAGCTCGAAAAAAGGCTAGGGCTAAAATTTAATGTTGGTGAATCAATTATAATTAAACACTGCCCTCTGATTTGTTCCTGCCTTCGAGTCCTTTCCAGTGGCGATTGAGACTTTTAGTGTGTGCTGGGTTCACCTGTTTTTTCTTGTAATCATGTTTTCTCGATTTGAGATGTTTTATAGTATGTGTTACTTTTGATCCCCGTCTATATAAGGGTGAACTCAGGGCTCGTTTGTATGAGTTGTATGTTTTGTATTGCGACTTTCTCACTAATTATTGGGAAAAAAAATCATACATTTGTTGCTTTAGTAATGTTTTATGATACCTTTTTAATGTTTTATTGACTTGAATATTTAATTTTTTGTGCATAGCTAATTTGATAACAAATTAATAGTGCCAACAAATATTATACATAAAAAGTAATTACTTATGTAGTTATAATTTAGTTGAAACAAAAAAGTGATAAAAATATAATATAAACAAAGAAAAGAAAAAAATACACATAAAATAATCATAAAAAGAAGATCACATAATAAAAATAAAAATAATAAAAATCACACTTATAAAAATAATAAAAATCATACTTAATACTTGGATAGTTCGATAGTTATCTTACTTCGTGGCACTTGAATGTCCGTTGGAACTCTTGTGAGTCATTTCAGCGAAGATTTTGCATATCTCATTAGAGATGCTCTAAGCATAAGTAGAGATTCTTTTAGTAATATTTAGAACGAAGCTATGTTATAGATAAATATTTAATATATATATATATAAAGATATTAAAATCATTATGTTATAATAATTAATTTTGCAATATTATTTTTATAATTTTATCTAATTTTAGTATATTATAGATATACATTTATATGTCCCGAAAACAGCTTCTTTTCCACCCGAAAGGGGAAAGGTTGCATACATCTACCCCCCGACCCTGCTTCATATGGGATCTCCTGTGGCACTGGGACTGTTGTTGTTATTGTTGTATAGATATACATATATATATATAGGATAAGAGCGTGAGAGGGCCGAATTCTGACCCTCCCTTAATTTTTCTCTCTTTCTGTCTCATGAAAAGATATGCATCGTAAATTATTTTTTTTTAATGTTCAACAAATTTTGGCCGTCCATTATAATAGAGGGCAGGATTCGCCCTTTTGACGCTCTCACTCTTCCACAAGAACGTCATCTTATATATATATATATATATTTAAATAAAAACTTGTACGAAACGGCGGAGGGGGCATTGGAAGAAACAACGAGAAATTTGCGGCGTCCTCAACTCCTTTGCCAACTGTATCCCAAATCATACAAAAGCTATACCTTTATTACATATTAATTACAAAATTTATATCATAACTTTAAAAAAATTAGTAAAACATCACCTATTAAAAATATTTAGCAAAGTATCACAGCTTACTGTAACGTCGTGCAAGCTAAGGAGTATGGTTGCACGACGTTTCGGGTCGTTGTGCAACCAAAGCACCGTGTTTGGGTGGACGACGCTTTGGTCGTCGTCCTACGGTGCAGGGACCTATGTGCAGGGGGTCACGGGTTGGGTGTACGACGCTTGGGTCGTCGTGCACCGTTGGACGACCACCCAAACATGATGCTTTGATTGCACGACGAACCCGAACGTCGTGTAACCGTGCTTTTTAGCTTGCACGACGTCCGGGTCGCCGTGCAACGATGCACGACGACCCGGACGTGTTGCAAGACATCCCAAACGGCGTGCACTTACTCATGAATAGTAAACTGTGATACTTTGTTAAATATTTTCAAAAAGGTGATATTTTTCTAAATTTTTTTTCAAATTATGATACCTTGCTAAAAAGGTCAATTTATCGCTTAGATATCTGATATAAGTATTTTTATGTTTTAATATATTTAATAAAGCATTGTGAGATTTAAAACTTTTATTATACAAATAACTTGAATTGTAAAAAAATTATCAATTAGATAGTTTTTGACAAACTTTGATGAATTTTATTAGAAATTGATTCGAGAAACATAATTATAATAATATAAGGGTGTCGTATATAATGTTTTGACTTTTGACATAAAATGATTATAAAACATATCATTTTCACTAATATGAAGATATCTTATGTAGCCGTTCAGCTAATTTTTTTAATTATTCATTGATTTTTCGCTGAAAATATTAACATAGCGCATAAATATTGTTAGAACCAAAGAGGGTACCAACACGCCGGCACAGGATCCCATTAGAATTCCAAAGTTAAACGTACTTGGGCGAGAGCAATATCAGGATGGGTGATCTCCTGGGGAGTTCTTACCTTTAGGTTGGGGGCACTCGGAAACGGCCTCTCTTTAGGAGTACTACCCTGAAGGGGGAAGGCTGCGTACATCCGCCCCCCGGACCCTGGTGCCAATCACGGATGTGAGGCAACATCAACTCGCCTACCCTACCCAGCCAAACCTCCCGCCTTGGTGCCAACCAGCCATTGCCGCCAATGCTCATGTCGTGAATCATCATTGCCGCTAACCATGTATCCGCCAAGCTAGCATCATCCCAAGCAATCTGCCAATCTCTGATCCGAAGGCTGTCTCTTTCCATCTATTCTTGGCGTCCCCTTTTTGCTAATTTTTGACTCTATCAGTTTGCTCAGCTTGATCCACAAAAGCCTATTTGGCGACTGCATCATATTACATTATATTATAATTATAATGTAAGATTAATAATGATAGAGTTTTTTTTTTTTTTTTTTTAACACCACAAAGCCCGAGGCCAAAATTATATTTCCCGAGCATCCGAATATACAAGTTCCGACAAGGGGGGGGGGGGGGGGGCAGCGCCATCAATCATGAATACAGTTACCTAAGAAGTGCCCCTTAGCAACAAAATGGGTAATCCTATTACGACTTCTAGGATACCACACAAAAGCCCAAGACGGAAAAGACAAAATAAAAAAGCAAATATCATCAACAATAGCATGGATCTCCCAAGCACCCGAGTTCCTAGCATTAACAGCATCGATGAGAGCCTTGCTATCAGATTCAAAAGAAATGCAACTCCAGCCATGAGACAATGCCAAAAAATAGGCTGCCCTTAAAGCGAGAGCCTTAGCAACAAGAGGGGAAGGCTCGAGGAACGAACAGCACCAACCTCCGACAATCGAACCAGAAGAGTTCCTCGCAACAACAGCAGCCGCAGCCAAGACATCCTTAGACTTTCAAGCAACGTCAGAGTTGATCTTAATTGTCCCCCTAGGAGGAGGGGACCATCGAGCCACACTCGACGGGTTGGGGCGTCCAAAAGGAAGAGAAGAAACCTGCTGGTCAAAAATCTTCAGAGAACTCTGTAAAAAGTCCTGAATGATCAGAGACGACTTTCTAGAATGACCCTGAAAAATAAAAATTTTCCTGTTTTTTCAGAGTTGGGCGTGAATAATAAAATGCATTCATGGATAAAGATGCTTAGCCTAGTGTTTGACAATCCAGACCCCTATTACTACTCTTTAACATTTTTTTTTCTTTTTTAATTTAATAGTGTTCACACAACATAGTTTTATTACTTCAAAAAAATATTTTAATTTTAGCATTATTGTCATGTGTGAATTACTATTAGGATAATATTTGTGTCAAATAATTACAAATTTTTATTTTGGGTAAATTACATATTATTACCACAAGGTCCGCTGTAATAATTTTTTAGTCTAGAAACTTTATAAAATAATTTATTATTTCATAAGTTTTAGTGTAATTATTTTTTAGTCCAATTTCAAGCATACGACATTAGTGTTCTGACTAAAATCAGAGGTGTAGCGTTAAAGAAATTAAAGAAAAGTACTAAATTTAAAAAACGATAACGTTTTAAATAAGGATATAAATGTCTTTTTGTAACTAATGTCATTCTTAATTTTGGTATCTTTATTGATGGATGTGTCAAAAATATTTCTAGTTATAAATATGATTACAACAATAAAAACAACAGTCACAGTGCCAAGGCTCCTGCATATGATTACTAATGATTACATATAGTAAAAAGTTATTCGCGTATAAAATATAATTAAATATATCGATCTTTTTCTAATGTCAAACATCTGAATTAAGTATATTATTTAGTATTTTTAAGTGTTGTGTATTACTTACATACTGAGCCAAATATCTATCTCGATATAATTTCTGAAAATTAAGTTGTTAGATATAATTTAGTGGCTAATTAGCTAATCACCTCTTAAATATGAGGTCTTGAATTTAAAACTTATTTTCGTTGTTCTTAGAGCAATGTTATACCAACTTACTTTCTAAAATAGAAAAAATATGAAAAATACAAAAAATTTATTTTACGTTCCTAGTTTTAAATTATAAATGTACTTTTTTATAGTTTTACATATATATATATATATATATAAGAAAAGAAATAAAATTGTTAAATTTTCAACGGTCCGACCCACAGAGTTAGCATACCCATAAGCTTCACATATAAACCAAAGTAGGCTTCCATCATAAAACCAATGGGTATTAGGTAGAGTAATTCACTAGTCTTATAAATTGATCTTTATACTCTTACAACTCTTATGTAAGATTCTATTACGTAGATTCACCTATGCAGTCTCAACAAAAACAAAAAAAATAGACAATAAAAGGACAAGTATAGGTTAAAACAAATGATTGAAGGACTAAAAAGGTGACTTTATAATATATAAATATCGAATAAATATATTTAATTTGTTAACTTTATTTTTTAAAAAGACAAAGAGACATGCACCAAGCAACAAAAGCAATTCTATTGAGCACCCCCCCAGTTGGCTACTCTATATTTTTTTTTTTGGAAATTTGTCGGGGCGATGTTGTATAATTTTATGTTTTATTACTTATATATTCAAATATATATATATATATATATATATATATATATATATATCGAAGATTATCGGAGAAAACATATCTTGTTATTTAATATTTTATTAATTAAGTATTTTAAAATTTAAAGATTTTATTAATTATGTCCGTCGGTATGTTTTTTTTGAAGATACGGAGCAATATATAATACTTTCGGTTGAAAATTATTGATGTTTTTGGTCAATAATGTTGGAAAAATAATACAAGCTAATGTATTTGAACTTTTATCGAAAAACCTCTATCCCACATGGAAAAAGGAGTGAAGGTTGGTCTACTTTAAATATAGTTATGCTATTTGACTCCTTGAATTAGGTTAGGAGTGAAAGAATAGAAGGGACCACATGCGTGCGTGCCACCCGCCGTGTTTGGGAGTGGGTGATTTTTTTCTTAACGAGTATATTTATTTTTCGGAAAGTATATTTAAAATCACCGCGCCTCTTTACTGCCCTGTTACCGTTACATTGTCCCGCCATTTACTGCAGCCGTTTCCAAACTTTGTGACGGTTGAAATATGGCTGTTGGGAGGACTTTACTGATATAAAATGCTCTTGCATAGCACAATTCAGCAACATCAACGACAACATATCAGTCTCTTATCTCTCTCTATCCATCTTCGTCCTTCTCTTTCATTGGGCAAAGTTCATAGCCTTCCCTACACGGCAACTAACGAGTGCACGTTGAGAGTCAGATCGCGATAATCTTGCAGGATGGCCGCCGATCGTACTATGTGCACCAGAGCAGCAGTGAAATCGTCTTTTAGGACAGTGGCCTTTGCCACGGCGCAGTATCTTCGGTTTTGTAAGAATTTTAGTTTCTCTTTCGACTTAATCTAATTTGTTTGCTGTGTTTATATATTTATCGCAATTTTCTATCAAATAATGCCGACGTTACCGGTGGCGGATCTAAGAAGTTCCATCACTGGGAAACATTTGAATGGTGTTGTAGCAATATTTGTTAATTATTCAAGTATACGATAAATGCAATGTTATCATTAAGCTTATTCATGTATTAATAATATTTCTCTTTTATGTAACTAGAAAAATTCCTCTTTAATTTTTTTCTTAAAAGAATCGAGAAGTCTACACAAGTTTACAATATTTTGAATATCGGTAACACAACTATAACCCAATATAGAAATAAATTGTCATAGAACATAGTTTAGCGAGGCCTAAAATGGCCTATATGACTTTTATTCTTTTAAAAGATATAAAAATAGGGGAACAAAGAGATTAACCAAAAATATTAAAAACCGACCATCAAAAATTTAACTTTTTACACAAATAAATAGATTATGTCTAATATCCAATATGTATTTTCCGAAATTCAGAGGGGCACATGATTTGAGCAATATGTGTGCACACTCTATCAAAATTCGGAAAAGTTATCTTAGTTTGATGAGTTATCGTCAAAAATTTCATAATTATGTCTTATATTAACATTTTATAGTAAGATTTTGTCAAATCCTAAAAAAAGTTGATCGGACACTAACATAAGATAACTAGATGATAAGCTTTTAAATCTCACTTTGCCTAGTTTTATGTATTAATGTTTTTTAAATAATAGAGTACAAGCCCATATAGAATATGCAAAGCACGGGCCACAACCAAAAGAGAGAACAAAAGGCAACCAAATCAGTGCCACACGACACCAAAAACAACCAAAAAAATTGGGGGTAGTTAGACATATCTAATTCGTCCACTTTAAAATGAAGTTCTATTATAAAACCAATTGATATTAAACAGAGTAATTACAATAGGGTCACCAACTTCCAAAGAAGGGGAGATAGGTTTGCACATCAGTTTAAGACCGGACTGAACTAGGCTGACTAAGGCTATATACACTGGGACTAAAGACTAGACAATATATTGTCGTTTAAATGCAGTCCTTGATCAAAATGGCCAGCTCAGTCTGATAAAACGGTCTAGACTAGTATTTTTTCACCGATAGATGAGTGACTTTTAACTTCATAATGTCATATTTAAAAGATAGATAATCTAATTACTACACGAAACTACAGTAATGAATTATGAGGCTTGACCTTCCCAAAGAAAGAAAAGGAGGGAGAAGGTCATGGAGAACAATGAATATTAGGTGAGTGGTGGATCCCATACAGTTCCTCTACATTTTTTTTCCCGATAAACGAGTAAAACTGATGCAGCACGTAGATAGAAATTAGCAAAAAAAGGAAGGTTCAACAGTTTTTCTTTAAATCTCTAATGTGAATACAGTAAAAAATAAAGGGAAATAAAGAATCTCAACTAAATCATCACCACGAGAACTATAAAGAACATATAAATAATGAAAAAAATCTCACAATAATTGAATTATCTATACCCTGAACTTTCTCTTGTTTAAATAAAGCAGAAAACTCACCTGTAATAGAAGACTTAAAAGATAAATTTACTAATAATTATCTCATAATCAAATATAAGCTAAAGTATTCTAATTAATATAAAACTCTTCAAGCTCGTTTGCTTTGCTGCATGTCTTTGCCAATTCGCCAAGCCACCATCTCGCTAACTCCTTTCCGCTAAGTCACCCGTCAGGCGTGAAGATGTGGCTGCGTGAAAAACCCAAAGCTAAACAGAACGAAAACAAGAAGCAAAAAAACCTAACTTACGAGAGAATAAGGGTAAACTACCTTCATTGCATGACATACACTAAAGTTTAAAGTGGTACCGTAATACGAGGCCGAACAGAACCCCGAGCAATCGATTAAACCCCAAAATATTTAGTGGCCTCAAATTTTAGGAGTTGTGTTTTAAAGTCTCAATTGTTAATAATAATAAGTTATGCAATTAAAATTTTTATAATTTGTTGTATTAATATTATACTTTTACAAAAGAAATTTTATGATATAAAGGACCTCATTTGTAGCATTCGCTTAGGACCCGGCCATGCCTAACTAGTATTACCCTTCAACAATTTTATATTAAAACAAATTAAGCGAAAATAAATAATTTCTATGTATCATAATATCTCGAATTTTTTTGCTAATAACATAATAGTAAGAATATTAACGGTACTTTTATCATTTTAATATAATATTAATAAAATAACAGTTCTTATATCACCTCTATTAATAAAAAATTATGTTGTCACGCCAAAGAATGACCTTTTTATTGATACAATAAAAACTTAAGGATTTTTATATTAACTCGTAAAGATAAAAGTCCTTTTAAATTACTTTAAAAAAGTATCAAATACTGAAATATAAATAACTATATAATATTAATACTATTAATAAATACTCTGACAATAACATTAGGAGTTATTTATATTTTAGTACCTTGATATTTTTAAAAATAATAAAAAAGACATTAACCTTTTTGAATTATTAAAAAGGTCCCTAAGTGTTTGTCGTAATAATAAAAAGGCCCCTCTCAAACGTGATGATGCCATTTGTCGACAGAGTTACCGTGACAATTGCTTATTATTAATGCTACAATAAAATGACAAAACGTACGCTTCAACACCCTTATTCTTACTTTATAAGCACGAAATTCGAGATATTGTACTATGTAGAAACTATACGTTTTCATTTAATTTGTCCTAAAATATAGTTATTAAAGGAAAGTTTTGTCATTTTATTATAACATTAATAAAAATACAACTGTCATATAAGTTTTATCAACTAAAAATAACGTCATTACATCGGAGAGGGGCTTTTTTATTAATATAACAAAAATTTAAGAGTTTTTTTAATAATTCAAAAAAATCAGAATCTTTTTTATCATTTTTAAAAATATCGGATACTAAAATATAAATAATTTTAATATGATCGTACGAAAATGACACAAAAAACGCTTGGGGGCGGAGGAGAGAGAGAGGGAGGGGCAAAACGGACAAATCAAGTGAAGTTGTTATTGCGGAGACGGAAAGTCATGTCGTAACGGTTTCCATCCACCGACCACCGACCCTCAAAATCCACGTCACCCTCTTATTATTTTTTAATTAACTAAAATAATAAATAAAAAGAACGAAATTATTATTATAAGAACAAAAATTATTATTATTAGAGTTCGATACATTCCTAAATTAGGTACTTATAATTTATAGTACGGATTTTCTTTTGACATATGTTAAGAAACATTTATTATACTTATATTTATTAATTTTTTACTGAATTGTTCAAATATTAAAAAAATATATTATTATTTTTGTATGGATTAATAAAATACAAGAATTTAGTACAATAAATATTCTTTAACATGAGCCCTAATGGTATATGTTAGAAAAATTCTTTATAGTATTAGGGTGTTTAATATTAAGGTAATCTAATAGGTATAGTGGATGTTACGAACCTAATCGAATATTAGACCCACTATACCTATTAGATTACCCTAACATTAAATATTCAAATATTATAGATCATAAATATGTAATTTAGAAACGTATAAAAATTATAATATGATTTATAAAAGATAAAAGTTAATTAAAATTTTTTAAAAGTAATATTATTATTTTATTCCAAAAACAATAATGCACCCTATTTTTTTATTCTATAATCACTACATGTGGATTAGTGCTTTTTTATTCATTGTTTTTAGGCACTTTTTTACAATATTTTAAAAAATTGGAATTTTTTTGTGCGAGGTGCGCTGCGTGACTAAATTTTAAATAGTTATATTTATATATTATAATTAATAGATTATATTATTAACATAAATTAAAAATAGAATTTGACTATATAATAACCTATGTACATTTAAATTAAGAAAAAGAGTTAATTTTATTATAAATTAAACATCTAATATATACAAATATAGATGGAAAACAGAGATTTAAAGGAGGGGAGGTAAAATGATATACTAGAAGTTTAAAGACCGAGAAGTGAATGCTTTGAAAAGGGAAACTTCTTATTAAAATATAGCATAGGTATAAAGTATGAAATAAAGCATGAATAAAAGTTATTAATTTATAAAACCAATTAATGGTTACTCACATTAATGAATTTTCAAACTTGGCAATTCAACCCGTTGTTTTATTTGCCTCTATGAAAATAGGGGAGAATCAGTCGACTTCCCCTCTTATCCTTTGAGGTTGTGTTCGGTTTAACTTTATAACAGTTTAAAGTTGTAAAAACTCTAATTGGTTATAAGGTTTGCATTTAGTTGATAGAAAAGATTTTTTTGCATATATTTCACAGTTGAAATAGGATGATAAGAAAATAATTTTATAAAAGGGAGGCATCCCATATACTAGCTCAACAGCTCAATAGCTAAGATCCCGAACACGTTACCAATCCTGATTCGAGTACTATCATCAAGGTTTTTGGAAAATGCCAGTGCAAACTTGTGATGATAAAAACAACACTTGGGGTAAGGGAACGATGAGCTTTAAAGGGCGTCTGATGCCACCTATAAAAATCACGCACAGGATAACGAATTACAAATCGAAATAACAATCATATATGAGAGGGGATATAGGTTTAGCCGAGACCTACATACACGAAGCGAAGCGCCATAATTCCATTATAATATTGGAATTTACATAAGATGTTTCTCAATTCTCAACTAATTCTCAATCTTAACTCAAACCCTTGTCAATCCTAGTAGTAACATACACATCCTTATATATTTATAGGGTCATCATACTAAAACGCTAGTATGTCACGAGCCTCAACAGAATTGACTCCATCCCACATCTCAAAAATAAAGTCCAGTACAATCAGTCTTCACACATAACTCAACGAGCTCTAACTTAATACTGAAAGACAAACCACTACACTAACACTTTTAACCGAAAAAACGAAGTTGCCATATTGCTGTAGTTTTGAGGTCACTCTCATAAAAATCAACATCAGCTCAAATGAAAAACCGTCCAAGTTGCAACATTTTAACATTAAAATCCCAATCCCAATCCCAATCCCAATCCCAACACCCACACACACGCACACAAAAACCAAAAACCAAAGGGAAATTATCCTTTTAAGTCACCATTAATTTAAATATTTATTATCTAAATATTTAATATTTTAATATATATTTATATAATAATAATAATAATACATTTTGAGGTTTAGTTTTGAATATTATAATGTTTTATTATATATATTAAAATATATTTGAGTGATATAATACTATACCTTTTGTATCTAAGTCATAAATTAATAAAAGTGGTTTTTTTAATAAAATATGTTTAAATTTTAGGTATGATTTTAAAAAATTACCTAAATTATTTTTTTTTTAAATATTATACTTAAACTTTTTAAAATTTTTTCAGTTTTATACTTTAATAAGATGTCATTAATATCTATTAGTTTTTATTAATGTGGTATTTAAAAAAAAATATTTTAAATAAATAAATTATTTTTTAAAGTATTTACAAACTTTTTAAATGTAAATTCAAAATTTTTAAATTATTCTTCTTTTTTTTAAAACATGTCAATAGAAACTAATAGATGTTAACAATATTAACATTTAGGCGTAACATTAAAAAGTCTTAAAGTTGGGACCACAAGTACATAACCTCTTTTTAAGGAAACACTCTGAAGACGTAAGGCTGCTACATCTCACCTCCCCATACCCTACTTCGGCAGGAGCCTTTGTGACAGTAAGACTGTTGTTGTTGTTATAGTTGTGACGTTAAAAAATAAAAAAATTTAATTTTAAAATTGTATCTAAAATTTAAATTATTTTTAACTCATAAAAAATAAATAAAAGAACGGCCCCCAAGCTTTGTGCTAGTCCGACATGCCGTCCATTTATTCCCCCATGTCGGTGATTCATTGTTCTATATAACCCCACCAATTTCAATCCCCTTTTCTTTTGATTCTTCAACCCCCCATCTCAATTCTTCAATCTCTCTCTTCAATCCATCCAAAACCCATCTCAATTCTCTCCAAATCCCGATCTGGGTTACCCTCTCATGGACCCCAAGAAGAAGAGAGAGAGAGCACTAGCCCCGTCTCCCAAGCCCTACAAGGGCATACGTATGAGGAAGTGGGGCAAGTGGGTGGCCGAGATTCGCGAGCCTAACAAGCGCTCCCGCATCTGGCTTGGCTCGTACTCGACCCCGGTTGCCGCCGCGCGGGCGTACGACACGGCTGTGTACTACTTACGTGGCCCATCGGCGCGGCTTAACTTCCCCGAGTTGGTGATTGGGGAGGTGAGGGTGAGTGACTTGTCGGCGGCGGTGATTAGAGAGAAGGCGATTGAGGTGGGCGCGCGTGTGGATGCGGTTGAGATGGGGAGGAAGAGCGGGGCCGGGCCGGCACGGTGGGTGGTGGAGGAGAAGATGGATTTGAATAAGAAGCCTGAGCCCGTAGACTCGGAGTGGGAGGAGTAGAGGGAACATGAGAAGAAATTATTAGGTGATTCGGGGTTACGGTGTACAGTATGGTGGAGAAAAGGGTGAATAAATAACGGGGAGAGCGAAATCTATAGCAGGTTTATGACGACCTCGGGTTACCTAATAATTTCTTAAAAGAGTTCCGTTCTGATGCTTTAAGTCACCTCGTCTGTCGAGGACGAATCTAATTAGAAAAAGAGAAGAGGGAGAGAGAAGGGCGGTGGTAAATTAGGGCAAGAGTGGTTGCCGGCGATGCAGCAGCGGCGGCGGAGGCACCGGCGCCGGTGAACTAACACGGTGGTAGAAAATTCTCTGTTCTCCGTTTTCCACTTTTAGAGTTATTTACACCGTTGGTTACTCGTGTTTTTAAATTTATTCAAATTAATCTCTGATTTTTTCTTTTGTTCAAACTAGTTCTTATCTCCTGTCTTAAAATTAGTTGAGAATGGTCTTATGATAAAATTGGTCCCTTACAACCTAACCAAAATTAGGAAAAAATTAGTAAGATAATGAACCAATTTTATCATAAAATAAAATATTATGAACCATTTTTAACAAAACAAAAGATAGGGGACTAATTTAAATAAAGTTACAAAAATATAGGACTAATTTAAACATAAAAAAAGATAAGAGATTAATTTAAACAAGTTTAAAAACACGAGTATCAATGGTGTAAAAAACTCTACACTTTTAGTAGGAGTACTAGTTCTTTTATATGTCCTTGTTTTGGTTTTTAGGTAGAAAATTATGCTTAGTATTTTTGGTTTTTTTTTTTTTTTTTTTTTTTTTCTTTCTTTAAGGAAAAGAAAAGAGGTCCTTAAACATGGGCAAAACCAAAATTTTGAGGTTGTGAAAGGGCAATTTGTAAATATATGCTCCTTTTTTTCCTTTAATTTTAGTTCGTTTTTGTTACTGTTTGGGCTTAATTTTGTGATTTTTTTTTTGTGTGTTTATTCTACTTAGAATCGTGATGGGTGTGTCAAAAAGGAAAAAAAAATGTTGCGAAAAAGTGCATAAAATTGTTTACGAAGCTTATATGTTCTCTTAACCTATTGTAAACACTGATTTTTTAACATGGTATTGGATTTTTGGTGTTACTGATGGAAACATTATGAGTTTAAATTTTAACAACTTTTAATATAATTTTAGGAACTAATATATTATGGGTTATCTGTTATTGAAATATTTATTCATAAGTTTAAACTTTTGAGATCTTGATGTATCGGAAAAGAGGAGGCGGCAAGAAGGGGCCCAAGAGGAGGTAAGGGTTGGTGCAAGTGGGGCAAATGGGCAAAAACCAATGCTAACTACCACCATATGTGTTAGTTTTAATGCACATAACATATTTATGTCTGATCTATCGTTCGTACGGGTTAATGGATTGAAGGGCTTCTAGTACTAAAAAATACAACCAAGTGTCGGGATCGGTCATGATATTTTTGGGGTTCCAAGTAAAATTTTTAAATAGAACCTTTTATATATAATAATTTTTCTCTTAAAATCTATTAATATCAATAATTGTTACTTCAAAAACTACAACTTCTAAAGTTGGGGGCCAATAGACTTTGGGGGCTCCAAGTGGGTGCTTGGGTTGCTTGGGGTTATGTTCGGCGCTGCCAAGGGTAGTCGGTTGAACTTTTAGATAGATTGATTGATGTGGGTTTCAGATGGTCGATGAGTGATAAGCTTGTGGATATTGCAGTAAGTATTTTGTCACTAGACCAAGTACTACTCAAACTTATAATGTTTACCTAGCCTTTTATTCTATGAGTTTGGTTCTGATAAATTGTCCAAACGCTCAGCTGACATAATTACAATTCATTGAGGAAATAGGTAGCCGTTCAAACAAGAGAGAGAGCACCAAAATTGTGCTATTATATGCCCTTGACTTACATCACTTAATTCATAACAAAATTATTGCTCTATAAGTAAACTTAATGCATAAACAAACAGAACTGGTTGTTAAATTCTACTGTTCCAACTTTAGCAGTACAGTCAGTATTGAGGCTAGATGGGCATGAGTTTTGTTGAGTGCCATAGTTACGGGTTTCTCTGATCTGGCAAATTCGAACTCTGTGCAGAGAGTAAAAACATGATTGATTATTGAATTCTACGATCAAGACTTGTAACAGTAGACCCACGCTGGGGCCAAACGAGCATGAGTTTCATAGGAAGCGCAGTTACTGTAGTCAATGATACAATAAAGATTTTACTAACTTGAAAAATTCTGACCCTTTTGAAGTTACTCGTGTTACGGCCATAATTTTTCTATATAGGTAAAACTTGATTCGTGAATAACCATAATTGATTATTAAATCTGTTACGGTCCTAACATTAACAGTAAATTCAATAATAATAGGGCTAAACGAGGACTAATTTAGCATTTTATCTCCATTTACAAAAATTTTTAGCAAAATATCACATTTTAAAAAATATTTAACAAATTATCACATTTTACTATAGCACACTGGGCGCACGCCGTCCCGTGTGTGGTGCAATAGTGAACAGTAATTTTTAAAAAAAGTTTTACATCTTTAGAATTAAAAAAAAATAATAAAATTTCTTTTTCATTTAAATTATTTTTATTTTTAATTTTATAGTTTGAATTACTAAATACATATATTTTTATTTTTAATTATGGGTCTGGGAAGTTCTCACCCTCAGGTTGGGGGCACCGAAAAACAGCCTCTCTTCAGGTTAACACCCTGAAGGGGGAGGCTGCGTACATCCGTCCCCCCTAGACCCTGCGTAAACAATCATTTCATATAGTTCAAATTATATATGAATTTTTAAAATATATTTTATAAACTATATGAAATAATTTTTTAGTTTTTGAGTTATATATATCTAATAAAATAGTTCAAATAATAATGTACAAATGCGTAAACTCGTAATTTTTTATTGAAAGTATCGACATCTCTTCATTTAAATGTGTCCCTCGTATAGTTTAAATGGTTTTTTTTTTAATTCTAAAGATGTAAAACTTAAAAATAAAAATAAAAATATTGTTTACTGTAGCATGCTACAGTAAATATGATAGTTTGTTAAATATTTTTAAAAATATAATATTTTGCTAAATTTTTTTGTAAAGGATGATAAAGCGCGAAATTAGTCCTAAACGAGCATGAGTTTTAGACGATGATACGACAAAGGGTGATATGAGTTGGCAAATGTGAAGGGCACGGAAATTGACTTGGTTTTGGGTAATGTGAGGACGGAGGTAACAAATCCCATCATTAGCGGAGGAATCCTCTCCCTTTTTTCTTTTTTTTTTTAAATTTGTAACTTTTGGTGTTTGTTTTCTGTTTTGTTTTCTTGTTAAAAAGGCACGTTTCCCATTGTTACTTTAAAGTAAATCCTTATTCTCATTTCCTGTGATTGGCTTATGTTCGATTGTTAAACTAATTTTATCACTTCTCGTTGTTTGTGATTTAATTTATGCTTCATAAGATTTTAATATGTACGATAATATTATTATTAGAGTAAAATTATTATTCTAGAGAAAGATTGTAATTTTTTAAGCGGTTTTGTAACTCTTTTTGTTTGTAAATTAACATTACTACTCCGTCAGTAATAATTTTTACTCTGACAAAAAGTACTCCTTATATATATATATATATATATTATTCCGTTGAATTTTATTAGAATTTAACATATTTTTGTTAAGAGTATTTAATGTGACACACACACATGCATGAACACACATGAGTTCTCACACGCAAAAACAATTTATATATATATATATATACTTTTTTTTTTTCCTAGTTTAAGTGAGATTTAAAAACAAACAGCTACAAATAAGAAAAGCATTTTTGAAAGTTTAATTTTTGATTTTTCAAAATTTAAAAATCAAAAATAAGAACGTAACCAAGCACTCCTAAGTTTAGTTAGAAAAATTGGGAAGCCCGTTACACATATGTACAACATTTTAAACAGATCTCCCGCATCTTACCCTAAAAGCGCTTGCTTAAACCCTAGAAAAATAAAACAAAAGAAACCAAAAGGAAGAAAGAAGAGAGAATAACTTTCCACTAGAAGTGTAAAATGTCTTTACAATAATTCAATCATAGTTCAATATAAAATACATTTGTAATAAAATATTTAAGTCTTAAAGTACCTTATTATTATATATATTAAAGTACATGAACATAAATGATTAAATTTTAACACCTTAAATGATAATTTCTCCTTTCTTTATTTGATCAACTGTCCTTACATTTATTAGATGATAATTCCAAAGTAGATTTTATTAAGCAATACAACAACAGTCCCAGTACCACAGAGGCTCCCGCACGAGCGGGGTCTAGGGGAGTGGATGTACGCAGCCTTCCCCCTTCCGGGTAGAAGAGAGGCTGTTTCCGCAGCCTCCCAACCTGAAGATCGAGTCGTCATACGAACATGGTATCCTACAGATCATAAAAGCCACAAGCATCAGCTTTAGACCCCTCGTAAGATTAGCACTATAAATATACCCTACAGGAGACAACTACAGGCATATAATAAAGCCAATAGTATATGGCCTACAAAAGCCGAGTAATCGAAAAATAACTACATAGCAGATAAGTGCACTACCTGAGGTTATGACTGCCTAGAAATCTTAAACTACCAGTCACTCGATGCACTACTCTACGCTGCCACATTTGTTATCCTTATGCTAGCCCTCCATCGTGCCCTATCTAAGGCCATCTCCTCTCTTAAGTTTAGGTGGATTAGGTCGTGTCGGATCGTCTCCAACTAACTCCTCTTTGGCCTGCCCCTCCCTCTTCTGCCTAGCATAGTGTGTAGCTGTTTACACCTCCTGACTAGAGCTGTGGTCGGTCTCCTGCTAACATGTTCAAACCATCTCAGGTGGTGCTCCCTCAATTTATCCTCGATCGAGGCTACACTCAATTTACCTCTTATTACATCGTTCCTGATCCTATCCTTCCTTGTGTGGCACATCCAGCGCAGCATCCTCATCTCTGCCACCTTCATCCTCTGTGTTTGATTTTGTTTCATTAGGCGACACTCTGCCCCATATAACATAGCCAGTCTTACTACCGTCCTATAGTATTTTTCCTTTAGCTTTAGCCGGAACTTTCTATCACAAAGTACCCCGGATGCCATCCTCCACTTCTGCCAGCCTACTTTAATCCTGTTGTTGACATCCTCATCCACCTTACCATTCTGGTGTATCATGGATCCCAGGTATCTGAAATTCTCATTACTCGGTACAGTCTCCAATTCTATCTTGACATCATTTGTACTAGTCGTGGTGGAATGACCGAATTTGAATTCCACGTACTCAGTCTTAGATCTGCTAATCCGTAAACCCTTCGATTCTAAAGCACCTCTCCACAATTCCAACTTCTCATTTATGTCCGCTCAGGAGTCTCCTACCAAAACTATGTCATCTGCAAAAAGCATACACCAAGGTACCTCTCCTTGGATGTGTCTAGTGAGCTCCTCCATCACTAGAATGAACAAAAAGGGACTAAAGGCAGAACCCTGGTGCACCCCAACTGTAATAGGAAAAGTTTCCGTCTCCCCTTCTCCTTTGCGCACATTAGTATGTGCCTCCTCATACATATCCCTAATGGCCCGAATATAAGGCATTGGGATGCTTCTCCTACCCAACACCCTCCATAGTACCTCTCTTGGCACTCTATCATGTGCCTTTTCCAAATCAATGAATTTATTAAGCAATACTAACGAAAATATTGACACTATTGCTATGCCATTAAAGTGCTTTGAAAATAACACTCCTTTTTCAAGTAGTAAATTGCTAGTCCATTCCCACTAAAATTCCACACACACACACAAATGTAGTCACTAATATTTTAAAGCTTATTCAAACAGTTTTGGTCACCAAGGTGACTCACTATGCTATAACATAAACCATTATGGACTATTCAAAAAAAAAAAAAAAGATAATAGACTAATTTTAACAAAGTTACAACCATTAAAAACCATTTTAAATAAAAGAAACAACGACGCACCAATTAAAATAAATTTAAAAATATCATGAACCAATAAAGCAAATAACTCTACATTTTATCACTCTTGAAGATCCCGCCACATAAAAAGTATACGTACGACAGTCATACATACACTAAAAATATTTTGTCTAAGTAAACTAGCTTATGTAACATAAAATATAACCATTAAAATATTACTCTTATGTTTTTCCTTATCAATAAATGTCATATAAATTAGTATTATACACTAAGAAATTTTTTTAATGTCAGGCAGGTAGCAAAAGCTAACCGGATGCTTCATTTTCAGCAGCACGTTTTATTTGAAGTGCGGCTCTTATCACATTCCCTCTGGTAATAATTCCCACCTTCACACAAACAAGGAAAAAAGACATTAAATCAAAAACTATTCACATTGATGCATTAAACAATTACCATTTTTATAGATGTTAAAGAGTATAAAATCATTTCTAAAACATTTGCCCAGAATCTTAAGTTGGTAAGATAAATGCACTGTTGTTCATAAGTCTTCACCTAACCGCTTCAACTTTTGAGAGTGCTGCTTCCTTGATAAAAGACATGTAGGCTATTCGTGCTTTAAATCCAACAAACTTTTACATGAAAAGGTATATTAGAGTATAAATATCATTTATAAGCCTTCACCCCACAGCCTAAAGTTGTCGGGACAATTATGTTAACTAGCAATAGAACATAGGGGAGTAAATGAACCAAGTCGACTGGTCATAAAACTCGAAAGGCTCCTCTCACTTCACGCTTGAGTAGAGCGGAGCCAACTCGTTCATTTGACAAGCAAGCATGAGCCTAGTAAAGCAAAAGCGAGTAAACTCCAATCCTAAACGAGCCTGAATGAACCAATCTCAAAACAATCTCATGAACATATATGTGCCTAATCAAGCCAAGTTCAAGCCTAAATGAGCTTATCCCAAACCCAACCGACCTCAAGTGTGCCTAGATCAAGCTAAAACGAGCCTACAAAAGGCGAGCTTAGCTCGAAACTTCTAGCTTGGTCTCTGAACTCGAGTTGAGCTTAGACAACTCAAGCCACCGAGCCAGACTCGAGCTTGGTTCATCTCATTTAAACCCCTAATAGAACATGTTTTGGTTCCTTACCAGCTTGCCCTCAGCATCAACAACAGGTAGTCGGCGGTACCGTGTCTCGAGCAGCAACCTGAGCTTAGAAAAATGTGCAACGGTCAAATCAATTGGCTAAAGATACAGGCAAAACAAAACATGACAGAGTTGAGTATTTGGAGATCGTAAGAACCTTGCAGCATCCTCGAGATTGGTGGTCTCACGGACTACAACTGGGGCTTGTGTCATCACGTCAGAAACAACCTTACCGTTTGTTTTAGTCAGCAGTTTTTGAAGCTCGTTAAAAAACTGCAGTACTCATTCAAACCGAAGAATTATAAGATTTTGGAGTACGCCAATTATTTGATTAATATTCTGTCCTAAAGTAAAGGTCACACCCTTGACATTTCGGAATCAATACAAATGAAATTTTACCGTAAACTTAGGTTTTGCTCAGAATCAGTTTCTGTTTTTTTGGAAAACTAAAATCAAGTTTTAAAAACAATTTTGTCTTATTTTGATTTCATATTTTCATTTTTCACTGAAACTAGAAAGAGCTAAAAGACCCAAAAAAAAAAAAAAAAACAAAAGCAAAAAGTATAAATAGAAAACAACACCGAATAAGCCCTTAGAAAATATTACATTGACTTAAGAAAAGATTCCTTCTAAGTACCCTAAGGTTATTGGAAATATATTTTAGCAACCCTAAGTTTTTTTAATGATTTTGCAGTATCTTTTATTATTTTACATATTCTTTATAGGTACCATAAAGATCACGTTGTTGGGCATTCATCTGCAGCAGCTGATGTACTAGTTGCAAAATGCTCAACCACCCCAAAAAGTGTCATACAGAGATAATATAAATGCTCTAACCAAGCAAAAATGAAGGGAGAAAATTTTTAAACAAAATCTAGATTTCTGCATTATGGCATTAACGTCCCTATATCTACTGACGATTTCATTTCTTCCCTCCATTAGTGCACCTTTTTTCACTTGATAAAAACTTTAAACTGACAACGCAACCAATAATACAGGTAGGGATGTTCACAAAAACCCAAAACTGAAAAACCAAATCAAACCCGGGAAAATTGAAATGGAAAAAGTAGTTCAGTTACAGAATCGATAAAAAATGCAATTAATTTGGACGGTTACGGTTCCTGACTTTTACTAAATTGGTTAACCGAATAAACCGATTATTGTTTTACAATAGCATTATGATTGTGTATCATAAACTATAGCCTAGTGGATAAGCGCGTATACTTAGTTTTGTATGGTCATAAGTTCAATTCCTTCTGCTTCGAATTTTTTATACTCCTCGCCAGCGTCTTCTTATGTCCAACTTGCAATCTAATTTAGCACTAACAAAAATATACTAAGATATCCAGCCTAAACTTGGATCCTCCTTTCATATCATATCCAGTCCTAAGCACCATTTGATATTTCAGATGTTAGATATTTTATTCATTTTGTTCTTTTTTGGAGCACATGAACGCAGTGAAATTTTAGTATTTAAATGGTGAGGTAAAAACCTTAAATTTCTTTTTGAATAAGTGGTCAACCGATTAACTGAACCGAAATAATTGATAAGCGAAATTGTGGTTAACCAATTTTAAACAACGGGTAACAGTTATTAAATTTTCCCTCATTTCTTAAACGGTTACCAAACCGATAGATTAAACGGTATGGTTAACTGATAATGAACACCCTTAACTACAGCTAGTCAACAGCAGGACAATGACAGTATTTTTAAAAAAAAATATCAAACTAGCATAGGCCAACACAAGAAAATTGTAAAAGAGCTTAGAGTACCTAAAATGATTTACATCCAAACTCTGGCTATTTGTCAGGAATGTCTTTCTTGATTTGAAGTTCCAAAGTTTAATTTCTTTAGAGTTCATGGTCGAAATTCTCTAAATTTTATCGTGCGATTCTTAATTTATAGTCAAATTTCACTTCAGCTGACTTTAAAAGCCAAGGATCACATTTATCTTGAGACAGGAGAGTACCAGTTTAGAGCTCGTTCGGTATTGTTTTCCATTTATAATCTTTGGCTCTTAAAGAACTAACAAGGTTTTGAAATGATTTTTTTCTAGTTTTTAGTTTTCTATTCTTAATTTTTACTCAAACCAGGAAAAATAGTGAAAACAATAAACCAAAAATAAGAAAGTCCATTTTCAAATTATAGCTTTCAGTTTCTAATAAACTAAAATCTGCCAATAGAAAATGATACCAAACAGGCCCTTAAAGATCCATGATACATACTTTCCACGTACTGTCAACTTCAGGAAACATGTCTGCATCTGTCCTTCCACTGCCTGAATGACATTTGAAAACACCAACATTTAGTTTTAAGAGACATGAAGATCATCGTCCGAAATAAACATTTTTGCCAAAACTTCCAGAACAGCATTTATAAATTTATAAATGCAATCAAACAGAAGTCATTTTCTTTTGCCACACAGAATGAAGCCAGCAAGATAATTATTTCCAACATTCATACCAACGACATGAATCTTACAAACAGCAACTAGCAAGAATGACTCGATCTTTATCATATGCTTGTACTGCTTCCGTAGAATTTAGGCTCAGAACCAATGCATTTTACAAATATTTCAAGGACGTATAGACGTAAATGAATAGAATAGCACTTTGAAAGGCAAGTTACACTAGAAAGAGAAACTCCCCATTAAAGCTAGAACTGTTTGAATGATTATATTCTAGGAGAGTGAACCAAATAAAGCAAACTAAAGGCATGTTCACCGCATGAAAATTATTCACTATTCCGAGAAAAAAAAATCCAAACCCCGTACTTTCCTAGAACACACGTTTAAAATACCTAGTTTTCCAGATTTTCTGGAGAGCATGATTTTCATTTTTCTTCCCTTTGCATTGCCTAGAAAATACCTTCGCATTGTTTTTTCAAGTTTTTTCCTCGGTAATTGATGTGTTTGTTTTCCGTGATCTCTAAAATTTTCAAGTGATCCCTAAATTTTCATTTTTCATATAAAATACTTGGAAAATAGATAGAACACTAAGGAACTTTTCACATGCTAAATGAGGACTCAACACCCCCCCTTCCCCCTTCTTTCCTCTCCCCCTAAAGTGGATTTCGCAATATGGATCTTATATCGTTATTATGTTGACAATGGCATTTAGTATCCATGCAGAATGTCCTTTTTCAGGCTGAGGGTTGGGTACGAGGGAGAATTTTGAAAACAGAGCATGCAATTGGCCCCAGTAAAAGTTAAAGAGCAAGCTAGTACACATAGCAATTATAAATGCAATCCATTGAAGAAAACAAAATAACGACTTAACAGTCACAGTAACAGACAGCTGATGGACTGGAAAATAAGGAAACTTAAAAATTTTGATGGATCAAGTGAGAACAATAGACATAACATGTGATCCAATCCCCTTGTGTCTTGGAGTGTAAATGGGCTGAGCTTGAGAAGGCTCATTATTTAACCTGAAACATTTGGCTCGTTTGAAGCTTGAGTTGGGGCAATCCAGCACATCCAAGTAAGAAAGCCAAGCCCAAACCCGCAAAGCTCAGGCTTAGTAGCTCACAAGCCTAAATGAATCAATTTCGACCTAAGTTATATGTATATGTTCCTAAGCAAGAGAAGTTTGAGCTTAAACAAGCCCATCTCATGCCTAAATGAGCCCACTTGGCTTGTAGTTTATTGTGTCTCAAGTTCAAGCTACACAAACCCGATCCATCAGATCAGAGATCAAGCTTGAGCTCAAAATTTCAAGGCACGGCGAGATTTAAGTCAAGCGATATATAGGCAAGCTGAGACTCAAACGTGAAGAGCTTGCCCCTACTCATGCCTTGTAGTTGCTCATCAAACAAGAACAATGGGAGAGAAAAAATCAACTTCAAATTACTATTGGTAATACATCTTTCGGTTCAAAAATCTGAAGTCACCTGATATGGAGTCCAGGGCCAATAAATCATAATCTGAAACGACACCAACCTGCAGCAAATAAGAATGCAGGGAAGAGGAATTATACTTGAGGTTACTAACAAAAGGATCAATTGTCATGTAGAGGCAACAAATAAATTCTGAAGATATATTACCAGCTTCCAGTCATTGTCAACCACAGGAAGCCCAGTTATTCTGTACTCCACAAGTTTTTCCAGCGCTGTGGAAAGATGATCAAGGAAATTAGATATTGAACAGAACTATACGGATCTCTGTTTAACTGAGAATCACGAGTACCTTCATCCACCGTTGTTGAAGGCCTAACCACTTGTAAATCCTCTTTCCCAGTCATAAAATCACCAACTGTATATACTCCACTTCTTGACTGAAAAATAGGTAAGATATTATTTATGATAGTAAGAAACATTTGATGAACATAATAGAAACACCAGTCTAAAGTATACAGAGTGTCACGATAAAACAATTAGGCAACTTTACTCGTGTCACATACAAAGTTTTAACAAAGATAAATAGAAAGATGAAAAAAATTGAATGCCCTAACGATAGACAATTAACTCTATGAAATAATTAGCCCAAGGGTGGCTACCAAAGTGGTTTAATGCAAGGCCGGACGTAACCCCAAACGACCCAAGCAACCACTTGAGCCCCAAATTTTAGGGGCCCTCGAATTTTTGGAGGTGAGATTTTTAAAATATCAAATGTTAATATTACTAAAATTTATAATCAGAGTTTTTATAATTGTTGTATATGAGAGGCCCGATTTGAGATTTTTCTTAGGACCTCGAAAATGTCAAGACCGGCCCTGGTTCAATTTCATGTTTTTCACTAATTAAAAGAACTCCGTAAGTCTTGGGAAAAGGTATTCTTAATTCAAAAGCACGCGGACCTTTTCATCCCTTTCCTTTTCATGAGTCCGTATGCGCCTATTTCTATGATCTATTCATTCAATCTCATTACGGATTTTATTTACTGACTAATCAGTTTATCAGTTCCAAACTCTAACATATAATCCTGCATTAGTTATCTTTTGGTAGGTTCTCATTAGTTTCTAAGAACTTATATTCATTGGTGAGTTATACTAGCATCTCATTATAGGACCCATGCGCTAATTATCAATCCAGGTGTGTTTTCCAATCCATCAAGAGAATACTGCTTTCCCTTTGGAAAAATGTGATATTTCTGGCCATAGGTATGATGCTAATCAACAGCTACGTGTCTCTTTCTCTTCACTCTCTAATATGAACAGTTTAAGCAGTTAATTCTAGTCCAATCCCGTGCATGTAAGCATTGTATTAAATAAAAATAATTGTCCCCATTAAAAGGACTCCAAAATCCCAAGACAAGAAACTTTGCCTCCGTCACCTTGAATACCTCAACTTCTCTTCCCTATTTTGCTCCTTAATCATCCCGCAGCTGATGCCCATATAAAAATTCTAAATTAGGAAACAAGTTCTTCGAACATTTTTCCCCTCAAAGCTTTTAACAAACTAAAGCAAACAGTAGAAGCAATGCCACTTTATCCAACTGTCAATCCTATCTTTACTCTTCCCCATAAACCTAACCATCCTTTCAGTTTTCCTGTCAGCTCCAGCATAATGAGCATGCACAGTTTCCTCTAAACCAAACCAACATTTAACATTTCCTGTTAGCTCAAGCATAATTGGAGCGCATACTATATTCCGCACATTAACATGGCCAGTGGTGGATCCATCCGAGATTCATTAACCCATTGAAATTTTAATAAGCATTAACAACAACAGCAGCCATCCCAGTGCCACAAGGGTTCCTGCTAAAGCAGGGCTTTTTTTTTTTTTTTTTTTTTTTTTTTGGGGGGGGGGGGCGGGGGAGGGGGGAGAGGTGTAAGCAGTCTTACCCCTTCAAGGTGTTACCCTAAAGAGAAGTTGTGTCCTATGCCCCTAACTTTAAAATATAATCAAGTGACTTGTAGTCTAGTTCTATATACTTTCTATATATACTTGGTCTTCCTCTTCCATTCGTATCTAGTTCAGTGCCTATTATTGGTTCTTTTTTCCTTATTATGTTAATTAATTCTCTTTCATTTCATTTTAGTCCTTTCCTATCTTCACCTTTTGCTCTATTTTATTGTTAATAACATATCTTCTTTTTAAATTTTCTCAACGTATTAATAGTTTGCAGTGATTGCATAATACTGTTGTTTTCTTTTTCAAGAATTTGTACGGTAAGCTTATCGACCATGATTGATGACACTTGCTTCTTGTTTTGTAATAATGTAATGTCCATCTTGTTTTACCGTTATTGAACAAAGCTTTCATATGATTAAGGGTGTAGATAAGCTGAGCCAAGCCCGAGCTTTTCAAGCTCGAGGCTCGACTCACGAACATTTGCTCAACTCGGGTTCAACTCAAAGCTTGTTGCGCCCGAGGATGAGCTGGCTCCATTGAGCCCGAATATAGCTCAACAAGCTGGCTAAGCTTCCCTTGTTTCGGCTCATCAAGTTTAACCTAGACTTGTTGCTGCTCCGCCAGGCTCAAGCTCAACCTCAACTCATATAGACTCAAATTGGCTCGATTGGACATATTTTGGCTCATAACTTACCTCAAGATTGACTCAACTATGCTTGTGAACCTCCAAACTCGAGATTTATTAACCCCAGGATTTGCTCATTCAGCTAACAAGCCGATTCAGGCCAGATGTAGCTTATAATAAGCTACGCATTTCAAGCTTTATACTGTGCCAGAACACGAGCCAAGTTGGTTCACACCTATGATCCAAACAATAGGCAATCCATATGCCCAATAGCTAGTACTCCAAGAACTCAGGTGGACAGAGTTTTAGGATCTGCTCATAAATATGGCTACGCTTATTCGTCCTCAGTAGCACGCTGTCTTGTCAAAGCTAATCTCAATACAAAGTATAAACGGTGAAATAAAACCCGCATCTTCCTAATATAGTCAACTATACTACGAATAGAAGCAATTTGCAGCTCGTAGATTGGCTACATACGCAGCTGACACCATGAAGTAATACACTAATGCGTGAGCAATGGAATCAGAAACATCTTTCACCGGACTTACCTCAGTTTGGTTTAGTTTTAGTAAAAGTTATAACTAAGAAAAGCTAAGCAAAACTACGTAAATCTAAAAATTAGATGTGTTTGTTAACAAAGAGCAGAACTGCAAAAAAGCAAAACAAGGGAAAGCAAACTCTAGTCGTTTTAGTTTTCTCAGTTTTTCCCTCAAAATAGGTGAAAAACGTGAGCAAAACACGGAAAAAGCAAAGTCGGCAAAACTGAGTAAAAAAATCCAGGTGTTTTACTAAGAAAAGCTGGAAAATCCCTATTCAGTAACCAAACAAGCGTAGTAGGTTTCCCTAACTTTGCTTTTTCTTTGCTTTTTCCTAATTCTGCTCAGTTTTACTCACTAATTTTTAAACCGAACTAAGGCTTAACCTTACCGTCAATAAATTCCAAAACATTGTTAAATTTATGCCAACAACTCTAGAAAATGCAAAAACAACAAAAAATTCCGAATCAACCAAACCAATAGCGCATCAAACAAAAATCAATACGCAATCAGAAATAACAGAATCGAGCGATTAGAAGCACAAACCGGCGTAGAATTGCTCATCAAAGCGCTACCAGCAGAAACAAAAAACCGCCGGCGAATACCTAAACTGCAATCGAAAAGGTGAGTGCGCGTAGAACCGGAGCTAAGCAAGGCAAGGCGTCTCCGGGGAGGAGGAGGCGGCGAAAAGCATGAGAGCCGGTGAACAAATGCGGCGGAGACGACGGCGGAGACCGTAGAGGAGGAGGCGGCGGCGGTGGCGGGGAGAGAGAGCGGTTCCGGAGAGAGAATGGAGTCCATTTATCCCAACTTCCAACAGATTCGCACGGATGGGAAACGGTTACAGGCGTGGATCTGTGGAATTGGGGTTCGCCTGAGTGTCCGGAAGAGAGAGAGAAGAGAATGCTGGTGGGATTTTGGTTTCAGGATTTTTATTTTTGAAATGTAAAATGCGACGTGATAGTTGAAGGGTCAGCCCGCTGGCCGTTTACCTTAATTCGATAAGGACTCGTTAAGAATTTAAGCTCCGTTTGTTTCAAGGGAAGTAGTTTTCGCTCGAAATATATTTTTCTTAGGAATAAATTTTTCAAGGAAAATCAAATTCCAATTAACTTTTTCCCTTGTTTGTTTCAGCGGAAAACATGCTCTCACCTTATAATATTGCTTATTTATTATAAAAAATAATCTTCTATTAATTATACTATACATTGTTATAAGATAATATAAAGTAGCGAATAAGTTATATAAGTTTCTTTTGATTATGAAGAAGTTATTTTTAATAAAAAAATACCTGAAATTTATCACATAGGGACCTCAAGTTTGACCATTTATCATCCAGATAACCTATATATTTTAAAATATACAATGGAGCCCCTTGATGTTTCAAAATTTTATTATTCAGATACCGAGTTTGGTGAATTTTTATCAAAATCTAATTAATTTTCATCATAGAGCGTTGATGTGGTACATAATTACAATAATATATATAACTATATCAATATTTTTAACAAAAATTCAGTAGATTACAAAAAAAATTTACTAAATTATGATGGAATATATCTACATATTAGTTAAATAATGTGTCATATTACGACTGACGTATACCCCAAAACTTTTTAAAGCTTATCAAACCAAATTCGAATAAGGATCTAAAAACGTCGATAAGAGCTCAGCTTAAACTCGATCTTGATATGCCTTTTGAACAAGGGGGTACTCTGCTCAATTCGACTAATTTTCACCTCTAATGGGTGTTGTTTCTAGCGCCGGGGACTCCTACCACCGCCCATCTTTCTTGCTATCACTTATACATGGTTTAGTATTGAAGCATCACGCGCATGAGAGTCACTCATCCTTCTTCATCTCTGCAATACGACTACCTCCCTATTCAATCAAACAAAGAATACTCAATGAGCATTTTTACCTGGTTCTCGTAAATTTGAAAATTAGTGTTTACATCATACTATATGATATTAAATTTTTTTTTAATTGAACAGATGGAGAATATGGGTCCAATAAATGATATGGGTAAGGGATTCCTCAAAACACAGCGTGCACAAACACGCCACTCGCTAACGAGGCTTACCTTGGATGAGATGAGGATGTATAGTACCTATTGGTTGGAGCGTATTGGATGATCTAGTATGCTTCATATGCCTGCTTTGAGTAACTTCTCCTCACGTCCTACTACTTCCATGCACGATGAAAAATTATTGACGAGAAGTATTTGAGACGAGCACTATAGACGTCCTTCTCAACATGTTCAGGATGTGCCTTCCAAAGAATATGAGAAATATCTCATCCATCACGGATATACCATCCATTTAGAATATCCTATAGACAGCGATAAAGATATAAGAAGGGAGAGAGACATGCAAAGACAGGGAAAAATACTTTCATGTCTACCTGATTAGTAAAATTTGTATTTAATTCTAGTATTGATATTGTAGCATGTAAATTGCAAACATATCCTTAGTATAATAAATGCTGTAATTTTGTTCATGTGTCTGCTTGGAGATGGGTGTTAAATTTCACTTTTCATATAACTCGTGTTATTTGTTTACAAATGTATTGGCTTTCACTTCTATACAACTCGTTGTATTTGTCCAAAATTGTGTGTTTCTTGCTAAATGGTTTTCGTGGGATACTATAGAAAGATCATCTATGTTTACACCATGTTTTGTTTAAAGGTTTATGGCATTAAACTGCCCATTTAATACTAAAACTGAAAAAACGCTGCAGTATAAAACCACCATGTGAGAGGGCGGTCTTATACAACAAAACACGCAAAACACTTTATTATAAAGTGATCTTTAATTGAAAATTACCCCTGCAAAACCACTTTTCTTGTAAGCAGTTAATGCCCTCCAGGATGCCTTGACGTTGAGATTAAGGAAAAAGGTAGCAAGCAAAAAGAAAGCAAGAAAACAACTTAAGGGTAATACCCCCAACTTCCGAAAATCAAAACCAACTCAAGATCGGTTATCCGAGGTTGAATCGGAAGTGCCACCGCATGGATTCCGAAGCCTTCATAAGTGACCTGCTCCCAAAAGTGTCCGAGGAGGATACCGAAACATGCTTATTCAGGTATCAATTGGCAAAAGAAAGAGCTAAGTCGCTTATTCTCAGTGTCAAGTGGACAAGGGGTGTAAAATATTTATAAATACATGCTGTACTTTTTAAAAGAAAGGGCATAACGAAATAAACATTATGCTTTGAATCCTTAAAAGATCTCATACCATTTTCACTCTTTCAGATCACATAAGTTTTTGTGAGACAATGTTTTATCGATAGGCATTTTCGTATACATATGATACAATAAATTTAGACTAATTCTAAATTTAATTAATTTGTGAATAAGAATATAGTAGGAGAAGAAGACGAGAGAGAGAGAGATAAATAGGAGAAGGATAGAAGAGAGCAGAAGGAGAAGGAGTAGAGGAGAAGATTTTGATTCGAGCAGAGGAGAAGACTGATAGATTTAATTACGATTCGTGTTATTCATATAATTTTTTTGTTTTCAAGTATTTGTAAAGAGTTTAGTAACTTATTACAATTATTTGTAGAGAGTTTAGCAACTAACTAAATTAAACTATCTCAACTAACCGACAACAAATTAACCACAAATGCGTAGTTGTTATTAGACTGCATTGAACTCGTGATTTCATCCACAATTTTTTTCACAAGCATGTTTCCAACGAGGATCAAACTCGAGTGGCTTCTTTAACTACCGGAGTTTTCCACTATCAAGCTACGTGTCTAAGGCCTGATTTGGTGGGTAGGAAGTAAACGCGGGAAGTAACAATTCATAGGAAGTACTGATTTTAACTCTTATTTGGTTGGTAGAAAGTATGCAGAATAAATGAGAAATTATTGTGTGACCATGGGTCACCGCGTCACTTATGCTAATGTGGTGACCCCACTCCCATTTCCACATTTTTTAAGGAGAAGTTATGCCCTAATTTTTAGGAAGTAAGTTATAATTCCTTATTTTAAGTAACCTCTTCAAGAAAGTTATATTTCACGTCTTAGCAATCAGACGTTTTTTTACTTACTTTCTGAAAAGTTGACACATGACTTAGATTATCAAAAAATATAATTTTCTGTAGCACTCCGAAATTAAGCGTGCTTAGACGAGAGTAGCATCAAAATGGGTGATCTCATGGGAAGTTATTGTGTTGCACCCTTCAGGTTAGAGTACCTCAAAAGAGAAAGGCTGCATACATCTACCCATAGATCCTGCCTAGACGGGAGTTATTAGAACACTAAAAATATTATTATTTTATATTTTTTTGTAGAAATTTAATTTATGTGGTAATCAAACGTGGTGTAGGAGAGAGGATCTCATCACATTGCCAAAGGGTCCCAAAAATTTCTGGGACTTCACTAACTGGCATATGCGCAATGCTCGGACAGACCCCCACGATAGTACGACGTTGAACTCTCAACACCCTCCTCCACATTACGCATCCCATCCCCATTGTCTTATTCTCCTTCAATTTTGTCTCCCTCTCTCTCTACATTTCTTGTTTTGAAACCGCCATTTTTAGGGTTTCCTTTTGTAGATTCTCAATCGGTACCTTTTGTACCGAAACTTTCACTCGATCGGACGGTGTAGAAGTTTCGTTCCGAGCTGACTTTCAGTCGTTGTATCGGATAGGACGGTGAAGAGGATCCGTCGTTGTTACTTGTCTGAACATGTTTGAAGCACACGTAAGTGACTTTTGGCGTTTGCCTATTCTGTTGCGGTTGAAATGGTTATGCATGACAATTCATTCAATTTTGTTTTGTTGAAGTATAAAAATCATTCTCTTTGGGAAAGTTGATTCATTGATACGGTGTCAGAACGTTGTTGACACTTGACCAAGAGGCCATGGGTTCAAATCGGAATAGCTCCTAATTTTAATATTAGCATAATCAAAGCAATTTGTGAGGTGAACCTGTGCAATATCTACGTTTCAAGTTATGTGGCCATATACGCGAGGGGGATGTCAAAGTATGAAAACCATTTGTGCGCCTTCACCTATGAGCTTAAGCTTTTGGGAAAGTTGATTTCTTGACATTTATTGACCAAGAGCTCACATGTTCAAATCCCTATAGTTCTCACTTTTAGTATTAACATAATTTAAGCACGAGGTGTGAGGCAGGCCCGTGTAGTATCTACATTTCAAGCTCAATGGCATTCGTGTAAGGGGGTATGTTAAAAGTATAAAAACCATTTATGAGCCTTCGCCCTTGAGCTTAAGATTTTGGGCATGTTGGTTCTTTGATAGTTTTGTAAGGATATTATTTATCTCAAAATTAATATTGATTTTATATGATTTAGATTTGATTTGGGTGATATATGATATGATTTAGTTACCTAATCTAATTGTGATTTGATTACAATTATGATTGGTTAACTCAATTAGAAACAGAGGTTGTGAGGAGTTGTTTTAGATGTGTGGAAAAAGAGAGGAAAAAATGTAAGGGGTTTGAAGGGATCTGTAAAGGGGTGCCCGGGGGGAGATTTAGAGGTATTTTTGAGAGGTGTTTGATTGAATATTGATGAGAGTTTTGTAGCTTCCTCTATCTAAAGCTACGTCGTGGGAGGGTTGGTGGCTCGCCGTGCAGTAGTTACACTGAGGAGGGTTGGTGATTCGCTGTGCAGTAGTTACACTTTGAGAGCGTTGGTGATTTGCTGTGCAGCAGTTACACTTTGGTGACTCGCCATGCAGCAGTTACGGTTTGAGAGGGTTGGTGACTTATCATGCAATAGTCACACTGATAATGATGATTGTACGGGGTTAGGGGTTATAATTAGAGATTGTAATACTTAATTTCATAGTAGATTGAGGCACTCGTTGGGTCCCGTGGTTTTTCCCTCTAGTTGAGAGAGGGTTTCCACGTAAATACTGTTGTTGATTGTTTCGATGTTTATGTTGTTTTACGCTTCCTCTTGTGTTTGATTGTGAATTTTCCCAACAAGTTTTACGTAAATGGAATGAGTGGAATATATATGGTCTTGGTGTTGAGATTCTATGAATGAGCGGGTGCTGATCAATGATATCAGATTAGTGCATTGGAAGTTGAGTGAATTTGTAGGGTAGCTATAGGTAATTTGAACGGGTAGGGAATTGTATTAAGGAAATAATATTTCAATTATCGTTGATCGAGGAATGCCACGAGTGAATGAAATTGAGCTCAAATGTGCACTGGGCATTATTATCAATTACGCGAGTGGGGGGACAGGGACGGGAACCATCAACATAACTAACCACCTTTGTAATCGTGATCATTATCATCAATTATGTTAGTGATGGGATAGGGATAGATACCATTAACATAACTGAGCACTTGGTCCGAAACAAGTATCATATTAAGTTGTTCACCAGGTGAGTTAATTGGTAAGGTTTTCGAGTTTAGTAGTGATGAGATTGGTAAAATTGGAGGCTGAGAGGAGAGTAGATGCCAGTACAGGCATATAGCAGTCCAGAGACAGCACCTGGATTATTGGGTGCATAAGACCTGGTGGATTGTGTGCTGCAGGGGTGGTGGTCGGTTGCGTGAACAGGGCCGATAAGGGAAGGAAATTAGAGGAGAATTAGGAATGGCCTAGACAAAAGTTCGAGTCACTGTAGGCCTCGTGGTGGTTGACGGCGTATCGGCATAGGAGAGGCCGACATCCACCACCTTCCTGAGAATAAAACTACCAGGAGTGCCGCCAACATGGGCTGCGCCAGGCACCGCTTCTCTCACCGGTTAGGCAGTGCGACAGGGGGGTGCTGGCATGGGAAGGGTCGGGAAACCCTGTGCTGTCTCTCACACACACAAGTGTGGAGGGAAAAGCAGGGCACGGGGTGATGGTAGGGACAACTTAGGGAAAGGAAGAAGCTGGGGTGAGCGGGTTTTGTTGGTATAGACATTTGGGTTTCATTGAAGAGACAAAACAGAAAGGTTTATTGAGGATTAGGGTTACTTTAGCTCTTATGCTATGCGAAATTATAATTAGGAATAAACGACATACTTAATGAGGTAGTGGGCTGTGCTATATATAGAGGATCCAAAGATATGTAAGTACAATTATGTTCTTGATTTGGATATAGATATATAAGGTACAAGGATAGATCTAGATTATATAAGGATAGATCCAGATAATACACAGTCCGGATTATACTCTTGGTTTGTGGATTTATGAAAAGGATAATGTCTGCATCAGCTTTAAGGTAAAGGTTTATGCCAAAGTTTCCGATTAAAGCAGGCGCTGTTCAAATTCATCTCTATAGAAAATGATCCATTCTATTCGCTCCTCTTGCCAATCCAAGCAGAGGCCAGTAAGTCATTGTTTTGGCAATTTATCAAATGGAAGCTTTTGGTCTCCATGCCATGCAGTTATGATAAGCTTAAAGCCAAGCCCTGGAAAATCATGACAATGCTCATGACTTGTTGGTGTAATTCATGTATTGTCCAGGGAGAATTCAGCGTTAAGAATAAGTCATCCTTTGTGCTAGAAAGGCCTTTGCCAACCAGGTTATTCGAATTTGCTGTCAGAACACTAGCGCTGAATTGACAAAAAACATAAAAGGTTGGCCCAAAGGCTGCATATTGAAATTCATTTTATCATTTGTTGGTGTTTCCTGCTGTCCCTCCCTCATCATCCCCGTCTATTTTTGACCTTCTTTGTTTTTATTGCCATTATTCTCTCCCCGCTCTCGTCCTTTTCCCACTCCTTTTCTTTTGTGTTTCCTCTTGGCAAGTATATGTGGTTCAAGTTATTGTATTCTTAAGTCTATGTCCCATGAATTTATTGTTACTTTTTTATTTATGTCATCCACGTAATTTAGGCATGTTGATTGAACATGATTTACCTGTAGGTCCTCCATTTGCTGCGGAGATATCTGGGTGAATATGTCCACGGATTATCATCAGAAGCTTTAAGAGTTAGCGTCTGGAAAGGTCTGTTATTCAACATCTCTAATGGTACTGCATTAATGTCCCTTATATGCTGTAGTTCTTTGAGTTGCTGGTAAAATGTTCTGAATCATGCTTCACATGGAAATGATTTACATCAAGGGAAGGCACGCATGACCACATATCCAAGCGGACATGGAGAGCTGAATTTGCCATGATCCACATTTGTTCTTTTCTTAGTTTGAAGTGCATCTATGTTTCGTACATGAGGGCAGTGTAATTCCCATTTTACGGCCCCAATTCAAAAATTTTCAAGCTTACTACTATCTATATGAGAATTGATAGTGTAACTTGGACGTATGCTTTGTACAGTGGAGGTGCATATACTACAGCATGCCATGATGCATATATCATTTGAGAAGTTTTGAGAATTGAGTGTTCACTAGGATGTGATGAAGTGAAACTTAACATAATTATGATAACCGATGAAATGAAACTTAATATTATCATGGTAACCAATCTCAATAATATCGTGATAACCAATCTTTCTCTATTCTTTTTCCCCCTTATGTTTGAAATTAACGACTTTCTCCAGACATCCTTCTTTTCTTTTTGAATAACACAATCTTTTGTGGATAGAATAAGAATCATGTGTTTCTTTTTTGATTGAAAAGAAAATTCCTTTTATCTTATTCCAATTGCCTGTGAAGAAGAGGGAAGAATAATGATATCTTCCTGTTCCTGCGTTTTATTCCTCTAACCAACACCCTTTTTTTAGTCGCATAAGAAATTTGGAGGGGTTGGGCAAAGAGAGCGATAGAAAGCCAAAAGATTATAGTAGCTGATGGCCGATGATCATGTTTCCAACCTCCTTCCATGCAGGGGTTGGGGGCAAGGTTGGAGAAGGGGAAAAAAAGAACTGATGAGTAGCCTGGGGAATTTAAGGGCCTGTTTGATAGCGAAAAATAGTTTTCCTTTTTCATTTTCGGTTTCCTTTTTATCTCCATTTTTCCTTTTCATCTCTAGTTTTCCTTTTCCTGTTTTGCAACGTAGAAAACTGGAAAATGCATTCAAGTGATCCTTGTTTTTTAATTTTCTGAAAATTGACAATGATAAATAAATAATGTACAACACGATATAGGAATCAACTTTTGTTGCTTTAACATAGGGGTGTAAGCGAGCTGAGCTGAGCCGAGAACCTACTTGTTCGAACTCGAGCTTGATAAGGTTTATCGAGCTTAAGTTCGAGCCAAGCTCTTATCGAGCTTTTCCAACCATTGTTTGAGCTTGATTCGATAAGATTTTAGTGTGTTCAATATTCAGCTCGTTAGGCTTATCGAGAGTCGAGCTTGTTATTGAGTAGAGTCAAGCTCACTACCGACGCTTTTCAAGTTATTATCGAGCCATTATCGAACCACTTTCGAACCAATATCAACTGTTAATGAGCCCTTAACGTGCCCCTTAACGAGTCTCTTATCAAACTGTTTGCGAATGTTAATGAATAGAGTACCCCCTATTCGAACTTGGCTCAATAAGCTATCGAGTCCTCATAATGAACACAAACGAGCCCCAATCGATTTCGAACACAAGTAGTTCATCGAACGTTCGGTTTGTTTACACCCCGAACCTTAGCGGATAGCTCGGTATCGCTTTTAAGAAAAGGAACCTAGCCTTAAATGCCCCTAAAGTCCACTCTATCACATTCTACAAAGATGGGTGTTTATAATTAAACAACTCGCATGATCCTCTTGTTTGTCCTCTGCCTTGAAAATCATTTATCGCTCTTAAAATTTGGAATCTATCCTTAAGTACTCCAAAGTCATTTACGTAAAAGGAGGAAAAGATGGGGGTATATAGAAAAATATTTTAAAATGGGTGAATAGTATAAAAATGTGAAAGGGGGAAGGGGGAAAAAATTGGAAAACAAGGTCCCTCTTGTTTTCCAACTTTTCCAATTAGAAAACTAGACTATTAAACACGTTTCCTGGAAAACTAAAAAATTCTCTGTTATCAAACAGGGCCTAACTAATCGAGCTTTATCTGCACATGACATATCTTATCTGTTGAGCTCCCCCTATTATTCACCCCCCTCCTACTTCTTTAATCCATCGATTAAGAGATCTCTCTTACCTAGGTCAAAATGCTCTTAACTTGTTTGATGAGCTGAGTGAATAGCTGTAGGACTGATTGCATGTCAGATGCTAATTTCTGCATCCTTGATTTTGATTATGTTACCTGGTTCTCTTGATGGGATTATTGAACGTAGCAAGTGTCCTGATTGTTACAAATTTTCAGGCGATGTTGTTCTCAAAGATCTGAAACTGAAGGCAGAGGCATTGAATTCGCTCAGACTACCAGTCACTGTAAAGGCTGGTTTTGTCGGTACCATAACATTAAAGGTAGTAAAATTATCTGCAGACAATTTAACTGCTCAGACTACCATAACATTGATCCACATCGATGCTTGTAGCGTAATTGTTTGTTCAAGTATTTTGATTAGTGTTTGTTTCCTTCACTTCTGTTTTGGAAGGGGTGGGTTTGGTGGTGGGTGAGTCATTTTCCCTTCATCTCATTGATGTGAGAAAAATCCCACTTTAGGTGTTACTTCTTTTGCTAACTCACGCCTGATATGGAGACACCCTTCTTGTTTGGTAGTCATCTTGTCGCCTTTGTAGGGGGAATACCTTTCTTTGTCTTCCATATGATGTAGGGCATGGTATCCCTATTTTTCTTACACCACAACAACAACAAACCTAGTGCCTCGAGGGCTCCCGCATATGCAGGGTCCCCGGGGGTGGGACGTATGCAGCCTGACCCCTTTAGGGTGCTACCCTAAAAAGAGGCTGTGTCCGAGGATCCCCAACCTGGAAAGCATAATCTATTTTTCTTACAAGAGAACAAATTTATGGTAGTTTTGAGGGCTCTCTCTCTCTTGCTCAATATATATATATACACATGTTAGGGTTGGGGACCCTTCGAAAACAACCTTCCTCCAAGGTAGCACCCTGTAGGAATAAGGTTGCGCACATCACACCCTCTCAAGACATTGCCTTGGCAGGATCCTCTTTGAGACACTGGGTTTGTTGTTGTTGTGTATATATTTTGTATGTATATATGTGTGTGTATATATATATATATATATATCAAAACTAACATAAGAAAAGCCTGTGGTATGCCACAAAATAACCAAGCCTGTATCAATGAAGCCTCAAAAACATCTTGCTAAATAGAGCCTAGGAAGAGCACCTTGTCCCACAAACAATTCATCGGCACCTTTGATCCTTGAAAGTTCTGGCATTCCTTTCCAACCAAATAACTATAGATTGCTACCAAGCCGTAGAGGTGAACAAATCAATGCTTTTGTTTCCAATGCCCTGAAATGAATCTGAAAAAGCATTGTTAACTGTACACTGACCCTATCCTTGTCTTTCATAGCTGACATTATTTGGTTAAAGATCAAAAAGTTAGATGTTTAGATGGTGCTTACTTCCTGCAAGGCCTTTTGGCTTGCTACCTAGTACCCATTATACGTAGACATGCTTGAAGTATTTGGTCATTTGTAGATTTATGCTCCGAGTATCTAACCTAAGAGGGTACCAACACGCAAGCACCGGATCCCATTAGAACTCCGAAGTGAAGCGTGCTTGGCGAGAGTAGTACCAAGATGGGTGACCTCCTAGGAAGTCCTCGTGTTGCACCCCTCCGGTTGGGGGTTCTCGGAAATGGCCTCCTTTCAGGGTAGCATCCTGAAGGGGAAAGGCTGCGTACATCCACCCCCAGACCCTGCTTAGTCGGGAGCCCTTGGGGCACTAGGAATGTTGTTTGTTTGCTCCGAGTATCTAATAGTTTATCTTCAGGTTCCATGGAAAAGTCTCGGCAAAGAACCTGTAATTGTTCTCATTGATCGTGTTTTTGTTCTTGCTTATCCAGCGCCTAATGGAATAACTCTCAAGGTATGATGCAGCATATTGTCATTAGCATTTTTTCCCAATAAGAGATAGATGTTTACACCTTGCTGTGAATTTTGGCTGTGTTTCTTCGATGACTGAGTTTCTTTTTCATTTTCTTTTCCTTTGAAGGAAGAGGATAGAGAAAGGCTTTTGCAAGCTAAACTTCATCAGATTGAGGTAAGAATCGCAATCAGACTTTCCTTCAGCAATTTAGTAAAGTTTTACGGCTTATTTTTTTTTTGCCGCTGCTGTTCAGTAATATATAACTTAGTCATTTCGGTATTCTATAATGGTTGTTTGAGGCTGTCTTCATTTACATATGCTCTTGCTCTTTTGCCGTGTCTGGGTAACTGTCTTAAAACTGGTCATGTTTTAGATAAAAAAATGGGTTTCTAGCTGACTTGTTGGCAAAGCGAGCTGTGTTTGTTATTGTGAGATTGATTTCGGGTTAATGATGCTTTTGTTGAGTCAATTTTTTTTTTTTTAAACACTGATTGCATAATGGAATGATGCTATCATCATACATCTAATTTGTCATTATTGTTGTCTGAGTTAAACTATCATATGCTAAGAATGAATTTATTTGCGATTCTCTAGTGTTGCTTTTACCTAGCTGTTAGGAGAGAGTACACCGATGCTAGTTCATAGTGCCCCTAGACTCGCATTTCTGTTCATAAATATTATTCTTTTCAGGGTTGGGGGCCCTTCAGAAACAACCTCTTTACAAGGTAGCACCCTATAGGGGTAAAGCTGTGTACATCTTACCCTCCCCAAACCCTTCTTTTGTGGGAGCTTTTTTGAGACATTGGTTTGTTGTTGTTTGTCGTCGTCTCTAGTGTTGTTTTACCCCTTTGGTTTGATCTTTCTTAGTGTTCGATATGCTAGCTATCTCTAGGATGGAAACTAGTTTGTTCTTCCGATACAAATGGAGTAGTCTCAATATGCAGACTGATACAAACTAATTCGTGCTATGCTTTGCATGTGACGCTTGTTCATCATATTTGTGATTCTGCTTAGCTAGATCCTTCTTCTTTGAGTTATGCTACATTAGAGAAAGCTGGTCAATAATGTTTTCATCTATAGTGAGATGCTCTTTCACTTGGGTAAAGCTATGGTCTTTGGGAAGTTTCTCCTCAGTTCCTACCAAGCTTATATGCTTATTGTTTCTCTTTATGAAATATTAGTTCTGTTTTGAAATCCTGATAATTGTGATTGGATTTTTGATGAGTTTCTGGAGGTTCAATTGTGTAACCTTGTGCGTCTTCCCTTTCCTTTTTCTGTTTTTCTTTGTCAATCACTTTTCTCATTTCTTACTTCACGGAATAGTTCTTTCGTATTTTTTAAAATAAGTTATAGCTTCTAGTGAATCTTATAAGAAAAAGAGTAACCAAAGAAAAAAGAAGAGCAAAATTTTCATCTTCTTTGAACCATGTTAAATCCATTGTGTTGCTTCCATGTACTACTTGTTAAGCAATATCCATGCATAAAGCTTTAGAATGTTCCTTCTTTCTGGAATATCTGCCCATGTCAAAATGTCCACTCTGCTAGACTGCTACAGCTTTTCCCTGCCCTTTTCTTGGTATGGAGTTATGGTGTTCTACCTTGGTTTTAGTGACTGCTATATTCATGCTGTTTTTCTGCATTTTGCAGGAAGCAGAATCTGCAATCATTGACGCGATGTCTAGGTCAAAGCTGGGAAATGTATGGTTTGCTTAATTTATAGTTTTTGATAATTTAGTTAATTCTTATTGGGTTCAGTTTTTGCCCTTCTGTTTTGCACTGTTTTTAGTTTTACAGGGTGTTGAATTTGGTTGTACACAAAACAGATTGATAAGATAATTCTCTCTCTCTTTATATTATTTCTTTTTCCGATGCCCAAAAAAACAGATTGACAAGATTATAGGATCACTTATGGATAGTCTCCTTTTTTCTCAAGAAAACAAGAGTTCTCACCTATGGTATTATTTTGGAACTGGTTTCTCGAGAAGAGTTAAGATTGAAAATCACCTGGGATTTGCTTTGCAAAGTATTGGATGTTCTGTAGCTTTAGAAAACTTCAGAGGGATCAGTCGTTGAGGATGGTAGTTACTTTTCTTATTCTATGTGTAAGAATGCGAGTGCCGATCCCTGGTTTGTCCCAATGGTTGGGGAGCAGTTGGCCAACCCCGGGATGCGGGTTCGAATCCGGCGTCCCCCCTCCCCCAAGGCATTAGCGATGTAAAGAAAGGGAAAAACCCACATATCTTGGATGCATGCACTCTGAATATAATAGTCTTGAATTTGCATTTTATTTGCTGATATTCCCTTAAATAGACAATCTTTTGTGTCAATCTGATAAGTGCTTTTGAATATTCAGTCAGCTGCTGGAAATTCTTGGCTTGGTTCTCTAATCGCTACCATAATTGGGAATCTAAAGGTCTCAATTAGCAATATTCACATCAGATATGAGGATTCTGTGAGGTGCGTGAACAAGTCCTTTAGATAATATTTTGACTTTTATTATCCCATACTAAAGATTTTATCTTTGCTGGCTTTCTGTCTAATGGGTTCTGTTTTGTTTTACAGTAATCCTGGCCATCCTTTTGCTTGCGGTGTTACCTTAGCAAAGCTTGCTGCTGTTACAATGGATGAACATGGGAATGAGACCTTTGATACGAGTGGTGCTCTTGATAAGTTGCGTAAGGTTAGATTTATCCAGCTTCTCAGTGTGTCTAATTTAAATAGGATAAGCATCGGCAGTGTTTAGCTTTTGAAGTTGCATTTCTATTTTGATGAGTGGGTTTACCATATCCTGGACACTGGAGTTGGCCTTTTTGAAGGGGAATGGATGGTAGGGAGTTGGATGGACTTATGATGCTGCTATTACTTGCATGTTTTATATAGTACCTGACTGTAGATTATGCAGTATGGATGTTAACCTTTTAATCTGAATTTGCTCTTTTCTTATTTCATTCGGGATGTGAAGTTTTTATCCAAGTTAGGGTCCCTGTTTGGCATTGTTCGTGACAATGTTATCCTCTTTTACGAGGGGTTTCTATATTTTATGTTCTCTTTCCATGCTTTAACAAAAATGTGATGGGTTGAGACTTTGTTGTGTGTCTCTTTCGAAGCTTTTTCTTTCTGTGGGTGGATGTAGAATGGGGTTGGGTCTAAATGGTGTAAAGTGTAACTTAGGTTCAGTTTGGATTCCTGCTCACGAATGACTTCTGTGAATTTCTATCTTTTTTTTCCTGATTTGTTCTTTTCGAAGCCTTTTTGGGGTAGATCTCAATTGTCACGTGGGAGGCGAGACAGTTCTTTTCTGTAGATCTCAACTTGTTTTGTCACCACCAAACCAGACCCTTGACATACCCTCTGGCCTCTGTTTGCTAAAAATGGAAGCATAATCCTTACCATGCCTCTTGCCAGTATCATTGGGAGCCCATTTGGTGAAACTGCAAATGGACCACTAAGAATGGCAGTAGCATCAACGGCTGTGGGTTGCAAATGACATTGGTGGTGGCTGTCACTACGTGGGTTGGGCTCAGTGATTGGGGTGTTGGATGGGTGAGGATGAAGAACTGTACTGTCCTTATATCAATCGATGCATTCAATATTGACCCAAACCCAAATTTGCTGTCAGCTATTGATCTTAAAGCTTTGTTTTACTTTTTCCATGCCTGAACTATTTAATACTATAGCCCTTTTTTTGTATTCTTAAGTGTGCTGGATGTGTTACATGTCTTTGGCTCTTCCAGCTGTTGTCATTTCTTATCTCCAAACTTTGTACTTCAAACAACGTTTCTTGTATCTTGGGTTTAATTGTACGGTGTGTGATTACTGTTATTACAGTCTTTGCAACTAGAGCGCCTTGCAATGTATCATGATACTGACAGACCGCCTTGGAAGATTGACAAGAGTTGGGATGATCTTTCTCCCAGTGAGTGGATTGAGGTTTGTGGTTACTCTTAAGATAAATAAGTTACCTATTGGCACTAATAAGATTGACATTGAATATTTGTTTTAGTGTTGCCTGTTAAGCTCAATGTGCTTTCAAAGTGTCTTCCCTTGACATTTGCTTTCCCAGATTTTTGAAGAAGGAATCAATGAACCTGGACCTGACAATGCAACCACATGTTCTTGGGCACGGAATCGGACTTTTTTGGTCTCTCCTATTAATGGACGTCTTAAGTATCACCGCCTCGGAAGTCAAGAGAGAAATGATCCGGAGATTCCTTTTGAGAAAGCATCAGTTGTCCTTAATGACATTTCTTTATCTGTTACAGAGGTAATGGTTTTCATGATAATGTTCTATACTTTTATGTCACACTTCCGACTTGTCATTTCTTATTTTGGCTTTTTGGATTGTTGTGAAAGGGGTGTAGTGGATAAACTCTGTTCCATTCAGTCAATGTAGAAGAGAGAGTAATAGATGGAGGAGTTCTGTTTTGCTAAATTTGTTGAAACTCAGGAAAGTTGAAATTGGAGTATTTTACTTCCCTGTTTGTAGGCACAATATTATGACTGGATAAAGCTTTTGGAGGCTGTTTCAAGTTATAGGACGCATATTGAAGTTTCACATTTAAGGCCTGTGGTGTCAATATCAGAAGGGTCTCATTTATGGTGGCGTTATGCCGTTCAAGCTGCACTGCTACAAAAAAAGATATGGTAATTTTCTGGTTTTCTTTATAGATTACATGTATTTTCTCAAATTGTGGCAGTGAAAGGAGACAGGTGATGTTGCTTGTAGTGATGCCTAGTTGGCACTTAATATTGTTCAAGTTTGGCTTAAGTTTTACTTATTGGTTTTATTTGGAAAAACTTCAGCTACCGGTTTTCATGGGAACGGATCCAGCGCCTTTGTGATTTACGACGCCGCTACATTCAGCTGTATACTGGCTTGTTGCAACAGTTGCCAGATGTTAATAACGAAGAGCTGAGACAAGTTGAGAAGGATCTTGACTCGAAAGTCATTCTTTTGTGGAGGTATCCTCACATTGCCATAGCCTTACTGGTCTTCTATATGGAATTTATTGGTAGTCTTGGGTTGCAATAATTGACTCCCAGTCTCCCATTGTGTCATCCCAAACATTCACTCTCTTTTGTTTGGGGGGTGGGTTGAAGGGGAAGACAGCTGGCTGGCTAAGATGGTTTGGATTGTCCTTCGTGTGACTACTTACAGAGTTTCTGTTGCTTGTAGCATAAGTTTTAAGTACTTAAATGACTCTCGGTTGTCAATAGTAAACTTTGTATAGCAGTTTGTTTAAACTTGGAGCCTAAAAACTGGGATCCAGTCTGGTTCAAAGTTGTCCGGTCCTTCAAGGTGTGGTCACCATGTGCAGGACACTGCCATATTTAGATATATAAAGTACATGTAAGAGTTCATCTATTAGAACTGAAGTGTTCTGCCGGCCCGTCTTTTTCCTTTTCATCCTTAATAATGACATCATGTGTAGGATACCTATAATATGCCTTTTGAGTTTGTCCCTTTCTTCTGTAAGATTAATTACAGGTTTGCATTGTCATTTTATTATATGCTTGTAATCCAGTCTTTCTTTGGTGTTTGGTGTTTGACCCGTTTTTGCAAAAATTTAGTTTTCATTTGTAGTAGTCTGAGAATAGTCTTCCGCTGCTGTCCATCTCTTCTTTAGATACTATTAAACACTTGACATCCTTCAGTGAAGTTGTTTCCCTCCTCGGTGCTGCTGCTTTTATGCAGAAAATAGAACTTGTCAAAATCTCCACCTTGTGCTGTCCTGTGGTAATTTCCAAATTTGTTACTTCGCCGTTAAACTACTTTGCTGCCTAAGGTCTAGAGAGGAATCACTGCTACGAATATTGACCCTAAAATATTTTGCCTGAAGGACAAGCATTTTAAGTTAGCGTGATTAGTCTATAATTACATGGATGGATTGCTCAAAGCGATAAGCTTGACTCATTTTGCTAATTGTATGCTTATTATTCTAAGTAAATACTTATTGGGGTGAAATTGGAAGAGGCATGAAAGAACACGTAATGCAAGAGGCGCATGCCATGTGTTTTTGCACGTGGGACCATTCAGTGCATAAGTGTGAAGATGTGAAGGGATTGAGGATATGTAGTGTAAAAGGTGATGACGGTAGGCCTAGGAAAAGGATTTTTTTTTTTTTTTTTTTTTGGGTGTTTGGGGGGGGGGGGGGGGGGGGGTGGGGGGGGGGGGGCGCAGCAACTCTAAGTGACCATTCAGAGCAGGATGAACGTAGAACAGGATTTCACAACAACAATCCTAGTGCCTCAAGGGCTCCAACATATGCAAGGTTGGGGGGGTGAGATGTACGCAGCCTTAACCCTTCAGGGAGCTACCCTTCAAGGGCTCCGCATATGTAGAACAGGATTTCATTTGGTTCAATTTGGTCTGTTCCAGGTAGACACTCTTTGAGGACGCACATACTTGATTTATGAATGCTTAAAGCAAGTGCATTTGGTAGTTCGGATTTTTTCTTTATATTGTCAAACCCTAATAGATAATTGTTCAATAATCTAATAGACCCATCTATCTATTCATTTTGGATGTATACATATTTTCTGTTTTCCTATTTAGGTTGTTAGCGCATGCTAAAGTTGAATCAGCAAAGTCGAAAGAAGCGGAAGAGCAGCGGAGGCGCAGCAAGAAGAGTTGGTTTTCTTTTCCCTGGTATGGATTAAACTTGTTGATTTGGCCTCAAAACTTCAGTTTCTTTTGTGATTGTACGGCCTTTTGCTTGATCCTACTTTATGAAAAAAATCTGCTAAGGATATTTATGACAGCTTTGTGGCGTCGAATTTATGTGTTCATTGGTGTATAGGCTCATCAGGCTGTACCTATCTACCAATACGCCTATCTGTCTACTATCGGCCTATTTGCTTATTTGTTTATTTGGCATATTTGCTTATACTAGCTATCTTGTAGGGTAGGTTTTGCCTCGTAGTCTCCTCTAGGGCATTTTTATGCTATACCTTACTCTTTTGCTTTCATGACATATTGCTCACAACTCATTGCTCACAGGTCTCCATGAGGCGATGAAGACTTACCTCTCAGGTTGGGGGTCCTCGGAAACAGCTTCTCTTCAGGTTGACACCCTGAAGGGGGAGGCTGCGTACATTTACCCCCCCCAACCCCGCTTTTGCAGGAGCCCTTGAGGCACTGGGATTGTTGTTGTTGTTGTTGTTGTTTGTGGCGTCGAATTTAATGGGTCTTTGTTTCCTTTTCATGTCAGGCGTTCCCCCCAAGAAGAAATGTCTTCTGCAAATAGTTCTGCTGGGTCAGATTTGACAGAGGAAAAATTAACAAAAGAAGAATGGCAGGCAATTAACAATCTCTTAAGTTATGAGCCAGATGGGGATTTGACCTTACATTCAGGGAAGGACATGCAGAACATGATACAATTTTTAATAGATGTATCTATTCAGCAGGCAGCTGCTAAGATCATTGACATAAACCGAACTGAGATTGTCTGTGGTAGATTTGAGCAGCTCAATGTCTTAACCAAGTTCAAACATAAAAGCACGTCTTGTGATGTATCATTGAGATTCTATGGCTTGTCTGCCCCAGAAGGCTCCCTTGCCCAGGTTGGTTCTTGGTTTGCAAGTTGGAGATTCTAAGTCTTTGCTCTTGCAGGATGCATTGTTTTTATTACTAAAGATGTAATGTATGTATTACTTGGTTGCCATGGTTATAACACAATTCAAAATTTGAATCTATATTTGTATTGCCTTCTGATATCCAGTGGCTTATGCTCCATGATTTCTTTGCCAGAGTGTGTCAAGTGAGCAAAAAGAGAACGCCTTAGCTGCTAGTTTTGTGCATTCAACAGCCGGGAAGAACGCAGACTGGAGGCTTTCAGCTACCATGTGTCCCTGCCATGTCACGGTAATTTTTGATTTAGTCCTCCAGAACTTTCGCTTGATTGTTCTAGAAGATTTTTTGTTTGATTTCATGCAAGACCATGTAGTGTAAATTACATATCAAGCATCTGCCGAAGAGGAGTCCAATACGTGGCTCTTCAATTCTCTTTTTTACTTTTATTCTTTGAAAGTGCTTCTCTCATTCTTCCTCTAGTTTTTTCTCCCTTCATGTGATCCTTTTTCTTGGTTGTGGTGGTGGTGGTGATGGTTTGCTGGAAAGGATATGGGTGGATTTCTGGTAATGACTATGTAAAACCTTTTACCAGATGATAATTCTCTCATCTGTCCTTCGTCCATTGCTACTTCTTGAGTCCCACCCCCTTCTACTTACCATCACTCATTAGTAAACCGAAGTATTAGCATTCATGACATCCTAATTGCACTGTTTTGAAACTTTTAGCAATGATTTGTGGATAAGCCCTATTTACGAACTGGGTTGTTTAGTAAGGGAATCTTATAGTGTCTCTCTTCTCCTTCCTGTACTCTTGTCATTATTGTGTTGTGTGCTTAGCCACATTTTGTTGAAATTCATTTTGAAGGTCCTTGTGGGAAGTTATGATCGCTTCATGGAGTTTGTAAGGAGGAGTAATGCAGTTAGTCCCACTGTTGCCATGGAAACTGCTACAGCATTACAGGTGAGAATGTTGGAGCTTCAAGACCTCAGTTCACTAGAGGAGGCTTATTTTCTCTTGATTTCTGCTGCAGATGAAGTTTGAGAAGGTCACACGTAAAGCTCAAGAGCAGTTTCAGTTAGTATTGGAAGAACAGAGCAGGTATGGCTTTGTTGAATTTAAGTAGCTGCATCTTTTATTCGCTCCCTATTTTTCTGTGTGTCAAGGAGTGAGAAGTGAAGGCAGGATGTTCCATTCAGTTTTGTACTCATAGACTTTTGCTTTGCAAAATAATGTGAAGAGGCAGTAAGAGGACGACATATATATGTATTTGAAAAAAAATGCATTTGAAAAAAATGCTTTTTTTCAGTCATCTTGCTTAAAAAAAAAAAAAAAAAGAGACATTTCAAGCTTTAAACTATTTTAATGTGCCCACCATTATGCATTTGAAAAAAATGCTTTCTTTCAGTCATTTTGCAGAAATGTTGGTACCATGTGCAAAAAGAAGGTGGTTTGTTCTCTCTATATGTTATTTGTTCTGAAAACTCGAATTTCTCTTATAAAAGGTCAATATTTTATAGTATGTATTGAATCACTCCAAAGGAAAGGGGGAACAATTGAGGGAGCACATCCCCAACCTTGCTATCCGGGAATAGAGTCATTAAAAGGAATTATTTGGATAATCGAGGAATGTATCTCCATGCCTTTCAGGGGCTTAAAGTCATTGTCACTCAACAAGGTCCAGAAGAACTTATTTCCCCTTGTCCATGTGTATCTGAGCTTTCTAGCAACTCTTGTTGCACCAGTACTTCTTTCTTTTCACAACCATGGATCAAAAATGCAGATATATGTGCGGTGAAAGACTATTAATTGTTGTTGTGCACTACTTTTATCCCCTCCCAGAGTTTCAAAGTTTCCTTTTGTTTTTTTGGTGAGTTAGTGAGAAATACCATATATGAGGAAAAAATATATATGTACAAGTCTATGAGGGCATTCCCCAAGACATGGCCAAAAGTTTCCTTTTTCTTTTCTCAATCGAGAAGTTTTCTATTTAAATGGAAGGCAAGGGAAGGGGAAATCACTCAATTCACACACCAGTTGCTCCTTTCTCTCACTCACTCACCACTCAAACCTACTCTTCCTTCGGGGCACATGGGACTTAGTCACTTTGTTCAGAGCTATTAGCTTTGCGAGAATGTAACTTTGTTTGTTGATAGTTTAAATTTCTAGTTTCAAGTGTAGATGTATGATTGTACCACCATTTTTATTGTATTTTTTTAGTTATAGTTCTTGTTTATTGTAACCATAACATTTATCTGATTGTTTTTCTGGTCAGGTTTTCTCTTGATATTGATTTTGATGCTCCAAAAGTCAGAGTTCCTATTTGTACCAGTGCTTCATCCAAATGTGAAAGCCATTTTGTTCTTGATTTTGGTCATTTCAACTTGTGGACTAAGGTAAACTTGATCTTCTTGCCATCTTTGACTCTTGTGTATTTCAATTGGAAGCCCATTTATGAGAAAATCCTCTGATCAGCAAATTGACTAGAGAATCAAGTTGTGAAGAAAATAGTTGCATTTGAGAACCAAGTGGGTAGTGCGTGATATTCTTTTGATTGGAAAGTGGATAGTGTTTGATATATGCTATTGTGTTATTTCATGGGCTTTTCTTTTATATTTTGGGGATGAGCTCAACCTTTTTGCGTTTCTCATCATATAGATAGTGCAAAGGAGGTTTGGAATGTTATTTCGTCTGCGATTCTTTAGACGAGCAATAAATATGAGGGCTTTTTGAAGGTTTGGAGATTTCATTGGATATCAGAGACAAGTGATCGTTTCTTATTAGATTCTACAGACTCATGTTTCATATCGTTTGTGGGAAAAAAAGCTCTACTTCTGTTTTAGATGCTAATAACATATGCTTGTAGACTTGTAGACTCATAAGTAAATCAGTTTGACATTGCTTTAGATCTTTTTTGGGGATATCTTAGCCCACACCACTCCCTGTTCTCTCCCTAGAAAAGTGGAAAAGGCTGATCGCTTTTTCTGCAGGAGTCTCCACCAGTTGCACAGGAACGATCCATATACTCCCGTTTCTATATCTCTGGGAGGGACATTGCTGCTTTCTTTACGGATTGTGGATCTGGGAATTCAGTTTGCTCGCTGACTGCTGCTCCTGTTGATAATCGATCTAGGGCTCCTTTGGTAGATGGTGACGGTAACATCTGCCCTTTGATTGACAGGTGTGGAATGGCTGTGATTGTTGATCAGGTATGGTTGATTTAATCTTTTTTATTGTACCTTATGCTAAAGCACATGGAAGTATTTAAATTGGATTTGGCCTTTTCTTTTCATTTAGCTCTTTCCTTCTCTTATTGAAGTGGTTTATTTTTCATTTTTGTAGATTAAGGTGCCTCATCCAAATTATCCGTCCATGCGTGTGTCTGTCCAAGTTCCTAATCTTGGGATTCACATATCACCCGCTAGATATCAGAGACTCATGGAATTGTTGAACATATTGTATACAACGTTGCAAAATTGTGCTCATCCTGCGGTCGAAGAATTCCGACCTGAGCTTGCACCTTGGAGTCCTGCTGATATGGCTGCAGATGCTAGGTTTCTCGTTTGGAAAGTATGTTATTGTCGTATTATAATCTATTTGTTCTCTAATCTGGTTAGTTGTCGGTTACTGCTGGCTGGCTCCTTTCTTTTCAGTTTAATTCTGACTTCTGGGTCCCTCCATGGTGCATGTATGATTCAGGGTATCGGCAATTCTGTTGCTGCTTGGCATCCTTGCTTTCTTGTATTATCGGGATTCTATCTTTATGTTTTGGAATCTGAAAAGTCACACAGCTACCTGCGTTGCTCCAGGTCTGCGGTCATCTTTATTTTGACTATGTAGTGTTTTGCTTAATTATATTATTGGGTCCTGGAGCACTCTTTAGTGATAAAGTTCTGTGTTCTTGCGACCTTTCCAGTTATCTTTTAGCTATAAAGTTTCAAGTAGAGTTAACACTTTCCCGTTCGAATTCTGCAGTATGGCTGGTAAACAAGTATGTGAAGTTCCTCCAGCAAATGTTGGTGGGTCACTTTTCTGTATTGCTGTCTCTTTTAGGGGCACGGACATCCAGAAAGTGAGTCACTTCATCTTCTTGTGTCATGTGTATTTGATTGTTTGTTGTTCCATTTAGCTGGTGAAGTAAATTGATGGATCTTTTTTGATATTGATCAAGTTGCTGTAGGAGTTTCCTATGACGTGGTCAAACAGAATCCATATGACAATTTGTAATTTATTTCATGTCATGGTCTTCGTGCAGTTTTAGATTGAAGTATTCAGTGTTATATAAAGGCATAAAGATGATCTACCCTTGAATTGGAAATGGATGGCTTTCAGGAAAAAAGTTCTCAAGAACCAACTTCACATTTTTGTTCCTATGAGCCTGCAACATCTTTCTGTAGAATAATAGTTTCTTTCTCTTTCTCTGGGGGGATAATGATGGGTTGGCTGCATCTTATTTGACATTGTGTGATTGGAGTTTGTTGTCTTGTTTTTTCAAAATTATATTTGAACAGGGTTCTATTGTGTTTGTTTGCTGAAAAGAGTTATTTTACAAGCCCGATGTTCTTATGCGGGAACCTCCCTGTTCATTCTTATCTTTTTGACCTTCTTGTACTTGGATCTCTTTCACATTGAGATTTGTTTTAAAATTTAATATTTCCCTTTGTCCAAATGCTGGGGCCCCCCTCCGGCCTTCCCTTTCCACATTCACTTCCACATCTTGTCCCTCTCTTTCATTATTAGTCTCTTATTGCAGAAAGCGTCTTTTGACGACTCCGGCATGACTTTTAAGCCATCTCATGTCAAATATTTCTTTGCATGATGATTTCATTCAATGACCATGCACACTTCAAAAGTACACGTCAGTGAAGAAAATTGAAGTCAAAATGTCATTTTTGTTCCTTGAAGATCTGTTGAACGAGTCCCATTCTGAACTTGACTTAAGTTGCCGTATAACTGGTCCATGAATATGCTATGTGATCCATTGGTTTTTGAGATCCTTGCGTATGATTCAGACGATGGCCAATTAATGCAATTCCTGACACAACTGGGAACCCTTGCCAACGAATACAATTCCTAATGCATGACTGAGAACCTTCCCGCCAAAAAGGAACAATAGATGTTACTTTGCTAGGAACTCGGACGCGATTTGCTTGGTTTTCATTAGCACATATTTTCTGTGGTAATTCTAGTGGAACTGTTTATATATGTCTCCACTTCTTTGTTCTTTAAATCCAAAAAGAAGGAAATTTGTGATACCTGCTATTGGAGCAATATCACTTTTAATCCTGGACATAGAGTCTTATTCCATAGCCAGTTGACTATATTTCTTCCTAAATAGCGTCCATAGCTTTTGTCACCATCATGATGCTTGTCTATATAATGCAAGTTTCAAGTCAAAGCATTTGGGAGAGACTTTATTTTGTACAGGATGCGGTGGGATTCTCCACTGTATGCGGAATGTTTGAAGTGCCTAGTCTCGTGGTTTGTGATACTGTGAAGGAATTTTTCTTCATGTGTGATCAATCTTTAAATCCTAGCTAAAAGGAATATTGGAATAGTGGTTGCTTTTAATCCTTTGTCGTCATACTGGAAAAAGGAGCACTAACCATAATGCTTCTTTTACCGGAAAAATTGATATCATGCCTCACATGGTCCATTTAACACGCGCAATATCAGGTAGGCTTAAGGTTGCCTTTCTAACATCCGTCAATGTCCTTTTGTGCAATTAAAACACATCACCACCTGTAAAAATTTGTAGCAAGGAAATTTTGTTGCTGGTTTGATCACAACCGCAGAGTAAGATCCTGTAGATACAAAAACACTAAGCAAGATGACTTGTTTATTGTTTCATAAAGGTAGGAAAAGAACTTTAAGCTATATGAAGATCATCTAGTAAGTTGTGCTTCTGTTACTTCGATCAATTGTTTCTCTACATATGTTTTTTCTTTGTTATACTTATTTTCTCAATTTATATCTGCAGGCCTTAGAATCCTCCAGCACTTTAATTATAGAGTTCCAGAATGAACATGATAAGACTTCATGGATGAAAAGGCTAGTGAAGGCCACATATCAAGCTTCTGTAAGAGTTTCTATTTTGCTTCTAATACTCAGAGTGCTCCTCGTATTGTTGCTATAGTTGGTATTGTTATCATTATCATTACCATTATTATCATCAGCATTGCCAACATCATCTCAATCATATTATATATATACATATATGCACACACACATATTACTAATTTTACGAGGGTGTTTTATTCCTTACTACCTCATACTTTAACCAATGTGTCCTTTTATGATCTGAATTTTCAATTGTGTCAATTTGGTCCTCATCCTTTGTAAAATTAGTTTGATCCCTTCATGACATTTTCCATCAAATGGGTGATGGTTAGGGTCTCATGACTCATTACAGCTATAATGCATCAGACGAAGCGAAGGCCATGTGCTGTACACGCTCGATGTTTTTTTGCCAATGCAAGTAGACCTCTCTTAGCTACGCTAACAATCTCTGGTTAAATAGTCAAGTTGTTTTCTCGAGGAATTTTTAACGAAACATGAACTTCTAGTTTGACATAATAATGCATAGAATCAAATTGTGGTATGTGGTTGCAAAAAGGGGATGATGAGGCCAATGGCAGTATGCTTGCCGCTGGTAATGGGTAGCCTCAATTGTGGTGCCTCGCTGGTATATTTGGTTCAAATCATCTGATCTGATCGTATTAGAAAATTTCAATATTAATTGGTAAAGATAATTACTTAAGTGAGTTTGTTGCAGTCCTATATTGTAGTGATTGACACTGCAAAGTGCTTCCTTTTTGTGACACTGTGAATCCAATAGGAAAACTAAACATATCTGCAGTGTGCAAGGCATGATGTTTCCATCATCTATTAGATGGAAAATGTGAGAGAGGGACTAAAATGGGCATATCTTATAAAGTATAAGGACTAAATTGACAGCATTCAAGTTCTAGTGACACATTAGGTAATAATGCATAAAATACCCCCCGAACTCTATTTATTATTGATATTGCTGTTGTTTTATTTATTATTTTTGAATGTCTTCATCCAGTGGGTTGTCACTATTTCTAAAGCTGTTGAAATTTTCATATCCTTTTAGGCTCCTCTCTCAGTTGATGTTCTAGGAGAGTCGAATGATGGTGCTCTTGATTCAGCTGAAGCTACTATCGGCAATTTCAAAGCTGCTGATCTTGTCATTAACGGAACGCTCATGGAGACATATTTATTTGTATATGGAAAGGTGGTCTCTTTGTGAAAATTCTCATAATTTGTTGTCATTGATTTAGTTAATAATTATCTTTGCATTTTCATCTCAATGTCTTAATGGTGAGGTACATTTAAAAGATTGGTATATGGTCTGGATTTTTGACTTCCTAAGCCTAATCCTCAAGAGTTTCATTTGAGTTCAGTTGAAAGATGCCTAAATTTGCACTTTGAATCCTGCTTAATGCAATCCATCCTTGAATTATTTCTTTCCTTCATTTTTGTTGGATAGGTACCAATGAAAGTAATAATTGGCCTTTCCATTTCTAATTGTGCTTGCACATGGAACAAACAAAATTAAGGAAAAAGGGAAACAAAGAATGGCAGTTGATGTCATTTTGATGTGAAGTGGTCTGATTCGTCCGCTGAATGGTATCTTGACACGGAAATGAATCCTCCCAGTCACTGTTAGGAACCCGCCATTTCTCAAAAGTGCGAACAATGAAGAAAAGGATAAGGGTCATTCAATGCTTGAAGCTTTCCTTACTACGCTCACTATATAGGGTCTCATGCTAGCATTTTTGAATGGCTATTTTCTGGTTCTCAATTCACAACTAGGCAACCTACTGTTGCATTAATCTCACTTTCTTGTTTTCTAGAAATGTCAGAAAGTTATTGAAATTAATTCATATGCAATTAATCCTTGAGATCTACGTTGACATTTTAAACAACTACGATGGTGCGCTCTGCAGAATACAGATGGGTCATTTAAAATCTGTTCAATGTAGACCATTAATAGACACCTGACTCTTATCAAGGATCTTAGCCTTCAAGTACTTGACCATATTTTGGGTGCTGAGGCTCAGAAATATTACATCATATGCTTGTTCAGCTTTTTCTGCCCTTGACATTTTGTATTGTCGAGAGCAATAGGTGACTGGAGCTTCAAACTATGGGGTGGTTGGCTGTATATGTGTCTAGCTACGATTTACATGGTATTGATTCAATATCCTTTCACTTAAAATTTGTAGTCTACATTGTTAGTATAAAGGAGGATGAAGTGATGGGAATCTTTCAAATTAGTATGGCACCCAAGATAGTCAAGAGGAATTGCTTGTGGATGGACTAGAGTAATCTGTAGTCTCAACCTCCTTCCATTGGCCATAGTGAGGACAAAAGATTTAATTTCCCTTATTAATAATAGTGCAAGCCTATGAATTCAATCACTAAAAAAGTGACATTTATTCATCCCATGTTTGGTCTATATGCAGCGTGGAGAAGGGGCCCAAGACAAACATGAAGAGACTCTAATCGTAGTGCTATTCGCTGGTGGGGGGAAGGTTTGTGATGCTTTTGCAATTTCTCGTTACTATTCGTTGCTACTTTGTTCTTTGTTAAATCTTCAACACTTGGAAATTGTATGCAATTATTCTAGCTGATGCTGCACAGTTATTTGAGCTTCTATGTGCGTGTAATATAACGGCTGGATGGGGAGACTGATCTGGGTCAAAAAACTAAGTGTGTTAGTTAGTTCATATGAGTTGGCTGCTGATTATGATATGCTGCTTGTTTCCAAAATTTTATTACTATTGTACCTGAATGAGTTGGGTCGGGCACTATGGTCGTGCAGATGGGAGTTGGAACGTGCATATATTCAGTGATACAGAGGAGTCTCTATACATACTTTGATTTTTCAAAATATACGATATTCTCAGTTTCATAATAGAAATGGTTCATAGGCATTTCATTTTCTATGACTGAATCTGCTATCTGACAAAATAGAAGCTTGCGCTTCATTCAGCTTTTTTGTTTCTGAGCAGGCTGCTTATTATTTAAGCACATAAAATGAAAATTGAACTGATGGTCATTCCATGCCCATGTTCTTGTTCTTTCTTGTGTAGATTGTATTTATTTGATAACCTGTACCTAGGAACTGATACTCCACCTAATGGATTGCCCTGTGGGAGCATTAAGTTCTATGCATTTCACATCACTCTCAGTAAAATAGATTTATTTCTCTTCCTCGAACAGTGAGTGGAATAAGGTTGGCTTACCTATGTTTGGAAGCTGAGTTCTTTCACAATCTGCTGGCATAAACATGAAAAGTTAGCTAGCAGAGGACTTTTAAAAGCAGATTCTTCCTCGCAATACTTTGTGTTTTTGAGGTGTTCGTTTACTTGAAGTTTATGTTAAATTGCGATCAAACTTTTCCGATCAGGAAAAAAACATTGTGATCAGTCTTGACTAGTCTTTTGGATCATATTACTTGAGTTTAGCTGGACTTTCGTCAGTTATAAAATTTTCAGAAGCCTTCATTGTTTATGCAGTTATCACAAAATAAAAAAAAGAAGACAACGTTCTGTAGCTCAGAGGATAGAGGACATCCACCATGACTGATTGTTCTTTGATTCAGATGGAATTGGCGTACTAAAGTTGAGGGAGAAATGTGTCATAAATGGATGCTTATTTGCTAAACTTTGGGCACGTTATTTGTACTATGGTTTCTACTAAAGAAACCCAAGCAAGGGTTTTCATGCGAGTTTTCTCTGTTTTGCAATTTGTTCATTGATTTAGTTTCAAATAGTTGGGCATTGATGTTGCATGGTTGCATTTTTGAGGACATCTTGTCCTTAGCTTTATGTACATTTTTTCTCTTAATATTATTTCTTTTTTCTATGTAGAGAAGAATGGTTGGCCCTTGATAGGTTCCTGTCATATTCGTTTTTCCTAACCAAATATATAAGCTCCTTATTGTGGGTCATTTAGAAATATCCAGTGTAGGTTTTTCTTATATATTCTACGGAGAAAGGTTGGACTTTCATTTCTGCCCCCCTTTTCCCTGGCGAGAGGGAGGTTTTAATAAATCCAGTCTGTGTACCGTAGAATTAGTTTGTAGTTACAAGGCAATTGCTGTTATGCGTTAACAAGATGCTGCAGACATTACAAATGGGATGTGGGATCACATTTGGTTTTAAACTACTTTTAAGTCTTATTTTGCAAGATTAGAAAGAGTATCCCTATTGTTATCATTCGAATACATGGACATTTTATCACATAGCGACATTCGTAAGTGTGTTCGAAGAAATAGAATATGATGCATATTCATTTTGGAAGCCGTCGTAGGAAAACACATCATGTAACTGCTAATTGTGTTGATGGTGAGCTCAAAGCACGTTATGTAACGGCCAGTATATTGTGTAACGTCCTTTGATTCCATTATTAGTACACAGCTGAGGACTGTAAGATGAGCTCTCTGTTCTGTTTCTTCTTTATCTTCTTATGTTCTGCCTAAAGCTTACATACATGAGCTTCTGTTATTCTAATGTTTCTTTGAGAGCTATATTTGGCTTGCAACTACCTTTTGGTTACATTTAAATGTCCTACCATTCTAATTTAGTTTGTTCTACAGGTACACATCATTAGTTCCGAGGGCAGTTTAGCCATCAAGATGAAGCTTCACTCTTTGAGGATTAAAGATGAGCTTCGGGGTTGTTCAACATCTCCTCAATATCTAGCTTACTCTGTTGTAAAGAATGAGCATGCGCTTGTTTCACCAACTGCCTTGGAGTCTCCCATGAAGGAGTCTCCCTCTATACTTATGGATGATGAGGATGTTTTCAGGGATGCTTTGCCTGAATTTATGTCTGCGTCGGATCTCAATATCCAGTCACAACACTTGGATTATTTTGAGAGTGATTCTTCGGAGGGTTTGACATCCCACCAGGATTCAGGAAGAGGGAGAGTATCATCTTCTGAGATATTTTATGAGGCTCTTGGTAGTGATAATTCTGATTTTGTATCATTTTCCTTTATGACGAAAGATCCTAGCTCCCCTGATTATGACGGAATTGATACCCAGGTATTATCTCTGGCTAAGTAGAACTTTTTTTTTTTTCCTTTTCTTGGAGTAGAATAATAGACCTCTTATTTCCAACCTATACAAAAGTGTGTTTCATTATTCTAATTTGCTCAGTTGAATATTTTCAGATGAGCATTTCTATGTCCAAGCTGGAATTCTTTTGTAACAGACCTACTATTGTTGCTCTGACTGAATTTGGGTTGGATTTGAGTTCTTTTGGTCCTGAAGTAAGTGATGAAACCATCACAAGGGATATGGAAGACAAATCAGCAACTGACAGACAAAATACGCTTGATAGTAGTGATGTTTTTGTTAAGGGTTTGTTGGGTTATGGTAAGGGAAGAGTGGTGTTTAAATTGGACATGGATGTAGACAGTGTCACCATTTTTCTGAATAAGGAGGATGGTTCTCAGCTTGCTATGTTGGTTCAAGAAAGTTTTGTTTTTGATCTCAAGGTAAGCATAGCAGTCCATTTTACTTTCCCTTGTTGAGCACTCTTTCTTCTTAGCAATTTAAGATATCCATTGATGGAGTTCAAGGATAAGGGACAAAAGCCCATATTTAGTATATAATGAGATTATTATAGTTGTTGATTGCTCCATCATTTTTGTTTTCATAGATATTTTAGCTCATATTTTTAGCATATTTTAGTTGGTATATTCGAACTACATTTAGACTTCTTTTCGGGATTAAAATTTTCATTTGTCTTGTTTTATGAGATTATTTTGCGCTAGAGTATTTTTATGGGATTAAGCCTAACAGTGTAAATATCAATGTAGTCAGGCCCAAACAATGGATAATGAATAAATGTATTGATTACAACTGGTTTCCTATTACCCGAGAACAAGCTTGCTTAAGCCTAAGCTCCTAATTGTTTAGCTCGTTGGACAGATGACCACTCAACCCTTTTCCCAAAGCACGTGGGTGCTTAGGCTCCTCGTGATACGCAAAGGGCTGGTTAATTTCACAACTTCTTTTAGACAGTAATTTAAAATTGGGAATTTTGCATCTTTTAATTATTTACTTTTTCTATTGGGTGGGCAGGGGTGGCTGGAAAGGAAGGGAAATATCTTTGTTTTTGTTTGTTTTTTGGTACCCTTGTCTTTGTTCTTTTAGATTATTATAAGCTGTATTTTTGACCAAACTCATTCTCTTTTTAAGGTCCATCCATGTTCTGTCTCTATTGAAGGCACATTGGGAAATTTTAGGCTGCGTGACATGGCCCTTGGCGATGATCATTGTTGGCCTTGGCTTTGTGATATTCGTAATCCAGGTGTTGAATCACTCATCAAGGTAATTTCTTTAAACTCAGTTCTGGCATAGTAGAATGAGGGAAAACTGGTCCTATGTTTTATATCTAAAGCGAAATGTGGATTGGTTTTCTCTGATCAGTTGTAATTTGGAATTCTAAGAGCTATGTGTTCCTTTAGAGTGTATCAGTTGTTTTTTTTTTTTTTTCCCAACAGATGCCACTTGTCGAATTCAGCTACAATAATCGTCATCATGCTTCTTTTCTGTGTAGCACGTATCTATAGCCAAAAACTGGATGCATCCAACGCAATATAGATAAAGATAAAATCAGCGACTTGTAATATACCTTTGTAGGCTTCATCCCTGTGGGATTGAAGAATGCCTCTTTATGTGTGTTCTCCTTTGGAGCCTCATTGATAAGGACCCTTTTGAACCTTCAAGCGCCCCTTTACTCCTTAAAGTGAAAACAAGAATGCATCAATACCGGTACAATTATATCTTTTCCCCGGTCATTGGGAAATCCATGAAGGAAAAAAAGGCACTGTATATGGCTTACATTTAACCCAATCTCGCTTTCTGTGCCTCACTCCATAAAGATTGCTGAAAGGATGCCTCTCTTCTTTTTAAAACCTATTTAAGACTTTCAACGGTTGCACCAAGGTTGCTAAACTCATGATTTAGACCTTATTGATTTTAAGATCCATGAAATCGAAGAAAATATACCATAGGATTGTGGTGGTATCTAATGCTCCTATCAATCCTACCAATTTTTAGTTCTAAGCTAAATTTTTTTTTGCTAACAAGGAACCCGGTTACCCGGTAAACCCTAGGCAAACCCACAAACCACATGAGCCAATTAAGTCAAGAATTCCTCAGGGAGAGTTCAAGCAGGGAATCGAACAACAGACCTTTTGACCTAAAGCAATAGTCTATCCCCCTTACTTGCCTCCAACCACTGAGGCAAGGCCCTGATTGGTAGTTCTAAGCTAAATTTATATTCCAACAAATTTACTTTCTTATCTGAATTTTTTTGAAAAAGTTAAAATTTGATATTTATCTAGTCTGTTGTCTATTAGCATCTAATGTTATTTTAAAAATTTCTGGTGCTGAATATCCTAGATAAATACATTGCTTTAGGAACTACAGTAGAAGTTTTGTTTTCCTCATCTTTTCTTGATTATTAAGTATAGTAAAAGGAACTTAGGAGTTAGTGGCTGTTGAGCAGGGGCGTCTGGGTGAGGCTGCTAGCCTCTTTTTTGTGTTCTTTTGAGTGTAAATCGAGATTGTAAATATTTTACTGTCTAATGAATTTTCTCGCTTGCCTTTTGACAAAAAAAAGAAGGCTAGGATTGCAGCAAACTTGAAGTTCACTTGTAGATTTGCGTGTGATTTGAAGCTTGATTTACACTGTGGCCCTAAATTGTTTGATCTACAGCTTGTTTAGCTTCATCTTGTCTTAAAAACCGCCTATAATCATGTGTAACATAGAAATTGTCCATCAATATTATGTGATAATGGGTTAGTTTTGTCAGCTACATAGTCGTCTTTTTTTGGGTTATACATTTAGTTGGATCTAAACATTCGTGATCCAATCCTATGATTCTGATTGTGAGGATTCCTGGTTACCATAAGTGAATCATGATCTTGGCAACCTTGGTTGCCATCCAGACAAAGTGGGGTCCCAAGCCCTTGTCTCTTTGAGTAGAAGAAATGTTTCCACGTACCAAACTGGAACCTTATCTGTGGTTCACCAAGATAATGTTCCTCCATGGGTCATTCTTACTACATTGCCGTTTCAATTTAAGAGCTTCACCATGAAAGGAAGATGATGCCTTGTGGCGTTGCTTGCTAGCATACTTTCTTTCTTATAAAAACCGTTTATTCTTTCCTATATCAAGTATCCCCGAAATAGTTTCTTTTCCGAGGCATAATCCTACATTCCGTGGAGAACATAACATGCTCTGCTGTCCATTTCTTAAACCTTTTATTGAAGATGGAGAATTTACTGTTAATGAATTCTTCCTATATAGCCATTTGACATTTGTATTATGTATTTTCAGTTTAAATTCAAATCATACAGCGTTGAAGACGATGACTATGAAGGATATGATTACAGCCTAAGCGGTCGATTGTCTGCAGTGCGGATTGTGTTTTTATATAGGTTTGTCCGAGAGGTAAGCACAAACACCATGTTTTATTGTTGTAACTGCTCAAGTCTTGAGATATATCGATTCTTTAGGGTGAAATTGTATCTGTGTGCTTCATGATGCTCATTTTCTTCATCCAGTGACTGACTTGTTTGGTTTTCCATTTCTTCAATGTTTTTGCAGATAACTGTATATCTTATGGAAATTGCAACCCCACACAAAGAGGAAATGATCAAACTGGTTGATAAAGTTGGTGACTTCGAGTGGATCATCCAGAAATATGAAATTGATGGAGCCCCAGCTGTAAAGCTGGATCTTTCACTGGACAGCCCCATAATAATAATTCCAAAGGATTCATTAAGCAAAGAGTGAGTATATAAGCTTCCCTTTTTTTTTTCCGATAATTAGTATATAAGCTTCCTGATTATTTGTTTGGAGTTGTGTTAGAAATGTGAAACTCACCACATGAATTTCTACTTATTTTCTTTAGATTGTTTTAATCCAAGTCTGAAATTTGGTTGAATTGAATGGTCTACGTAAATTCGTCAGCTACTTTGATGGCTAACTGCATCTTTTTGGATTGCATATCCCTTCACTTATCTGAAGTGGTCTTCAATAGGAATGCTATTTATCCATGTCCTAGCACCATTGAGAAAGATCCTTACTGTTCCTTATGCACTACCTGGATGGCCTGTTATCTCCTGGTTCCTTTAGGCCATTATTACTTCTAATGGGGTCGGCTTATGTGGCAACATGCACAACTTGTGCATCGAGATCTCTAGAGAAGAACAAACTTCTCCCATACGTTTTTAGTCAGTTCAATTAGCTTGACAAAGTTCTTTTACAGTTCTAATTTGTACGTGGACAATGCAGTGAGCCCGCTGAAGTTGGTTTACTTTCAAACAAATTTTAGAGCCTAATGCTTTTTATTTCTTGAGTTCTGTTGTTACTTCTTGTTATGATATTGCTTTATTAAAGAAAATGCATATTATCTTTTTTCAATGCTATCATGCAGTTTTATGCAGCTTGATTTGGGACAGCTACAAGTAAGCAATGAATTTCGCTGGCACGGATGCCCTAAAGATGATCCTTCTGCTGTTCATCTTGACATTCTGTGTGCGAAGGTAAGCTTCCACTCAGTAGTTGAGATCAGCAATTTAATCTGGAAACTCACTATTTATGCTTCCTTATGGAATGCAGCTCCTGGGTGTCAACCTGACTGTGGGGATTGATGGTTGTGTGGGCAAACCAATAATACGTGAAGGACAAGGATTAGTGGTTTATGTTCGTCGTAGCTTAAGGGATGTCTTTAGGAAGGTTCCCACACTTTCTATTCAAGTGCAGGTACTGTTTAGTTGTTGAATTTATATAGTATTTCATTTTTCTAGATATATGGTGTTTCTTGGTGGCATCATAAGTGCTTTTAGAAAACTCCCTTTTCATTTCCTAATTTGATACACGATATGTGCCCTGTTGATGGCTTGTGAAGCTGGGTATCATTGACAAGAGGAACAAGGTTGAAATGGCGAATGCTTGGTTGAATAAACTTTATTTCATATTGCTGTTTTAGTTTTGCAATTTCCTTGGCATTTTAAGTTCTTTATTATCTTCCAAAGTCTTCCTAGCTAAATTGGTGAGTTTATTGAAATATGGAAATCATAGTGTATCTTTTCTTGACATTCTTTGAAACAGAGCGTCAATGTTACTAATATTTTTCCCAATGAGAATTCCATATGTCAGTAAACTGTCCTGTGCTTCCTGTAAAACTATCAACCAATCAGTACTTTTGTTATGCTGTTTTTATCATTAAGATTTCTGCTTCAAAATTTGAAGAGAAGCTGACCATGTTCAGTTATTAGATCAATCCATTGGATTACGGCCTTGCAGCTTGATATTTTTGACACCATCGTGTGTTGATGGTCCCTGCTTTGGCGGGAGCCCATGTGGCCCTGGGTTTGTTGTTATTGTTGTTGTTGTGTGTCAATGGTCAGGATTTGAAATGCTACTGGTTTGAGTGTTTGCTTCTTGGTGTTCAGGGTCTCTTTGGCTCGCCCATTTTGGAATGAGTGTACATAATCGTGTATGTTGAGCTAACAAGGCTCCGCTTTGAAGGGGGTTGTTTGGGGCTCCAGCTTAAGCGTGTGCATTATGAAATTGCTTATTATGCTTGAAGCAAGATGTGGGCTTCTATAGTGACTTGATGCTTTAAGAGCTTGGGAGCATGAGTATATAGTTAAATGGGCATAGATTAATACTTGGGCTGTTGTTCTTATACTTCTTACTATCTCACTGAAAATATCATGCATACAATTGTTCACTTTTTCTGATATCATTGACCTTTTATTGATAGAAATGGTGTATATTGAAAACTTAGTTGGCGTACTTGAATCTATTTAAGAAACGCAGGAAGGTAGGGTTCTATGGTGAATGTATAGGAGTTTCTGTTGCTTTATTTTATTTTATTTTTGGTTATTTTGTTTATTTTTCTCATTTTGCTGGCATGGCTGGGACTGGGAGGGTCAGGGGTGGAGAAAATGTATGACAATACTGGGCACTCTAAAATTATTGTTCATCAATTTGTTAATGGGATAAATAGGATTGGGGTCTCTAATTCTCTGAGATATAGGGGTGGCATCACTGTGGGAGAAAGTCAAAATTATTTAAACATTGGAAGGCATGGACAGCTAGGAAAATATTGACAATTGGTCTGAACACATAAGTCTTTACCTTAAAGCGTGTTGCTAGCTCCTATGGGTTACTCAGAGGTTGTGTTGTGTTTGCTTTTCCAATGTCTTCCGATTGTATGTAGCCCTTATTGTGGTAGACGTTCTTATTGTTATGTCTGTATTCTTAAATCATGTCAAAATTACAGAATCATCATGCACGTACAATTAATTCCTTTTAATTTCAATGAATGACATGTTAATGTGACTTGATGAGATGAGTAAGTTTATATTATCATCTGTTAGCTGAATTCTAAACCCATGTACTTCATTTTATCAACTGATTGCTGATAATTTCTCTGGTTTAAACTCTTGACAAAATGTGTATGATATGCACTGAAATATGTCCTTAAAATTTCTTTAATCAGGTGGATTCATTGCATGCTGTGATGTCAGCCAAAGAATATAACATTGTTCTAAACTGCGCATCTACAAATTTGTATGAGGAACCTAGACTTCCGCCTAGTTTTCGTGCTTCCAAGTCTGGTTCAGAGGATACAATGAAATTGCTGGTTGATAGGGTAAATACAAATAGCCAAAGTCTTCTTTCCCGTACAGTCTCCATAGTGGCTGTTGAAGTCACCCATGCATTGCTGGAGTTGTGTACTGGGGTACATGAAGAGTCTGCTTTGGCTCATATCAGTGTTAGTAGCTATATGCTATCATTTTTGATATCTTGCTAAATTTTCTCATCATCTGGTTATTTAAATTTTTAAATCCTCCTGCGCTCTTTCTGCATTGCAGCTGGAAGGTCTATGGGTCTCATATCGGATGACATCATTATCTGAAACGGACCTCTACGTTACTATTCCCAAATTCTCTATTGTGGATGCTCGGCCTGATACGAAACCTGAGATGCGCCTCATGCTTGGGTCGTCATCGGATGTGTCAAGACAGGCTGCTGGAAGCTTGTCTTTCAACAGCAATACTCTTACAAGAACATATTCAGGAGCTCGTCCAGGGGTCGATACGCCAACATCGACAATGTTTTTGTTGGACTATAGATGGAGAGCAATATCTCAGTCATTTGTGATACGGATCCAGCAGCCTCGAGTTTTGGTGGTGCCAGATTTCCTTCTTGCTGTAGGAGAGTTTTTTGTGCCATCTTTGGGTGCAATAACTGGCAGAGAAGAATTGATGGACCCTTCAAATGATCCTATTCGCAAGAACAGTAGCATCATTCTTTCTGGTCCTGTTTACAAACAGCAAGAAGAGGTTCTTCAGTTGTCTCCAAGTCAGCAATTAATTGTAGATGCTCCTGGCATTGAGGAATATGTATATGATGGCTGTGGAAAGACAATATGTTTCATTGAGAGGGATGATCTAAAGGAAACTCAATTTTCGCGATTGCAGCCTATTATTTTCATTGGACGTGGAAAGCGCTTGCGGTTCATGAATGTTAAAATTGAGGTAAGGATACTTCTCGATTTAGTCTTGATGTCTCTGCTTTGCTATACCTAATGGAAGGCTTAGTAATGAGATTACATCTCAAAGAGCTTTTGGGCTGAAATCATCGTTTTTAGATTTTCAATAGAAGTTATAGAATCATTAATTTTAATACCCATTTGACAGTTTTTTCGCCCCCATCTAAACACGTCTATAAGTGTGTTTTAATAAATAAATATAGTACTTCATAGGGATCATTACAGTAAGTGCTAACTTCTAATGACTGCTTAAAATCATTTTGTTCTTACAAAATTGTTGACAGTTGATATTGCTACTGTTCTGTTCATAGAGTGTTGGTCATTTTGATCTAAAGCGTTTTCTTCCGGGTGCATCATGTGAGATTTTGCAGTTGGAAGTTGGTTTATTTGTGTTGGTCACTGAAAATGTTATAGATGTCATTGTATGTAGTGATTACATACTGCTACCTGTTATCTATTCTCTGAATCTGTACTTTTAATTTGTCATTGATCAGAACGGTTCTCTGTTGAGGAAGTATACCTACCTGAGCAACGACAGCAGCTATTCTACTTCTCCAGAAGATGGGGTTGAAATAAAGTTTCTGGAGAATTATCCATCTAATAGTGATGAGAAACTTCTTGAGTACATGAAGGAAACATACAATGCATCAAATTCAGTTGGCTCTGAAGGTCAATGCCAGAATGCACAGGCCTTCACATTTGAAGCTCAGGTGAATGAATCATCCTATGATCTCCAACCAAGATTTGCTTTTTCTATTTGGTTTTACGCTGTACAGTGTGTAGCTGTGCTCACTACATTATTTAGTTTCATGTCTGCTGAGTAAATCAGTGTTTCCATTTTCCTCTTAATCATGCTTATGTTCATACTTTAATGGAATGGCATCTTTTATAACTTGGCTTTAGTCTAATATGATCATACTTTACTCAAAGTACTTATGGTATGCCTCCAGATCTTAGTACTTGCCAGTAATATTATTCCTGTACAGGTTGTTTCTCCTGAATTGACGTTTTATGATGGCACTAAGTCTACTCAAGATGATTCCTCACATGGAGAGAAGCTTCTTCGTGCAAAATTGGATTTGAGCTTTATGTGAGTAAAGTATATGACATTGTTCATGTGTATTGTTAGCCTTAGTTTCCTTTTCTGGCTCCCTTTGAATCTTAGGGGCTTGCCAAAGAAAAGTTAACCATAATCATTGGATTGAACTGTGGTTAATGTAACCAGTCATGGTAATCTTAATATGTACCGTGATCCCAAGCCAATAAATCAGTTATCTGGTTCTCAAGATAACGGGTTCAACTGGTTTTGTTCAGTTAGTTACTAGTTCCACTGTAGTTAGAATCCCTGAAAAACCAACTGAGCTAAAATTTGGAGATATAGGATCAGATATGTTTGTGGAGTCCCATAATCTTGGAAGTCCTTGCCTGGGCTTTTAATAATCTTTATGAGCATACGACCTTTTCTAGTAGTAAGTTTCTGATTAATGTGAGCCTGTTTCTATTTTGCATAGGTATGCATTTAAAGATGATGATACATGGATCCGTGCTCTAATTAAAGATCTGTCGATTGAGGCTGGATCTGGTCTTATCGTACTTGATCCTGTCGATATTTCCGGAGGGTATACATCTCTTAAAGGGAAGACAAATATGTCGCTTATATCTACTGATGTCCACTTCCATCTTTCTCTGAGTGTCATATCTCTGTTACTTAACCTCCAAAATCAGGCAGCTTCGGCATTGCAGTTTGGAAATGCAAATCCTCTTGCCCCGTGTACTAACTTTGAACGTGTCTGGGTGTCACCAAAAGGTAGTTCAACTGAACCATTCTATGTATTTATTTGCTTTGTTGGAATTTTCCCCTTCTTATATTGTTTTTTCTGTATCATTAAACATATGAATGTAACTGAGGTAGTCTTGGTCTGCTCCATGTATGTGCAGAAAGAGGATCATTTTGCAATCTTACGTTTTGGAGGCCTCGGGCACCTTCTAACTATGTTATCTTGGGAGACTGCGTTACATCAAGGTAATAGTAAAAGTTGAATTTTGTTGTTGAATGTTTTAATTTTTATGTCTGTATACATACTTAGAAATTCACTTACCGGAAATGCCTCCAATATGTTGACTATGGTATTTTGAAATGTTCAGTTGTAATTTTATCATAATCCTTGCTCTTTTCCTCACATACTTGAAACAATAGGTTGTTGCATTCTGCTTACCCTGCAAATGATGTTTCACGCATAGAACTGAATTTTTTACTTTATTTTAAGCATAAGATTAATAGAATAAATGCCGAGCATCTCCTTGTTGCTCGATAAGCCTTAATAAGCTTGAGTTCGAGCCGAACCCTTCTTTCGAAGTCGGTTCAGTAAGATATTAGTATGCTTTACTCGGTTTAGCTCCCTTCTTTAGTCTAATCAAGCCCATTCTAGCATGCACTGAGCCCAGCTTCTTGTAGAGTCAAGCTTGCTACCTCGGCTATGGAGTCAAATTTGCTATCGAGTAGAGTTATACGCACTGCTATCGAGCCATTAACGAGCCTTGACGAGCTCCAAACGGGCCCTTATCAAACATTAATGAGTCGAGCACTCCTTATGTGAACTTGGCTCGTTAAGCTTATTGGGTTTGCTCGAATTCGGCTTGATAAGCTATTAAGGCCTATCCCCCACCACAAAATACAAACACAAATGAGCCCTAATCGATTTCAAACACGAGTGGTTCATCAAATGTTTGGTTTAGAATAACAGAAGAGTACTGAGCATGATGTTGGCTCATCAATGAAAATAACTCTTCGCGTTCCTTATATTTCCTATGTTCTTCCTGTCTCCTCTTTTGTCAAAAATGTCCTCTGGAATCACCTCATTACGATAAAATCACTGGGCCATCTTATACTGGAATGACCATTAGACGTATTTTCTCTTAGGCTATGTTCTCATGTGTATTCGTTACCATTATTTGGTTTCCTTAGTTTTTGTTTCCTCTTTCATTTTGAATTTTGTATATATGACTAAGGATCTGTTACAAAATGTCTTATAACTCACCTGAAATCTTGCTTAAATATGATGCCTTTTCAGGCCCATTCCTCCTTCACAGGCAGTCATGGCTGTGTGCAATACATATGGACGTGTGCAGAAACCACTAAGTTTCACCTTGATTGGATTTTCATCCTCTATCCAAGGATCAAAAGGCACTGTGGATATGGATAGCGAATGCTCTTTATGGATGCCAGTTGCACCACCAGGATATGTTGCACTTGGTTGTGTGGCAAATAGGGGTCGCCACCCTCCAGCAAATCACACTGTTTATTGCCTACGAGCTGATCTTGTGTCATCGACAACATATTCAGAGTGCATATTTCATGCTCCACCAGATTCCCACCTTTCATCTGGATTCAGTGTCTGGAGACTAGACAATGTTCTTGGATCATTTTTTGCACATACTTCAGATAAACGCCCTTCCAACATGATTTGCTATGACCTGATCCATGGTCTTTTGTGGAATACGAACTCATACCATCCTTCATCTAAAAGATCTACCTCAGATTCTGCAGTCAAACATGAGCAAACTGCTAATGAGGGAAATAATCATAGTGCAACCTTATCTGGGTGGGATATTATTCGTTCATATACAAGGGCAAATAATTTCTATATTTCAGTCCCAAACTTTGAAAGGATCTGGTTGCTCAAGGGCGGGGAGCTACGTCGTCCAGTCTCAATATGGCGGCCTATTTCTCGTCCTGGTTTCGTTGCCCTGGGTGATTGTGTAATTGAAGGGTTGGTTCTTGCTCTCTGTGCTATATAAACTCTTGCATATCAACAGAGATCCTGTCGGCCATTCCCATTAATTTTCACTTTCTAATTCTTTTCATCTCAGGTTGGAGCCACCTGCACTGGGATTGATCTTCTTGGCCGATAACCCAGAAATCTCTGCAAGGCCAGTGCAATTTACTAAAGTTGCTCAGATCACGGGGAGAGGTATCGATGAAGTGTTCTTCTGGTATCCAATTGCTCCCCCAGGTTATGCAGCAATGGGATGCGTTGTTACACGGACAGAAGAGCCGCCACGAGTTGATTTATTTTGCTGCCCAAGGATGGATCTCGTTGGCCCAGCTAATATAATCGAGGTTCCTGTTTCTAGATCTTCGAGTTCCAAGCCATCTCAATGCTGGAGTATATGGAAAGTTGAAAATCAGGTTAGGACTAATGTCTCAGCTTTCAATTTGTTTCTCCATTGTTGCATTTGTTGTGCCTTTAGAGTTGTGATAGTATTTTATTTGTTTGTTCGAACTTTCTATCCTTTGAAAACTGAATCTCATGATGATGGTCTTCAATTTAGGCCTGCACATTCCTGGCACGTTCTGATCTGAAAAAACCATCAAGTCGGTTGGCATACTCAATTGGTGAGGCCGTGAAGCCAAAGAAACGGGAAAATGTGACATCTGAGATGAAACTTAGATGTCTGTCCCTTACTGTTCTAGACAGCATGTGTGGGATGGTAAGCATGACGTGAGGGGCCCATTGAATTCCGTATTGTGACCATTTCTAGTTTGATTATGTTGATTTCGGCTGTTTTATCACCTTTCAGATGACTCCGCTTTTTGACATGACATTCACCAATATCAAACTCGTGACACATGGTCGACTTGAGGCAATGAATTCAGTACTGGATTCTTCAATGGCTGCATCAACTTTCAATACACAGTTGGAGTCATGGGAACCTCTCATGGAGCCTTTCCATGGAATCTTCAAGTATTGTGTTTGTCCTTCACATGTTTAGTGAATTAGTGAATGGTACAAACAACAACAACAACAACAACAACATACCCAGTGCCTTAGTGGCTCCCGCTTGCGCAGGGTCTGGGAGGGGCAGGATGTACGCAGCCTTACCTCATCAGGGTGAGACCCTGACGAGAGACTGTTTCCGAGGACCCCCAACTTGGCAGAATTAGTGAATGGTGATGTTGTCAAATGATATAGTTCATGACACTGACTTTAGACTGAATTCATCTAGTTAGATGTTATTCTAGGTGTTGAACATTGTCTTATTTTACACTAAAAGCTAATCTAGAACATAATGGTTTGCGTTTTGGAGGTTTGAGACATATGATACCGATGCACATCCAACTCCTGGACAAGGAAAGAGTCTCCGCATTGCTGCCACAAGTATCTTGAACATGAATGTCAGTGCAGCCGGCCTGGGTACTTTTGCAGAAGCAATTGTTTCTTGGAGACGGCAGAGAGAACTTGAGCAGAAAGCAACCAAACTAAAAGAGGTGAATCTCCCTGGAGCTTTATAGATTGTCATTGATTTATGCTGCACTTGGTAGATTGATTTTTTTGTTTTTTGAACATCAGTTGGTAGATTGTTAATAGTTTATTGCCTTGCAGGAAGCCCATGTTCATAAGAGGCAGAGAGATGATTCAGCATTATCTGCATTAGATGAGGATGACTTCCAGACCATTATTGTGGAAAATAAACTTGGTTGCGATATTTATGTGAAGAAATTTGAGCAAGACTCAGATGTAGTTGAACTTGTACATCATGATAGCTCCACTTCTGTATGGATTCCACCCCCTAGGTTCTGTGATAGAATAAATGTTGCTGATAAATCTAGAGAAGCACGCTATTATGTTGCTGTCAACATATTAGAGGCGAAGGTATTTGCTGAACTTGTTATGCATTTTCTTTTGAGACGCCAAATCACTCTCCATTACAACTGGCACACAATATTAAGCAATGTAGATCAAGATGTGACTTTTTGCAATTTGCAGGACATACCTATGTTTGATGATGGCAACAGCCACAACTTTTTCTGTGCTGTGCGGCTAGTGGTTGACGATCAGCAAAAGCTTTTTCCTCAGAGTGCAAGAACGAAATGCGTCAAGCCATCAATGACGAAGACTGCCGATAAAGATTTGGGACATGCCAAATGGAATGAGCTTTTCTTATTTGAAGTCCCTCGCAAGGTAGTTGAGGTTTCAATAACCTCTTACTCTACTATGTTTGTCTCTCTTACCTGCATAAACTTGAACTACATACTGCTCATGCGTGCTTCCCCCTCTGTGACGCTATTCACATTGTGCCTTGGACACTGTTACTTAAGTGCTTGAATATATTTGGCTGCATTGCATATGACCATGGAGTTTTTTTTCACTTATGGGAAAGCTTACAAATTAAGTAACTATGAAGCATCATAAATTATAATTGTAATTTATGAATTGTGGGCTATTGGATGAGTATATTTTAGGTTCCTTCTTATGTTGACGAAGGTTCTAGTGATTTCTTCTCTTGCCGGCATTTAATTTACTGCTTCGCTTTGATAATCTACCTAACAATAGTCATTTCTGAGAGCCTCCACAACCCTACCCTCTGAGAAGGACACAGAAGGGAAAAGAAAAGGAAGGAAAGGAAGAGCCAGTGATGCTTAAGAAGTATTCATAGGCTACCATATGTGATCCAGTAAGATTGGACTGGAATTCCAGGGTTTGTATTTTAATCAGCTAGGTCAAAGAGGCTCTAGTACTCTGTGAAGCGATTTCTCAACTTGTGCCTTTATTTGGGTTTTAGTGCTATGAGGTTATGTTACTGCTGGTTTCTTGACGTGGGCCTTCACCTAAAATATCTCAGGCCTTGTTGGCGGGATAACATAGAGTTGATTCTTGAAAGATCCTACAAGTAAATATTTTTGTAGAGTTTCTTAAAGTCATGAGCGTGTGTATCATCTGTTAGTTCCATCGCAGAGCAATTTATATGACAGTGAATATCTGATATAAGAAAAACCCTTAGGCTTTTGTTTTAGAGGATACATGATGTGTTTCAATTTTGTATTTTCACTTCCCTTGCTTTTCTAGCTTAAATTTCTTGAATGATAACGGCTTTATACCTATTCCATTTGTTTAAGTCTGCCGGTCTTTTTATTTTGCTTCCTAAGTTCCATGTCTATTTTGGTGCGTCCTTTGGAGCCCTGTTAGTGAGGGGTTCTTAGTAAAGGGTTAAAACAGTATTATAGTTTGCTGACTGGGTTCATATACGCGTGAAATAAAATGAAAAAAATTACTATTTACCTTTTTCTTATTTTACCTACTTTCTTCCCTATATCTTCTCTTCTCTCCCTTCTCCTTCTCACATTTGCTTACAAGTTATTTTCTTTTAATTTTTCCTACTCTCTTTCTGTAGCAAGGAATTTGATTTTATGGATTTGCTAAATGATCCTTGCTTGATTCTTATAAATTAGGCTTACCAACGTATATGCAAAAGCTAACACTAGGGATTAAAATAGGAAAGTACATAAACTTCAGGGACAAATGTAGCTTTTAAATCAATGGATAATGGGGCATCTGTTTAAGAGGATAGTACAGTCCACCTGCACGATTGTGATAAAATATGGATACATTATCAAAGGAAATTTATTCTTCTGAACTTTCTGTTTTGTTCTTTTTTGTTTCCTTGCCTTCTCTCTAGTTTGACCTGGTAGCATCACTGTTTCCAGTGAGGAACTTTCAAAATTATGATTATCTGGATAATCTCTAGAATACTGGGAATGATTTCTATTGAGTGTATCTGTTATTTCTGTAATTAGCTATTTGTGTAACTTGCATACAAGGATTTCTGTAAATTGCAACTGCATGTCAGCAGCAATAGGTCTAACATTCGCTACGCTGCACAGACGACAAAATGTACTTCTGTACTCATTACTTCACTGCCTCTTTTCTTCTCTCTCTTTTTTTTTGGGGGGGGGGGGGGGGGGGGGGGGGATGCTTCGTGCCATATTATTGTCATTTCACACATCCATTTGCTTTTGTAAGTAAGACAAATGAACGAGGTGGATTATTTTCCCCATTGCTCACTTAAATTTATGCTTACAGGGGATGGCTAAACTGGAAATTGAGGTGACAAACCTTGCTGCAAAAGCTGGAAAAGGTGATCATCATATCCTTCAAACCTCTTTTCTATTTTTCCATGTCTCAAGCATGTTTTAAGTTTCTCTTCCTGTTATCTGGCTTGCTGTTCTTCAGACAAAGATGAGAGAACAGTTTGGCAGAAAATGTGAAAACAATTATAGAACTTCTTGTTATCAACTAGTACTTCAATTGACCCATTGTGGATGAAATCTTTAGAATTGGCGTAAGAAGGTGGACAAATTATATATGAGGGATTACAAAGCCGTTGATCTTTTATCATCGGGATATAAGAACACTGCATGTTTGATTCAGTTAAGTTATAGTAAGTTGTAGTATCAAGAAGTTATAATATGTTTGGATTTCGATTCAAATGACTTGTAATGACATTTTCGATTCAAGTTGATTTGATAAGACATTCAAACTGGTGATGTGCATGCTCATGCGAAATTTCAACTGCTCTTACCGGATGCAAATGGTGGAAAATTTTCCCTCCTATGATGTCTAAAAGTTAAAAACTGTCGCATTTTTTTAGTATTATTCTGGAAATAAATAATGGAAAACAGATTTCTAAGATTCTTATGCATTTCTTGCATCTTCTTAGATAGTGTACTACATGTATAATTTTTATATAAATAAATACATTTGCAAACTCTCTTGACCATGCCACTCTCTCTGTCAATATAACACGAATGCTTATCATTGTGCTGGGTACATTACAACAACAACAACCGATCCAGCTCCTCAAGAGCTCCCGCATATGCAGGGTCTGGGTGTTGGGTACATTATATATCATATTTCATTTTTAGCGGGAAGGACAATGGATCCTCTGAGATAGGAACTCAACTGTGTTTTCACTTATCTTATGCATCTTTCTAGTATTGTGCTGCTTACAAAATGTGTTCCTACAAAATCCTCACGGTACCTGTAATCCCTATTTTCTTTCTTAATAGCTCCGGCTTCTCCTCTTTTAACCATCTCTTGTTGGATATGGAGCTTCTTAACTGTTTGCTTTTTCATCTAATTAGAGAGAGTGAAGAATTGAGGAAGTTCCCTGTTTGCATTGAGTTCCACGTTAATGCAAAAAATCTGTTGGAGATTCTCCTAATTTGTTTTTAATGTAAAGCGGTGCAACAACATTGCAGGTGAAGTTGTTGGATCAACTTCTTTTCCTGTTGGACGTGGCACAAGTACACTGAAGAAGATATCTTCATCCAGGATGCTGCATCAGCAGCATGATTTTCAAAATGTTGCTTCTCATACCCTCAGGGGACGGGTAAGTACATTGAATTTTACTTATGTTTTATATTTAATTTGCTTGTCATTGTTTTCTTGCTTACACAGGGTCAGGTGGACAATGAGGAAGTGAACAACTTTGGGTGTTTGCTAGTTTCTACATCCTGTTTTGAGAGAAAAACAGTTGCAGACTTGCAAAAAGATGCTGATCCTGGGAATAATGTGGAGAATGACGTGGGTTTCCGGATAGCACTTGATCCACATGGTCCTTGGGAGACTTCTCGTTCATTGCTTCCACTGTCTGTGGTACCAAAAGCTTTGAAAGACAATGTTATCGCCATGGAAGTCGTTGAGAGAAATGGCAAAAAGCATGCAGTTTTCAGGGGTCTTGCAACCATAGTAAACGAGACAGATGTTAAGTTAGATATAGCTGTCTGTCCAGTAACAATGATCAATGTAAGGACAGGACAAGCCCCTCCAGTGTTAGAGCATCTTGTAACCATAAACCCTGGATCTAGTACTATTTTACCTTTGAGGAGTGTCTCTGTGAATTCAGACCAGTGTCTGCAAGTTCGCCCATTTGTTGATTCTCCTCAGCCTCCTTACTCATGGGGCTTTACGGCTGCTCTAGGGGTTGCATATACTGGTGGAAAGGACCAACCTCTGATTGATCCAGGCCTGCTTTCTAGGCAAAATACCATGAAGCAGGGGAGTAGAATGCTCTTTTCAACGTTCGTGTTGAATGAGCTTGAGAAGAAGGATCTCCTTTTGTGCTGCTCTCCCCGTTCCCAAAATAAACAATTTTGGCTAAGTGTTGGTGCAGATGCATCAGTTCTACATACGGAGCTGAATGCACCTGTTTATGATTGGAAAATATCAGTTAACTCTCCCTTCAAGTTGGAGAACCGGCTTCCTTGTCCAGCAGAGTTCACTATATGGGAGAAGACAAAGGAGGGAAAAGGTGTTGAGCGTCAACAAGGGGTAATCTTGTCTCGGAAAAGTGCTCATATCTATACAGCAGATGTCCAGAAACCAGTATATCTTTCGTTGTTTGTTCAGGGTGGTTGGACATTGGAAAGGGTATGTGCTTCCCCAAAGTGTTGTCTTATTTTTGCAAAATATCCAGTTCCACATCCATGTGTGCTCACACTCATATGCTCACCTGCACCCATACATGCTAGCATGTGTGCATCTGGACAGACAGGCCATAGTTTTATCTAACTGACTGCTATTCTCGTACAGGATGCTGTTGTCATCTTGGATCTATCCTCTAATGATCGTGTTTCATCATTTTGGATGATTCATCAGCAAAGTAGAAGGTGCAATTCGTAACTTTTCCTTTCCCCTTACAATTATTGCATCCTGTTGCTGCACCCTTGAGACTAAGATCACCCTTGCGGAAGGGGACGAGTTGGTTGAAGTGATGCTCATCAATTGCATGCTCTCAGTGAGCTTTGTGTTATGAGTCTACTTTATGAATTGATTCTATATTGCATTCCCAGCCATCACTTCTCCCCTTTTCTTGTTTCCCTCTGTTACATGCTGCAGCGGAAGTTGAAAATATGTTATGGAGCGTCCTAAATTAGAATTAAAAGAAGCAAGAGTTTTGAGATTTTTGGCTTGCCATGTATGGAGACCCTATAATGCTCAGTGAGCTTAAGGCTATAGTTATTGATGCATCACGATAATCGAAGGTATAGTAATTTAACCTTGTGCCCGCTCATGCATCCACTGCATTGGGTATATGTTCTGTGTACCTGTGCATAATTTTTAATCAGTCTCGATCCAATTAATTTCAACTGTAGAGTGTTATCCAATGTCAGGTATGGGTCCCCACTTAACCCCTCTACAGAAAAAGCCAGAGAAGAAACGTTTCTCTGCCCCCTGGATTCTTTTCAAGAACCCATTTACTAACCTCATCTTGTGGGACAAAGCTTATATTGTTGTTATTTCCTTGTTCCAAGTACCTGGCATCTGGGATCCAGTGTATACGCAAGGCTGGGAAAAGCTGATCTTTTTAATGATGGGGTGTTCTAGTGATCTTATTTCTTGTTAGATTGTTATTTATCATTTCCTTTTTCGAGAACATATAGAGAGATGGGGAAGAGGATTGGCCTGAGGTCAACATTGTTCTACTTTGTATAGATTAGCAGCTTATAGCCTTTTTTAACTCTGAATCTACAGGAAGGTACGTGTGAGCATTGAACGTGATATGGGCGGGAGCAGTGCTGCACCTAAGATTCTTCGATTTTTTGTCCCCTATTGGATCATTAATGATTCTCCTCTCCCTTTGGCATATCGGATAGTGGAGATTGAGCCTTTGGATAATGTAGACAGTGACACCCTTAAATCTGTGAAACATTCTGTTCCGAGGAGGAACGTTCAGATCTTGGATGTTATAGAGGATTCAAGTCCCACACCTAGCATGCTCTCTCCCCTAGATTACGTGGGACGTGGTGGTGTTATGCTGTTTACATCTCGTAATGATACGTACCTGTCACCAAAGGTGGGGATTGCGGTCGCTATTCGTAACTCTGAAAACTACAGTCCTGGAATTTCTCTTCTCGAGCTTGAGAAAAAGGTACGTGGGAGGACTATCGCATTACCCTTGTAATGGCTTTTCCTCCTGAAAATCACTTTTTAACGTTTGTTTTTTATGTCAACAAATTTCTAGGGACGTGTTGATGTTAAGGCCTTCAGTTCAGATGGGTCTTACTATAAGCTTTCAGCCCAGCTTAACATGACATCAGATAGAACAAAGGTGGATTTTTGTTTGTAATTGTACTACTGCTAACAAATCGGTAGTTATTTATAATGTTAAGTTAATCCTTCTCGCATTTTAATGCAATTGTAGTGCTTAATTATGAAGTTACCAAGGTCTGTCACATTTAATGCCGTCATTTTTATGATTATCATATCCTATGACAAAAGTATAGCAATAAATCTGTAATCTCAAGCTCAAGAGTACTTTTTGCTTCCTAGTGTTTTCCATTCCACTCTAGCTTTTCACATGTGATATTTGCTTCAACTCCTTGTTTTTTCAGGTTGTCCATTTTCAGCCACACACTTTGTATATCAATAGAGTTGGCTCTAATATATACCTCCAGTTGTGTGGTACTACGTCTGTGGAGCAGTTAAACCCTACTGATCATCCAAAGCCCCTAGGATGGCACACCTCATCCAAAGATGAAATGTTGAAGGTAATACATGTTGCTTTTAAATCTGGCGAAGTCCACCTTACAATACAATATGTGCCTAACATGGAAATAGGGTTTTAATTTATGGTTGTGCTCAGTGAGAAAGAGGATTCTTTCGCAGAATTAACCACTTTCCTTTGACTTCTTCTAAAATTAACTTCTACGCTTCTTGGATCTTTTACCTCTTTCTTCAGTTACGGATGGACGGATATAAATGGAGCAGACCTTTTCATGTTGGGGCTGAAGGAGTGATGTGCGTAGTCTTGGAAAGCAAGACAGGAAGTCGTGAAATGAATGTACGAGTAGCAGTGAGAAGCGGAAGCAAACACTCACGTCATGAAGTTGTCTTCCGTCCAAATTCCTTTTCAAGTCCTTACAGGTCTAATACTCTGATTCATGTGCAACTGCTGCTTTTCCAATATCTTTCCATTGAACTTGCCTGGGTGTTATTGCTGTGATCTAGATTAGATGATCTTGAATAATTGTTTGTGACAGTCCAACTGATAGTTCAGCCAACGAGGCATTTGTGCTAAACTGTGGCAGTAAACCTGTTATCTTTCCACTACAGTAGTTGCATTTCATTGTTCTGTTAGACTGGCTTCTTTTCTGAATTTTTTGTTTCTGGAAAGAACAAGAGATTTTATAGAGAGGAACTAGGTAATACACACTAGGGAAGGACAAGAAGTTATCTTGAAGGAAAGAAAACGCAAACCTGCCACTTACACCTCATTCTCTCTTTTTGGGGGGCTCTGCTTGGATAACCAAGCTTGATTCAGTTCCCAGTAGAGTCGGCCAATTTCATACAATTTTCATCTAATAATGCTTGAGCACGGAATTCACAGCTATTCCCATTTTAATCTTATGCTACAGTATACACACACACTCTCTGGAATTTTTATCTGACTATGGTTACTAGTAAGCCAAATATGTGTCCTTTTGTCATGTGGCGTCAATTACTGATATTTATTCAATATTTTAGTCTGTTTGTTATCATTCGAGAATCCGAAGCATGAACCCGGGGTGGTGGTGATGATGTCCTGCTGTTATGTTGCTACTGAATTGCTGATGTACTACTACTGCTGCTGTTATTGATGTTTGGCGCCAAATACCATGATAGTTCAAATAAGTGTTAGTTAATTCTCGATGCTTCTAAGTAGTTAGTTTAGATGCAATGTAATAGCTTGTTGTTTTGCTTATAAATAGACCTTTCAGCTGTAATTGAAATCATTCAATGAAAAGTAAACAAAATCAATCTCATTTGAGATTAAACTCTATTTTCTCATCCCCTTCCCTTCTTTCTCTCATCTAAACTCTATATTCTTTCTCATCTCATACTCTCACTATCCCAACCAAGGTTAAGTTTCAAGACCTAATCTTCGAAACCTTAACAATTGGTATCAGAGCCTTGATTTGGCTTCCGAATCAAGCTCATATCCGAAAAAAATTACAAAATACGATTAATTGTATTGCAATCAATCAACAAAAACAATTGTGCTACAAATTTAGTTCAGATTGGTGATCAGAAAATTCAAATCTGAATTGATTGAAGAATTTTGGCGGTACGGCATCATTTACTGCAAGCCTGGGGAAAATTGCTTTCGGTTCGGAGTTAGAGTGTTCGAATTACATTGGAGTAGGTTCAATTGATCAGTATTGGTGGAGTACAATCAACATTTAAGCTGATTCATAGTGAATTCAGTAGTATCAATCCAGCATTAGCAGCTGAATGTTAGTACAGAAGCAAGCAAAATCAGTTGCTGAAGTGTGGTGCTGAGCTACTTGATCGATCATCCATTTGATCGGTTGAGAAAGAAGTTTGAATTGAGCTATATGATCCACATTATACTTGATCATCATCAAAATAGCAGAGATAATCGGAATGGAGGTGATTACAGATGTTGCAATTCGGAGGTTGAAGATTGAGGTAATGGTCTACTGAAACTTCAAGTTGCAATTCATTGAGAATTCGTATTTGTTGTTGGATGATGTCGATATTGTGTTGCTAAGCATAAAAGTGGTGGGAATTCATCAGAATCTACGGTGATCTTTGAGAATTGTATGCTATTGAGTCGAGAATTGATTAGGCGAAACGCTGACAACATAGGCGAAAATCTGACAGTAGGATCGAAAGTGTTGAAATCCGATTTCGTTCATTAAGATCGCTTGAGTGTGGTGTTAAGAACTTGATTTTGTGTAGAGTCGAGCCTAATTCAGAAGTGTGAGTCGAATTACTCGACAAAACGCTCCTGTCAGAAGTCGCGCGAGTTTAGGGTTTGTTCGAAGTTCTGTTCGAAGTTTATCAGTTAGGGTTTATAATCATTGACGATCGTGGAACCGATAGCAAGGGATTGTTTGTACGAACGAATGAGTATAACGTCATAAATCAATCGATTGTTGAAGAGTTGCAAAACAAGTTTGATATTTCTGCGAATTTCGATATTGTACTTTGCGAAAGTGCTAATTCTAGATCGAAGTTGTTGTTCATTTGCAAATATGGCTGATGGAGAGATAATTCGATTTGAAGTTGGTGTAAATGTTACGATCGGATCTCAGAATGCTACTAAAGAGGACCTTCAAGATTTACAGAAAGGTTTTGATCAAAAGATGGATCAAATTCTGTCATTGTTAATGGACAAAGATGCAAAGGATGCAAAGGGGCAAGGTCGGTTGCAACAAATTGAGATTGTTCCACCTACGGAAGTGGTTCTACCGCAAGAGTTCGTTGTTGAGTAGAAAGAGGAGGTACAATCTGTTGTTATTGAAGATGAACTCAGCCATGACAATGCCGAAAGTGAAGAACACAAGCTAGAGGAACCTGAGTTTGAACAAGATGATTCTTATGAAGACTCTATGCGAGAGTTAGTGTCTCTTGACGATGTTGAGACACAATATGACGAACATCCGGATTGGGAATATGATTCACATGTCCGAGGAATGATTAAGACAGCAAAGAGTAAGTCGAAGAGAAATTATCTAAGTGAAGCATTGGGAGATGTTGTGGGTAAAAAGAAGTTGTCCAGGCCAAAATTGAAGCGTGAGGTTGTGTTTCAGCCTATGATGCTGGATGATCAGCAAAGACTAACTCAAGATGTTGCTTCTACCGATCTACATGCTGGTTTACAAGAGTCTGAAAGTGGGGTTGGGTGCAGCAGAATCTGAGACTTCAACTAAAAAGCTAGATGTTACCGCTGCCATATCACTTAATACATCTCCAAATCAGTCAAGTGATACTCCATGGCAAGATGGAGGGCTGAACCGAAATGCTTTCACTGATAAGCAATGTTGTTCTGTTGTTTCTGCTGCAGTGTCATCAACTATAGAGCAGGGCGTGTCTAAGTTCATTTTTGGGCATGATGAAGTGTTAACTTGGGACCAGAACAACACCATCTTGGAGGCTGAGCAAGCTCTCTTGTGTTGGGTAAGAGTTATGACTTGTCCAAGTGCAAGCTCCTATGATAAGTTACCGCCTGATCTGGGAGAAGTTTCTCGAGGCTATATGAAGCTGAGAAGAGTCGAATCCTTGCTGAAAAGCACTCGAGCTGCGAGAGTGTGTTTCAAGGTTCACAACAAACAAAGCTTGTTTCCTTTGCTAGCAATGGAGTTGATGAATGTGCACAAAGGTTGTAATGTGGGAAGACGGACCTCTGATCAGATCCACATCAGTACACTAGGTGCTTTAAATGATGTAATTGATGATGGCAATGAATCACAAGTGATGGGAAAAGCTGGTCTGGTGCTGTTGTTTGATGAAGGACAATTATGTTCCAGTGCAAGCTATGATAAAAGTATGGTAATAGCTGTGGGTCATGAAGAGGTTAACATCAAAGTAAGCCGTGAGGGAAAGGATTATACATGTTACAGGCTACAAAACTCAGATCGTGACATTGAAGTCTCACTTGTTCCGAAATGGGTGTTGTTTCGGCTCAAACACAAGCATTTCCTTGAAGGGATGGAAGTTGTGGTTAGTTGGTGGTTTGAGGATATGTTGGGCTACTGGAATGATTGTAACAGGCTGGAGCATGGGCCAAGATTGATCTCTGGAAGTTCAGAATTCTGGCAGCCCTGCATCTCATTACAGACTTATGCAATTGTGACCTATAAGTGCTTAAGTTGTTGGGGCAAAAGTTCAGAACATGAAGCCAAAGTCACAAGTGCTCAATTGTCAAAAAGGGGACAGCAAGAATGTAAGATTGTGGCTGAAAATTCTGGGAGCATTACGATTCTTTCGATAACAGCAGTAAAAGAGATGTTCAACGGCAATCTGATTGGTGCTATCATGACCTTTGGAAGATGTCATAACTTGTTCTCTTCAAGTAGCTTCCATATGGATGTACACCGAGGTGCAATATGTCATTATGAGTTGCATCTGGTTTGTACTGCTGAGCTTGTGGAGTCTGTAGCAACTTCGGTGCAATTGGAAAGCAATCAAGGATTTATTGGTCATATCATGAGTTGGGTTGGTAGGTGGTTGTGTGAGCTGAATTTTTTGGGAATCATTGCAGCAGGACACATTAATTCAGCAGGGAATCAAGTTCCAGTAGCTGATATGCAGTTTCGGCATGCCGATCGGCAAGTTCGGGATGAAATGATTCTGTTTTTGAAGGGAGTTTTGATCAATAGGGTCCCTATCATGAAGCTATGCTGTTGGGAGGACGTTTGCAAGTTGTTTGTCTCCAAGACTTTAGCTGAGGGCAAGGAAATCACTGAAGTTTGGAGGTCACAGCTGCATCCTTATGAATTTTCAATGAGTTTGGTTGCCATGATCAAGAATTGGGTCTGTTGGAGCTGCGTTTGGGAAGGCCAACAATCAGAATTTGATGTTTGGTTCTCTTGGTTTGAGTTTGGAAGGCCTCCCGAGATGTTAAATGACTTCATATGCAGATTTATAGGTTCAATGACATCCAAACTCTGTTATGTAGCATTTTACCAGCAAAAGTACAGAAGTGTTGCTGCATGTTGTGAGTCTCAGCAGGAAGATGGATTTTTGAGCTGTGTTAAGGGCAACGAGAGGAGTTGTGGATGTGTTGTTGATGTTTGGTTTGATCAGTGTGGACCACCAGACGGTACAATACATCTATACGAGGATCCTGTGCAGGACAAGCATCACACTAAGGAGTTCACTGCATTTCAGAAGTGGCTCGTTTCAGATGAATCTCAACTGCAGATTTCAGCAAAACCTTCATCACTTCAGATATATTTTCATATGCATTATGTGTTCTCAATGTTCCAACTCTCTTCCATTCTTGAGGACAAGAATGTTTTCAAGGGGGAGGGAATGTTATGATCCGAGAATCCGAAGCATGAACCTGGGGTGGTGGTGATGATGTCCTGCTGTTATGTTGCTACTGACTTGCTGATGTACTACTACTGCTGCTGTCTGTTAGCTACTACTGCTGCTGTTATTGATGTTTGGCGCCAAATACCATGATAGTTCAAATAAGTGTTAGTTAATTCTAGATGCTTCTAAGTAGTTAGTTTAGATGCAATGTAATAGCTTGTTGTTTTGCTTATAAATAGACCTTTCAGCTGTAATTGAAATCATTCAATGAAAAGTAAACAAAATCAATCTCATTTGAGATTAAACTCTATTTTCTCATCCCCTTCCCTTCTTTCTCTCATCTAAACTCTATATTCTTTCTCATCTCATACTCTCACTATCCCAACCAAGGTTAAGTTTCAAGACCTAATCTTCGAAACCTTAACACTGTCCAATCCTAATGTACATAACACAAGGGTGTTCCTGGTGAGCGATGTACTATTTGCTTCACATCACTCCTATAATGGTGGATCCAGTACTGCTTATTAATCTACCCTTTCTTTTCCAGATTACCGTTTGTACTATGTGAAATTGGGTGTCCTAGTCACGAGCTCTTTCAGCTAAATGTGATAGGCTGACACTGGAAGGTTTTAACCCCTCTAGATCTATTGCTTATATGAATGTCTGTAGGGATTCTTTCTAACCTGTCCCATAATACAACCCAATAAAACCCCATCGAATTCATAGCTTCGTCATCATTTTCTGAACTAGTATTATCGTTTTTTCTCATCCCCCATCTATGTGAAGAGGCAAATTCCATAGGAACTTCCATTCCAGGCAGCTGATCTGTAAAACATTCAGAACCTTGAAGAACTGCTGCCCCCTTACTCAAAACCCTGGCAATCTCCACAGCTAAGTAGATCAGCTCCTTCTATTGTGCCTTATTGTGTCAGTGTCTCTTTGTACTATCACTCAGCTATGAAATTCCGCTGAACTGGGGTCCTGAAGCATGTGTGTGTGATTTTTGTTTGCTTATTTGAGTGACAGGTACTCAAACTTAGACAGTCATGATGGGTGATGAATTTTGTTTAATGCTTACTCGTTTATTATTCTTCCGTTTCATGCCTGTTCCTGCTTATGGATAGTAATGACTAGTGAGTACTGTGTGCTTCCAGGATTGAAAACCGATCCATGTTTTTACCCATTCACTTCCGACAAGTTGATGGCACAAATGAGTCATGGAAGTGTCTTCTGCCTTGTTCAGCTGCTGCTTATTTGTGGGAAGATGTTGGCAGGCGACGCTTGTTAGAGCTATTTGTTGATGGGTCTGACCCGCAGAGAGCAGTGAGATACAATATTGATGAGGTATTTGACCACCAGCCCATGAATGTGACAGGTGGACCAGCAAGAGCTATACGTGTAACCATTCTTAAAGAAGAGAAGATGAATATAGTCAGGATCAGTGACTGGATGCCACAAGATGAGCCCCTAACCGTTGGAAGTAAAACAATGCCATCATCTCAATCATTACTGCCCAAAGCAGAGTTCCAGCATGAACAATCATCTGCCACAGTGAGCACTGAATTTCATGCTATTATTGAGCTCGCTGAGCTTGGCTTGTCCATTATTGATCATACGCCAGAGGAGATACTTTATTTATCGATAGAGAATCTTTTGCTGTCACATTCAACTGGCTTGGGCTCTGGAACTAGTAGGTGGGTTGCATTAATATCATTTTCTGTTTTAGTCTTCCATTATGTTTTGTTTGCCAAGATGCCCCAAATATTGTCACTAGCAATACATTATTGCTCTATTCTCCCTAGAAGTGTCAAGTCAAACTAAAAGAATGAAGATTGAATTCACTTGCAGCACCTAGTCAATGTGAAATGACTATGTTAAAGTTACCACTTATCAATGCATGATGGATGTCTCAGTTGGTGTTTGGAAGTGGGGGAATGTAATTGTTCAGGAGTATAATTTTGATTGATCAAAGATCGTAGTTCTAGACTTGGTTTATCTTTAAAAAGAATTATCGGCATTAACAGGATTTTATAAGGAGAGGCATAGAATTAGATGTGAGATTGAGGGCCATGCTTAATGTAGAAATGAGGTGCCGGAGACGTTCCACAACAAGTTGCTTATGTTTGCAAAATTTTAAATTAATAGCCATTTAGTTATTAATGTAACATCCCTTTGATAGTTTGTAACATATAAATTTATTTTTGTAAGTATGCTTTAATAAATATAAGACAAATGAATGCATTATGGATACCATTATAAAAGTATCCCTTATGTCACCGCACTTGTAATGTCTAGCTCAAAAACGTGTTACACTGTGCAACTACCTTTAAATTTTTCCATGATTAAAAGACGGCAACCAGTTGCTTTAGATCAAATATTACTGTGATCTTTGGCGTATTTATATTTCTTACTTACTGCTTCTAGCTTAAAATTTCTTATTTTTCCACAGGTTCAAAATCAAAATGCGTGGAATTCAAGTGGACAATCAGCTGCCGTTGAGTCCCATGCCAGTCCTATTGAGACCACAGAGGGTTAAAGATGAGATTGACTACATCTTGAAATTTTCTGGGACTTCACAATCAGATGGCTCACTAGATTTATGTGTCTACCCTTATATTGGTTTCCATGTGAGCTTTCTCTAGTATTATTTTTCCCTTTGATATTCTTAGCATATAATCCTCGCAAGTACCTTTGCTTGCTTTGAGTTAGATTTCCGGTGAATGTTTTATTTCTTCTTCAAAACAGGGGCCTGAGACTTGCGCCTTCCTGATAAATATTCATGAGCCAATCATATGGCGCTTGCATGAGATGATCCAACAAGTCAACCTCAATAGGTTGAGTGATGATAAAACAAATGCTGTTTCAATTGATCCGATTATTCAAATAGGGTATGGAAGATATTATGAGATGTAGCTTTAAGTTCACTTTATGCACATAGAATTGTCTGTTGATCTGATTTTATGAATTGACAGGGTTCTTGACATATCAGAAGTGAGGCTTAAAGTATCAATGACTATGTCACCTACTCAACGACCAAAGGGCGTGCTTGGCTTTTGGGCATCCTTAATGACAGCTCTCGGGAATATGGAAAATATGCCAGTAAGCTTAAGCTTCCCTTGCTTGATGCTTTTAGCCTTTTCATTTTCTATATACTTCCAAAATCCTAGTGTTTTTCTAGTTCTTCCCCAAAATTCTAGTGCTATTCTAGTTCTTTTCTTTGTATCTTTAAATGGCTTCCAATAACTTGTGTGCTTTATGTTATAAGCAGAAAGTATTAGGAACATCCTTTTTCAGTTTATATTTGACTGCAATGCTGCATATTGCGTATTTGGTTAATTTCTTGCCTGGTTCAGATGCACCGTCAAGATCATGCTACCATCTTTTTTGACTTCATGAATTCAGATTTTTGTGGATCTGGTTATTCTTTTCTTTAACAGCAGCAAGAAAAATGAGATTTGGATACTTACTCTTACATTGGATAATTTCTTACATGGAAAATTAGGTGAGGATACATCAGAGATTTGTGCAAAATGTGTGCATGCGGCAGAGTGCTATCATCAGTAATGCCATCTCAGATGTCCAGAAGGACCTACTCAGCCAGCCTCTTCAGCTGCTGTCAGGTGTTGATATATTGGGTAATGCAAGCAGTGCACTTGGACATATGAGTAAAGGGGTTGCGGCTTTATCAATGGACAAGAAGTTCATTCAGAGCCGACAAAGACAGGTTGAATAATTTTGCCTTACCTTTTCGGCTATGCTATTCAGTTACTTATAATTAAATGTATAATGTAGAATATATGTACCATGAGGTGATCTGATTCTTGGAATTAGCATGCCTTGGCTACTGGACTCGATGCTGCCTCAATGCTTATTTTTATTTGCAGCAGAGAAAAGAAATGTAGAGCAGCTAGACAGAAGCAAAATTCTTTGATAAGGATACTATACTAGTCTTTCTAGCTGCTAAAGCATTCAGTCCTATCATTCTCATGGCAATATAAAGAGATCTCAGGTCAATTCCTATAGGTTTTATTGGCTAAGGTAATCAGAGATAGTCTTCTATAGTTCTGGGTGACTGATTGAAAATTTCATGCATTCACCTATATTGTTTAACTAAAGTTGTAAAGATTGAGGAGAGGAAAAGTATTTTTTGATCGAAAAAATTCAAAGAGTTAAGGATAAGATGTCTTTAAAATTACAATCATGCTAATGACATAAAGCCTCCAAACCTGTTTATCCAAGCTTTTAGGAACACCACCATTTCCCATATGAAATTAACTTATTTGTATTGGTCTTTAAAAAATCCTAGTATTCCCTTCTAACCAAAAGTATCAGAGAGTCGCAATCTTTCGTGGAGAATAGCATTAAGACGTTAGGAACGGAAAAGTGCTATCTCAAAATATACTTATTTCTGTAGAGTATACTTGTATTTGTACTAATATTTGGAACTGCATGTTTTTTCTTGTTTGTTTGAACTGGATTCTATGGTTCAGCTTTACCTGTTTTAAATAATGCAATACGTAAGCCTTTTTTTCTTGCAAAAATTACAGGAAAACAAGGGTGTAGAAGATTTTGGAGATGTTATAAGAGAAGGTGGGGGAGCATTAGCGAAGGGCTTGTTTAGAGGAGTCACAGGCATCTTAACAAAGCCTCTTGAAGGCGCAAAAGCATCGGGTGTTGAGGGTTTTGTTCAAGGTGTTGGAAAAGGAATAATTGGTGCAGCTGCCCAACCAGTGAGCGGTGTGCTTGATCTGCTATCAAAAACTACTGAGGGTGCTAATGCTATGAGAATGAAAATACAAGCAGCACTAACATCCGAGGAACAGCTCCTCCGTAGGAGACTCCCACGAGTAATTGGTGCTGATAACCTGCTTCGACCGTATGACAAAAGCAAAGCAGAAGGACAGGTATAGATCACTTTAACAAAGGCTGTGTTTGGTTAAGCTTTTTGACAGCTTATAGTTGTAAAAAAGTTTTAAATGACTGTAAGGTTTATGTTTAGTTGACAAAAAAGATCTTATTACATTCTTTTTTCACAACTTATTTAGAAATATGTTTTAAAAAAGATTATGTCAGCCTTGCATTAACATTGCTTTCATATCATTGGAAAAATCCTTATTGACCCTTTGTTCATATGAAACATCCATATGAGAGCTTTACTGTTTTTGATTGGTTGGATTACATGCATAGTGCGCCACACAAATATGTAGAATCAAAACTAGGAAATGGATACAAACATAACGGGGTCAGGGGGATTCATTAACTTTATTAAAGTTTTTTTGACAGCACAGAAATCAACTTCTTTGTTTTTTTTTTTTTTTTTCCTATTTTGAAGGTCATGTTACAACTGGCAGAATCAGGATCTTTTCTTGGCCAGCTTGATCTTTTCAAAGTGCGTGCGAAGTTTGCATTATCTGATGCCTATGAAGATCATTTCATGCTTCCAAAGGGCAGGGTCCTTGTAATTACTCACCGCAGAATTATACTTTTGCAAGTAAGTTCACTCCGTGAGGCTTACAGCATTATTGTAGTTCAAAGTTATCCTTTGGTTTCATTTTGTTGCCATGAGAGAGGTTTTACTGATAAGGATTGATCATCTATGTGCCTATGAGGAAGGTTGAATAGCCCTGTACCCAACCAACTAAGTATTCATTTACTTAGTTGTAAACAGTCCTGTTCTTAAGAAATATAAATAATTGAATGTATTCAAAATATTTTAATAATCTACCTTACATCAAGTTTATAGCAATAAATCTAGAGTTCTAATTTAAAAGGAACTCATAAATTGATAATAAAAAAACTAATTTAAAACTAATATGATAAACTTGTTATCTAATAATTATCAAATAAACGATCCTAATAAAATTCTAATCTAAATTAAACTTTTAAACTATAAAAATAATAACAATTTAAACTATCTTCAAATATCTTAAATCTAGATTTTGATCTTTCCTCATCTATCTCCATCACTTATTTTGAAGCTTCTTTTTCCTTTTCCAGCAACCCACGGGTGCGGTTTTGCATCAGAAGAAGTTCAGTCCAGCCAAGGATCCATGTTCAGTGGTATGGGATGTGCTATGGGATGACCTGGTTACTATGGAGTTGACCTATGGAAAGATGGACCAGCCCAAGTCACCCCCGTCCCGGGTCATTCTTTACCTACAATCAAGGTCGCTGGACCCTAAGGATCAAGTTCGGATAGTCAAGTGCAATCATGAAACGGATCAGGCTTTTAGGGTTTACGTAGCTATTGAGCAAGCAGTGAGCATATACGGACCAGGGCAATCGAAGGTTGGAATTCTTATTCAGTAATTTGCACCATTTCTTGTTTAAAAGAACCTCTATATTTGCTCTTGTTATATTTTCATCACTAGTTTTTGATTGATATCGGATATGCCTACCTGATCTTCAATGATAACGATCGAACTTTGGTTTCATAGTAGCACATGAAAATGTAGGCTGCTAACATGAGCCAAGTTGAGCAACCCCTTATTCGAACTGTAGCTTGATAAGACTATTGAGCTCGAGTTCGAGCTGAATTTTTATCGAGCTTGGTTCGATAAGATATTGGTGGGTTCAATACTAGGATGGTTAGACTAATGTAGCCAATTCAAGCACGTATCAAGTTAAGTTGAGCTCATTATTGAGCTAAATCGATCTCATAACCTTGTTGACTCTGCTATCGAGTTGAGCTATCTTTTGAACCGAGTTATTCAAGTTACTATCGAGCCATTGTTAAACTGTTTTCAAGCTAACATTGACTATTAGCGAGCCCTTAATGAGCCTTTAATGTGGTCTTAACAAGCCTTTGTCGAATTGTTCGCAAACCTTAATGAGCTGAGTACTCCCTTTTGAATTCGGCTTGGTAAGCTATTAAGCTCCCAAAACGAAAACTATCTGTAATCGATTCCAAACAACCATTTGGATTGTTTATACCCTTGGCACTACTTCTGGACCTAAATAACAAAGAATGGACATCCGTGGTGCAGCACTCGGGGATAGTTTTGCGCCGCATACTGCTGATAGTGTTCATGCCATTAATTGCCTTGTTAGAAAATATAGCATAAAGCTCAAAGCTTTTATTGATTTGAGTGTCAAAATTGCTCCTTTTTTTGTGAAACATGTCGCTGTTGGACTCCTATGCACCGTTTAGGTAGTAGAAAGTCACTCCTAGCATATATACATATGTGTATGTGTGTGTGTGGGGGGCATTACCTCTTATGAGAGGGTGAGAAATGAGAGGAGAAATTAATAACCATTGGATTTAAATTAAGGAAATTTTAAGTCATTGACTCCAATGAGAGGTGTCAAACTAATTTGAAATCTCGACTATTTATTTAGATCCAAAGGTTATTATTTTCTCCTCCATCTCTTACCCTCTCATAAGAGTCATGCTATATATATATATATATATATATATATATATATAAAGAGAGAGAGAAAGAGGCTTTGTCAAAAAGAGAGAAGTGGTTTATCATGCAATGAAAGTATTCTTATCCATTGCAATTTTTGTAGGGACTTTCAAAAAAGAAGGTCACGAGACCATATTCGCCACCGTTGGCTGATCACGCCAACATAGAGTCAACGTCAAAGGATGGAGTTGGCATGTGGTCTCCGTCACAGGTTCCTCCATTACGTACAAGATCCGCATTTGGCAGCAGCAGCCCCAGCTAGACATGAAGTTGCTTCGACGTGAATGGCCGTTTTCTTCTTCATCCATCAATTCGAGATGATGCCTCAAAAAGAAAGTCGATTGGTTCCCTTCTCGGAAGAACTCTTTTTAAATGCTCATGTTATGGAAAAAGGTATGATAAAATAACACCAAACAGAACGTAAGCTTTTGAAATAGTCAGTTCATTTACATCAATTCCAATTTGCATTGCAAAATTATCCGAATCATGGTTTCTTTGCAGGGTCTGAGAGATTGGCAACTACTAAACCAGGAACGGCTTTTGTATCGCTTCATCTACAATGGTGATTCGATACACAATGGTTGTACATAATGCATATATCCATATACATGCGGCCAAAGCAAGAAAGGAGAATTTCATTCCTCTTGAAAAGGATCCTACAACACAACCTGCTATTCTATGTCGTATCATGTTCTGTTCGTGTAATTTTCTCTTCGACAGCTTATATTATGACATTGACCATATAATGTCATGGACATAAAGTAGGTGTGTAATTTTGAGACTCACCACGCCTCTTAAAGACTTTTTAGGTAAGCGGGTTGGAGCTGAAAGGATTTGAACCTAGACAAAGGCTTCGTTGGCGTCTCTCAAGTTGATCAACTTACTAAGTGAAGGAAAATTTTCGGGTTTTGTTAATTCTTTCTTGCTATGTTGTGTCGTAGTTCATAATTAGGCGTATCTTATGCATGAGATTGAAGTAAATTGTTCATCCATCAGTTGAAATGATATATAGCTGAATCAATGTTTGCATTTTGTTAAAGATTTTTCCTCTTAGAAAGTATTTGATTTTGATTTTTTGAATTATTATTGGTTTGTATTTCTTTTTAAGTGATGAATTGAGGCTTACTGGGTATAGATCTTCTGATTCTCATTCCGTTTGGCAATTGGGTAAAGGAGTAAAGAGCAGTAAAAAGACAAAAAGTAATGGATTATCCTACCCTTGGTTTAGTATGCTACGTGAAGAGGGGTAAACGTAAAGATGGGTAGATGAGTTTATGCTTTTTTGACACTCGGGTAAAGAAGATTAATTAGAGTTATAATTAAGATAAAGACAACTATTGTAAAATTTTTAAAATTTTATCCTCCCCCGTTTCTTCTTGAATTGGGCTGAAAAATTAGGGACAATGGGGGATAAACAGGGTAAATTATCACTTATTACCCTCCATTACACCTAAAAAGAAAGGTCAAATGGAGGTAAGGAGGGTAATGGTCGACTCGAGTGTTAAAGTATTTGGACCTAGCATCTTACAAAGTTTAAGCACGAGGTTCAGAGACTGTAACAAAAACTATTTGTAAGTGGCCACCCGTGTTTGTTAGCCCCAAGCTAGCCCTATGGCACGTGGAGAAACTTTCGAGTGGGTGATGCATGTAACCGAGGGATCGATTATTTTTGTGCAAGTTGGGTCGAGCACCTTAATTGTCAAATGTTTTTTCAAAAAAAAAAAAAAGAACTAATAGATTTATCATTATAAGATGTGCCTTTGTTTTAAATTTTGAGAAACTTTCGAGTGGGTGATGCATGTAACCGAGGGATCGATTATTTTTGTGCAAGTTGGGTCGAGCACCTTAATTGCCAAATGTTTTTTCAAAAAAAAAAAAAAAAAAGAACTAATAGATTTATCATTATAAGATGTGCCTTTGTTTTAAATTTTGAGAAAGTAAATAAATTCTTTTTTTAAAATAATTTCTTTATTTCTGAAATTATAAATCTATTTTGACATCCAATAGGTTGACTCATTGCTAATGATTATCTATGTATAAAAATCCGATCAAAAATTTATTGACTTATAAAAAAAAAATTATATACATGATTACCTTCACATTATAACAAATCTTTCAAAAGTATTGATAGTTTAGTGAGTGATATAACCATGTTAATTTGACTTTCATGTGACGGTATTATCCATAATAATAAATGTATGGTGCAAGTTAATAATTAAGGGGCTAAAGTTATAAATTGAGTAGGTTTTTAAAATAATGTTGAAAAATAAAAAAATAAAAAAAATAATGCCAAAAAATAAATAATTACCAATCTACTGTTGAACCGGGTTTAGAAAAAGCCGTTCACTCTAAAAATAACCGAATTAAGGGAAAAATATTTTTTTCCGGTTATAAAACGCGTCTTAAAGACGCGTTTCATGTGAAGATAAACCGCGTCTTTAAGACGCGGTTCATATATTATTAAAACGCGTCTTAAAGACGCGGTTCATATAATTGTTAAGGCCAACTCTTGAAGTCAAGGACGCCCACGCTCGAAACGAATTCAAAATGAAATGGATGAAATGACTATACACGAAGGGTCACACGTGGGTTCTGTAAGAGAAAATGTCATAATGTATTGACATACAAGATGAAAAAGGAGCACGAGGCTCGGTTAGCAGCTAGTAGCAGTGAAATATTGACGGTAATATTTATTTATGTTTCATTTTTTTGAACATTTATTTATGTTTTATTTATATTATTTTTTATATAGTAGTTCGTTATTTATATATATCTATTAGTTTGTTATTTATATTATTTTACTCATAAAGCATCATAACCGCATTTTCTAAACGCGGTGTATGTGTTATATAATTATTTCTTCTTGATGCAGTTATTTTTACATATAACCGCGTTTATAAAACGCGGTTCAACAGTAGATTGGTAAATATTTATTTTTTAGCATTATTTTTTTTATTTTTTTATTTTTCAGCATTATTTTGGGAACCGACTCTAATAAATTTAGCAAAATATTGAACATTGATACTTAATATAAATTTGATTATTTCAACTAATTGTTTGTTATTATTCGGAAAAAATATAAATACGAGTTATAAAACATGTGTCATATGGTTAACATAAAAAAGGTAATGTTACCGTCAAGAAAAAATTGTTAATGTTATAGCAACTTTATAAAATAGACTATTCTTTGTTCCGGCAATAATAGCAGTGTGAAAAAAAAACATTATTTATTCTTATTAATGATATGTGGATACCAATTTTAAACAAAAAATAAGGATATAAACTTCATACGTGAATTATATAATATTTTAATAACAATGAAATAATTATCAATTAACAACATTTTTTCCAGATAAAATATCAATTAATAAGATTTTTTTAACATTAATCTTTTTTTATATATTATTGTCAAACCCGAAATCTTATACTTCTAATATAAATTAGTAAATAATAAAAAAAATAATCAGTATTCATGTATAATATAAAATTTAAAGAATAAATGCAACTGACAAAATAAAAAAACAAAGATTTAATATAATTACAATATGATAATATAAAATTAAAATTTCTAAGTTTAAGCAACTTTGATCGTTATACAGAATAACACTAGTATTTGTTACAATAACAATAATAAACTCAGTGTCTCAAGGGCTCCCGCATAAATGGGGTTTGAGAAGGGTGGATGTACCCAGTAATACGAGGAATTCCTAAGAGATCACCCATTCTGATACTACTCCTGTCCAAACACGCTTAACTTTAAAATTCTAATAAAATCTGATTACATTAATGTCCAGTAAATGAATCCTACTAACATTCATTAATAAGATCAAAATTGTGAAATTTTGTGGTGCACAAGTTTCTATCTGACCTTGTTGCTGTTACATTCGCTGAAGTCAATGGTGAGAATGTCATCGCAACTTTGACAGTTTCTTTCAGTCTTGCAATTCCTTAGGCGTGTTGCCTTCCATTTGGCAATAGAGGAATCACCATAATACTTCGATTTGATTCTCATGAAGGTTCGCTTTTCTCTCGCCTTTGATTTCTCATATCTCTGTTAATTTTCGTACTTTTGCACCTGTTGAATCTGGTTCAAGTTCAAGGATCGTGTTCCAATTCATACGAATCGGTAATTTGTTGATTCAATGTGCAAATTTCTAGATTACGTTGTTGATTGATTGAAAGAATAGTCCGTTGTTTCAATTTCAATCGGTAATTCGTTAATCTCTCTCTCCTTTGATTTCTCGAACTTCTGTTAAGTTTCGAACTGTTGCAACTGCTCAATCTGATTCAAGTTCAAGGATCGAATTCAAGTTCATAGGGATTGCCAATTCGTTGATTATTTCTGCAAATTTCTCGATTGCGTCGTTGACTGATTGAAAGAATTATTCGTTGTTTCAATTTCAATCGGTGATTCGTTGATCTCTCTCCCCTTCAATATCTCAAATCTTCGCTAATTTTTGAAACTGTTTGCATCTGCTGAATCTGATTCAAGTTCAGGATTGAATTCTAGTTCATACGAATTGCCGATTCTGTGTGCAAATCTGTCGATTGCGTCATTGATTGATTGAAAGAATTGTCCGTTGTTTCAATTCGATCGCTTTGTGTATCTGTGTTCTGTACTGAGATTGAAGATATGGGTGATATGAAAGATAAATTCAAAGGTTATATGAAGAAGGTTGGCAATCCGTTTACATCTTCTTCCTCTGGCAAATTCAAAGGCCAAGGTAGGGTTTTAGGTTCCTCTTCGTCTGGACAGTCCAATCCTATCCTTTCTCGGCCTGGATCTCAATTTTCCAATCCAAACCCTAAACCTAATCCGAATCCGAATCCGAATCCTAAACCTAATCCTAATGCAAAGTCACAATCTATTGCTTCTTCGAAGGATTCGAAACCTGTATCTGAAAAGGCAGCAATTTCAGATCACTCGGTTAGAAGTTCATCTGAGATTCCAGGACCTTTGGATCGAAAAGAAAATCATGCAAATGTAGATGGATTTGATCCATATGGCTCGTTGATCACGTCAGGGAAAAGAAACAAGAATGGATTCTCTCTCAATGTGTTTGAATGTCCGGTTTGTAATTGTGGGTTTAGTTCCGAAGAGGAGGTTTCATCTCACATTGAATCATGTATAGCGAATTCGAGTAAGGGAGATGTTAATGGAGTTGATTCGACGTTGTTGGATGAGACTGATGAGAGGGTTGAGCTGAGAAACAAAGTGGAAGATTGTGTTGGTACTTATCTTTCGGGGAAACCATCTGAGGGTTCGCTTGAAGTTGTACTAAGATTGTTGAGAAATATAGTAAAGGAGCCAGAAAATTCCAAGTTTCGTAAGATTAGGATGAGCAATCCGAAGATTAGGGAAGCCATTGGTGAAGTTGCAGGAGCGATCGAGCTAATAGAGTGTGTCAGGTTTGAACTTAAAGAAGAAGAAGGAGAGATGTGGGCTCTCATGGACACCCCATCGGAAGAGAACATTCGTTTGTTGCAAATAGCGGTATCGTCGTTAGAACCCCAAAAGAATATAGAACTTTCAACATCTTCGGTTCCGGAAAAGATAGACGAGCAAGCTCAAGGAGAAAAGGTTGGCCCGGTCGAGCCAGAAGTGATTGATAGGCAGATAAAGGTCTTCTTTTCTGTCCCAGAAAGCAAGGCAGCTAAAATCGAGTTACGCGAGTCATTCTATAAGCTCTCACTTGAAGAAGTGAGAAGGGAAGCTGAACTTAGGAAGAAAAAGATAGCCGAATCTCAGCTTCTGATCCCAAAATCTTACAAGGAAAAGCAAGCACAAGCATCTCGGAAGAGATACACGAGAACCATCATCCGGGTACAGTTCCCAGATGGGGTTGTGCTACAAGGTGTCTTTGCACCAAAGGAGCCAACTAGCGTCTTGTACGAGTTTGTAAATTCAGCCTTGAAACAACAAGGGTTGGAATTCGAGTTGTTCCACCCATTGCCTGTCAAACGACGTGTGATCCCGTGTTTTCCTGCTCCTGGAGAGAGAGAAACATCATTGGAGGACGAAGATTTGGTTCCGTCAGCTCTTGTAAAGTTCAAGCCTTTTGAGACGGATTCCATGGTGTTTACTGGCCTCCGGAATGAACTCCTTGAATTGAGTGAACCACTTACATAAGCCGCAGCACTTGGAGCCTACACCCTTTCTTTAAAAGGTAAATACTGCATAAATTTTTTGAATCATTGGTTGAAATCAAAGTAACCCTTTTAGCTTTTAATTGAATCAAATGCATTATTCCAAACTATCAGCATGTATTAGTTAGACCCTGTATTGCAATTTTTGTGGGACTTTTTAAAACTTTTTCGACAATCAAAATCGCGCGTAAATCACATGATCTGATGTAGAAAGTCTAATTTGAACTAATCATGTGCATGCGACTGTGATTGCTGATGGAATTAAAATATTGACAGAATTGCAACTGATAAAATTGAAAATTAAGTGGGTCGCATTGATTTTCACCCTTTCTGCAAAATTGAATTTGCTCCAGTAGATGGGGATGAATTTGCTTTGTTTATCATTGATATGCTTCTGAACTGTTGTGTTACATTCATATACAAAGGTGTGAAAATTAATGTGGTCGAATTGAGTTGTTTCTTTGCTGAAAATACTATGATTCTGTTATTATTGCTGCTTTATTTAACTTGAGTAGCGTCTGTTTTCATTATTACAAAGACGCTCTCGTAAAAGAATGTTCTTTTTTATAAATATTGTTTTTTTTTCAGGGATGGGGCCCTTAAGAAACAATTTGTAGCACCTTTTAAAGGTAAGATTGTATACATCTTACCCTCCCCAGGCGAGAGCCTCTTTGAGGCACTTCGTTGTTGTTGTTGTTGTTCAAATGCTTTGAGAATAATCAAATATGCTTTGATCTTATTGTTTTGATAATCAAGAAAAGGGATTTTTGGGTTCCTGATGCTGAAAAGCTTGTTTTGTTTCCTCCAAAGAGCTTACAAAGGCTATTATCTCTGTTTTAATAATTAAATTGATGATACGAATATCTGTTGCATCATCTTGTACAAATACAATACTATGGGATTGTTTTTTACCAAATAGTAACATATGAATTTATACAACAACGACAACAACAGACCAGTGCCTCAAGGTTGCCTAAGCAGGGGTTGGGAGGGGTGGATGTACGCAGCCTTACCCCTTCAGGGTGTAACTCTGTCGAGAGGCTGTTTCTGAGGACACCCAACCTTATAGGGGTGGCAACACGAGGACTTTCGAGGAGGTCACCCATCCTGGTACTATTCTTGCCCAAGCGCATTTAACTTCGGAGTTTTAATGGAATCTGATGCATTAATGCCTGGTAAATGAACCCTTAATATATGAATTTATAATTCATGAAAAGTACACATGAATTTGGGTATAGTTATCCACTTCATACGTATGGTGAATAATAAGGCAGGTTGTAGATATGAATTTGAGTGATGGGTACGGGTATGGAGGAGGTATGCCCTATACTTGTCCCACCCCGACCTGTTGACATCCCTAGTTCAACAGTGATTTTAAACAAAAACAACATATCAAGTGTCTCAACGGCTCCCGCCTAAGCAAGGTCTAGAGGGTGGATGTATGGAACCTTCCTCCTTTAAGGTATTATCTCTGAAGAGAGGCTGTTTCCGAGTGCCCCCAACCTGAGGGTGAGGACTTCCCAAGAGGTTACCCATCTTGGTACTGCTCTCGCCAAAACACACTTAACTTCGGAGTTCTAATGAGATCCGATGACAACGTGTTGGTACCCTCTTTGGTTAGTGATTTTAAACAAAGCATAATATTAGTATCAATGTAAAAATGTTAAAGTTCGATCAAGTTTTTGGAAATTTGTGACTATTATTTGCTTCGTATCATTTAATTATTCTGATAATAATATTTTTTACTCTTATAATATAACATCCTAAAACAAAATTCTCTTTTCCTTGGGTGAGTTTTTTTCTGTCTTTTCATTCCACAGGGAGTGCCTGATGCTGGGGAAAGGCTGCCTGAAGTACTAATTATACTGTAGAAAAAATATTCTGTTGCTTTTAATCAAATATATAATATGTTTCAGTCAGTGATGTGTTTAAACGATCTTGCTGGTCTTCAATTTGTCCCAATCGCTAAAGTGGTAGTTGAAAAACTCGAAGATGTGGGTTTGAGTCGAGCTTCCTCTCCCGAGACATTACGAATGTAAAGAAAAAAGCGTTTCAGTTCAACGACCTCACTTGTTTTAGTAATGTAACATCTTAAGTATATGACATAAATTATATTTTATTGTCCCATTTATATATTATATTTTATCAACTATATCTCATATTATATTATGATAATTATATGATATGTCATACCAAGAAACTTTATATATATAACAAAATACATGATATATTTATATTTAGCAAATGTATTAATTTATTGTCCTACTTAATTGTGCACTTACCCTTTCAAGATGATAAAAAAGGGAAACTTTTTCCCAGACTCAAGTTGATTGATTAACTGTGTATTAATATTCAGTTTTGATCAAATTTATATTTGTTATAAAATTGGAGTTAAAATTAAGCTTTTATAATTTGTAAACTGAATTCTCACACTCTTTTAGAAAGGGGGTCGTATATGGTATTGACTCTTACGAGAGAGTAAGAGATAAGACGAGTAAATTATGACCATTAAATCTAAATTAAGAGCCTAAATTTTAAAAATTACTTTCACTTCTTATTAGAATCAAAAGCTTAGATCTTTGTTAATTTAGGTGTAATGGTTATAATTTACTGCTCCCATCTTTTATTCTTTCATAAGAATTATGTCTTATATATATATATATATATATATATATATATATATATATTTATATATATGACATATTAATAATTATATTGTAAATTTCGTCATTAGTTTCATGTACTTTGCAAATCAAATTTATTAAACCTAAAGAATCTTATTATTATTAAGTAGGCAGAATCCCCCAGCTTATTTAAATTGGCAATCATGAGTCCGAGACGACGACGACAACAACAACAATCCCAGTGCCTCAAGGGTTCCCGCCAAAGCGGGGTCTGGGGGGTAGATGTACGCAGCCTTCCCCCTTTAGGGTGTCAACCTGAAGAGAGGCTATTTCCGAGGACCCCCAATCTAAGATATGTATGAGTCTGAAACAATTGCGACCAGAAAAAAAAATTAATAGTAAACTGTATGAAAAAAATTTTAGGGAATTTATATATATTTTGGGGTTTAACACTAAAGTATTCAACATTTCAATACACATAACAATATATCATAATATTTCAAAATTATGTCACAAGGTATTCGTAAGTTTAGAATTTTTACCAATTTGGTACTATTTACCGAAGTTTGATAGATATTTATTAGAAATTATAAACAACGAGTATAATTATAACAATACATAGCTGCCTTTTATCATAAAGCTAGAATTTTTTTGTTATAGAACATTAAAATAACACATTATTTCACTATTATATAAATATCTTTCATCGTACTTCAATAAAGGTAGATTCAATATTGTTCCACTTGAGCGAACTGCCCCCAATAATTTCTGAATGCTATATTTGTGGTACATATATATAAAGTACTTGTCCTCTCTCATAAATAATTAATACACCCGATGAATGATGATAGAGAAAGTGCCGGAAGAATAATTAGAACTTATCTCAACACACGAAGATTGTTATCGTGCCATAAAGTTCATTACCGACCTAAAGTCATTTATGCACCCCACCAATATAACGGGACTAGATGGCACTGCAACCCCACGGTTAACACAATGCCCACTACAGTAGTGTACTATAAAGTAGCAGATTAAAATATGCCCTAATATTGCTCAGTTTTACCTTAGTAGTACAAAACAAAGAATCAAACAAGAATTGTGGGAGAGGAAGAGACTTTGTTGATGCATCAATCAATCAAGAAACTAGTCATTTATTATATAAACTTGGAATATAAAAGAAAAACACAAATGATGTTATATTTGGCCGACTTACTATGTTTGGTGCTTTACCTCAAAGGTCTATTTATTTTGCTCATTATGTCAATTCAATTTTTATATTTTTAATCATATCAATTTGGTCCATATACAAGTTATATTATGTCAATTTAGTCATTGGTTAAATTAATGTTAAATTATTGACGAAATATTTAATAACATGCCTACGAGTTGAGTTAAATTAAATCAACAAGTGGATTTGTAGCGAGTTATTTGCACTTAATGTGATTGTGCTGTTAAAACTTGCATCATTAGTTAAGCTTTAATTTGATCATTGGATTAAATTAATACAATATAAATTATAAACGGCTAACCTAATCAAATATACAAAAACTAAATTAACACAATTATCAAATTACAACTGTTACACAGAGGACGAGAAAGTGAACCGCAGAGAGGGGGGAGAGAGAGAGGGGGCGCGCGGCAAAAGCGAGGTTGAGCTTCAATGGCTACTGACTTCAAATCAATTCCTATAATCGGTATAATCAGCTTCAAACGCTTCTCTATCTTCTTTTTTGCTTTCAATCCCAATGCTTTATCAATTTTGTTTGCTGAATTTGTACTTAAATTCTCTGTTGTTTTCGAGTTTGAACTTGTATCGTAGGATTTCTGTGTTAATCTTATATACTATTCTGAATCTGTAGCTTTATTCAATCAAAAATTTTACAGTAAATTATGTATTAGTATCACGAGATTTTTAATCTACAAACTTTGAGAAATAATTTTTTTAAAAATAGCCCGAATTGTGGTGTGTAAGGGTTTAAAATAGGTCTCTTATCCAACTCTTTTTGATTAGAAGTGTCACAATGTTGCGGTTCGTATGTGAGATGACGGGAATATCGAGGGATGGTGGGTTACCAACAATAATTGGCAAAATTGACACCTTGCTCTATTATTTGGACTATTTCATTAAGTACATGCAATATTTTGGATTAAAAAAGTTATTTAACAAAGTTTGTAAACTAAAATATTAATGCCCTGAACTTCAAAATACTAATACAAAATTTACAAAAAAGTTCATCAAATACTTGCACAGAACAAAAGAATTTAGTGAGATTGATGAATCTGATATGAAATGACGCAGCTTAACTAGCTAAAGATGCAGGCTGACACAGATTTGTCGTTATGGCAACACTAATTTGTTGAAATTTAGAATTTAATTGCGGAATACTGATTTGTTGCCTTTATGCAAAGAAAGAGTAATGGTGTCGGTGCACATAAATTGCACCAAATTCGAGTAACTAATATACCTGTAGAATGTGATTAAAGAAGGTAATAACCTATGGAAAAACAAAGGAATTTATCACTTAAGTGTCCGGACGTTTGAGCATTTGTCACTTGGATACCTGACATTTCTATATATACTAGCAAGTAGCCGAGTTTTGAAAATTTATGACCTAGATACCCTTATATTGGGATTTGGTGAAATGTTTTGCCAAAATTTGGCTAATTATTACCTGGAAAGCTGATGTAGTACATGATTATAGTACATATATATATGAGATATGTTAGTGTTTTTAGCAAAAAAATGCAACAAATGGTGATAAAAATTCATTGACTTCTAACGAAGATACATGCATGTTGTCAGAAAATATTAACCCTTTCAGCATTTTTACCCAAAAATATTATTTGATTAACATTAGTATACATAAAAATTGGTGAAAGGTTAAAAAAAAAGCGCGAAGAGAGAGTAAAAAAAATTGGAATGTGAACGTAGAAAGGTTAAGAGAAAGAAAAAAATTGGTAAAAGGTCAAAAAAAGAGAGAATAAAAAAAATTAGTAAAAGGTTAAAAAGGAAAGGAGAGAGAGAGTTAAAAAAATTGGGATGTAAAGGGAGGAGAGAGAGGAAAATACTTGGGGTTTAATTAGAATTGTTGATCAATCTTATTTAAGATTTAATGGTGTAGATTTAATTTTCTCATATTCTCACGAAACTTTCATTCTCATTCTAGCCGCTCCCTGTATAGATATGTATAATCCAATTTAGGTATACAATTTTCCAAACCCCGCCTCGGCAGGAACCTTTCAGGCGCTGGGTTGTTATTGTTGTAGGTATCAATTTGAGTACACAATTATGATCAGAAGTTCACTGAAGCATGAAAGACAACGCTGGATTATTATCTTCTAATGTTTCTTTTTGAGAATTTATCACTTAAGTACGATGAGGTTTGAGCGTTTATCATATAGCTACCCTAATGTTTCGATATACAATGAGGTATCCTAAAGTTTAAAAGTTTTACCGCTTAGGTATCCTTAATTTTGTAAATTTCATCGATCAGGTCCATTTGCTGAAATCAAGGAGTTTCCATTGGAAAATGCTAAATGTCGAACATGATTCCGACAATATATATATATATATATATATATATATTAATGTTAATCAAATAATATTTTTGGGTAAAAATGCTGAAAGGGTTTATATTTTCTGACAACATGTATTTATCATCGTTAGAAGTCAGTGAATTTTATCACCATTTGTTGCATTTTTTTGCTCAAAGCACTAACATATCTCATATATATGTCAAATGTTCCTTGAGAAAACAGAATTTGAATTGCTAACTTCCTGTGTTAATGCAGATGTTGGTCCCCTGTTGGCCAAATCTGAGGATCCCATTATGGCTGAAGATCCTGGTGCATGTGAAGTTGTTAGGCAATTGGATCAAGCTTGTAGAGAAGCAGGATTTTTCTACGTGGTGGGTACTAGAGTTTAGTGTGTGTGTGTATTTTGTTGGTATGGCAGGTTGATTCATCCAGTTAACATGTGAATGCCTACACTACACAACCTTCCTTCAGAATAGCACCCTGAAGGGAGTCTACGTACATCTCATCCCCCAGACCTTGCTTTGGTGGGAGCCCTTGGGCACTGGGTTTGTTGTAGCTGTTGCCTACACTACGTTACTTTCTTTATTGTTGCTGATTTAATTGTTTGAGTTTCATGCTTATCCTCATATTTTTTCTTAATAATTGATAAAAACAAGGCTGTTACCCATGAACTAGCCTGCTTTGCTTATAAATGCCCTCTGCAGATTCTCCTTGTTATAACCTTTTTTGGGTTTGGGGTTAATAACCGGACTCGCATCCTAGATTCTTGTTATCGAGGAACATACTATCCCAATAGCTTAAGTTGATGGAGAAGCCTCGAGAATTGTTTATACTATGACATTGCCCCCTCATGCGAATGCCCATTGGGCTTCAAGCGCGATTAATGCACAGGTCAAACTCATATCTTGTACTTGAATTATATTAATTAGAGTGAGAACTATTGGGATTCGAACTCGTGACCCTCGGTCAACAACGCTTTTATACTAACCAGTTATGCCAAAAGCTAGATTTAATTTTTCTGACTTTCAGATGATTTGAGTTCATTCGATCATTAGCTATCTTGATTATGTATATCGCTATTTAAGAATACTTGTAATTTCTCATGTCAATCTTGCAACTGGCTGCGTCTTTCGCTTATCAGAAAGGCCATGGTATTCGTGATTCCCTTATTCAAGAAGTTAGAAAAATTACTCGTGAATTCTTCCATCTTCCTTATGAGGAAAAGCTCAAGATCAAGTTGTCTGCTGCAACTGGATACAGGTTTGCTTCTAAGAGTGACATACTTCATTTGTTCTATCCTCGTTAAATGAATATGGGTCCAGCGTTTTTCAATGGAACTTGCATATCTGTGATCATATCTTTCAAAATGCAGAGGATATCAAGAAGTTGGTGAAAACATTACCAAGGGCGTACCTGATATGCATGAAGCTATTGATGTAGGTCATGTATCCTTGATTCTTGGTTTATAATTTAGTCTCGTGATGGTTGAGGAACATTATTTATCGTGGAAAATATGGTAACAACGAAAAACTCAACTGTATGTTTCATAAATTTTTATACCATTGTCAGTCCCCATTAATATGATGGGGAAACCCAAGTGTTATATTGGACTTCTTACTTAAGATATACGCTTTAGAATGGTTTCAGTCTTCATGTGGTTGCTTTGGTTTTTGTAAATGCATGTCACTTATAGTTTTCTGATAATAATATATTGGTCCAATCCAGTTGCAGGAAAGTCTGAAAATACTAACGCTTCCCGCCCCCGAAATGCGATTCGGCGTTTCAAAGTCAGATTCACGTTTCCCTGCGCATATCAAACTTGACGGAAACACAATTCAAACAATCATAGAATCATTTTGATAAGGAGATACTTATTAAATTTTTGTTAGCTAATTATATCATTCAATTTATTGAATGATTGAATTTTGTGAATATTTTGGAGTCAATTTGTTTTTATATTATTTATTGAGGTGCTTAATTTTTCATGATTATTGCTTAATATTAACTTTGTTTTAAAATTTATGCTTTAATTGCTCAATTGATGATATCTCATTAATGTTTCTTATATATCTAGTACGTAGTAATATAAGTGCTCCTCCACACTACCAAACTCAAAAACTTCTATGACTGCCCGCTCCCCCCGTTCCCGCTCCCGCTTTGTGCAACTGATAAATGTCCTTATTCTTATATGAATATTGTTATTGTCTCAAACTATCAGATCATCCTGAGGGATGTGTATGAGCCTGGCTGAGCCAGAGTTTGTTGCGTTTGTAGCTTAGCTTGTTAACATTTAGTTCGGATTGGGACGGCTCAAAGCTTGTTGCATTCAGAAACTTCAAGCTCAAGCTCGGCTCATCATAGACTTCGCTCGGCTCTACTCAATTGAGAGAACTCGGCTTGGCGGGCTATAAGTTAAGCTGACCTTATGTAGGCTCATTTAAGCTCGATGTAGGCTTGTTTGGGCTCATTTAATCTTAAACTTGGCTCGAGGCATATCTAGTCTAGTAAATTGTATCAAGATAGGTTCAGTGTAGTTGGTTTAGGCTGTCGAGCTTATGAGCTTGAGCTTCACTTGGCTCAGCTTGTTAAGCTAAAGGAACTGGATCATTTCGAGCTTTATTGTGGGCTGGCTCGGCTCATTTAGAGCCCTAATCCTGAACGTAGTGTAGTGGATGCATGAAATTAAGCATGACAAATGTCTGACTGGATCTTTGAGTCAAGTGTTTGGTTTTTGGTATATTTACTTCGTTTTCGCTTTTTGAACAGTGCTATAGAGAGTTGAAAGATGGCATGTATGGAGATATTGGAAAGCCCATGGAAGGACCCAACCTATGGTACGACAACCAGATTAGATTTCTCTGGGTTCATACTATAGAGAATGATTTTTCAAATCCAATAGTCTGTGGGGTACTGTTGTGATATTTTGTTGAAGCATAAAAATATTCTTAGGCCTTTACCTAATGGATTAACTTTTAGGATAGTTTGTTCTTTGGCATGATGGTCAGGAGGTCCAACATTTCCTGCTTTCAATATTAATATAATTGAAGCGTAAGTATTGAAGTGAGCTTGTATACTATTCATGTCTCAAGTCTAATAGGAATTTGTGTAGGGGCATGTTAGAGTAAAAGACCATTCTAGGGCCTTCTCAGTTTGAGATTTTGCGATAGTTAATTCTTTGACATATTCTGTTGCTATGTATTTTTGTGAATTGATTTTCTGAGGGACAAATTTATGGTGCATTCACTTCAAAACTTTAATATAATGTGTCATCTTGCATCTAGTAACATGATACTTTTAAGATTCCAGAGGAATATTCATGCTTCCAAGTTGGTTTTCTATCCTGAGTTGAAGTCCATGGCCCTGTAAACTGTCAGTTGACCACTTAAATAATTCCTATAGTCGTTATTTTTAACTTTTCTCGAATTTCTGTTTTTCCTGGAGTTCTCATTTTCTCTTAGCTTCATGGAGCCATTGATCCATATTTTAGGTCGCTTCACAAACATGTCATCTAGCACCCATATATTCCTCTTGTTGTTGAAAGAAGATTTCGTATATGATTTCAAATTTCATCGCATGTTTTTTTTATCGAGGTGGAGTAATTTTATTTATTTTAATTATTTTGCACTTCTTTGTGCAGGCCATCTAAGCCTCAAAACTTTAAAGAAATTATGGAGGAATATATCAACCTTTGCACAGGCATGTTTCTTTCCATTGAGGAGCCCTTCAATTATTTCTCCATACCTTAAGGCTCTGTTTCTTTTAACAGAAAACATTTTCGGTCTCAGTCCTATTGTTTTTTGTAGAACGTCGTAGCAACAACCATAAATCTAGAAAATATTTTCCTCCATTGAAGGGAAAGTGACTTCCCCTCCAAAAAGGGGAAAACATTTTCTTCCATGAATGGAAAATGTTTCCGTTATAATCTCACGTCATATGCTTTACGTCTACCTCAACTTGGCCAACTATGAACCTCACACGAATTTATAGAATGGAATCATTTTCTTTAACCAAAAATTCAAAAAAAATTTAGGAAAAATTTCTTTCTTTTAAGGAAAATGTTTTTGGTTAGCCTTGGTTCATTTCTGTTTGTTCCTATCTACCGACTACTAAAGTTAATTTCCTTGGTACGTGAATAGAACTTTCTAGGAAAATTTTGCGCGGGGTTGCTCAAGCCTTGGGAGGATCACCTTATGCATTGGAAGATAAAGTAGCTGGGGATCCGTTTTGGGTGATGCGTCTGATCGGTTATCCCGTGTTATCGAATGCAAATGACCACGTTGAGCCAGAAAATGATATTGGATGGTAATGGGATGTCACTACTAGTATCAGAGTATAAAATCATTTCCGAATCTTCATCCATCGACTTAAACTTTTGAGATAGCTTATTCCTTAACACAGTATTAGAGTCTTATTAACCAAAAGGTCATAAGTTTGAATCCTATAGCCCCCAATCTCATTATTAGTATAACTTCACTATAAGGTATAAGTTGGACTTGTTCCAAGCTCTATGGGCATTTACATGAAGAGGCATGTTAGAGTATAAGACCATTTTTGAACCTTTATCAATCAGCTTAAGCTTTTGGGATAGTTAACTCCTTGACAACTAGTGGCTATTTTTTGAATTTCTTCTTGCGTGTTTTACGAAGTCTAATTGATCCTATATACTTCTCTGCTGACATGTTGGTGCCATACATAAATCCAGCGGAGCTCACACTGACTATGGTGAGTTTTAACCTTATAAAGAGCAAATTTAAATCTCTGAGCAACTGCAATTGCGAGTTCTGGTCTGAATTGTTGCTCGACAGGTTTGTTGACATTGGTCAATCAAGATGAGAACATAACAGCTCTTCAGGTAATTATGATCCCTTTCTGTAATATATTCTTCCGTTTCTCTTCTCTTTTCTAAATTGAACTTTTTTAGTCAGCCATGACTATATCACCATCCATTAACAATGACTGCGTTCCTTAGGCATTTACAGATACAACATTTGAGCGAAAAATTGTCAATGGTAGCTATAAACACATACTTGAGGGTTAAAATTCTTAGGCGGTCATGAAGGATCTTGAAGTATTGAGCCAGACAAATCCCTATGTATAAAGCTCTGTTTGGTTGTAAGAAAAACATTTTCCTTTCTGTAATTTTTTATCTCTAAATATTTTCATTGGAAAAAAATTGTTTTGTTAAAAATTTTTGTTTGTTTAGTTACAGAAGAAAATTCCATTATGTATGTTTGGTGACTAATATATATAACATTTGAAAAAGATCTGAACCAATACTGCTACTAGGTTTTTGACTTGACAATACGGTCAAGAACCATAGATGGAGCATCGTGACTTAGAGCCTATTTAGCCAAATTATGAAAAAAAAAAGTTTTTTTTGGCTAACAAGGAACTCGGTTACCTGTTAAACCTCAACCTATGCGGCAACCCACACACCACAGGAGCCAATTAGTTAAGGACTCATTTGGGAGAGGTTCAAGAGGAGATTCGAACTTCAAACCTTTTGGCCTAAAGTAGCACTATATCCCCTCATTTGTCTCCTACCACGTAGGCAAGGCCTTGGTGGGTCAAAAACTATCTTTTTCAGAAGCATTTTTTGTAGAAGCATTGTCGTAAATCGTGATTTCAATATGGGTACTTTTTTGTGAAAAACTTTTAGTTTCCACTTTTGCTTCCGTTTTAAAGGAGAATCATGATTTTTTTTTTGCTTGGGCGAGAGTAGTACCAGGATAGGTGACCTCCTGAGAAGTTTTGGTGTTGCCAACCCTATAAGGTTGGGGGTCCTCGGAAACAGCCTCTCGGCAGGTTTACATCCTGAAGGGGTAAGGCTGCGTACATCCACCCCCCCCAGACCCATCTTAGGCTGGAGCCCTTGAGGCACTGGGTCTGTTGTTATTATTTGTTGTTGTATGATTTTTCGCTTCTAAAAAGCAGAAAAGTAGCTTCTACTTCTATGTAAAAATGTTATTATTTCCATATTAAATACCCTCAAATCCTAAAATGTGCTTTTTGCTAAAAAAAAGAATTTTCCAAGAAAAAAGTTTGGCCAAACAGGCCCTTCATCCTTTTTCTGGAATGAAGAAAAGGGAGAAACTGAAACGCAGTGTCAAAATGAGAAATTTGGCTGAAATGGTTTGTTTCCTTTCTCCTTGTTTTAGATCGGGCTGTGAAGGGTTTATTAAACAAACATCTCACAGGCCCTGGTTGGCTGTTAATTGTGATGTTCATTACGCCTTATGTACAATATATTATAACTATTTTATAACTATTTAACTAACGTATATAATATAAAAGATTCATTTGTTAGCTGGCATTATATTATAAAGTGAGCTATTCGAGGTGTGTTATAGCTAACACAGACACTTCTGTTACAAAAAAAAAAAAAGGGCTTACTGATCAAACCTTCTGGACACCTAAAACCTCGGGACCGACTCTGCGTTGTTCCATTATGACCTCGTGATCACTTAGATTCTTCATAAATAGCTTCTTCGCTATTAGTAGGAAGTCTACATACATCTAACCTTCTCCAAACCTCACAATGATGGGAGCCTTGTGCACTGGACCACCTCTTTTCCTTCACTTTCTTACCTATGTAGTTGCCTAATCCGAGTAAGGTGGAACGAAGGATTTTCATTATCTTCCTCTGATTCAAATTGCTAAAGCAAAGATGGATAAAGGGAATACACAAATTCGAATCTCCAGGGAGTGAACTCAAGAGAAATAAAAATATCAATTCTTATGAAAGGGAAAACAATTGCTCACTCAATGAGTCACAAGTCTACTTGTAGCCTATACTTTGACTACAACTCTAAACTAAATTTGAAAACCGAAAAGAAGAAACTAGCACCTTCCAGGATTTTAAAAGGAAATAAGAAAAACGTGTATAATTTCAAGCTAATTCTTTGTGAGATTTTGACTCCCGTTTCTAGAAGGCAAGCCCTTCCTCTGATTTTTGCATTCTTACTCGCCCAATGCTCCTACTTGCAAGTTACCTATTCACCAAGTCTCTTGGCGAGTTTACTCCTTTAGTTGCATTTCAGTCTTCATCACCTAGTTTACTGCTCTCCTTTTGTTTTGGATCTTATCTGGTTCAGTATAAAATTTAACACACATACAGCTCTCAAATTGTCTATTGATTTCTCGGATTGGAAGCTTTCTTTTATCTTCTAACTAGCTCGTGTTTCTTTGATGGAAATCAAGGTGAGAAACCACTCCGGAGAATGGATTTGGGCTCCTCCCATCCCTGGCACATTCGTATGCAACATTGGTGATATGCTAAAGGTAACTTATGGCTTCTATTCGATTACTTCAATCAGAGTTATTGTAATGTCTTATACTTCATTTTTCTGAAATCCTATGATCTCTAGATTTTGTCCAACGGATTATACGAGTCCACTTTGCATAGAGTGATCAACAAGTCTAAAAAATATCGCGTTTGTGTCGCATACTTTTATGAGGTTAGCCTTCTGATACCCTCTCCTTCTCTTGCTTGTGGCCTTGTCACATGGGTTGTAAGAGCCAAGTTGAACTGTGCTCGCGACCATTGTAAAGCTCAAAACAGTGGTTTTTTTAAGCTTGAGTTGAGCTAAGCTGACTTGTTTTGCTTAACAAGCTAAGCTCAAACCTAGTGAAGCTCTAGTTTGTCCACTTGTGAATTTGAACAAGCCCAATGTACCTATCGTATTACAATTTATTAGCATAAATATGTGTAATCGAACATAAATGAATCAAGCTTAAGCCTAAACGAGCCTAGTTTGAGCTTAAATAAGTCTAAATAAGGCAAGTTTAGCTTGGAGTTCTCCAAGCTAAATTCAAGCTCAATTGTGCAGAGACGAGCTGGAGCCTATAAATTTCCAAACTTAGGAGCTTCGACCTAAGCATCAAGCCACTAGCTAAGCACAGTTCAGCTCATATACACCCGTAGCTGGAACTTGCTAGGCTCAACTTGGCAGTATTTTGCTCAACTTGAGCTCATCTAGAAGCTCTCGATGCTATAGAGGTAAGTTGCAGCATTTGTAAATGGCTCGTCCAAGATTCACATTTTAGCTCGGGCTCAACTTATTTCAGCTCGTTTAAGCTCATAGGCCACCAAATCCAAGCTTTCCTGGGCTCAAACTTAGCATGCTAAGATGAATGAGGCAGCTCCGCTTCACTCATGCCCATATAATTCGAGCCATTCATCTAAAACTACTAGTTGTTACGAATTGGCTTGTCTCATTTACATCGAGTGAAACTGAACCTGAATTTTTGGTGTTGGGGGCAGACAAATTATGACGCGGCAATAGAGCCGTTGGAAGTGTGTGTGGAGAAGAGCGGAGGAGTGAAGAAACTGGGACGAGCTATTTACGGGGAACATCTGGTCAGCAAAGTCGCTACCAATTTCCGGTATTGATTCTATCCTTGCTTTGGCGGGAGCCTGTTTGAGGCACTGGGCTGCTGTTGTTATTATATTCTCTCCTTGCTTTGTATAAAAAAAATAAGGTTCCTATTTTTATAGAAAACTATTTTCAAACGTAGTCATTTTTCACTTAAAGGCTACAACTGTTTAATTCTTCAAAAAACTTCCTTTGAAAGTTCAAAATTTTTTTTCAATCATCAACCTACATTGACTCTTCATTTTCCGTCGAGGCTATACGTGTAATTCTACATTTTCTTATATAAAAAACGAGGAGATAAATACACATTTTGGTGTCAACTCACTTGGTAAAATAATATTACTCTCAAATGGTCTCTAGGTGCATGTTCCAATCCCCCTCCACTCTTGTGTGCATGGAAATTCAAACTCACGTATAGAGCCACATTAACAATACAATGGTTTACCAATTGAGCTAAACCAATATTTGTTATGTTTCCCTAATTATATATATAATCTTAGCGAAATCACACGTGTAACCTAAACAGGATACTAAGGACATTAATATAGGTGGTTGATAGAAAATATTTAAATTTTTTTAAGTAGTTTTTTAAAAAATTAAAAAAGTTATTATGATTAAGTGAAAAATATGTCTCGATTTCATATTTCAACTCTCTTGAAAATGTTCAGGTTCCAAATCAAATAATGATCATCAGGTAATAGAAATTAGCCTAGCTGTTGATGTTTTAACTGGACTTAAACCCATGCTTTCAAATTTGTTTCTCGATATCCTGAGATTTGATAATAAGTTTTCGTTCAAAAAAAAAAAAAAAGATATTTGTATTGTTTTTTTGATAATCGATAAGGTTTTGCCTTTTAAATGCACTAAGGTGTAGGGTTGACACCATGGTTATCAAAATCCCGATTCGAATCTTACGATTCCACGATTCCACAATTGCTGACCGATCTGAATCTTAAGTAAAATCTTAATTTCGTAGAATTTTACGATTCGTTGATATTACATGAAACTAAGGGGTAGAATCATAACACGATTTTACGATTCTACCGATCCGACCTCGATTCTACCGAGGTATACAAATAAAAAGTTAAAATGTAAAAAAATAAAGCCTAAATTAGAAACGAACCTACTTTATTAATTTTAAGTAAAATAAAGTTAATTAAACGTTATATATTTTTAAAAAACTTAAATTAAGTTTAGTTTTATGTTTTAATATTAATATAAAGTTCGATTAACAACATCTGTCTTAAAAGTTATCATGATTATTATAACCTAAAATCACATATATATGTGACATGATAATATTTTTATCATATTTAATTATATTTTTTATGTATACTTCTGTAAGTAAAGGTCTTATTAATAATTTTTTTAAATTATATAACTACTATTAATAAGAAAAAGTTTATAATATACATTTAGTAGAATCTTACGATTCTCGATTCGATTCTACGATTCCGATTCTAAAAGTCCCTACCGATTCTAAGTAGAATCCCGATTTTAACAACATTGGTTGACACTCCGAAACTATAATGTTTATATAGACAATTGTAGTACAACTTTATCATAAAACCGATAGCTATTAAATGGACTAGTCCGTTTTTTATGTTGATTTCTACCTTTTTTATAGCCATGTAGAGTTCTGTTGCTAACATTTAGAAGGCTTTTTTTTTTTACTGAAAACAATCTAAATTTTAGGTAAGGTTTTAAAAAATCACTTAGGTTTTCTAATTTCTCCAATATCGTATCTAAATTTTTTAAAATTTTTCAATATCACACTTTAATATTAACGCCGTTAATATCTCTTTTTTTTTTTTGTTAACATGAATTTTGAAAAAAAAGAGAGAATAATTTTTAAAAAATTCAAATTTACATTTAAAATATATTTTCAATATATCAAACATTTGTAAATATTTTTAAAAATAATTTTTCTATTTAATTTTCTTTTAAATGTTATGTCAGCAAAAACTAAAGGATATTAACGGTGTGACATTTGAAAATTTTGGAAAGTTTAGGTGTGAAATTAAAAAACCAAAAAATTTAGGTAATTTTTTAAAATTGTATCTAAAATTTAAGTTATTTTTAGTAAAAATCTTTTTTAGAATTATTTTGTTTGAATAACAATTCCCTTTTAAAATGACTCTTTTGTTGTCCATGTCAACTTCAGAAAGAAACATAATTATGTTCGGATTCTAAATATCGCAATAAAATTTGGTTTTTAGCAGTGTAAATACTTTCACGTAACAGATATAAGGATTATTTACAATAAAGGTTCGTATACTTTGTTCAATGTTTTGATTTAGTCTTTTTATTTTTAATTGTGTTAATTTAGTTCTTGTATAATTGATAATATGTCAATTTGGTTCTTAGAGTAAAATTTATGCTAAGTTCTTAATAAAATTTTTAATGGTTTAGTCACGGGTTAAATTAAATTGAGTTAACAGGTGAATTTATAGTAAGTTATTTGCATTTAATATGATTACGCAGTTAAAAATTACGTCATTAACTTAACTTTAATTTTATTCAATGACTAAATTGACACAATATTAATTGTAGGAGAACTAAATTGATACATTTAAAAATATAAAAATTAAATTAATCAAATAAAAAAAAGCACAGAAATCTTTAGTATAAACAAGGTAGGATATAAATTTGTATTGAGGATTTAACAAAGGTTCTCTTTTTTTTTTTTCCATTTTAGCACCGCAGTTTACTCTCAAAACAAAAACCAAAAAGAAACATCGCCCGATGAATTCTAACTTTTTTGGATTATTTATATTTTAATACTCGATATTTTTAAAAATAAAAAAAATAATCCTGACTTTTTTGCATTATTAAAAAAGCTCATAAATTTTTAACATATTAATGAAAAGGTCCTTCTTAAGTATGATGATGTCATTTTTATCATCATGTAAGAACTGCTCTTCATTAATGCTACAATAAAGTAATCTAAAGTACGCTTCAGCACCCTTATTCTTACTTCAAAAGCACAATATTTGAGATTTATATTATTTAAAAGCTATATATTTTGGCTTAATTTATCTTAAAATATGGTTAAAGGATATTTTTATCATTTTACTGTGGGATTAATAAAAATGCGGCTATCACCTCAGCTATGATGACTAAAAGTGATAACATCACGTCGGAGAGCGGCCTTTTAATTAATGCGACAACAATTTAGGATATTTTTTATTAATATAATAAAAATTTAGATGCCTTTTTAATAATTCAAAAATATCAACATCCTTTTTATTATTTTCAAAAATTACGGGTTACTAAAATATAAATAATCCTTACTATTAAGTTAGAAGTTGAAGAATATGCTCAATTTGATTCATATATTTTTGAGAACCATATACTATCAACATAAATAAGAAGCTCATCAAGCCAGGGTCCGGGTAGCACCACTTTTTCAAACTCGTGCTCGATAAGGGCCAATCAAGCTTATGTACGAGCCGAGCTCTTATTGAATTTTCAAACTCTCTTTAAAATTGGTTTAATAAAATATTGGTGTGCTCGAAACTGGTCAACTTGTTACAGCCCAAAAAGAGCTAAAAAAGAAAAATAAGTATCCCACATCGGTGGGAAGACACAAAATGTACCAATTTATATACTAGGGGGGCTATTCCACCCATTGTCAATTGGTTTTGGGATGGAACCTCCTTTAGTCTGTAACACAACTCCGCTCATTAGCATAACCGAGTTGATTCGAATTTGTCACCAAGCAAATTTGAGGTCGTAAGTGAGCCAGTTTGTCATCATGATGAGCTTGTTATCAAATTGAGTTATTATTGTTATTATCCAATCATTAGCTATTAACGAGCTCTTGATAGTCGAGTACATCAAAAGAAGAAAGAAGTGCGTAACACCCCGATTTCGGGATCCAGTGACCCCAAAAGTTGCTTACTTGAAAGAGTAGCAATGGTTGTGATTTGCTGGCGTCCCAGATTGGGACCCCAGGGAAGAGGCCCAGCCCTAAAGAGGACTCCGTCGAGCCCTGGTCGGACTAGTTGACCCGGACAAGTTTTCCGGGTTCCCGCGACCGTTATCCCCTGAGGGGGAGTCTCGGGGGAAAAAAATTTATCCAAAAAAAAAAAAATTTCCAATAGTTAAAAGTCAAACCATGGTGCCTCCTTGCGATGCCTTGGTGCCACAATCTAAAGGCTTCAATGCAATTTCTTCTTGTCTATATGGAAAATTTGCACTCCATGCAGTCAACCTGAGGCTGATATTTTCAAAGATACACTCTTCTGCAAATACTAACTCGTTTCTCTCACTCTAAACCCCCTATTTAATAGCAAAGAAACGTGACATCCCCACAGTTTTCTAAAAACATACAGTATCGTGAATCATCGATGACCTTACCTAATGATATTTTAGAGTACATTCTCATATGACTGAAGTTCAATACTCTTAACGGGTTAAAAGAAAGATACTATATCATATGTTACACGATATTAAGCATTTTCCCACTTTGATGGGAGCGCTTTTTGACTTTTGAGTTCCGATGAGGTCTAGTTTTCGTGTTGGCACCCTGTCGAGTCGTCTAAATGCACCCAAGGATCTATGTAAAAAGATCTGACAAAGGTGCTTCTTTACCCGGGTTTGCCACCATCTATGGAGCTATCCTCGTATGTGTCGTTCACGGTACATAAAAAATTCGGCGAGTGTGAAAAAAAAAAAAGAAATATTCTTTGTCCAAAACCTAAGTTGGAAAAGAAAGACAAAGCAAAAATATATAAGGCTCTGTTTGGCATATAAAATTGAAATTCAATTGAAAAATTGCAATTTTAATTCCAATTCTAGTCGAATTAGAATTCTAATGGAATTGAAATTTCATTGTTTGGTTCATCAAAGGAATTGGAGGTCAGAATTATGATTCCATAATGATTCTAATTATCACGGGCTTTTGATCAATCAAGTTGGACTATTGTAAGTTTTAAATCAGCTACGATCAGATTTTGATTGGAGTGGTTTACATTGTGTTCGAGTTATTATGGCCAGGGCGAATCACTTTGAGTTCGAATTATTACGGCCAGGGCAAATCACTTTGAGTTCAAGTTATTCAAGTTTCAAGTCAAATCGAGTCAAGTATCGCGTTGGATCATTTGGTGTTCAACTTATCTCGAATTTTCAGTTAATCAATTAGGTCTTTTCGAAATTCAGGCTAGAAGTAGTCTGGTTTGAGTTGATTTAGGCCATTTCGAGTTAGATTCATCTTAGTTTTAAGAAAAATGAGTTCAAATTTCGAGTCATCTTAGGCTAAGTTTAAAATAGGTCAGGTCATTTTGGGTTTCGGTCATATTAAGTTTTGGATTAACTTAGTCGGGTCATTTCCACTTTAACTCAACTTGTTACATCACATTCAAGTCAAGTAGTTTCATTTATTAGATTTGAGCCATCTCGTGTTTCGAGTCAATCAGGTTGCGTCACTTCGGACTTTGAGTTAAATTGATTTCAATCATTTCAAGTTCAAATCATTTGAGTTAGGGTGAGTTTAAGGTCCAGATCAAATTTTGGATTGCGTCTAAGTCTTTTGATTTTAGTCATTTTGGGTTTTAGCTCAATAGAGTTAATATGAAATTGCAATTCCTTATCTCCATCCCAAGAAATTAGAAAGTGACATTTTGGATGCCAATCCAGTCTCAATCTCAATTCCAAGGTAAAGGTCAAGGTCAGTAAAGGTCTAAACCAAGAAACAAGGATCAAACCAAATAACAAGAAGTCCAGTCCTAGACAAAATAACCCAATTTGATACACGTTTTTAGTCCAAACTGGTATTTGAACATCCCTAAGCCTATCTAATGCAACCCCTTTAGAACTGGTTACTGCTTAACTATTTATACAAAATGTATGCTTGGATCCCAAGAAAGCGGAAGAGGACGTAACTGTTGAGCTTCTTGTATGAAGTCTGGTTTTATTTAGTAATGCGTCATATCCATTGATTGGCGGATTCAACAGATAGGCATGACTCGTAAGGGCTTGACTAGGTGCAAGCCCAACTGAGGATGCTATAAATATTTGTGCCTATGGTTTGTAAGGTGTAATATGAAAGAAGAAGAATTTTCTTATATTCTTTCCAAAGATAGCGAAAAATCTCTACAACTCGGTGGACATAGGTACAATTGGTTAAACTACGTAAATCTTGCATCTTATTTTCATTTTCTCATTTGACTTTACTTTTCTTTTCTTTTTTTTTTGGTTTCGTTTCCTCACAATAACTTCATCGGTGTCATCTTCCTATTTCCAAAACCACGTTAGTAGAAGAAAGCAAGTACTCAGAATAGATTCTAAGGAGGCACCATTGAGGACTACGTCTACTGGTAAAACATCATTAATATTAAACCTCTCAACTAAAGGTTAAAATTTGTTCCCCAAACCTAGGTGGGTAAACTTTTTATTTGAGCCGAGTACCCCTTACTCAAACTTAGACCTGGTAAGACTTATTGAGCACGAGTTTGAAGATCAGTAAAGGTCTAAACCAGGAACCAAGGACCCAACCAAACAACAACCAACCCAGTACATGTTCAATCCGAAGTGGTATTTGAACATCCCTTGCCCTATCTAACGCAACACCCTTTCAACCGGTTACTACTTAACTACAACAACGACGACAGTCCCAGTGCCTCAAGGGCTCCCGCAAAAGCCGGGTCTGGGGATTTGAAGAGTCAATTCTTTTGCTTATCCTCGAAGTAACAGCTTTCCGAGGATCAAACTCTTTACATCATGTGTTTATCACATTGTTATCTATTTATATTATAACAAAAAAATGTGATGTGAAGAGGTGGGCCAATCAAAACCTGTCACGTCGAGGATAAGCAACACTCCATCCCATTTGCAAGTAGCTAAATATTATCCTTTCCAAGAGAGAATTGAACTTGGCACCTTAGCAACCACAATCGTTGACAATCTCAAGCACTATACACACATATGCTTAGATCCCCAAGAAGCATAGGAGGACATATCCGTTGCGTTTTCTGTGTGGAGCCTAATATTATTCTGTAATCGTCATCCGGATGAGCTTAATTGGAATGGTATCCAACTAAGAATGTCAGGCACACTAAGGTTTATGTGGCTAGAGCTTGTGAGTTGTAATCATAACCAACCGAGTTGAGCTGAGTACCCCTTATTCGAACTTAAGCTCGATACGTCTTATCAAGCTCGAGCTCGAATATCGGTAAAGGTCTAAACACCCTATACATGTTCAATCCGAAGTGGTATTTGAACATCCCTAGCCCTATCTGACGCAACCCCCTTTCAACTTGTTAATACTTAACTACTCATATAAATGTAAGAGTCAATTTTTTTGCTTATCCTCAAAGTAATAGCTTTCCGAAGATCAAACTCTTTACATCATGTGTTTATCACATTATTATCTATTTATACTATTAAAAAAAAAATTTGTGATGTGAAGAGGTGGGCCAATCAAAACCTGTTACGTCGAGGATAAGCAACACTCCATCACATTTGCAAGTAGCTAAATATTATCCTTTCCAGGAGAGAATTCAACTTGTCACCTTAGCAACCACAATCTTTGACAATCTCAAGCATTATACACACATATGCTTAGATCCCCAAGAAGCATAAGAGGACATATCCATTGCGATTCTTGTGTGGAGCCTAATTTTATTCGGTAACCGTCAATCAAATGAGCTTAATTGGAATGGTATCCAACTAAGAATGTCAGACGCACTAAGGTTTATGTGGCTGGAGCTTGTGAGTTGTAATCGTACCCAACCGAGTTGAGCCGAGTACCCCTTATTCTAACTTAAGCTCGATATCAAGCCCTGCTCTTATCAAGTTTTCAAACATTTGTTTGAGCTCAATTCGGTAAGATATTAGTGGTTCAATACCGGATTTGACTAGCATCATTAGCCTAAACAAGTTGATTTGAGCTCAATAGCCTGCTACGGAATCAAGCTCGACTAACAAGTAGAGCTTTTCGAGTTACTACCGAGCCATTATCGAGTTATTTTTGAGCTAATACCTACTAGTAACAAGCCTTTTAACAAGCTCTTATCAAAACGTGCGCGAACCTTAACCAGCCTATCACTCTCGTTCAAACTCGGTCCGTTAAGCTCATGGACCCTTCTCAAACTCAACTCAATAAGCTATAGAGCCCTCAAAACAAACACGAACAAGCCACAGTCCACTCATACGCCTACCCAACCCGTTATAATTGAGCCTCTAAAACAGAACGCTTAGTTTAAAATCTCTGCTCCTAAAGGAAAAAGGAAACCCTTCATAGCTAAGGATTAGCAAAATCTGAAGCAGTCAATGTTATCATATTAAACTGCTCAGAATTCGACTAAAGTCGGCTAATTGCACAAAAGTCAATAATCATAAACAAAACAAACACTTATAAAACCCAAAATCTTGCATTCAAATCTTCAACTCACCATTAAAACCAACCTTAACCCTTCTTTGGCTCCTCGCCCATTGGTCGTCGGCTGCCGTTTCCGCCGCCCGAAAGCTCCTCCCACCACCACATATAAATGAACCTCCGCTTCCTGCCACCAGTAAAACAATCAAAATCATAGCTTATACAATTATAACATAATAAATGGAGAACTTTACTACATTATTTCTATACTCACTCATCTTTATACTATCATATCATTTCATCCGACACCTTATGTGCAAACTCCAAAACTACCCACCAAGCCCCATTTCTTTACCCATTTTCGGCCACCTTTACCTCCTTAAACACCCACTTCACTGCACTCTTTCCAAACTCTCCGACCACCACGGCGCCGTCGTCCTCCTCCGCCTCGGCGGCCTCCGCACGGTGGTTGTCTCCTCCTCATCTGCCGCCAAGGAGTGCCTCCGCCAAAACGACGTCGTTTTCGCTAACCGCCCGCGTTTCCTCACCGGAGACATATTTGACTATGATTCAAAAACCCTAATCTGGGCACCATATGGGCAATTATGGCGAACCCTAAGGAAAATCTCCACCGTTGAGATTCTGTCTCCTAACCCACTTCAGCTTCTCTCCGACATCCGCATGGAGAAGGTGAAATCGCTGATTAGAAGGGTAAATGAAGAATCAGAGAGATCTGATCGGACGGTGGACATGCAATCAAAGTTGTTTGATATGACCCATCTCGTGATGATGAAGATTTTGGTGAGAGAAAGATATAAAGGGGAAGAAGCGAAGAGATTCAGGAAAGTAATGGAGGACGTGATAAGGGTAGAAGAGGATTTTACCGTTGTGGATTTGTTCCCAATTTTGAAATGGTTAGGGTTCGTGGGGATTTTAAACAGGAAGTTTAAGAGGTTGAAGGAGGAGAAAGAAACGTTTCTGCAGGGCTTGGTGGAGATGCACCGAAAGGCGGCGGAGGAAGGGATGGCACCGGAGAAGAAGAAGAAGAACACGACGACGTTAATGGAAAGGTTGATAGAGTTGCAGAAGAACGAGCCAGAGATTTACACTGATGATTTGATTAAGGGGCTTGTACAGGTGAGTTGTTGGTCAAGTGTAGTTCAACACAGTATAAGAATGCTGCAACAATAACAACAACAACAGTCCCAGTACCTCGCGACTCCCGCAATAAGCAGGGTCTGGGAGGGGTGGATGTACGCAGCCTTCCCCTTCCGAGTGGAAAGGAGGCTGTTTCCGAGGACCCCCAACCTGAAGTGCGTTTACTCCTGCAAGTAAAATAGTCAATTTATCACCAGTAGATTTAGCATAAATGAGTTCCAAATGAATTAATAAGATAAGCATGCAAGCATTTTAATGTGAAAGTATGCCAAATACAGCCAAGCAAACAGAAAATAACAAAACAGCATATAAGCGCACTACATGATGCTATTAGTACTTAAAAATCATAAACTACAAGTCACTCGCCGCTCTATTCTACTCTGCCCCGTCTGCTATCCTTATGCTAGCCCTCCATCGTGGCCTATCTGAGGCCATCTCCTCTCTTAGGTTTAGGTGGGTTATGTCTTATCGAATCGTCTCCAGCCAGCTCCTCTTTTGCCCAGCGTCGTGTGTGGGCTGTGATCGGTCGCCTACTAACATGACCAAACCATCGTAGGCGGTGCTCCCTCAATTTAACCTCGATCGAGGCTACGCCCAGTTTACCTCTTATTACATCATTCTTGATCCTATCCTTCCTTGTGTGGCCACACATCCATCGCAGCATCCTTATCTCAGACACCTTCATCCTCTGTGTTTGATTTTGTTTCATTGGGCGACACTCTGCCCCATATAACATAGCCGATCTTACTACCGTCCTATAGTATTTTCCCTTTAGCTTTAATAGGAACTTTTTATTGCAAAGCACCCCAGATGCCATCCTCCACTTCTGCCAGCCTACTTTAATCTTGTAGTTGACATCCTCATCCACCTCACCATTCTGGTGTATCATGGATCCCAGATATTTGAAACTCTCCTTACTCGGTACGGTCTCCGATTCTATCTTGACCTCTTCTATGCTGGTCGTGGAGGAATGATCGAATTTGAATTCCAAGTATTCGGTCTTAGATCTGCTAATCCGTAAACCCTTCAATTCTAAAGCACCTCTCCACAATTCCAACTTCTCATTTATGTCCGCTCGGGAGTCCCCTACCAAAACTATGTCGTCTGCAAAAAGCATACACCAAGGAACCTCTCCTTGGATGTGTCTAGTGAGCTCATCCATCACTAGAATGAACAGAAAGGGACTCAAGGCAGAGCCCTGGTGCACTCCAACTGTAATAGGAAAAGTATTTGTTTCCCTTTCCCCTGTGCGCACATTCGTATGTGCCTCTTCATACATGTCCCTAATAGCCCGAATATAAGGCAATGGGATGCCTCTCCTACCCAACACCCCCCATAGTACCTCTCTTGGCACTCTATCATATGCTTTCCCCAAATCAATGAAGACCATGTGTAGATCCATTTGTCTATCCCTATACTGCTCTATCGTTCGCCTTAAAAGGTGGATGGCTTCTATTGTTGATCTCCCAGGTGTAAACCCGAACTAGTTGTCGGTCACCTCCGTCAGTTGCCGTAGCCTCCTTTCTATGACACGCTCCCACAGCTTGAGGGTGTGACACATTAGTTTGATCCCCCGATAATTAGAGCAGCTTTGGATGTCTCCCTTGTTCTTGTAAATTGGGACCAGTGTGCTCTTCCGCCATTCGTCCGGCATCTCCCTCCCCATAAGTAATTGGTTAAAGAATTTTGTCAACTAGCTGATGCCCCTCTGACCGAAGCATTTCCATACCTCAATAGGTATTCCATCCGGGCTAGCTGCTCTTCCCTTGCCCATATGTTTTAGGGCTACCTTGATCTCCTCTGGGGTAATTCGCTCACAATAGCTGTCAGTCTGCTCCTCCCTCGGTGTCTGGAGATCACCTAGAACTATCTCTGTGTTCCCCTGGTTGTTGAACAGATCGTGAAAGTAAGCTTTCCACCTAGCTCTAATTAGATGTCCTTCCACCAGCACCTGTCCGTACAGTATAAGAATGCTATTTTTTTATATATTTGGCACATGAAATTAAAATTAAACTGTAGAGTTATAATTTTTTTTTAATTTTTTTGATGGAATTAAAATTTTATTGCTTGGTTCATTAAATGAATTGGAGGTCGGGATTATAATTTCATAATAATTCTAATCATTACAGGTTTGCGGTCGATCGAGTTAGAGTATTTCGAGTTTTAAATCGACTACGATCAGATTTTGGTCACAGTGATTTACTTTCACTTCGAGTTATTCGAGTTTCGAGTCAAATCGGATTGAGTAAAGCGTCGGATCATTTGGTGTTGAAGTTATCTTGGATTCGCAGTTAATCGAGTTAGGTCTTTTCAGGATTCTGACTAGAATCAATCAAGTTTGAGTTGATTTATGTCATTTTGAGCTCGAGTTATTTTAATTTTTGGACAAAAGGGTTATATCATTTCAAAATTTTGAATTATCTTACGCTGAATTTGAGATGGCTCAGGTCATTTTGAAACTGGGTCATGTTAAGTCTTTGGTCAAGTCATTTCTACTACAATTCAATTTGTTTACATTACATTCAAGTCGGGCAGTTTCATTTTTTGGATCCGAGTTATCTTAAGTTTCAAGTCGATTGGGTTTAGTCACTTCGGACTTTGAATTAAATTGATTAATTTTTGAGTCATCTTAAAATAGGGTCATTTTAGTTTCAAGTCAATCCAAATCTCATGGAATTAAGCAAATTGTAATTCCAACTCCAGTGGGTAACTAAACAGCAAAGTTTGAATCTTGAACCCCAATTCTAGTCTCAACCCCAATTTTGAGCTCCAATTTCATACTCTAAATGTGATCTAACGGTTTTTCTAACAAGTGCTCATAGGTTACGGGTTAAAGATATTAAATGCATTCAATAATTAACCCACCTTTTTTAAGAGCATTAATGATATGTGTTTACAATAAATCAAATTTAACAATAGATGAAGCAACATTTTCAATGCTAATTGGCACCTAAATCCCTTGTATTAATTTTTTAGTTTCTATTTAAAGACATCACGTCTCTTAGTAAAAAAAAACGCGGAAAATAGGCATATTAAACTCATGCATTTGTATGTATGTCACTGGCATGATAAAAAAACGTTTTTTTTTCCTGTAGATTACGCTTCTATTACTAGTACTATGGCTAGTTAACAACGTCGAATAAAACTCAAAACAAATAAAAATATATCTGCCCCACTATTATTATTTTTATTTTTATTTTTATTTTTGACAAATGCCCCCACTATCACCAATATTTGTTTTATACATGAAAATTTCGGTTTAAAAGTTTATTGATTTATAAAAAAGTGTTTCTTTGTTTGGACTTTTATTTGATAATAGTTCTACTAACATGATTAGTTATTTGATAATGATTCTATTAACATGATTTTCAACTGGTAGGGAAGATACGGTGCACCAGTTTAACTCGGCTTAGTTTTTAAGAAAACTCGATCTAGCTTGCCATATTGATAGAACAACCCAAGTCAGTCTATATGATATAGTGAGTCGGGTTATGGATTAGTCTTTATTTATTTTTTATTTTTTTTGAACACTTATGGATTAGTCTTTCATTCCAACTGAATTTAGCTTAACCCGTTGGAAAACTCGTGATTCAGTCCACAAGTATCTAAGCTGTCTTAAACATGTGTTCGTAGCAATTTGAGATGTATCACTAGGGATGTCGATGGGGCAGATAAAACTTGCTATCCATAGATACCAACCCCGTTTAGGGCAGATATGCTTACAAGTGAGGCAGATAATGAGTATGGGTTCTAATATACATTACAATACCCCCCATGGGTATGGAGCATGTACGAGTATGATGAGCCGCCCGCCCCATGCCATACCTGCCCCAATTTATATTTCATTTAGATAAGGTATATATATGTGTGTGTGTGTGTGTGTTACATATTAGAGCAAATTATGATTAGATTCTAAAATATAATATTAAATAATTAATATGAGCCGTACAGAAAATCGTTTGGTACCCAGTATGGGCAAGTAATAGGTGCCTGTTGGATATTTGCAAGTAATGGGACCGGTATGGGCATCCACTAAATATCCATAATGAGTAATGGGGCGAGTATGGGTATGGATTTGAGTAGAAGATACAAGTATGGAAGAGACACCCCTTGTATCCGCCCCATCCAATTGCCATCCCTACGTATTGTTACAATCTTACAAGTCACAAATAAGTTTGACCCACTAGAGACCCATAATGGATCTAACCCAAGTCAACCTGGATGGATCTGACCCATTTTAGAATCACAAATTTAGTTCGACTTGATCCGTCTAGAAGCCAACTCATTGGGTTGAACCGAGTGCGTATTATTCCCAAACCAAATGGGTTAGACCCATGTCGACTTACGCATACATGAGGGTTAAAACAAGTTGACTCTCCGGTCGATTCAAGTTGACTCATCGTCCATATGTAATTAATTTTTTTCGATAATGTGAAAAATGACTAATTATATAAAGTGAGTCTTTATGTCCTAATAAAACTATTTGAGTAAGTCATATTTTAAGTTCGTTTAATAATTTTGCATGCGAAGTCTAATTAGGGTTACTTTATTACTCCCAAAGAAGAAGCCACCAATAATAATACGAGCTCTAAAACCCTCAACATATAATATGTATATATAATATATAATAACGGCGATATGCCTTTGTATATGCTTTAATTTATTGAGTTTTAAGAATATTATCACCACCTAATTAATCATATACCGATGTAATTTTTCTGTCTTGATTATCCTCCGACTAAAAGTCAAATGAAAAGATTAATTTTCTTGTCTTCTACTTTCAGTTTTAGCTGATTTGGATACATATATAAAAAAAAAAATGCACAAATTAAGTTTTCTATGCTCTAAATTTCGTGCCAAATCCAATTGTGCTAATATCATTTGTACCACATTATGTCCATGAATATTAGAAATTTAGTTCGACTTGCCAAATATTATGTTAAATGTTGATTTAAATGCAAATAATTTGCTTTGTACAGGTACTGCTATTGGCAGGCACAGATACTACAGCAAGAACAATAGAGTGGGCACTCTCGCTAATGCTCAACAACCCAACCATCCTTAAGAAAGCTCAAGCAGAGATCGATAAGCACATAGGTTATGACCGGCTCATCCTTGAATCCGACTTAGTCCACCTCCCATATCTCCAATGTATCATAAATGAGACCCTTCGCATGTACCCTGCTGCCCCGCTGCTGGTACCCCACTATTCCTCAAACAAGTGCATTGTAGGAGGCTACACAATTCCACGTGGCACCATGCTTTTGGTGAACATTTGGGCCATACAAAATGATCCAAAAGTTTGGGAGAACCCCATAGAGTTTAGGCCGGAGAGGTTTCAAGAGATAGAAGAGGAGCAGTTGAAGTTCAAGTTCCTACCATTTGGCTTGGGACGAAGGGCGTGCCCGGGAGAGGCACTGGCAATGAGGATGCTAGGGCTCACTTTGGGTTCGTTGTTGCAATGCTTTGAGTGGGATCGAGTCGGGGAAGAACTAGTGGACATGGAAATACAGGAAGGGATCTCAATGACAAAGGCCGAGCCTTTGAGGGCTAGATGTCACCCACGAAAAGCCATGATGAGGGCTAGAGGTTATATCCTGAAGGGATAAGGCTGCATACATCCACCCCTCCCAGGCCCCGCTTATACGGAAGCCCTTGAAATCATAAAATTGAGGTTCAGTTACTCAGATACTAAATATGTAACATCTTGTGTATCTTTAATTTTACTATAACTTTGTTCATACTTTATTATTGATTAGTTGTGTTTTATTAAGAAGGGGTAATTTATTGCTTTAAATAACTTTAAATGTCAGATTTGAATGAAATACAGCTTTAGTTCTTTTTCTTTTTCTTTTAAAAAACTGTCACTTGGCTACCTTAAGATTAGAACATTTATCACCTAAATATCGTGTCATTTCAATATATGCAATTGGGTACCCTAAGGTTTGAAAAGTTTATGGCCTAGGTACCTTATATTGAAATTTGATAAATTTTTGTAAAAATTAATCAATTTTATGTAAAAAGTGCAGATATAATATCTAATTATGAAATATATTTAAGTCAAGCAATATTTTCATAAAAATTGTGTGAATTATAATAAAATATTCTCTGGTGTTGATATGAATGTTGCCACAATCATGTGTTATTTTAACATTTTGGGTTAAAAAATCATCAAATTGCATTTAATTTTAGCCTTTTTTAATAAAAACCTATTGAATTTTTATAGAGATATATCTAAGGGATCTAAAACTTAAGGGTATCTAAGTGCTCAGGATACTTTATTATATATATTAAAACGTCAGAATACTTAAATGATAAATGTTCAAATCTCAAGATACCTAAATAATAATTTTCCTTTTTCCTCTCATTCTTCTAGAAGTTCAAAGGCCAGACCCCAAAAAATGTTAGGATTTGAGATTGGCGGGTTTTAAGGAGTAGGGAACTCCTCCATAGAGAAGGCTGATAGATAAATAGATATATGCTTTTGCAAGTTATGGATAAAGCCCATCATAAGCGCGTTCCAGCGGTTGCCGGAATAGCCTTCCTTGCCTTCAGCCTAGCTGCCTTGTCTTAGCTAGCCCTTTCGGACTAGCAGACTAGCCTAGCTTTCCAGCCATGGCGTCTCCTACCCATGCGGTCATCGCCTAAAGGTCAGGAGTTTGATTCTCACTGAGGATATACTCATGACTTACCTACTCATGGGGACTGTGATGTCCTCATAAGGCAAAGTTGGTTGGAACAATCCAGCCACCCGTTACCAAAAAAAATAAAAAATGTTATAGACAAAGTATACACCATATTTACGAGAAAGTTGGAGCCATATCTTAAAGTGTAATTTATAAATGTATATATATTGGTAAGGAGTACAACATCTTTTCCTAAAGAGTAAAACCAGCATTTGGAGAAGGGGGTCATGAGTTTTAAACCGAAAACCTCTGGCTTGGGGTTAAGACACAAACCACTACACCGATACCTTTAGCTCTATTCAAAAGCGCAATGCTAAATGATAAAGAATTACTCTTTTGTTCTTGGTGCCCATAGATAACATTTATTTAATATATTAACTTATAAAACGACAAGAGGATTTATTTGATAAAAACTACGGGCTTATTACGAAATATGAAAGTTTTTCATATTTTATCTATACCATAATTTACGCTCATTTACTCATTGGATTAAACATTATGTGTAGCCGAAGGGAGGACGTACTTTTAACCCCAAATACTGCAAGTATTGCTGGCTTATTCGCATCTTGGACAAGAGCATTTCAAGCATGGATCAACTTTGTGGCGCCTCGGTACCATCATGAACTACGGGCTTCAAAACACCTCTAATTTCTTCCAGTCTATATGGAATATTTTCACTCCATTCACTCAACATGAGATCAACCTGCATCTGAAAGCTTCAAAACGTATCTTTAAAGATGAAACCGTTGTCCACAAATACTAACTTGTTTCTCTTACTCTAAACTACCATATAATAGCAAACAAAAGTAACGCCTCGCCTTTTCTAACTCATACCCTATTGTGAATCACCAGCGACTTTAGCTAATGATATTTGAAGTAAATTATCGTCTGATCTAAAAGAATGTTACCACATCATATGTTACACAATATTAACCATTTTTCCGGTTTGACAGGATGTTACCATAGTCACCGATCACTCTTTAACTTTGAAATTTTGATGAGATCCAGTATCAATGTAAGCACATACGGAACCATTTAAATGCATCTAAGAATCCATGCAAAAAGATCCAACAAAGCTTCTTCTTCATCCGGTTGGCCACCATCTAATATAAAGTTATTTATGTCAATTGTCCATGAATTTTGTCAACTGTAATAATTAGTCCTTTTACTGTTAAGTATATCAATTCAACTCCTGTGCAATTTACATCAAATCAATTTATTCTACGGTAAAATTATAGTTAAGTTAGAGCTGATAATCCCAATAAAGAACTAACCATTCATCCAACTTAACCCATCCATAGATCAACTAATAAAAATTTCAACAGCAACTTAAATTCAATTTTACTTCAACAACGAACCCAGTGCCTCCAAGGGCTCCCGTATAAGCAGGGTCTGGAGGGTAGATGTACGCAGCCTTCCCCCTTCAGAGGGCTACCCTGAAGAGAGGTTGTTTCCGAGGACTAAATTAATACGATGTATATTATATGTAAACTAAATTGACATAATGAATAAAGTACATAAACTTATATCTTAAATAACCGAATATAATATGTATGTATATACATATGAATACTTAGTGTCACAATGGAGAAATTCCTGAGAATGACTTCATAAGCAACAACTAAGAACATTGAATATAGAGGAGAAAACTACAGGGCTCCAACAAGGCGTTGTCTCAAGCTCAAGTTAATGGTTGATCAACAGCATCAGTAAATCAATCCATTTCATCCTAAAATACCCATCCGGAATAAAGATGCTCGAATGTTTATACGACACTTGTGTACCTCAAATAAAGCCAAACATAGGAAAATATTAAAAAAATATATATAAAAAATAGATATGCTTGAGCTCTAGACACATACCCGTTTTGTTTTTCAATGATTGATTACAAGTCTCAGAAAACAATGGAAGTGGAGTTTGATGAGAAAATTATGAAAGCGGAGTGAGTAATAGAGATAGAAAAAATGGTGGGCTTCAATTTTAATGGTTTTGACCCTCCTATAGTGGCAGACATACTTGCTAAATGATGTGGAGGGGTTGTTTTGTCGAGGCAATTGGGCAGCTTCAGTCTTGCTTCCGGTTCTTGTGCGGATCTTCTAGTTCATTTCTAGCTGAGGTCCCTCTCTGAGTTGTTCTTGCTCGCTGTTTTGTCCCGTCTCCCTGTGTCTGATATGGTCTTGTTTTCCGTGTCTGCTGTGTCATGTTTGGAGCATCCGCCTTTTCCTGGTACTCTGTCCTTTTGTTTTTTGTTGTTCTTTCTGGTCCTTATTTTGTTATGGTTGGACTCAAGTCTCGCCTAGCGAGTAGTCTGTTTGTACGGCGACTTTGTCGCAATTTACCCAAAACAAAAAGTCCCAGAAAACAATCAGTGCTAGGATGAGAAACAAACGGAAGAAGAACAGTGAGTAAACAAACTCTTCAGGCTTCAAAAAACCTTGCAAATTCTTCTGAACCGTATGGAAAATTTCCACTCCAATCATTCAACTGGAAACCAATCTGCAACCAGATGCTCCAAAACAAATTTCGAAGCTGAACTTGCCTTCATCAGACATAAAAGCAAAAGCAACATACCCAATGCCTAAAGGACTCCCCCCTAAGTAGGGTCCGTGGGGGGCGGATGTACACAACCTTGACCCTTCAGGGTATTACCCCTGAAGAGAGGCTGTTTCCGATTGCCCCCCAACCTGAGGGTGAGGACTTCCGGAGAGGTCACCCATCCTGGTACTGCTCTCGTTCAAGCACACTTAACTTTGGAGTTCTAATAGGATCCGGTGACAGCGTGTTGTTACCCTGAGACATGTATGAGTAACATAAAATAAACCATGAGACTAATTAAGGGTTGACTTAACCTGATTATTCATATAAAATGAATATCAAAATTACAAATTAAGTCAACTGTTAAGGATGTTGAGCCCCATTTGCCTTCTGTTTCAGGTTTGACCTCAGAAACACACCAGATAATTTATGTGGGTATAATTTCCAATAATTGTAGGTTTTGTACTAGATATACTTTTTTATATCTATCATTCATTTATTTTATCACGATGGATATTAAGATAGACCAAACCAAATCAAGCAATTATTATTCTACTAGTGAAGTCAGCAACAAAAATCTAGGTCTTTAAAGCACATAAGCCATCCTTATCTTGAGGTGTTCTTCGGTTTAAATTTAGATCAGATCGGATCATAACTAACGGCCTACTTGGTCTAGTTTTCTATTGGTAGTTTTTGGTCATGTAAAAATCAAAGAGCATATTTTGGAAGCGAACTTTTTTGGTTTTTGGTTTCATGTGTTCAATCTTTCCTAGTTTAACTAAAAATTGAAAATAGATAACCAAAACATAGAAACATCTATTTTCAAACCTAGCTCTTGAAAAACCGCAAACAGAAAATTATATCAAATAGGCCTTGAGGTTCATCATTCTAAAGTTCTAAATATGAAACAAAGTTTGACATGGTTGAAGATCAGTAAAGGTCTAAACCAAGAACCAAGGATTAGACTACAACAACAACAACAAAACTCAGTGCCTAAAAGGCTACCGCCTAGACGAAGTCTGGATAAGTGAAATGTACACAGCCTTACCCCTATAGGGTGCTACCCTAAAGGGAGGTTATTTTTGAAGACCCCGAACCCAAAAAAGCAAAAAGCAAAAAACCAATATTAATCCGAGGACTAGATTAAACAACATAACCCAGTCTGATACAAGTTTTTAGTCCAAACCGGTATTTGAACATCCCTAAGCCTATCTAATGTAAACCCTTTTCAGCTGATTACTACATTACAAATTATACAAATGTAGTCATTTATTGCTTATCCTCGATGTAACAGCTTTCCCAAAATCAAACTCTTGACGTCATGTGTTTATCACATTATTATCTATACACATTAAAAAAAATGTGACGTGAAGAAGTGAACCAATCAAAACCTGCCACGTTGAGGATAAGCAACAGGCCTTCACAATTGTACGTAGCTAAATATTATCCTTTCTAAGGGAGAATTCAACTTGTCACCTTGGCAAACAGCAAAATAATCGTTGAAAATCTAAAGCATTATACACTACATATGCTTGGATCCCAAAGAAGCAGAAGAGGAAATAACCCGTAGGATTTCCTACGTGGAGCCTAATTTTATTTGGTAATCGTGATCTGGATGGGCTTAATTGGTCCCGTGTTCAACTAAGAATGTTATCAGGCACACTAAGGTTTATGTGATTATATATATGTATGTATATGTGTGAGTGTGTATATAAATAATATATATATATATATATATACACGAGGTGTTTTGACCAAAAAAAAAATACGCACGAGTTGTAATATGGGAGGAGAATAGCTCTCTTATATTCTTCTCAAAAAATGGTAAATAATCTCTAACTAAGGGGATATGGGCACAAATGGTCAAACCACATAAATCTAGTGTCTTGTTTTCATTTTCTCATTAGATTTTTCGTTATTCTTTTGTCTCATTTCCTAACAATAACTTCATCCATGTCATGTTGTCATTTCCAACCCACGTTGCTAGGAGAAAGCAAGTACTCAAATAAATCCTAGCGAGGTACAATGAGAACTTTGTCTAGCGGTAAAACATAATTAATATTAAACCTCTTGACCAAGGTTAAAATGTCCTTCACGACCCTATGCGTGTAAACAAGCCGAGTTGGAGCCGAGCTCTTGTCGATTTTCGAACCTTTTTTCAAGCTCGGTCATAAGACATTAGCTTGTTCGAACTCAACTTGACTTAGATCGTAAGCCTAATTGAGCCAATTCCAGCTCATCATCGATCAAGCCGAGCTTGTAATTGGTCCGAGCATACTATCAAATCAAGCTGGCTTAGAAGCCAAGTTGTTCGAGTTTAATCAAGCTATTATCGAACCATTTTCGAGCTACTACCGACTCCCAACAAGCCCTTAACAAGCTCTTATCAAACTATGAGCGAACCTTGTAAAGCCGAGCACCCTCGCTCAAACTCAGCTCATTAAGCTTATCGAGCTTGCTCGAACTCAATTGCACAAGCTACCAAGCCTCCAAAACAAACTCAAACGAGCCATACTTGATTTTCGACACTAGTAATTCATCAAACATTTAGTTGAAATTGGCCTCTAAAATAGGGCAGTTAGGTTTAAATCTCGTCTCCTAGCCCCATTTCCTTCAAGGAAAAAGAAAAAAAGAATTCCTTCAGAGCTCAAGACAGCAAAATCTGAAGTCGTCAGCATAATCATACCAAATACATGCTCAAAAGTCAGCTAATCGCACCAAAGTCAATAATCATAAACAAAACGAACGCCTACAAAAAGCAAAATCTTGCATTCAAATCTTCAACTCATCATTAAACTAACCTTCACCCTTTGTTGACTCCTCACCCATTGGCCGCCGGCCGCCGTTTCTACCGCCCAAAAGCTCCTCCCACCACCACATATAAATGAAGCTCTACTTCCTGCAACCAGTAACACAATCAAAACCATAGCTTATACAATTATAATTTTTGTATTGTGTCTCAAATATTTTGTGTAAATTTCAATACAAACTTTATTTCTGGGGTTAGGTTGTGCTGCTATAAATTTTCTTTTGTTGGGCTTCTGCCAGTTGTAGGAGAGAAAACACTGAGAGCAAGAGTAAGGAGCAAAGAAAATCTTATAACACTACATCTTCGATCTAGTAAAATCCTCTACCTTCGGCCACGGTTTTTCCCTCTTTTTGACGGTTTTCCACGTAAATACTGGTGTCTTCCTTTTTTATTCTCCATCATCTTCTTACCTGTTTCTCATATTTCGTTTTTGGTGTCTAAACCGATTCCAAATCTTAGGTATTTCACCTAGTAACACAAGAAATGGACAATTTTACCATACTTTTTCTATACTTACTCATCTTTATACTATCATATCATTTCATCGAACATTTGGTATGCAAACTCCAAAACTACCCACCAAGCCCCATTTCTCTACCTATCTTGGGGCACCTTCACCTCCTCAAACACCCACTTCACTGCACTCTTTCCAAACTCTCCGGCCGCCACGGCGCCGCAGTGCTCCTCCGCCTCGGCCTCCGCAGCGCGGTGGTTATCTCCTCCGCTTCCGGCGCCGAGGAGTGCCTCCGCCAAAACGACCTCATTTTCGCTAACCGCCCGCGTTTTCTCACCGGAGACATATTTGGGTATGGCTCAAAAACCCTAATTTGGGCGCCGTACGGGCAATTGTGGCGAACCCTAAGGAAAATTTCGACCGTTGAGATTCTCTCTCCTAACCCACTTCAGATGTTCATCGGCGTCCGCGGCGAGGAGGTGAAATTGATGGTTAAAAGGGTGTATGAGGAATCGGAGAGATGTGATCGGACGGTGGAGATGCAATCAAAGTTATTTGATATGACCCATCTCGTGATGATGAGGCTTTTGGTGAGAGAAAGGTATAAAGGGGAAGAAGCGAAGAGATTCAGGGAAGTAATGGAAGAGGTGATGAGGGTAGAAGGGGATTTTACCATTGTGGATTTGTTCCCAATTTTGAAATGGTTAGGGTTCGTGGGGATGTTGAAGAGGAAGTTTAAGGGGTTGAACAAGGAGAAAGAAACGTTTCTGCAGGGCTTGGTGGAGATGCACCGGAGGACGGCGGAGGAAGCGGTGGCGCCTGCACCGGAGGAGAAGAAGACGACGACGTTAATGGAAGTGTTACTAGAGTTGCAGAAGAAGGAGCCTGAGGTGTACACCGATGATATGATTAAGGGGCTCGTGCAAGTGAGTTTGTTTAAGTGTAGTTCAACAAACTATAAATACTGTGATAAGATTAAAAAAAAAAAAAAAAAAACTATAATATTATTTTTCTTTAATAATAAAGGAGCCAAACAAAAATATAACGGAAATAAATATATATAACAACAACAATAGGCCTAGTGCCTTAAGAGCTCCTGCCTAAGCGAGGTTTAGGGGGTGGATGTACGCAACCTTACCCCTTCAGGGTGTAACCCTACCAATAGGTTGTTTCCGACGACCCCTAATCTTATATGGTTGGCAACACGAGGACTTTACAGAAGGTCACCCATTCTGATACTACTCTCGTCAAAGCACGCTTAACTTTGGAGTTCTCATGGGATTCAGTACATTAGTATTTGGTAAATGAACCCTGGAAATAAATATATATGGTTATTGGAATTTGGAACATTAGGGAGAAAGATATTATGGATCACTAAGAGATTCAAAAAAAATCATGTCTACTTGTGATCTAATGCAATTCCGCTTATTTTTTATACAACTCGATCTAGCTCGCCATATTGGTAAGATAACCAAGTCAACTCATACGATATAGTGAGTCGGGTTATGAGTTAGCTTTTTTTTCCCCCTTCCAACCTAATTTAGCTTGATCCGTTGTGAAACTCGTGATTCGGTTCAACAAGTGGCTAAGCCTTCTGAGACGTGTTCATAACAAGTATGAGATGTATCGAACTTGTTACGGATCATAAACAAGTGACCACAAACCCAAAGCGGATCTAACCAAAGTTAATTTGGATGGGTCTGACCAATTTTAGACCCGCAAGTTTAGTTCGACTTGATCCGTTTAGGAGACAACTCACTGGGTTGAACCATGTTTGTACTTTTATTGCCCAAACCAAACCAATGTTGACTCACGCATACACAAGGGTTAAACTAGGTTGACTCAGAGGTTGATCCGGGTTGACTCGTTGGAAATCTCTAACTTCACATAACACATTAATTTTTTCGATAATGTGTAGAATTATGTCCTAATAAAACTATTTGAATAACTCATATAATTTCGTTAATAATTTTGCATTGATAGTCTAATTAAAACCTTGTCTCTCAAGTATATTACCAATGTATTTTTCTGTCTCGATTATCCTCTAACTGAAAGTCAAATGAAAGATTAATTTCTTGTCTTCTATTTTCAGTTTCAACTAATTTGAATATATATAAAAGATGCACAAATTAAGTTTTCTAAGTTCTAAAATACAGCTAAATTCAAACGCACTAATATCATTTGTACTACATTATATGCATGAACATTACAAATTTATTTATCTTTTCAAATCATATGTTAAATGTTGGTTTAGATGCAAATGATTTGCTGTGTATAGGTACTGCTATTGGCAGGCACAGATACTTCAGCAGCAACAGTAGAATGGGCACTCTCGCTAATGCTCAATAACCCAACCATCCTCAAGAAAGCTCAAGCAGAGATCGATCAGCTTGTAGGTCATGATAGGCTCATCCTTGAATCGGACTTGGCCCACGTCCCGTATCTCCAATGTATCATATACGAGACCCTTCGCATGTACCCTGCTGGCCCGCTATTGATACCCCACTATTCCTCAGACAAGTGCACCGTAGGAGGCTACACCATTCCCCGTGGCACCGTGCTACTCGTGAATGTATGGGCTATACAGAATGATCCAAAAGTCTGGGAAAGCCCCACAAAGTTCAAGCCAGAGAGGTTTCAAGGAGTGAAAGAGGAGCAGTTGAAGTTTAAGTTTCTGCCATTTGGCTCAGGACGGAGGGCGTGCCCCGGAGAGGCGATGGCAATGAGGATGGTGGGGTTGGCACTGGGTTCGTTGTTGCAATGCTTTGAGTGGGATCGGGGCAAGGAAGAGCTAGTGAACATGGAACTAAAGAAAGGGATATCAATGCCAAAGGCTCAACCTTTGAGGGCTAAATGTCAACCACGAAAAGCCATGATCAGGCTCATTTCTCAATTGTGATGGCACCTAATGGTCTTAGTTCATCGTTATTAATACGGTAACGCTATTGTTATGACAAAATTGTTATTATCATAGCAAAATTATAGTTTTTAAGGCAATTTTATGCCTTTTATTATTTGTAAGTCAACTCTTACAATAGCAATTTTAGTCCTCTCAACAACTCTTTGTTTATATTGTATAGGAATGTTCTTTAGTATGTATTCAAGATACATAGGTTTTTTCCTCTTCTAGACAATGGGTTTTATTCGAATATGGTAAACTGTGTAATGGAAGTTTGAATTATTGCTCGGTTTGGTGTTTCATGTTTGGGAGCCCTTGCAGGCACTGGATTTGTTGTTGTCGTTGTTGTTGTTGTTGTTATTTTGGTGTTTCGTGTTTCCTATAGACCTTCTTGTAAGTGCTTATAATTTTTGTTAGACTTGCTTGATGTTAAAGCAATGAGGTGTGAATTTAGGCCTTTTGATCTTGAGCACTTCGGAAAATCGTTTATGTCTTTCGACAATGATAACAATGGGTTCCGAGCCTTGGGGCCAAAGGTGCACCTGTGGGCATCATTCGACGGAGGGTCAGAGTAAGGAGAAAAGAGTAAAGAATGTAAAAAGGTAATGAATTATCTTACCCTCATCTTATACATTTAATGAAGAGTATCTGGATGAAGATAAAAAGAAGTAATGAGTTATCGTTATTTGCCAATTAAAAATGAGATACAGATACAGAAAGTTATACACTTTACACCCTGAAATGGGGGGTAAAGGAAAGTGGAGTAACAGAAAGTTATCGTTCCATTATGCTTAAACAAGTTTCAGATATGCATGAACTCAACGATAAATTTGTTAACACGATATAACACGACTGTCTTACTCTACAACAAATAATCCACAATGAATGTAAATATCTCAATAATGAATTGACTTATACAATTGGTTTGAAATCACTTAATCTATCTACCCTGAATCATTGGATTTCTCTGCTAGGGGTGTAAATAAGTCGAGTTGGTTCGTTAGGGCTCATCATAAGCTTGAAAAACTCGCAACAGCCAAACCAACTCATTTAGCTCATTGAGTTGAGCCCGAACCTGATGACGCTTGACCTCATAAACTCACAAACCTAAACGAGTTGAGGTATGTCAAATCAAGCTTAATTTGAGCCTAAATGAACCGAACGCAAGCCTAAACGAGGATAGATAAGCAAGCATAATTTGAAACTCGTTGAGATAAGTTTGAGCTCAACCGAGCTGAGTTAAGCCGGAGCCTATTCATGAGGCAAGCTCCAGATTAAAGTTTTATAGCTCAACACGCTTGCCGAGCCTCAAGTTAGACAAGCTCCGGCTTGAATTGGCCCGTATACACCCCTGTACTACTACGCTCTTTTGGTAAACCTACAATACCGCAAAAGCAAACCAACATCAGTATACAACAAACTTGATGAATGGCCATGGATATCGCCATTTCTAGTTTCGAGTACCTGCAAATTCCTCCGCCAACTCGGACCCATTGCAAAAAACATCTCTGTTAGGATTGATCCTCGTCTCACCGACACCCTCCAAATAGAGAGGAATCCTCACGCCCAACTGCCTGATACGATCAACCATACTGTAAAGACACTCAAAACTAAGACGCGATTGTGCGTTTAGCTCCTCTCGAACCTTGGGCCGGACCCTAAACCACTCACCAAGCATCTTATGCACATGGGCTCGAACCATTCTCCATGGCACTGGGTACTTCTCACAGAGCTGCAGATACTCGACTAGCAACTCTGCTTGATCTAAGTCCCCGTCTTTCCACTTCTTTTCACCGTCCGTGGCCCACTCAGCGGTCCGATACCCAGAAAACAAAGCCGGGTTTTCAAGGAGAGCGTCAGCTGAGAGCACCCCCTCTGCCCCAGTCGTCTGCAGGCAGTCCTGAACGTCATCCATGTGTCTGATATTCCCATTGGCAAGGACTGGGATTCTGACAGAGTCTTTAATGATCTTGATGATGTTCCAATCAGCCCGGATTTTCTTTTGGTCTTTTTGGTCTCGGGTTCGACCATGGACAGCCAGAAGAGAACAACCGGCTTCCTCTAACATTCGAGCATAGTTAAGAGTGTCTTGCAAGTTCGGGAAGATACGGATTTTGCAGGAAACTGGGACTTGGAGGTTGTGGGCGAGTTTTTCGACTAATGATCTTACGAGTGGAAGATTATCCATTAGAAATGCACCGTAGTTGCCTCTCTTGGCAATACGCTGTGGACAGCTGCAAGAAAACATGCAGGAAATTTTACAAGCACTGAAATGACACAACCGTATTAACACAAGGTATAAGGTGAGCTTGTGCAGCATCTATGCTGCAAACCCAATAGACATTTGCGTGAACGGGGACATTACAGTATAAAGCTATTAATGATTCTTTAACCATCAGTTTAAGTTCTTGGTATAGTTGGTTCCTTACCAATGAAAGAGAGACTATATATGACAAAGAAAGAGGCCAAACAGAATGGCTTACCCTAAGTTTATATCAATATAATCACAGAACGGCTCCACTCTCTTTGCAGCTTCAAGTAAAACATCAGGATCATTTGCACAGAATTGCACAAACAATGGTCGATCTTCCTGCAAATGTTCGCAAAATCGGAAAAACGCTTTAGCTAGAGGACCTCCTGCTACGGATTTTAAGCTCCAACAAAACCAAATCACACAAGACGCTTTGTTTTTGGAGAGTGGTAATGAATGCGGGCCTCACAAAAGGTCAAGTCTGAGTCAAATCCAACCGCCCGAACCAAACAATTCCTTGGGGCCCTAACAAGGTGTTGGGTATCAACTTACGTCCTCTTATGTGTAGGAAAACATTCGAGTAGATGGTGCAAGCAACCCAAAGATTAGTCATACAAGTAAGGTAGCTCAGATACCCTGATTAAAGAGAACTAAAAGGCAGCAACTTGCAGGACGACTACAATATAGGCCAAGAATTTGCTAGAACAAGGCTATAATATAATTGTTAGAATATAAAATTGTTTTTGTATCTTCACCTAATAATCTAAGCTTTTGAGATGGTTCCTTGACATAGAAATAGAACCATATTAACTGAGAGGTAATGCGTTCTAATCCTAGCAACCAATTTCAGTATAAGGAATAAGATGGCATATGCTAAATAAGATCAATTAGAATCCACAAGCAAAATGGCTTCAATAGCTAATGACCGAAATTACATTCGTCAACCAGAATATACACAGAATTGAAGCTACAAATCATTTAAATATCGAATGAATTTAGCATTACCTGTCAAGGAAGCAATTACACTAAAAGTTGATTAATAAAGGTCCTAAAAAGATTTTTAACCTAATATTCTCCTTCACATGAATGTCTGTTGGGCTTAAGGCTTAGATATTGCACAAGCTCAACTCATACTTTTAATATTGAGAATATTCAAACTCATGACCTTCAATCAATAAGATCCTGACACCCTGTTATAGAACCAACTATTCCAAAAGTTTAAGCTAACCGGTGAAAGTCTAGGAAAGATTCATACACATTATTGGTTAGACTCTCCAGCTCTCAAGTATAAGATCTTGGGTTCAAAACTTATTGCCTCTCCCAAATTTTGGTGGCCCTATTTCCTTTTCAAGAGACAAATACAGACAGCGTTGGGGAGCGTCCACAACAAATGGGAAATCCTAAAGCATCGGCTCTAGTAGAAAAAGAGAGGGATTTATCCGGCCAGTGCTGCTACACCGAATTGCCAGACCCTTTGAAACCCAAATTTGCTAATCAATTCATCGGTCTATTCCCTTCTCAAAAACAGATTAAACGTAATATAGAGACACTGATAACCAATAACATGAATATCAAACACCATGACTATTGGACCTATTCGGGTAATGTTGTACTTTATTACCCTTAAAAAATTACCAATAATACAACAACAATAGCCACCCAGTGTCTCGAAAAAACTCATGTCAAGGAAGAATCTAAAGGGCGTAAGATCTATACAACCTTACACACGTACAAATAAACCCCCCAAAACAAGGAATATAATCTGAATGAGAGAGAGAAAAGAGATCAACCTGACAGGTAGTGAACTCCATGGATCGATACTTCTCATTCTCAGTAAAAATCCGACCATGAAGCATCGGCGTATACGCAGCTTCCGCCCCATACTTCCGGCAGAGCATCCTAAACGGCAACTCCGAACAATCCACCATCGGCGCCACCACCAATCTGGGCCGTCCTATCCTGGCCCAATGGGCCCACGCCCTCTCTATATGGGCCTCCCCACTCAAGTACACCCTTGGGGACTTCACCGAGCACTTCTCCGCCTCCCTTTGCTGCGGCGCCACGGCTGAATAGGCAGCGGAGGAACAGAGATCGTCGTCGCCGGAGACTAGGGGTTGGGTTGTTAGAAAGGCCATTTGGGGGTTTTGAGACGGTGGAGAGAGAATGGTGCGGCGGTGGCGATGGAGAGAGAATCTCATGCGGCGGCGAGTGGATTGAGGGTTTTGTTACCGCCGCCGCGCATCGCAGCCTTGTGATGCCGGGGAAATGGCACAGGCGAAGGGGTTGTTTTGTAGCTGTAAACCCTAATGGAGGGACGTTTTAGAGTTATGGGCTGTGGATATGTACCACAAGCCCAAAATATGAAAATTCTCATATCCTTGATTATTTGGATTAGTTATGTCTACTGGTGTATTTAAGTCAAGTCGAGCAAAAGCCTTCTAGGCTCGAGGCTAGGCTTGTTAGCTTTAAGCTCGGCTAGGATTTGGCTCGAAACTTGCTAAACTTTAAAAGTTCAGACTCAAGCTCGACTATTCAAAAGCTCAGTCTGGGCTCGACTCCACTTGATCTAAACTCGGTGAGCTTCAAATTAGGCTTGCAATATTTAAACTCAATATGAGCTTATTTGGGCTCGTTTAAGCTCGAGCTTGGCTCATTTAGGCTCCAATATGGCTTCATTGGCCAATATTTAAGTAAATATATTATACTTAAAAAAGCTCACTTAAGCTTGTTTAGGCTCGCAAGCCTATAAGCTCGAGCTGAAAGCGAATCGAGCTTTTCGAGTTTTTAGGACAAGTTGGCTTGTGACGGCTCATGAGCAGGCTCGGCTCATTTACAACCCAAGTTATGTCTTGTTTGACAATTGGTTCAATGAGGTAAAGAAAAATAAAGAGAGGTAAAGAGAAAGGAGCCGTTGTCCAAAATTGCCTAAAATAGAAAAATATTACTCAAAATGGCCCATTTTAAAAAATATTTACCCAAATGACCTTCACGTCATTAAATTTTAAAATTTTTTTTTTTTTTTTGTTTTAAGGTACCTCCCTCCTTGTGATAATAATTTATGTTAAATGTTATGTAAACAAACGATTACTATTAGAAAACTATAATAACAAGTAATAAAAATTTATATATATAATATTATTTAATATTTAACAAATAACTCAATTTAAAATTTTTTATTATAAATTACATATATAATTTAACTAAAACGTATAAAAGCTAAGTATAACAAGATAATAAAAATATAATTAACATATTTAATTTAATTATTAATTAATAATTTATTAAAAATTAAATAAAAATGTTTAAAGTGTCAGGTACCCTAAAACAAAACAAAAAAAATATATTTTTAAAATTTGAGAACGTGGAAACTATTTGGAGAAATATTTTTTAAAATGTCATTTTAGGTAATTTTGGCCATTTTGAGCATCGGCCCAAGAGAAAGAGAGCAAAGTTATCTTACCCTTATTTTACTTCTATTACCCTCTTTGTTCCTTAAGATTGAGGGTCCTCAGAAATAGCCTCTTAGTAGGGTTACACCTTGAAGGAGTAAGGTTGCGTACATCCACCCCTCCCAGACCCCGCTTAAGTGAGAGCCCTTAAAGCACTAGGTCTGTTGTTATTGTTGTACCCTCTTTGCTCCGTAAAAATATTTGTTAAATAAGAGTAAAAGTTTACCTCCCATTATTTTTTTGAGCCCCTTTATCCTATTGTTAAATAGGGAGTTAGGATCTATTTAATCAAATTTTAAAAAGTAATTTTTTTTAGAAGTGCTTAAATATATTAAACTAAAATTGAGACAGTTAGTTCATTGAATGGAATAACTCATTGTATGAATATTAAAATTTAATACTTTGTATAATAAAATTGCAGAAATAACAAGAATATTTGTACCCAAGAGGGCACCAACACGCCGTCACCAGATCCCATTAGAACTCCGAAGTTAAGCGTACTTAGGCAAGAGTAGTACCAGGATGGGTGACCTTCTGGAAAGTCCTCACCCTCAGGTTGGGGGCACTGGAAAACAGTCTCTCTTCAAGTTAACACCCTGAAGAGGGAAGGCTGCGTACATCCGCCCCCCCAGACCCTGCGTAGGCGGGAGCCCTTAAGTCACTGGGTATGTTCCTTTAACAAGAATATTTGAGCCAATAAATAGGAAAAAACAAAGCAATATTTTCAGTGCCTTAAGGGCTCCCGCCTAAATAGAGTTTGGCAATGAACGTACGCAGCCTTCTTCTTTTATAGTACTATCCTAAAAGAAAGCTGTTTTTAAGAATCCCCAACCTGAGGAATACAATACGAGAAGTTCCGAAAAGGTCATTAATTTTGGTACTCCTCTTGCCGATAAATAGGAAAGGAATATGATAAAAGCCAACACTTTTTGACTATGTGTGGTGGCCTCATTGACTAATTACATACGAAACGTAACATCCACTAACACCACCCCCAGCCATGCACCAGCTAATGTGTCTTTGCTGCCCTTATTTATTTATTTTTTTTTTAATAATCAAAATACGAGATCTAAAGTTGCAAAAGTCCAGAGTAGGGCCCGGAAACAAATAACAAACAACAAAAGAAGCCGTACGTGAAAGAAAAGTACTCAGAACTGAAAAAGGTAGATGAAAAATAATACAAAAGACAAAGACAGCAAAAGCACCAACACACGAAGAACAGACTTCTACATTCTAAACCAGAATGTGAAAACGCCAATTCAAGGGCTAGAATAGCCCAACCGTGTGCTAACAACTGTCCAAGAAAATCTTGACTTCTTGCCTCCGTCGATCAAGTCTTGAAAGGAACAAGACAGCAAAATATCACACAATCGCGGAACAACTACAACATTAAAAGAAGCTCAACGGCACCAAACACCTCTTCACGCGAACAAAGCAGTTTCCTGGGCTTAAAAACCAGGATCAATAATGAAACCGACATCTTAAATTCAAGTAAAAAGAAAGCGACGCATGTTAATAATCATACACACATCTAAAAATGTCCGCAGCTGCCTTTGCCTTTTAATATTTTCACTTGATTTAAATCTATGTAATACAAATCCACAGAATATCATAGCCCAACATTGAAAATTGACCTTTACCCAAATTCATGAGAGGATTCCCTTTTTCTTTGACAACTACACTCCTCCGTTCTCCATGCATCTTGAAATATTCCAACCATGCGAGTTCTCGTAAACCAGCTCGTTTAAAAGTTTAATTTGTTTTGAGCTTGAGTGAAACTAATTTAAGTTGACTTAGTTAAATGAGTAGAGGCATGAGTTTCATGAAGCTCGAGCTAGACATGAACCTGAACGAGTGTTAATGTCCCAACCTCACTGTAAACTATGAAGTTAAATTTGTCTAACTAATTAAACTTAAAACCAATTCGATTTTGAACAAGCTTAAAGCAAATTTAAGTGAGTTTGAACAAAACAAACCGAGCCATGTTCAAGCCCAACCTAGATGACCTAAACTCAAATTTATGACGAGTTGAGCCCGAAGTCAAAGTTTCTATACGTGCACAAATCCTGCTAGGATAGTCTTATTTATTCTAAAACTTTATTTCGATCCTATCTTATATTTACTTTCTATGTATATAACATATTGATAGCCCTGATAGTTAGCTTATTGCTAGGTTTATGTTTCAAAATTACTTGGCGTATTAAGAAGAAGGGCCGTGAAGAGCCCGATCGATCGGGTGGAGCTCGATCGATCGGGAATGTTACGTAAAACAGGGACGCTTACAGAGAGGCGGCCGATCGATCGGAGAGGAACCGATTGATCGGGACCCCCGGATCGATCGGGAAACAGGGTTTCCGTGTTTCTATAAATACGGACGTAGGGTACGTCATATTGTATCCAAAGTATACGAGAGGCTTTCCCTATTGCGGCGCTGCAACCAAAGAATATTGAGTGTGAGAGAATACTGTAATTCTTTTTCTTCTTTTGTTCAATAATAAAAGCTCCGATCTTCGTCCGTGGTTTTCTCCCCTTTCAATTGTAAAGGGGTTTCCACGTAAATCCTTGTGTCTATTATTTCGTTTCTCTTTTAGTCCGATTGTTTCTCGCTATTGTCGTGGCATTTGATTCGATTGAGATCCGAGTATATTATTTATTTCCGCACAAATTGGTATCAGAGCTTGGTTCTTCGAATTGATACAATGGCGTCAGGTATTAAAACCGAGGTTGAGAAATTCAATGGTCAGGGAAGCTTTAGCTTATGGCAAGTCCGTGTGAAAGAACTCATGACTCAGAACGGCTTGAAGAAAGCACCGGAGGGGAAAGAGAAGAAACCAGAAACGTTGACCGAGGCACAATGGGAAGAGTTGGATGAGAAGGCTCTCACGGCTATACAGATGTATTTGGCTGACGATGTTTTGTCAGAGGTATTGGAGATTAAAACCGCAAAGGAGTTATGGGAGAAATTGTTAGACATGTTTTGCCACAAGTCAGTCTCCAACAAACTCGCAGTGAAACGGCGGTTGTACACTTTTCGTATGGCAGAAGGTACATCTCTTAAAAACCATCTTAGCGAATTTACCTCAATTATTCATGAATTAAAGGCTTTGGATGATGTCCCTAAGGACGAGGATCAAGCTATGATTTTACTGTGTTCGCTCTCTAATGCGTATAAGGGCTTCGTAGAAAGCATGATATACGGGGGTAGGCCAACTATTACTGTTGATGAGGTAAAAAGAAACCTTGTGAGTAAAGAACGGGTAGATAAGGAATTATCTGACTTAGTGAATGACTCGGGTAGTGGCTTATATGTGAGAGGTCGATCAGAACATAGGGGATCTAATGGTAGGAATAAGTTTAGGTCCAAATCTAGACATAAGAACCTGTCGTGTCACTATTGTCACAAGAAAGGGCACATAAAGAAAGGCCGTTACAGATATAAGAATAAATCAAAAGAGGGTAACAGGGGTGACCAGGGTCAAGACAAGCCCGCTGAGGCTAGTGTTGTAGAGGAGGATAGTGAGGGGGAGTTTCTATTAGTTGTTGATTCTCAGTCCAGGTCCATAGATAAGTGGGTCATGGATTCGGGTTGTTCGTTTCATGTTACACCAAACAGAGACTGGTTCTCCACGTATAAGTCTATACAAGGTGGGGTTGTCTTGATGGGTAATGATGCTGCTTGTCAGGTAGTGGGTGTTGGAACAGTCCGTGTGAGAATGTTTAATGGAACTATTAGAACCTTAAGTGATGTTCGTCACGTCCCGGATTTGAAAAAGAACTTGATTTCTCTAGGTACCCTTGAATCTAATGGGTACAAGTATACTGCTGAAGGTGGAGTCATGCGCGTCAGTAAGGGTGCGTTAATTGTGATGAAAGGAAATAGGGTTGGTACTTTGTATGAGCTTGCAGGTACAACCGTGACAGGTGCAGTTGCTGTTTCCACATCTGCTATGACAGATGCAGAGATCACAAGACTATGGCACATGAGAATGGATCATATTGGTGACAAAGCATTGTCTGAGCTAAGTAAAAGGGGACTTCTTTGTGGTCAGTCAACAGGACTGATGAAATTCTGTGAGCACTGTATTTATGGGAAGCAGAAGAGAGTCAGCTTCAAGGCAGCAGTGCATCAGACCAAGGGAACATTAGACTACATACATTCTGATCTGTGGAGACCTTCCAGAGTGGCTTTTAAAGGTGGGTCCAGGTATCTTCTAACGTTCACTGATGACTACTCACGTAAAGTTTGGGTCTATTTTCTTAAGCAGAAAAATGAAGTGTATGATATCTTCAAGAAGTGGAAAGTTCTGCTTGAAAAACAGACAGGGAAGCCGATCAAGAGGTTGAGGACTGATAATGGTCTTAAGTTTGTCGAAGAGGACTTCACTAAATTTTGTGAAGATCAGGACATAGTCAGACACAGGACATGTACAGGTCGACTTCAGCAGAATGGAGTGGCTGAAAGGTTAAACAGGTTACTTGAGAAGGCTCGTTGTATGCTTTCAAATGCAGGTTTAAAGAGAGAATGGTGGGCAGAAGCAGTTAGCATGGCTTGCTACCTTGTGAACAAGACACCGTATTCTTCATTACAGATGAAGACTTCTGAAGAGGTATGGTATGGTTCAACTTCTGATTATTCTCAGATCAAAGTTTTTGGTTGTCCTGCATATGCATATGTCAATAATGGAAAGCTGGAGCCTAGGGCCAAAAAGTGCATCTTTCTTGGTTATACGTCAGGTGTGAAGGGATATAGATTGCGGGATCCATGTGTTCAGAAGTTTCTGACTAGTAGAGATATTACTTTCGATGAGTCTGCTCTACTTAATCCGCCACACACACCCTCCATTGACAGAGATACAGTTCAGGTTGAGACACCTGATGATACAGAGATACAGTCAGATCAGCAGATTGTTCAGCTTGAGAGTATTCCAGCACCTCAGGTACGGGTTTTTGATGTTGTTACTGATAATGCAGAAACAGGTCAGCAGGTGGAGAATATTACTATAGTTGGTAGTAGACCGAGGCGACAGATCAGGCCTCCTGAGAGATATGGGTATGAGGAGATGATTGCCTATGCCCTCTCTACTACTGAAACGTTAGATGACAGTCAGCCGACTTCATATACAGAGGCTGTATCGAGAACAGATGCTGAGAAGTGGCTCGTTGCTATGAATGAAGAGATGATGTCTCTTCATAAGAATCAGACTTGGGAACTGGTGAAGCCTCCTACAGGGAAAAGACTGGTTGGATGCAAATGGGTCTTCAAGAGAAAAGAGGGCATTCCTAGAGTGGAAGATGCGAGGTACAAGGCACGTTTGGTAGCTAAAGGCTACAGTCAGGTACAAGGTGTTGATTTTCATGATATTTTCTCACCTGCTGTCAGACACACTTCGATTCGTGCATTATTGTCTTTGGTTGCCATGCATGATTTTGAACTTGAACAATTGGATGTCAAAACTGCATTCTTGCATGGTGAACTAGAAGAGAGTATCTTTATGCATCAGCCCGAGGGTTTTGTTGTTGAAGGAAAAGAAGATCATGTGTGTTTGCTTAGAAGGTCTTTATATGGTATAAAGCAATCTCCTGACAGTGGTATAGGAGATTTGATTAGTTCATGACAAGTCATGATTACATCAGGAGTAAGTACGACAATTGTGTGTACTTTAGAAAGACAGATTCAGGTTTTGTTTACTTACTTTTGTACGTTGATCATATGTAAATTGCAGCACGGGATATGAAAGATATCGATGACTTAAAATCAATACTGAAGAGTGAATTTGAAATGAAGGATCTTGAAGCAGCTAAGAAGATATTAGGCATGAAAATTCATAGAGACCGAGAAACTGAAAAATTATACTTGTCTCAGGAGAAGTATATTGAGAATGTGTTAGACAGGTTTTATATGAAGGATGCTAACCCGGTTAGCACGCCCTTAGCGGCTCATTTCAGACTCTCAGCGTTAGATTCGCCTCAGACTGAGGAGGACGTCAGGTACATGTCTCAGATTCCTTATTCTAGTGCAGTGGGCAGCATTATGTATGCGATGGTCTGCACGCGTCCAGATATTGCTTTTGCTGTGAGCAGAGTTAGTAGGTACATGGCGAATCTGGACAGAGAACATTGGCATGCAGTAAAGTGGATTCTCAAGTATCTTCATGGAACCTCTGATTTATGTTTGGAATATGGGAAAAGTAAGTGCTGTTTGGTTGGATATGTAGATTCTGACTGTGGTGGAGACCTTGATAAGAAGAAGTCCACTTCAGGGTATGTATTTTGTTTAGGTGACACAACTATCAGTTGGAGAGCGTGTTTGCAGCCTGCTACAGCACAATCTACTACCGAGGCCGAGTACATGGCAGTAACAGAAGTGTTCAAAGAAGCCGACTGGTTGAGAGGATTGATCAGTGAAATCAGTGTCGAGCAGGGGACAATTAGAGTATACTGTGATAGTCAGTCCGCTATTCACCTAGCGAAAGATCAGATGACTCATCATGACCGAACGAAACATATTGATGTAAAGCATCACTTTATCAGAGATCTGATTGACGAGCAGAAGGTGGAGTTGAGGAAGATTGGGACTGAAGATAACCCAGCTGACATGTTCACAAAAGTTCTACCAGGAAGCAAGTTCGAGCATTGCTCGAATTTGGTGGGTCTTTCAGTTTGATGTATGTTAGCCCCGGTTGAGGGGGCGTTTTGTAGAGAAGATGGAGTTGTTTTATTGTTGATGTTGATTTTGAGCCAAGGTGGAGATTTGTTAGGTTTATGTCTCAAAATTACTTGGCGCATTAAGAAGAAGGGTCGTGAAGAGACCGATCGATCGGGTGGAGCTCGATCGATCGGAAATGTTACGTAAAACAGGGACGCTTACAGAGAGGCGGCCGATCGATCGGTGAGGAACCGATAGATCGGGACCCCCCGATCGATCGGGAAACAGGGTTTCCGTGTTTCTATAAATACGGACGTAGGGTACGTCATATTGTATCCAAAGTATACAAGAGGCTTTCCCTATTGCGGCGTCGCAACCAAAGAATATTGAGTGTGAGAGAATATTGTAATTCTTCTTCTTCTTTTGTTCAATAATAAAAGCTCCGATCTTCGCCCATGGTTTTCTCCCCTTTCAATTGTAAAGGGGTTTCCACATAAATCCTTGTGTCTATTGTTTCGTTTCTCTTTTAGTCCGATTGTTTCTCGCTATTGTCGTGGTGTTTGATTCGATAGAGATCCGAGTATATTGTTTATTTCCGCACACTGATCTATTTTATTTTTCCTTCTTCTTAATTTAATAACACCAGAGTTATCGGCCTGCCATTTATGTAAAGAGAGTAAACAGGTGAAATACAAAGACATAATACAAATAGAATCTAAAGTAAATAGAACCATCTTAATAGAATTAGTTTATGTGAAGGTAAACTCTTACTCTTATTTAACAAATATTTTTACGAAAGAGGGTACAACAATAACAATAACAACAGATCTAGTGCCTCAAGGGCTCTCTTATAAGCAGGGTTTGGGAGGGGTGTATGTACACAGCCTTATCTCTTTAGGATGTAACCCTGCTGAGAGGCTGTTTCCGAGAACCCCCAACCTTATAGGGCTGGTAACGCGAGAACTTCCCAGGAGGTCTCCCATCTTGGTACTACTCTCGCCCAAGCACGCTTAACTTTGGAGTTCTAACGGAATCCAATGCCTTAGTGTCTGGTAAATGAACCCTACAATCTTACTTTAGCGATAATAATTTTATCTTAATAATAACAGTATCCTAGATAAAAGTAAAAAATTAGTTAGCTTGTTAGGGTGAAAAACATAGGTCATACAACAAAAATCATAAAAAAAGTAAAGAGATAGATAAAAGTAACATATCACATCATATGGCATATATGGAGACAAGAAGAACCCAAAAAGATACAAGATAAAGCAAAAAAAAATTAACGCAAACGATTAATATGACCCCACGAGTTTTACAGACTTTATCTATCTATTTATTTTTCACTCATAATAATAGAGAATATTGTTCCAAATGTTAAAAAAAGAGTGATAATAAAGTGAAAAATGACATACGAAGTCACAAATATAGAAAGAAACAAAAATAAAGTAAACAATCCAAACAATTTATATATTAGGAAGTTATTATTATCAGGAAAAAATTATCATTTTCAGAGCAATGGTGTGGGTTACAAAAATGAGGGCCACAAATTGCTTTAACAATAACAATTTTGCTCGAATAGTAACAATTTTGTCTTAATAATAACATCATTCTATCTTTTCACAAAGCATAGTGATACAATTTAAATTCATTCATAGGCTTTCACTCATCAGTTTAAGCTTTGGAGATAGGTAGTTCTTTGACATTATTTCAATGTCACGAGTTCGAATCGCAGCTCCCCATCCCCCTCTAAATATAAATCTATTTCAACCACAAGATATGGGTGAGCCTATACGTTATCCATATCTCAAGCCCAATAGCCATTCATGTGAGCTAGGGGACATGTTAGAGTATAAATCCATTCATTAACCTTCACTCATTAGTTTAAGCTTTTAGAACAATTCGTTGTTTAATACGTAGAGATAAATAAGAGCCCTTTATAAAATGATAGTAGTCTAAGGTTCATTTACCAGGCACTAAGAAACCGGATCTCATTAGAACTCCGAAATTAAGCGTGCTTGGGCGAGAGTAGTACCAGGAAAGGTGACCTCCTAGGAAGTCCTCGTATTGCCAACCCTATAAGGTTAGGAATCCTCGGAAATAGCCTCTCGGTAAGGTTACACCCTGAAGGGGTAAGGCTGCGTACATCCACCAGTCCCAGATCCCGCTTATGCGGGGACCCTTGACGCACTAAGTCTGTTGTTGTTGTATAAAAGGCTAGTAATCTAATCAAATTTGAAAGTAGAAGACATAAAGAAAAAGATAGAGAGAAATCTTGCATGGAAAATGTGTACAGTGGATAACCTAACCCACTAATTCCATTCTCCCCCACCTCATGCATGCATGCCTTTTACTTTGTCCTCTTACAACATAAAATACCTCAAAAAAAACATTATGTTTAACATAAAATATATATAATAAGATTGGCATAATTGTTAACGACTCCACATGTGAGTTTAGTTAAACCCCATATTAGAGTTGTGAGAGAAAAGAAATCAATATATAAACCTGAGAGGTCTGGATTCTATTCTAAAATCAATTGATACTAGACAGATCATAGAGTAGTTTATTAGATTTATATGTTGATCTCTTATCTCCCATGACTTTAATATGAGATTTCTTACTAGACTTATATGTAGAGTCTTTAACAAGATTGTATCTGAAATTGACAATATGTTTTATCAACATATTCTGAAGGACATTACATGAAGCTTCAAACCATGTTTGTTTCAGAAATGTTGCTCTTCTTATGCCATTCATATTCATTTTCTCGAACATAATGACTTTTTAAAGTATTTTGACTAACCCAATGCCAAATGATCAAACAAGGGAAAGACGTGTTGTGTACAACATCATAGTACATTTGTATATGCGTCCCGTGTTAGAACGTGATGTGATATGGAGAGTAGTATCTCGATTAGCTAGGAAGACTCGAGGATGAGGGAAGCGGTTTCATTCATAGAGAGAGAGTGGTTGTGCTCGCCTTCGTAGGTTACAATCAACATGGAAGGATCGTCCATGGCTCGCTCTACATGCTTCCTTGCCGGGCAGCCTCTGACCGTGCTGCACTTGTAGTATCCCCTGCATTTTCACCATTCATCTTTAGTTTCCACTCTAAGTAGGAAACAAACTAAAAGCAAGAAACCAACGAGAAGAAATAAAAAGAATTGATTCTAAAATGTGGTTTTTATTTAAGGGACCAAAAACTATCACTAGAAACCGATGCCAAATAAACTTATCTATAATTATTTTTAGAAAATTTATTAGTAAGACACCTCAATGTTTGAAGCATTATCACTCATATGTCCTAGCATTTCAGTACACACAAACACGCACACACACACACACACACACACACACACACGAGAGTATCTTGCAGTTCAAAACCTTTATCACTCAGGTCAAGTTTGAAAATTTTATCACTTATGTACTTTGTGTCGGAAACAATGAAATTCTATTAAAAATTGCTCACTTGAGACATGATTTCAACAAAATATTGAAGTCGTCCGCTATTAAGCCCGTGTATTTTTGCTCAGGAATGCTAACAAGAAACACGATTCCGACAATATATAGGTACATTTTGCTCCAGTCTAATGAGTTTGTCATTTTACTGTAACATTAATAAAAACCGTAGCTGTTACGCCAGCTTTGTCTATAACAAAAACTTAAGAGCCTTTTTAATAATTTAAAAAGGTCATACGGTCCTTTTTATTATTTCAAAAAATGTGAGGGTACTAAAGTGTAAATAATACGAAGAAAATAAAAAGAAAAGAATACCTGGGATGGGGGGAACCCTTGATGGGCTTTTGGCCGTATTTTCGCCAAGAAAAATGGTCGGGAGGGATGTCTGCCATCTTCGTGCTCACCGCCGCCACCCTCACCACCCTCTTCACCTTCAATTTCCTGCTTCTTTTTCCCCCACGACATTTAATTTATTATTAATTGATACGATATAAATAAGTTAATTACATGTTATACATGTCATACGTGTGATTAACTAGTATTTTAGTAGATAACCTTGTATTAATGATAACCAAAGAGGGCACCAACATGTTGGTGTAAACACTTGCAAAATCAAGTAAACGGGTAACTTTTCGATCTATAGGTTTCGAGACGTGTTGTCACTTTCCTTAAGACTTATTTCAGCGTATGAAATAGTCTCGGGGATACAACGATAACCAAATAATGTGGAGTGCAAGTATGTAAAGGGAGATATAGGGAGATGTAAGAGAACGACCGTTTTTCACAAACAAAGATCTTTTTTCATCATAATTCAACAATCAAACTAGTGGGGTATATATAATAAATCAAGTGAAAGAAGACGTCCCAAAACATACCCCAAAAAGGGGTGCGAAAACCCGGGTAGTTAACGGGCGAAATTTGTAAAAAACTGTCCCTGTATGTCGACACACAGTTCTGCAGACAAGGTTCTGTTGATCTGTGTGTCAACACACGGGCCCTATGTGTCGACACATACCTCTGCATCCCTGTTCTGTAAGAATGTGTGTCGACACACTGCAGACAATGTTCTGTTGATCTGTGTGTCAACACACGGGCCCTATGTGTCGACACATACCTCTGCATCCCTGTTCTGTAAGAATGTGTGTCGACACACCAGCCCTGTGTGTCGACACACATCCCAACACACTTCAAAACATTTAGAACATACATTTGGGACCAACTTCGAAACACTTCATTCACAATTTCATTACACAATTTGAAAATACATCAACACAACACGCCGTCACCAGATTCCATTAGAACTCCGAAGTTAAGCATACTTGGGCGCGAGTAGTACCAGGATGGGTGACCTCTTGGGAAGTCCCCACCCTCAGGTTGGGGGCACTCGGAAACAGTTTCTCTTCAGGTTAACACCCTGAAGAGGGAAGGCTGCGTACATCCGCCCCCCAAGACCCTGCGTAAGCGGGAGCCGTTAAGGCACTGGGTATGTTCCTTGTATTAATGATAATATAGGTAATTTTGTTTTTTATTATGCAATTAGGCTATGTAATATTATTATTAGTTAGTAATTTCTCATCCCCATCTATAAATAGGGGCGTAGGCTTATATGAGGCTCATAATTTTCGAAATGTTAATCAAACTCTCCGCCTTTCTCACTATTCTCTCTCTGTCTCCCTCAAATTCTTCTCTATATCCTTTTGTTTCTAGATTGATACAATTTTAACTGTATCATTAATTTAATTAAAGTAATATATATGTTAAGAGTTATTAATTCATAAATAAATTATTAATTTAGTGTAATAGCTAGTGAATCAGGTGTTTGTTTTCGGTTTGTAATTTTGGCTTTTTAGAAATTAAAACTGAGTCTGGATGATGGATACGGGAATTTTTTGGGTTATTTATATTTTAGTAGTTGATGTCTTTGAGAATAATAAAAAGGACTCCGACCTTGTCGAATTAATAAAAAGACCTCTAGGTTTTGTCGTATTAATAAAAAAGGTAATCTCCAACGTGATTTTTCATCGATAGAACTGACGTAGCGACTGCTTTTTCATTGATGCTACAGTAAAATGACAAAAGTACCCTTCAATACTCTTATTCTTACGTTATTAGCATAAAATCCGAGACATTATAGATTGTAACAATTATCTGTTTTCCTTTAATTTGTTTTAAAATGTGGTTTTGTAAGGGTATTTTTGTCATTTTACTACAGCATTTAATAAAAAAGAAGTTGTCGCTTCAGCCTATCAACAGAAAATGACGTTACGCTGGAGAGTGAACTTTTTATTATTACAATAAAAACTTTGTGGTCTTTTTATTAATGCGACAATAACATAGGGGCTTTTTTATTAATTCAACAAGGTCATGGTCCTTTTTATTATTTCCAAAAACGTCAGGTATTAAAATGTAAACAACCCTTATTTTTTTTAGTGTTCGAGTTGAAAGTACTTCGTTTTTATAATTGTGTGGTGATGAATCCTATAATTTTAAAGCTAAACGGGTGACTTTTTAGGAGTTTCATTGTTTTCGGTTAAGGCTTGTTCATGTTCATTAAGAGGGTTTGATCGCTTAACAATTCGAAGCTCAAACAAGGGGATGCCTGACTCTTTGATAAAGCTCGTTAAGAACTCGTTTACGACATTAATGGTCAATATTGCTTCAAAAACATGATAACAGCTTGAGAACAACTCGAATAGCTTAACTTAATAACAAACTCGAGTCACCTATGATATTGACTCCGCTCGACTCGATAATGAGCTACGCTCGACTCGATAATGAGCTACACTCGACTCGATTAGGCTAAAAGTCGAGTATCAAAATTCGAACACACTCTTCTTAAACCGAGTTCTAACAAGGTGCGTTCGACTCGATTCTGGTCGGTTCGTTTACACCCTAGTAACAAAGTGGATGAACAACAAAGTCCAAAATACATCAATTTTATTCCAATTGTTAGAGCATAAAATCATTCGCCGACCTTCACTCCATAAGTTTAAGTTTTTGAAAAAGTTGATTCCTTAACATAGTATTAGAGCTTTGTTAATCAAGAGGTCACGAGTTTAAATTCGAACACCCCCCACTTCCAATATTGACATAATTTAAGTATAAAGTATAAGGTGAACATGTGCAATATCCATACTTTAAGCTCATTGGACATTTGCATAAGGGACGTGTTAGATTATAAAATTATTTATGGACCTTAACTCATAAGCTTAAGTTTTTGGCACAGTTGATTTCTTAACACCAATATTTATTAAAATAAGTATTTTTTTTGTAAGATAATAATTTTGTATAATATAAATTTACGATTATCGAAGCAAAAAAAAAAAAAAAAAAAAAAAAAAAAAAGGAAAGCAGGAAAGTCAACGTAAACGAACCGCTTCTTAGAACAGTGGCACCGACCGCCTTCGCCGCCGCACTTGCCGCCGTTCTCCGACAAACACTTCTTCATCTTAAACGACGTCGTCGAACTCACCGGCCCCTTACTGTAATTCCTCATGTTAAACGACGTCGTTCCCACAGTTCCACTCACAGTTCCCTGTTGCTTCCCCTCCGTTTCCCCTGTCAACGTTGACCCCACCGGCGAGTTGTACGAGAAATCAATCGAAGCCGTCGATTCACCGCCCCCCTTCTTCATCACCGCCGTTGGAATCCCCAAGGGTACCTGCCGAATCGGCTCCGGCGAGAGCACCACCCCTGTTGCCGGCGTCTGTGAGTAAAATATGTGCATAATACACATTTTGCACGTATATATATTTTTTATTTGAAAAAGGACGTTTATATATTATTGTTAATATGATAAGATACGTGTGTTTTTTATATTATTCATGTAATATATGTAATATAACTCATATTTATAATTTTTTCCAAAAAATGAATTATAATTGAAACTAAGTAATATCTATAACTAAATTAAATGTTATATTTTATATTTTTATTAAATTTATTATTTTAACTTTTAAATTGTTAATTATAACATATTATCTACTATTTGTTATGTTTCTACTACTATTATCTTGACTAACATCATTCTTTAATTTTTACGCGTTATCGATTTATTGGCTAAAGTTTTTTCCGCAATATCAACACTTCAAGCCTAATAACCATTTGCGTAATAGGACAGGTTAGAGTATAAAATTATTCCTGATCTTCACTCATTAACTTAAACTTTTAGGACAATTAGATCATTAACAGTTCATGTATATATGCGAACAACCAAAGAGGGCACCTATATGCAGTCACCGAATTCTATGAGAACTCCAAAGTTAAGCGTGCTTGAGTGAGAGTAGTACCAGGATGGGTAACCTCCTGAAAAGTCCTCACCCTCAGGTTGGGGCACAGGAAAACAACCTCTCTTTAGGTAAACACCCTGAAGGGGAAAGGTTGCATACATCCGCCCCCGACCCTGCGTACGCAGGAGCCCTTGAGGCACTGGGCATGTTCCCTTTTTTATGTATATATGCGAACAATACAAATACATATTAAATTTCATTTAATTTTCGTACCGTATTTTGCTAAAGTAGTTTCCGGTTGCCCCTTTGACCGCACCACCGGTCCGCGCCTAAACCGGGCATGCCCGGTTCTGGTCCGACCCAGAAGAGAAATCACCCGCTTGAACCTCAAAACGGCGTCGTCAGCCAAAAAAGCAGCCGGAGAAGGGTGGTTTTGGGGGTGCTCTGCTTTAGTAAGGAGTTTAATGAAGTTCTCGGCGCTGTGAATTCCGGCAGCCGCCTCCCCTGCGATAGCCTCCGGCATGTTTTCCGGCGAGCTGGCGGCGGCGTAATCGTGACCCACCATGAGGTCTAAGGCCATTTGAAAGAGAGAGAGAGGGAAGCATAAGCCAGTAGAGAGAGAGAGAGAGAGGAGGAGAGAAGAGAAGAGAAGGTAACGTTTGATAAACAAAGGGGGAGTGTAGGGTCCATTAGAAAATATAGCAACCCTTTTGTCAAAACAAAAAGCATTATTACTCTCCAACAAAGATAGCTCTTCAACGGAGAAGCGCGGACCGATGTTAGTTTACCGTGTCTTTAGACTTGCATATCGATACTATTTTATTTAACTTAAATTTTATAGATATTATTCTACCTTTACTTTTAGGGTTGAGAGTCCGTTTCAAACAATTTTCTTTACAAAGGGGGGTTATGTAGCGGTAAATTTATGTACATCTCATCTTCTCTAAATCCTACTTTAACTGGAGTCTCTTTGAAGCAGTGACTTTGGTGGTGTTGTGACTTATGGTGACTAATAGTCATACAATAACAATAACATTTCCAGTGCCTCACGGGCTCCCCCAAAAGCAGGGTCTAGGGAGTGGATGTAGGCAGCCTTACCCCTTCGGAGTGGAAGAGAGGCTATTTCCGATGAGCTCCAACCTGAAGATCTTGCCGTCCTAGAAGCAAGACATCCTGCTTCAGACACATTTTCATAAAATTGCTGTTGTGTTAATATTTACTCAACTCAACTCAACTCAACAAACTCAGTGCCTCCAAGGGCTCCCGCCAAAAGTAGGGTCTGAGGAGGGTAGGTGTACGCAGCATTCCCCCTTCAAGGGAGAGAGACTGTTTCCGAGGACCCCTAGCCTAAAAAGATGGTGTTGTGTTAATATTTGTGTTGTAATAATGACATTTTTTTAAAGATATAATTAAAAGTTTTAAACTTTATATTTAGGATTTTTTTTTTTTTAATGATGGTAAAGCCTTGGGGAAGGGGGGAGGGGATAAACCCCTTAAAATCCTCAAAGAGGACACCACATTTTAAGCTTCGTGGGATTCGATCCCGGGTCACCTCGTTGGCACCCGGCGATCATGACCACTCGGCTATGTCCCTAAAGGACTTCTTTATATTTAGTTACAGAATGATAAAGAGGAGTAGATAAATTTATTTATAGTTCTATAAAGAATTAACTATAAAAGAAGTTATAGTTAAAATACAGATAAAACCCTTTAAATTTATTAAGACCTTACTCTCGCCCTCGTAACCCCAAATTGAATGACAAAAAAATAAATCTTTCACATTTTATTCCTATATATACAACTATACATATTTAACTAGGGTCTCGTTTGGTAAATAGAAAGTAAATATAAAAAATAAAAATTAATAAAAAGTACATAATGGAGCTCTTTTTTGGTTGACAGGAAGTTGAGAAAATGCAGAAAGTAACTTACCTAATTCTTCAGGTAAATTCTAATTCCTTCATTTTTTAATTAGCTTATCTAAAAAAGTTTTATTTTCCACCCTGACAACCAAAAATATTTTACCTACTTACTAAAAGTTGACATAGAAATTTAATTCCTAAAAATATAACTTCACATAAAAATTTTAATTCATGTGGCAACCAAAGCCATTGTTGCTAGTTAGTTAAGTATCTTTAATAAAATAATATTAGATACTTAATACATGGATTGTATATTTATATAGGTTCATATTCTTTAGTTTTTTTTTCCCTTTAACATGAGGGGGTTTTTTATTTAATTTTTAATTATAGGGTTATTTATACCAAATATTCATATACTTTGCCTATTGTATTAATTTAGTCCTTATACGTTTAATTGTGTCAATTTAATCCATAAATAATTTAAAATGTGTCAATTTAGTCATTTGATCAAATTTAAGTTAAGTTAATATCATAATTTTAAATAGAATAATTATATTAGATGCAGTAAGTTATTATAAATTCATTTATTTACTCAATTTAACTCAATTCCTAGCCATACCATTAAAAATTCATCAAAAGCTTAACATAAAATTTTCTCTAAGGACAAAATTAATATATTTTAAATTATACAAAAATTAAATTAATATAATTAAAAATATAAGAATTAAATTAATATAATAAATAAAGTAGATAAATATTTAGTATAAATAATTTAATTTTTAATTGTATAATTTTTTGGGGGGATGTTTGGTCAAAAGAGAAGATTGGAGGGTTGGATGACTGACCTGTCCCTTTCTTTCTTCTAAAAATAAAGAAGAGGAGACTGTCAAACTTAGGTTAGAATTTCATATCTAACCTATATTTCCCTTTTTTTTTCTTTTTGTCAACACGGAACCCGATTACCCGATAAACTGCGGGTCTATGCAGCTACCTACCAGCCACATATTCCAGTTAAGTCAAGGCACACATTTTTACGGTGAGGTTCATGCGGGGAATCGAACTTTTGACCTTGAGGCCAGGAGCAAATTCTATCCCCTAACATGCCTCACCATCTGAGACAAAGCCCAGGAGCAAATTCTATCCCTTTTATTTTCTATCAATAAACATTTATTTTTCTTTTATATATATATATTTTTTATTTTATTTTAAGAAGTTAAGATTATATATCAAGGACCTAACTGTCACGTGTGGATAATGCGTAAGCTCATTAATACCTTGTCTTTGAAATGTGTTAATATTTCGGGATTTGATTGAACTCGTGACGACTCTGTATATAAGGTTTTGATACTAGCAAAAGATTAAACTCGTGAATGAAGGGAAGAAAATAGCTTTATTCTATAATAAAAACAATTATAAATAGAAAATAGTAAAAATATTTTCAAATCTAATTTTTAATTCTTAATCTTTTGTTTGTTTTGATATTATGTTAGCAACTAAATGAGTGGTTTATAATCAACTATCTCACTATCATCGTCTCACAAGAGTTATGCTATATATATATATATATATATATATGTAATGTTTAAAATAAAATAATATTAATATTCATACCATTAAGATAAACAAAATCAATTAACCATTAACTTGCAGTTTTGTAGACTCCTATCGGCGGAAAGGGAAGGATTTGACTCAAGTGAATTGACCTACTAAACTTATGTATTTATGGCTTCCTTCTCACAACCCGTATTTGCTCTCAAAACTTCTCTGTCTGATTCTTATTAGACCCATATATATATAGTTATTCCTCACATGTGAGTCTCCTTCATTCGCATTCTTCTCCAATCCAATTGGATCGGACATTTGCTAGAGAAACCTTCGATGCACCAAACTCAAATTCTCCCGTCTTTTTTAGAACACAATGCCTCAAACAAGAGCTCGGGATCATTATTCTACTTTGATACTATATTAAATTTCATTATGTCTTAGGTCCGACTATTAGAGTATAAATCCAACGTTGAGCCTTCCCCCGTCAGCTTAGACATTTGGGAAAGATGGTCCTTTGACGTGGTATCAGAGCCTTGTTGACCAATAAGTTACGAGTTCGAATCCCAACAGCCCCCACTTTCAATACAAATATAATTTAAGCATAAGGTAAGAGATGACCTTGTACATTATTTAAACGTTAGAGTATAAAACCAATATTGGGCATTCACCCATCAACTTAAGCATTTAGAAAAGATGGTTCATCAACTCCAACCCATGGAGTTGACATTCATAAGATCCGCATATAAATTCAAGTGGAATTATACCCTAAAGCCAATTGGCATGAGACCTCTAGATTAGAAAACAAATCTGATACTATGTATGCCGAGGGCGTTTTATACAATATATTATAATGTATTTAAATTTTGAAGTAGCAAGTAGATGGAAAATTAGAGAACGGGAAGGTTCAACAGCCTTCCCTTAATTTCTTATTATGAAAATAATAAAGAGCAAAGGGGGAAAAGTAACTCAAATTCTCACAACCCGATAATAGGAGAAAACTTTCTAGAAAATAATGAAAATCTATCAAATTGGATGTTAAGACTCTTACTATCCATCTATGTAAATAGAAGAGCTTTCCTAATTAGACTCAAACTAATACGTTTAAACTAAATTCTTAATTGAGATCAACGGTTGAGATTGCAATCCGTGTACTTCATCTAGCAATCCTTCTGATCATCATAGAATAAAAGACTAAAAATACAAAGATAAAAATTAACTAATCTAATTTAAGCTTTCTTTGTTTACGTCAAACTTCAACTCGTTCACCCTCCTGCTTGCAGCTCTCTTATCGACCAATCTAGAGCAGATCGCCAATGGAGTCCCACCGAAGAACCCACCAAGTCTGAAAGCGAGGCTGCATCAAATTTATTTTTTAATTTTTGACAAACTAAATTTCATCTTATTATAAGATAATGTGCAAAAATAATATAGGATTGCTTTTCTTCCTTTTTCTTTTTAATATCTCCAATTTGTCGGAAGTTCTTTTTCTTTTTTTTGTTTCCTAAGATTTTCTAATTGACCAAGATATAATGTTGGTATTTTAGGTATTATTTGTAATAACATAACAATAAAAAATATTATTAAATTATAATTTGTGAATTATGTATAATATATATTGAAAAAAAACTGCACACGCATACAAACAGAAGCATAAACATAATACAAATAATACATAAAGGTTTAAGTTGAAACTCTTCTTTAACGAGAGGGTAAAATCATGGAACACAGATAAATACTTCATCTCCTATAAAAATTTGAAATTACAATCTTCAATCGTAAATCTGTCAACCAAAGTGTATAGCTTTTGCACACTATCCCATGATATAACCTCTGAATGATTGTAGTTGGATTTCCTCGATCAAAATATTCAAGTATGATTTCCTCATTGCTCGGTTGAACTACAATCAACTCCAATCACAATGTTAAAGAAAACAATTACAAAATAAATTTCTCACGGTCTCCGATCCCCTCTCTTATAGTTGCTTATCTCATCCTCTTATATAATAAATTTAACCCAAAAGAAAAATTCAAATTTCAAAACTTATTGTACAAAGAAATATCCAACTTTTCTTCCTTATTTTCGATATTTTCCGTTTCTATACTGCTATAGTATAAAACCTTTTTCGGACTTTCATATATCAGTTTAAGTTTTTGAAAAAGTTAAATCTTTGACATGGTATGAGACCCTTGTGATCAAGATGTCACAAGTTTGAATCCTAATATATAGTCCCTACTTTTAATATTAATATTATTTAAGCATAAGGTATGTGATGGCCTGTGCAAAATCTACGCTTTAAGCCCAACGAGCATTTGTATGACGGGGCATATTCGAGTAAAAAATCATTTATTAGCCTTTATCTATTAACTTAAATTATGTCTCCTGCAGTCCACTTTTTCTCCTCTTTTATTTTGAAACAATCTTATTACGTATTATGTAATAATACTCTATAAAAATAAAATAATATATATTTTATTCTCTCATATCCTATCGTAACGCCTCTTTCGAGGTGTTTTTTCTTCTTTTCTATGCGTATTAGATTATTGTAAAGAAAAAGTGTGACGAGCATGGGGGCCACGAACATTGAAATAGAGCCGTTGGAGAACGTAATGCTCTCATTTTATAGAAAGTATGACACATAGTTGACTTTTGCCCCTTTGTTATAATTAGGGTTATTACTTACAATATAAAGGTTATTTATATTTTTTAAAAAGTATTATTTATATATTATCGTCGAGCTGGAATTACTTTCAATTTGCTTGTGTCTTATTTATAGTTTTTTATAACCGAGAAAATTTAAAATCTTTGTATGATTTTTCTTTTTAGCTTAGATAATAGGTGGGTAGGATATTTTTTTTGAATTATTTCTTATTTGAATATAATTTTTTTATTTTTAGTACGAATAGAGAATATAAAAGATATGTTTAGGAGAAGATTTAGTATTGGGTGTAAGTTTTAAACCGAGGACCTCTAATTTGAAAATGAGTAGTCTAATCATTACCTAATCTAACGGTTATTATTGTTGAGACTAGTATTTTATTATATATTGAAATTCTATATTTCCTTATACTTAGTATTGTATATAATTTATATTTTATTGAATAGGCTTAATTGGGTGAGTAATGGCCAAGACCATTCTTCTTCCTCGCTTTGTGGCGGTAATCGGCCACTGTTGATGTACCACCTATTAGAATTTTGGACTTAATTGATTAGATTAGCATAAGAAGATAATGGCAGAAGCCCGGTTTATTATGAGATAAAACTAGGTATAAATTTGATTACCTATTGTGCCTATTATAACATATAGGCTTGAAGTGGATTGTGAAAGCCCAAATAGAATATATGGTCCGTAATGGGTAAACCCAAATATTTGCCTCTATAAGGGGCCCAAATATTTGCCTATACAGAGGTTCATTTACCGGGTACTAATGCAACCGGATCCCATTAAAACTTTAAAGTTAAACGTGTATGGGCAAGAGTAGTACCAGGATGGGTGACCTCCTGAAAAGTCCTCATGTTGGCAACCCTATAAGGTTGGAGGTCCTCGGAAACAGCCTCTCGGTAGGGTTACATCCCGAAGGGGTAAGGCGGCGTACATCCACCCCTTCCACAATTGTCATGATTCATTTCTCCTAAACATAAACTAAGGGAAATGAATAGAGAACGCTTCCATCCTTTCTCCTCTTCTAATTGGTGAATATCATTGTGAATAAGTGGAAGTGCGTCTCAGGCTTAACTGTTGATAAAATTTTGGTGAATCTGATCATCCAATTTCAAGTATTCCTTTGCGTTCGTATTTTATTTTGTCTTGTTTTCAGTTTTCACAATAAGCTAAAATTATATCAACACTCCAAGTTGAAGGTTGGGTTCAAAGCTCATTTTTTCCCTCTCCCGAAGTGTAACTGTTTTCGATGTTGTACTCTTTAACAATATACAAAAATAATAATAAAAAATCCAACAGTCCAATTACTGTATATCAATAATATGTATAAAGTCAGCAAAAGAAATGAGTTTTCAACAAACAAATTTTACTGCACAAAATTAAATTAACTGCTAATCAAAAATTACAATCATTATATCCATCAAAGTCTGGCCTCAATGGTAGGATACAAGTAAAAAGATAAAGAATTACTTTATGTCAAAAGATCCAGAGTTCGATTTTCCCCCTTAATCTCTCCTTGAGGAATCCTTAACTTAACTGACTTCTAGGGTATATGGATTGCTACATGAGTGAAAATTTACCGGGTAATTGGATTCCTCGTCAGCTAAAAAAAATTACAGTCATTCAACAATAACAACAACATACCTAGTGCTTTGGGCTCCCACGTAAGCGGGTGTCAAGGAACCATATTTTCCAAAAGCTTAAGCTGATGGGTGAAGGCCCATGATTGGTTCTATACTCTAACATGCCCCCCCACACAAATGCCCGTTTGGCTTGAAGCGTGAATAATGCACAAGGCCACCTCATACCTTGTGCTTAAATTGTGTTAATATTAAAATTGGGGGCTGTTGGGATTCGAACTCCTGACATCGTAGTCATAAAGCTCTGATACCATGTTAAGGAACTATCTGTTCCAAAAGCTTAAGCTGATGGGTAAAGGTTCAGGATTGGTTTTATACTCTAACAGCGGGGTCTGGTAAAGGTAAATATATGCAATCTTACCCCTTCAGGGTATAACCTTATCGAGAGACTGTTTTCGAGAATCCCCAACCTTTTAGGGTTGGCAACACGAGGACTTCCTAGGAGGTCACTCATCCTGGTATTATTCTCGTCCAAGCACACTTAATTTTACAATTTTAATAGAATCCGGTGCCTAATAAACAAACCCTTAAAAAAAATTACAATCATAATAGGAATCAAAACAGAATTTTTACAAGCGATAATGGAGGTAAAATGAGATTCTTATTTGCTTATACTTTTGTATTCACTGCATACGTCAAAAAAATAATATGTACGGGCAACCTATAACGAATTAGAATCATTCACTTTACGAATCCACCATTCAGAATAAAGTGCAAAATAAAATTTATTCGTATATCGTACAAGAAAAAACTAGGAATAATTTACCAAACTGGCAAACGGACGGCGTACGTCGTTTCGGACGGCGTCCGTTAGGTGACGCTTCCGACCGCTCAACGAATGCAGTTTGAAACGGTGTTTCCTATTAACGCTACAGTAAAGTGTGCCATTTTGATAAATAATTTTTTAACTATACTATTTTAATAAATATTTTTATCAAAAATACCAGTTTGGTAAATTATTCTATAAACATTGCTATCTAAATTGATGAGGATGCGGCCTCCAAGCACGTGCTACAGAGGCAGTTGTCGTACTCGAACCCCCCCAAAGTCAAAGACGGAAAGCTGCTGAAAGCAATTAGTCCAACGGGAAACTTCACATCCTTGTTTTGTTATATTATTTACTTTTCTTTTTTCTTTTTTTTAATAATTAGCGATAGAGTTGTGATATAAAATGGACAGCTTGAAAAAAGCGAACCTTAGTCAACCCATGCAAAGACGGGGAACAAACAACAGAAAATAGAACAATTGGAAATATAAATAAAAATAGGAAAACAGTAATAGCTTCAAGCACTGCCAAAAATGACAGGACAAAATCAAAGATAGGAATATCGAACAAACAAGCCCCTAATCTATCGAAGCATGGCACAAATTATAAGCAGATCATAGCTGTCAAAATCTAGCCCTAATCTTTTTCCCATCTCCAACATTCGCTCCACAGCAAGGATCTTATCGATATATTTATCACTATAGCCCATTTTCATCAGATTCCTCTTTTTTTGATTTCTAGAGGTCTTCACTGATCTCTTCGCGTAGTTGCCGGGCGACATGTCCTTAAGAAAATCTTGTAGTTCTCGGTTAGCTTGCTATTTCATCTTGTGCTTCAGTGCTCTTTTATCCCCTTTTTGTCGTACCTATTTTAGGGATCTGACGTTCCACCAAATCCTGTTCATTTTTCTGCCTAACTGTGCTGGACTCCCCCATATGTTTGATTGTACCTATTAGCTATTAGTATTTAGCTATTAACTGTTAATTTATTGATAGTTGTTAGCTGTTAGCTGGTGGATAATACGTTTGGTAAATTAAGATGAAAATGAGAGACAAAATGATAAATAAAATTTAATTACATAATCTTTGAAAAGCTAAAAGCTAAACGCTATGAAAAATACTGACAACAAAATTTTTACCGAACAATGCTACTAGCCGTTTAAATAGTCAAAATGCTAAACGCTATGAAAAGCTATTTGTCAAACATAGCCTTATTTTATTGGGAAATTATTACTTAGTTATCTTTAGATTTGATTATTTATCACTTAAAAATCATGACTTTTCAATATATATAATGAGATAGTCTGATATTTGAGTATTTTCACACCTAGGTATTATATGTCGAATTTGATGAATTTTTATCACCAATTTTGTAAAAAAAAAGTTGATATAATACTTGATTACGGTAATAAATGTAACTCATTCCACCATATTCATCAAAAATTTAGTTAATAATAATAAAAGGTCCACCGAATTTTTATGTAACTACCTAAATATTATCATAATCATGTGTCATTTTCATATTTTGGGCAAAAAATCATTAAATTTTAATGAAGATACTAATATTCTATCGATATTGTCTTCAATTTTAGTAGAATCTAACAAAAATCTAACGAATTTTTAAAAAATGGCATCTGATTAATAAAATTTATAACTTCAGGATATCTAAGTGATAAAATATTTAGAACTCAAGGTAACTCAGGGTATATATTAAAATTTTAGGACACCTAAATGATAAATGCTAAAGCCTCAGGATACTTAAATGATAATTTTCCTTTTATTTGTTATTCACTAGCTATATTAAGGCTTGAGTATCAGTTATTTATCTATTAACGTCATGATAGATTCGATGATATGTATAATTACGTTTTTAAGACATTGTTAAGATAGAGTTATTTTATTGTTCGTAACAGGGCTTCACAAAAAAGTGACAAAATTACCGATATAAACAAACTGAACACTTTTTTTTTTTTATAATTAGCGACATAGTCGCGATACAAGCAGACCACTCGCAAAGCGAGGCCTGAGTCCAACCATAAAAAAAGGGGACCAAAAACATACAACAATAAAACATATAGACAATACAACAGGCAAAAAGCAAGCCCCAAACATGACAATGCAAGACACCGATTACAAGACCAACCAAGACATAGGGAAATAGGACAAACAAACCGAACACTAACCTTTTACTTGAACTGGGATGATACGGTAATAAGATCGAATCATACATATTAATACATAAAAAAAATTAATTATTTGAAAAATCTAAGCTACTAAAAGTCCAATGGGAAGTCCAAAAATATATAATTTAGTAATTCTATATAATAACAATAAGATAAAAAATATAAATTATAAAGAGTAAATTAAATATTAATAGTTTTAATAATATAAAAAACTCTGGCAGCATAAGACGGGACATGGCGGGAGAAAATATGGAAAAAAATCCGATCAACTTATTTCGACCAGAACAAAAACTAATATCTTTGAGTTAGGAATCTGATTGAGCATTTTGAAAATTCCGACATCTCTCCACTTTGGGCGAGATACTTCCCCATGATATATGTACACAATGTCGGATAGATCTCCTTTTATGAAAATCCGTATGATATCTCTTACTGATAAACATCGAGTGGGTTGCTTTCCGAGTTGTAACATATTAGTCAAAAATTAAGTTAATATTACAGCAATGACAAACATGTTATAATGAGATCACTTTTGTTCATTGAATAGCCACATCCGGGCTTTTTTTCCAATAATTAGCGACAAGGTCCTAAAATAAAACAGGTTGAAGAAAGATCTCGTATCTTCAATAGAGTTTTTCACATTTATAAGGTCATAATATAAAATGAGACCCGAGTCAACTGTATCAAGACAGAAATCAAAACAATGACAAAAGCAATAAAATAAACCAAAAACAAGGATTATAAGACAATCACAGTCGCAACATTCAGGCTAATATTGTACAAATAGTGTCAAGGTGCCCCACACGGCAAAATTATCTTAGATGCAAGTAACTTATATTATAAATTCATTTGTTTACTCAATTTAACCCAACTCGTAGCCGAACCATTAAAAATTTTATTAAAACTTAATATAAGTTCTTTTTGTAAATAATAAATTGACACATTTTGAATTATACAGGGACTATATTGACACAATGAACAAAGTACAATGACTTTTGGCGTAAATAACGTTTAATTTTTTTTAGTTCACCAACCTTTTAAAATAATATTTTAATCCAAAAGTTACATATATTTATAGTCTAAGCAATAGTGTATAAGACTATAAAATAAGCATCTTATCCAATTTTTATGCATTAGCAATGTCACAATACTGCAGCTCGTGGATGAAAGAAACAACAACGGGATAATAAGTTTACCAATAACTAACAGCAAGTTTTACACTCATATATCGTCATTTGGACTTTTTACCAAATACATGAACTTTTAAATTTTGATATAAAAAATTATTTCATAAAACTTATGATATAAAAGACAAATATATCAAACCACGAAATATAGAATTATAATTTATCAAATTCTAACACACTAGCAATTTTTGTAAATAATAATTTTTTTAGCATATTATAGATTTTAAGGCCTCGTTTGGTATGCAAGAAGTAAAAATTCAGAAAAACAACGAATTTTGTCTCTTGTTTGATTGACAGAAAGTAGGCAGAATGTACAAAGTGAAAATTACTAAGCAATTTCCAACTCCATCAAAATGAAGGAAATAACTTACCTAACTTCCTAAGTAAGTTCTAATTCATTCATTTTTAACTAACCTTCTGAAGGATGTTCTGTTTTCCCTTCTAGTAACCAAATATGTTTTACCTACTTCCTAAAAAGTTGATACAAAAATTAAAATTTTAAAAAATATAATGTCCTATAAGAATTCAATTCATTTGTTAACCAAACGACGCCTAAATATAAGTAAGTAAAATGCGGAGTTCAAAAAAAAAAAAGTTAAAAGGATTACGTGATGGAATTTGAGGCACGGAGATCAATACTCAAAGAGACAGTCAAACGGCGTCGTTTATTGGCCGCCGCAGCCGGTATGTCGCATTTACATCTAAACTTGAAAAATCTGCCGCAACACAAAAATATAAAATGAAAACGATACAAATGTAGCGAATTTGAGTTGGAAGTGAAGTCAAATTGAATTTAGGTTGACCTGTTTTGATATTTGGGTTAAATTTGAATTTGACTTATTTAATCTATTTTTAATCCACTTTGTGAGAGAGATGCAATGCTATATTGTATTGAGTAATCGAAGAAGTAGAAATACATAAGCTATATATAGAACTAATTCTATATGGTAAGAGAGTAAATCATGGAGTAAATCAAGGGATTATGATTATACAATTATTTAAATAAATCCTAGAGATAATATACTCTAATAGGCCCCCTCAATCAGAAGGTGGAGTAGCGACATGAAGATTGTTTTTGTGATAGTAAAACAGTGTAGCACCGAGTCCTTGGTGAAGATGTCGGCTATCTGTTGAGTTGTGGGAGTGTAGAGAACTTGAAGATCTCCTTTGAGAACTTTCTCACGGACATAGTGAAAATCAACGTCAACATGTTTAGTTCGTTCATTGGAGATAGGGTTGGCTGCAATATATGAAGCAGAGATATTGTCACAGTAGATGATGATAGGGCCAGAGTGTGTGAGACCGATGTCGCGCATGAGGTAGCGAACCCAGTCTGCTTCAGCAGCGGCTTGGGCAACAGCACGATATTCGAATTCAGTGGATGACTTTGAGACAATAGCTTGTTTCTTGGCTCGCCAGGAGATGAGGGTGGACCCAAGAAAGACGGCATAACCAGTGGTGGAACGATGAGTGTCGGGGCATCCTCCCCAGTCAGCATCAGCGTAGACGACGATAGAGGTGCAGGCACTAGGAAGGATCGTTAGGGCGCGATCTGGGGTGCTTTTGAGGTATCGAAGGATTCGCTTCACAACCTGCCAATGACTAGTAGGAGCATGCATAAATTGAGAAACAAGATTAACAGCATAACATATATCGGGACGAGTCATGGTGAGATATTGCAGAGCCCCAACTGCACTGCGATACTCAGTAGGGTCTGGCAATACGTCATCCTCAGTCAGGGATAGATGGGCCCGAGCCGGGAGGGGGGTTTTAATGGGTTTGGCATCCTCCATCTTATGTTTGCGGAGGAGGTCAATGGTGTAGCGATGCTGGGAGAGAAACATGCCAGTGTTTGTCTTATGGGCCTCAATCCCTAGGAAGTAGTGCAGGGGACCGAGGTCTTTCATGGCAAATTGAGTGGAAAGGGTACGAATGAGGGTGTCAAGAGAGTGGGGGTTTGATCCTGTAAGAATTATGTCATCAACATAGAGTAACAGGCATATGATATCATTCGTAGAGCGGAAAAGGAAGAGAGAGGTATCAGCTCTACAACAGGTGAAGCCGAGGCTGTAGAGGAAGGTACTGAAGCGGTGAAACCAGGCCCGAGGGGCTTGTTTGAGACCATATAGGGCCTTATGAAGGCGACAGACATGATCGGGGAATTGGGGGTGTATGAAACCCTTAGTTTGCTTCATGTAGACTTCTTCCTTAAGATGGCCATGAAGAAAAGCATTTTTAACATCGAGTTGTTTAATTTGCCATTTATTAGTGATCGCAAGTGTGAGGACAAAGCGTATGGTAGAGGGCTTGACGACTGGACTAAAGGTCTCCTTGAAGTCAATACCTTCACGTTGGTGAAAGCCTTGGGCAACAAGGCGAGCTTTAAACCGGTCAACGGACCATCCGCTTTGTATTTGACCCGATATTTCCAAGTGCTTCCTACAATGTTATGTTTGGGATTGGGGGGAACAAGTTCCCAAGTGTTGTTTAGAATTAGGGCGTTAAATTCATCTGCCATAGCCTCTTGCCATTTGGGATTTTTAATGGCTTGGGAGTCACACGTAGGTTCTTGGATAACGGTAATGGATGATAGGGATAGGGGATATCGAGTTTTTCGAATACCATCCTTGAGTCGAGTTCGCATGGGGTGGACATTAAGGTTGTTGTTTGGGTTGGGTGCGGCCGAGTGTGAGGGCTCGGGTGGGGAGGGCATAGGGACCGAGGGGGAGGGGATAGGAGGGTCCGGTGGAGGAGGCCCCGATGGTTCTGCCAAGGCAGGAACCGAGACGGGAGTACAGGTGAATTCGGGGAGAATCGCAGCCTCAGGTTTGACAATAGGGATGTCGGGGTGAGGGCTAGGGTCTTGGTTATGAGTGGAGGGACCAGGGGCCACAGGGCTAGGGAGAGGAGGGCTAGGGGGAGTAGTAGTCATCCGAAGAGGAAGGGGTTCAGTTGGCAGACTTAGAAGTGTGGTGCCTGTAGCCGTGGTTACTACGAGCGGGAGAGGGAGATCAACGACAGTGGCTGTACTACCAGGTTCGGAAGCGTGAGTTGGGTTAACTAGTTCAGGGTAGGGGAAGCTAGATTCGTTGAACTTAACATGTCGATTGGTATAAATTTTGCCTGTTGTGGGGTCAATACATCGGTAGCCTTTATAGCGTGCCGCATATCCTATGAAGATACATGGTAAAGAACGTGGAGCTAATTTATGAGGGGCATGAGTTGTGATGTTAGGATAACATGTACACCCAAAAACGCGAAAACTAGTGTAATCCGGAAACCGTTTGAAGAGTTTTTCAAAAAGAGATGAGTTTTTAAGAACAGGGGTGGGGAGACGGATTATAATGAAACATGCAGTACACGCAGCATCATCCCAGAAGGTGTACGGTAGACGAGATTGGATAAGGAGCGTTCGTGCCATTTCAATAATATGTTCGTGCTTTCTTTCCGCCACTCCATTTTATTGTGGAGTATCAGGACATGAAAGACGAAAGTGAATGCCATGTTGACGACATAGGGTGTGCATACGACGATGATCGAATTCACGACCACCGTCGCTTTGAAAATTTTTTATTTTGGTTGAAAATTGATTTTCAACAAGTGTTTTAAAAGTTTCAAAAATGTCAAAGACCTCAGATTTCTGTTTCATAGGGTAAAGCCATGTGAAGCGAGTGAAATCGTCAATGAAGTTAACATAGTATTTATAATAAGAGTTTGATGCTACAGGAGATTGCCATACATCGGAATGAATTAAATGCAAGGGAGAAGTAGCGAAATGCGAAACACGTTGAAAAGGTAGTCTATGTGACTTACCCAAATTATAATCTTGACAAAAAGCAGTAAATCGTGAGCTAGGGATGAGTTTACGGGAGCAGAGAATGTCTAACATGGGACGGCCTAGGTGCCCTAAGCGATGATGCCATAAGTGTCCGGATAGGGTTTGTGCCATAAGTCCGAGGGAGTGAGGCGAGAAGCTGTAGAGTGCACCGTTACTGCGAACTCGAAGTAGAGGAGTCCCCGTAGCCTTGTCCTTAACACACAAAAATTTTGAGTCAAATTCAACTGTGCATAGGTTGTCATGGCATAAGCGTTTTATAGATAAGAGATTATGAGTTAGGTTGGGAACTAACATAACATTACGAAGTTGTAATTGGCGAGTTTTAGTGTTTAAAGTTGAAGAGCCCACGTGGGTGACGGGGAGAAGCGCCCCATTCTCAACTAAAACACGTTTTTGGCCACGATAAGGAAGAAGAGAGCGAAGCATACCTGCATTTGGTGTCATATGATTGGTAGCTCCCGAGTCGGGATACCAACTGGAGTCTTGTGAGTCAGCGATAGACATGGCAGCAAGAGAGGGGGAGGGATCAGGGTAGGAGGAATGATCAAAGCGGTACGGACATGAGACAACATTATGACCAAGTTGATTGCAGAGTTGGCATAATTTAGGCCCGGGTCCAAGAATACCGTGAGAGATGGGTGAAGCATTACCAGGTGGGCGAGGTTGAGGCAGTTGGGGCTGCGAATTATGATGTCCCGATTGATGTTGTTGGTGTTGATGTTGTCCCCCGTTTTAGCCCCCTCGGTTACCACGCCAGCCTGAGTTGCGTCCTTTACCTCGACTGCGTCCCCCACAACCGGAGTTGGATCCTTGAGTACCTGCATTTGAAGCGACTAAAGCATGGTGCTGATCAGAGGTAGGGCGACCCTGATAACGATTTTGGGCGCTTTCCTTATTAAGAAGATCAGTCTTGACTTTTTCAAAAGGAGGTGTTGGGGAAGTATTGCGAGTTAGAGTTGCAAATGCGGCATATTCGATTGGAAGCCCATAAAGGGCATAGTGTACTAGTTCTCGATTGGCTATGGGTGAGTCTATGGCAGCGAGGTCGTCAGCAATAGATTTTAACTCAGAGAGGTATTTGTCCATTGTTTTGCCATCCTTTTTAAGATTAATTATTTGAGATCTCAGGTCAAACTCTTTGGCCAGTGAATGATCTCGGAATCGTTTGACAAGGGCATCCCACATGGCTTTTGATGTGGGTTGACGAACGATGTCGTTAAGAAGGGATCGGGATAAAGTAGCGGCGATACAAGATCTTAAACTTTGGTCAGTTTGGACCCAATTTATATAGTAGGGGTTAGGGAGAGAGGGACCATTGTTGGTTGTTATATAAGTGGGAGGACAGGGAAAGGTACCGTCGATGTAATCCATAAGTTGATGCGAAATTAAAAGCATAAAAAATTATTCTCGCCAAGCAGTATAGTCAGTAGCATTTTCCAATTTTATCGTAATGATGTTGGAAATACTTGAAAGAGGAAGTAATAAAGGGGTACCTGTGGTAATGATGTAAGTTAGGGTTTATATTAGGGAAAGTAAGGGAAGGGAACCCAGCTCCCGCCCCTGCCCCTGCTGCTACGCCACCAGCAAGACCGGCCCCTAGTACACCACCAGCGTTGCTGGTGTGCGGGCTGGTGGTGGTGGCTGGTGCAGCACCGAGGGAAGGGACAATGGGGTAGGGGTGGGAAGGGTCAAAGGGGAGGGAGGTGCGGTAGCCACCAACAGAGGTGGTGGTACCGGTCGCCGCCGGTGGGGGGAGGGAGGAGAGAAGGGTAGGGATGCCCGAGCCAAAAGATTGAGAAAATTGTGGCCTCGTGGTTGCTAACGGGTTGCCGGGGATGGCGACACCGGTACTCGTTAGACCATTGAGGGTTAGACCCGAAGATATGGAGCCGATATGGGGAAAATCGGACACAGCCATGGGTCCCACCACCCGAAAATTGACTGGGGAGCCGGCATTAGGGTGGCCGGTCTCGACAGCGACGGGGGTGGTGGTCGGCCGACTGGTGGCCGTGGTGGGGGGGTAGTGTTGTTGTTGTTAGCTGCCATAGACTTGAAGTAAAGCAAAAGATAAAATGATACTTGTAAAACAAAAACAAGAAAGATAAGAAGAGAGGTAGAAGATAGCTAATCGAAATACTAGTAAAGTAGAGAAAGAAAAGAATTAACGAACAAGAGAGAAGAGTTAGAAGAGAGTCTCCTTTGGAGGCTCTGATACCATGTGAGAGAGATGCAATGCTATATTGTATTGAGTAATCGAAGAAGTAGAAATACATAACCTATATATAGAGCTAATTCTATATGGTAAGAGAGTAAATCATGGAGTAAATCAAGGGATTATGATTGTACAATTATTTGAATAAATCCTAGAGATAATATACTCTAATACACTTGACCTGTTTATATAATTATGTTAGATATTTAAATGGTTTATTATTGTTATTATATATAGATTTTGGGTAACATATTCCATATAAAATAATTTAAATATATTTAGTAACGTTAATTTGACAGTTTATTATAAATATGCCGTGCATTTATTGCTAGTATCAACCATTAGGTGTATTATTGACATATTTGTAAGTTAAAAACAAGCATTTATTGGGGAAAAAAATCACCAATATAATTAAATGGATAACTCGTGGATTACCAATTTAATAATCGGGTTGGATAAGGGTTGAGAATTCCTGACCCGTATAATAAATGGGTCAGGTTCGAGTTAAGGTCATTTCTAAGATCCTTCACATAATACGAATACGAACATAACATGACATGATACATTTGCTACCCCTATTTACATTTTTTTTTTTTTAACAATGGTCAAGACAAATCAGAAGGAGCCGCCCCCACGTAAAACAGGGCGGCCGGAAGCCTCCACATTAGAAATGCGCAGCAGCGCGGTGGAAGGATTACGAACTTCACAATTGAAACTGATGCTTCCTAAGCCCTCGCCTGCCATGAAATCGGCGGATTGATTGGCCTCGCGGTAAACATGAGAGAAGTGAATTTGAGTCAGCCTTTTACCGAGAGTTGCAATCTCGTCCTTAATGAAGTGGATTTCACTAGGACAGTCGAACGACCCATTTAACTAGTTTATGACAACTTTATTGTCACCTTCCAGGATGATCTTCAAGTATCCTAGGGTGGCAGCCGTATAAAGCCCGTCCCTAGCTGCAATTGCTTCAGCAACAATGACTGACGCATTTCCTAGTCTTCTGCTCCCTGTTTTGATAACCTCACCATTAGAGTTACGAATTACAAAACCAGAGGCTGCTTGCAAACCTCTTTTGGCGCCATCGAAATTTACTTTCACCCAGTCGGACCTTGGGGGCGACCAGGATATCCAGAAGTTCTTGCTTCTTTTGCTCAAATTCCCAGAATTGTTCGATGAATCCTCCTCTATAGTGTTTCTGCATACCCATTCCCAGTACGTCCTCTTGGGCCGGATGACCACTTGAGAAATCGGGGTTGTCTCTTTTCTAAAGACAGCGGCGTTTCTATCCTTTCATATTTGCCAACAAACCATTATAAACTTACCAATTCCTTCATTACCTTTCCGAGTGCGGAGTTCCTCCCCTAAATCTGCTTTTTTTGGGGGGGAGGTGATCCACTTTTGGGTCTTTGCGGCGTGCCAAATCTCCTTGGTTCGTGGGCAGTTTAGAAGAATATGGGATACTGCCTCTCTACTTTGAGCACACCAGGTACAATTAGGGTTCCAATCTTGAATTCGTTTTTGCATCTGATCCCTAGTTGCCAAGAACCCATTAAGTGCTTGCCACAAAAAGATTTTTATCTTGGGTAGGATATCCAAGTTCCAAATCCACTTGAACTCCCACTTGTTTCTGTCATCCCACTCAAGATTATGGGCAAGCCAAGTGGCAGACTTGACACTGAATTTTTCGGTACTCGTGAATCCCCAGCAGAACTGGTCTTCCCTGGGCGATAGGGGAACTGGGACGCCCATAATGGAGTTGACCATTTCTTGGGGGACAATTTGATCAAGTGCTTCCTTATTCCATTCCCCTTCGGTGATGTAGGCAGCTACCAAAGATGAGGAATCGATATCACTAGGAGCAGGCCTCAGGCTTTCCGCCAGAGGCCCTTTCTCTACCCACCAGTCCTTTCAGAAGTTGATATTAGCACCATTCCCCACTTTCCATTTGATTCCTTTTCTTATGAGGTTCCTAGCAGCCATTATTCCCTTCCAGGTTGGGGAATCCGTTCCTTTGCAAGTATAGTCAAAGAAAGAGGAGTTACGAAGATAACGATCCTTTATGACCTGGACCCATAAGTTGTTTTCGTTCATCAGTATTTGCCATCCAAGTTTGCACAGGAAGGCTTGATTAATCGCCTCCAACTTATGCAACCCTAGTCCACCAGCCCCTTTTGGTCTGCAGATCTTGCTCCAGGCAGCCATATGAACTCCATTTGTATTTTCTTTGTTCCAGAAAAAACGACGGCTAATTGAATCCCCCTGTTTGCAAACCTTTTTGGGGAGTTTAAAGCATTGCATTACATGGCTCGGCATGGATTCAATTGAGGACTAAATCAGCGTAACCCTGCCTGCTTTAGACATTTTCCCTGCCTTCCATTTTGCTATTTTACCTTTCATTTTCGGAATCAATTCATTTCCCACCTGACTCGCAAATCTCCCTGTTGTGAAATTACACCCCAGGTATCTACCCAGGGATGCGTTACCCGGAATTTCCAGTATGTTACAGAGTCTCAGTCTGTGCTGTCTATCTAGGTTGGTGGAGAACACCGCCGCCGACTTGGATCTGTTGATTACAAGGCCTGAGTCCTCACCAAATAACTGCAGGATCCTGTTTAAAGTCTGAACCGTCTCCACTTTGGCGTCATAGAAGAGCAGGTAGTCGTCCGCAAAAAAAAAAGGCCTGGGATCGGTGATGCATTCCGACTAATTTTTACCCCAATTCCTGACTTCTTTGTTCCCGTAAGGGCCTGCAGGTTAGTTGCTAAAACATCGAGGCATAAAATAAACAAAGGGGGACAGGGGGTTACCTTGTCGTAGTCCTCTAGAAGAGGAGAAAAACCCCATTGGTTTATCATCCACAAGGACAGAAAAAGATGTGGTCGTGACGCACATCATGATCCATTCAATCCATTGATCATGAAATCCTAGTTGCTGGAGGGTCCTTTCGAGGAAGGGCCATTCGATTTTGTCAAAATCCTTTTCCATGTCAAGCTTGGTAGCTATCCATCCTGATTTTCCTTGTTTTTTTTGGAAAGCAGTTAGGATTTCATGAGCAAATAGGATGTTGTCTTGGATGTTTCTCCCAGGGACAAAGGCTGCTTACCACTGGGATACAATATTGGGCATTAGAGGTTTCATGCGGTTAACAAGTACTTTAGCGATGACTTTATATAAAACATTACATAGACTAATTGGTCTAAAATGGTTTACATAACATAGTATGTCAGTTTTGGGATCAGAGTAAGGAAGGTGTGGTTAAGCTGTCTCAGAAGGGATCTTCCCCGTAAGGCAGATCTGATAGCGTGACAGATGTCCCTGCCCACAAGATTCCAGTAAGTTTGGAAAAAAAGGGCCGAGAACCTGTCGGGGCCCGGGGTTTTGTGGGGGTTCATATCAAAGACCGCCTCTTTAATTTCAATATCACTGAAATTAGAAATAAGTTTTTCATTTTCAGAGTCCGTTACCTTTTTCTTTAATGTTGTTAGGGACTGGAAGTTGATTCTAGGACCGTTTGATCTGAATCTTTCCTTAAATTCCTGGATAAATGTTTCTCCTATGGCCTGTTTTTCGGTAATGGTAATCCCCATAGAATTTTGGATTTCGACAATTGCTCTTCTTTTTCTCTTGGTTTGGACTATTGCATAAAAGAATTTGGAGTTACGATCGCCTTTTGTAATCCATTCTTTTCTCCCATATTTTGCCCAAAACTTGTGATTATTGAATAAAATTTTTTCGCGTTGCAGAAGTAGTCTTTGCAGTTTTTTATTAAGACAGGAGTTACACAGGTCGTAGTTTAGTTTTGATTGGGTCTCACAGATTTTTCTTTCGTTTTCATGGACTTTGCTCTTAGTCCATCCTTTCATCAGAGTTTCATTTTCTTTAATTTTTTTCTTGATATGTTTTAGTCTTTGGAAAATTTCGAACAATCTCGATCCCTGAAATTTCAGGTTCCAGCTTTTTCTTATGATGTCCTCAGTGGTTTTAGACTTGGTCCATCCCGCTTGGAAACGGAATGGGGCTGCCTTTTTAAGTTCGTCTGCCTCCTTGCATAAAAGAAGAGGCGTGTGGTCTGAGGTGGGTCCAAAGCCGTTGTACACAAACGACTTTGGGAAAAGATGAGCCCATTCTTGGTTATTAAGGGCTCGGTATAACTTTTCCTGAATGTAGGCCCCATTAATAGACCTACTCCAGGTGAAGGTCTGACCTGCCCATGGCGTATCTTCGAGTTCGAGGTGTTGGCATAGGTTATGTAAAGTATAGTACGTTTAACAGTTAGAGGAGATCCTCCCCGTTTATCGTTTAAGTTTTTAAGTTCATTAAAGTCTCCAATAACACACCAAGGTTTACCCATGAAGTGTTTAAGGTCCTGAAGTGCATCCCAAAATTGGTCCTTTCTTTTTCTTTTGTGGGGGCATAGACAAAGGAAATAAAACCCTTTTTGCCAGATATCTTGTCAAGGACGTATGTGCGAGCAATACGGTTATCGCAATAGAGAACGTCCACATAACATGTTAAAGAATTCCACATGATCCATAGACCCCCCACATGGTTTTGGGGAGGGGAATAATGGTACCCATCAAATCCCATGACCTGGGTTAGTTGCCTAACAGTCTGTTCTTTTGCAAGGGGCTCCAATATGGTTAACATGTCGGGTTTAAATTTTCTAACTAAGCCATGTAGTTCTTGTTGGGTTGGCAAACGTGCCACTCCTCAGATATTCCAGCATAGAATTTTGATAATGACAGCCAAAAACAAAAGATGCCATCGTGTATCCCACGATGAAGTACATGAGTTCCATAATGATTTCCATGAGCCCAAAGCTCGCTCCAAAGGAGATACGCAAAAAAACAAAAAAGGAAGATAATAAAAGGTGACCACCAAGGTAGCCAAAAACACAATACCGACAAGGGGTAGCGAACAAAATACATCACAGAAAATACATAGCAAGAGAAGTACACAGCTAGAGAAGTCATGATTAGGAATTAATAGATAGCTCTTCACTGGCCCTAAGTTGGGGATCGTCCCCACTTGAGAGTCTTCTTTTTTTTGAAGACTCCTTAGGGGTCTCCTCCTCCAACGGGTCAAGATCTTCCTCTGGGTCTTCTTCCATGTTGGCTTGATCATTTCCTATGTTCTCTACCATGAGGTCTTTATCCAGGTCCATGTTAACAGGCATTAAATTTATGGTGTTATCTTTGGGTTCATTTTCATTTTCATATTCCTCTTCTCTGATCGGTCCTAGTACAGTCTTCGTTATTGAGTTTTCATCTTCTTTGGAGCTGCGTACCTGGTGGGAGGGATCAATTTTTCCCTTCCCTTTTCTATCCACACTGCCCCCCTTCGAGCCCCTGTTAACGTCCGATGTCTTTTCTCCTAAACTCTCTTGGAAGCTTGGTTCTCTCAAAACTATGTTCGGTCCACTCCTCGAATTTCTAGGTTTTGGTCCCCGTTTTTCAGGTCTTGGCCTTTTTTTGGGGTGGACATGGATCCACCTTTCTTTGGTCGTGGTATTCTCCGTATCATCCTCTCTAGGTTCGCTTAAGGGAATTCCCTCCCCGAATTGCTCAACCACAATGTGCATTTTAGTTGTTTTATTATAGTTTGGGCAGTTTTCGATACAATGGTTTTCAATACCGCATAGGGCACACACTTCATACAGTCCCTCGTAGGTGAGAGGGAAGGCTTTTTCAGTATGCGTTCCCCTAACTGTAATCTTTCCAGGTAGGGTTTTGGTTACATTAATTTCCACGCATGCTCTAGCAAATTTTCCTTTTAGTCTGGCCGCCGTGAATCCATCAAGCCTGATTAGAGGCCCAATGGGTTCCAGTAGCCTGGTTAGAGTCTCGCGGTTCCAAAATTCAAGTGGAAGTCTTTGGACCTGGATCCATTGAGCGACCACCTCAATTTCAGATTCAAAGGGGTCAAACATTTCTTGCCATTGTCGCAGCACGAAATTTAGAGAGTGGACAAACCATGGTCTTCCTTCCCAAACAAAGTTCTTATCATTTTCATTTGAAAATTTAATTAGGATCCAACCATTTCCTAGTTCAACATAATCAACCCGGCCTCTTACCTTTTCCCAATCACTACGGTTTTTGGCTGTAATGGCATTTAGGGGAATAGAGTCTCCCCATACTTTCCCTAACAGCCAAAGCGCCCTCATTTCCTCAATACTATGGTAGTCCCTTATACCTAGGTCATCATTTGGTCCGACATTGGGATGTCTAGAATTACCTCCCATAGAACTGTTAAGGCCTCCGTCCCCATCACTAAGAGGGGGACCGTGACCCTTATCCTGACTTGGGTGCTGTAGTGCAAATTTGTAACTGGGGGCTACTGGGTTTCGGTTGGGAGGACCATGATTTGGACCTCCAGTGGAATCGTGTGGCTCAGGGTGTCCGATAGGAGGAAGGTCACCGGGAAAACTACCCATTGACTTGAGTAGTGTGTCATTTTGGTACTATTCAGGTTGCATGTGTGGAGTGGGGCTAATAGACTTAGACAATGGAGAGAGTGAAGGGAGAGAGGGTGTGGATTTAGTGGGATAACCCACCAAACCATCAACCCTTATAAAGGCCCTAGCCTTCTCCTTCCAACAAAGACAGATTCCAAAAAATTGCATCAGATTTTCCATAATTAGGGCAACCAAGAGAAGCAAAGTCTTCCAACAGAAGGAAATAAAGGAAATCTGGGGAAAAAAACTTACAGCTAGTGGGCATGCACAAGATAAAAAAGGCGGCACCTCCTTGGATTACCACTCTTGGGCTTCCTCTTCTGATCTTCCACCGCTTCTTCTTCTTCCATCTTGAGTAAGGATCTGGCACATCAGATCTGGGCGTGCATGTGTAATTGGTCATAGGGGTGAGTTTACTTTGTTTTGATAGGGTGAAATCAGCCCTAAATCTACCAGATCTGGGCAATGATTTGGGGGAAAGGGGAGATCTGGAGAAGACCTTTCCTTTTTGACATTTTGGGGGGTGGACTGTGATGTAGACGAGGATTTTCGGGGGGGAGGGGGCCATTGGGCAATCGGCACCTCGGCCGCCATTAGAGGAGGTGCTCGAGTGCTTGTGTGTTTGCTTCAGAGGGGATGGACGGGAGCAGAGCTTTGGACAGGAGCAAGGCTTTGGAAGGATGCAGGGGTCTGTGCGTGGTTTAGGGCGTGAGGAGAGAGAAACATTCTCTCTCCTCCATCACTATTGCTACCCCTATTTACATTTATGCTCTGCGGTCTCCTCTTATCTCGTTGAGTTATTCCACGTACAACTCAAGAAGGGAATTCACTCTGTTCAAAAAAAAAAAAAAAGGAAATTCACAATTTATTTTTGACTTACATATCATTATTTTTATTCATTTAATATATATAGGGCTATTTATATCAATAATTTATGTAATTTATTTATTATATTAATTTAGTTTTTATACTTTTAGTTTTGTCAATTTAGTCCCTCTACAATTGATATTGTGTCAATTTAGTTCATGAAGTAAAAATTTTGTTATGTTTTTAATAAAATTTTTAATGGTTTAACCATGGGTTCGGTTGATTGAGTCAAATGGTGGATTTTTAGTAAATTAACCGCATCTAACGTAATTGCGTTGAGTTCATTTACCATGCACTAAGGCACCAGATCCCATTAGAACTCCGAAATTAAGCGTGCTTGGGCGAGAGTAGTACCAGGATGGCTGACCTCCTCGGAAGTCTTTGTGTTGTCAACCCTGTCAGATTGGGGGTCCTCGGAAAAAATCTCTTGCCAGGGTTACACCCTGAAGGGGGGAGGCTGCGTACAACTACCCCTCCCAGACTCTGTTTATGTGGGAGCCCTTGAGGCACTAGGTATGTTGTTATAACATAATTGTGCTATAAAAAATTACATCAATAACTTGACTTGAATTTGAGCCAAGGACTAAATTGATACAATGAGAAAAATATAGAGACCTTTGGTGGGCGGGAGTGAGTTTTACACCATTCATTTAGTTGTTGACATCATCTTTCTTTCACTTGACATCACTTCCCATCCCCTCAATCAAATGGGTGGTTTAGAATTTAGTCTAACCCTCTCATTTGAGTCATATATGTGTGTGTATCTAAAAAATCTAACATGATACAATAACACAGCACAAAGATGGCGGGTGTGGGTCGAGGTTTTTAAAGCCACTTAAATTAGGGTTGACCCGTTTAATCTGTTTATGTAATTGGGTTAAATTTAAGTTTGAACTATGTAACTTGTTTTTGACATGTTTGGTGATACATGTATTAGTGTTAAGTAAAAGGGTAATTAGGAGAGTTAGTTGAGTTAGTTGAGTTGTTGGGTGAATTAGTATAAATACTTGTAACAAATATCAAATTAAACATTCAATAACAAAATATCTTCTCTCTCTTCTCTCTCTACTCCTCTCTCTCATCTAACTCTCTTTCTTCAATCTATCCCTAATCTGAACCCCTAATTCTTGGATGCGACCCTAATAGTTGCATCATTTGGTATCAGATTTCAGGTTCGTACTGTGTTTTCTTGCTCAGTCATGGTGGATGGCACACGAAGTGTTACTGATTTGTGCCGGATTGAGGCTCCATTGGACGATACTGAGGCTCGTTTATATCGTTCCATGGATGAGACGTTCCAAGCAATTAAATCAGATCTCACTTCAATTAAGCAAGAACAAAGCAAAATGATGGAGATTTTGCGGGATTTGCAACGTCACCATCGACCTAGTGATGATGCTACCCTCTTGATCAAAGTCCCAGAAGTCTTTTATCCTATAAGTGAAGATGTTCTTCTTTAGGTATTCTCTCGTTTTGGTCACATTGCAAAGCTTGAAGTCATCTCATCATCAATTCTTGAGGTTAAAGCACACATCACATTTTCTTCAAGACAAAATGCGATTTCTGCATTTTTGTTTAATGGAAGAGCTATAAATGACCATTGCTATTACATGGATATTCAATTTCTCAATCTTGAGCCTCAAGTATATAACATGACACAACCTATTGGAGGTACACATGATGCCTCATTAGATTGTTATATGCAACATATGGCTGAGGAAGTGCAATCAATTCATGTCAAAAGTGATTTCTGTACTAAAAGTGATAGTAAAATTTCAATAATGCAAGTTGAAAATAAAGTTCCACCCTCTTATGTTGAAATTATCGAGCCAACACCTACACATGAAGTTGTTGGAACTACTTGGTTGAAGAAACATGAGCAAGTACTAATGGGCATTATCAACATGGATTCAAGCATTAAGAGGGAACTTGAGGAGTTTGACAGCTTAGAAATAAATGGACTTATTGGCGTTTCTAGTAAAGCTGAGATGGCAGAAGAGCTCAACTTAAGAAAACTGGAAGCTACTCTTCAACTAGAGGCATCTATTGTTTGTAACCCACTGATAGATAAGAGAGCTCAGTTCTCTAGGTTGGATCTAACATTTGAAGTTGCAGGTGATGATTACTTTCCGATAATCACCTTTGCTATGACAGAAAGTGAGGTTAAACCATGTATTGTTTGTTCTACCTTGTGTGCTGATGTTGTACTTCGGGATAATCTTTCATCAAAGGCTGCAGTAGAACTTCATGAAGAGATGTCTCAACTTCAAAACTTTGTCAACCAGATATTCGTCTTTGATCCCCGTGGAGAAATGTTTAAGGGACTCGTAATTGAGCCATTTGCTGGCAAGAATACTACGAGTTCCAGATTTGTTTCCTGAATTTTCGACCTTGAGGGCAAGGTCGTTGTCGAGCGGGGGGTAATGATACATGTATTAGTGTTAAATAAAAGTGTAATTAGGAGAGTTAGTTGAGTTGTTGGGTGAATTAGTATAAATACTTGTAACAAATATCAAATTAGACATTCAATAACAAAATATATTCTCTCTCTTCTCTTTCTACTTCTCTCTCTCATCTAACTCTCTTTCTTCAATCTATCCCTAATCTAAACCCCTAATTCTTAGATGCAACCCTAACAGTTGCATCATTTAGCCTGTTGTATATAGTTATATTAGGCATTTGAGTAGTATTAACTTATGAGTATAATTGCACAGTTTGTTATTGTAGAAGATCGAGTAAATGTATACAGAGCCCTAAACCAAGGAGGAGGTTAAAAGCATGGTATTAGTGACCTAGTAATAGCTCAAGGCAAGGACAAAACCAGTACAATCATGCGAGAGTATCGTTTTGGTATATAATTAATTATGTTAGACGTTTCAGTGGTATATGCTATATATGGCAATATTTAAACAGCTTGCTACTATAGAAGGTCAAGTAAATGTATACTGAGTCCAAAATCAAGAAAGAGGTTAAAAGAAGGGTATTAATGACCTAAAAACAACAGCTCAGGACAAGGACAAAACCCCTATGATCACGTAGATATATCTTTTTGTTAAATTTTCACTAGGCCTTTAGGCCCGACCCACGGAGTTGGAACATATGAAATCTATATATAAGCCTAAGCGGGGTTCCATCCTAAAACCAATTGGTAATAGATGGAGTAACTCACTAGGCTTATAAGGTGATCTCTTATTTCTCTCAACTCCAATGTGGGATTCCACAAGACTCACATGTGGAGTCCTCAACACTTTCGAGAGCTTTGTCTTAATATATAATTCATTATACTTGTTAAAATATGAGGTTATACAGATGATATTACCGATATCTCGAGGAATATGTATATCGCATGTGATATAATGTATATTCATTATATCCTGCCAACTTTAAGCTAAGAAGGCATAACTCTATAGACGGTATGAAACATGACTGGCTATCTATAGTTGTACTGATGCACAACACTGCTGGTGGACCTAGGTCACGAGTCAAGGACTTGTGAACACTTAGGAGATGAGTTCAGGAAAAAGAAAAAAAAGTGTATTTCTCGACTCTCAAATAACGTGAACAATAACAAAACTAGTCATGAGTCAATTTTTCCTGGTTAAGCGTTCGATAAAAGGAAATTGTCATTGTTGGAAGAGATCACTTGGGTACCAAAAACTCGTGTATTCATAAGATAATCAATTCACATAAATATAATATATATCACAACAATGTGAAATGGAGATTTATATAATATAGTTTGGGAAGGATTTAATATTTATTTCTCTACTTGTAAGGTAAGATATGGATGTTGGAGTCAACATAAATCTAACCCATATAACATATATTGCTTCTACTTCAAGCCATGAGAGTAAGGCCAGACATAACCCAAGCAATTCAAGTACCTGTAGAAGGTTCCCAAATTTTAAGAGTCTTAGATTTTTAAAGTTGTGATTTTTAAAGTATCAATTCTTAGTCTTAGTAAATTAAGGCCAGACATAACCCAAGCAATTCAAGTACCTGTAGAAGGTTCCCAAATTTTAAGGGTCTTAGATTTTTAAAGTTGTGATTTTTAAAGTATCAATTCTTAGTCTTAGTAAATTTTATAGTCAAAATTATTATAATTTATTGTATATAAAAGGCCCCCTTTGAGAATTTCGCTTGAGGCCCAGGAAATGTCAGGGTTCTTTTAGTGTTAAAGAGTATAATTTTTTGGGTTTTTTTTATTGAAAATTACCTAAAGTTTAGGTGCAGTTTTAAAAGATCATCTACATTTCTAAATTTTGAATGTCACATAACTTTCCAAAATTTTTCAACGTCACACCGTAATATGACGCCATTAGCATCCGTTAGTTTTTGTTAACGTGACATTAAGAAGAAAACAAAAAATAAATTTTAAAAAATTGGAATTTACAGCTAAAATATAATAAATATTATAAAAAATAAAATATCTAAAAAGTTTGTAAATACTTAGAAAATAAGTTATATATATATTTTAAAAAATATTGTACTTAAAATTCTATGTTAGCAAAAACCAACAGATATTAACAGCGTCATATTAAGGTGTAATATTGAAATTTTTTTGAAAGTTTAGGTGTAACATTAATTATAATAAAATAATTTTAACAAGATTATTTTTAATTTTAAAACCTAAAATATTTATATAAAATAATTTTAATATATAAATTTACTTGCTTGGCTATTTATTATTTATCCTCAGGTTGAGGGTCCTCGGAAACAGTTTTCCTTTAGGGTAGCACCCTAAAGGGAGAAGGCTGCATACATCCATCCCCCGACCCTGCTTACGCGGGAGCACTTATGGCACTAGGACTGTTGCGGTTGTTGTTGAATAATAACAATAATATATACAAGTTATTTGAATATATTCGACAAAATTTTAATAGATACATAATAATAAATAGTCAAACAAGTAAATTTATATATTCAAATTATTTTATATAAATATTTTAAGTTTTAAAATTAAAAATAATCTCATTAAAATTATTTTATACCAATATTTTGAATTTTAAAATTAAAATAATCCCACATTCTGTACCCCTCTCCCTCCCTCTCTCTCTTCTGTGTCTCTTACCATATCACAGGAGTCGGTTCCCAAAATAATGCTGAAAAATAAAAAAATAAAAAAATAATGCCAAAAATAAATAATTACCAATCTACTGTTGAACCACGTTTAGAAAACGCGGTTCACTCAAAAAATAACCGAATTAATTTTTTTCAGTTATAAAACGCGTCTTAAAGACGCGTTTCATGTGAAAATAAACCGCTTTCGCGGTTCATATGAAAATAAACCGCGTCTTTAAGACGCGGTTCATATCATTATAAAAGACAAGTCTTGAAGTCAAGGACGCCCACAATCGAAACGAATTCAAAATGAAATGGATGAAATGACTATACACGAAGGGTCACACGTGGATTCTGTAAGAGAAAATGTTATAATATATTGACATGCAAGATGAAAAAGGAGCACGAGGCTCGGTTAGCAGCTAGTAGCAGTGAAATATATGACGATAATATTTATTTATGTTTAATTTTTTTGAACATTTATTTATGTTTTATTTATATTATTTTTTATATAGTAGTTCGTTATTTATATATATCTATTAGTTTGTTATTTATGTTGTTTAATTCATAAAGCATATAAACCGCGTTTACTAAACGCGGTTTATGCTCTATATAAATTTTTGTTCTTGATGCAGTTATTTTTACATATAACCGCGTTTTTTGAACGCGGTTTAGTATAACCGCGTTTATAAAACGTGGTTCAACAGTAGATTGGTAAATATTTATTTTTTAGCATTATTTTTTTTATTTTTTTATTTTTCAGTATTATTTTGGAAACCGACTCCTATCACAGCACAATTAGTAGTGGCTCCAACCACTGCATTGGATCTCCTCCCCATTTTGAGAGCATTCAAATAAAGAGAAATTATCGGTGACATGGGGTCACCATGTCAATTGTTAACCCTCGCTCCCCGTTTCGGTTTTATTTTTAGCACATCCCCTTTCATTTGGTGACCCCTACTCCCGATTTCAATTTTTAATGGAAGGTTATTCCCAACTTTTTAGGAAATTAAATGTTAATATTGACTTGTAATAATATTATGAAGTTTTGTTTTGAACATAAGTTTTGTAAATTAAGATCAGCAGGCAATCTACTAGTAAGAAGAGAAATATATTACTTTTTATAATTTTAATGACTTATATTATGAGCGAAATATTAAAAATTTTAAATTAGAATTTTAAAAAATTGTACCCAAATAAAACTTTAAGCAAAATATTAAAATTTTAGAAATATAATTTTTGAAAAATAGTATCAAATTATAAAAAAAAAATAAAATAGAATGGTGACCCATGTCAAGCGATAATTTCTCTCAAATAATTTATCTAAATTGTGTAACAAGTATATATGACAAGATATTGTTAGCTTTTAAAAAATAATTAATATAATATTAATTTTTATAATTTAATAGTTTTTTCATATCATTAAATATTTAAATTAAGTTGTTTAGTATTTTCCTTCTAGCGATGCTAATGTTTCTTCTTGTAAATCAATCCCCATAAATGAGATAACTGGTTGATTAATGGATTATCGGTACGTTTGGTTCATCTTATTTTAGTTTATCTCTTTTCAAGTTACATATTACAATAAGATAAGTTCATTTAAGATTAGTACTTGTACAGTTTATGGAATGATAAGATTAACTCGTAGACTTTGGGAACTTTCACTGCTCTATATTCGAAACACGCCTTTCTAGGAGCATTACAGTCTGCAGCTCAAATGGTCCCATATGAAGGCTTTGTTGGTCTTCTTCTTATTGTGTGCCTTGTAGTAAGCTATTTGGTTGTGCAGTGCGGAAACGTCTTTTTTACATAATAAAATATTTGAATATAAGTTTAAAAAGGATTTTATGTGTTATAACGACCAAAAATGATTTAATGCTATAAATCAACTTATAATAGTAGGTAAGAGTATATTACGATAATGGCCAATCATGGTAGTAGTGAGTGGTGAATGTAGCGACCTCATGGAGGTAAAAGGGTAGTGGTAGGTGCGAATAGTGATAAAAGTAAAAACAAGTCAAATATGGTGGTGAAGATTTACTACTAACATAGTCTTTTTAAATTTTTTTGAAATAAGTTGTGAAAAGATCTAATTTTGCACATTTTTCTACTTATTATAAAATAGCTTTTTTATCTTCCTATTTAGGGTGCATTTGGTTTAGCTTATCTTTTTTTACTTATCTGTTTCAATGAGATCTATCAATTTAAGATCTGTAATCTTTTAACAGTTGAGTGCTAGGTTGTGCAGTGCAAAAAGATTTTTTTTACATAATAAAGTGTTTGAATACAAGTTTAAAAAAGAAAGTTATTTATTATAATAATAGAAATAATTTAACAATATAAATCAATTAATACTAGTAGATAAGAGAGAATCATAATAATAGTTGTTATGGTAGTAGAAAGTGGTCAACATAACGACCCTTGGGCATAAAAGGGGGTGATGGCAAGTGGGGATGGTGATAACAAGTAAAAGTAGTTCATAATAATAAAAATTTAGTATTAATATAGTATTTTTAAAGCATTTTTCTGAAATAAGCTGTGAAAAATATCCAATTTTACATCTTTTTCTCCTTAGTTATAAAAAAGCTTTTTCATCTTTTTATTTAAGCTGTGAAAAAGGATATAAAAAGATCTTTTTTATCAACGAAATGCAAGCCTCATAATGAACTAGATTTTTTTTACAGTTTTAAGCGGTTAAAAATTTTAACCAAACGCAGCCTTTAGCTACAAAAAAAATGTAAAAACCCAACAGCAAACCTTATAGTTAGCAAGAGTTTCTTCACAATTTTAACCTATTAAAAAGTTAAACAAAACGCAGTGTCTATGGGCAATCAACGTTTAACACTTACCTTGTCAAGAAGTAGGTGTCTTCTCAGGTTGGGGGTTCTCAGAAACAGCATCCCTTTGAGATAGTGCCCTGACGGGATAAGGCTGCGTATAGCTCCCAACCTTGTTTATGCGGGAGCCCTCGAGGCACTAGATCAGTTGTTGTTGTTGCTGCTGCTTGCCAAGAAGTAGGTGTAAATTGTGAATATACATGGAATAATGGGTCATATATCTGGTAGGCTGGTCTCATGATTCAACTTGAGAGTTGCAGCTTCCTTTTCCATGCCTCTACCAATTTTTTTTTTTTTTTTTTTAATTTTCTTTTGAAATAAGGTTGTTAGAATATAATTATAGAAAAAATTACAAATAAAATATAATAAATGTTTTACAAATATTATCAAGAACTGAAGAGCCTGTTTAATATTTGCTTTTTTTAGATCGATTCTTTGATATTTGTTTTGTATTAGTTAAGCAGTATTCAAAGTATTAAAGGATTTTATGAGGATTTTGAGGGAGTTTCTTTGAAGTCTGTAAATAGAGTATTTAATTTTATTCTCTTATGTTTGCAGTGACTCAATATTTATAGAGAAAAGTACCGGAGTAGAGTTAAAGATACTTGGTGAGATCTTCTAGCTAACACGTGTGAGCGAGTTGGCGACAAGTACTTGGTACTCTATTGGGTGCTTTACTTGTCTATGTCGGGGCATGGTATCTTGTGGTGGTGCTTAGGAGCTGGTACCGAGAGTAGAAAGAAAGTGGATGGATAGTCTAATAGAGAGAAATTGGGTGAGTAACTTGTTTAGCGATTGAGGCTTAATCTAATCAGGTTTTTTGGAAAGTGGTAATCTACTTATATTTTTATCAACTATATCTTTTTTGTTTATATATATTTTTTATCTTTTTGAGAAACTAAAACTACAATTTAAAAGTATTTTTTTGTTTATAGTTCTTGTATAGATTAAAATATAGGTACGTTACATATAAATATTCTGAGATTTGATATACTAATTTTTAAATTCACAAACTTTTTGAAATAACTTTTAGTCAAAAAGTTACTTATACTCTATAAAACAGTTCATATGACAATGGAAAAGGGTGTAAAATTGGCCATTATTATTAATAAATCCATCACCCCTTCGCTATTCCGCTCATTTAGCACAAACCATAATACTATGACATTGTTAAGTGAATAAGAGTTCGACGAGAGATCTAATTTACACTCTTGCACACTGTTGTGTAGACTATTTTATAAAAATTTGTTAGGGAAATAAGTTGACCTGGTTGCTTCCCTTGGAGGCATACTGGTTGCTGGGTAGTAGGAGTACTGTTAGTAGAATTACCTCCTAAAGAGCGTAAAGCACACTCTTGGCGGAACACCGGCCAACAGACCTGTGGCTTGATGCATAGCGACACATACACTTGGTGGCATACTCTTAGTGGCACAACCCTTCCAGTGCTGACGCCATCCACATACCTTGGGGCAAGGCTACCGCCGACCTTGTCCACCAATGGCGCACTTTGCTCCTCCCGCAAGGGAAGGCAACTGCCCACCTAACCAATGCACAATCGCCACCTGCCTTTATCTACAACACTAAGTAAACCCCTTCGGCTATAAATAGAGGGGAGGCTGGTCAGATAATGGCAAGGGGGTTCATGACTCTTGCGTAGTTCATCCCCCTTACCGCCAACTTACACCTGCCAACATTTTCCCCTCTTTTATAAATACCAACCTTCCCTCCCCTATTCAAAAGAGGCTGGGAGACCGGATCTCTCTCTCTAAACCCGAGACACCACTCCCCCACCATATCAACTGCCGCTACTTCCCCACTTTCCCTGCGGTGAGACCCGACAGCTCTCTCTCTCTCATGTTGGACCACTCTCTCCCAACTCTCTTACTCACCCCAAGCCAAGATTTATTACACTTATTTATTTTAACCAGAACCTTCACGGACTTAGGCATAAGAGGATTCTCCCGTGGTCCAATCCGCGGGACCCTCTGATGGCTTTGTTCGTTTTGCAGGAAACCCCCGGATCAAACGTACCAGCAGTTGACTTCTTGGCAAGAGCTTGAGTCCAGCGTTCATCTTAAAGAACTTGCTCAATAAATCTCGAAATAAAATCGATAAAATTTTTAGACTAAAAACTTACTTTCGTAAAGTTTATAGATTAAAAGATTAATATACAAAGGTGTTAATATATGATTAATAAATTACGGACAAACGATAATTGCTGGGACTGAAAGCAAAGATCAAAGTTGAAGTGTCGTTTGCATATGGGCCCCTCCCCACCCTAACATACGCTCCTTGTCGTTGACCTCATTTTTCACTCTTTTTTTTTTTTTCTCAAAAATTTAAATGAGTTAAATGTCGTATTAAATGGAGAATCTACCTTTAAATCTATTACACTGCTTTGACTGATGAAATAAACCAATTAAATTATTCTAGTAATTAGATTTTTTTAAGTACCATAAAATTTAAGTATTTATCATTTAAGTATTATTACGTTTTAAAATATGCAGAATGCATAATTAGGGAGGCTGGTGACGAGTTGGGAGACTTGGAGACAATGAGAATGGCGTAAAAGTGGTAGAGATGGCCCACATAGGCGATATTGTGGTGGGCAAAGGTCGGCGAGGGCGAGAGTGAGAGCGTGGGGTGGGGAAGGCTGGCGAGAGTGGTGGTGTCGATGGCGATTGTTGGGTAGGCGAAGGAGAGAAGAAGAAGATGAATGTATTTTATTAATTTTGTTAAACGATTAAGAATATTTTGTTAACACTTTTGCTAAGTTGCTCTAATATTAACACTTTTGCTGAAGTAATATTATTACCTATTTTAAATTAATTTATAAAATAGAATCACTTATTACATTTACATTTTAGATCTATTTATTGAGCTTTATTTGTTAGACTATCTGCCCATCAAACACGAAGTCTTGGATTTGAAACTTATCTTCTCTATCCCGCAGGTTTCTTGCCTTTATTAGTGTATTGTTACAAGTTCGTACCATTATGAAAAGGGTTTTACTTAATTTTTCAACATCCAAAAAAACTACATAAACTTTAGGTACAGTTTCAAACAATCACTTAAAGTTTCTAATTTTTTTAATATCATACCTGAAATTCCAAAATTTTTCAATATCACACTTAATGACGTCATTAACATCTATTAGTTTTCGCTAATGTGACATTGAAAAAAATATTTTTCTAAAATATATAAATTATTTTTATAAATATTTACAAATTTTAGGCATTTAAAATAGTTTTTAAATATTTAAAAAATTTTAATTATTCTAAATATAAATTTTAATTTTTTAAAAATATTTATCTTTTTCAGAGTATTATGTCATTAAAAATTAACAGATATTTATGATATTATATTAATGTGTAATATTAATAAATTTTGATATAACACTAAAAATATTAATTTTTAAAAAAAATATATCTAAAATTTAAATGATTTTTCGTTAAAAAAATCTATTAAAAGGAATTAAAATGAAATTAATACATCACTTTATCCACAATGTAATTCTACCCCCGGATTCTCAGTTCTCTCTATATCGTCGTCTACCTTGTCCAATTTTCACCCCCCAATAATTCCCATTTTACCTCTCTCTCTCTCTCTCTCTCTCTCTCTCTGATGGCGACCATAACCAACTCCCTTCATCATCATTCGTAAACCCTAAGTAACCGCTCCATTAACCCACCTCTTCATCCGCCATTGAAGCTACCTTCGAGCTTCACTGTCGATCTGAGAGAATGAAGCAGCTTACCGCAATTCAGAATTCCAATCGTCGGAGCAACAGCTTCGGCCGTGGATCGGCCGCAATTGACGGCGGCGATGGTGCAATCCGGTCGCCGGCGGCGGTTTTCTGGCTAGTGCTTCACGGTTTGTGTTGTTTAATTAGTTTGATTCTAGGGTTTCGATTTTCTCGGGTTGTGTTTTTCCTGTTGTTTGCGTCTAATTCGAGGTCCCCTTCGGCGATCTCGACGACTTCGATGTTTGAGATTCCGATGCCGTTTTTGAAGACGAGAAGCGATGTTGTTACTGGAACGGTAGGTGGTGATCCGATTGGTGTTCAGACGCCGGCGAATGGTACGGTGGCGGTTGGGGGAAGCAGGGTGGTGGTAGGGCGGCACGGGATTCGGATACGGCCGTGGCCGCATCCGGATCCGGAGGAGGTGATAAAGGCACATAGGATTTTGGAGAGAGTTCAGAGGGAGCAGAGGGTGCAGTACGGTGTGAAGAACCCTAGGAGTGTGATTGTGGTGACTCCAACTTATGTACGGACTTTCCAGGCTCTTCATTTGACTGGTGTGATGCATTCGTTGATGAATGTGGGATACGATGTCGTCTGGATCGTTGTGGAGGCTGGTGGAGTGACGAATGAAACGGCGTCATTGCTTGCGAAGTCTGGAATTCGGAGTATCCATGTTGGGTTTGACCAAAAGATGCCGATCATTTGGGCGGATCGGTACAAGGTCGAAGATAAGATGCGGCTTCAGGCTTTAAGGTGAGTTTGCTGGGAATTCTAGTTCTATTTAATTTCTAGCATTTGCATTATGTTAAGGACTCCATATATAAATCTAGCAAGACCCCACGTAGGAGTTGTGAGAGAGAACAAATCAATATATAAGTCTAATTGGTTACTTCACTTAATGCCAATTGGTATTAGAATGGAACTCCACTTGAACTTATATGCAGATCTTTTATATGCCAACTTCGTGAGCCAAATCTAAAAGCCTAGTGAAATTTAATATGGTATCAGCATGGGTGGATGATCCCAGGCTCTTGTTTGACGCATTCTGCCCTCAAAAAGAGGGGTGCATTTGAATTTATTGCATTGAGGGCCTCTCTAATAAATATTGAATCCAATTGGACATAATTTCCAATTGGACTGGAGAAGGCGAGGGGCGGTGTTTGAAGTAGACTTACATATGAAGAGGAGTGTTAACCTATGCACTTCCTAAGAATCCTCACATTAAAGTAGAAAAAAAAAAATAGATCAGTATATAAGCTTATGGGTGTTACTCCACCTAATGCCATGGAACTCCAATTGAGCTTAACTGTGGATCTCATATACTCTAACTTTGTCGGTTTATGGGTCAGGCCTAAGGTCCGGTAAAATTTAACATGGTATCAGAGTGGATTGATGATCTCAAGTTCTTGTCTGACGTACTGTGTCCTTGTAAAGAGGTCTACATTTGAGCTTGGTGCCCCGAAGGCCTCTCCAGTGAATGTTGGATCCAATTGAACTTAATCTCAATTGGACCAAAGAAGGCTAGGGGTGTGATTAAAGAAGACTCACATGCGAGGGGAAGTATTAAGGACTCTACATGTGAATCAAGTAAGAATCTCATATAAGAGTTGTGAGAAAGAAGAGATCAATGTATGAGTCTAGTGATATGGGCTACCTAATGCCGATTGAATTTAGGATGGAACCCCACTCGGGCTTATATTGGTTAGGCCCGGAGGCTTGTTGTTGTTGTTTGTTTATGTATGTCAATTGGTCAAGCTTAGAGGCTTATTGAAATTTAACACTTTATTGTTTGGGTTTATGAAGGCCCTAAAATGTAAGTCTATTAAAAAATTTCACATTGAATTTTGGGGTTTTTTTTTTTTTTTTTTGGGGGGGGGGGGGGGGGGGGGGGGGGGGTGTTGGTTTTGAAAGTTCCACATTTAAGTCTAATAGAATGCTTCACCTAACATAATTTGTTTTAGGACAGAACTCCACTTGGACTTATATATGGACCTCACACATCTCAACTTTGTGGTTGGGCCTAAGGTCCGGTGAAATTTCACGTTGTAGATGCATGATCCTGGCTCTTGTTTGATGCACCAAGTCTACAAGAAGTGAGGTGCATTTGAAAATTGAGGCACATAAGGCCTCTTCAATGAATGATGGATTCAATTGGATGTAATTTCCAATTGGATTGGAGAAGGAGAGGAAGTGCAATTGAAGAAGACTCACAAGTGAGAGGGTGTTAAGAACTCCACATGTGGGTGTAGTCAGAATTCCTACACCATAATTGCGAGAGAAATGGGATCAACTATAAGCATAATGGGCTACTTCACCTAACACCAGTTGGTTTTAGAGAAAGAACCCACTTGTACTTATATTTGGACCTCACATATCTCAACTTTCTAAGTTAGGCCTAAGACCCGGTTAAATTTTACAATGTTTCAGTTGTACTTCATTGAATTGGATATTAATTGTTAACTTGTTACATGATACTTGGCGCAGAGTGGTGAGGGAGCAGAGATTGGATGGAATTGTGACATTTGCTGATGATAGTAATATGCACAGTTTGGAGTTCTTTGATGAGGCACAAAAGGTGAATTGGATTGGTGCGCTATCAGTGGGAATTCTTGTGCATTCTGGTGATTTTGATGAGCCTTTGCATACAGAGAAGCTCGAGGATGAAAGGAGCTCATTGCCTGTTCAGGGTCCCGCTTGTAATTCGTCGGACAATTTGGTAGGTTGGCACACTTTTGATGCAATGTCATATGCGGAGAAGAGTGCGACGTTTATTGGGGATGTAGGAGTTGTATTGCCCAGAAAGTTGGAGTGGGCAGGGTTTGTATTGAATTCCAGGTTGCTATGGAGAGATGCTGAAGAGAAGCCAGATTGGGTCAAGGATTTGGATAGTTTGGGAGAAGAGGATGTTAACAGTCCTTTGTCGCTCATCAAGGACCCTTCAGCAGTGGAAGCTCTGGGTAACTGCGGCCGCAAGGTTTTGCTTTGGTGGCTCCGCGTTGAAGCTCGTGCAGACAGCAAATTCCCTACTGGGTAAGTTGCTTAGTTATTGCTGTTGTTTGTTCTGATCCACTGTCGTTATTACTTGGTGATGTGATGTTTATTGTCAATTATGGTTTTGATGTTTTAACTTTGTTAACTTCTGCTTGTTGTTCTTGTTTTGATGGGTTCTAGAAAGGTCTTAGGATTTCTGTCGGATGACATACCGCTGGCTTGCTTATTACTTACTCATTTCAATGGCTTGCCTTGAACTTTCAGTTTGTATTCTCCTTTTTTTACATGTAATACATCAAGGTTCAAAATTAGAACATACAAGAAGACCAAGATTCTGGAGAACCTGTTACTGAGAATAATGGAAGTCACAAGATCCTCCATGCTACTGCATCTTTTGTCTACACCTTCCCTCTGAAGATCTTATTTTTAGTCACCCCTAATTGCATTATTCTGATGGAAATTTAGGCTATACGAACATTACCTGACATAAAATGGTAGTGAAATGTAGTTCATGGAGCTTCGTAGCATTATGCTAGCACCTGTATGTAGCTCGGGCCTGTTCAGGAGAAAAATCTATTGATAGCACAAATGGCAGGATGGACTCGTCCATAAAATCGAGAACTCGGCTTCACCATCCTTTTTAAGAATGTCTTTAACTTGGAGCTGCTTTTTCATACATGTAATCTATGTTGGTATTTCAGCAAAAACATGGAGCAGCTACTCTTTTGCATTTCACTTAGTACTTTAGTGCTTTTTGGTCTCCAGTTTGAAATTGAAGGAATGATAAGTACGAAGGAATCATACTGTGGAAATGTAAGGCTAATTGCCTACTAGACGAACTTGTCAAATTGAAGTAGTTTTGTAGTTTAGGGAAAGGGAGTAGGATAATTGGTGGTTTGATTTCTATGATAGTTGCAATGCCAGGTTCTTGGATTATCAACCCACTGTAAGGATCAGATGAAAACATAACCAAGATGGGATCTTAAAAAAATTGGAGCTTTAATTTCTTGTCTCGAAAGTGAAAACAAATATGCTAAGAACAATTTAATGCATAGGGCTGCATGAATGGTCTTTTTGGTCCCGTATCGTGTTGTTTGGCTCCACTAAACTTTCCTTATGTGCAGTGTATTCTACTGTTGTCCTCTGTGGCAAACAAGGAATATCTTAGATTTCGAGTGCCATTGTCCTTATTTACTTTGAATACTTACCAAATAAAGAAACTATATGGTAATTCCTACCATATGCAACTTCCATTCTTTTTTCTTTCTTCATTCTTTTTTCATGGGGAGTGGAGAAACACCTAGTTGTGTTATTAGCTCGCCAAGTCTGCCGATAGCGCTTTTACAGTTTCACGCCTGCTTTGGTGTAGGACTTCATGCACTGCTGTTAGCAAACATCATTTGGCGTTAGTTTGCATGAGCTTAGGGATAGAAATGTGGGGTGGAAGCGTACTGATAACTGACTTAAAACTTCATGCTCATAGGACTATATAGTCGCGAAAGACATGGCATTTTATTCACCCATTCGTTGCAAATTACAGCTCTTTCCCTCCCTCTACATTTCCATGGCTGATAAGAATACTGGTCAAAAACTGCTGTTATGGAAAGGCAAACTGAATTGAGCCTCATCCTTTTTGTTGATCATCTTTATTCAGTATCGCAAACAAGTATTGAACAAAACTCTTACCCCAGGCTAGATTCATGCTCTCTTTTTGTTCTTTTCCCTTTTTGGATTTTAGTCAATTCCTGCTAATGAAGGAAATTCTGTGCTAACGATTCAGTCAATTACTAGTGCAGAAGATGTGGTGTTGTTAGGAAACGAAACAAAAGAACTATGAAAATTTTCAATGAGAAAAAGAAAATAAGACATTAAGATTTTATGCAGTTTGGCCAATCATGCCTATGTTCCCGGAGTTGCAGATGTTTTTCACAGTCTTTGGGAAGAGTTATAAGAATTCTTTCCTTTTGTCACACCGCACCTTACTACTCTTGGTGGGAATATACATAGCCACACAACACTAGTGCACCTAAAATACTCTCAGTTGGGCCTCGGTCCAAAGCGTGACTAATTTCCCATCTAAAATTCCCTGATCATTTTTCTGAATTCCCGCTACTATATTTTCCTTAAAAGTTAGTTATAAATATTAAGTAATTCTTTCTCTCTCTCTTGTGTACAGATGGACAATCAACACCCCGTTAGAGATAACTGTCCCAGCAAAGCGCACGCCGTGGCCTGACACCCTTCCTGAGCTTGCATCTAATACAAGGGCGATGATAACAACAACAACAACCGAACAACACTTCATCGAACAGCTCCCAGAGAAGCGCTCTCCAAAATCTCGGTCTTCCCGGAAACGTGGATCGAGAAGCAAGAGAAAGCGTGAAGGTGCCATAGTAATGCAAGACACGCATGTTTCTTCAAGCCGTCATGGAGAGAAATGAAAACTTGGCATGTTCAAGCATACTTCAAGAAATTTGAAAGTATAAATTTGATTAAGCCAACCCTTTTATACAAGAATTCACCCAAAATACATACATAGTGTACATTAAGGGGTGATCCTAGGCTGGGTAGGCAGCTGCTGGAGAGTACGGAAGGGTAAATGTGTAATTCTGGCACTACGATCCCCGGTTTTTTTTTTTTTTTTTTTCAATTTTTTTTCCTGATTTGTTGATTTATGTTCTTTTGGTCTGCAATAGAAGGGTATGTGTGCAAAAGTATTTCATTTTTCTGGCACTTAACGCACCCACTGTGTATTCATGGTGGTTAAAGTACTGTAAAAGGATCCCTTGATGCAGAAATTTGATTAGCTTTTGATTTGGTGTTCTATTTGTCGGTGCATTCATGTTGGTAATAGTCTTTTCTGAAATCATTTACTCATGGCTTGTTTAGTATTGTTTTTTGTTTGAACTTTTTGCAAACTAACAACCAAAGCAACAACATTCCCAGTGTCCCAAGGGTCCCACCTAAGCAGGGGCTAGGGGGTGAATGTACGCAGCTTTCCCCCTTCAGGGTGCTACCTTGAAGAAAGGCTGTTTCCGAGAACCCCTAACCTAAGAGATGCAGCACGAGGACTTTCCAGGAGATCACCCATCTTGGTACTACTCTCGTCCAAGCACGCTTAATTTTGGAGTTTTAATGGGATCCCATGCTTGCAAACTAACAACCATATTTTAGAAATTTTTTGTTTTTGGGTTTTCATATTTTTGGTGTTAATTGAAAACATAAAATCAAAAACAAAAAGATTATTGTTTGGGGAGCAGAAGTCCACAAAAGTTTAGATTAATAGGTGAATGTCCCAAAATTATTGTATTCTCTAACAAGCCTTCTCATGTAAATGGCAATTCGGGCTTAAAGTGTGGATAATGTACATGTTCGCTCATATATTGTGCTTGAACTATGTTAATATTTAGAGTGAATAATGTTGTAATTTGAACTTTTGACCTCCCGATGAACAAGATTTTGATATCAGGATGAGGAACGAATTGTCTCAAAAGTTTAGGTTGATGAGAGAACGTTCAAGAATAATTTTATACTTATAACAACTATTCACCTCAAAACGCAACTGATACTATTTTTAACTTGCAAAGTGGAGTGTGAAAATGGCAGGGATGAAGTGAAGCTACACGCATGGACTCTGTAGTTTTATCATAGGTATATGATTAGAATATATATATAGTTGTAAAAGATCTAGAAAGTCTTTGTATATGTATATAATGATTTTGTTGGAGTATAAAACTATTCATGCGTTTTCACCTATAAGTTTAAGCTTTTGGTGAGTTGGTTCCTTAATATGGTACCAGAGCCTTGTTGACCGAGAGGTCATAAGTTCGAATTTCAAAGTCCCCACTTTCAATATTAAAATTCATTTAAGCACAAGGTATAAGGTGGGCCCGTGATTTATCCACGCTTCAAGCCTAATAGGCATTTACGCGAGAGGCATGTTAGAGTATAAAACTATTCATGGGTCTTCACCTATCAGTTTAAACTTTTGGGTTGGTTCCTTGACGGATTTCATATTTTTCATAAATGGAGATTATATTGTGATGATTAGACTAATTTATGTTGTTTCTTCTTTTATAATTGTTTTGCTTTCGAATTTTACCTTGCCAAATTAAAAACATGTTTTAATCGACATTGATAGATTTAACTCTAACTGTTTATTTAATCACGGAAGATTCAAAAGGATTGGAGTATTATTAACTATGATTTGTAATTCAAAAGCAGTTAGAGTTCGAGTTTCCGTGCTCTCTCTACAAGATAAAATATTGTAGGTGATTGTTGCTAGAAACAAATTTTCATACCATTATAAACATATTTGTTCAACCATTCCATTCAAAAAGAACAAAAATCTATTCAGCCACTAAATATAATTTTTTTTTTATAAATATAAAAGATATAGTTTATTCTAAATAAGCCACTTATAAGATTTAAGCCCAACAATATTATATAATCTCTCTAACAACTCTTTTATATATATATATATATATATATAGAGTGACGTTCTTATGGAAGGTGAGAGCGTGAGAGGGGGTGAATCCTGATCCTTTATTGTAATAGACGGCCAAGATTTGTTGGACATTAAAAAAAATAATTTTCCTCCCATACACTTTCTTTCTTTCTGCCCCATGAAGGAGTATAGACTGTAAATTTTTTTTTAGTGTTCAACAAATCTTAGCCGTTCATTATAATGAAGAGTCAGGATTAGCTCTTCTCACCCTCTAATAAGAATGTCCCCCTTGCACACACACACACACACACACACACTTTTACGTCCATCTATGATGGACAAGAAAATCTAAAGTATCAGCTCTAATGTGATTAGCGAAGACTTTACCTGACGGACTCTGCCACACAAAAACACTAAATCTCCAAATCTAATTTCACTAATCAATCCGCTGGTCTTTTATGAGTATATAGCTATGCTTGGCAAGCAATTTTTTATAGTATTTTTTATAGTTTTTAGCTTTTTAATTAGTTAAACAGCTAATGACACTGTTTGTTAAAAATTTTGTTAGTATTTTTCATAGCGTTTAGCTTTTAACTTTTTAAACTTTATGTAATTAAATTTTATTTATTAATTTATAATAATCTACTAACTTTAATATTTAATTTTATCAAATATATTACCTATCAACCAACAGCTAAACGCTAACGGCCAGTGTCTGTGACAACATTTTGATCGCTAAAAACCCAAATTAAGCCCACCACCATTGGCGACCATCTCTGACCCCATTGCAGCTCGCTTCAACTCATCCAGGTCTCTCTCTCTCTCTCTCTCTCTCTCTGTCTCTGCTTATCTTTTCATCTGCTTCATTCCAATTTTTTTTCTGGCCAACCCTAAGTTTCCATTTTTGCGGTTCCAGTTATCCCACCTAAACCTAATGAAAGAATGGCCTTAGATAGAGCAAATTAGCGGCTAAAACTACGGGTGGCAAACCTCGCTGTATGCGTTAGACATTGCTCCTAGGGCTTCCATGTGTGTTATTGTTTGCGGCTTCATTTGATTTGAGTAGTGCCTGTTTGCTTATTTGCGTTAGTCATGCTTATTTCCATTTGACGGAGTAGCGTTTTTTTAAGAGCTGGGGGTCCTTTTGAAACAATTTCTTTGTAAGGTATCACTCATGCTTTGATGCTCTCCTGTTGCCACGTCTTTTGCTCATTGCTGCCGACCAGCTTCTCAGGTTGGGGGTCCTCGGAAATAGCCTCTCTTCAGGGTAGCCCCCGGAAGGGGGAAGGCTGCGTACATCTACCACCCCCAGACCCTGCTTATGGGGGAGCCCTTGGAGGCACTGGGTTTGTTGTTGTTGTTGTTGTACCATGCAGGAAAAGGGCTGCGTAAATCAATACCCTTTCAGACCTTGCCTTGGGGGGAGCCTCTTTTCGAAGCATTGGACTGTTGTTGTTGTTGTGGTTGTGGTTCCAATTATGCGGACTGGAGTGGTCTTTAGGCTGGGATCGAATCACATTTCTTATTTGTGGATGAATGAAATTGCATGATTGATATAAATATTCAGGTATCCCTTTCATTCTCACACCGATGTGGGATTCTTTTTTCTTAAAATTGGCCTTGTATATGCGAGTCAGATTTGCACTAGATACTAGTCCCGAGTGAATACTACAGTTTTGCAATCACCATCCTGCACTTTGCATGGTCTGACTTTGTACTAGATATCTAGTTCTAAGCAAACACTGCAGTTCTGATGTCACCACCATGCAATTTACATGACTTTGTATTAGAATTTTTCTAATCCTAGGTGAACACTTCAAACCGATGTCACCATTGAGACTTAGGACGTGTGGGTTGATAGTTACGGCTACAATCCACTTTGCAACGCATCACACAGTCGACTTGCAACACGTCTGACATTGGCGACTATTGAGTGATATCAACCCTCATAAAATCGGCAATCCAAGGCGCAAGATCAACGGCTTTGATACCAATGATATACATCAAAGGAGGTTTTATCTCGAAAATAATTGGCAATGAGTGGGGTAGCTTCCTTGAATTTGTTATATATTTTAGGGTATTTAGGCCAAAGGTCCCTCTAATTTTCTCATTGTGTCAATTTAGTCCCTCTATAATTAATATTGTGTCAATTTAGTCCTTTTTTTGAAATTAAACTTAAGTTAAGAACATAATGCTTAAGGACACAATCATGTTAGATCCAATTAACTTACTACAAATCCACCCATTAACTTAATTTAACCCAACTCGCAGCCGAACCATTAAAAATTTTATTAATAATTGGGACTAAATTGACACAATTAAAAGTACAAGGACTAAATTGACACAATAGACAAAATATAAGGACCTTTGGCATAAATAACCCTATATTCTAATATCCCTCTCATTCTCCCATCAATGTGGGATTCTTTTTCCTTACAATTGGGCTTGTATCAGAGTTATAGTGTTTGCTTGAGACTGGAAAAACCCTAGTGCAAAGTCAGACCATAAGAGTGCATATGGTGACCCATTGATATTATCTCGGATGGCCACAATAAATCTGGATGACCTAGTTTTCATATTCTAAACATATGTTCGGGATAGGGACAAAGTCAGGGAAAACCTCTGAAACTATTTCAATATTGGACCTTAGGCAAAAACAAGCAATTGGAAAGCTATAGTCATAATCATCCAAGTTACCAACAAACGAACCATACCGTATCATCCATCTATCAGCCATTTGGAATCTTGTAGCTTTAGTGTTTCCAGTGAAGGATATTAGTGTGTTAGTTAGAGGTGGCCAACGGGCCGGGCCTAGCCCATTGGAGCTTTTGGCCCCAATATTTAGTGCCCGTTTGGACATTATATTTTATTTTATGCTTGTATTTTGTATTTATATTGTTATAATTATATTTTTTAATAAATTATAATACATTTAATTTTATAAAATATATTTGTAATCTTATAACGTATTATTATATTATTATAGTTGTATTTTTTCAACAAGTTATAATACATTTTATTTTATAAAATATATTTGTAATTTTATAAGGCACTGTTATAATTGTATTGTATGTTATATTATATATACATAAATTATTATATATCTTTAAGGAAAAAAAAAGAGGACCTGGGCCTGGCCCAGCCAGTCCATGGCCACCTCTAGCGTTAGTGTTGTCAATGAAGGAGATTAGAGTGTTGGTGCGGTCACATGTAGGGCACAGGCATTGTGGTCAATGAAACTGGGAGAGAGATTGCATGCAGGGGACGTGACAATTGTTATTGGTTTCACCGTTGGGAAAAGGCGATAATTAACTTTATGCTTTTTTATAAACAAAACTACACGAATTAAAATGATATAATTGGAAGTACAATGACGATATTAATACACTTTTGTTGGTGCCTCTAAATAGGCGCGCTTGACAAAGTATAGACTAGAATGCTTTTACCTCTACAATCCTTTTTTCCAATATCTTACACTCATAATCATTTTCCAGTTTCCCATTGTGTTATTATGTTCTGAAAGCTAAGATACTCTTTAGAATCATGTAGTTTTTACTTTTTAATAAGATTAATACTCAAGATTTCTTGCAGGACTGGAGACCTTTTAAGACTTTACCTCTAGATCTCTATAATGTGCTTTCAGAATGGGAAAACACACGATTACTTATTTTAGCAATGTGCAATGGCTTGGGATTGATGGTGCAAGCTATTCTCACTTTTTTTTTTTGTCGTATATGGGTTAGTCCAAGATCTGTGTAGAAAGTATCCTTTTGATTAAATTCCATGGGACAAGACAAAGTATAGCGCTACCAAGATTGTGATTCTATGGTGTATTTGATTAAAAAAGAATGCGGGGAATTTCAAATACTAAATTGATGTGAATTTCTTACGGGGAAAGAAAATCTTTTTAGGATCTCTTAGGACAAAGGGTTTTGGGGGTTTTGATCTACAGAGGGTTGGAGGGTTTTATGTTACTAATTTCCGATCTTTTGTTGGTTGCATGATTTTATATTTGAGGACGTCATATCCTTAGTTTTTTGTACATTCTCACTTTTTGTAATAGAGTAGAATGACGTAGATGATCTACTTGCAAATGTTTCACCGAATTGCTCTGTTTGCTTTGTTTTGTTAACCAACAATATGCCCTTTTGTCACCTTCAGCAGTAAAAACTATTGCGGAAAGAAAATAAAGCAATGGCACTTAGGGCTGCCATTCAAAGAACAACTCAGGGAAACATCGGTTGCATGCTCAGTTCGAGAAGGGCAAGCCATGGCCTTGCTCTTCCAGCATCGGGAAGCAGCATGATTTACCAACCGGCTATTGAACCGCCATTTTCACTTCCATCCAATGGCGCCTACTTATATGATGGCATCAGATTTCAGTTCCTCAGTTTCTGTTTTGGTGGGTCCATGGAGCTTATGGCTGTCCCCAAGAAGAAGGTCTCGTTTCTTTCATAATTTTAATCATTTTTATAGGATGCTCTTGTCCTCTTTTTCCCCCTTTACTCACTAAGGAAGGAGTAATGGCATGAAATGTTAGGAGAAACGGGATAGGAAGTGGCCAGTTTTAGGAAACACCAATGCAGAGGTGGTGTTGTAGATTCTAACTTTTCCACGTTTTGAAAGCATCTCTTGTACTCAACAAATATTTTATGGCCTAGTGAATTTGATCCCTTGTGGACGTAGGCTTAACAAAAGCTGTAAGACATATAAGCCTCGTATCTCCTATTTGCGTGTTTTTTTTTTTGTTTTTAGTTTATTTTTCCGTTGGTTGTTTTGACAATAGATTGTTATAGCTTAGGTAATGTTTGATTATTGCGTTTCAGTTTGATCCGTTCAATGTACTCACCGAATATGGGGTTGGTTTTAAGTTTACAAACAGGTTCTATGTCGTTTGACAATATGATGAATTCGAATTTAACTTGCACTTTCATTTGTTCATAGCCTCCAAGTTTTCTTTTCTCTTTCTCTTCTTTTGAGTTCTTTTTGAGTAATTGGGTTGTGTGGGCCAGCTTTTATGCACACTTTGACTAATCCATAGCTTGCACACTGCTCACTTACAAATTTTTCGAGGTGCATTAGGGTGGGGCCTATGTTAAATAATTGTTCGTATCTAGTGGCAGGATTGAAATCCCAGACCTAATGAAAGACTCGTCCAAATACCTTACCACTTAGCAAGGCTGCTCAAGATTTTAAGCAACAGAAGCAGCTGCTTGGGGCATCTAATTTGCTAAGGGCCCTATCTTATATTACGAATCGAAGTTAGAGAAATAATAATCTATATATGACACATTTTTAACGCTTATATGCGTATAGAATATAAATAACCACATATTAGCTAGTATTACAATATAAAGTTGATTATTCGAGGTGTGTTTAAGTTGGTTTAGACACCTCGGTTATCAAAAAATATCTCACCGGTCAAAACATGCTTCAGACCCCTAAAATCTCAAGGCCGACTCTGCCACCCGAGGATTTCAATGATGTAATTTCTGTGTGCTATTTGTATTGCTCATTTATGCTGATGATTTAGATGCGTTTCCGCTATGCTGTTTTTGCTGCTGCTGTTTGATCTGCGTTTTTTGTGTTTTACTCGTGTAATGAGTTTGGTGAATCTTATATTAACATTGATGTGAGTTCAATTTATGATTACAGGTTTCACCCCATAAGAGAGGCGTCAGAAATGGACCTAAGGCTCTGAAGCCAACCCCTGTTATAATTCGTTGCAAGTAATGCCTTTTTTTTGCCCTCGTACTGAATTTCAGAAAATTTTATCCATTGATTATATGCGCTATCTGAATGAGCATATTAATTAGTAGCTAGAGCATCCACATTGAGCATGTAAAATTTGATATTTTTGATGTCACAAATCGGAGTATGTATAAGACTCTGAAACGTGGGAGCAAATTGCAGTCTTTAGCAGCCCTCGTTGTGTTGGATTTTGTAGGTCAACTTAAGTTGTTTTTAAGCCTTGCATTTATAATCATTAATTTTTGTATTATCTTCTAGTTTTTAACATGTGAACTCATTTATAACTATTATTTAATAGATAAAATACAATATATGAAAGTCATTGTCTAAGTAAATGTTAAGTGACAACTAATTACATAGTGGCTAGCTCCAAATTCATTATATAAAAATTACATGTCTAATTTGTAGATCATTCGGTTGATGAAGTAGATTTTTGTTTGATCTAGATTCCCGTTATCTTCAAACATTGTCAAGGTAGATACTTCAGTACTTTATTCCTTCGTGCGGCAACTTTTTTTTCTTTTTGTAGGTAAGCGAGTTGGGGTTGGAAGTTGAACCTAGAACTATCATAAGGTCTCAAACTTTAGTGGTGTTTTGACCACTTGACTGAAAAACCTCATTAGCAAGCTTGTTTTCTCAAGATTGTAGGCATACCCAACAATTTTCTGCCTGAACCCAACCGAAAAACTGGGGTTAAAGGTTTGATGGCAGACCCGAGCCCAAAATAAGATTGAATCTGAAATGGTCCAACCCGATTTCAGGTCTAGTGTAGGAAATGCTTCTATTTTGATATTGGACCATTGAGATTGTATTGGTTGATACTCTATTCTCCTGTGGTACTAGTTTTAGATGCATAAAGTGTAAATGCTATATATAAACTTGAAGAATGACTAAATTTTTTATTTGTTTATGTCTAGAAACTTTTTGCGAGCAAATTAATAATGTCTCATAAATGAATAGATTTGTCTTAGGTTTATTTTACTCCGAAGATCCATGTGCTTTAGCTATTGTGTCAAATAATCCATCTATTTTTAAGTGTCAGTTGTCTTATGGTAAAACTGATGTTAAGTTAATAATATAACTTTTAATATTTGGTCATATCGTATGCAAGCGACCCAATATAAACTTACCCGTTGACCCATTTAAATCTACTCATGACCCATCATTGGCAACTTACTGTTGTTCTTTTTTGGCTGATGCAGGAGTTGTGGCCGTGTGAAATTTCCGCACTTCTACTGCTGCAGCGGCCGTCCTGTCGAGAAAACTGGTTCAACTAGTTGATTATATGCAACACTCCCGTCTTAGACTGGTCCAAGAAGGAGCCCTACAAGGCTAATGGTAAACATCCCCAAAACACAGTAAAAGTCTTCATTTTGATTCATAAATATAGTAACTGTACAAACATATGATTATGCCTTGCTCTACATAAAGCTTACAACATGGATCTCACCAGACATGTTAGCCTGCCGTAGTTGCAGTTATCGATATCGAGAACTTATAGGGGAAAGGGGCATCCCACTTTGGACCCGTTTCACCAAGTTGTGAAGAAACTGCTCTTTTCATAAATATTTTCTACAAAAGCATTTCAATAGGAGTGATTCTATAAGTTTTTAAAGGAGAAGAGTTATTTTTTATTTAAAATACTTTTATTTTCTTGTTAAACGCCTTCAAATTATTAATCATAAAAAGCGTGAGGGAATGGGGCTCTAAGAGGGTCACAATGCCCTTTGAACCCGTGACCCCAAGGTTGGCAAGTTGCATATGGTTTTGCATTTTCCCATTTGAGGATGAAGGATGGAAAAGTGTTCTGCTCGTACTCTTGTGAGTAACTGTTGATTAGGATGTTTATTTTGCTTTCATGACTATCTTATTCTTCTAAGGGTGTATTTGATTCATCGGTTTTTAGCTTATTTTTTCAGCGTTTCTACTTTATAAGTTGCGTACATTTCAGATTTGTATATTTATATAGTGTGGTGTTTTGTTCCATAATGAAGAAAGGCCTTTTCTATAGAATTATTAAGTGTCTGGATATATATCTTTGAGAAAGAAATTATCTTTTATAATTATAAAACGGAATTAATTATATAAATTAACCAATTGTGGTAAGTGGTGGAACTGGCTGATGATGGTGGCGGAGTTGATTATGGTGGTACTGAGCTACTATTATAGTTGAGTCTATTAGCCAGGTGGTAAAGCATGTCCCTTCTCTCTATTATAGTTGAAAGTTCCACATTTAAGTCTAATAGAATGCTTCACCTAACGTAATTTGTTTTAGGACAGAACTCCACTTGGACTTATATATGGACCTCACACATCTCAACTTTGTGGTTGGGCCTAAGGTCCGGTGAAATTTCACATTGTAGATGCATGATCCTGGCTCTTGTTTGATGCACCAAGTCTACAAGAAGTGAGGTGCATTTGAAAATTGAGGCACATAAGGCCTCTTCAATGAATGATGGATTCAATTGGATGTAATTTCCAATTGGATTGGAGAAGGAGAGGAAGTGCAATTGAAGAAGACTCACAAGTGAGAGGGTGTTAAGAACTCCACATGTGGGTGTAGTCAGAATTCCTACACCATAATTGCGAGAGAAATGGGATCAACTATAAGCATAATGGGCTACTTCACCTAACACCAGTTGGTTTTAGAGAAAGAACCCACTTGCACTTATATTTGGACCTCACATATCTCAACTTTCTAAGTTAGGCCTAAGACCCGGTTAAATTTTACAATGTTTCAGTTGTACTTCATTGAATTGGATATTAATTGTTAACTTGTTACATGATACTTGGCGCAGAGTGGTGAGGGAGCAGAGATTGGATGGAATTGTGACATTTGCTGATGATAGTAATATGCACAGTTTGGAGTTCTTTGATGAGGCACAAAAGGTGAATTGGATTGGTGCGCTATCAGTGGGAATTCTTGTGCATTCTGGTGATTTTGATGAGCCTTTGCATACAGAGAAGCTCGAGGATGAAAGGAGCTCATTGCCTGTTCAGGGTCCCGCTTGTAATTCGTCGGACAATTTGGTAGGTTGGCACACTTTTGATGCAATGTCATATGCGGAGAAGAGTGCGACGTTTATTGGGGATGTAGGAGTTGTATTGCCCATAAAGTTGGAGTGGGCAGGGTTTGTATTGAATTCCAGGTTGCTATGGAGAGATGCTGAAGAGAAGCCAGATTGGGTCAAGGATTTGGATAGTTTGGGAGAAGAGGATGTTAACAGTCCTTTGTCGCTCATCAAGGACCCTTCAGTAGTGGAAGCTCTGGGTAACTGCGGCCGCAAGGTTTTGCTTTGGTGGCTCCGCGTTGAAGCTCGTGCAGACAGCAAATTCCCTACTGGGTAAGTTGCTTAGTTATTGCTGTTGTTTGTTCTGATCCACTGTCGTTATTACTTGGTGATGTGATGTTTATTGTCAATTATGGTTTTGATGTTTTAACTTTGTTAACTTCTGCTTCTTGTTCTTGTTTTGATGGGTTCTAGAAAGGTCTTAGGATTTCTGTCGGATGGCATACCACTGGCTTGCTTATTACTTACTCATTTCAATGGCTTGCCTTGAACTTTCAGTTTGTATTCTCCTTTTTTTACATGTAATACATCAAGGTTCAAAATTAGAACATACAAGAAGACCAAGATTCTGGAGAACCTGTTACTGAGAATAATGGAAGTCACAAGATCCTCCATGCTACTGCATCTTTTGTCTACACCTTCCCTCTGAAGATCTTATTTTTAGTCACCCCTAATTGCATTATTCTGATGGAAATTTAGGCTATACGAACATTACCTGACATAAAATGGTAGTGAAATGTAGTTCATGGAGCTTCGTAGCATTATGCTAGCACCTGTATGTAGCTCGGGCCTGTTCAGGAGAAAAATCTATTGATAGCACAAATGGCAGGATGGACTCGTCCATAAAATCGAGAACTCGGCTTCAGCATCCTTTTTAAGAATGTCTTTAACTTGGAGCTGCTTTTTCATACATGTAATCTATGTTGGTATTTCAGCAAAAACATGGAGCAGCTACTCTTTTGCATTTCACTTAGTACTTTAGTGCTTTTTGGTCTCCAGTTTGAAATTGAAGGAATGATAAGTACGAAGGAATCATACTGTGGAAATGTAAGGCTAATTGCCTACTAGACGAACTTGTCAAATTGAAGTAGTTTTGTAGTTTAGGGAAACGGAGTAGGATAATTGGTGGTTTGATTTCTATGATAGTTGCAATGCCAGGTTCTTGGATTATCAACCCACTGTAAGGATCAGATGAAAAAATAACCAAGATGGGATCTTAAAAAAATTGGAGCTTTAATTTCTTGTCTCGAAAGTGAAAACAAATATGCTAAGAACAATTTAATGCATAGGGCTGCATGAATAGTCTTTTTGGTCCCGTATCGTGTTGTTTGGCTCCACTAAACTTTCCTGATGTGCAGTGTATTCGACTGTTGTCCTCTGTGGCAAACAAGGAATATCTTAGATTTCGAGTGCCATTGTCCTTATTTACTTTGAATACTTACCAAATAAAGAAACTATATGGTAATTCCTACCATATGCAACTTCCATTCTTTTTTCTTTCTTCATTCTTTTTTCATGGGGAGTGGAGAAACACCTAGTTGTGTTATTAGCTCGCCAAGTCTGCCGATAGCGCTTTTACAGTTTCACGCCTGCTTTGGTGTAGGACTTCATGCACTGCTGTTAGCAAACATCATTTGGCGTTAGTTTGCATGAGCTTAGGGATAGAAATGTGGGGTGGAAGCGTACTGATAACTGACTTAAAAACTTCATGCTCATAGGACTATATAGTCGCGAAAGACATGGCATTTTATTCACCCATTCGTTGCAAATTACAGCTCTTTCCCTCCCTCTACATTTCCATGGCTGATAAGAATACTGGTCAAAAACTGCTGTTATGGAAAGGCAAACTGAATTGAGCCTCATCCTTTTTGTTGATCATCTTTATTCAGTATCGCAAACAAGTATTGAACAAAACTCTTACCCCAGGCTAGATTCATGCTCTCTTTTTGTTCTTTTCCCTTTTTGGATTTTAGTCAATTCCTGCTAATGAAGGAAATTCTGTGCTAACGATTCAGTCAATTACTAGTGCAGAAGATGTGGTGTTGTTAGGAAACGAAACAAAAGAACTATGAAAATTTTCAATGAGAAAAAGAAAATAAGACATTAAGATTTTATGCAGTTTGGCCAATCATGCCTATGTTCCCGGAGTTGCAGATGTTTTTCACAGTCTTTGGGAAGAGTTATAAGAATTCTTTCCTTTTGTCACACCGCACCTTACTACTCTTGGTGGGAATATACATAGCCACACAACACTAGTGCACCTAAAATACTCTCAGTTGGGCCTCGGTCCAAAGCGTGACTAATTTCCCATCTAAAATTCCCTGATCATTTTTCTGAATTCCCGCTACTATATTTTCCTTAAAAGTTAGTTATAAATATTAAGTAATTCTTTCTCTCTCTCTTGTGTACAGATGGACAATCAACACCCCGTTAGAGATAACTGTCCCAGCAAAGCGCACGCCGTGGCCTGACACCCTTCCTGAGCTTGCATCTAATACAAGGGCGATGATAACAACAACAACAACCGAACAACACTTCATCGAACAGCTCCCAGAGAAGCGCTCTCCAAAATCTCGGTCTTCCCGGAAACGTGGATCGAGAAGCAAGAGAAAGCGTGAAGGTGCCATAGTAATGCAAGACACGCATGTTTCTTCAAGCCGTCATGGAGAGAAATGAAAACTTGGCATGTTCAAGCATACTTCAAGAAATTTGAAAGTATAAATTTGATTAAGCCAACCCTTTTATACAAGAATTCACCCAAAATACATACATAGTGTACATTAAGGGGTGATCCTAGGCTGGGTAGGCAGCTGCTGGAGAGTACGGAAGGGTAAATGTGTAATTCTGGCACTACGATCCCCGGTTTTTTTTTTTTTTTTTTTCAATTTTTTTTCCTGATTTGTTGATTTATGTTCTTTTGGTCTGCAATAGAAGGGTATGTGTGCAAAAGTATTTCATTTTTCTGGCACTTAACGCACCCACTGTGTATTCATGGTGGTTAAAGTACTGTAAAAGGATCCCTTGATGCAGAAATTTGATTAGCTTTTGATTTGGTGTTCTATTTGTCGGTGCATTCATGTTGGTAATAGTCTTTTCTGAAATCATTTACTCATGGCTTGTTTAGTATTGTTTTTTGTTTGAACTTTTTGCAAACTAACAACCAAAGCAACAACATTCCCAGTGTCCCAAGGGTCCCACCTAAGCAGGGGCTAGGGGGTGAATGTACGCAGCTTTCCCCCTTCAGGGTGCTACCTTGAAGAAAGGCTGTTTCCGAGAACCCCTAACCTAAGAGATGCAGCACGAGGACTTTCCAGGAGATCACACATCTTGGTACTACTCTCGTCCAAGCACGCTTAATTTTGGAGTTTTAATGGGATCCCATGCTTGCAAACTAACAACCATATTTTAGAAATTTTTTGTTTTTGGGTTTTCATATTTTTGGTGTTAATTGAAAACATAAAATCAAAAACAAAAAGATTATTGTTTGGGGAGCAGAAGTCCACAAAAGTTTAGATTAATAGGTGAATGTCCCAAAATTATTTTATTCTCTAACAAGCCTTCTCATGTAAATGGTAATTCGGGCTTAAAGTGTGGATAATGTACATGTTCGCTCATATATTGTGCTTGAACTATGTTAATATTTAGAGTGAATAATGTTGTAATTTGAACTTTTGACCTCCCGATGAACAAGATTTTGATATCAGGATGAGGAACGAATTGTCTCAAAAGTTTAGGTTGATGAGAGAACGTTCAAGAATAATTTTATACTTATAACAACTATTCACCTCAAAACGCAACTGATACTATTTTTAACTTGCAAAGTGGAGTGTGAAAATGGCAGGGATGAAGTGAATCTACACGCATGGACTCTGTAGTTTTATCATAGGTATATGATTAGAATATATATATAGTTGTAAAAGATCTAGAAAGTCTTTGTATATGTATATAATGATTTTGTTGGAGTATAAAACTATTCATGCGTTTTCACCTATAAGTTTAAGCTTTTGGTGAGTTGGTTCCTTAATATGGTACCAGAGCCTTGTTGACCGAGAGGTCATAAGTTCAAATTTCAAAGTCCCCACTTTCAATATTAAAATTCATTTAAGCACAAGGTATAAGGTGGGCCCGTGATTTATCCACGCTTCAAGCCTAATAGGCATTTACGCGAGAGGCATGTTAGAGTATAAAACTATTCATGGGTCTTCACCTATCAGTTTAAACTTTTGGGTTGGTTCCTTGACGGATTTCATATTTTTCATAAATGGAGATTATATTGTGATGATTAGACTAATTTATGTTGTTTCTTCTTTTATAATTGTTTTGCTTTCGAATTTTACCTTGCCAAATTAAAAACATGTTTTAATCGACATTGATAGATTTAACTCTAACTGTTTATTTAATCACGGAAGATTCAAAAGGATTGGAGTATTATTAACTATGATTTGTAATTCAAAAGCAGTTAGAGTTCGAGTTTCCGTGCTCTCTCTACAAGATAAAATATTGTAGGTGATTGTTGCTAGAAACAAATTTTCATACCATTATAAACATATTTGTTCAACCATTCCATTCAAAAAGAACAAAAATCTATTCAGCCACTAAATATAATTTTTTTTTTATAAATATAAAAGATATAGTTTATTCTAAATAAGCCACTTATAAGATTTAAGCCCAACAATATTATATAATCTCTCTAACAACTCTTTTATATATATATATATATATAGAGTGACGTTCTTATGGAAGGTGAGAGCGTGAGAGGGGGTGAATCCTGATCCTTTATTGTAATAGACGGCCAAGATTTGTTGGACATTAAAAAAAATAATTTTCCTCCCATACACTTTCTTTCTTTCTGCCCCATGAAGGAGTATAGGCTGTAAATTTTTTTTTAGTGTTCAACAAATCTTAGCCGTTCATTATAATGAAGAGTCAGGATTAGCTCTTCTCACCCTCTAATAAGAATGTCCCCCCTGCACACACACACACACACACACACACACATTTTTACGTCCATCTATGATGGACAAGAAAATCTAAAGTATCAGCTCTAATGTGATTAGCGAAGACTTTACCTGACAGACTCTGCCACACAAAAACACTAAATCTCCAAATCTAATTTCACTAATCAATCCGCTGGTCTTTTATGAGTATATAGCTATGCTTGGCAAGCAATTTTTTATAGTATTTTTTATAGTTTTTAGCTTTTTAATTAGTTAAACAGCTAATGACACTGTTTCTTAAAAATTTTGTTAGTATTTTTCATAGCGTTTAGCTTTTAACTTTTTAAACTTTATGTATTTAAATTTTATTTATTAATTTATAATAATCTACTAACTTTAATATTTAATTTTATCAAATATATTACCTATCAACCAACAGCTAAACGCTAACGGCCAGTGTCTGTGACAACATTTTGATCGCTAAAAACCCAAATTAAGCCCACCACCATTGGCGACCATCTCTGACCCCATTGCAGCTCGCTTCAACTCATCCAGGTCTCTCTCTCTCTCTCTCTCTCTCTCTGTCTCTTCTTATCTTTTCATCTGCTTCATTCCAATTTTTTTTCTGGCAAACCCTAAGTTTCCATTTTTGCGGTTCCAGTTATCCCACCTAAACCTAATGAAAGAATGGCCTTAGATAGAGCAAATTAGCGGTTAAAACTACGGGTGGCAAACCTCGCTGTATGCATTAGACATTGCTCCTAGGGCTTCCATGTGTGTTATTGTTTGCGGCTTCATTTGATTTGAGTAGTGCCTGTTTGCTTATTTGCGTTAGTCATGCTTATTTCCATTTGACGGAGTAGCGTTTTTTTTAGAGCTGGGGGTCCTTTTGAAACAATTTCTTTATAAGGTATCACTCATGCTTTGATGCTCTCCTGTTGCCACGTCTTTTGCTCATTGCTGCCGACCAGCTTCTCAGGTTGGGGGTCCTCGGAAATAGCCTCTCTTCAGGGTAGCCCCCGGAAGGGGGAAGGCTGCGTACATCTACCACCCCCAGACCCTGCTTATGGGGGAGCCCTTGGAGGCACTGGGTTTGTTGTTGTTGTTGTACCATGCAGGAAAAGGGCTGCGTAAATCAATACCCTTTCAGACCTTGCCTTGGGGGGAGCCTCTTTTCGAAGCATTGGACTGTTGTTGTTGTTGTGGTTGTGGTTCCAATTATGCGGATTGGAGTGGTCTTTAGGCTGGGATCGAATCACATTTCTTATTTGTGGATGAATGAAATTGCATGATTGATATAAATATTCAGGTATCCCTTTCATTCTCACACCGATGTGGGATTCTTTTTTCTTAAAATTGGCCTTGTATATGCGAGTCAGATTTGCACTAGATACTAGTCCCGAGTGAATACTACAGTTTTGCAATCACCATCCTGCACTTTGCATGGTCTGGCTTTGTACTAGATATCTAGTTCTAAGCAAACACTGCAGTTCTGATGTCACCACCATGCAATTTACATGACTTTGTATTAGAATTTTTCTAATCCTAGGTGAACACTTCAAACCGATGTCACCATTGAGACTTAGGACGTGTGGGTTGATAGTTACGGCTACAATCCACTTTGCAACGCATCACACAGTCGACTTGCAACACGTCTGACATTGGCGACTATTGAGTGATATCAACCCTCATAAAATCGGCAATCCAAGGCGCAAGATCAACGGCTTTGATACCAATGATATACATCAAAGGAGGTTTTATCTCGAAAATAATTGGCAATGAGTGGGGTAGCTTCCTTGAATTTGTTATATATTTTAGGGTATTTAGGCCAAAGGTCCCTCTAATTTTCTCATTGTGTCAATTTAGTCCCTCTACAATTAATATTGTGTCAATTTAGTCCTTTTTTTGAAATTAAACTTAAGTTAAGAACATAATGCTTAAGGACACAATCATGTTAGATCCAATTAACTTACTACAAATCCACCCATTAACTTAATTTAACCCAACTCGCAGCCGAACCATTAAAAATTTTATTAATAATTGGGACTAAATTGACACAATTAAAAGTACAAGGACTAAATTGACACAATAGACAAAATATAAGGACCTTTGGCATAAATAACCCTATATTCTAATATCCCTCTCATTCTCCCATCAATGTGGGATTCTTTTTCCTTACAATTGGGCTTGTATCAGAGTTATAGTGTTTGCTTGAGACTGGAAAAACCCTAGTGCAAAGTCAGACCATAAGAGTGCATATGGTGACCCATTGATATTATCTCGGATGGCCACAATAAATCTGGATGACCTAGTTTTCATAGTCTAAACATATGTTCGGGATAGGGACAAAGTCAGGGAAAACCTCTGAAACTATTTCAATATTGGACCTTAGGCAAAAACAAGCAATTGGAAAGCTATAGTCATAATCATCCAAGTTACCAACAAACGAACCATACCGTATCATCCATCTATCAGCCATTTGGAATCTTGTAGCTTTAGGGTTTCCAGTGAAGGATATTAGTGTGTTAGTTAGAGGTGGCCAACGGGCCGGGCCTAGCCCATTGGAGCTTTTGGCCCCAATATTTAGTGCCCGTTTGGACATTATATTTTATTTTATGCTTGTATTTTGTATTTATATTGTTATAATTATATTTTTTAATAAATTATAATACATTTAATTTTATAAAATATATTTGTAATCTTATAACGTATTATTATATTATTATAGTTGTATTTTTTCAACAAGTTATAATACATTTTATTTTATAAAATATATTTGTAATTTTATAAGGCACTGTTATAATTGTATTGTATGTTATATTATATATACATAAATTATTATATATCTTTAAGGAAAAAAAAAGAGGACCTGGGCCTGGCCCAGCCAGTCCATGGCCACCTCTAGTGTTAGTGTTGTCAATGAAGGAGATTAGAGTGTTGGTGCGGTCACATGTAGGGCACAGGCATTGTGGTCAATGAAACTGGGAGAGAGATTGCATGCAGGGGACGTGACAATTGTTATTGGTTTCACCGTTGGGAAAAGGCGATAATTAACTTTATGCTTTTTTATAAACAAAACTACACAAATTAAAATGATATAATTGGAAGTACAATGACGATATTAATACACTTTTGTTGGTGCCTCTAAATAGGCGCGCTTGACAAAGTATAGACTAGAATGCTTTTACCTCTACAATCCTTTTTTCCATTATCTTACACTCATAATCGTTTTCCAGTTTCCCATTGTGTTATTATGTTCTGAAAGCTAAGATACTCTTTAGAATCATGTAGTTTTTACTTTTTAATAAGATTAATACTCAAGATTTCTTGCAGGACTGGAGACCTTTTAAGACTTTACCTCTAGATCTCTATAATGTGCTTTCAGAATGGGAAAACACACGATTACTTATTTTAGCAATGTGCAATGGCTTGGGATTGATGGTGCAAGCTATTCTCACTTTTTTTTTTTTGTCGTATATGGGTTAGTGCAAGATCTGTGTAGAAAGTATCCTTTTGATTAAATTCCATGGGACAAGACAAAGTATAGCGCTACCAAGATTGTGATTCTATGGTGTATTTGATTAAAAAAGAATGCGGGGAATTTCAAATACTAAATTGATGTGAATTTCTTACGGGGAAAGAAAATCTTTTTAGGATCTCTTAGGACAAAGGGTTTTGGGGGTTTTGATCTACAGAGGGTTGGAGGGTTTTATGTTACTAATTTCCGATCTTTTGTTGGTTGCATGATTTTATATTTGAGGACGTCATATCCTTAGTTTTTTGTACATTCTCACTTTTTGTAATAGAGTAGAATGACGTAGATGATCTACTTGCAAATGTTTCACCGAAATGCTCTGTTTGCTTTGTTTTGTTAACCAACAATATGCCCTTTTGTCACCTTCAGCAGTAAAAACTATTGCGGAAAGAAAATAAAGCAATGGCACTTAGGGCTGCCATTCAAAGAACAACTCAGGGAAACATCGGTTGCATGCTCAGTTCGAGAAGGGCAAGCCATGGCCTTGCTCTTCCAGCATCGGGAAGCAGCATGATTTACCAACCGGCTATTGAACCGCCATTTTCACTTCCATCCAATGGCGCCTACTTATATGATGGCATCAGATTTCAGTTCCCCAGTTTCTGTTTTGGTGGGTCCATGGAGCTTATGGCTGTCCCCAAGAAGAAGGTCTCGTTTCTTTCATAATTTTAATCATTTTTATAGGATGCTCTTGTCCTCTTTTTCCCCCTTTTACTCACTAAGGAAGGAGTAATGGCATGAAATGTTAGGAGAAACGGGATAGGAAGTGGCCAGTTTTAGGAAACACCAATGCAGAGGTGGTGTTGTAGATTCTAACTTTTCCACGTTTTGAAAGCATCTCTTGTACTCAACAAATATTTTATGGCCTAGTGAATTTGATCCCTTGTGGACGTAGGCTTAACAAAAGCTGTAAGACATATAAGCCTCGTATCTCCTATTTGCGTGTTTTTTTTTTGTTTTTAGTTTATTTTTCCGTTGGTTGTTTTGACAATAGATTGTTATAGCTTAGGTAATGTTTGATTATTGCGTTTCAGTTTGATCCGTTCAATGTACTCACCGAATATGGGGTTGGTTTTAAGTTTACAAACAGGTTCTATGTCGTTTGACAATATGATGAATTCGAATTTAACTTGCACTTTCATTTGTTCATAGCCTCCAAGTTTTCTTTTCTCTTTCTCTTCTTTTGAGTTCTTTTTGAGTAATTGGGTTGTGTGGGCCAGCTTTTATGCACACTTTGACTAATCCATAGCTTGCACACTGCTCACTTACAAATTTTTCGAGGTGCATTAGGGTGGGGCCTCTTTTAAATAATTGTTCGTATCTAGTGGCAGGATTGAAATCCCAGACCTAATGAAAGACTCGTCCAAATACCTTACCACTTAGCAAGGCTGCTCAAGATTTCAAGCAACAGAAGCAGCTGCTTGGGGCATCTAATTTGCTAAGGGCCCTATCTTATATTACGAATCGAAGTTAGAGAAATAATAATCTATATATGACACATTTTTAACGCTTATATGCGTATAGAATATAAATAACCACATATTAGCTAGTATTACAATATAAAGTTGATTATTCGAGGTGTGTTTAAGTTGGTTTAGACACCTCGGTTATCAAAAAATATCTCACCGGTCAAAACATGCTTCAGACCCCTAAAATCTCAAGGCCGACTCTGCCACCCGAGGATTTCAATGATGTAATTTCTGTGTGCTATTTGTATTGCTCATTTATGCTGATGATTTAGATGCGTTTCCGCTATGCTGTTTTTGCTGCTGCTGTTTGATCTGCGTTTTATGTGTTTTACTCGTGTAATGAGTTTGGTGAATCTTATATTAACATTGATGTGAGTTCAATTTATGATTACAGGTTTCACCCCATAAGAGAGGCATCAGAAATGGACCTAAGGCTCTGAAGCCAACCCCTGTTATAATTCGTTGCAAGTAATGCCTTTTTTTTGCCCTCGTACTGAATTTCAGAAAATTTTATCCATTGATTATATGCGCTATCTGAATGAGCATATTAATTAGTAGCTAGAGCATCCACATTGAGCATGTAAAATTTGATATTTTTGATGTCACAAATCGGAGTATGTATAAGACTCTGAAACGTGGGAGCAAATTGCAGTCTTTAGCAGCCCTCGTTGTGTTGGATTTTGTAGGTCAACTTAAGTTGTTTTTAAGCCTTGCATTTATAATCATTAATTTTTGTATTATCTTCTAGTTTTTAACATGTGAACTCATTTATAACTATTATTTAATAGATAAAATACAATATATGAAAGTCATTGTCTAAGTAAATGTTAAGTGACAACTAATTACATAGTGGCTAGCTCCAAATTCATTATATAAAAATTACCTGTCTAATTTGTAGATCATTCGGTTGATGAAGTAGATTTTTGTTTGATCTAGATTCCCGTTATCTTCAAACATTGTCAAGGTAGATACTTCAGTACTTTATTCCTTCGTGCGGCAACTTTTTTTTCTTTTTGTAGGTAAGCGAGTTGGGGTTGGAAGTTGAACCTAGAACTATCATAAGGTCTCAAACTTTAGTGGTGTTTTGACCACTTGACTGAAAAACCTCATTAGCAAGCTTGTTTTCTCAAGATTGTAGGCATACCCAACAATTTTCTGCCTGAACCCAACCGAAAAACTGGGGTTAAAGGTTTGATGGCAGACCCGAGCCCAAAATAAGATTGAATCTGAAATGGTCCAACCCGATTTCAGGTCTAGTGTAGGAAATGCTTCTATTTTGATATTGGACCATTGAGATTGTATTGGTTGATACTCTATTCTCCTGTGGTACTAGTTTTAGATGCATAAAGTGTAAATGCTATATATAAACTTGAAGAATGACTAAATTTTTTATTTGTTTATGTCTAGAAACTTTTTGCGAGCAAATTAATAATGTCTCATAAATGAATAGATTTGTCTTAGGTTTATTTTACTCCGAAGATCCATGTGCTTTAGCTATTGTGTCAAATAATCCATCTATTTTTAAGTGTCAGTTGTCTTATGGTAAAACTGATGTTAAGTTAATAATATAACTTTTAATATTTGGTCATATCGTATGCAAGCGATCCAATATAAACTTACCCGTTGACCCATTTAAATCTACTCATGACCCATCATTGGCAACTTACTGTTGTTCTTTTTTGGCTGATGCAGGAGTTGTGGCCGTGTGAAATTTCCGCACTTCTACTGCTGCAGCGGCCGTCCTGTCGAGAAAACTGGTTCAACTAGTTGATTATATGCAACACTCCCGTCTTAGACTGGTCCAAGAAGGAGCCCCACAAGGCTAATGGTAAACATCCCCAAAACACAGTAAAAGTCTTCATTTTGATTCATAAATATAGTAATTTTACAAACATATGATTATGCCTTGCTCTACATAAAGCTTACAACATGGATCTCACCAGACATGTTAGCCTGCCGTAGTTGCAGTTATCGATATCGAGAACTTATAGGGGAAAGGGGCATCCCACTTTGGACCCGTTTCACCAAGTTGTGAAGAAACTGCTCTTTTCATAAATATTTTCTACAAAAGCATTTCAATAGGAGTGATTCTATAAGTTTTTAAAGGAGAAGAGTTATTTTTTATTTAAAATACTTTTATTTTCTTGTTAAACGCCTTCAAATTATTAATCATAAAAAGCGTGAGGGAATGGGGCTCTAAGAGGGTCACAATGCCCTTTGAACCCGTGACCCCAAGGTTGGCAAGTTGCATATGGTTTTGCATTTTCCCATTTGAGGATGAAGGATGGAAAAGTGTTCTGCTCGTACGCTTGTGAGTAACTGTTGATTAGGATGTTTATTTTGCTTTCATGACTATCTTATTCTTCTAAGGGTGTATTTGATTCATCGGTTTTTAGCTTATTTTTTCAGCGTTTCTACTTTATAAGTTGCGTACATTTCAGATTTGTATATTTATATAGTGTGGTGTTTTGTTCCATAATGAAGAAAGGCCTTTTCTATAGAATTATTAAGTGTCTGGATATATATCTTTGAGAAAGAAATTATCTTTTATAATTATAAAACGGAATTAATTATATAAATTAACCAATTGTGTTAAGTGGTGGAACTGGCTGATGATGGTGGCGGAGTTGATTATGGTGGTACTGAGCTACTATTATAGTTGAGTCTATTAGCCAGGTGGTAAAGCATGTCCCTTCTCTCTTAGAAATCGTGGGTTCGACCTTAAGGAGGTGTGAATATTATCCCCATTTTCACTTATCAAAAAAAAAAAAAAAAAAAAAAAAACCAAAATTCTGCAGGAGTAGGAGGTAGTTGTGAAAAATTACTTAAGTTATGGTGATGAGCATTGAAGGTGTCAGCTAACTCAGCTGCTAGTCTTTAGGAGTGGTATCCAAGACTTGGGATCGAGCCCCGCCCTCATCGGGGGTATAGGGAGGGCTGTACAAGGGACTTCTTACCAATTTTAGAAAACAAATAATGATAAATGGGGGATGATCAATGTCAGTAGAAGCAGACCATGGTGGCACTGCCCATGAAGATAGGCCTTGCGGTGAGGTGAAATTATAACGGTGAGAAGCTATGGACCATGGTGGCGGCGGCTCATGGTTGTGGATAGTGATTGATGGAATGGTGGCTATGGCGAGAGTTTACTGGTGAGTTGTGGTGGTTAGGGGTCTTAGTCACGGTTGTAGAGAGCTGTGAGTATAGCGAGCTATGGTAGTGGAAGGGTGGTGGTTAACTGGTTCGTATAGGTAATGGTTGTGAAAGTGAAAGTGAAAGTAGATCATGGAGATAAAGATTTAAAGCTAACATTATCTTTTCAAAAATCTTTTTGAATGAGTTGTAAAAAGTATTTAGTTCTACATCTTTTTCTTTTTGGTTGTAAAAGCAGTTATCTTATCTTCGTATTTAAGCTATAAAGAGATGGAAAAGGATCTTTCTGTCAATCAAACACTAGTTTCACAGTCGATCGGAGCTTTTTAAAAGATTTAGCTGGTGAAATGCTAAACTAAATGCTATCTAAATTGATAGGATAAAGTTATTGATTTTTATTTTTTTTTTGAAAATGTTTTTTGTTTGCCCTTTTTGATTTTCTTAATAAACTAAAAATTGTGTTTTGAAAACAGTCTTTTATTTTTTATTTTTTCAATTAACATTTAAAATAGAAAAATTAAAAAATTAAATTAAATAACAGTGATTTCTAAAAAATTATAATTTTAAATTTTAAAAAAACTCAAAATGTATGGGGTTAAGGAAAGTGCCATGCTTTTGGCTAAAAGTCAAGCCGTCCCACCCAATTGCATATTTAATATTTATTATTAATTAATACCTTTTCTTTTCTTACTACCTCGGTAAACTTTATGTTACATTTTTCTTTTTATTGTTGATTCCCTATCTTAGGGTATGTTTAGTTGAGCTTATTTCAGCTTATCTTTTTTTTAACTTATTTATTTGAATAAAATCTGTCTATTTAAGATCAGTATCTTTTTTTTTAGTGAAGTGTTTGGTTGTGCAGTGCAGAAATATCTTTTTTACAAAATAAACCATTTTAATATAAGTTGAAAAAGTAATTTATTCACTATAATCACAAAAATGACTTAATAATATAAATTATCTAATTATAGTTGATAAGAGAAAATCATAATAATAGTTGGTCATGGTAGTGAAAGTGGTGAGTATGGTGACCCATGACTATAAAATGTGTGGTGGTCGGTGGGAGTAGTGATAATAGTTAAAAGTAGGTTATGGTGGTGAAGATTTAATGTTAATAATGTTTTTAAAGCATTTATCTGAAATAAGTTGTGAAAAAGATCCAGTTTTGTATCTTTTTTTGCTTAGTTATAAAATAGTTTTTTTATCTTTCTATTTAAGCTATAAAAAAGATATAAAAAGATCTTTTATGCCAATCAAACGCAAGCCTTGTAGTCAAAAAGAGCTTTTTAACAGCTTTAAGCTGTCAAAAAGCTAAACTAAATGCAGCCTTAGTAATGTATATTTGAGCCAGGCTGAGTAAAAGCTCGTTAGGCTCGAGATTTTAGTTGTTCTGAAGCTCGCCAAGCTTTCAGACATCCGACTCGGTGAGTTCAAACTAAGCTTGCAACATTTAGGCTTATTGAGATCGTTCTACCCCTATTTGTGTTTGTTGAGGCTTGAGATCAACTCACCTACGCTTAAACATGGTTTGATAGTACATATTTAAACTAATAATTTATAGTAAGATAGGTTCGTTAAATTGGTGAGCCTACAATCTGAACTAAAAACAACCCAAACCTTGACCCTGACGGGCTCATAAAAGTTATGTTTTAAACAAATTTTTTTTGATTTTTGATTTCTCAAAAAAATTAATTTTTTTAAATGAAACTAGTTCAAACAACAACAATAATTCCATTGTCTCAAGGGCTACAGCAAAAGCGGGGTCAGGGGGAGTTGATGTACGCAGCCTTCCCCCTTCAGGATGTTAACCTAAAAAGAGGCTGTTTTTGAGGGCCCCTAACCTAATACTAAATACTAATTAAGTAAAAATCAATTTGGGGTTAATTGTTATGAGTTTTTAAACTGCACGAAAAGAATATCAATTTGATTCTGAAAGATCTGTAGAATCGTCATCGCTCGTAAAATTTGGACGGCTATTAGTCATCTTTTTGAGATTTTTGGCACTAATTAAATAATAAATTATATAAGTATTAATATATATAGGGCACGATTTTTATGAGAAGGTGATAGTGTGAGAGGATTAAATATTGACCGTTCGTCACAATAGACGGTAAAGATTAAAAGATCTTATTGTGAACCTCTTTAAAAAAATAAAAAATGCCAACAATATCCTTCCCCTTCTTTTCTCCTTTTCCCTCCAACCTTCCTCCTCTTTCTCACCCCCTGCAGCCGCCACCCGCCACCGGCTGCCCCTAGCCCCAAATACAGCATCCTTTCCCATCTCTCTCGTTCCACCCAACAACCCCCACCTCCCTTCACCCCTCTCCCTGCGGTCGCCATCCGTCGGCCTGCCGAGAGGGGTTGTATTTGGGGGTTGGGGTGATTGGTAGTCGGCGGTCGGAGGCGGTGGCCGACGATAGGGGGAGAGGAGAGAGAGGGAGGAGGGAGGTGGAGGAGGATTAAAGGGAGGTTGAGGGAGGGTTGGAAAGGAAGGGGGGGGGGGGGGGAGCGGGTTGTATTTGGGGGCTAGGGGCGGTAGGAGGCGGCGGTCGATGGCCGGTGGTGGGGGGTTGGCGGCAGGTGGCCTCTGCGCGGGGGGGGGGGGGGGGGGGGGGGGGGGGGGGGGGGAGGGGGGAGAGGGTTGGAAGGAGAGGGAGGAGAGAGAAAGGGAAGGGTATTATGAGTATTTTTTATTTTTTTAACGGGGTTACATTATTAAGATCGTTTAATCTTGGTCGTCCATTGTGACGGACGGTCAAGATTTAATCCTCTTACACTCTCACCGTCTCATAAAAATTGTGCCTAATATATGTATATAATGACATTCTTATAAGAGGATAAGAGTGTAAGAGGGGCGAATCCTAGCCCTTCATTGTAATAGACGGCTAAAATTTGTTGAATATTAAAAAAAAAAATTAATAATTTACCGCCCATATTCTTTCATGGGGCTGAAAGAAAGAAGGGATAAGGGAGGGGGATTATTTTTTTCCAATACTCAACAAATCTTGGCCGTAAATTGTTAATTTTTTTAATGTTCAATAAATCTTGGCTGTCCATTACAATGGAGAGCCAGAATTCGCACCTCTCACACTCTCACTCTCTTTTTACTTGTCTAATAAGTTTTATTGAATTATTAAGTTGTAATATACTAAAGAGTTATTTACGTTAATGTATTTTACTCATTGTGTCAATTTAGTCCTTTACTTTGAATTGCTTTAATTTAGTTCCTCTACTATTCATATTGTGTCAATTTGGTTCTTAGAGTATAATTTATATTAAATTTTTTATGAAATTTTAATAGTTCAGCTAAGGGTTGGGTTAAATTGAGTCAATGGTTGAATTAATAGTGAATTATTTGCATCTAATATGATTGTATAGTTAAAAATTACGTCATTAAATTAACTTGAATTTGATCGTTGGACTAAATTGACACAATATAAAGAGTACATAGACTAAATTGATACAATTAAAAATATAAGAACTAAATTGACACAATAAGTAAAATACAGGGACTTTTGGTGCATCCGTCTAAAGATCTAAGGGGTCTAAATTGAATTTGATCAATGGATCCTTTTTCTTTTGGTAATTCTACAGCAATTTAAGTATACTGTAACTAGTTAATATGTTGGTTTTTTAAATATTATATGTTCATTTGCTTACAATATATAATTTAAGAGGGTACCAATACGTAAGCATCGGATCCCATTAAAACTCCGAAGTTAAGCGTGTTAGGGCGAGAGTAGTACCAAGATGGGTGACATTGTGGGAAGTCCTCGTGTTGCACCCCTCGGATTGGGGGTTCTCGGAAACAGCATCCCTTCAGGGTAGCACCCTGAAAAGGGAAGGCTGCGTATACCCCCTGTTCTGCTTAGGCGGGAGCCCTGGGGGCACTGGGAATGTTGTATTTGGTTACAATATATAGTTTTTACTTCACTAATTTTTTTAATTATAAATGGCGATATGCACCGAAACAAAGTGATAATATAGCTAATTTTCAAAAAAGAATCCTATTCAAACTTGGGATGTTTGGCTAGTTTATATTTGTTAACTCACGATCAAACCCTACGAAAATCGAAAAGTCACAAAGATGTGTAAGAAGAAAGCCAAGTACTTGTCGCCACAACTGCTTAAGAACTTGATTGCGGAGAAGAATGTACAAGGTGAGTCTAGGCTACTTGGATTTGATGAGGCGTAGTCAATAGAAGATAGGAAAACACGGGATGTTTGTTCTCTATTACAGATTCGGTAGGACGAAGATAAAGATAAGATTATCGAGAACAATCTGTTTGAAAGAGAATTAAGATGAAATAGTCACTGTAGCATGTTAGTGAAAAATGCATCGCTAGAAGATTAGTATTGCATACTATTCCAAGTGTGTCGCTTCGTTTTTGCTTGTTGATGTGTTGGCTAAGTTTTTACTTCAGCTAGTAGGTTTGGAGAGCTGCAGTTGCTTCGGTGCGAAGGCTTTTGGAGTTGATAGGCTTCTGCTAACTATACAGATTTTGGGTGAGTTTCTTAGGTTGTTTGATTTGTATAATTTTTCGATGCTATTCTGTATTTTTTTCTTTGAGTTTTACTCATATTCCTGATTAACTATATAGATATTGACTTCAATTACCTAAGATCTAGATGATGCGGTTAAAACTAGGAAGAGTGGTTAGATTACCCCAGTCGAAGTTTAACTGGGTTTTGATAGGGAAATTAGGGGAAAGGAAGAAGAATTAGAGAGAGAGAGAGAGAGAGGAGAGAGGAGAGTGAGAATTTATTTAACATTCAAATCATAACTTCCATTACAAATCTAAACCCATATTTATAGATGGGGAGAAGATAACTAACTAATATTGTAACTACGTAATAAAATAAAAAATAACCTAGATTATTATTAAAATAAAGTTATTTATTAAAATATTATTTAATCATATATCTAGCACATAATTAATTTATTTTTCCTGTAACACGATTGACTGTGACAGATAAGGATGGCAATTTAAGCCCAATTCGTTGAATATTTTTATGTTGAATTTGGATGTAATAAATGTGTTTTAAATGGATTTGGATTTGGATGTTAATAAATCGATTTTGGGTCGGGTTAGATTTGGATGATGTCAAACCCAAACTGAACCCGTCCCAAATTCGGCCTCGAACTTCTGTTAAGTGTAGGATATACTTTAAAATTACTAAATTTTGAGTTTTTAATATACCAACTAGATTCTAATATTTTTTTATCACTTTGGAATTTGTTCTAGATTATAATATCCTTTATAAAAATCATGATGTAACACCTTTATGTATAAAACTTGATAATTAAGATGTTTTAGAACTATTGTCTAATATTGCATTGTTATTATTATTAGATGAAATATATATATATATATATATAGTGATTTGTCTAAATATTGTTTTTTAGGTACTATTATTGCATTGTTATTATTATATAAATTGAAATTAGTTTGTAGTATTATAATTTATTCTGAGATTTAAATGGATTATAAATTTAGACTAGATATCCATTTCACCTGATAGATTTGAATTTAGGTTAATTTATTATAAAATAAATAATTTTTTTAAAAATTTAGGTTCGATCAAATTTTTTCTAAATTAAATTTAAATAAGGGAAATCGTACGGATTGGACCCCCCAGCCCCCCCTTAATGTTTTTTAGACCCCTTTAACCTTAAATAGACTTTTTTGGATAAAAATGCCCTCCCACCTCACCCCCTCCATCCGTCCTCTCTCTCTCTCTCTCTTTCTCTCTCCTCATTTAATGTAAGGCAGGCAAAAGTACACTTTTTTGACTTTTCACTCTCGTTTTCTTCTTTTTTTTTTCCTTTTGAATTTTTTTTGTCAAAAAAAAAATATAATTTCCAAATTTGCCCTTTCTTCTTCTTCCCTCCCAGACCTTGTTTAGGTGTGCTTGAAGTAATTAATAAAATCATACACTGTATATGATGCATTATAATGCTGTAAAGTGAACTTATACAGGTGTATCACAAGAAATTAGTGGTAAAAGGCTTATCATACACAATGTATGATAGGTTATAATGGCATAAAATCAACTTTTGCTGGTTTTTTCAAGTAATAAGGGTTATAGTGGTCTGAAACCGAATCATACACTGGGTATGATGCGTTTTAATGGTGTAAAATAAACTTATTCAGGTATATTTCAAGCAATTAGTGGTAAATGACTTGTCATACACAATGTATGATAAGTTTCAATGGCATAAAATCAACTTTTACTGATTTTTTTAACTAATTACTGTTACAGTGGGCAGAAATCGAATCATACAATGGGTATGACGAGTTAAAATGGTTAAATATGAACCTTTTCAGGTATATTTCAAGTAATTAGTGGTAAATGACCTATCATACACAAATTATTATAGGTTTTAATGGCATGAAATCAACTTTTGCAGATTTTTTTATGTAATTACTGTTGCAGTAGTCTGAAATCGAATCATACACTGGGTATGATACATATTAATGGTGTAAAATGAACTTATTCAGGTGTATTTCAAGCAATTAGTGGTAAATGACTTATCATACACAATGTATGATAGGTTATAATGGCAAAAAATTAACTTTTGCTGTTTTTTTCAAGTAATTAGGGGTATAGTGGTCTGAAATCGAATCATACACTAGGTATGATGCGTTTTAATGGTGTAAAATGAACTTATTCAGGTGTAGTTCAAGCAATTAGTGGTAAATGACTTATTATACACAAATTATGATAGGTTTTAATGGCATAAAATCAACTTTTACTGGTTTTTTCTACTAATTACTGTTACAGTAGGCTGAATCGAATCATACAATGGGTATGATGAGTTAAAATAGTTTAATATGAACCTTTTCAGGTATGTTTCAAGCAATTAGTGGTAAAAGACTTGTCATACACAATGTATGATAGGTTTTAATGGTATAAAATCAACTTTTGCTCGTTTTTTCAAGTAATTACTGTTACAGTGGGCTGAAATCTAATCATACAATGGGTATGATGCTTTGAAATGGTCTAAAATGAACCTTTTCAGGTTTGTTAAAACAATTAGTGGGAAATGACTTATCATACACAAAGTATGATAGGTTATAATGGCATAAAATTAACTTTTTCTATTTTTTTTCAAGTAATTAGGGGTACAGTGGGCTGAAATCGAATCATACAATGGGTATGATGCGTTTTAATGGTGTAAAATAAACTTATTCAGGTATATTCCAAGTAGTTAGTGGTAAATGACTTGTCATACACAATGTATGATAGGTTTCAATGGCATAAAATCAACTTTTACTGGTTTTTTCTACTAATTACTGTTACAGAGGGCTGAATCGAATCATACAATGGGTATGATGAGTTAAAATGGTTTAATATGAACCTTTTCAGGTATGTTTTAAGTAATTAGTGGTAAATGACCTATCATACACAAATTATTATAGGTTTTAATGGTATAAAATCAACTTTTGCTCGTTTTTTCAAGTAATTTCTGTTACAGTGGGCTGAAATCTAATCATACAATGGGTATGATGCTTTTAAATTGTCTAAAATGAACCTTTTCAGGTTTTGTTAAAACAATTAGTGGTAAATGACTTATCATACACAATGTATGATAGGTTATAATAGCATAAAATCAACTTTTGCTATTTTTTTTCAAGTAATTAGGGGTACAGTGGGATGAAATCGAATCATACACTAGGTATGATACGTTTTAATATTGTAAAATGAACTTATTCAGGTGTATTTCAAGCAATTAGTTGTAAATGACTTATTATACACAATGTATGATAGGTTATAATGGCAAAAAATTAACTTTTGCTGTTTTTTTCAAGTAATTAGGGGTATAGTGGTCTGAAATCGAATCATACACTGGGTATGATGCGTTTTAATGGTGTAAAATGAACTTATTCAGGTGTAGTTCAAGCAATTAGTGGTAAATGACTTGTCATACACAATGTATGATACGTTATAATGGCATAAAATTAACTTTTGCAGTTTTTTTTCAAGTAATTAGGGGTACAGTGGACTGAAATTGAATCATACAATGGGTATGATGAGTTAAAATGGTTTAATATGAAGCTTTTCAGGTATGTTTCAAGTAATTAGTGGTAAATGACCTATCATACACAAATTATTATAGGTGTTAATGGCATGAAATCAACTTTTACAGATTTTTTTATGTAATTAGTGGTATAGTGGTCTGAAATCTGCTTATATACGTGTATTTCAAGTTTTATTGGTGTATGATGCACTTCATACACGGTGTATGATGGGTTATATTTGTGTAAAATCAGCGTGTATTTGTGTATTTTTGGGATGTGTATTTAGAAAAAAAATATACATTTTGAGTATAGTAATCCGTACGATTTTCCTTCAAAAAGCCCCTCCCATTCACCCCCCCCCCCCCCCCCCCCAACCCGTCCCCTTTCTCTCTTCTCATTTAATGCGCACTCGATTACTGTACTTTAGCCACTCCTCACTCCATTTTCTCTCTCTTCATTTAATGCAAAAGTACATATTTTTACTTTATGTCATGTAACTTGCTTCTCACTCTATTCCTCCCTTCTTCTCATTTTCCGCCCATTTACTCACCTCTTATTCATGGTATTTGTTACTTTTCTCTTAATCTGAATTCCCCAAGTTTATTTTTCTCTCATTTTTCTCTCAATCTGCTACATTGGGCCCTCGGAAGAAGAAGAAGAAGAAGCCGTTTTAAGATCGTGTTTGAAGCTTCGTGGCATTGCTGTAGGTTCAACGTTGAGTCCTTACACACATTTCACGGTTTTCAGATCAGATACTGAAGGTAACATGACCATTTGCTGACATTGTCGTTAACGTATCCTTGTCCTATGAGGTCGGTGTGTAAATGATGTATTATAACTTTCTTTTGGTGTGTTTGAACTCATTAGTGGTGTATGATTAGTCATACATCGTGTATGATAGGTTTTAATGGTGTGAAATCAACTTGTTTAGGTGTGGTTCATGTAAATAGTGTTGTATGATCTATCATACACCGTGTATGATAGGTTTGAATGGTGTGAAATCAATTTGTGTTTGTGTATGATGGTGTATAATCAGTCATACACTGTGTATGATTGGTTTTAATGGTGTATAACTAACTTGTGTATGTATATGTTAAGTAATTAATGGTGTATAATCAGTCATACACTGTGTAGGATTGGGTTTAATGGTGTATAACCAACTTGTGTAGACGTTTTTTAAGTAATTAGTGGTTTATGAGTAACCATACACTGTGTATGATTGGGTTTAATGACGTATAACCAACCTGTGTATGTATATGTTAAGTAATTAATAGTGTATAATCAGTCATACACTGTGTAGGATTGGGTTTAATGGCGTGTAACCAACCTGTGTATGTGTATGTTAAGTAATTAATGGTGTATAATCAGTCATACACTGTGTAGGATTGAGTTTAATGGTGTATAACCAACTTGTGCAGACGTTTTTTAAGTAATTAGTGGTTTATGAGCAACCATACACTGTGTATGATTGGGTTTAATGGCGTATAACCAACCTGTGTATGTGTATGTTAAGTAATTAATGGTGTATAATCAGTCATATACTGTGTAGGATTGGGTTTAATGGCGTATAACCAACCTGTGTATGTGTATGTTAAGTAATTAATGGTGTATAATCAGTCATACACTGTGTAGGATTGGGTTTAATGGTGTATAACCAACCTGTGTTTGTGTATGTTAAGTAATTAATGGTGAATAATCCATCATACACTGTGTATGATTGGTTTTAACTGTATATATAATGGGGCATATTAAACCATACACTGTGTATGAGAGCTTCAAAGGGTGTATGATGAACTTATTTTGGTGTCTTTCAAGTACAGAATGGTGTATGGCTTACTATACACCGTGTATGATAGCTTTGATTGGTCTAGGATGAACCTGTTTTGGTGTCTTTCGTGTATAGAATGTGGTATCCTTAACCATAGACCGTGTATGATTGCTTTAAAAGGTGTGTGATGAACTTGTTTATGACTGTAACGCAAATCATACAGCATGTATTCTTTCTTAAAGTAGTGTTATTTGTGTATTATGGTTTTAAACCAATCATACACCGTTTTTAGTGGTTTCAATGCTGTACTTTCATTCCACCCTAGTGTGTTTCATGTCAATTTTGCTTTGATATCATGTTTTTTTCTTGTCCACAGTAATGGGTGATGCTGCTATTGCATGCGTTCTGTACAGTGGCCACTTTAGGGAGAGGGCAAAGTACGCTGGTGAAAAATTGGCTTATATTTTTGTGGATGAGAAAACTGACTTCGCTGGTTTGCAAAGGACTGTGGCGGAGGTGATTGGTGCTCAGTTGGATGCGGGTTCAAAGATGCATTTTCAATCTTTCACCGCCGTTCCGGCCGTGCCCTTGTACGATGTCGTTGACGATAGGTCCGTTATGTTTTGGAAGGTACTAGCCAAAGAAGATAGGGCGAAGCATCCTTTGATCGTAACTGTAGAGTCATCCGGTGACAGGAATCCTAGCTTCGATTGGCAATGAACTCCCTTTCAAACAATCCCCGATGGTGACGAGAATAGTGGCCGTTCGCACCCTGAGGTTCCCGAGACTTCTGGTGGATGTATGGATGCGGGGATGGAAGAAACAGCCCGTGTAGATGCATCTGAGGTAGATTTGAACATGCCTATTGTGACGGTTGAGGCAACAGCAACAGGTGGAGATTGGAAAAATTCCAATCAAAGTGCATGGGATAATTTGGACAATATCAATTTATCCCAGGTGCAACCGACTGTACCTGATGCCTCACCTCCAGAGGGGCACACTTACGAGCATCGTAACATTTCCCGTGAAGACCCTCTGATTGTCGAACCTGAATTGGAACGGAATGCGGAACCCAGCGGTCAACCGAATGTCCACCCTGACATCCAAGCTGCTGGTGATCCTCGTTCTGATGATGAGGCTGGCTCCGGTGATGAGAGGAGCCGGATTAACGAGGTATATGCGCAGGGCCGGATGGTTGAGGATATTGAAGTCGATCAAATATTTATGACGAAGAGGGACTTGTTGACTAACCTGGCAGTGATTGCGCTTAGGGAAAAATTTGAATTCAGGAGCTACAAGTCGAACAAATCCTTAACGGTTGTCCGCTGTGCACAAGAGGGCTGCACATGGAGGGTTTGGGCTACGTGGGTAGCAGATGGTGGCTGCTGGATGGTTACAAAAGTAGAAAAGAACCACAACCACCCTAGCGATCTCACCACTGTTAGACACAGGCAGGCAACTAGTTGGGTCGTCGGGGAGTGCGTCCGCAAGAAACTTGTGAACCCCGGGAGAGTGTTCAAGCCACGGGATGTCATAGATGACATCCGAAGTTGCTACGGTGTCGATATCAGCTACAGTGTTGCTTGGAGGGCGAGAGAGTTTGCATACGACAATGTTAGATTGGGTACGGTCGAAGAGTCCTATGCATTCTTGCCTGCCTATCTGCAAGTCCTCAAACAGACTGACCCCGGTACCACATTTTATTTACAGACAGATGATGAAAGTAGGTTTCAGTACCTCTTCATTGCGTTTGGTGCTTCACTTAATGGGTACCGGTTTTGCCGGCCGGTTGTGAGCATTGACGCAACACATCTGAAGGGAAAGTACCGGGGTGTTTTGTTCATGGCCGTTTGCCACGATGCCAACCAGCAAATTTTCCCGATTGCTATCGGCATTGGTGATTCAGAGAATGATGCATTGTGGCATTGGTTCCTCAGTAGGTTGAAGGAAGTAACTGGGGAGCCTGCTGGCCATGTCATTGTATCCGATAAACACCGAAGCATCCAACGCGCGGTGGAAGAACTTTTCCCTGTCACATTTCACGGGCTCTGCATGTACCACTTGCTGAACAACTTGAAGGCCAAATTCAAGAGCAACAGGAAGTATTTGGATCAGTACTACTACAAAGCAGCCAAAGCATACAACATTCAAGAATTCCATAGTTTGTTTTTCAGTTTATGTTGTGCCATACCCGGGGCTAGAGATTACTTGGAAGATGTGGGACTGGACAAGTGGACTCGTTCCCACTCCCCTTGTCGTCGGTACAACATAATGACGACAAACATTTCGGAATCCATGAATGCTGTATTGGTCAAGGTACGTGGCTATCTAATTACAGCCCTTTGATGAGTGTAGGCTACTGTTGCAGAGGTGGTTTCACGAAAGAAGAGCCAAGGCTGAAGCTTGCATCAGTACAATGTCCCCCGACGTCGGAAAAAAATTACAAGACAGATTCAAGTTAGTAAGAACGATGATGGTAAGCTCCGTACATATTGTCTTGTTTAATCCCTACTACGAAGCATGTTTATAGCATGTTGGTGCTCTTCGAATGTGAAATCCGCTAATTTTGGTGCCCTTAGAGTGTTTCGTTGCTTATGTTTTGTTATTTTTTTTAAATTTTTTTTATTTTTCTCATATTTTTGTATTTTGCATGCACCTTGGTTGTTTGACGCGTTTGTCTATTATTGTGGTAATGCAGATATTGCGAGCTGATGATCATACGTTCGACGTCATCGATGGGGAGAAAAACTTTGTAATAGATATGTCGCTCTAGACATGTACCTGCCGCAGGTTTCAGCTTGAGCAGCTTCCATGTGAGCATGCGTTAGCAGTGGTACAGCACAGTCTTTATGCTCTGTACGACTTGTGCTCGCCGTACTTCAGTAGAGAATATTGGTACGAGTCATATAGAGGCGTCGTCTACCCCATGTCGCACATAAGTGACTGGCGTATCCCTCGTGATGTAGCTGACATGAATCTTCTTCCACCCGACGTTAGAACCTCTTCTGGGAGGAGGCGGAAGAGGAGGATTCCGTCTATCGGTGAGGAGCATGTTCATCAAAGGTGCAGTCGGTGCAAGGAACACGGGCATAACCGATCCATGTGCAAGAATCCAATTGCTCTGCATCCTAATGGCGAATGCACCTCATCCAACTCCAGCCGTCCATCTCAAGTCCCTCCTCCAAATTAACTTATAGTCTTCAAATGTACAAATTTTACTTGTGACATACCTATATAATTTCGTTTTACCATAGGATTTACATTGTACATTACCATAGGATTTACGTTGTATCCAGTGTACTGAAAATTGTCAGAAGGTTGTGATGTGTATGTAATAGGGTAATGAAAATTGTGTATATTTCCATACTGTTGTATATTCCTGTAATGAAAACTGTCAATGAATTGATTTGAAGTTGGTCCCAATTGTGTGTTCTAAGTGGTTGATGTGTTTTTCAAGTGTGTTACGATGTATGTCGACATGCATGGATGGTGTATCGCCACACGTATCAGCATCAAAGGTAATTCATACACCACTAAGTAGTTGAAACACGCTTGTAGAAGTTGATTTCACACCATTAATACTGGTCATACACTAAGTATGGTAAGTCATATACCACTAAGTAGTTGAAACACACTTGTACAATTTGATTTCACACCATTAAGACTTATCATACACTATGTATGGTAAGTCATACACTACTAAGTAGTTGAAACACACTTGTACAAGTTGATTTCACTCCATTAAGACTCATCATACACTATGTATGGTAAGTCATACACCACTAAGTAGTTGAAACACACTTGTACAAGTTGATTTCACACCATTAAGACTTGTCATACACTAAGTATGGTAAGTCATACACCACTAAGTAGTTGAAACACACTTGTACAAGTTGATTTCACACCATTAAGACTCATCATACACTATGTATGGTAAGTCATACACTACTAAGTAGTTGAAACACACTTGTACAAGTTGATTTCACACCATTAAGACTCATCATACACTATGTATGGTAAGTCATACACCACTAAGTAGTTGAAACACACTTGTAAAAGTTGATTTCACACCATTAAGACTCATCATACACTATGTATGGTAAGTCATACACCACTAAGTAGTTGAAACACACTTGTACAAGTTGATTTCACACCATTAAGACTCATCATACACTATGTATGGTAAGTCAAACACCACTAAGTAGTTGAAACACACTTGTACAAGTTGATTTCACACCATTAAGACTCATCATACACTATGTATGGTAAGCAAAACACTACTAAGTATTCGAAACACTATAATTGCCACAACTATCAATGAAATTGTGTACCAAGCAATATAAATGCCCTTGTTGATTTATATGGATGAGGCTGACCGGTTGGGGTGGTTGGTGGTTGAACATTGAATGTTCAGGGGTCATAATGGACTACAAAGCAAGACATTTAATAACCTCAACTACCACCTACTTTATCATACCCTCTCCCACGGTTCTCCCCCTATAAAGGGATGAGATGGACAGGAAGCCAAGCATATACGGTCCTCAATATATCGACCCGTTTAAATTCCTAATGTAAGTGGCTCTAGCAGCGGCGGTGGTGGGCCAGTGACAGCTGAGACACAAAGAGAGGTGGCACTTCTACGGATCATGTTTCATCAACGGCCTACCAAGCAATTAGTGGTGTATGATCAATCACACATGGTGTACGGTGTATGATGAGTTGTAATGGTGTGAAGTTCATCCGCATGATAAGGATCTTGAACTTTGTATGCATGCAGTGGATGCACTTTACAGACAACATATGCAGAGGGACAACTGTATGTAGTTCCAGCAGTTATATATGTCCAGTTTGTCATACAAATTGTACGCAGGGTTTTAATGTGTGTCAAGTTCTACGTATCATACACAGTGTATGATGAGTTTTATGTATGGTAAAATCACGGGCTGTGCATGTATTTTTAAGTTTGTTGGAAATTATTGGTGTCACACCATTAATACGCTGTGTATGATGAGTTATATGGGTGAAAAATTAAGTTCTACAATTGTGTTTTAGGTACTTAGTGGTGTATAACCAATCATAAACGGTGTAGGATGAGTTTTAATGGTTAATAACAACCTTTGCACGTGTGAATACATCAATAGGAAAATACGACATCATTGAAATATCTGTAAACTTACATACAACTTTCAATATAATGAATACAATGTAAATCCTTTGGTACAAGTATGCATTTTTATTACACCATTTGAAAATACATCAATAGGAACATACAACAACATTGAAATATCTGTAAACTTACATACAACTTTTAATATAATGAATACAATGTAAATTCTTTGGTACAAGTATGCATTTTTATTACACCATTTGAAAATACATCAATAGGAACATACAACAATATCGAAATATCTGTAAACTTACATACAACTTTCAATATAATGAATACAATGTAAATCCTTTTGTACAAGTATGCATTTTTATTACATACAACTTTCAGTATAATGAAAACAATGTATAATGAACAACGTAATTTTATTGACATGTATGCATTTGAAGCCGTTTATTCCTTCCGTGTCTGTACAAGTGTACAGAAGTATACAGCCGCAATTTCCCCATCTGCTCTTGCGTGCATTGGGAGATGCTCAGTCCTTTGGTAAGCAAAAATTCTATGAACTTTACAACAAAAATTCCACAGTCTGACCTGCAGTTAATATTAATACAGATTCCACAGTCAGAAATTATACATCATTGCAAGTAATGGCTATTTTGCATCTACTTCATAACCAAAAGTCCAAATAAACGGAATAGTAAAATTGCATGGGAAGTAGATGTCATACCCCCCTTGTTGTGGACATTCATTCCGTTTGTAAGTTATCAAGAAAGGCTTACCCTTGAACTGTACGAGGTCCTTTCGGACATCCCAAAAATTAACCAACGCTAGAGGATGTGGAAGCAATTTTGCAATTGGTTCCACATGTTCTAATCTTGCTGCCCTGGATTTGGCGGAGTACAAGGAATCAAATACCTGTATCCGCCAATCATTAAGACGGATGGCAGCAAGGAACCAATGTTGATTAGGTTGATTAATGGGCATGTATATCCGATCCACGTTGCGGCAGCTGACCCCATACGTGGCATCCCCGGCAAGGAACTTAACGATCAACGAATCAAAGTCAGTAAAAGCTGACTCAAGCGGGATTCCACTGTTTTGAATATGTTTTAGTAGGGGTCCAAATTGAGGAGCAACAGTTGTGTCCGCGCATGTTTCCCTCTGGTCGAATTGCTCTGGCCACTGATGTTTCTTCTCCAAAATGTAGTGCAGAATTACATCCATTTCCTGCGATTCAAAACTAATTAGTTGAGACAAGTTGATTTTACACACATAAACAAGTTCATTTTACACAGTTGAACCCTATGACTAATCATACACCACTCTTTATTCAAAACACACTAACACAGGTTGATTTTACACCTTTAGCATCAACCATACACGGTGTATGACTAGTAATACAATACGTACTTACTTAATACACAATAACATAAGTAGATTTAACACAGGTTGATTTTACTTATTAGTTGACACACGGCAAAACTATCATGATGGGAAACATACCTCATCAGTAAGCCAGGCGTCCTCGTTTCTCAACCGATACCAAAATTGACCCGTTGTCACAGTCAAAACAGAGAAATCCATTCGTTGATCATTAGGTAACGGAAAGGGGGTCTTCAAATCTCTGTAATATACAATACCAAGCATGATATATAAGCATACCATAAGAAAGATGATTTCAGACCACTGTAACAGTAATTACTTGAAAAAACGAGCAAAAGTTGATTTTATGCCATTAAAACCTATCATACATTGTGTATGACAAGTCTTTTACCACTAATTGCTTGGAATACACCTGAATAAGTTCATTTTACACCATTAAAACGCATCATACCCCGTGTATGATTCGATTTCATACCACTGTAACAGTAATTACATAAAAAAAACTGCAAAAGTTGATTTTATGCCATTAAAACCTATCGTACATTGTGTATGCCAAGTCATTTACCATTAAGTGCTTAAAATACACCTGAATCGAATCATTTTACACCATTAAAACGCATCATACCCAGTGTATGATTCAATTTCAGACCACTGTACCCCTAATTACTTGAATAAAACAACAAAAGTTGATTTTATACCATTTTAACCTATCATACATTGTGTATGACAAATCATTTACCACTAATTAATTAAAATACACCTGAATAAGTTCACTTGATACCATTATAGTGCATCATACACAGTCTATGATTTTCTTTTAGACACCACTAATTACTTGAAACACACCTAAGAAAGATGCATTCTAGAAACATTTACATACAAATTATCAAAAAGCATCGTGCAAAATCACACTCACTTAGCGACCGTTGCGTGGAAACTTTTGTAAAAATCTTCAAAATCTTCTATGTCTTTGTCGGAGGGAGGCTGGAATGGATTGAAGGGCAGAACTGGCTCCGGTCCAGGATGGGTAATTTTTCCCCGTTTGCTCTTACCCTCCGCAGTCCATTCCTCATCTTTGTACTTGGGGTTTGGCTTGGGGTCCCTCCTCTCTTGCCCCAAACTACACACTGTCTCGGACAATGTCAACAAGTTTTCAACGCCTTCCACATGCGGTGACGATGGTTCCTTGAAGACATTTTCCTCGGCCCTAGATGGCATAGCACATAGCAAAAGTCAATAAGCATCAACATGCATGAAAACATAATAAATTGGGACACTAACAAGGAATCTAGTGTCTTACCCAGTACGTACAGGAGAAACTATTATGGCTTGCTCAATCGGGGATGGATGAGCGGAAGTCGATGAATATAAGTGCGGTGATGTGGCCTGCGCTTGACGGTCTAAGAGCAGCTCCTTAATCAGTGCATCCTGAGCCTCAAATCGTCGTTCGTACATTTGCAGCATTCGCTGGTGCGCTTCAAGCTGCATCCGTACCCTTTGCACCTTTTTATCCATTGCTTCGAGTCTCTCCATAACCTGCAATAAGTCCTCCAAATTGGCATAATCAGCAAATTTGAATAATATAGTATCCACACGGATAAAAATGCGATTAAATAAACATAAAATAATTCATCATACTGATTGGTCCGCCGAATTGGTTGACGTAGGATACGGGTCCTCCCTGGATGCCGGCAACGGAGGTTGAGTTGCCAATGGTTGTGGCTCCTCACCAAGCTCTGCTGGCATTGCCATAACAGGAGATTGAAACCCCTCCTCAGCATCCTCAGCATAGGGAATGCCTTGTAGATTAGGCTGACCGGCTTCCGCACTCGTCAGTCTAATCGGTTCGGCATTCAATTGCTGATCAAAGGAAGATACATCATATACGCGTTAGTAAAATTACAAAACACACTTCTAACCCAAAATATATGAAACATACAGTAGTAAAACAATAACAACATAGTGTATTTATTACCTGATCAAATACCGTTGAGAGCAGAGCGGAGTACGGAGCCTTAACGGACATCTTCCAGTTAAGGATCCGCCCAAGAGGCTGGTCGCCAACCCTCACCGCCCCAACCTTGGCAAGTTCTTGAAGGGTTTCCAGGGAAAATATGGAAACCACATTGTAGAACCCATGGACGGAGTAGGTATTCTCCAAACCGTGGTGCATTCTTGCAGCGAAATCCTTGAGCTTCCGCACCAAGAATTTCCAGCTCAAGGATCCCCATGCAACACGATTGAAAGAGTCCACATCGTCCACGAGGGCCAGGATGTTCGGGTCAATGCCCGTTCGCTTGCGTTTGGCAAACAGTAGACCCTCGGCCAGGTACGCAACAGCAAGCTTAACCTGGTCCTCCATGATGGAGCAGGTTCTGCATGCATCAAAAAGCTGCTGCCTAGTCATCCTCTCCCTCATGCCATACTTGGCAACCAGCCTGTTGGGACCACCGCGTACATCTTCCACACTGGCATATCTCAAGCCGGTGAGAATGCAAAACTCACTCCTCCCAAGGTGCACTACCTTCCCACCAAATAAGAATGATAACTCCTCAAGATTGGGGTTGGCCACCTGGTGGAGAAGGACAACGTGAATGAGACTATACCAGAAGCTGACATTGGTCTCACTCAGCCCAAGCAGATGCCCGACATTGTATTGTGAGGCAAGGGCAAGCTGTAATGCAAAACACTTTTAGTTAATATGGGATCATAAATGTCATTGTCAAAAGTCAACATAATTAAACTAGATACAGTGTCAAACCTTGGCTTCGTCGTCCTTCAAGATTTCCTTTATCTCCGTAATAACCTTGGTTGACAAACCTATTTGGTTGACTTGGAGGAATTTCCAGAAACCCCTCGGGAAAATGTAATCAACCTCAACGGCAGGACGGCTCTTCCTACGTGTGTAAAATGCCATCTGAAATAAAAGCAATACACCATTAACTGAACACAACCAGACACACTTTGGTTCTACACCATTGAAACAAATCGTACAGAGTGTATGATTGATTATACACCACCACTAATTACTTATAATACACAAACACAAGTTGGTTATACACCATTAAAACCAATCCTACACACTGTATGATCAATTTTACACCACTAATTACTTAACATAAACAAACACAGGTTGGTTATACACCATTAAACCCAATCAGACACACTGTATGGTTGCTCATAAACCACTTACTTAAAAAACATATACACAAGTTGATTTTACACCATTAAAACCAATCCTACACACTGTATGGTTGCTCATATGAAACATGTAGAAGTTCATTATACCACAAAGGTCGATTTTACGTGAAAAAAAACCACAAAACATGCACAAGATCATTTTACACAAATAAAAAATACTAATCACAAAGCCACTAACACCAAAACCCTAAACCCTACAAAAATAACTCTTAATCACCTTCGAAAATGGTGATTAAAGACTGGAGCAGCTATAGATCAAGGATGAAGGTGTGAAAACAGAGGTCAGACCCACGGGAACGACAATCGCAGCTGAAGTAGAGGAGAAAGAGGATGAACAAATTCGGAAAGAGGAGAGAGAGAATGAACGAGTGAGAGAAAGAGGAGAGTGACTGGTGGCTTGTAAAACAAGTTGCTTATGGGGAAGACAGAAAGGCGGGAAGGGGTTTTACAGCTGTAAGTAAATGAGGTGAGAGCAGGGGTACGGATGGGATGGCATTAAATGAGGAGAGAGAAAGGGGACGGGTTGGGAGGGGGGGGGTGAATGGGAGGGCCTTTTTGAAGGAAAATCGTACGGATATACTCAAAATGTATATTTTTTTTCTAAATACACATCCAAAAATACACAAATAAACACTGATTTTACACAAATATAACCCATCATACACCGTGTATGAAGTGCATCATACACCAATAAAACTTGAAATACACGTATATAAGCAGATTTCAGACCACAGTACCCATAAATAAATGAAAAAACCTGTTAAAGTTGATTTTATGCTATTAAAACCTATCATACATTGTGTATGACAAGTTCTTTACCGCTAATTACTTCAAGTATACCTAAATAAGGTCACTTTACACCACTATAACGCATCATACCCAGTTTATAATTCGATTTCAGACCACTGTACCCCTAATTTCTTGAAAAAAAAAGCAAAAGTTAATTTTATGCCATTTTAACCTATCCTACATTGTGTATGATAAGTCATTTACCACTAATTGTTTCAATTACACCTGAATAAGTTCATTTTACACCATTAAAACTCATCATACCCATTGTATGATTCGATTTCAGCCCACTGTAACAGTAATTAGTTGAAAAAACCAGTAAAAGTTGATTTTATGCCATTTAAACCTATCATACATTGTGTATGACAAGTCATTTACTACTAATTTCTATGAATACACCTGAATAAGTTCATTTTACACCATTAAAACGAATCATACCCAGTGTATGATTCGATTTCAGACCACTTAGCCCTAATTACTTGAAAAAAACAGCAAAAGTTAATTTTTTGCCATTATAACCTATCATACATTGTGTATGATAAGTCATTTACAACTAATTGCTTGAAATACACCTGAATAAGTTCATTTTACACCATTAAAACACATCATACCCAGTGTATGATACGATTTCAGACCACTATACCACTAATTACATAAAAAAATCTGTAAAAGTTGATTTCATGCCATTAACACCTATAATAATTTGTGTATGATAGGTCATTTACCACTAATTACTTGAAACATACCTGAAAAGCTTCATATTAAACCATTTTAACTCATCATACCCATTGTATGATTCAATTTCAGTCCACTGTACCCCTAATTACTTGAAAAAAAACTGCAAAAGTTAATTTTATGCCATTATAACGTATCATACATTGTGTATGACAAGTCATTTACCACTAATTGCTTGAACTACACCTGAATAAGTTCATTTTACACCATTAAAACGCATCATACCCAGTGTATGATTCGATTTCAGACCACTATACCCCTAATTACTTGAAAAAAACAGCAAAAGTTAATTTTTTGCCATTATAACCTATCATACATTGTGTATAATAAGTCATTTACAACTAATTGCTTGAAATACACCTGAATAAGTTCATTTTACAATATTAAAACGTATCATACCTAGTGTATGATTCGATTTCATCCCACTGTACCCCTAATTACTTGAAAAAAAATAGCAAAAGTTGATTTTATGCTATTATAACCTATCGTACATTGTGTATGATAAGTCATTTACCACTAATTGTTTTAACAAAACCTGAAAAGGTTCATTTTAGACAATTTAAAAGCATCATACCCATTGTATGATTAGATTTCAGCCCACTGTAACAGAAATTACTTGAAAAAACGAGCAAAAGTTGATTTTATACCATTAAAACCTATAATAATTTGTGTATGATAGGTCATTTACCACTAATTACTTGAAACATACCTGAAAAGGTTCATATTAAACCATTTTAACTCATCATACCCATTGTATAATTCGATTCAGCCCTCTGTAACAGTAATTAGTAGAAAAAACTAGTAAAAGTTGATTTTATGCCATTGAAACCTATCATACATTGTGTATGACAAGTCATTTACCACTAACTACTTGGAATATACCTGAATAAGTTCATTTTATACCATTAAAACGCATCATACCCATTGTATGATTCGATTTTAGCCCACTGTACCCCTAATTACTTGAAAAAAAAAACAGAAAAAGTTGATTTTATGCCATTATAACCTATCATACATTGTGTATGATAAGTCATTTACAACTAATTGCTTGAAATACACCTGAATCAGTTCATTTTACAATATTAAAACGTATCATACCCAGTGTATGATTCGATTTCATCCCACTGTACCCCTAATTACTTGAAAAAAAACAGTAAAAGTTGATTTTATGCCATTATAACCTATCATACATTGTGTATGATAAGTCATTTACCACTAATTGTTTTAACAACACCTGAAAAGGTTCATTTTAGACCATTTAAAAGCATCATACCTATTGTATGATTAGATTTCAGCCCACTGTAACAGTAATTACTTGAAAAAACGAGCAAAAGTTGATTTTATACTATTAAAACCTATCATACATTGTGTATGACAAGTCTTTTACCACTAATTGCTTGAAACATACCTGAAAAGGTTCATATTAAACCATTTTAACTCATCATACCCATTGCATGATTCGATTCAGCCTACTGTAACAGTAATTAGTAGAAAAAATCAGTAAAAGTTGATTTTATGCCATTAAAACCTATCATAATTTGTGTATGATAAGTCATTTATCACTAATTGCTTGAACTACACCTGAATAAGTTTATTTTACACCATTAAAACGCATCATACCTAGTGTATGATTCGATTTCAGACCACTATACCTCTAATTATTTGAAAAAAACAGCAAAAGTTAATTTTTTGCCATTATAACCTATCATACATTGTGTATGATAAGTCATTTACTACTAATTGCTTGAAATACACCTGAATAAGTTTATTTTACACTATTAATACGTATCATACCCAGTGTATGATTCGATTTCAGACCACTGCAACAGTAATTACATAAAAAAATCTACAAAAGTTGATTTCATGCCATTAAAACCTATAATAATTTGTGTATGATAGGTCATTTACCACTAATTACTTGAAATATACCTGAAAAGGTTCATATTTAACCATTTTAACTCATCATACCCATTGTATAATTCGATTTCTGCCCACTATAATAGTAATTAGTTGAAAAAATCAGTAAAAGTTGATTTTATGCCATTAGAACCTATCATACATTGTGTATGACAAGTCATTTACCACTAATTGCTTGGAATATACCTGAATAAGTTCATTTTACACCATTAAAACGCATCATACCCAGTGTATGATTCGGTTTCAGACCACTGTACCCCTTATTACTTGAAAAAACCAGCAAAAGTTAATTTTATGCCATTATAACCTATCATACATTGTGTATGATAAGTCTTTTACCACTAATTTCTTGTGATACACCTGTATAAGTTCACTTTACAGCATTATAATGCATCATACACAGTGTATGATTTTATTAATTATTTCAAGCACACCTAAACAAGGTCTGGGAGGGAAGAAGAAGAAAGGGCAAATTTGGAAATTATATTTTTTTTTTGACAAAAAAAAATTCAAAAGGAAAAAAAAAATGAAGAAAAGGAGAGTGAAAAGTCAAAAAAGTGTACTTTTGCCTACCTTGCATTAAATGAGGAGAGAGAAAGAGAGAGAGAGAGAGAGAGGACGGATGGGGGGGTGAGGTGGGAGGGTATTTTTGTCCAAAAAAGTCTATTTAAAGTTAAAGGGGTCTAAAAAATATTAAGAGGGGGCTGAAAGGTCCAATCCGTACGATTTTCCTTTAAATAAAGATAAATTTAATTCAAACCCCACCCATTGCCGTGACAGAGAAGGGAACATGGGGGGCGGTGGTTATGAACCTAGGAAAGCGAACCTCTTTCCCAAACAACTTGGCTGCTGACCAATTTCAAGTTACTGGGTGCGCCCCATTATTTAACTACAATCATTTTGCTACTAATATTTTATGTTATTTAGTAAAAAAAATATTAAATTTAATCACTGCTTTAGAGAAACGAATGTATCAACAGATTGAATTGTTAAATATTACCATTAGAGTCTTTTTATGGTACAGTAATGTTGCTCGTTTTTTGCTTCTGCTTGCTTCTTTAACAATCGAATCTGCTGATACATTTGTTTTTCAATAATAGACAAGTTATACGCTAAGAATATAATATGAATAATCAAGTTATAGGTTAGGATTTTTGGTAAGGTTATATGTATAGTTCGTCGAACATAAAAGAGATCACTATTGAACCATGAGATGAAATCTGTCATAACTTGGATCTCTAAGGTCAATTTAATGTACAATTTACTCGTAAATTTAATGCACTTATAGTCATTGTCCATTTTAAAACACGGGGTTTTTCAAAATTTTGTATAACCTTGATGTTTAGGCTGACTTTTATGCTGGTGGATTAGTCCAAAGTTATACACATTGTCCACTAGAAGGTGTAAATGAGTCGAGTTAGCTCATGATGCATTGCAAGTCAGCCAAGCTGAGCCGATTCACTTAGCTTGTTGAGCTGAATCCTTTATCTTATCGACTCGAGCATGTCTTGTAAAGCTGGAGCTCATGAGCTTGCAAGCCCAAACAAGCCTATCTTACTATAGTTTATTTGCTTAAATATGTGTAATTGAATCTACTTTGAGCATAATGAGCCAAGCTCTAGCCTATGTTGAACTGAACTCGAGCTGATGATAGGGTCGGACATACCCATTTTTTTAGGTTTTGCTTTTCAAAATATCAATTCTTAATATTAATAAGTTTTGCGATTAGAATTTTCATAATGTGTTGTATATAAGGGGCCCCATTTGAAATTTTTACTTGGTGCCCCAAAATCGTCAGAACCGGCCTCAGTTGATGAGCTTGAGTTGGCCTTGCGTACATCTCTACTATCCACTCATAATTTCTTTACATGCAACATAGTAGATTTTTGGCTTGTTTGGCCGAGCTATGAGAAAGTTGATTTTTTCAATGACACATCTATAATAGTCTTTTTGTCTGAAATTTTTTTAATTTTTTCTTTTTGTTTCTACTTTAAAAAAGTATTACTTTTTATTTTAAAAAAATAGAAAAATCTATCCTATTCTTATTGAAAATTATTTTTTTTAGATTAAATACCCTTAAATCCTAAAAAAAAAATTTTAAATCAGACAAAAAAAATTTAGTGATGAATCTCGAACAAATAAATTATTTAAAATTAAAATTGAATCCCTGCGGAGGATGGAATCTAATTTCAAAAAAGAGAGGCCACCGTTATAAGTAGCCACTAAGAAGACAGAATCTCTGCGGCAGTCCAGGAATCGCCCGCCATTTTCACGGACATAAATGCCTTTTCTTTTTCTTTTTTTTTTTTAACAAATTTTTGTGATTCAATCTCAACCGTCCGTTTCTTTTATGTCTTTCAGTAGCGGTTGATGTCTCCTTTCCCCAGTTTTCCGTCTACATTCTTTGTTCTTGTTTTTTGCTGTCAAGAAACTATATTTCTCAAAAGTTTAAGCTAATGGGTGAAAGCCAAGGATTGATTTTATACTCTAACATGCCCCCTCACGCAAATGCCCGTTTGGGCTTGAAGCGTGGATAATGCACAGGCCCACCTCATACCTTGTGCTTAATTATTTTAATATTAAAAGTGGGAGCTGTTGAGATTCAAACTCCTGACCTCTTGGTCATCAAGATTCTGATACCATGTTAAGGAACCATCTTTCCCAAAAGCTTAAGCTGATGGGTGAAGGCACAGGATTGGTTTTATACTCTAACACTTGCTACTAATTTTGTGCCAATTGCGTGCTCTTTCGCTGGTCCATAATTGATAATAAATTAGAATTATCGATACAGTCGATTATGACTGTATCTTGTTTTTGACTAATTTTGGAGGTGATATAATCCCGGGTGTTGATTGTTTTGGGTGAATTCAAGATTGACGCAACTCATTTAATTTGGGTTTGAAGGACTTATGATACCATTTATTAAGATCACCCACAGGATAACGAATCCTAAATCAAAGAACAATCATATACAAAGGGGATGGGGGGAACATTGGAATTTACGTAGTTCAGCCGAAGTCTGCATCCACGAAGGGGTGCACAATAATATCATTATAATATTGAAGTTTACATGCGCCGTTTCTCAACTCTCAACTCTTAACTCTTCCTCAACCCTAATAGTAACATATACATCCCCGTGTATTTATAAAGCCACCACACCGAAACTCTAGTATGTCATGGCTCTAAATAGAATTAACCCAATCGCATTTCTAATAAATCAGACCCAATACAACCAAGCTCCACACATAACCCAATAAGGTTGAGTTGGGTTGGGTCGGTTTTTAAGTTAATTGGGTTTTATTGAGTATATATATAGGGCCAGTGTTGATATTTTCGGGGTCTCAAGCGAAAATTTCAAATGGAGCCTTTTATATACAACAAATTATATTTATTATAAAACTTGTTAATATTAACAATTGATACTTTAAAAGCCATAACTCAAAAATTTCTATGTCCCTAAAATTCGGGGGCTTCAAGCGGTTGCTTAGGATACTTGAGGTTGTATTGTATCCGAACCGATGAATATAAATTGACTTATGGGTTTTGTGGTACAAAAAGGTATTGAGAGAAATGCAAAAAGAAGATTATAGGAGAGGGAAGGAGATTAAGTATATATCTATAAGTAAATCATAACTCACATCTCTAAGCAGATCAGCTCATTCACCATTTAAAAGTGAAGCCGTTTTTGCGTAGGTTCTTTGTTAAAGACAGTAAGCTCAAACAATAAAAAAGTGAAACAAGACCAAGGTTTGGGTTGTTCATTTGGTGTATGTGATGTAAGATTTTAAATACTCCCACTTTAGTTTGAACTTTAGCTTAGTATTTACATGGAACGGGAATGAGGCTAAGTTGTAACGAGAAAACTTAATATCATCCTTTATTTGACATCCGTATATGGCACTCGATATGAAATTAGAGGCTTGTGTGTCCGAAGCTCAGAGGATGGATTTGGTACTCCAAACAAGATGGGTGAGTACAGTCATGGCGAGTAGATTACCTTAGGTGAGCATCATTGGTTTATTCCCTACCTCAGCAAAGAGTCACTAGGGTCAAGAGACCAAGATAGAAACAGCTGACGAATAACTTGTGAGAGCTTAAGTAGGCAAGTAACTTTCCAAAGGTGACTGAGTCAGATAACAGCACTGTTAGGTCCTATACAGCCACCCCTTTCTCGCCTACTCATACTCGCCCATGCCCATGCCCATGCCAACTTGGATATCAAACTACCAATAATATGAGAAGTGAACACAAGAAATGTTAATGGAACATTCATTTTTTTTTTTTTTTAAATAATAACAAAGAATATTGTTATATTTTTTGTCAATTATATCATTATTTTTCAATTGAAGCATAATATCTCAATTATCAGAGTAGTTTTTCAATATAATTTTTAATTAATATACTTCATTATTATGTGCTTATCAACACATGAGATAAATCCCTTGCTTAAACACACTTTTTCAATGTTTTCTCCTTATACTGGATAAACTAGATAAAAAGACCAACTACTAGTCAAAAGAACCATATTTTTTTGCCAAAATATGTGGCACAATCTTTACAGGTGGCGTTTTTATGAGAGGGTGAGAGTGTGAGAGGAGTCATTCCTGACCCTCCATTGTAATGGACGGCCAAAATTTGTTGGGTACTAAAAAATAACAATTTATGGCCAAGATTTGTTGAGTGTTGAAAAAAAAAAAAGCAATTTCCTTCCCTTATCCCTTCTTTCCTTTTGCCCTATGGGCCGTAATTTTTTTTTTAGTGTCCATTACAATGGAGAGCCATGATTGACTCCTTTCATTCTCTCACCCTCTCATAAGAACGCCACCCCAATCTCTACTATATGTACCATAATTCTTATGAGAAAGTGAGAGGGACAGATCTTGATTGTCTATTACAATAAACAGTCAAGATTAGCCATTTTTTATGAGAGAAAAAAAAAATTTCCAACTCCTTCCCGTTCTCTCCCTTCCTCCCCTAGCACTTACTTCATCTCTCTTACCCGAGCCACATATATTAATTAAAAGTTCTCCATCTCAAAAGTCTTCACTTCTTCATCTTTAAATTTATAGAAAATCACTTCATCTCCCCTCGTTTAAACATTTGCTCCTCTATCTACATACATATATATCTGTGTTTATATAAGAGATTTAATTTGTGATAAGATAAACTTTTCTACTCTTAACTTAAACATACATAAGTTTTTATATAGACAAACTCTATATTTTATTTGAGTTAATAATATAATTTACTAATTATAATATATAATTATAATTAATTAAAATTTAATAGATAACTCTAAATTTTAGGAAAATTATCACTTAGATATTCTAAGATTTAAACATTTGTCAGTTAGATATCTTAATATTTTAATATATATATAATAGGGTATCTTAAGGTTTGAATATTTTATCATATATGAACTCTATGAAATTTTTGCAAGAATCTAATTATTCTATATCAACAATACTAACGTACTACATGATTACGATATTGTAAATAAGTTATACCAGTGTTTTCATTAAAAATTTGGTGAATTTTGATAAAATATCCACTTTATATCGATGTAAACTACCTAAATATTCTGCCACAATCATGTGTCATTTTCTTTTTTTGGGCAACAATTATTAAATTCTAAGAAAGATATTAACAAGTATATTATCGAATTACAATATATCAAATTTTGATAAAAGATTATCTGATTATAAAATTTTATAAAAATAATAAAATATTTAAAACTCAACAACAACAACAGCAATAACAAACCCAGTGCCTGAAAGTTCCCGCTTAAGCGGGGTCTGGGGGGTGGATGTACGCAGCCTTACCTCTTCAAGGTGTAAACCTGCCGAGAGGCTGTTTTCAAGAATTCCCAACCTTATTGAGTTGGCAATACGAGGACTTCACAGGAGGTCGCCTATCCTGGTACTACTCTAGTCCAAGCATACTTAATTTCGGAGTTCTAATAGGATCTGATATATTAGTGCATTGTAAATGAATCCTATTTAAAACTCAAGATATCCTATATATATTAAAATATCAGTTATGTATGTGATATTTTTTTATTTATTTAATTTTATGCAATGTAGGCAGCGAAAACAAGACCAACAACCAGTCTCTCTCCTCTGTTTCCCCACCTATATAAACCCCTCTCCACCCTCCCCTCTTCCTCATCTCATCCACCATGACTTCTCTCTCCTCCACCGCGCTTCTCCTCTCCGCCACCGCCCTCCTCCTCCTTCTCCTCCCCGCCCCCTCCTCCACCCTCCCACGGCGGACTCCGGCTGAGCTCCGGCACCTCTACAACCACTGGCTTGCCAAACACGGCAAGTCCTACAACGGCCTTGAAGAATCCGACAAGCGATTCGAAATCTTCAAAGATAACTTGAATTTCATCGACGAGCATAATTCTGCAAGTCGATCGTATAAATTAGGGTTGAATAAGTTCGCGGATCTTACTAATGAGGAGTATCGGGCGGTGTATTTGGGTACCCGACCCGACCCGGTTAGGAAGGTCCTGAAAGTGAAGAAGCCTAGCTTAAGGTACGCAGTTCGGGTCGGTGAGCGGTTACCCAAGGCTGTGGATTGGAGAGAGAAAGGTATGGTTAGTGCGATCAAGGATCAGGGCCAGTGCGGTGAGCCTCTTTTTTTTCTCCTATTAATAATCTTTATTAATTTTTTCAAAAGTTTAAGTTAACAGATTAGTTCTATATTTTAATAATCTTTATTGTTCGAAAATTAACTATTCTAGAAGTTTAAACTGTTCCGAGATGATTCAGGAGTAGTTTTATGTCTTTCATATATGCAAAAAACTTTGTTTATTATTAGGATAATTAAATAATATTGTGATATTATATATATATTTTGAATTGAAAAAAAGTGTTTTTAAATAAAATATAATTTCTTTTGAACTTTTAAATAAAAGCAAAACTTTCAACCTAAGTAGAAGTAAAAGAATTTCGAACAAAAATACTTTTGAAAAACATCTTTTTTTCACGATTTAACCAAATAAGGCTTATATGAACCATCTATTTAGAAAGTTTAAGCTTTATTAATGAAAATATTCCTTCATATGAATGTCCCTCGAGCATGAATTTATATTAATATTAAAAACGATACCTATTAGAATTTGAATTCATAACCTCGTCAAGTCTTAATCGATAAGGTCCTCTTATCATAAGGAAAGATGAATTATCTTAAACATATATAAGATGTTAGGTCAAAGAACTATCCATTTTTTTATTATTATTTACTAGAAAAACCTTTAGAGGTTTTGTATTGGGTAAATTAAATACTTTAAAAAAGATATAAAATTTCAAACTTATTTATGTGAAAAATTGAAAATTTTCTATGAGTTGAACAATTCAACAGAGATGGATTGTTAGATTACATATTGACTGTTAGTTAATATATAAAATAAAATAGATTGAAACACCATGACTCTTAAGTTTTTTTTCAATTATCAATGACTGTTAGTTGAGTTAAGTGAGGTCTAAAATATAATAAAAGTGGCAAAAAGTCACAGGGAAAATGGAGATGCAGGGTATCGATCCCTGTACCTCTCGCATGCAAAGCGAGCGCTCTACCATCTGAGCTACATCCCTCTTGGTTTGTTTTTCGGTTTTTTATTTATTTAAAAATTTGACCCGTATTCATTGCAGTTAAAGCCGGCCTGCTTTTCATAAAAATTGTAACAGAAAAAAATGAATCGAAACTGAATAGCTTAAACTGAATCATTATTGTTGGGTAGATAATTGAAATGATAATAGAATCGGTTAAAAGGGAACTTACGTCAAATTAATAAAGATATAAAGGAGATTGTAAATCAAATTTTATGATTGATTGTTGATAGAATTAGAATCTTTGATTGATACTAATTTTGTAGACAGTTACCAAATCGATAAACTAAACTTTATGTTTAATGGATCTAACCTTACACATAAAAGTCTAAATGTTACTTGTTGTGTCTTATCTTTTTTTTCAAAGTACTAGATATATATATAACTTATAAAACGTTCGACATATACAATATATGATACTAAACATGTCAATATAGGGAGTTGTTGGGCATTCTCGACCATCGCAACAGTGGAGGCCATCAACGCAATTGTAACGGGGAATTTGACGTCCTTATCGGAGCAAGAGTTGGTGGACTGTGATACAGCTGTAGATCAAGGATGCAATGGAGGTCTCATGGACAATGCCTTCGAGTTTATCATCGAAAACGGAGGTATTGACACCGAGGAAGACTACCCTTACAAGGGTGTCGACGGCCAATGTGACCTCTCTCGGGTTAGTAACATTAACTTATGTACTTTTCATAGCCGATCTTGATTATCTTAGATCATACACTAAGCTTTCAAAGCAAGAACACACATTGATATTGCAAAAAGCAGTCTAAGGAATTGTTTAGATCATAACTTGGCTGAAGCCTTTTAGACACTGGATTTTTTGTTATTGTTGTTGACTCTATTCATTGTTTTGTTATGTAAAAACACAGAAAAACAACAAAGTGGTGAGCATAGACGGGTATGAAGATGTGCCACCATACAGTGAGAGAGCTCTGAAGAAAGCCGTCGCCCACCAACCTGTTAGCGTCGCCATTGAAGCTGGTGGAAGGGCTCTCCAGCTTTATGAATCGGTAAAAACATCACACTTTCAACAATTTTGTTTTGTGTATATTCACGTTTCAAGTCTACTATATATTCAAATGAGATGTCATATCGAAAAGTAAAACCAGATAACCAACTCGGTCAAGATAGCATTCATACTTTGGTTTTCTTCCCTGTTCATTTCTATATAAATAAGTATGTTTAACAATTGTTAAAACTGATATTTTTCCTACAGGGAGTGTTCACAGGAGAATGTGGGACAGACCTAGACCATGGAGTGGTAGTGGTTGGGTACAGTACAGAAAATGGCACTGACTACTGGATCGTCAGGAACTCTTGGGGCATTGAGTGGGGCGAGAATGGCTACTTCCGGATCCACCGCAACTCCCACACATTCACGGGCAAGTGTGGGATCGCGATGGAGCCATCTTACCCGGTGAAGACCTCGTCGAACCCCGTAAATGCCGATGGCATAGCCAGCAGTGCTTAGATAGTCTTTGGTGATTAGAAGGGCAACTTAAGATTTATGTTGTATTGTGATTTATTGGATTTGCAAAGGCTATTTGGATGCAAAATTTATGTGTATAGTTTCAAGTTTATGTCATTCCATCTGCAAGAACATAGCAGATTAATTGTTGCAATTTACTTTCATTCCAGTTAATGGTATCTCTCTATTTGATTGATGGTTTCTTTGGTTTTGTGTCATGTTTTGTTCTATTGTGCCTCGAATTTGTCTCGGTTTAGAAACGAAGGCTATGGAATAACTCAGATGGCTTGGATTGTGATGTTAGACGTGATCTTATTGTTTTCTCCGGGTTACGGTTTTAGGTGACTACATATGGGATGTTATGAGTAAAACTGTATTGGGTACGTAAACCGAATTCAGTACTTGGTGATTTTATCGTAAACAGGTTAGTTATTCCTTGGACAGATTCCTCATTTTTCAGGGTGGTTTCCTATTTTCGAACCCTAGATATAAGAAACGATGGCAACAAGAAACAAAAGGGTTTCTCTCAAGCGAAATTGAGGATAAAATTTTGTCTCGTACGAGGAATTTGACATTCTTCTTAAAGCTATTTTTCCGATAGTTTGGTACAGAGATCCGAGAAGGCACATGCCAAAAGAGCAATCCCAAAAACCAAAAAAAAAAAAAAAAGGCTCAACAAAATCTAACTTAGAACGACACAAGGAAAACAATAAGTATAACCTCGTAAGAGCATCATCATTTGTGCTAGGGGTGTAAATGACCCGAGCCGCTCACACGTAACTCGTGAGTAGATTGGATAAAACTCAACCACAAACTCAAATTTACCGAGTTCAAGTTCAAATATCGAAACAAGTCAAGTAGTTCAATTCTCAACTCGATACTTGATTATCTCAAGGAAAAAAGGAACATACACAGTGTCTCAAAGGCTCCCGCCTACGCAAGGTCTTTTGGCGGGGGGGGGGGGGGGGGGGGGGGGGGAAGATGTACGCAGCCTTCTCCCTTCAGGGTGTTAACCTAAAAAAGGCTATTTTTCAGTACCCCCAACCTGAGGGTAAGGACTTCCCAGGAGGTCACCCATCTTGGTACTACTCTCGTCCAAGCACACTTAACTTTGGAGTTCTAATGGGATCCGGTGACGGCGTGTTCGTTCCCTCTTTGGTACTCAACTCAATTTGGTACTCGAATTGAGTTCAACTAGATATTTGACTTCCTTTGTTATAGACTCGAATTGCACTCAATAATCACTCGTGGTGAAATGAAAAAAATTCCCGAGTATTTCACAAAACTTAGCTCATGTTGCATATTAATACATTGGTGATCCAGGATTGTTTTTGTTAAAATCTAGTGCAAGAAATAATCAGTCAACCGAATTGAGTATAACTAATGGTCGCGATAATATTACAATGGAGTAAATATGTTGAACCTTATTATACATAATAAACGAGCACTCGAGTCAAGTTGAGTACTCAAAAAGTTAAATCGAGTAAGAGGTCAAGCAAAATTAAATACAAATTGGAGTACCAATGTAATTAATCGAGTTCGAGTTGGTACTAAGTTACTCGACTAGACTCGACCCGACCGATTATACCCCTACTTGATGCATCTTGTAAAGCTTTACCAGGATCCGTGGAGTTCACACATGTAAAATCTGTATAAGTCCAAGAGACGTTCCTTTCTAAAATTAATAAAGTTCTCCTAAAACTCTAAAATTAATAAGAAAATTTTCTGGTTTGAATTGTTTTCTACGATTCAAGTAGACCAACTAAAAAAGAGAGAGTTGATTCATTCTCGACAAACTTGATTCATGAAAGCTGTAAAAAGAAAATGAAAAGTCCTAACGGTAATTATAGAGCCTCGAAGATACTAAGCCACACTGGGGAACAACAACTACTTTTGCACTATGACAACTAGGAATGGCAGTGGGATGCGTAAAACCCTCTACCCGAGGATACCTGCCCCGTTTGGAACAGGTACGGGTATAAGTGGGGCTGGTAGTGGGTATGGGTGAGGTGTACCCGCCCCGTACCCGTTACGGGCATGAGGCGAGTACGGGTATAGTTTTCTACCCGCCCCGCCCCGGCCCGCTCCATACCCGCCCTGCCCCACCTCATACCCACTATACCCGCTTCATTTTGTACATAGTTAACTTCCAAATTAAAAAAAAATGTGTTTTAATTCAATAACCCAAATTATTTATCAATGTTATAAAAAAATATAATTAGTTTTTAAAAACAGTATTAGATAAATTAAGAGAGCAACGTTTGAGGTGGTTCGAACATGTTAGAAGGAGACTGGACAACACTCCAGTAAGGAGGTGCCAACAGCCCCTTACTACACTAGGCAGGAGAGGAAGAGGCAAGCCAAAGAAGAGAGGAATGGAGATGATCCAACAAGACCTCACCCACCTAAACCTTAGGGAAGAGATGGCCTTAGATAGAGCCCAATGGAGGGCTAGTATAGGGGTTATAGATGCTTCAGTTGGAGTAGGGTAGTCTAGCTTATTAGTGCTAGGTCGTGTTATCCTTCTGGCACACTTAGATTGGGTACTTGCTCCCATGAGCTACTACCTGCATGCTTACCTACCCAGCCTATCCTTTGATTTCTGCCTGATTTTTGCTTGATGTGGCCTGTTTTGTGTCTTGTGTCTTGTGTGCTTTGTGTATGTTGTCTTGATCGCTTTGCGCTCTTTTGTTGCCAGGTTTCCTACTCTCTGCGGCGGACCATTCTCTCAGGCTGGGGGTCCTCGGAAACAGTCTCTCTTCAGGGTAGCCCCTGAAAAGGGAAGGCTGCGTACATCTACCCCTCCCAGACCCTACTTTTGCGGAAGCCCTTGCAGGCACTGGATTTGTTGTTATTGTTTTTGTTGTAGTTTTTAAAAACAGTATTAAATAACTAATATGAATGGTTATAAACAATCGTTTTCTATGCACATTTGCAAGGGTACAGGACAGGTAATGAATATCCGGGGTAATAGGGCGAGTATGGGTATGAATTTGTACCTGCCAGGGCGAGTATGGGTATCTACTTCATACCCCGCTCCATTGCCATCCCATTGACAACCTCACTCGAACTGGGGTTTTTATTTCAAGTGCCTTCTGCATAAAGGTACTATCTGTTAATTTTTACTGACATGACAACTTAGAAATAGGTTAGTGTCATGAACCTTGCCCTTCTTAGGAAAGTAAAGCTTACATTGTACTCCATTGTTACTGATGATTTAAGCAACGAGTAGTCAGCCTTCGAGCATTATTCTGTTCAAAAGGGGGAAACAAAAAAAAAAATTGTACACAAAATTATATATATATATATATATAAATGGTGGCATTCTTATGAGAGTGTGAGAGTGGCAATTCCGATCCTCCATTATAATGGACGGCCAAAATTTATTAAACATTAAAAAAAAAAAATTACGGATAAGATCTGTTGATTATTAAAAAAAAAAAAAAAAAAACTAATTTTCTTCCCTTATTCTTTCTTTCTTTCTGCCCTATAAAGAGATATAGGCCGTAAATAATTATTTTTCTTAATGTTCAACAAATTTTAACCTTCTATTGCAATAGAAGGCCGCTACCATATATATATATATAATATTATGAAGGTACCCTGACCATAGGGGGTTTTACTGATATGTCATCTTTTACTGATGTGATGCCCAAGAAACAGAAGTGTCCGAGAACAATCTACATAGCTAAGAAAATATTGATTCATGACAACAAAACAAGTAGCACAGTACCATAAGGGCACCTGCCAAAGCAGGGTCTTAGGGTGTCAAAATTCAATCCATCAAAAATGGGAGCCGATAGCCATAAAAAGTGCTTTCTAGCCATGCATGCTTTGTCGACTCAATTAATGATACAAGTAACAAAAAGCCTCTCGTCTCTTTTGTTTGAAGCAATAACACCATGGAACTTTCTCAAAAAGCTGATAACAAGAGCTTGGGAAAATGGTTCGCACGTTTGAGCATGAATTTGAACTTAAATAAGTTGAAGTGAGTCATACTTGAGCTCAAAGCCTTAAGGCTCGTCAAACTAAGGATTAGCTCAAAGCACGAAGTCCTTGACTTGGTGAGCTCCAAACTATAATTGCCAAGGGAAGCGAGCTTAGCTCAGCTCTTTCACAACCCTAGCACCATAATTAACATAATCAATTGATCCGCCTCGGGGAAAAGGACGTTCAGAACATAATTCAACCATGAAAAGCCCCTCCCAGGAGCCATCTGGTCAGATTTTTTTTTTTTTTTTCCATAGCGATGAAGAGTACAATATTTGCCCCAAGTTGAAATATCGACACATGAAGTTGGGTGAAAGTGACCTGGAATTCAAGTACTCACATTTGAAGGCGTTATGAGAACCACCCACACCAAAACCCTAAACCAGGTTCCTAAATCAGTAAATAAGAAGTAATAGAAGGAAATGAAACACAAAATTTAAGTGTTTTGACCAAAACCTACGTCCACAGAAGCAAAGTGATGAAGAATCACTATGTAAACAAAGATATTACAATAGTGTTTCACTTACACTCACCGTTTTAACCTTCTATTGCAATAGAAGGCCGCTACCATATATATATATATAATATTATGAAGGTACCCTGACCATAGGGGGTTTTACTGATATGTCATCTTTTACTGATGTGATGCCCAAGAAACAGAAGTGTCCAAGAACAATCTCCATAGCGAAGAAAATATTGATTCATGACAACAAAACAAGTAGCACAGTACCATAAGGGCACCTGCCAAAGCAGGGTCTCAGGGTGTCAAAATTCAATCCATCAAAAATGGGAGCCGATAGCCATAAAAAGTGCTTTCTAGCCATGCATGCTTTGTCGACTCAATTAATGATACAAGTAACAAAAAGCCTCTCGTCTCTTTTGTTTGAAGCAATAACACCATGGAACTTTCTCAAAAAGCTGATAACAAGAGCTTGGGAAAATGGTTCGCACGTTTGAGCATGAATTTGAACTTAAATAAGTTGAAGTGAGTCATACTTGAGCTCAAAGCCTTAAGGCTCGTCAAACTAAGGATTAGCTCAAAGCACGAAGTCCTTGACTTGGTGAGCTCCAAACTATAATTGCCAAGGGAAGCGAGCTTAGCTCAGCTCTTTCACAACCCTAGCACCATAATTAACATAATCAATTGATCCACCTCGGGGAAAAGGACGTTCAGAACATAATTCAACCATGAAAAGCCCCTCCCAGGAGCCATCTGGTCAGATTTTTTTTTTTTTCCATAGCGATGAAGAGTACAATATTTGCCCCAAGTTGAAATATCGACACATGAAGTTGGGTGAAAGTGACCTGGAATTCAAGTACTCACATTTGAAGGCGTTATGAGAACCACCCACACCAAAACCCTAAACCAGGTTCCTAAATCAGTAAATAAGAAGTAATAGAAGGAAATGAAACACAAAATTTAAGTGTTTTGACCAAAACCTACGTCCACAGAAGCAAAGTGATGAAGAATCACTATGTAAACAAAGATATTACAATAGTGTTTCACTTACACTCACCGTTTTCTCCTTTTTTTTTTTTTCTTTGGTCAGTGTTTTCTCCTCCTTGCTCAACAGACACAAGAAGACCATATTTATAAGCCTCTTACAACTATGACAAAGAGCCAAACATCACCAATCACAACAACAATAACAACAACAACAACAGGCCCAGTACCTCAAGGGCTCCCGCATAAGCAGGGTCTAAGAGGGATAGGATATACACAGCCTTACCCCTTCAAAGCGATACCCTAATGAGAGGCTGTTTCCGAGGACCCCCAAAAACATCATCAATCAACACTACCATTTATAGCCCGAAGTCCTCACCCTCAGGCTGGAGGGCACCCGGAAACAGCTTCTCTTCAGGGGTAATACCCTTTAGGAGAAAGGCTACGTACATCCCATCCCGCCCCCCCCCCAAAAAAAAAAAAAAAAAAGACCATGCTTAGGCGAGAACCTTTGGGGCATTGGGTATGTTGTTGCTTTGCAATATGGGCTAAAGGGACCCATTTAACTAGAACCTTGAATATGGTTGTTAAGAAAGACAATCAGTCGCCACACAAATTATCAGCCTATCAGAGGGGCAGGAAGCCTTAACCGCCATTCAAACGCCGGAACCATATATTTAGATGCATCACTAAAATGACTAGCAGACAAGATCAGGTTCTGATCAGCTTAACAGCCCATTTTTGATGATTTTGCAGCATAAAAAAAATGTGTTTCCGTACTGCAGAGATTAAACAGATGAACAACTCCAGACAAACAATAACATTGCAGATTTATAGTAACGAAAACACAAATGCAAGTTAAAAGATGACCCAGTAAAAAACAAGACAAAAATGCCAAGAACAAGTGAAAAGGACATGGAAAAGAATGTATAACTAGCATTCATTTCTTCACTGATTGTCTTTAGAACTACTATTACTGGTCGCCCATCTCCTTTGGGCACAAGCTACGTCTCAAGAACCCGAACTTCGTCTTGAACAAGCGGAACCCGCATTCAGAGGTTGGATGTCAGTCGTTGGAAGTTTCAACCTCTCTTCTTGACCTCCCCCAGCCTTGCTAGCACTCAAATCAACAACCTCGCTCTCATCGATGTCCAAATTCACCACTAAAGACTCCCTCCTTTCTTTCAACCGTTCCATGACGTCATGAGTCACTTCTCTACACTTCTTGACCTTTAACTTCAAACCAAATTAGGGCACCCAAATGCTAGGGCTTCCAATCCGTTAACCGAAATAAGGCAGCTGTTAATATAAAATTTCTTCAGTGCCACGCAGTTTCCAGTGATGTACGATAACTCTGAGTGGATCATTCCGCAGCTGCATAAAGCGAGCCTCTTGACACCCCGACAGTTGGATGCAATCACCTCTAAACTTAGTGCAGTAGGTTGAACACCAATCAAAACTAATTCTTACAGATTATTACAGTTCTTTCCCAAAGAGCTCAAACCTTCGTCGCCGATTCTGTTAGCTCTCCAGCCTTCGATATGCAACTTTTGCAAAAGCTTACACCAGTCTAAGACCAATATAATTCCTGCATTGGTGCATTCTGGCGTCTTGTATGTATCCTTTTTAGATGAATCTCAACTAACCCATTGTTCGAATTCGCCATTGGTTCAAGAACCCTATCGTAATCTCCCAAACATTGGATTAGTTACAATGTTCTAAGATAAGCTCAATGCTTTGATGCTCGTCAAGCTAAGTTGAGCTCAAGTTCAAAGTCCCCATATTTGGTGAGTTCAAGCCATGGAAACCAAGGGCCTCGAGCCGAGCTTGGCTATTTGACAACCCCAGCATCATAATCCCAATAACCCATCCTTTGTAAATGCTACTACAAGCAAGGAAGCAAAAATATTCCTCCAGAAGTCTAAGAACAAAGGTAAGCAAACGACAAAGTGAAAAAACCTCGGTAGACAAACTTATGAGTGTAGTTACCTAGTGAGAATCATCAGTGAAAGGTGCCAGCTAGCTCAACTAGTAAGTCTCCAAGAAGTGGCCCTCAAGACCTAGGATCGAATCCCATCTTCATGAAATAAAGAGGGCTTAGGGAATTGAGGGTTGCTCCCTTTACAACTCATGTGACTTCCTTACGAAAATAAAAATAAAAAAAAACTAAGTAGAATCATCGCCACATGAGGGGACAGGAGAAACTAAGCTCGAATTCAAGACCTCATGCTTGAAGGTTGAGAAGCCTTAATTGCTACACTAACCAATCTCGCTCAAAACCATCTATATAAATGCATCAATTAAAATGATAACATGGCATAGAAGACAAGATAAGATTCTGATCGGCTTAATAACACATTTTGATGATTATGCAGCATGAAAAACAGTTGTGTTTCAGATTTCACCCCAGACAACTCCAGACAAACAAAAAAGCCCAAAAAGAAAAAGCGGGTAAAAACAACAATGTTGCAGATTTAACTTAATGGAAACAAACACGAATGCAAATTAAAGATGAGCTGAAAGAAACAAGATAAATTCCAAGAACAAGTAAAATAGACATGGAAAAGAATGTAAACTGGCATTCATTTCTTCACTGATTATCATTAGAACTACTATTACCCGTCACCCATCTCCTTAGAGCACAAGCTGCTATGTTCCTTCCCCTGAAGAACCCGAACTTTGTCTTGAACAACGAAGGTCTCCCGTTGTTCCTAGAGGGACCTGCAAGATTTACCGGTTGGATGTCAATCGTCGGAAGTTCCAACCCGTCTTCTTGACCTCCTCCAGCCTCACTAGCGCTTGCATCAACGACCTCGATCTCATCAACATCCAAATTCACCACTAAGGACTCCCTCCTCTCTTTCAACCAATCAACAACGTCTCGAGTCACTTCCCTACACTTCTTGACCTTAACTTTAACCAAATTAGGGCACCCAAAAGCTAGAGCTTCCAACCCGTTATCTGAAATGGGGCAGCTCTTAATACAGAACTTCTTCAACGCCGCGCACTTTCCAGCGATGCACGATAACTCCGAGTCACCAATTGTTTCACTGCTGCATAAAGCGAGCCTTTCGAGACCCCGACAGTTCGACGCAATCAGCTCTAAACTTACTGCAGTAGGGTTAACACCAATCAAGACCAATTCTTGCAAATTACTACAGTTCTTCCCTAACGCACTCAACCCTTCGTCTCCAATCCTGTTAGTTCTCCAACCATCAATATGCAACTTTCGTAAAAGTTTACACCTTTCTGAGATCGATACAATTCCTACATTGGTGCATTCTGGGGTCTTAACAATATGCAAAATCTCTAAGTTAGCACAACTCGAGATTGCAGATAACCCAAAATCAGTGACTTGAATCCTTTCTAGATGAATTTCAACTAACCCATTGTTTGAACTCGCCATTGATTCAAGAACCCTATCCCAATCACCCAAACATCGGATTAGTTTCAATGTTCTCAGATTCTTAGATCCAACAATCAAAGGCCCAAAGAGCTGCCCATTATAGAGCTCTTTCAGACAAATGCTCTTCAAAGATTTAGCCACGAGACCGGGCCCTACCGGCTCCGCCGCCTCGACACTGGTACCAGCATCATTGATGCCTCTAAGCCTCTTAATCGACAATTCCTCAAGCAAAACGCAGTGGTCAAGTATTGAATTCAACCCTTTAGCGCCAAAAACACAAGACCCACAAGACAATTTCCTCAGATTCTTACAATTTTGAGCAAAAGCCGCAATCCCCAGATCAGTAAGCCCCCGGCACCCGCGAAGCTTGAGACGCGTGAGATTCCTGCACCGAAGGGAAACCAACACAAGCCCGTCGTCACCGATACTCACCGATCTCCGGTCACATCGTAGAGCGAGCTTGGTGACCGAATCAAACCGAGCGAAAAGGGTCGAAAGTTGAGAGCAAATCTCAGCCTGCGCGTTCAGCGAGAGCCGGTGGCGGCTCTGCCCCTCGACCTTCAGCCACCGCTTGCACACCAGAGAGCACCGCTTCCGGTCACCGGCGGTGAGGGTCTGAAAGATATGGGCCAAGCACTCATCGGGTAACTCCAAGGAGTAATCTTGCACAGATGTGGGACCCACTTTCTCCGCCGTCGTGTCATCTGGGCCGTCGGATTCCGGCTGCTTGATCGGAGCCGTTGCTTTGAACGAGCGGGTGCTGCGGAGGCGGGTCAACATGAGTGACTGTGAGTGCCCCTGGTACGACGCCGTCTGGCCCATACAGATCGTAAACCACCGTCACCGGTCAGAATCTTCCGCCGGAGAATGGTATCCACGCGCCGACGTAAAAGGGTATTTTTTCAAGGGTTAGGGTTTCAAGAAAAAACAAAAGAAAAAGGAAACAAATGGAGAAAACGGTCACCGTAAATTACAACGAGATCCACAGAGAGAGAGAGAAAGAGGGGCAGTAAACGGCCGACGGTGGCGCGTGGAGTACACGACCCGTAGGGAAAACGACGTCGTTTAAGGGGATGAGAAAAAGGAGAGGAAAGAAGGCGATATGGGGGGTGCGGGGAGGAGAAGGGACGCCATGGGAAGAAGCTGGAGGAGGAGAGAGATTGAGATTTGGTAGGCTTGAGAAGAGAGAGAGAGAGGAGAGAGAAAGTGGAGACAAGGCAGAAGATGATGATATCGAGGGAATCGTGAAGCACGAGAGATAGTGACCGTTGATTTGTTCTCTCTCTCTCTTTTTTAATTATTTTATTTATCATCAGGGTTTGCGTTTGGGTAAGGTTCCAATTTTATTTATCCCTTATACTTACATATTTGTTATTATTGCTTATTATTTATGTATTTTATTATTGCTTTATTGTTGCTTCCGTATTTCGAGCTCACTAGACATATCCAATGAGAGGTACCTTGGTGTATGCTTTTTACAGATAACATAGTTTTGGTAGGGGACTTCAGAGCGGACATGAATGAAAAGTTGAAATTGTGGAGAAGTGCTTTAGAATCGAAGGGTTTAAGGATTAGCAAATCTAAAGACCGAGTACTTGGAATTCAAATTCAATCATTCCACGACGTCTAGTACAGAGGAGGTCAAGATAGAATCGGAGATCATGCCGTGTAAGGAGAGTTTTAAATACCTGGGATCCATGATACATCAGAATGGTGAGGTGGATAAGGATGTCAATAATAGAATTAAAGTAGGCTGGCAGAAGTGGAGGATGGCATCCGGGGTGCTTTGTAATAGAAATTTCCCGCTAAAGCTAAAGGGAAAATACTATAAAACGGTAGTTAGACCGGCTATGTTATATGGGGTAGAGTGTCGCCCAATGAAACAAAATCAAACACGGAGGATGAAAGTGGTAGAGATGAGGATGCTACGCTGGATGTGTGGCCACATAAGGAATGATAGAATCAGGAACGATGTAATAAGAGATAAATTGGATGTAGCATCGATCGAGGATAAACTAAGGGAGCACCTCCTAAGATGGTTTGGACATGTTAGCAGGAGACCGACCACAACCCCAGTTAGAAGGTGTGAGCAGCTACAAACGAAGCTGGGAAGAACAGGGAGGGTTAGGCCAAAGATGAGTTGGCTGGAGATGATTCGACACGACCTAACCTACCTAAACCTAAGAGAGGAGATGGCCTCAGATAGAACACGATGGAGGGCTAGCATAAGGATAGCGGAAGTGGCAGCGTAGGATAGTGAGGCGAGTGACTTGTAGTTTAAGATCCCTAGGCTAGCATTTTCATACTGTTTAGTTAATTCTGATTACTCATATGTTTTGGCATACATACATACACACTTAAATGCTTGCATGCATTTTTCTTTAATTCAGGTGGTACCTTTTTTACTAAATTCATTGGTGATAAATTGATTTCTGTACTTGCAGGTTTACACACACTTCAGGTTGGGGGTCCTCGAAAACAGCCTCCTTTCCACTCGGAAGGGGTAAGGCTGCGTACATCCACCCCTCCCAGACCCTGCTTATTGCAGGAGCCGCGAGGCACTGGGACTGTTGTTGTTGTTGTTGCTTCCGTATTTCTTTATACTTTGATATTTGTTACTTTATTGTTTCGTTTGCTTTTGCTTTTCTTGCCTTTTATAGTTGAAAACCTTCGGACACGGCCTCCTTTAAAAGTAGCACCCTAAAAGGTGAGACTACGTGTGTCTCACTTCTCAGGCCTTGCTCTAGCAGAAGCCCTTGTGGCACCAGTTTTATTGTTATTGTTGTTGTGGGAATAATAATTATTTTTATAATAATGTAATTTATAATCAATGATAGTTAATTCACAAATTTTCTCTTGTATTAATAATTTTGTGTGGCAATAATATTATTTTTTATTTATCATCATCATTTTTATAACTTAAGAGGGTACCAACAAGTAAGCACCGGATCTCATTAGAACTTCGAGGTTAAGCGTGCTTGGGTGAAAGTAGTACCAAGATGGGTGGCCTTCTCGGAAGTCCTCATGTCGCATCCTTCAGGTTGGGGGTTTTCGGAATACCCTGAAGAGGGATGGCTGTGTACATCCATCCCCTAAACCTTGCTTAGGCAGGAACCCTTGGGACATTAAGAATGCTATTTTTTTTATCATTATTTTTATAATAGTTACCATTTTTTTATTAGTATAATAATTACCATTTAAACCATCTATATATAAAGATTGTTATTATTAGCACAATAGTGTGACTTACATTACCATTTAAATTTGCTCTATGTATCATTTTTTTTATATCGGTAATGCTTGGGGGATACGATCCCGCATCCTAAGTTAGCCAACTGTCATCTCAAGTATTATGACAAACCAGAGATCGACATATAGCTCTCTCTATATATAAAGTTCTTTAATATAGCAAAAATAAATACACCGAATCCTTACCTATGGGTTTGCAACCGCGAACTCGGCTTCCATTAATAATTAGGCAAAATACAAAAATATTTTCGGGATATTTTTACTAAATATAATCTTTGTGATTATTTTTTAAACTTTATAATTAAACCATACATTTTTAATTTTAATTGGATGGCCGTTGATTTGTTGGAAACATTTAATTATTTGTCATGGGGGTTTACAGCCTCCCCACACTTGGTTCCCATTAATATTTATTATTATTATTATTTTATTCATATAAAATAATGAAAAACAATTATGTTTTCTTCCTTGATGTATTATTTATTGAACAAAATTATTTTGCCAACTTATCCATCTAATTTGCATATTAGATATAATACAAAACTACTAATTTAACTTTATATATATATCTTACAATTTAGTTATAATTTATAATATTCATTAAAAATATAAAAATATACAGTATCTTCTTAGTCTACACCACTTTAAGTAAATAAAGTGTGTAATCTGTTTAATCTTGGATTAAATTCAAAATTCACTTTGTACCCGCTGCAACGACATTATTTCTATGCCATTTATGTCATTTCCTAACAAAACCAAACCCTCTAAAGTAGTTAACTGTGTTATTAACTAACACGCTAGCAGCGATTAATACGAGTAATATATTATTTTTAATGTAAAAAAAAAAAAAAATGAAAAGAAAAGGGGTTCAAAGACTCAAAGAAAAGTTGAAAGGAGAGTGCTTTATTTGCATGTTGGTATTGTAGCCCCAAAAAAGTTCAAATAGAGAATGAAAGTAAGAAGACTTGACATGGGTAAACTCTTCTTCATTTTGAATTTTGAATTTTAAATCCTTTGATTCTTTCTTAGTCTATTTTTATTAGGAGTCTCGTACCGGGCGAGCAAAAATATTTGAAAACCCGAATGCTTGAAATTCAAACCGTACCCGATCTCAAGAATTAGGGTAATCGCTATAAGAATCACTACAACAAAAAGGGGTAAATCTCGGCGCTTTTTTTTGGAATTCTTGGCGCAAAAAGCGCCGAGAATTTCATTATCGGCCCTTAGGACAAGCTCTGAGAAAAAAAATGCCGAAAAATAAAAGCGCCAAGAATACCGGCGCTTATAAACGCCGATATTTTTCGGCATTTTTTATTGTTGAGATTTTTCGAGTTTTTTAAATACCCTACTTTTACTTCTTAGCATAGACCTTTTGTCTATTTATTTGTGCATATTTTTCACACACACACGCACATATATATATATACAAAATTACTTAATAAAAAAATATCAACTAAACTGATAAATTTTTCATAAGATTCCGAATTCGACAATCAAAATATTACATCATTGTCAATGTACTTCGATAGTTCAAGACAAAATTTGAGATTTTTTTCACTCCAAATATCAACATAATTAATCTAATAACCAAAAAAAATATATATATACAATGTTAACTTAGTCAAGTACATTCTTCACAAATATATCAATCAACCGAATGAGCTTGGCGTGCTTGGAGATGCAAACAAATTTGGGGGTTCACCGTCACCTGATCCCGATTCATCTCTACCCTGTATAGACAACACAATAGATTTAGTATATCTGATCCAAAAATTTGCTTCACATGGTAAATTCATATAGTTCCCCAAAAGTACCAACCCCAATGCCACCTTTTGTCTCAATCATTCACATCATCAATTTCATTATTTACAAAGGATTAGAAAGGCAATTATTTGCATTATAGTACAAACAAATACAAATTAAATAGATTATCTTATCGGATCAGCAACCGCAGTAATAATTGCTCGCCCTTTTGCTATCATTTCATATGATGCTTGGCCAGAAGAAAGAGCATCATAGATGGGTAGGAGCCTTCTCATTTGCTGCTTTACATTGGCCAATTCTATTTTCATATTTTGTAATTCGACATGATCACCGGTACGGTCGAGTCCCTTTTTCTTTAGTTCACCCCTGACTCCGTATATATCACTCCTCTTCACGCCAAATCCATAGCCTACCGCTCGATAGCCCGAATTTTTCTGTTCATACATTAGCTCTGCAAATACTTCCTCCTCGATTTCTGATCGAGGTCTGGAAGAAGATCCAAGTCGAGCCTCAACTATTTCTCTAGCTGTATCCTACAAAGAAGAGAAAAAGACATTAAATACATTTAAATTAAAAGAAATGTGAGATAATAATAAAACCCACCATAAATTCTTGTGAAACCGTGTTCTCAAAAAAGCCACCACTTTTCCTGGTATGAGTTTCTTGGTAAAACTCTATACTCGTGGGCTTCCTCCCTTTATTAATTTCCTACAATCAACACGTCAACATAAGTCTTAACTAATTTAACAGGTAGATAGTAATAATACACTAAACATATACTTAAGTCTTTACAAAACTATCTCTTTTATTGGCATAACTTGTTGAACCAGTCGTGTGAAACTGATTCTGCTTGGCATGTGCTTCTTTGCCGCATTTACTCTTCTCCTGACATTGGAAATCAACATCAATCCAAGAAAAACTTTACATTCATAATCAATATCAATCTGCTTCCCCCTTTTTGACCAATCAAAAATTACTTAAAAAGAAATTGTTTTACCTTGCCTTGTGGAGAAAACCAAAAATGTACCAAAGTTATCCATTGGTCACGATTAACTCCTTGTGGCACTGTTGCAATAACTTCGGCCTCAGTTTTGTTCCCTTGGCAATATTGCGCTTTCAAGCTCGTCTTATAACCCCTCCACATTTTGCCAAGATGCTGTAGTATTGATTTATCAATCAATACATCACTGGGCATTGAAAATTTCCCCTAAAACATAAAATCCAACAATAATGTCACAAAAAGGCAAAGGAATAAAACCTTAATTAATACAATGATAAAGTTCAAAAACTTCAGACATACATATTATATCGTATATATAAAGTAAACTTCAGACATAAATAATACTTACTCGGATAACCTCAATAGCTTCTACTTTGTATTGGTTATTCATTGTACGCCAATCCCTTACTCCGAGCGGACAAAACCGTCCCGTTTTTGCAACCTCTCCAATAAACCGGATCAACAAATCGCCACCCTTTCTAATTGGTTGGCGTAGGTCATTGAACCGCACAATAATTCTTACACCTTCAGGAAGATGCCATACTTCCTTAACTGGTATCGTCCTTAAGGTAGTCAAGTTACCTTGGCCATCTATTAACGATTAAGATATACCACTACTTTTCTAATTGATTGAAAAATTATTACCATAATTAATGCTATAAAATTGAAAACATTTACCGATAAGTTGAAGTAGCTCCCTCTCATCAAATGGCACGTCAGTGGACCAAACACCAGCTTCCCTGACTGGTCCCTCTGCTTCAGATGTTGACGGTCTTGGCCGACTGTCATCACCTCCTTCATTTTCCGGTATTGCTGTTGAGGACTGCACTGATTTGCCACTTCTAAAAAACCTCCTCATTGTGAATCCACGCTTTTCCAAAAATAAAATAATTAGTAGATGTATAATAGAACGTACAAAAATAAAATGAGAAGCAAATATGTTCCGTAAAACAATCCTTCAATAATGAAACAAAGATCATGGACAAAATGAAACAACATGTACAAAAGAAAACTAACATACATGGACAAAATAAACACATACAAAAGAAAACTAACATACATGGACAAAATGAAATAACACGTAACATTATTTCACAACTCTAAAAAAACAAAGATCAAATCTCGCCTAGATCATACAAGTCCCTAGGTTTAGTCTTAATGACATGATACCATTCCTTTTGCATCTCATCTTGAATATAGAAAACTTGCTTTGCTTGAGATGAGATGACAAATGGATCATCTTTCAACAATCGACCCATATGCATCAACTTAGAGAAGTTCACACAAGCACCATCATTTCTAAATGTTCTTAAGCCCCTATTTATATCTACCCAATCACAACGAAAAATGATAACTTTACAATTCCCATAATAGTCTAGTTCATATATGTCTGTCAATTTGCCATAGTAAACTTGTCCATCAGCTACTACCATGACCCCAGAATTTTGTGTCCTCATATAGCGTTCACGATCTTCTGTATGAAACTTGTATCCATTAAGGACAAAGTCCTTCATTCTTTTAGCATACTGATTTAGCCCACCAGCTAAAGCCCTTCTCAATCGGCCTTCTTCGGTAGTTGCATCAATTTTGTGCACCTTAATAGAATAAAAGGTAGTATCAAAATTAATGGTGAATATATAATATCAACTTCACCATCGAATAAAATATACTAACCTGGTTTTGAAGCCACTCAGAAAACTCTTCAACAATCCACAGATTTTCTAATGTTGCATTAGATCGACCTCTATGAAAATATGCTCGTCGTTTTTCACTTAAAAATTCACTATAATAAGGAAATTATTAGCAGGTTGAACAAAAATAGTTAATATTGACAAAGTTGCTTCTATTAACACTTACTCACGAAGTTCCTTGATTTCATCTAGCTGAAGTAGCACATAACAATGCGCTTATTCCTTACTTCTCATATCAAGGCGAACAATTTTCTCTTTTCCAATTGCACGACCCCCAGACTTTAACAAGTATTTACCCATACTTGAACCATTATCATCATTTCTTTTGGGTCTATTAAAAATGGTCGTAGCACCTTCTAAGTATCTAGAACAAAATGTAATAGTCTCCTCCATGATGTAGCCTTCAGCAATGGACCCTTCTGGCCGCGCCTGGTTACTTACGTATGCTTTCAAATGGGACAAATACATTTATTACATAAATATAAACAACACGTGAGATCAATTACTGGATGCCAAATATGAGAGATAAAAGTAAATGAAGCATTATCGGCTAACCTTTCAATCGGATACATCCATCTATAGTGAACAGGCCCACCAAGCTTAGCCTCCTCTACTAAATGAACTAGTAGATGAACCATGACTGTGAAAAATGTAGGTAGAAATTCCATCTCCATCTCACAAAGTGTAAGAATAATGTTCGATTGTTGAAGATCGAGCATATTTGGGTCGAGGGTCGTAGAACACAAGTATTTGAAAAAGGAAGACAAGTCTGAAAGCAACTCAATGACTTGTGTGGCATTGGATGCTCGTAAAGCTACAGGAAGAATATCTTGCATAAGAACATGGTTGTCATGACTCTTAAGGTTTAAGAGTTTTCTTTATTTCAACTTCACACATCTGGAGATGTTAGATCCATATCCATCTGGGACCTTAAGTTTCTGTAGAACTCTTAGAAACCGTTCTTTATCATTTGAAGACATATAGTAAGAAGCTGGAGGCATGTACGGATCTCTATTAGGACGAGGTTGTAGCCAAAGATGTGGCTTTATGTTCCTTTCTTCAACGGCCCGTCTTGCCTTTTCATCATCTCTAGTCTTTCTCTCCATATGTAACAGTGTCCCCAGAACATTATCACACACATTTTTCTCTATGTGCATGACATCTAGATTATGTCGAAGGAGATTGTACTCCCAATATGGCAAGTCAAAAAATATGCTTTTTTTCTTCCAAAGCACTTCCTCATTGTCCACTCTTTCTATTGAACTGTCTATGTGGTGCCTTTCTCTTTTCTTCTTACTAGTCTTTTGGATTTTTCCGTACTTGTAACGAACTTGTTCTTGTGCTTTAAAGATATCAGTCCCTGATGCCGGAGTAGGAGCACAAGCATACTCCGTTGTCCCATCAAACAATTGACTCTGAGATCGAAAAGGGTGATTATTAGGTAACCATTTACGGTGTCCATTATAGCAAATCTTGCCCCCAAACTTATAAGAATGTGTATGTTCAGTGCAATAAGGACAAGCTGTGTAGCCCTTTATACTCCAACCAGACAACATAGCATATGCAGAAAAGTCATTGATAGTCCACATTATAGCCCCTTGCATCCTAAAGTTTTGTCCACTATAGGCATCATATGCATCAATACCTTCCCATAACAATTTCAACTCATGCAGCAATGGTTGTAGGTACACATCAATGTCAAGTCCAGGGCCCGATTTCCCAGGAATAATCGAAGAAAGAATGAATGACGATTGCTTCATACATAGCCATGGGGGCAAGTTGTACGGGATCAACACCACTGGCCATGTACTATAAGTAGTATTCATAAGACGGTACGGATTGAAGCCGTCACTAGCAAGACCAAGCCTAACACTACGAGGATCTGAAGAAAACTCCGGATACCGAGCATCAAATGCCCTCCAAGCTAAGCCATCTACAGGATGCCTTAATTTCCCATCCTTCAAACGGTCTATCTCATGCCATCTCATATCTTCGGCTATTTTAGATGACATGTATAATCTTTTGAGCCTTGAAATCAAGGAAAAATACCGCATAACCTTAGCGGGCTCTCCTTTCTTGGTTGACATAGTTTCATCACTACAACTGTCATCTTCCTTACCCTTAACTGTCTTCCACCTTGAGGTACCGCATGTATGACAACTCTCTTTTTCAGACATTTTACCCCAATACAACATACAATTATTTGGATAAGCATGAATCTTTTCATATCCAAGACCCAACTCATTCATCATTTTCTGAGCTTCATAATAAGATGATGGAAATACCATAATTTGGGGAAATGCATCAACAAGAAGTCTTAGCAACATCGTGAAGGACTCAGCAGACCAACTATGCATACATTTCAAGTGAAACAAGTGCAAAAGAAATGACAATTTGGAGAATGCGCTACAGCCTGGATATAGTTCTTCATTAGAAGCTTCCAATATCTTCTTATACTTGGCTTTCTCCTCAGGAGATTGGTTGGGTTGTTCAAGAGGAACTTGGTCCGACCAATCATGTTCATTAGACAAATGGGGTTGACTTGTGGAGGGAGGAATATCAATTCCGATACTTTCTCGTAGTAATCCACCAATATCATCTCACCCTATGGCCCTTCCCTCATTATTATTGGTAGATGTTTGACTATTGCATCTCAATTGTTGAACAATATCTTCTTTTCCATGAAAAATCCATTTCTTATACTTTGGCCAAAAACCCTTAAAAAGGATATGATATTCCACATCTTCTAACGAGAACCATTTGGCTACTTTGCATTTATTACATGGACATCGAGTTTTTCCTTCTATAAGGTTTTCTTTAGCCAACTTAATGAATTCAATGACACCATTAATATAAGCTTGACTAATCCTTGGTTGCGTGATCCAACTCGTATCCATATCTCTAAATATTAAGTAGTGCAATCAAATTACCTAAAAATTGAAAAAAGATAGAGTTCATAAGACAAATATTTAATCAACCAATCAAAATATATACAAATACAAAAACAAATAATTAATGGGACTTAGGAGAAGTTAGAAATTAAAGTAAGATACATGAGTTCCTTATAATCAATTTTAATCCTCTAATGTGAAGGATCCATCTAAACAAGGGATACAGCAACAAAGTTTTATTTTTCCAAATTTAAAAATTATGAAATCGATATCTAATCTACCTGACATTAACAAATTGAACTCACAAGCGCCACCAACACATAATTTTAAACATCAATCAAACACAGTAACACAAGAATTTCGTCAAAACAACAATTTTTTGTATTAATCAATTGAAATGATGAGATGCAACGATAGAATCATTCGAACCATAGCATTAAGGATGCGCATGAAGCAGGAGAAAGTGTGAAACGGCGATAATACAAAACTATAATAAAACTACTTCAACCAACTCAAATGATATAACACTTGTAGAAGAATAAGCAGTCCAATAAAAATAAAAACCGAAACTAGGGCAAGGACATCACATACTAACAGCAAAGCAAGAGCAACTGTGAAATCGGAAGGTGAGGGTGAGAGACGAACGCTGGCGGCGACGGTGAGAGGCGAAGCCGGGCGGCGACGGTGAGGCGAAGCCGGGCGGCGACGGTGAGGCGAACCCGGGCGGCGAAGGTGAGAGGCGAACCCGGGCGGCGACGGTGAGAGGCGAAGCCGGGCGCGACGGTGAGAGGCAAAGCCGGGCGCGACGGTGAGAGGCGAACCCGGGCGGCGACGGTGACAGGAGAATGCCGGCGGCGACGCGGTTGGAAATCGGGTGGTGAGGGTGAGAGACGAGGGTTAGGGTTTGCGGGAGGTGAGGGTGAGAGACGACGGTGAGAGTGCGAGGGTTTGTTCGGGGTATTTATACCCCGAGAGATTCTCGGCGCTTATAAGCGCCGAGAAGATCGGCGTTTATAAGTGCCGATATTTTTTGCGTCGTTTAAAAACGCCGAGAATTTTCGACGCTTTGGCTCGACGCATTTAAACGCCGAGATTTCTCGACGTTTGTATAAACGCCGATAATTATGCACCGAGAATTGCCCTGTTTTGTTGTAGTGAATGGTAAGTTAGGGTAATCCGACCCATTAATATTTGGATATCAAGTCGAATACGGATATATTCTTGAAATTTTTTGGGTACCGGATAACTTGCCTGAACAATATATAACATACGTGTAGCAAAGGGTTTTAGAATGTGAGTTTAAATTGGTTGGTTCGTAGATCTTTAATTCAAAGAGGAGGTCGTGAGATCGGGATAATACAACAACAATAACAATAAATCTAGTGCCTCAAGGGCTCCCGTCAATGTAGGGTCTTGAGATAGCGAGGCACCAAAATTCTTATGTTTTTTTTTTCCCTTATATCTCCAACCCATTCTCATTGCTTTGATGTGTATTATTAAACTTTTAAATTTTTTAGTTTGTATTTTAACTCAATTAGTGTTGAACTTTTATGTTTTATAGATCAATTTTGTAATAAATGCCAATTAAATGGGCAGGTACCTGACCAAATGTGATCTGACTCAATTTTTTAGGGTACCCTACCTGAAATTCATTTTCGATTGGGTACCCTGCCCGTGCTCAATCCTAAGTCTCCTTATTTCTTTTAATCCCAAGTCTCCTGATTTCTTTTATTCAAAATTGTCCTTAATATCAACTTTATAGTTTTGTTTCATTTCAATCACTAAATGAAAGACAAATTTTGTGATAAAACGAAATATTAAAAACTCTTTTAAATAAAAGAAAAAATGAATCCAATTCAAACAAACTTATATATAAACATAGATTATTTTAAATAAAGAAAAGATAAAAAAAAATAATAATAACTTGAACAAAAATAAAGGAACAATGGGGTAAATGACTATTTATTGGTAAAATATAGAAATGAAAAATTTAAGCAACCTGAGTATTCATTGTTAAGTAATGGAGCTGATAATGAATGCCTAGACAGATCTTTTTTCAAGTTGTTTCATTAAAAGATTGTATGAAAGTGATGTACGATAAGTATCTGGTGGAGTTTATAGAGCCAAAAATCCAAATCGGCTGGCCAAAAATTAATTTGCATATGCAACTTTAAACGGACATAATTTTTACTTGTAAATACTCGCTATTGCTGATTCGTCAATTCCTCAACACAAATCCCTAATTTCTTTCTCTCTTTCAGTGGATTACAAGATGCTCTTTCGACTTTCTTTTTACATGCTTATATTGGTTTCAAACTCGGAAACAAAGTAATCACAAGATACTCTTTTTATAAATGAGTATCATAAAAGCCATTTGAAAAACCATTACGAAACACAAAATAACAAAAATTTCATAACATATTATATAAATTGGATAAGCTCAAGACCTAAAATGCAATCCCATGACTGGGTTGGCTTGATCTTAAGTTTAACTATACAATCAAATAAGATAAGATTTGGTAGTAATATCACTTTAATTTAATTAATGTCCTCTTTTTTTTTGGTTACAATGATTAAAAAGACATATTCCAGGAAATAGAATATAATTTTAGGAATTGATTTTCTTCGTTCCGTCGTTTGCTGTGCATTATTGGACCAAAAAAAAAATCCGAAGGAAAAGGTTTTCTACCTACAGCAACTAACCCGATACCTTAAAAGGGTTTGTGGAGAATGAAATATATGCAAACTCAACCCTACAGGGTGGTACATCCAGTGTTCGAAAAGGTTTTCCACTAGTGATGGAAAATAACTTTCCTTGTGATACGGCAAAATCAATCATTCCAGGCGGCCAAAAAACTTAGAGAGAGAATTTTGCTCTCCTAATACTTTCATATATGCTATATCGCTTATTTTGTTATCCTATAATAAAATAAAAGACAATTATCGGAAGTTATCTTCTCTTTTAAGCCGAACATAAGAACATCATATAAGGTGGGAACATATTTTTTGTAGAAACAAAAGACAAAAAATCTCAAATAAATTTCAATTTCGCTTCAAAAATCTTTTTCAAAGGACAATATTTTTTCAGAAAAATGGGATTTCTCGTCTATCAAACCGAGTGTATGAGCAGCACGAGAAGAGACCCTCAGGTAATGTCATTGTCCCCAACCTAAATAGATGGGATCCCAACTTCTTTCAAACTTTGAATTGTACAATTTATTAAATGTTTGGGAACAAGACTTTGATTCAGTCCACATTGTCATACCAATTAACACAAACTATTCTCATCTTATTGTACATTTACAGTAAAATAAATTACCAACCAGGGTCTTGACCTTAGTGGTTCAGGCAGTTGATAGACACCGTGTCTAGGTCCAGAGTTCGATTCCGAGAACACCTTGACTTACCTGCTCCTGTGGTGTGTGTGGGTTTGCCACATGGCCCACGGTTCCTTGGGTAACTGGACTCCTCGTAGCAAAAATATATATATATAAAAAATAAATTAAATCTTGTTCGGTCCTAGTCACTTTTTCATAATATTTTTTTCTAAATATTTCTTAGACTATGAAAGTTCTTATATCAATATAAAAATTTGGGTAAATTACAAAAAACTCTCCGGTCTTTTGCTTCAAAAACAGAAAATTCCCCTCACAAATAAAAGTACTCACAAAACCCCCTTACTTTTTAAAATTTATCACTCAAGCCCCAGGCAACTTATTTTTAACTCTTTTAGCCCTAATGTTTAATTTTAGTTTTAGAAAAAATGTAATATTATTAAATAAAAATTAAAAATTTTATGTTTTTAGCAAAAGAATTAAGAAAATTTTTTATATTTATAAAAATATAATTATTTTAATTAATTATAGTAATATTATATAAGTTTAAAAGATAAAAAATATTTTTAAAATTTTCATAAAAAAATTATTATGAAATAAAATATAACTTTTCTTTTGTTAAGGGGCAACATGGTCAAAAAAAGAAAAAACCTTGGGAACAAAGTGAAAATTTTTCAAAAGTTAGAGAGCTTAGTGAGTGATTTTATTTATGAGGTGGGATTTTTATTATTGAAACAAAAGTCAAAAAAAATTTCTATAATTTACCTTAAAAATTTCACTAGATTAACTACTAATAGTGATCGATTCTCCTTTTGCCTCCTTCTCCTATATAATATACTTGTATTTCTAAAGAGCCATACCCACCATTATAGAAGTTAGTCGTCGATTAAGTATTGTTGGAAATGTTTCAAAACTTTCAAATTTTTGAAGCCACCGAAAACCTCGACTTAGATGACATGAAAAGTAGCTAATACATCGACCTCGTAGAGATGAGAATATGAAACTACGAATAGAAAGATATCACAACGAAGCTCGACGAGCTCTTGGGATTTTATGTTGATTAGAACACTAGCCTACCTTGGAACCTTATTACCTCCTCTCATAACATAGGCTGAAGGAAATTTTTCTGAAAATATTTCCCACCAAAAAAGTTTTTTTTTAAAAAAATCTTTTAAGGAAACGAAGTTATTCTATTCATTTAAATGGGGTCAAGCTGCAGTTGAAGTGAGGTACGTGATATCAAATTATATGGAAAAAAGTTTTTTTCTCTCCACGGAGGAAAATGTATTCTTTTTTGGCCCAGAGGTCAACTTCACCTCAATGGAGAAAAATATTTTTCATATTGATAGCTTTTTTTTTTTTTTTTTTTTTGAGCAATCTATATTGATAGTTACTACTAGAAAGTTATGAAAAAAATAAATGACGTAAAAAAGATCCTAACAAAACAAACAGAGCCTTAATCCTTTTTTGAAACCCAAATCATATCAAGTTCACAAAAAGTGTCATATGTCAGAAAGGTGACGTCTTACGTCAGAATAGTGATATCATACCCTGAATTTTGGATTAAAGAAATCATTTCACCCGAACAAGGGAACTTAAAAATCTAAACAAGAAAATTGCAGATCTAGGGGATACTATTTTAAATATTTCAGACTAAAGAGATTCATATTTGGGTCTCTTTCTCCAAGTGCATGAAACATGCCCTGGTCACAGGGAAAGACTGTAAAAGCAAAGGCCAGTGATAATTTTAAGCATAAAACTTAGAAATAACTTTATATTATAACATTATAATAAATAAAATTACCTTAGAATTTATAATGAAAATCAAGAAGTTGATGGGGGTTCTGATTTGCTGTTAATCTTGCAGTGCAACCAAGCTAGACCTTCAGTAAGTCCTTCACCAGATATACCACAACTATTTTGTATATGCCTGCTTTCATACAGATAGCAAAGACTATGTGAAATGATTTGACAAGCTGTCCAAACCAAGTATGTCTAGTAGAGCTTGTAAAATCTGACATAATATAATAACGTGACATGGAGACAAGGGGTTTGGGTTGGGTATTTCGAGTCGGGTTGAATTGGGTTGACACTTTTAACCCGTTTAAATAATTGGGTTGAATTTGTATTTGGATTATATCAACCTATTTTCAAAATGTTTCGCTGGTATATATAGAAATGTTAAGTTATTTGAGTCGCATATTATGCTAATATATTTTTTCGTAGGCTAATTGGTATGAGATAATTTAAACTATGTTTGGTCATGTTAATTTGATGATTTATTCTAACAATTATAAATACATGTATTTTTAACTAATGTCAAATGCAAATAAATAATATTAACATGTTTGCAAGTTAACTAACAGTTTAGCATGTAACAGAAATAATTGGCCCATTTATCAATTTGGTTGGATTAGGATTGAGGGTTCTCGATCCATTTAATAAACACGTCCAATTCAGGTCCACCCCCTTTTCTAAATACCCTCACTTAACAGGAACACAACACGACTCATTTATCAACCCCTAATGTTCAATCTAACCTATGCTACTTGCAGTCAGGTACTAAGGGTTAGAAGTATGTATCCAGACGTCAAACTCAGTTTTTTCATTCATTTGAAATGTCCAGTGTCACACTAACATTCAAGTACCTTCATCCGTTGAATCAACTGAGTCTAAGTCGAGCACGAAAGAGAATGTGGGTTACCAGAAGCGCTGAGAAAGGGAGTGGAGGTGCAGCTCGTGAGCAATTTCAGATGCGCTCATAGCATTTGGAAGGTCTTGTTTATTAGCATACACCAGCAAAGGTACCCCATTTACAACCTCCTGCATTATTAAAAGTACATCCAGTAAGACTAAGACAATTAGCTTCTTTCGATGAAAATTAACCACCACCAAACCTACTAAAAAAGTTTTTCTATTTGTAATTTTTGGGTTTTTAGAACACATCAAACATTGTGAAATAATTTTTTTTGGTGTAAAATTATATGTATTTAATTAAATAATTCAAATAGCAGCATATAAGATTTTAAAATAAGTCCTTCATCCAACTCTTGTTCATTAGAAGCGTTACAACATTGCAGTTCGTGAGTGGGAAGCGTCACAAATAACAACAAATTATACGCCCCATAACATCATTGTTTGGATTACTTTATTAAATACATATAACTCTTGGACTAGAAAAATTAGTTTACAAAGTTTGTGAACTAAAGAATTAATACCCCAAATCTTAGGGTACTACCAAATAAAATAGTTTAGGTTTTTTCTATTTATAAGTTTTGGCTTTTTATTTTAGAAACATTTTTTCTTGTTTTTGCAGTTCTTTTGTTTTTAGTTTCTTCCTACTTAGAGTGAAAAACGAAAACATAAACCAAAAAAGTAAGAAAAAGTAGTTTTCAAAACCCGGTTTTCTATTTCTTAAAAAAAATTAAACAGGGCTGATCCTAAAGCCTCAATCTTGGCAGTTTTACCACTAAACCAACGCCTGGTAGACGAATATAGAGTTTTATTAAAACAGACCTGACCCAGCATCTTATGGAGCTCATTTCTAGCTTCAGTAATTCTATCTTTGTCAGAGCTATCCACCACAAAAATAATTCCCTGGGTGTCATGGAAGAAGTGTTTCCATACATCTTCGAACTGACAATGTAGCAAAAATAGATGAAAATCAGTATTCTCTTTGATTGGGATCAAATAGATCAATTTAACACTTAGGTACACTGAGATTTGGTTATTTATAACCTCAGTACTTTAACATTTCAATATATATACAGTGATATATCCTAAGGTTCTAAAATTTTATCGTTTAGGTATCATGTGCTGGAACATGGTGAATCTTTGTCAAAATCTTATCAATTTTCACCATAAAATGTTAATGTAATACATGATTACAACAATATATATGAATTGTATCACATTTTCAACGAAGATCAAACGGATTATGAAAAAAGTCATTGGGTTATGATGAAAGACGTCGATATATTAGCGCAATAATGAAACATGTTAATCTTTTACAACAAAATGACATAGCATTATGATAGAGGACATCTATACAACAACAACAAACCCAATGCTACAAGGATACATTTCGGGATACCTAGATGATAAAACTTTTAAACTTTAGGATACATCAATGTATACATTGAAATGTCAGGATGCTTAGCTAATACAACAACAACAACAAACCCAGTGCCTCCAAGGGCTCCCGTATAAGCAGGGTCTGGGAGGGATAGATGTACGCAGCCTTCCCCCTTCAGGGGACTACCCTGAAGGGAGGCTGTTTCCAAGGATGCTTAGCTAATAAGCCTCCAAACGTCAGGGTACTTAAATGATAAATTCTTTACAATTTGAGGATACAAGTTTGGGTAACAAAGTCAGAACAATATTATTTTTTTTTTCCAATGATAAAAAGGTACAACATAGTCTTAAGTAGGGCCGTCAAAATTGGGAATCTTCAAACTCAACCACTTGAGTCAATACATTATATATCAATAAAAATTATAACGGCCAGCAGTAATGCCAGTTATGGATCGGAAGAGTAAAATTTTCAACATATCAAAGTATAGTAGACTGCAACAAACCCAATGCCTGAAAGGCTCCCGCTAAGGCGGGGTCTGCAGATCAAAGTACAGGGGACAAGATCACATAATTTACGAGTAAGACAAACGTCATATAGGAGAGATTTGTCTCCCCGAACTTATCTTCTAAGTGACAAATGCAAATATCACTTTTTTGCTGGTAACCGGTACAGGAATAGCTCACGCGCACCTCTACTAAGTGACAAATGCAAATAGGGGTTTATGAGTTGAGCCAGACCAAGCTCATCAAGCTAGAGGCTTGGTTCCTCTGCATTAGCTCAACTCAGCATGTCATAAGCTTGGGATTAGCTCCGCTTAGTTTCGTTGCCTTGTTTCAAACCACACTTTCCTTATCTAGATTCATTTAAGATCGTTCTAGGCTTGATTAGGGTTGTTTAAGCTCGAGGTCAACTCATTTACTTCCAATTGGGCATACTTATGCTAATAAATTGTATTCAAGCTTCACTAGGCTTGGCTAAGCTCACTTACACTCCGTAAATGCAAATATCACTTTCTTTTCTGGTAATAATGGTGTTTGGGTTAGCTCACAAGCACGCACCTCATCTTAATCCGCAGGTTGACAAATGCAAAATATAACTTCTCACACTAAGTTTCATACCCGGTGAAAATAGTAGCAAACATCCAGTACTGTGAAGTTGACATCTTTGTATTGTAATTTTTCCCAAGTAATTTCTGGCAAGGACAACAATTAACCCAGATATCAGCATCTTTGAATATAATCTTAATATTTTTCATTCCAATTTATGCAAATATAAGCATACTTTAGAAGACGCGATCTGTCACCAAACCATCATATTATGAATATCAAAAGCATCTGTAAATGCTTGAAGTTTTATATCCGAAACGAGTTTTCAAGAAACAGCTTGAGTTTGTAGCAAAAGCTGCTCTGTAAGCCCATGTCAAATGTTTGAAAGGGCTAAAAGAAAATGTTGAGCTTAAAAGCAACTTACATTATGTTAAAGCCCGTATCGATTTGCATTCAAATTCATGCAAATATAAAGCTCAAACACAACATACATTCTGCTCAAAACCACTGCAACCTGTTATGCAACATCTACGAAACCATTACCCAAGTCACAATTTGATTACATAGTGGTTGATGCATTTCAAATTACCTATAGAGGGAGTGGTTGTAATAACTTGTCCAAGTTTGAGCTTGTATAGGATGGTGGTTTTTCCAGCAAAAGACAAACCCAGCAGCAAAATTTTCACCTGTCTTCTTCCTGAAAGCTTCTCACCCAGTTGAGATACTGCTGTGCCCATGGCTTGAACCGGTTCGATAGCACAAAGGGGCAAAAGATTAGAATTGCGTAACGAAAAGAGGGATCCAAAGCTGCTTAAAATAACATATTCCCTTGATCATGGAGTTTGAAGGGGAAATTATCGCGAAGGATCTTCACAAGATATAACGGCTTAGAGTAAGGTAGTCCAGCTTGTTAGTGCTATGACACTTATGTGCATATTTGCTCTCCTGATTTACTATCTGCTTATCTGCAAACTGCTATTTATCTGCCTATTATTTGCCTAGCATTTGCTTTGCATTGAGTTTGCTCGTAATGCCTGCCTTGTGATTTGCCCTGCTTATATGCTTATTGCTCTCTTATTGCCAGGCTGCTATGCTTCGATGCTTCTAACAAGCTTATCAGGTTGGGGGTCCTCGGAAACAGCCTCCCTTCAGGGTAGCTCCCGAAAGGGGAAAGCTGCGTACATCTACCCCCCGGACCCTGCTTATGTGGGAGCCCTTTGAAGCACTGGGTTTGTTGTTGTTGTCATATCTTCACAAGATATAACATAAGCCAACGAGGACATTGTCCAATGAGTGTAAAAAATGCAATAAAAGACGATCACCAAAAGAGAAGCGAAAAGCAGAACGATAAAGCTTGTAACTAAGGATCCCTCAGCAAAAATCCTAGATCCACTACTGCTACCAAGGTTGAGAAACTTGGAGAAACAGTGCAGATTCCAAAATGCTACAATTAGAGGTGTAAGGCTCTTTTAGCTTATCGAGTCGAGTCCAAACCTAATGAAGCTCGTAGGGTCGCCAGCCTAAGCTCATAGGGTTATTTACACCAAAGGTCCCTGTACTTTTTTTATTGTGTTAATTTAGTCCTTATACTTCTAAATGTGTCAATTTAGTCCATGTACAATTGATTTTGTATCAATTTGGTCCTTAGAGTAAAATTTACGTTAAGTTGTTAATGAAATTTTTAAGAGTTTGATCGTGGATTGGGTTAAATTGCATCAATGGGTGGATTTATAGTGAATTACTTGCATCTAACACGATTTTGCTATTAAAAATTACGTCAATAACTTAACTTCCAAATGACTAAATTGACACAATATAAATTATAGAGGGACTAAACTGACACAATTAAAAGTACAATAACTAAATTGACACAATCAGATAAGTACAGTGACCTTTGGTGTAAATAACCCTATAATTTATTAGCTTAGATATGTCCAACAGAGCCAAGTTTCAGCTTAAATGAGCTAAGCCCGAGCTTAAGCGAGCCCAAACAAGCCTAGATTGAGCTCAAATATGAGGCTCAAAGTCCCAAGCTTAGTTCCGAGCTCAACCAAACCGAGTCTATAACAAGCCAAGCTCGAACTTGAAATTTTCAAGCTAGGTGAGCTTCTAGCCGAGCCCAAACCGAGCTAAATGCAAACGAGATGAGCCTCGAGCTTGACGAGCTTGGACTCAGTTTGGCTCAAATACACCTGTTGCTGAGATTGATGGAAAGAGAAATCAGTACAGTCAAAATGCAATCCCTTATCAGAATATAATATGTAAGAATACCGAGTTATGAACTAAGTGAGTTATTTCATTCATTGCCAATTAATCTTGGACGACACCTGAATGTATCCCATGACCAAATAATTCCCTAAAGTATACAAACCTTCTTGGAACTGAAAACAAATGATCCAAATGCATCCTAACTATTTCAAAAGTTTAAGTCGATATGTAGTCCCAATCAAAAATTTCTTAACAGTGTTTCCAAAGCTAAACTCAATTGGGTTATCAAACCCTAAATTGCAGCCATCCCCTCGTCCCCAATTTCCATAGACACCACCCATACAACACCAATTACAACGTAAGAAGCATAACACATTTTCTTCCTATCAGAACAATCAGCTTCGAATTTTCACTATGGGCAGAAGCAAATCGCAACAGTTATGTCATTCTGGCAAAAAATAAAACAGATTGAACACGTCAATATTAGAAGAGGGAAAACTCACCGGCCGATGGTGAACTTCAATAGAACCTCCGGCGAGATAACAATGGCGATTACGTTACTTGAGAAAACCCACGTAAGAACAGCAAATAAATCGTCCAAGTCTTCAGCCATAAGGAAATTGAATTCTTTGATTAACAATGGACAGATCAGAGCTGTTGAATCCAAATTCAACTTAGTCAAATGTATTTAATAATTCAGACGAATATTTGTATTTAATTCATCACTGCGGCGGAGGAAGAAAATAGAAAAATATGCAACATAATGGGACTGTGAGGAAGCCGAGGGGCTCGCCGGCGGCGGCGGAGGCGACGGTGGTTCGCCTACTAGGGTGACGGCGGCGTCGATGATCCCGCCACCGGGAAAAACCACCGTACGGTTGTTCGAATGGTCATGGAGACGAGAAGCGGCAGATTAGGGTTTGTGGGTGGTGACCGTGGTCGGAGTTGGAGAGTTTTGGTTGTCGGCGTCGTTGGGGTGGTGATGTAGCCCAACCCAAAATGATCCAAGCCCAGGTAGACCCGAACCCATCTAAATTCAAGCAGAAATCCAATCCGATCTGCAACCCAAGTTAACCCTAAGACCTTTAAACGTGAAAATTATTATTATTAATATAGAAAATTATGATTAAAGAATTATTATTTTGACACAATACAATAACAAACATTGGAGAAATATTTTGACCGGAATATAAATTAATAAGGCTATACTTGATTCAAAAATAATTCTTTATAGAGAATACTTTTCATAAATATTTTCAACCAAAGAAGGCACCAATACGCCGTCACCGGATCCCATAGAACTCTGAAGTTAAGCGTGCTTGGGCGAGAATAGTACCAGGATGGGTGACGTCCCGGAAAATCCTCACCCTCAGATTGGGGGCACTAGGAAACAGTCTCTCTTCAGGTTAACACCCTGAAGGGGGAAGGCTGCGTACATCCGTCTCCCCCAGAGCTTACGTAGGCGGAGCACTGGGTATATATATTATTTTATAAATTTATATGGAATTCACGCTTAATTAACTTGAAAAATGAGCATATATAATTTGAGAATCGAAGTATATTTTTCCCAACAGGAAGGAAAGTGTCAGTTTTTTATAGATATTTTCAATCATAATTTCATTTATTTAGTTTTCCAGTTAAAAAAAATTATTTCATTATGTAAAAACTATTTTATTTTATGAATTTACATGGAGTTCAAGATTAATTAAGTTGAGATTGAAAAACGAGCCATATCTAATAAAGGAAAGATGTTCACGAGATTATGGAGAACATATCATTCACTATTAAAGAGGTTAAATGTACATAACTTCCATGATATCCATATGGATAAAAAATAAAAAAATATTGTATTTTATAATATAGTAGAGATCAAGAAAAAATATAGTCTTTATCAAAAAAAAGAAAAAAATATGGTTAAAAAAAATATAGACATAATTATAATTCATAAAATAAACATATTAAGTGAAAATGGGCGACCCAATGGGTCAACCCTTAGTTATTAGTTATCCAAGACCCGTATAACCCAACCTAAAATTGATCCATATTCGAGATGACTTAAAATTGAGTTGACCCAGACTCGAAATAATTTGACCCTGACCCAATCTAACCTGAGCATAGTCAAAATTCAAAGATGTCCTGAACCCAATTGGGTTGACCTGAGCCCGACCCAACCTGAGTCTATTGCAAACTCGAGATGACCCAAACCCGTATGGGTTCACCCGAACCCAGCCCAGTTGACCTAATTGCCACCCCTACCGCATATATACATGACTCTTATGAAGAGATGAGAGAAGATATGTTAGGAATATGTCTTAAAATTCCTTGAAAATTAAGTAGGGAGGCTGTGAGGAGGCCGATCGATCAGGTGAAGCACTGATCGATCTGGCAGAAAAGCAGAATTTTAGATTAGCTGCCGTAGCAGAGCTAGCCGATCGATCGGGAGCCGCGTTTTCACGCTGGTATAAATAATGACGTAGGGTTACGTCCAATTACTTTTATTCCCTTGCGGCGCCGCACCAACGAGAGAGAGAGAGAAAAATGAGTGATTGTAATTCTTCTTTTTTCGATTCAATAATAAAAGCTCCAATCTTCGCCCGTTGTTTTCTCCCCTCTCGATTGCAGAGGGGTTTCCATGTAAATCATTGTGTCCTTGTTTCAATTCTCTTTTATCTATTTTACTTCTTGTTTGTCGTGCTATTTGATTCGAATTAAATACTTGGAATTCAGTATTTCCGCACAAGATAAAATATTTTGAACCACTCCTTTAGTTGCTAGCATCACCCCCTCCCACTTAATATCTCCCATTTTCCATTTAACTAAATATGTGGCTTATAATTCATCCTCTCGTCTCTTGTACTCTCAGAGATGAGAGAAGAAAATAATAACCCTTAAATCTAAATTAAACCAAGATTTCAAAGTCATTTTTACACCTCTTATTATAGTCAATGACCTATATTTTTTTAATTTAAATCCAATGATAATTATTTTCTCTTCTTCTGTCTCAATCTATCATAAAAGTCCTGTCATATTATTATAAATATATTATAAGTAAGCATTCACCCCTAAAAGACCCCCAACATTCAAATCCTACAATTACATAAAATGACCTTTCAGATCAGACCCATAACAAGTTTGACTTGGATTGGTTCGACCCTTTTCAACCCCGCGATCATATTTGCCCCAACCACCAAGGAGATGACTCAATGGCTCGAACCAGGTTTCGGATTTTTTTCCCCCTAAATGACTTAGTTCAATCTATACGTATAAGTGGTTGAGACTGGTAGACTCATGGGTCCCCGATTGAATCTTAACACATTATCCAATATAGAAATTAGTAGGTTAATTTAATTTAAGAAGCATATATGTAATACAATGAGGAATTTCTACAGCAATACCTGAAATTTGATAATAAGTTTTGTGTCCAATAGTGTACTAAGGTTATCCTAAATTTTGCAAACAACAACAATAAACCCAGTGCTACAAGGGCTTCTACGTAAGCAGGGTCTAGGAGGTGTTGGATGTACGCAGCCTTACCCCTTCATGGCTAGGGGTGTAAACGAGCAGAGCCGAGCCGAGCACCCCCTTGTTTGAGCTCGAGTTCGATAAGGCTTATTGAGCTCGAGTTCAAGCCGAGCTCTTATCAGGCATTTCTAACCCTTGTTCGAACTCGGTTCGATAAGAATATAGTGTGTTTAATACTCAGCTCGGCTTGGCTCGGCTCAACTCGTTAGACTTATTGAGCCGAGTCGAGTCGAGTCGAGTCGAGTTGAGCTCGTTATCGAGTCGAGTCGAGTTGAGCTTGTTATAGAGTCGAGTCGAGCTCATTATCGAGCACAATCGAGTTTAAAACTGAGCCAAGCTTGCAATCGAGTCGAGCTCATTAACGAGCCGAGCTTTTTAAGTTATATCGAACCATTTTTGAACTAATACTAACGGTTATCGAGCTCATAAAGAGCCCTTAACGAGCTGATATCGAGCCTCTTAATGAGTTCTTATTGAGCCCTTATCAAACTGTTCGTGAACATTAGCGAGCCGAGCACCTCCTGTTCGAACTCAGCTGGTTAAGCTTATCGAACGAGCCCTAATCGATTTCGAATGCGAGTAGTTCATCGAACGCTCTATTCGTTTACACCCCATTGGTGATACCCAACGGGAAGCTGTTCCCCAAAAATTTTGCTAACGTTTAAAGCAATTTTGATAAGAGTTATTTAAAGGGTACTAAAAAAAGAAACTATTAAATTTAGAATACCTTTTGGTAGGGCCCAACTTTAACAAGGCCCAGCCCAGCCCAGTTACTGTTTCTAGAAACTCATTGTGAACTTGGTTGCTTTGCTATATTATATTTATATACTTTTTTTTAAAAAAAGAGACGTATTTTATCATACTTTAAGCACGAGGTACGGAGTGGACTATTCGATATCCACACTTTAAGCCCAATGGAAACTTGCGTGAAAGAGCATGTTAGAGTATAAAATCAATCTTGAGCCTTCAATCATCAACTTAATCTTTTAGGAAAATTGGTTCCTTGACACGGCACCCACTTAGTTCTTTTATTAAAATTGCCGCATTTCCTGTTAGTTTTTAAAATGCACTACTTTCTTAAGGGAAAGTTGCCCTTCTTATTTATCTTAATATAATGTCATTAACTGGTATTGCAAATTATATCCAATTTATACACTGTTATGTACCAATTTACTTTAAAGAAAAAGGTTTTAGTATGCAATGAGGAGGATTTGATACGAGACCTCTCGTCTTAACTTTTAAGACCTCTATTTTATTGTTTTGCTTATAATATTTAGGCAACTAGAACAAGAATGGGCCAATCTGTTTTAGTCCGAGGGTTAATAATACTATCAAAGCTAAAACTAAAAAAAAAAATTCATGAATTCAAATCTGGACTCCCAACTTGCTTATCTATATAAAAAAAAAATCACAGTAATAATGGGATGAAACAAATTAAATTCTTGATTGTCATTAGATCTTATACATATTATAAAGCTCGATGCATTACTCTAGCCAATGCTGTTGCTTGTTGCGGGTCGGGGTGTCATTACTTGTGTATTATGAAATCTAAAGCCTAAGGCTGCTCCCATCGGTGCTCCATTTTATTGGGGCACCTAAAATGAGCCGTTAAATAAAGCTACAAAAAGGAGCCCTTTTTTATTATTTTTAATTAATAAGATATATTAAATTTTATTTAAAAATATATTTAAATATTAATAAATTTTTATATATTAGATTTGAGTAAATTTTTCTATTTTATTATTCATATTAAATTATTTTTATCAGCATAAATTCTAATTTTTATAATTTTAATTCGTTCTCTCAACATAGTTAATTATTTTTTTAATCTCATTTATTTTTAATGCATTTTTATCTCTTGTCTTGAATTAATTAAAATAGTATAAATTACATTAATTATTAAAATAACTAAAAAATATAAAAGACAGGATTAAGAAAGAGGCTTGGTATGAAGAGAATAAGCTCCATTTTTTTATGAAGCCCCTATTTTATGATGTGTTAAAAATAAGACTTCGAAAATAGGGTCATGAATAGGAGTAGCCTAAGTATCATCTTTTTTAGCTGCTTGAAATAATTATTTTTCCTTTTATTTTTCACCCATTAAATAAAAAAAACTTTCCCAATTGAATTTTTTAAATAAAAAATATGTATTAAACAATGTAAAAATAAAAAATTAATTCCTAAAATCAATTTCCCTCAACAGTCAAATCCTTCTTTTGAAGTGAAGACAAATCAAGTGGTAGCCGCTTTTTGGGTCAATCATCCATCATTTAATTATTTTAAAATTATTTATAATCTGAAAATAACCTTAATATATATAACTCAACATACACCATAAAAATAAATTTTAAATCACTTATTTAACTGCTGATATTATATTTCATTTACCTGACATCATCCTTTTTCTCTACTTTAACCAAATGTGTCTCTCATCTTTTTTTTTTTTTTTTTTTTTTTAACGGAGTGTCTCTCATCTCTTACTTTCTTATAAGAGTCATCTCATATAATATATATTGAAGGTATATGTATTTAGTAAACCATTTGCACTTTTGCTATAGTACAAAATGGTTCCTAAGTTTAAGAAATGTCACGATCTTAAAAATCAGCATATGTCACTTAGGAAGTGTTTGGTTCAACTTTTTAACAGCTTAAAGCTGTAAAAAAAACTCTTTTTGACTGCAGGGCTTGCGTTTGGTTGACAAAAAATATTTTTTTATATCTTTTTTATGGCTTAAATGAAAAGATAAAAAAACTGTTTTATAACTAAGCAGAAAAAGATGCAAAACTTGATCTTTTTTATAGCTTATTTCAGAGAACTGCTTTAAAAATATTATATTAACATTAAATTTTTACCACTATGACCTACTTTTACTTGTTATCACCACTTCCACCGACCACCACACCTTGTATAATCATGGGTCACTATACTCACTACTTTCTACTACCATGACAAACTATTATCATTGATTCTTTCTTACCTATTATAATTAGATAATGTATATTATTCAGTCATTTTTGTGATTATAGTAGGTAATTTACTTTTTTAACTTGTATTGAAATGTTTAACTTTATAAAAAAAGATCTTTCTACACTGCATAACCAAACACTTCACTGTAAAAAAAATAGATCTTAAATGGACAGATCTTATTGAAACAGATAAGTTGAAAAAAAAATGAGCTGAACCAAACGCATCCTTAATTTCTTATAAGAAAAATGGGTCGTTTATGGGCTCTTTGGATGGAGAGTTTTGGAGGCTCTACTGATAGCTGATTTACAAAGTAAATCGAAAAGATTTATATTATTGATTTATGATTACTTTGTCTTTGTTTTTTCGGTAATTACGAAGATATTTTGTCCTTAATTTTTTGTATATTCTTTCCTAATATTATTTTTTTAATAAAATAAAATCATTCATAAGTCCTTATCCATTATCTTAAAGTTTTAGAGAGTTAATTATTTGACATAATATTAGAGTCCTATCGATTGAGATATCACACAACTAAATTCTAATACCCACGACACTCAGCATTGACATAATTTCAGTACAAAATTGAAATTGACATAATCCACACTTCAAATCCAATGAGAACTTACATAAAAAACAATATTAAAGTATAAATAATTTATAATTGACTTACCGATCATCAACTAAAACTTATAGAAAAGTTGATTCTTCGATAGTCGTTTCATTCACGTTTTCAAACATAATAATGCAATGTTTTGGCCTAACTTTGGATAAGCACGACACACTTTTTAGTTTATACCGTTAAGCAAAGCCTTTTTTTTTTTTTTTTTTTAATAAAATAGTCCCAATCTGGGTCATCGTAGTCCTTACTTAACCCAACTTAGCCAAACTTTAATTTATATCAATGCTTATCATATGTTATAATATATAATATACATAACATTTCATTAATCAGTAAAAAAAAAAAAGAGGGGGGGATTAATTATTGAAAAAATCCCTATATTTTTTTTATTGTGTCAATTTAGTCCTATATTAAAAATTAAAGTTAAGTTAAAGACATAATATGTAATAATTTGATCGTGTAAAATGCAAATTAATAACACACTTGACTCAATTTAAACTCATTTGTTACTTGAGCATCATAAACTCTTTCACTAACTTCATTAATGTCCTTTTAATACAGGAATTAGATTAACACAACTAAAAGTACAATGATTAAATTGACATAATAAACAATGTATAGAGTTGTTTCATGTAAATAGGTAATGAATGAATTATTTATTTATTTATTTAGCCTTTTCGATATATAAATCAAAGAAGAAATGTCAACTTTGTATGAAGACCTTGCAACAACTTGTGAGCTCCTAATTTCTTTTAATATGTAAAAGTAATATAAGATATAGAGCTAATTAATAATAATTAATTATGTGAATTATTTAATTATATGCTCTCTAATATTCTCTTTGTAAATATTATACTCACTATTTATTTTGAGATTTGTTTTGTGGATTTGTTTAAGATTTCTTCTACATTATTTTATGATCAATTTGCACCTCGATTTATTAATAGTTAATTAACATAAGATTATTTATGCACAATTTGATTCACTTTATTCGCTTTATCAATTTAATTATTTTATTTTTAATTTTGTTAATTTATTTTTATACAATTTAAATTGTATTAATTTAGTTCTACGCTCAAACTGAATTTAAGTTAAATATGTAAGTTTTAACAGTTCGATCATTAGATGAAGATGACCCAATGTAAGCTCACCTATTGACCTAATGTGAACCAATCAACGACTCAATTATGAAAAATCTACTGCCAAATCTCAATTCTCTAGTACTGTTTTACACATGCAATACGTAAAACGACTTGATACAATTAAAAGGACTAGGCTAACACAATGAATAAAGCACTAGTAAGACGACATTGTGTAAAATGCAAGAAAGTATGGAATTAGTCAGACAAGAGTGAACAAACCTCAGTAGAACTCGCCCATTTCTCCTCATTGCCCTTACATGGGCTCACCCGGTAAACGTGGACTAGACTGGATAGGAGTAACAGTGCCTCAGTAGAGAAGAAACCGACTTATAAGCCTAGCAGGCTGTTCTACTAATGTCAATTAGTTTTAAGATGAAATCTTACTTAGACTTCTATGTAAATCTCGTATATGACAAACTCATTGTTGGGTTATAAATGGAGCCTGATTGTATTGGGTCTTATTTATGAGAAATACGATTGAGCCAATTCTATTGAGGCCCGTGACACACTAGGATTTTAGTGTGGTAGCTCTATATATACACAGGGTTGTGTACATTACCATTAGGGTTGAGAAGGGATAATAGTTGAGGGACGTCTCCAGTAAACTTTCAATAGTATAATGAAATTATTCTGCTCCCCTTCGCAAATGTAAACTTCAGCTGAACTATATAAATTTCAATGTCCCCTCCTATCCTCCTCTTGTATATGATAGTTATTTCTATTTAAAGTTTGGTATTCTGTGGACGGTTATAATAAGTGGTATCAGAGGCCTAACACCTGTGAGTTGGACCTAAGGTGCGGTAAAATTTAACCTAAAGCAATATTCCCAATGCATCAAGGGCTCCCACCTAAATAGGGTATGGGGGATTAATGTACGCAACCTTCCCCCTTAAGAGTGTTACCCTAAAGAAAAGCTGTTTCCGAGAACCTCCAACTTGAGGGGTGCAACACAAGAACTTCCCAGGAGGTCACCCAGCTTGGTACTACTCTCGTCTAATCATGCTTAATTTGAAAGTTTAAATAGGATTCGGTGTTTGCGTGTTGGTACCTTTTTAGTTCGGTAAAATTTAACATAAATGAGGATAATTCCAAGCAACAGGCAACCGGCAACCGGCAAAAAAGAAAGCGAATCCCGAGGAGAAGATGCTGCTTTCTTTATTGGAAACCGGTCACTTATTGCCTTCTAGCTGGTTTCCCTGTTGCCCCCCGTCTCTCTCTCTCTCTCTCTCCCCCCTCTTCTATGACGGTTTTATTGGGGACACACCCACCTCCACTTTTCCCCTTTTTCTACGAAAATATATTATGGATAATGTTTTTATCTGGGTTTGTTTTTGGGTAAATTGAGTCATGTCGAGTAGAATCGAGTCGGGTCGAATGTCTCTTTGTTTAACTCGAGCTTGTTGAGTTTGGATTGATAAGATATCAATGTATTTAATAATGGGTTTGACTTAACTCATTAGCGTAATCGATTTAAGCCAAGTTCGTTATTAAATTGATTTGAGCTCTATAATGAGTATAGTTAAGGCTCACAATGAGCAAAACTTGCTATCGAGTTAAGTTGTTGTCTAAGCTAACTATTTGAGTTACTGTTGAGATATCATATTTGAGCTTAAGTTGATTGTTTAGAAGCGACTAGCGGGTTATTAATGAGTTGCTTAGCAAATTGTTTCACTTTTTGTTAACGAGTTGAGCATTCCCTATTTAAATTCGACTCATTTAGCTCATCAACCCTGTTCGTACTCTAAAGCTGTCAATCCTTCCAGAATGAACATGAACGATCCTAATCCAGTTTAAACACGAGTACTTGATGGATTTGTTATTTTGCACCCACTTTTTTATGGACAGCTAAACTCAAGTTCAAAAGAGAAATGACATTGAGTGGATTTGTAGAATTGTGTATTTTTATGGTTAACATCACGCGCTTAACACGAGACAAAAGAGGCAGGTAGATTGTCTAGTCAACTTGGTACCAGTCTAGTATTTAATGTTGGATTACACAAGATTGAGTTGTTGGTACGTGCAATGTATTGTTATTATCCTTTATGTCACGTGTCAGGTGGCACTATGTATATATCCATTATTGACATTATATGAAGTACTGACCTTTTCTCTTACCATATCCTTTGAGTTTGTCGACTTTGTTTATATTTAGCAATAAATTACATATTCGTAAAATAATATGAATAAGGCATTAATTACATATCAGGAGATTGAATTGATAATATGATAATAATTCTTAAAATTAATAAATTATCTGAAGAACATGACTTGGTAAGGTTAAAGTTACAGAAATCTTAAAAAAATGTTATGGAAGGATGCTGTTTTAGATTATTTTATAAGAACATTGCATCAAAACGATAACTAACTAATGTATTCCACAAGTGTGAAACAAAAATGTTGTGTAAGATATCGAAGAACCATACATTTAGCTTCACCTATACAACATAATGTCACATTTTATGTTTACGTTTATAAAGTTAGCAAGATGGTACTATTTTGTTCGCTTCTTAAAATCCATCCCGACTGATTCGAGTTTACTACTATTCAAAAAAGATACAATAAATAATCTAAGAAAATTTTGGACAAAATCTATTTTATGTTAATGCCCATATATACAACAACAACAACAGAAGACCCGGTGCCTCAAGGGCTTCCGCATAAGCGGAGTCTGGGAGGGGTGGATGTACGCAACCTTATCCCTTCAGGGTGTAACCCTTCTGAGAGGCTGTTTCCGAGACCCCCAACCTTATAGGGTCGGCAATACCAGAACTACCCAAGAGGTCACCCATCCTGGTACTACTCTCGCCCAAATATACTTAAATTTAAAGTTCTAATAGAATCCAATGCATTAGTATCCGGTTAATGCCCATATATAACCTCACTATTTAATTAACATTATGTTTTATCCCTCTCTTATTGTACATATTTTTATACCTATGACAGCCTCAATAATTGATGATATCAGCAGTGATTAAGTACTTCTAGAAAAACTTTCTAATAATGAAAAATATCTAATAATATAATATATTTTAATATTGAGAGAAGTACAACACTGAAACTTTGACTTTTTTTTTTTGCACTATTTATTAGATAAATATTTATAAAATATATTTTTAAAATTTATATACATTAGCTTATGAGTTACATGTATCTAATAAAATAATTCAAATAATAATGTAGAAATGCGTAAACTTATAATTTTTTGTTGAAAACGTCAACATCTCTTCATTTAAATTGGTCCCTCATTTATATCCTCCTTATTAATAGTATTATAATACCATAATTCCTGTACGAGATAGTTTAAATAATAATATACATATCACCATCTCTTAATTTAAATACGTCCCTTATTTATATCTTCCTTATTAATAGTTCAAATAATAATATACATATACTTTTTAATTTAAAATGTATACGTATTTAGTGATTCAAATTATAAAATTAAAAATTAAAATAATTTAACAACAACAGCAACAGTCCCAGCGCCAAAGGCTCCGGCAAAAGCAGGGTCTGGGGAGGGTGAATGTACGCAGCCTTCCCCCTTCCGGGTGGAAGAGGGGCTGTTTACGAGGACTCCCAACCTGAATATGGTGTCGCCATGGAAGCAGACATCCCGAAAGTATAAGCAAAAATACAAAGCATAAGCACGAGCACATCAAATAGTACAAGGCACATAATAGGCAAATAGTACAAGGTCAATAGTATGTGATTAAATCTAAGCAAATAAACCACGCCATAAGTGCGCCCCCTGGGATATTTTTATTTTAAAAAGAAATTTTATTAATTTTTTTTAATTTTAAAGAGGTAAAAAAAAAATTTGGGGACTGTTGCACACCACTCGGAACGGCGTGCAACAAGCAGCTCTGTTGCACGACGTTTCGTACGTCGTGCACTCACTTTGCTACAGTAAAATGGACCAATTCATTAAATATTTTTAAAATGAGGCCAAATTTCTAATTTTTTTTGAAAAAGATGCTAGTTAGCAAAAAAAGTTTGAAACTTTTTGGTCAATAATAGAGTAAATTCATATTTATTTTTATTTTTATCCTCTAGAAACAAATATACATAAAATATTTAAAGATTTTTTTATTATCTTTGACTAGAAGATAAAGATAAAGATAAATCTGAATCTGCTCTACTAGTCCCCCAAAAAAAAAAAAAAAAATTTTTTTTTGGAAACTTGGGATAGTTGTCATGGTTGTTTTCTAGCTAAATTATTGTTTCATTTCTCCTGTGTAACTCCATATGTGAAAGATAGGGGATATGTTGCACATATGGGAAAAAAGATAACATATACATATATAATTTTTTTTCGATAATTAGTGTGAACATTCTCGATATAAAATTCAATGCACCCATTAAAGCAGAGTCTGAAAAAGCTCACAAAAGCGGGATAAAAATAAAAAGAGAAGCAAGTTACATAACCAAAAGCAACACACCCTAAAAACTTAGACGCCTGCACGTGAGCAAACTCCTAAGGCACTCAAAACTTTTAACACTTTTTACTTGTGTGTATTTAGTTAAGTTATATGACGCCAAAAAACAATAACAAATATATATCAAAAGATGTTGTTATAAGAAAAATAATATAATTTATAATAAACGACAACAACTAAATTTAGCAAATATGTTTTCACATTAATAATTTTATTCTAATAATAATAATATTATATATATATATATATAAGCCAGTGATATGGCCACGACATTTTTTGTTAATGCAAGGGTAATAACAAAGACTTTTGTGACTTTGTTGTGTTAAAATTGCCCGGATATTAAAAAAAAATATCCTCGTAATATCACTACCCTATATATATATATATATATAGTGAGATGGGCAAATCCTGGTCCTATATTGTAATAGACGGTCAAGATTTGTTAAATATTAAAAAAGTAATTTACGACTTATACCCCTTCATGGGGCAGAAAGAAAGAAGGGATACGAAAGAGATTTTTTTTTTAATACTCAATAAATCTTGACCGTCCATTACAATATAGGAGCCAAAATTCGTCTATTTCATACTCTCGCTCTCTTATAAGAATGTCGCCATATCTATATATCTATATAAAGGATAAAAACAAAAGAAAATAATGGGGCGATGTAAAGATGCCAAGTCAAGGGGAAAGCAACAAAGAGGGGAAAGTGGGCCCCGTTCCCAACGAACTCAACAAAATGCTGACGTGGCCTTCATCCTTTTGGTGAATTGCGGAGGCAGAGTTACTTACAGCTCACTTATAAAATTACAAATAAAATTTACATAATAAACTACACAGTTACATATGTATTATATCGGAAATGACTCTTACGAAAGGTCGAGAGATAAAATAGTGGACTTTGTGCCACTCGTTCACCTCACCTTCTTCTATGTTTTTAATCAAATATATTGTCAAAATGTATCATCTCACTCTCACATGAGCCATCTCTGTACGATATTTGTTATATAAATAATTTTTAAATATTTAACAATTAAGTTTCCTTATATTACAATATGTAGCATATGATATTTTTAAGGTGTGAAAATTTTATCATGTAGATATTTTATATAGAACATTATCGAGTAATATTTTATAAAAATTTGTCCAATATTCACAAAGATATACCATATAGTATACGCCTTTGTTAATATATATGACTTATATTAATATATTTAGCAAAGATTTTGCTCATGAAAACCTACTAGATTCAAATAAAAATCCGAAGATTGTTAAAATAATATGTCACGTTAGAATTTGGTGGGAAAAAATTATCAAGAGTTTGTAAAGAATACCTTGATATTACTGTAATCCGAAGTTAACATCTTTAATAAAAATCTTGCAAGTTTGCATAGAAGGTATCTCATACATAGTGTAATAAAAATGTTAGGAAAACTGAAGTCATAAATACTCAAATTTTAAGATACGTAAGTGATAAATTTCTTTTCCTTTTGATTCATCCTTAGTACCTCCGAGTTTTTTCGTATTAATAAATATGATCCTCCGACATGAAGACATCATACTCAAGGGAGTAAGGTAATGTAGCAAGTCAGTTTAAATACCCATTACTATACCTTGATGAAAATACCCCTCTTAACGTAGTAGTCTTGATGAGAATATCCATTGCGGACATTGTATTTTGAATACCAATTACAGTAAAGGGTATGAACGATGGTAAATGTGGATTTACGTTTTTGTTAAAAAAGGTGAAGAGAGTATTTTTATTAATATACTGTAGTGATATTTAAAGTGATTGGTCACATCAGTTTCATTCTTAGAATATGATGTCTTTGAGTCGGAGATGGTCCTATTCAACAATACGAAGATAATTTAAATTACTAGAAAAATAAACTGAAAATAAAATTTTTTTTTTATTATTTTTACAAATATCGGATACAAAAGTATATATTAATTGTAAAGGGTAAATAAGAAGGTGGAGAGTTTATTTACCAGGCACTAATGCACCGGATCCCATTAAAACTCCGAAGTTAAGTATGTTTGGGCGAGAGTACTACCATGACCTCCTGGGAAGTTCTTGTGTTACCAACCCTATAAGATTAGAAGTCCTCGGAAACAGTCTTTCGACAGGGTTATATCTTAAAAAAATAAGGCTGTATATATCTATTCCCTAAGTTTGCTTAGATGGGAGCCCTTAAAATACTAAATTTGTTCTTGTTATTATTGTTGGTAAACAAGAAGGTGAGGTGGAGGCCTCGTAACCGTAAGCGGGCACGGGAAGGGGGAGGGAAAGAGACAAGAAGTCGCACGTGAGCGGTTAAACGTGTAAGCGTGTGGGGGGTAGACAACAGTACACGTGGCAAAGAAGACACGTGAATCATGGCGTGCGCAATTATTGGAGGGAGTGAAAGAGACTTCTCTCTCTCTCTCTGTGTACGGTCTGTACAGACTCACGTACGGACCAACCCATATTGCCCTCATTTTTCTTGCATTTTTGCAGACTTTGAAATGTCATAGTATTGGGTAAAGTTTGTTATCTCTGGGTAGATATGAATATTAATGAGTTAAGAATTTTACATGTGAGTGAAATAAAATTTGTATTGAAGTAGTTATAGTAAAGATTGAAAGGTTTAAGGCTCAGCATATTCAAGATTGAGTATATTGAACTTAAATTTAGTACCTTTACTACTCTTAGCATAGAAAATGTTAAGATTGGTTTGGAGACCACATCGAAGGAGTGCTTTAGACACTTGAGTTCCATGGTACAACAGGATGGCAAAGTTAATGAAGATGTCAACAACTGCATTAAAGTAGGCTTGAATAAATGGAGAATGACCTTTATGGTATTTTGAGATAGAAAGCTCCCGTTAAAGTTAAAGGAAAAATATTATAAGACGGTTGTAGGACCGGGTATGTTATATAGTGTGGAGTGCTGGCGAATGAAACGGCATCATACACAGAAGATAAAGGTGGCAGAGATGAGGATGTTGCAGTGGATGTGAGGACACACAAGGAGGGATAGGATCAGAAATAATGTCATAAGAAGCAAATTGGGCGTTGCCCCAATCGAGGATAAATTGAGGGAGCAAAGTCTACTGTGGTTTGAACATGTTAGGAGGAGACCGACCACTGCCCCTATCAGGAGATGCAAACAACTCCATTCTATGATAGGGAGGAGAGGGAGAGGCAGGCAAAAAAAGAGATGGATAGAGACAATCCAAAACAACCTCACCTAAACCTAAATGAGGAAATCGCCTTAGATAGAGCTCAATGGAGGTTAGCATAGGGGTAGCTGATGTAGCGGTTTAGAATTGAGGAACAGATTTTAGCTTGCATTAGTGCCCCTAGACTTATATGTCTGCCTGTGTGATTCACTTGTTATGTCTGGAAGTTGTTTTATGGCCTATTGCTGCTGTATGCTCCATGCTCCATACTTTCTTTATGAAATATTGCTGCTTCAAGCTTTATGCTTCATGCTTGTATGCTTCTTAGGTTGGGGGTCCTCAGATATAACCTCCCTTTAAAAGTAGCACCTTGAAAGGGGAAGGATCCCGCATATGCGGGAGCTCTTGAAGCATTGGGTCAGTTATTGTTGCTATTATTGTTGTAGTTGTTGGAGTAGTTAGAGTAAAGAGTTTAACATATAAGATTAATCTGTTATCTTGTTTATATCAATTGATTTTAGGATGGAGCCCTAATCTGGGCTTATATGTGAATTTCTAATGTTCCAACTCTGTGGGTCAGGTTTATAGGCTAGGTGAAATTAACTAGGTGAGAGTAATAATAGATACGGATAGGATATACATGATAATATATATTATGGTGTAGGACAAATATGGGTATAATGTTTATTATTTGGCCTCATACTTGGGGGTTGTGTCCACCCAACAGACTCTGCGATTAGGTTGTTTGATCATAATGCTTCTGTGATCTTTGTGATCTCATCGATACTTGCTAAATACTACAACTAGGCGAATTGACTGTGAAAAATATTATTACGGGCAGCACAACGTGACAGGCACTTTGGTCCCAAAGCCCTGCGACTATGTTGAATGCCTTATATTATTTATGGAAGGCATGGCTTATGCACTAAATACTCTTGATCCAGTTGAGTTGTCGTCGTAACTCATGTTATGGTATGTAAAATTGACAGTTTACATGTATAACTGTTTAGTCAACTACGTATACGATATAAGTATGAAATGTTTGCATGTGAGGTGGAAATGCGATTTAATCGATATGATGTGTGCTTCCCCATTGGGTTATATGCTCATTAATATTGAGAGCTATTGTTTTACAACTTGTTATTGATACCTCGATGTGGAGGTAAAAGCAATATTTAGTTATGTTGGCAATGGCCAACTCATGAGTATCGATCCGTTCTTATTTCAATTTTGAATACCATTTAAATGGTTGGGCTCGCTACTCTTAATCTCGCACATAGTCCATAAGGGATATGGTGTGGGCTCTGCACTTTCGATGGATTTGGCAAGCAAGAAGCATGGCTTTTAAGAAGGCAAGACATGATACCGAAGAGAGAATTTGACTTAAGCCTCCTCGTATATCCATATCTTGATGGATACCCGTCTTTCATTTTTTTCTCGTTGATTAATTACTCTGCATGACTTCAAGAGGTGGTCGAGTTCCCGGTTTTTCACTTCGTGGTGCTCATGTTCGTGAGTGATACCACTTGAATTCAAACTCAAGCTCAAGGTCAACAAGGCATGATACCAAGATTCATTCAACTCAAGATCAGCTTGCTCGAGGTCATTGTCTTTGGCCTTTTGGGTTCGATTTGTCGATCTAGACCTCCCAATATTATCTTGTTTGAGTTCAATTTGTGATTATTTATTGATGTTAAAAACTCCACATACGAGTCAAATAATCCAAATAGAAGTCGAAGAAAATAAGAGACCAACATATAAACTTAGTGTATTACTTCACCTAACGTCAATTGATTTTAAGATGGAAACTACTTAGAATTATATGTAGATACGTACTCCAACTCTGTGGGTTGGGTCCAAGATTAGGTGAAATTTAACAATTAGCTTTATTTTTACTCACTTGGGCTTACAAATTGCCGAGCTGTTATAACTATCAAGCTTTTTAAACTAAATAACGAGTTAGCTAATAAAAAATTTTGAGACGAGTTAACTCATTTACGCCCCAAATTGGGGTGCCGTAATGTCACAGTAGAGTAAAAATATTCAAATTTACATTGTGATTTTTTGGAAAATAATATTTTTTTATTCTATTATTAGTAAATAATTTTAATATTAAGTTGTTTATAAATTAATAATTTTTATATTATAATATATAATTTTTGGGCCGTGCTTCAATGAAGGGAGCAAAGCAGCGCGTATGTTTTCGTAACGCGAGCCCTGTAGCACGTGATACCCCCACGTATGGCACGTGGGAATCTCGTGGCAAAGGACTTTGAAAATATGAGAAATCAGATACCCACTTTCAACTGCATGTAGCCTCTCCTCATTCACGAGGCTATTAAAATTCATTTTATCTTTTATTATTTATAAACAAAAATAAAATAAAACTTAAGTAAACTTTGTTAAGCGTAAAGACTGTTTGTCTTTTGATAATCGTCATAATTATGGCCGAATTTATCCGGAGTTTTGTTAATGACGTGACTCTTGAGTTTCCGTCTGTTAGAATTGTCATCGGCATATTTATGGAGCGTTGTTAGAATTGTCATCGGCATATTTATGGAGCGTTCTTTAGCTGGTGTAGAGTGAGTAAGAGAGACAAAATTAATCATTGTAATCTTTGGTTTATATATTGAATATTGTTGATCCCTCTTTGCGGATGTAAACTTCGGTTTTGAACCAAGTATATTTTGATATTTAATATTTCCCGCAATCCCTTAATTTCAATTTGTGTTTCCTATTTTGGATAAAATTAAGGTTAAAATTGTTAAGGATAAAATTGACACAAATCGCCACCAATTACACTGCCTCCCCTCAAGGTAACCAAACGTAGCCCAAGCGAGGCCCCATGTTGCCCCCAGGTTGGAGACCCTTGCCCGAGTAAGGGTGAGGCGGTAGAGTTGAGCCCGACTAAGGTATTTGGTACCTTACACAGTCAGAGAGCCTTGTTCGAGTGAGGATAGGTCAATAAAGCTGAGCTCGGGTAAGGAGTCTTCTCACCTACCAAGTTGGAGAGTCATGTCCGAATAATGACGAGTGGGCAGAGCTGAGCCTAGGAAAAGTGCCCAGCCACTCACTGAGTGGGAACCCCTTGCCCGGTTAAGGGCGAATTAATAAGCCTGGACAAACCCACATGACCCCTTGATTGTTTGCTAGTCCTACAAGAAATACCGAGTCATATGTGAAGTCGCCTCCTTCCTCACTGAATCCCTCAAACACAGACGATGTACTTCCGTGGTTGTAGCAATGGCCAAATTAAGGTGGGTCAGGGTTGGTAAAGAGAGGTATCAAAACTTAAGACATTTTTTCTTCACGACAAGGGTCAGTCTATAAGAGTTCAAATTGAATCAGGCATATCACAATTCATAATAGTAGAAAAAGGCCTGTAACCGAGAGGAAGATTACGAAGAGCATATGATACCAATTTCGTACGTGTAATCGAAGCTTGAACCACAGCAAGACTGTGAGCAACAAGGTACAAGGAAGAAAGATAGAGAGAAGACAAGCTAAATCAAAATCTTAAAATGCGTTAAGAACAAAGCCTTTAATCCTGATACGTCGAATCGACCTCTCTCTCTCTGTTACAATTTTTTAAAAGGGTAAAATTATAGAAATTTTTTTTGATTTTTGCTTCAATAATAGAAAACTCTCCTCACAAATAAAATCACTCATTAAACCTCCTCACTTTTAAAAATTTATTACTTTGTACTTAAAATTTTTTTTTGACTATTTTGCCCCTCAAAATAAAATAGTTAAGTATTTGGTTTTATTTTCACGTATGATTTTATGTTTTGCGGAAAAATAAGAATTTTTTATATTTTTAAAAAAAAGATTTTCTATATTTATAAAAATTATTATTGTAATTAACTATATAGTTGTGACATTATTATATCAACAAAAACAATTTATATTTTATCTTATAATATTTTTTAATAAAAATTTTAAAAATATTTTTTATCTTCTAAACTTATAATATCATTACTATAATTAATTAAAATAATTATAGCTTAATAAATATAGAAAATTTCCTTTTCTGTGAAAAACAAATTTTTTTTTAAATTTTTGCCTATAATATAAAACCTCTTTTAAAAAACTTTTTTACATTTAACCGCCTCATTTTTGGGAGACAAAATGATCAAAAAAAGGTTGTATGGAAGTTAAGTAATAAAATTTCAAAAGTGAGAGGGTTTGTGAGTGCTTTTATTTATGAGAAAAAATTTTTATTTTTAAAACAAAAGATAATTTTTTATTTTTTTTTGTAATTTACCCTTTTTAAAATCACGAATTGTATCCTTCACTCGCCAATAGTCCCTCACCCCCACCATCTTTATCGCCTATTAAGTTAAAGGTTACCTTGACAAACTATTTCTTGGCTGATTTACGCCAAAAGTTCATATACTTTGTACATTATGTTAATTTAATCCTCATACTTTTAATTGTGTTCATTTAGTCCCTAAATAATTGAAAATATATCAGTTTAGTCATTTGATCATATTTAAGTTAATAACATAATTTTAAGCGACAAAATTATGTTAGTAACTCATTATAAATTTATTTGTTTACTCAAATTAATTCAATTCGTGGCCAAACCATTAAAAATTTTATTAAAAACTTAACATAATTTTTTTTCTAAGGATAAAATTGAGACATTTTGAATTATACATGGACTAAATTAACATAATTAAAAGTATAAGGACTAAATTGATATAATGAACAAAATACAGAGACCTTTGGCAAAATAACCCTTATTTCCTTCTTTTAAATTATTTTTTCTATAGCCAAATTTTTTATAATTGATTTTTTTTAGAATTAAAAAAGAGGGTTTTTTTAATTAAAAAATTATAAATTCTACTTCTGACTTTATTTTAAAAAAAAGTTTTTTCATACCTCTCCTCTTTTTTTTTTTTTTTTTTTTTTGGGAAACTATATTTTATGGTGGCCAAGACCCAAAAGATTTCAATAAAAGAAAGAATGTATAAACAGTTGAGGATAATATGTCTTCAAAATTATAAAATACAACAATAAGAAAAATGAACTAACAGCACAAAGCCTCCATCTCTTTGCAAATTAACTAAAGTTATGTTAGCAAAACCTCCAAAACTCTTTGTCCAAAGAGTTCCTAATTAAAGAGACCATATTTTCGCATATGAAATTAACTGGCATATGTTGATATTTAATTAAAATTAAATATCAGCATTCCCTTTAAGTCAAATACACACCAAAGAATCGCAACATTAGTGGTGCAAAATAACTTTAAAACGTCTTTCGGCTTTTTTATGCCGTGAAACTTCATAAGAAGAATACATTTAATAAAAGAATATATTTTATAAAGCATTTTCTTTAAAAAAAAAGTCAAACAGTTTCGTATTTTGAACTTGTTTGATCAACTATGAAAAAACTATTGTTTCAAAGGCATCTTTTACACAAATAAGCAAGCAAGCAACATATACAGTGCCCCAAGGGCTCCCGCCTAAGCAGGGTCTAGGGGGCCGACGTACGCAATCTTCTTCCTTCAAGGTATTACCCTTGAAGAGAGGCTATTTCCGAGTGCCTCCAGCCTAAGGGTGAGGACTTCCCAGGAGGTCACCCATCCTGTTATTGCTCTCACCCAAGCACGCTTCAATTCGGAGTTCTAATGGGATCCGATGACGGCGTGTTGGTACCCTTTTTAGTACCTTTTACACAAATACTTTTCCAAAAAAGAAAGTTTTATAGTTGGGGTATTTTTTTTCTAAAATAATTTACACTATATTTCCATTTTAATTATAAAAAAGGAAAAGAAAAATGACCCTACTTTTATTTTAGGATTATATACGTGAAAGATTCCTGTACTTTGCCCATTGTGTTAATTTAGTCCTTGTACAATCTAAATTGTGTCAATTTGGTTCTTAGAATAAAATTTAGGTTAAATCATTAATGGTTCGGTCGCGGTTTAGATTAAATTGAGTCAATGAGTGGATTATTTGCCTCTAATACGGTTGTGCCATTAAAAACTACATCATTTACTTAGCTTGAATTAAGGAATAAATTGACACAATATAATTATAAAGGGGTTAAATTAACACAATCAAAAGTCCAATAACTAAATTGACACATGACAAAAGTACATAACTTTTTGACGTAAATGACCCTTTATTTTAAAATATGTCTCCTTTCGTACCAAACCTCCCTAAAATCCTAAAACAAATATATATATATATATATATATATATATATATATATATATATATATATATATATATATATATATATATATATATGTATATATATTAAAGCTCTTAGCCCCATACATGCACAAGGAGAACATCAATATCTTTGGACATAATCACAATATCAATGTTGTCTACCTGATAATTAATGACACAGAGAGTACTTGATCCGAAACTCATAACTGGGGATGTATTTGAGCCGAGCCCGAGCCTGTTAGGCTCGAAGCTCATCGAGCTTTAAAAATTCAGGCTTGAGATCAGCTTTGTTAAAAGCTCGGGCTCGGCAAAGCTCAACCTACGCTCGCCAAGCTTTGCATTAAGCTTGCAATATTCCGACTCATTTAAGCTCAATATAGGCTCGTTTGGGCTCATTTAAGCTCAGGCTCGGCTCACTTAGACTCCCATATGGCTTCATTGAGCAATATTTAAGCAAATATACTATAATAAAAAAGACTGCTTAGGCTTGCGAGCCTACAAGCTCAAGCTTTATTACGAGCAGAGCGGCTCGGCTCATTTACACCCCTACTCATAACTTGTATCTATTTTACAAAAACAACGACATAGTATATGATCACGTAGCTAACATAATTAAGTCATACTGCTTTACTGAAGTCCACTCGTCAAAATGTGAATCTAGCACCCTTGGTTTTTCCCTTGGGTGATTTTCGGGCTGCGGGTGAAAAAAATAAATAAATGAAGCTAAGACATAAATAAATTAAAGTCATGTACCACGGTGCACATCATATTGTACCCAATCTAATTGGCTGCTTGCAAACTCAATTTGATAGCAGGCTCAACTCGATAATGAACTTGACTATTTTTTTATTAGAATAATTAATATAGTCGAGCCAAACATTGAGAACACTAATACCTTTTTGAGTCATAATCTTTGAATCTTGATGAAGACTTAGCTCAAAGTTGAGTTCATTAAGATTTATTAACCTCGACTTAAAACAAGATGATGAGCGATTGGAGTTGGCTCTTTTATACCCCTACCAACGATAGCCCAAAGACAAGCATGGTAAAACAAATCCCACCAATCCTCTCAAAAGAGCAAACTCAAGACTTCGAACATAATAGATCTCAAACATGACCAATCTCAGCTTTCAGTAGGGGCAACCCCGGGTTCGGACCAAGTCAAATTTGAATAGAATTGGTACTAAACTTGAATTGAACAAGACAACCACGAACTTAAGTTGTATCATTCTGAACTTAAATACCTCAATCTCACATCGAAAAAAATGGCAAGGGTAATTAATCAAAAAGAATGCCGGAAGCAATGAATCAAAGATGAAACTGAATTATAGCCATGTTGTGGAGTTTACCACCGCTATAAGTCGTTTCCGCTCCTACACTGAACAATAGTAGGAATTTGCACTTCAACTCCCAACGTTAACATGGAGTCCATCACTTAGGTATACTATAGAGTGGAGGATTAGAATATATTCCAAATTACTCGACAATGGAGAAAGGAGAACCTCGAACAAAGTGGAGGAAAATCAATAAGGGAGAAAAGGAGAATGAATTATCGTGCATTTTTCAAGTCTAAGAGGCGGCCAATTTATAGACCAAATATTCACCGGTTGGGAGAATGAATTCAAGGAAACGGCGAAAAAAATTGGCTCCGATATGGTTGTTGAGAGCAAATATGGTGGAGCTGATGGTTACCGTGGGAGAATATATTGCCATTTGGCATTTGAGACTGAATATTCGACCGAGAAATGAACATCTCTTTTCAATTTGCCAACGACGACTATATTGTAAAACGATCATAAAATTATAGATCCGGGTTAAAGAAGTCAATATCACAATGCAACATGCCGCTCTTGGCTTCACTAGATGGAGTAATGTGTAGGTGTCGCCCACCAAGCCCACCTTAGGCCCGATAGAATTTTCAATGTCAAGTGAAAAGAGAGTATATAAAACGACCCTTCCACTTTTAAAATTTCCAAATGGGATAAGTTCCTTCAACAAAGTTGAAACACGTCACTTCCAAAATAAATAAACAAAAATCAAGGCTGTTAGTTGCACGACTAAGGCCTTGTTTGGTACGCAGGAGGTGGATGCAGAAAGTAGAAATTCATGAAAAGTAATGATTTTGATTTTATTTGGTTAACAAGAAGTTGGTAGAATGTGGCAAGTAAAAATTATTGGTCAATTTTTAAGTCCTTTGTAATGCAGAAAGTAACTTATTTAGCCCATCTTAACAAGTGTTTGGATTATGTCTCAAATTACTTGTTTTAAGTTTTTGGGTTGCCGAGAGGTCACCGATCGATCGGGAGGGAAGCCCGATCGATCGGGTGATTTAAGTTAATTTTTTGGGATTTTGGGCCATAAGAGGGCCGATCGATCGGGTGTTTCCCAATCGATCGGGTCCTCCCAGACCCGCGCCTATATATATGGACGTAGGGTTTACGTCATATGTATCCAATTCAGAGTGAGGCGCTGTCACGGCTAAAAGAGAGGTGATTTCGTAATTCCTCCAATTCAGATATTCGAGTGCTACGAGAGTTAAGAGAAAGTGATTGTAATTCTTTCATAGATCTCGTTCAAAGGAAATGTCGTTGTAATTCTTGCGTTCAAGTATCAATAAAGAATCTCCATCTCCGCCCGTGGTTTTCTCCCCTTTCAATTGTAGAGAGGTTTCCACGTAAATATTGTGTGTTCGTGCTTATTCTTTCTTTCTCCATATATTTGTTTACTTCTCGTTTGTGTGAGTCGTATTATTGGAATCGAATCAAGTGACTAGGGTTTACGCTTCCGCATCAAGATTTTTCTAACAAATTGGTATCATAGTATATCAGTTTGCTCCAGATTTATTCGCACAACAAGTTCTAATTCCTTTGAGAATAACTAATCTTCTTAAGAAAGTTTTATTTTCTATCCTACCAATCAAACACTTTATATCTGCTTCCTAAAAAATTGACAAAGAGTTGAATTTCTAGAAAACACTACTTCAAATTGGAATTTAATTTATGTAACAATAAAACTAAGCCTAGAAGTTTTATTATCAGTGCACTGATAACTTCTAATAATGGGGTAATATTATTATCAAAATAAAAATAATTATTATCATAATAATATTATAATTTTTAAAATAATTTTATATCTTTTATTTCTTATAAATTAAATTATTACTTTAATATTAATAATTTTTAGCTTAATAATAGAAGGACTCACGTAATATTACCCAAAATCAAAGAATCAGAGGAGACGTTAGGGAGTAGGTACGTGGTGCAGAGTACCAGCAACCCCCGATCCAAATCATTAATTGCCCCTGACACGAACCAAACCGCCTCTCTTTACCTCCTATAAAGTCCCCATATTACACCCTTTAAATAAAAAATTTTTAAAAATAATCTCTTTTTAGGGTAACATCCTGACAAAAAAAAGCCACGCACATCCACCCTTTCCAGACCCTGATTGGAGGAAGCCCTTGGAACACTAAGAATGTTACTTTTAGTCATATATTATACCTTATACAAAAAAGAATATTATTATTATCGAAATCAAAATTATTATTATATGGTAAATAATATGACTTATAAAAAATAAAAGTTATAAAATTCCCTTAAAAAGTATAATTATTTTTGATAATAATAATTTTATCATTAGCATATATCAATCATATTTTAAATAATAAAATCTCCGATAATCAAGGCTTTTAATGAACACTAAAATCCGATATTAAATTAAGTAATTAATAGAAATAAGCGTCGGGGGGGAAATCTCGCAGAAGCGGAGGGGAGGGACATCCGTACAAGTGGAAGGGAGGGAGGGTGACCGACAGGTGGCGGTGGGGAGAGGGAGGCCCAAGTGACAGGCTGGAAACTGACAGGTAAGCAGTAATGATTCAGCGCTGCTTGCCTTTGAATCTGATTGGGCACCCTCTTTTGTCGTTTTCTCCACCTCATTCTCTGCGGCCGTTGGCTCTCACCGCCCCCCCTCGAGCCGTTTAATTGCACTCTCTACCCAAATTTCAATTTAAAGGGGTTGGTTTTGCATTAAAAATTAGGTTATTTATATTTTTATATTTGATATTTTTTTAAATAATAAAAAAGTTTAATCTATTTGAATTAAGAAAAAAGTCCTTAAATTTTTATCGTATTAATAGAAAGGTTTCTCTCAAGGGTTATGACGTCCTTTTTTGTCGACAGAGCTGACGTGATCACTATTTTTTATTAATGCTATAATCAAAGAACAAAAAGTACGCTTCAACAACTTTATTCTTACTTTACAAGCACAAAATTTGGGATATTATATTATGTAAAAACTATCTACCTTCGCTTAATTTGTTTTAAGATATGATTATATAAGGGTATTGTTGTTGTTTTACCATAGCATTAATAAAAATACAATTGTCGCGTCAGCTCTGTAGACTAAAACTAACGCCATCACGTTGGAGACGGGTCTTTTTATTGATGCCACAAAAACTTAGGGGCTTTTTTACCAATACGACAAAAACTTAGGCATTTTTATTAATTCAAAAAGGTCGGGGTTACTTTTATTATTTTTCAAAATATTGGGATACTAAAATATAAATAACCCTAAAATTATGATTACTAGAGTAATAATAAACCGTATAAATGATAAATTTTATAAAATTATTTTAAAAGTTACAATTTTTTTAATAATAATATCATTTTTTTAATCGTTGTTTGCTCTTATTTTTGGATATTTATAATGGTATAGTAGGGTTAATTTACCAGGCACAAAGGTACCGGATCCCATTAGAACTTCGAAGTTAAACGTACTTGGACGAGAGTAGTATCGGGATGGGTGACTTCCTGGGAAGTCCTCGTATTGCCCGCCCTATAAGGTTAGGGGTCCTTAGAAACAGGTACACTACAACAAAACAGGGCAATTCTCGGCGCATAATTATCGGCGTTTATACAAACGTCGAGAAATTTCGGCTTTTAAATGCGTCGAGACAAAGCGTCGAAAATTCTCGGCGTTTTTAAACGACGCAAAAAACATTGGCGCTTATAAACCCCGAGATATTCTCGGCGTTTATAAGCGCCGAGAATCTCTCGGGGTATAAATACCCCGAACAAACCCTAACCCTCACCTCACCCGTCGTCTCTCACCCTCACCTCCCGCAAACCCTAACCCTCGTCTCTCACCCTCACCACCCGATTTCCAACCGCGTCGCCGCCGGCGTTCTCCTGTCACCGTCGCGGCCCGCGTTCGCCTCTCACCGTCGCGCCCGGCTTCGCCTCTCACAGTCGCGCCCGGCTTCCCCTCTCACCGTCGCCGCCCGGGTTCGCCTCTAGCCATCGCCGCTCGGCTTCGCCTCACCGTCGCCGCCCGGGTTCGCCTCTCACCGTCGCCGCCCGGGTTCACCTCTCACCGTCGCCGCCAGCGTTCGTCTCTCACCCTCACCTTCCGATTTCACAGTTGCTCTTGCTTTGCTGTTAGTATGTGATGTCCTTGCCCTAGTTTCAGTTTTTATTTTTATTGGACTGCTTCTTCTTCTACAAGTGTTATATCATTTGAGTTGGTTGAAGTAGTTTTATTATAGTTTTGTATTATCGCCGTTTCACACTTTCCCCTGCTTCATGCGCATCCTTAATGCTATGGTTCGAATGATTCTATCGTTGCATCTCATCATTTCAATTGATTAATACAAAAAATTATTGTTTTGACGAAATTCTTGTGTTACTGTGTTTGATTGATGTTTAAAATTATGTGTTGGTGGCGCTTGTGAGTTCAATTTGTTAATGTCAGGGAGATTAGATATCGATTTCATAATTTTTAAATTTGGAAAAATAAAACTTTGTTGCTGTATCCCTTGTTTAGATGGATCCTTCACATTAGAGGATTAAAATTGATTATAAGGAACGCATGTATCTTACTTTAATTTCTAACTTCTCCTAAGTCCCATTAATTATTTGTTTTTGCATTTGTATATATTTTGATTGGTTGATTAAATATTTGTCTTATGAACTCTATCTTTTTTCAATTTTTAAGTAATTTGATTGCACTACTTAATATTTAGAGATATGGATACGAGTTGGATCACGCAACCAAGGATTAGTCAAGCTTATATTGATGGTGTCATTGAATTCATTAAGTTGGCTAAAGAAAACCTTATAGAAGGAAAAACTCGATGTCCATGTAATAAATGCAAAGTAGCCAAATGGTTCTCATTAGAAGATGTGGAATATCATATCCTTTTTAAGGGTTTTTGGCCAAAGCATAAGAAATGGATTTTTCATGGAAAAGAAGATATTGTTCAACAATTGAGATGCAATAGTCAAACATCTACCAATAATAATGAGGGAAGGGCCATAGGGCGAGATGATATTGGTGGATTACTACGAGAAAGTATCGGAGTTGATATTCCTCCCTACACAAGTCAACCCCATTTGTCTGATGAACATGATTGGTCGGACCAAGTTCCTCTTGAACAACCCAACCAATCTCCTGAGGAGAAAGCCAAGTATAAGAAGATATTGGAAGCTTCTAATGAAGAACTATATCCAGGCTGTAGCGCATTCTCCAAATTGTCATTTCTTTTGCACTTGTTTTACTTGAAATGTATGCATAGTTGGTCTGCTGAGTCCTTCACGATGTTGTTAAGACTTCTTGTTGATGCATTTTCCCAAATTATGGTATTTCCATCATCTTATTATGAAGCTCAGAAAATGATCAATGAGTTGGGTCTTGGATATGAAAAGATTCATGCTTGTCCAAATAATTGTATGTTGTATTGGGGTGAAATGTCTGAAAAAGAGAGTTGTCATACATGCGGTACCTCAAGATGGAAGACAGTTAAGGGTAAGGAAGATGACAGTTGTAGTGAATAAACTATGTCAACCAAGAAAGGAGAGCCCGCTAAGGTTATGCGATATTTTTCCTTGATTTCAAGGCTCAAAAGATTATACATGTCATCTAAAACAGCCGAAGATATGAGATGGCATGAGATAGACCGTTTGAAGGGTGGGAAATTAAGGCATCCTGCAAATGGCTTAGCTTGGAGGGCATTTGATGCTCAGTATCCGGAGTTTTCTTCAGATCCTCGTAGTGTTAGGCTTGGTCTTGCGAGTGACGGCTTCAATCCGTACCGTCTTATGAATACTACTTATAGTACATGGCCAGTGGTGTTGATCCCGTACAACTTGCCCCCATGGCTATGTATGAAGCAATCGTCATTCATTCTTTCTTCGATTATTCCTGGGAAATCGGGCCCTGGACTTGACATTGATGTGTACCTACAACCATTGCTGCATGAGTTGAAATTGTTATGGGAAGGTATTGATGCATATGATGCCTATGTATGTTAGTTTAAACCTAGGGACTTGTATGATTTAGGCGAGATTTGATCTTTGTTTTTTTAGAGTTGCGAAATAATGTTACGTGTTGTTTCATTTTGTCCATGTATGTTTGTTTTCTTTTGTACGTGTTGTTTCACTTTGTCCATGTATGTTAGTTTTCTTTTGTATGTGTTGTTTTATTTTGTCCATGTATGTTAGTTTTCTTTTGTACATGTTGTTTCATTTTGTCCATGATCTTTGTTTCATTATTGAAGGATTGTTTTACGGAACATATTTGCTTCTCATTTTATTTTTGTACGTTCTATTATACATCTACTAATTCTTTTGTTTTTGGAAAAGCGTGGATTCACAATGAGGAGGTTTTTTAGAAGTGGCAAATCAGTGCAGTCCTCAACAGCAACACCGGCATATGAAGGAGGTGATGACAGTCGGCCAAGACCGTCAACATCTGAAGCAGAGGGACCAGTCAGGGAAGCTGGTGTTTGGTCCACTGACGTGCCATTTGATGAGAGGGAGCTACTTCAACTTATCGGTAAATGTTTTCAATTTTATAGCATTAATTATGGTAATAATTTTCCAATCAATTAGAAAAGTAATGGTATATCTTAATCATTAATAGAGGGCCAAGGTAACTTGAGTACCTTAAGGACGATACCAGTTAAGGAAGTATGGCATCTTCTTGAAGGTGTAAGAATTATTGTGCGGTTTAATGACCTACGCCAACCAATTAGAAAGGGTGGCGATTTGTTGATCCGGTTTATTGGAGAGGTTGCAAAAACGGGACGGTTTTGTCCGCTCGGAGTAAGGGATTGGCGTACAATGAATAACCAATACAAAGCAGAAGCTATTGAGGTTATCCGAGTAAGTATTATTTATGTCTGAAGTTTACTTTATATATACGATATAATATGTATGTCTGAAGTTTTTGAGCTTTATCATTGTATTAATTAAGGTTTTATTCCTTTGCCTTTTTGTGACATTATTGTTGAATTTTATGTTTTAGGAAAAATTTTCAATGCCCAGCGATGTATTGATTGATAAATCAATACTACAGCATCTTGGCAAAATGTGGAGGGGTTATAAGACGAGCTTGAAAGCGCAATATTGCCAAGGGAACAAAACTGAGGCCGAAGTTATTGCAACAGTGCCACAAGGAGTTAATCGTGACCAATGGATAACTTTGGTACAGTTTTGGTTTTCTCCACAAGGCAAGGTAAAACAATTTCTTTTTAAGTAATTTTTGATTGGTCAAAAAGGGGGAAGCAGATTGATATTGATTATGAATGTAAAGTTTTTCTTGGATTGATGTTGATTTCCAATGTCAGGAGAAGAGTAAATGCGGCAAAGAAGCACGTGCCAAGCAGAATCAGTTTCACACGACTGGTTCAACAAGTTATGCCAATAAAAGAGATAGTTTTGTAAGGACTTAAGTATATGTTTAGTGTATTATTACTATCTACCTGTTAAATTAGTTAAGACTTATGTTGACGTGTTGATTGTAGGAAATTAATAAAGGGAGGAAGCCCACGAGTATAGAGTTTTACCAAGAAACTCATACCAGGAAAAGTGGTGGCTTTTTTGAGAACACGGTTTCACAAGAATTTATGGTGGGTTTTATTATTATCTCCCATTTCTTTTAATTTAAATGTATTTAATGTCTTTTTCTCTTCTTTGTAGGATACAACTAGAGAAATAGTTGAGGCTCGACTTGGATCTTCTTCCAGACCTCGATAAGAAATCGAGGAGGAAGTATTTGCAGAGCTAATGTATGAACAGGAAAATCCGGGCTATCGAGCAGTAGGCTATGGATTTGGCGTGAAGAGGAGTGATATATACGGAGTCAGGGGTGAACTAAAGAAAAAGGGACTCGACCGTACCGGTAATCATGTCGAATTACAAAATATAAAAATAGAATTGGCCAATGTAAAGCAGCAAATGAGAAGGCTCCTACCCATCTATGATGCTGTTTCTTCTGGCCAAGCATCATATGAAATGATAGCAGAAGGTCGAGCAATTATTACTGCGGCTGCTGATCCGGTAAGATAATCTATTTAATTTGTATTTGTTTGTACTATAATGCAAATAATTGCCTTTCTAATCCTTTGTAAATAATGAAATTGATGATGTGAATGATTGAGACAAAAGGTGGCATTGGAGTTGGTACTTTTGGGGAATTATATGAATTTACCATGTGATGCAAAATTTTGGATCAGATATACTAAATCTATTGTGTTGTCTATACAGGGTAGAGATGAATCGGGATCAGGTGACGGTGAACCCCCAAATTTTTTTGCATCTCCAAGCACGCCAAGCTCATTCGGTTGATTGATATATTTGTGAAGAATGTACTTGACTAAGTTAGCATTGTATATTTTTTTTTTTTAGTTATTAGATTAATTATGTTGATATTTGGAGTGAAAAAAATCTCAAATTTTGTCTTGAACTATCGAAGTACATTGACAATGATGTAATATTTTGATTGTCTAATTCGGAATCTTATGAAAAATTTATCAGTTTAGTTGATATTTTTTTATTAAGTAATTTTGTATATACATATATATAAGTGTGTGTGTGTGTGTGGAAAATATGCACAAATAAATAGACAAAACGTCTATGCTAAGAAGTAAAAGTAGGGTATTTAAAAAACTCGAAAAATCTCGACAATAAAAAATGCCGAAAAATCTCGGCGCTTTTATTTTTCGGCGTTTTTTTTCTCGGCACTTTTTTGCGCCGAGAATTCCAAAAAAAAGCGCCAAGATTTACTCCTTTTTGTTGTAGTGGTAGGGATGGCAATGAGGCGGGTAAAACCCGTTACCCGGGGGTATCAGCCCCGTTTGGGGCGGGTACGGGTATAGATGAGGCGGGTAATAGGTACGGGTAGGGTACACGTGTTAATACCCGTCACGGGTATGGGGCGGGTACGAGTATAGGCTTGTACCCGCCCCGCCCCATGCCCGCATGTACCCGGCCCGCCCCATGCCCGCATATACCCGCTTCATAACCGTATATTGATTCGCCCCGCAACATACCCACGTTATACCCGCATGTATGTTTAAGCTTTGAAATTTTAAAAAATAATCAAGCACCTTTATAAAGAAATGCAACTCTAATTTTGAAAAGTAAAAGTAAAATAGGAAGATTTTCATAAATAAGGAAAAAAAGATAGAGATTTTAATAAAAAAAAGTTAGAAAAAAAGCCATAAAAAGAGGAGAAAAAGGGAGAGAGAAAAATAGGGAGCAAAATAAAAAAAAGACTTATTTATTATTCTCGAGCAAAAAGATGTATTATTTTTATTTCATGTAAATGCTGATACATTATTTCGATAGTGCTGCGAGTCTGCAACTAAAGTTTAGAAAAAAAATAAAATTTTGGAATAATTTTCTTCCTAAAATCAGAGTTTTTTTTTTATACATAAAAAATAAAAGTATAATATTTACAGAAATTTTTTGAACTATTGGTCAAAATAAAAATAACCTCCATATTTTAAATTTCAATATTGACTTCCATCAACTATTGGTTAAATTACTATACCTCTAATGACATAAGTCCCATTTTGGCTATCAAAATTACCAAAAATAGATAAGTTAGTCACCCAACTCAAAATTTAGAAAATTTAGTCATCCAAGTCTTAAAAAATATTACATTTAGTCACTCAAGTAGTTTAAAATTGGACAAGTTAGTTATCCAACTTAAAGTTTAGAAGATTTGGTCACTCAACTCTAAATTAAAATCTCATTTAGTCACCAAAGTAGTTTAAAATGGGCAAACTGGTCACTCAATTCAAATACCCACATTTCTTACAATATAAAAATATCAAAAAAGGATGAATTATAAACTATTAAACAATATCAATAAAAATTACTTTCACTAATTAACATTTTTTAAATAAATTGGTTCCTTTTTTACAATAAAAGAAGGTATATTTTACGAAAAGACTTATGTGTGTAAAAGATTATGAAATTCGTGAAAGAGTTGGGGGATCGTAGAAAAATTAGAGCAAAAATCGTTCAGGAAAAGTGTTAATACATTTTATAGGTGCCCATAGTTTTAAAATACTTTTGAGATGCCATCAATTTTTATAACTTATTTTTTAAATACTCTTTCCATAACTCTATTATTATTTCATTGAATTAAGTTGATGGGTACATAAAATATAAAAATGTGCCTTAAATATAATTTAATTAATATTTATATTATTTTTTCAAACATCAAACGAGAATTTCATTCAACTAATAAACTATTTATATTTTATATAATTTTAAATATTTATAATGATTTTAGAAAATTTAAAAATAAAAACTTTTTAAAACTACCGATAAATAATTTTAGAAATAGAAAAATCAAAAGCTATATTTTTATTTTTAAACTTATTTTAAATATTTTTTTGATATTTAAGTTTGTTTTAAGTATAGATGACATTTTTATCTCTTAATTATGTTATTATTCAAAGAGACAAATGAAAATTATTGTACTTGACAGAAAGTCTCTTTCTCACTATTGTATTCTCTACATATAGTAATGTTATAACCTTATAATATTATCATTCAATTAAATACAATTTTATTATGTCACACTCAACTCATATTGAATCTTGGGTTAGTCAGATTGGTACATTATAGGATTAAAGTCGGGTCATGTTTGAGTCGTGTATAAGTTTTTTGTATTAATTAGGTTCCCTTATCAAAGATAAATTCGATCGGGTCCCATTCATTGGTCAAGTCATAATTGAGTTAGGCAGGGTCATTTCAGTTTGATTCATCTTGGATTTTGGGTCTATTGATTATTCAGTTTATGTCACATTGTATTATTCAAAAGGGCCGTTTCAGAGTTCAATTCATTCAAGTAAAGTCATTTCAGAGTTCAATTCATTTAAGTAGGGTCATCTATACCCGTACCCGCCCCAAATGGGGCGGATACCCACGGGTAACGGGTTTTACCCGCTCCATTGCCCTCTCTGCTTGAGTTAGGCCATTTTGGGTTTAAAGCCAGTAGAGCTAGTTAGTATAGCATTACAATTCGTTCCCCTCCCCAAAAATTCGAATGTGTAATTATTAGTTAAAACTTAATTTCATAGAATTTGACAGTCAAATTGTAATTCTAATTTTAAGAGATAAACCAAATAATAGAATTAAAATTTTGAACATCAATACCAATCCCAATTTTAGGCTATAATTCTATGCGTCAAACTGAAACATGATCTTAAATGTTTTGAGGAATATTTATCACCACATACCTTAATATTTAAAAAAAATAACGAGATATCTTATAGTTTAAAACTTTGATTGCTAGGTAACTTAAAGTTCAAATCTTAACGAATTTTGATCAAAATGTATTTAATTAATTAAAGATACTTAAAATATAATTAAACAATATAAATTAATAATAAATAATTATTTTTATAATACTTAAATATATATTATATATGTAAGTAATAAGTAATATATACACTTAATATTTATAATTTTAATAAAATAATAATTATTCAAACTTTTCACGTTCCTTGGATTAAAAAAAAAAAAAAATTGTTTCCAATAACCAAGCCGCCCAACCCTTTCTTTTCATCATCATCACCTGCTTTTTCCAGTGCCCCTTTGCTTTTCATCAACATCACTTATTTTTTCCAGTGCCCCTTTTCATTACCATTTTCTTTTCATATTTCTAATTTTTATTTTTAATTTTATCATTTTCAACTTAAAACTCAAACCCTAGAAAAAAAAAAAAAAATCAACACTTTCAATTTCAAAATCAAAATTTTCATAAATTAACTTAGACCTTTTCATTTTCTTACCTACTATCGATCAAAACAAGGAAGTTGAAGATTAGAGTTTTTAAACTATCCAAGTAAGTGCAAGAATTTTGTTTTATTACTTTGTGGGATGTTTTTGTTGAGTTTTTGGATTTCTGAGTGGGATATTAATTTTATTATTTGCCTTTTCTTTTTATTGTCTTTTATCTTTTTTGTACTGCTCTTTTTTAATATGTGTTGGCCCCACCTTGTGGTTCGAATTTTATTTTTGCTAGATGTCGGGTTTTTTTAATGCAATTTTTGCTATTTAGCAAAAAAAAGTGCATGAATTTTGTTCTTTAAAATATGATATAGCATGTCTAGTTTGTTTTTGTTTTTGTTTTTTGTTTTCCTTCCTCAATCTTTAGTTCATTGTTATATCATATTTCTTTTTTTTTTTTTTCAACTATACTTATTACTAATATACTACTATATTGTTCTTTGTCCATGTGATTTTATTAGTTTTAACATAGTGAAAGAAAATCATTATATGACAAAGTCAAAGTATATAGTTTGATCATATGATTTTATTAGTTTTAACATAACATTTTGAATAAATAAAATATATAACATATATTTTTGTACATCAAATATGATATAGTTGGTCTATTTATATGTTTGTTTTATTTTATTTTTTTTAATTTTCTATTACATCATTTGTCTATAATGAAATTCTATCCACCTATGCATTAGTAATATTACACTACTATAGTATTCATACAATTTTTTAAGTTTGACATGATGAAGGAAAGCCGTATATGGCAAGGTCACGGTATTTTGTCATGTGTCTTTCAATGAGATTTCATTAATAGTGGATAAAAGTTAGTGCTTAGACTTAGATTATAAAATTTTTAAGAAGAACTTGAATAGATACTACTGATTTCAAGCTTCAAATGTTGGATAAAAATGCCATTTTCGAATTGTGGAAATGGCTAAAGACAATCCATTGTTTTTATATATAGCCAAATCCTAGTTAACAATAGCACTTTACTCGCCATGCATTCCCTTTCCCCTTTGAGAAAAGCCAAATCTAAGCTTTGTCCTTGTCCTACTTGAAGCAAACTCCCACTTAGAACTTCGAAAAATCTCCTAAAAAAAAAAAAAAAAAAAAAAAAAAAAAAAAAAGCAATGGCTCTTTACTAGTGCATGTGTGGCTATGGTGTAATTGGTAATATATGTATGTGGTGTGCTATGGATTTTTATTGCGTAATCAATTTTAATATGTATAATTTCTTCAAGAGAGATCATGTCATATGGACTTTTCTTCGTATTTTTTCTAGTTCTTTTTGCTAGACTTGGTGCAAATTTGGGATAGACTAATGTGGCCTTATTTTCTTGAGCTCAATTGTGATGACATCCTTTGTATGGTGTTGCTTTACGCTAATGCGTTGTGTTGTTTTATATAAAATATATTTCTTAAGAAATTTATAAGCTTGAATTTATGGTTATTATTAAAGAGAAAAAGAAAAGAATTTTATGGGTAATAAATTGGACATGGTTTTGTATTATGGTTAGCTGTATCGGGTGGTTTGTTGACGGAGGATAGATTACAAAGAAGAGGAGTAATGCTAGCTAGTCGTTGTGCTATGTGTAAACAAGCTAGTGAATCTATCGAGCATTTATTTTTTGACTGTGTGTGGACTAAAGAGCTATGGTTCGGTATTTGTAAGTGGAGTGGAATTCGTTACTTCACAGAATTTCGGCAATGTTTCGACTGGTTTGGGAAGAAGATTCGGAGTCGACTTTTTGAGTCACATATCAGACGAGCATGCTTAGCTGCGACAGTTTACATGATTTGGACAGCTAGGAATGGGAAAATCTTCAAGGAGTTAGACGTGGAGCAAGGTTGGGTGATAAGAGAAATTCAAAGATTAGTTTGGTACCGGGTCAATTTTGTGACTTAGTTTTCTTTGATACTTTTGGATTTCCTGTGTTAGATTGATTGGTTTTGGGCAGTGGGCCAATATTTTTGCATACTTTTGATACTGTTTGTACAGAACCTTTTTGATTTATATGAGAATTGCGCTTGCCTTTTGGCAAAAAAAAAAAAAAAAAAAAAAAAAAAAAAATAATAATAATAAGTTGGACATGGATAGGTAACAAGGTGGGTACGAAGTGGGTAAGGGCGTGTACGGGGGGGGGGGGGGGGGGGGGGGGGGGTGTAGAGGGCGGGTAATGGGGAGGGTACGGGTATGGGTTTGTACCCGCCGGGGCGAGTACGGGTACCCACTTCATACCCGTGGCGGGTAATGGGGCGGGTACGGGTATAAAATCTAGGTGGCAGGTACGGGTATGGAGGAGGCGCCCCCCGTACCCGCCCCGCCCCATTGCCATCCCTAGAAACAGCCTCTTGGCAATGTTACATCCTGAACAGGTAAGGCTGTGTATATTCACCCCTCCCATACTGCACTTCTGCAGGAGCCCTTGAGGCATTGAGTATATTGTTGTTGTATTTATAATGGCATGGCAAAAACCAGTAATGTCAAGGATTCAAAGTATTTGCTAAAGAAATACTTAATTTAAAAATATTAAAATGTCACGATATTAGTATTTTCCCATGACATTATTCAGTACCTTTTTTTTGTGTCATTTGCAATAAAAAATTGTATAATTTATCGATTGTGTTAATTTGATCTTTATGTGAAATTTATATTAAGTTAGTGATGGAGTTATTAATGCTCCGGTTACAAATTGGTTCAAGTGGGATTGTGCCATTAAAATTTGTGGATAAATTAACTTCAATTTGTATAGAAAATAAATGAACAAAACTAAAAATATAAGAACAAAATTGAAGCATTGCGATGCGAGGATCTAGGGAGTAGATAATCATACTTTGTAGGAACATACCCAATGCCTCAAGGGCTTCCGCCTACGTAAGGTCTGGGGGGAGCGGATGTACGCAGCCTTCCCCTTTCAGGGTATTAACCTGAAAATAGGCTATTTTTCAGGATCTCTAACCTGAAGGTGAGGACTTCCCAGGAGGTCACCCATCCTGGTACTACTCTCGCCCAAGCACGCTTAACTTCGGAGTTCTAATGGGATCCGGTGACGGCGTATTGGTGCCCTCTTTGGTAGATAATCGTACTTTGTATTTATAATTTTTAATTTTGGAAAATTCCAAGGGAATGCTTAGAAATTGAAAATTTTTTAATTTTCCTAAAAGTTTAATAACAGCATTGAAAATTTTTTCAAAAGTCAAACTGTCTAATCTGAAAAGTTGGCAATTGGTTTCTAATTTTTCCTATTTTTTTGAAAAATTTGAAAAATATTTAACTATATTTCAGAATTTTCAACCTTTATTTTTCGGTAGTTTCTTTATATACTCTCTTATTCTCAAATTTCTTCCCTTTCTCTTTTTCACTTTATCCTTTTATTTCACCTTCTCAAATTAGCAAAAAGTGTTAATATGTTGAAGCCGAGCCCTTGCTGAGGTTGAAAACTTTTGTTGGAATTCATGTCAATAAGATAAATGTTTGGTACTTGACTTAGATTGTTAGCCTAATAGAGCTAAGTGAAACTCATCATCCAAGCTGGCTTCCTTGCCGAGCGACTTGAATTACTATCGACCCATAATCTAATCGACTATCAAACTAATATGGAGCCACTAATGTGTTTTTAACGAGTTATTAACATGCAATTATCAATATGTTTATAAACATTAACAAGTCAATCGACTATCTGTTCAAACTAAGATTGTTAAGCTTAACTCAAATGATCAAAATCGGCTTGATAAGGTATTGAGCCCCCAAACAAACACAAGCAAGCCTGGAAAAGTTTCTAATATGAGTGAATTATTGAAAGTCAGGTTTGTAATAGACATGGAAAGTCAACCGAACGCCAAAAACTTAACCAAATTGAAACCAACACCAATTATTTGCCCAACCCGAAAATGAGCTAATATTCAATTTGACCTCAACCAACCCACCATTGATGTGACAGAGCCCGAGTCCAAATGAACTAATGGGACTCTACTTGACCGGAAACACAAATTAGCCCTTCAAATCCATTGATAGTTATTACGTGTCAGTGTGAGGAATTACGGAATCCCAAGTACTTAATTCGAATCAAATACTATGACAAACGAGAAGTAATACAGATAAAAGAGAACGAAACTAAGAACACAATGATTTACGTGGAAATCTCTCTTCAATCGAGAAGGGAGATAACCACGGGCGGAGATAGAGACTTTTATCTATTTGAGAATAGAAGAATTACAATCACTTCTCTCCCTCTCTCTCTCTTTGATGACGGCGGCCCCCGCTTTGGATTGGATTGGATGCGGAAACTGAAACCCTGAAGGTCTATTTATACTGAGCGAATTAGGTCACGCGTGCTTGGGCTCCCAATCTATCCGCCCTAATCGATCAGCATCCCCTCTGCTGCTTCCATGCTCCAGCGCTGCACTTGATCGATCGGCTTGCTTGCGGCGAGACTAATAACTAAATTACATAAATTTGAGGCATATTCCTAACAAACCTCCACCTTGACTCCAATTTACACATAAGCAAAATTTTTTCACCTACTCCACAAAACACCCCACACACGGGGTTATCTTAACAAAACAGAAAACCTAACTGAGTCCGAGCAATGCTTGAACTTTCTGCTAGGTAGTAACTGAGTGAACATATCTGTGAAGTTATCAGCAATGCCAATCTTTTTCTTCTCTAAATTGGCTCTTGACACATCTTCTGAAATAGTCACCTGCTGCTGAACTGTGTTACTTAACTAAAACTGAACTCCCTTCGGCTTATTCACCTAACCTGAATCACAACTAACTGATAACATCTTCTGTGGAGATAGCAATGAAGACTCATCAAACGTGACACCTCTACTCGTTAGGAATTGCTTGAAGCGAACTCTTTCTTGCTTCCCATAAATGCCATGTTCACAAGATTTCAGTTCTGTAGACTGACCACACAATGAGCCCCTTTTACTGTGCTCAAACAGACTCTTATCACCTGAATAATCCAATCTCAAATACCTTGACTTTGTGATACCTGGTTCTGTCAACGATGATGATGAAGATATCTTAACTGATCTTGCAACTGTGGAACCGACAAGTTCATATAATGTACCTACCCTTCTGCCCTTAATCACAACTAAACCACCCTTAACAACCTTCATAACTCCACCTTCAGCTGTGTACCTGTACCCACGTGACTCAAGAGTACCTAAAGAGATGAGATTCTTCTTCAAATCAGGAATATGACGAACGTCGCTCAACGTCCTGATAGTGCCATCAAACATCTTAATACAAATTGTTCCTATACCCAAAACTTTGCATATAGCATCATTGCCCATCAAAGCAACTCCACCTTGAATTGACTCGTACGTGGAAAACTAATCTTGATTGGGACAAACATGATAGGAGCAACCCGAATTCAAAATCCAACTATTTCTAAAACTGGACTGAGGTTCAGACACAGATAGTATATCACCATCATTCTCATCTTCAACTACTACACTAGCTGCTGCGGATCTCTGGTCAGACCTCACTACAAAAAAAGGATCACTAGTTGGCGCTTTTAGAAAGAGCCAAAAAAAATTCAACTACTAAGCATTACCAGCACTTTGAAGCACCGGTAACATTGACATGAAACAAAAAATAAAAAGCATTTTAAAATTTTAATTTTGGCCACTCAAATTTTAAACTCCTGCCGTTTCCCGCCTTCCCTTTATTTTTTTCGACCCCTATATTTTGTCCTACTCCTCACTCTCTCATTTGTGCTTCTCTCTCAATCTCCATCTTTCTCTCCCTCTCTCTATCCTTTTTCACATTTTTGCTTTTCTTCTCTTGAATGCCCCTCGATTTGGTGGTTTTGGGCTCAATTGTGGTTTAGTTGCATTAGCCCCTCGATTTTAGGCTCTTGGATGCATATTCTCGTTGATTATAGTGCCAAACGTTTGTCAACCGAGCTATAGTGAAATTCTACACCAAATCGACCCCATACATGGAAATTTTCAAATTTCATTAACTTTATACGCATTCCCTATAAAAAGATTCACATTTGCAATAGTTAAATTTTATTTGAAAGTTGACATTGTCCATGACTCGAATATGAACTTGTTGAGTTATGTTTAAAATGGTAGTTTTTTTGTTGTATTTTTATGATTAGGAAAGGGATTTGTATCTGATTATGGTTAAATCTTTGATTTTCCTACTATTTTCAGTATCTTATGGGACATGCCATGTCAATAATTACCCCAAGTCAAGAAGAGAATCAAGCACTAGAGCACTACATTCATACAATTTCAAAGGGATTTTTCAAATCAAATTTTAGTAAGTCTGCTAATTTCTTAATTTTTTTCACATAAATAGCTTCCTCTTTTAAGTTATTATAGTATAAAGAGTTTTATTTGGTCGATAATAAATATATAAAAAGGCTCATATTGTTTCATGCTGATTGAACTATATTTTGGATTTTTTCAGGTATGCACTTCCTCATCTGATCGTTTTTGATGACATTCTTTTGCAAGGGAAGATACGAAGTTACGGACATTAGGAAGTCAATGAAAATTGATCACCTCTATTTATTTGTTAAAGTTGTGTTGAATTTTAGTACACACTTTTTATGTATTTTGGATAATTTATTGTCTACTTTGTTTTAGACCCTAAGAAATGATGTAATTTTGATAATAATGCATTGTAAAGATTTTGCTTGAATTTGATTACTTAAATGCTATTCACTTGGCCTACAATATGTTATTTGTTTGTAATTTACATCTTTAGTTCTATTAATATACAGCTAAAACTTTTATTTCGAGAAAAGGCAAAGAATTAAATTACTATGTAATTTTGTTGATTATATAAAGTATTTTTTAATTCATTTATTTACTCTAGCATTTTAAAACTTCTGTAAAAAAAAAAAAAAAAAAAAGGGGAATATTTTTTTTTTTTAATCTCCCGGCGCTTCAAAACACCAGTAATAATGGTGGGAAATTTCCCGCCAAAATATCTTAGTATTTTATTTTTTAATATTTTATCTTTAATGGCGCTTTAAAGCGCCAGAATAAAAGCGCCGGGAACGATTACCGACGCTTCGGTCCCGACGCCTCCACTCCCGGAGCTTAGTAAAAGCGCCAGTAGCAATTTTATCGGTGCTTTAAAGCGCCTCTAGAGTTAAAAAAAAAGCGCCAGTAGAGTCTCCTTTTTTTAAAGTGCCTATTATCTGCTTCTAGTTTCCTCTTAAGCTTGTAACAGTCCCTCTTAATGCGCCCTTTCTTATGACATTAATTATAGGATAGGTCTTGATGTCTAAACTTAGACCCAGACTTGTTTCAACCATAATTAGATTCTTTATTCTCTGTTTTTTCTCTCACAAATAAACCACAACATGAGTTCTGAACGGAGTCTGACAACTCCTTATCTACTCTTTCTTTACGCAGTATGTTTCTCTTAACTTCATCAACTGTGATAGTTGACCTACCACCATAAATCATGTTTTCTACAAAGCCTTTATAAGAATTTGAGAGTGAACACAATAACAACATGGCCTAATCCTTGTCCTTAGGGGTATCATCCAATTCCTTCAATTCTTGGATTATAGAATTAAATTCGCTAAGATGATTCTTAAGAGATGTACCTTCCGACATATGAAATGTGAATAACCGGTGCTTGACTGCGAGTTTATTGGAGACCGATTTGAAACAGAATATCTCCTGCAGCTTCTCCTACAACTCCTTAGCGGTTTTCACATCCAAGACTTCTGTTAGAACATCGTCTATAAGACACATCTGAATAGCTGTAAGTGTCTTCTCATCTAACATCTTCCATTGTGCTTTGGATAAACTCTCCGGCTTCTTCTCTTTTCCATCCAGTGCTTTCTTTAAGCCAATCTGTGTCAGGAGACCTTTAACATGGACTTGCCATAAACTGAAACTCCCTTGACCACCAAACTTCTCTACTTCAGATCTAATCGCTGACGTCATAGTACCAAAACGAACAACAAGAGCTCTGATACCAATTTGTGAGGAAATGCGGAATCCCAAGTACTTAATTCAAATCAAATACTACACCAAATGAGAAGTAATACGGATAAAAGAGAACGAAAAATAAGAAGATAATGATTTAATGGAAACCCCTCTTCAATCGAGAGGGGAGAAAATCACGGGCGGAGATGGAGACTTTTATTGATTTGATAATAGAAGAATTACAATCACTTCTCTCTCTCTCTCTCTCTCTCTGATGACGGCGACGCTCGCTTTGAATTGGATTGGATGCAGAAACTGAAACCCTGAAGATCTATTTATACTTAGCGAATTAGGTCACACGTGTTTGGGCTCCCGATTGATCAGCCTTCCCGATTGATCGGCTGCCCTTGATCATCGGCACCCCTCTGCTACTCCCATGCCCCAGCGCCTCACCCGATCAATCGAACATTCCCCCAATCGATCGGCTTGCTCACGGCGAGACTAATAACTAAATTATATAAATTTGAAGCATATTCCTAACAGTTAGGAGTTAAGCTAAGGAATCATTAAAGTAACTAGAAAATATTTTATGCCATTGAGATACAAAGTAATAGAAATACACCAAAGATGACTTAAAAGTAAAGTGATCCAAATCTAAAATATCACGACCTAGACTCAACCAAACCCAGGTATAGGCAAAACCTAATAGCAACCAAAACCAAAATGGATCACCCTAAACTAACCTGGTTTAAATAAAACTTAATTGACCAAACCTGATCCAATTGACTCGATTAAAAGTAATATTTTCAGTGCCTCAAAAGCTCCCGTCTAAGCAAGGTTGGGGGTAGATGTATACAGCCTTCCCTCTTCAGAGTACCCTAAAAAAAGGCTGTTTTTGAGAACCCCTCAACCTAAGGGGTGCAACACAAGTACTTTCTAGAAGATCAATTATTTTGATACTACTCTTGTCCAAATACATTTAATTTTAAAGTTTTAATAAAATATGATGGTTGTATATTGATACCTCTTAGATGATCCAATTGGCTCAATTGTCACCTATAATTTGAAGCATACACAAAATCTGGGGCGATTTGGTAATTTTTGGGATTTGTGAGGAGCTGATGCAGAGAGAGAAATAGAGACTGTGGTGGCGAAAGGAGCGTGGGCAAATACAAATGAATCAGTGCACCATGACGTGACGCGTGTCCTCCTTACAGCTGTATCCCAAACCCCAACCCAAAACCGGTAACCGCTTACTCCCAATCACCATTCCCCCTCTAAACCCTACGCTCCCTCTCTACCCCCCACCCTTTTACCGGCTCTACCGGTCATCTTTATCCACTTCCCCCCTCCTTCTCCCACTATATAATCACACTCCAGTTTTCTCTCCCCCCTTTCATTCCAATCAACTCAAATAATTCAACTGCCGCAATTCTCAAACTCAAATCTTGCATTCCGAGTTCGTATAATTGACTGTATAATTATATGTACCTTGGGCTATGGACAAGATAAAGGGTCCATGGAGTCCGGAGGAGGACGAGGCGTTGACACGGTTGGTCGAGAAGCTCGGCCCGAGAAACTGGTCCATGATTAGCAAGGAGATTCCCGGCCGGTCCGGTAAGTCATGCCGGTTGCGGTGGTGCAACCAGCTCTCCCCAAAAGTTGAGCACCGGGCCTTCACTGCAGATGAGGACGAGACCATAATTCGAGCCCACGCTCGGGTTGGTAACAAGTGGGCCACCATCGCGCGGCTCCTTAACGGACGAACTGATAATGCGATAAAGAATCACTGGAACTCGACTCTCAAGCGAAAGTGTGCTGCGATGCTGGGATCTCGTGTAGCGCCGTTGGCGACTGAGGAGGGAGAGGAGCAGCCGCTGAAGAGAGCGATGAGTGATCCGATGAATGTGTCGGGCTTGAGTTTGAGTCCGGATAGTCCATCCGGATCTGATTTGAGTGATTCGAGTGTTCACACTGATCTCACTCTCTCTCTTCCAGGCTCCGATTCATCGAACGGTTACAATCCGGATCCGGATCCGAATCGGACTCATCTTGACCGTCCAGCGGCGGTTTCAATTCCAGCGGTTACTTTTCCGCCATTGATGACTGCGATACCGCTTCAGCAAGTTTCAGCTCTCTTTCTCCCAGGATCCGATTCATCAAACGGTTCAAATCCGGATCGTCCAGAAGCGGCGGTTACCTTTCCAGTTCAACGATCTCCGGCGGCGTATGCGACGTTCAGCGCCGAGTTCATGGCGGTTATGAAAGAGATGATAAAAAAGGAGGTGAGAAGTTACATGACGGCGATGGAGCAGCAGAACGGAATGTGTTCGCGAGACGCTGGCGCTACGGCGGTTACGAATCGCATCGGACTTGGCAAAATAGAGTAGATGAATCGGCTAGGGTTTTGAATCAATCGAATTACAAGAACAAATTCTCAACAAATTGGATGAATTCTGGTGATCATAAATGGAAGATCAATGATCGTAGACTGGATTTGCTTTCGCTTTAGCTTTAGCTTTATAGTGTACACAGAGAGAGAGAGAGAGAGAGGGGTGTAGATGTAGAGAGAGAACGCCGGAAATGGGCGGCGACGGGCGGTGGACGCGGCGGAGGAAGGAGGAGAAGAAAGTAAATGGGGGATGGAGCTAAGGGTAATTTGGTGTTTTTGTGGGCTGTCAGGGAAAAGAAAATATATTAAATTTTTAGGAAAAAGGAAATGGGGAATTTCCAGCCTGGAAATTGGAAAATGAAGAAAAAAAAAATGATTAAAAAAATGGTGCTTTTTAGTTTGCAAGTTCAGATTTTTCAAATTTTAATTCAATTTAACTTTTTTTTTTTTTTTTTAATGTTTTAGGAAATTCACTACAACTCCTCTACTTTGTTGAATAATGTTGGGACTCATTGAATAATGGCAACTAAAAAACCCATTTATATAAAATAATAATAATAATAATAACTATTAAATGAGAAAAAGAAGTAACCTTGCTTATAATTAGCGATTGATGTTTGACATTAACGTAAGATTAGATTTCAGTACTAAATTAAATTTGTTAAATTTACACGAGTCCAAAAGATTGAGAGCCAGCTTTACAAGACTGAATGTTCAAGTCAAAGTAAAAAAAAGTTTCTTCAACGTTTAAGTATATGAGGAAAAGGATCATGTATTTTAAAATGACAATAATCATAATTTATGATTTAAAGTTCAAATTAAAACCAAATCTGATGTTAATATTTGGACCCAAAAAAATAAAAAATCAATTAATGTCAATATTTGCTTTTCATTAGTGATTTTACGTCAAATTAGACACAAAAACAGTAACATTTTCAGTGTCCTAAAAGCTCTTGTCTAAGCAGGACATGGGGGATAAATGTATATAATCTTTCCCCTTCAGGATGCTACCCTAAAAAGAAGCTGTTTTTTGAGTACCGCTAGGTTGGGGTGCAACACCGAGAACTTCCTAAGAGGTTGCTTATTTTGGTACTACTTTCGTACAAGCACGTTTAACTTTGAAGTTTTAATAAAATTCAGTACTTGCGTGTTGGGACCATCTTAGATTCAAATTAGACACAAAGATGAGAATAAATAAACAAAAGCAAAAAAAAAAAAGAGAAAAGAAATGAAAAATGTAGTTGATGCATCAATTTGTGATGTAAACCCTTCAACCCCTCCAAGCCAAATTATCAGAAGCATTCAATTATCCTCACGTTATTTTTGTGGTCATCAACTCCTTTTCTTTATTCGCCATAAAGTTTTTGTTTCTAATTTCGGAAAATAAATAATTTATTGCTGACTTGTCCCAAGTTTTCCGACTTTATTCTTCAAAAATGCTAGTACCAAATATGATTCCAACGATATATATTGCATCAATATTTAGTGAAATTGTTATTTGTTCAGTTTGGTGGAATCACTAGCATGTCCCATATATTATTATAATCACATACTATAATAGTAATTATTAATAACTATTTGTTGAATTCTGACAAAAGTTTACTGGATTCCAACACAAAGATACTCCGAGTGATGGAATTTTTAAACATCGTTATACCTTATTGTACAATTTTTTTTTTTTTTTTTTTTGGGTTCAATCTTATTGTATGAGGCCAAATAGATCAATCACAAAAATATACGCAAGAACAACAATATATTTTATATTAACATAATAAGAGTGAAACATTTTGACAACCAAAAAAAAAAAAAGGATTGGGAGATTTCAAGTCCGAGAAAACTAACAGAAAAGCAAAAATCATTTAAAGAATGGAGGTATTAGTGAGTCGAGTTGGATGCTCGAAGACGAAAGAATTGACTTGTTCCAAGACGAACAAACCAAAGTCAGCTCATTTAACTTAGAACTCAATCCAGTGAGGCTCGAGCGCGTACTTGTGATCCTATACGAGCCTAAGTGAACCTATCTTATTACAATTTATTACCCTAAATATACTTAATTAGCCAAGTTCAAGCCTCAATGAGCCAAAACGATAGCTAAAATGGAGCTCAAATGAGCCTAAACAAGGTGAGTCTATCTTAGAGCTTGTCGAGCTATGCTCTAGCTCAACCGATCGAATGGTAAACCGGGCTCAAGCTTGAAGTTTCCAAGCTTAGCGAACTTTGAGCCAAGCTCGAGCCATACCACAAGCCTCATGAGCTCAAACTCAACTCATACACACCCTTATTCAAAGCCTGATTTTTAGTTTATCAAAAACAAAACAACAAAGAAAAAAACGGCAATGAACAGGCCCTAAATAATTCACTGTACTCATTATTCATGGCCCCAAAAATCATTTTCAAATCCTTATTTTTTGGTTCTAAAAACCAAATATTATGACAAATACATTTCATTGGCCATCAATAATATCCAAAAAAATGTTCATCCATCTCTAAATGCACTCAATTAGAAAGACTTTACAACGTAAAAAAAAAAAAGCATGAAAAATAAACAAGTATGACAAACATGAAACAGTATATTTTTATACACTCATTTATCAACAGAATTGCTATCCTTCATCATCAAAATAATGCCATATAGAATCAGATGAAAGAGAAAAGAAGAGAGAAATTACTGTTACAATAACTGCGCAGTCTGGGCGGATCCCGGGGTTGAGACATGTGTCCTGAGTTCCATGATTGTGGTTTTGCACTTATCGAGCAGATCACGAAGATCCTGCTTCCATGACCTTGAAGGATCGTTCAATGCGCGTATAGAGTTGAGGCATACGATGAGGGTGCCGCCCTCGTGAAGAAGAACCTAAGTGTCAACGAAGAGGAAGTGCGTAAATCATACGCTAAATTAAATTTATGTTTGTTTCGATGGGAGACCTTTTATGTTTAACTTTGTTGTTTCTTCACATCTTTATAGTAACTACAAGTATGAAAAATGTTTTTCTCCTTTGAGGAGAAATTGACTTCCTCTCAATTAAAGGGGGAAGCAATTTCTAACATGGGGGAAAATGTTTTCCACGATAATCTTATGTCGTATGCTTCACACTTCAACATCAACTTGGCCAAACATATGAACCTCATACAAATTTATGCAATATTTTTTTCAGTTAGAAAGACAAATTTTTTTAAGGGAAAAAATACTTAATTGAAAATATTTTATGAAGGGAAAATTTTCCGAAAGGAAAATATTTTCTTCTGAAACAAACAGAGCCTAAAAGCAGAACACGAACGGGAAAGGAGAAAAGGGTAATTAAACAAGCTTAAGGAGAGTACTGGTGAAAAACATTGGCAAGATATCAACATAGCTGGAATCGAACCTAATAGGTTGTATCTCGACAGTGTTAGGTTGGCTTGTACGAATCTGTCCTTCCCAAATCTACTTATTACAATTGGAAAAGTCTGACATGATAGGAAGAAGATATGAAGATATTGGGTTTGCGTCAGGATTTTTAAAGCGGGGTTTAGTTTCGGTTTGAATCATTTAACCCATTCAGGTAACTAGATTGAATTTGAGTTTGGGTCGGTTTTCAGCAAGTTTTAACCTATTTATATACTTATATTAGGTTATTTGAGCAACATACTACTGCTAATATATATATATATATATCATCTTTATAGCCACTTTAACATAAGTAAATTTAAACTATGTTTGGTCATGTTAATTGATAACTTATTTTAGCAATCAGAAATATGTCGATGTATTCATTATTATCAACCGTAAGGTGTATTACCAGATTGTTTGTGTGTTGACAAAGTAACATGTAACAAAAAATAAAAAAGCAAAATTCCAAAAGGCAATCTTACCGTACACCAAAGCGGAAGAAAACCCAAAACCGAAGGTAGAGAGGCCAATATTAAGCCACATAAGGCGAGAGCCACATTTTGCTTAACCTACAAGAAAAGGCAAATATGTGACTGCAATCTCTTATATAATGACCAACAGCGAAGGTGTCAGTTAGCTCAACTGATGAAGCCTCCAAGGGTGGTGCTCGAAACTCAGGATCAAATCTCTGCCTTACTGGGGCCGGAGGGGGGTTTGGGTTGGGGAATGGCTGTCCCCTGGGGTAAACCATTTCGTCCATATCGAAACTCAGGATCAAATCTCTGCCTTAATGGGGACGGAGGGGGGTTTGGGTTGGGGAATGGCTGTCCCCTGGGGTAAACCATTTCGTCCATATGGCCTACTCACCGCGCGCGTGTGCGTGTGCGTGCGCGCGTGCGTGTGCGTGTGCAGGCAGGCTTAGTGTCTATACATAGAAGCAAGTATCAATATGCAGACTAACAGAAGCCGTGGGATGTTCTGTGTCAACTTACATGATAGTGGCAACCCAACACTGAGTACTTTTTGAAATCCGATTCTTCCTATCGGTTACTATAGTCTTTTTTTTTCCACTGGCTAGCTGCAACTTGTTTTGCCTATAAGTCTTGAATGCTACATTTAAATCGTCATTATATAAACGTACATCACCATTAACAACAAAGGAGAAGGGTATCAGTAGAAAGGTACCAGTGAAGTGGTCTGGCGCGCTTTTGCTATACAAAATGGAACCCCTGATATATTGTCTTGTAGCAACAGCACATCGGCAACAGCAATGGCAGTGGCGCTTGCACGTCTGGCGAGCACGATACTTACAGTAGCAGCAGCTAATGCCGGGGCATCGTTAATGCCATCCCCTACCATTATTAGGCCCTCTCCTGTAATGAGATACCTGAATCCATTTAGTTAGAGTGAAATAATAGCAATCTAGACAGTTTCTTTGTTCATTAGATGGAGTGGCCAGATGAATCAAGCAAGCTATCACCATGTATATATGTTCACTACGGCTCCGTGAGCCAATTGGAAAATATTTTCATTCCGGAAAGTTTTTATACACAAAACATTTTCAATTACAAATATTTTTTCTCAAAAATTGTTGTCTTCCTAGCGAAAGAAAATGGTTTGGTATTATATACTTGTATGAGGCTCAGGTCTCGCTAAATTGAGATTGAAGTGAAGCATAAGACACAAGACTATGACAAAAAGCGTTTTCCCCCTCCTTGAAGGAAGATGTCTTCCCCTTTTGTTGAAAGGAAGTCATTGTCCTCTCAATAGAGATAAACATTTTCCGTATTTGTGGCTATTGTTAAGTTACATAAAGAAACAATAGAATTAATACGGAATCTGTCAAAATAAACAAAGCCTAAGTACTCCGTTTCTCACCCCGAAATGAAAAGGAAGATTATTACAAAATTAATAATTATGGACTTGAGGATTTGATATGAAGTTATTGTGGTACCTGTCTCTCGTGATATACGCACTACATGATTCAGCTTATCCTCGGGTTTAAGGCCAGAATGCACTTGATTGATGCCTAAAGCATTTGCAACTCTCTGTGCACTTGACTCATGATCACCAGTCAACATCATCACCTTGAATTTTCCTTGCTCACGCAACCACGCAATGACGTCAGAAACCCCAGGTCGAGGGTTATCCTCAAAGTGGAAAAGAGTCACCTGCATAAAAGGTTTCAATTTAGTGTTATGGCATGAGAAATAGAGAGTAAATTTTAAACACACTGCATTCCCATCAAAAGTATTAATTGTACTAGTTGACTTCCATTTTCATTTGAGCAAAATTACTCCTGCATCTCCCCCGATTTTTAATCAGGAAGTTTTGAGCTCCTTTTTAAGCTGTAAATGGGAAAGAGTAGAGTCTAATATTATAAACTACATGGAAATTATTACTCAAACACCCCAAGGTTTAGACATTTATCGCTTAGATATCTTGACATTTCAATATAGGTACCTTAAGGTTGAATATTTTATCACACAGATACCCTATATCGAAATTTGATGAATATTGTAAAATCTGACCAGTAGAGGACTTTCCCTACTTTTGTGGGTTGTGTTGCAGTAGTGTTGGATTGGGTCATTATATAATCTCTTATGCAGATTTGTTCCGGAAAACATCACCCCGTTCTCATTTGGTCAAGTAGCAAATGAAAGAACTGTACTAAACTTTTAACAGCAATGCTGCAGGTAAATTGCTCCCTATAAACATTAAATCCCAGAAATGAAGTTGGCGTCCTAACATTAAAAAACATACATAAAAAAACAGGCTTCAAAAGTAGTCATTTTTACTTAACCAACACAACTTTTCAATTTTTCACAAAACTACCTTCAAAAGTTTGAATTATTTCAATCACCCACTTACATTAACTTTGCTAGTATTCCGTTTGGGTTACACATGTGGTTTTGCTTAGGCTATAAATAAAATCAAGAAACACAAGACACATGTCGGTTTTAGCTTAGTAGATAAAGCATTATACAGTTAAGGTGCCTCCAGACACAGGTAAGCATCCGTGTACAACCAGCGCATTGAGACCATTTAAGGTTATATTGCTCTACCAACTAACTGAAACTAACATGTATGTTTATCTCCCCGTTTTCTGTTCTTAAGAAAATGTAAAATTACCCGTGTAGGTTCAGCAAAACACCAACGGTGTTGATGTAAGTGATTGATTGAAAATTTTGATCTTTACAAGGTGGTTTTGTGAAAACTTGAAAAATTGTGCTAGTTAAGTGAACAATAATTACTTTCAAAGGTGGTTTCCTGTAAAAAAAACCCAATTTGATCACCTTTTGGTTTATGGAAAGAGCAGCATGAACAAAGTCATTGCCATAGACAGATGTATGCACAGCTTCCTTGATCCTTCTGGATTCATCTTCTGTTTTGCAAAGTGAAGCAATGTAGTCTACAGATCCCATTGTGGCTTTTAATGGTTCACCACCTCCAATTCCTGACTATAACACATAAACAATCAATCAACAGATTTCAGGCAAGATCCTAGTTTACAGGTGAAGTGAAAAAGAACTGCATATGCAATCTATTACATTGCATGATTCATCAATTTATATATAGAATTTTGGGAAATTATCACATAGATACCCTAAGATTTGAGGATTTATCAGCCAAGTGCTCTAACATATCAATATATACAATGAGGTACCCTAAGTTTTAGAATTTTTACACTACTCTAAGGTTTAAGAATGTTATCAATTAGTACCTTTGGCCAAGATTCAATACATTTTTGTTAGAAATTGCTAAGGTGGAACAGAATTATAATATATAGGTGTCTTGTATCATAATGTTATGATTTTTTATCGTAAAATGCTAACATAACACATTATTTCACTCATATATAGATATCTTTAGTCATAATTTAGTTTATTTTTTTGGGTAATCCGTTGGATTTTCATTGAAAATATTGAGATAACTCATAAATTGTTGTAATCATGTATCACATCAACATTTTAGGGTGAAGATTGATTGGATTTTGTTCCGGCATACAGAATCTAAATGATAAAATTTTGATAACTCAAGGTATCTCATTGTAAATATTAAAATGTTAAGGTACCCAAGAGAAAATTTTCCTAGAATTTTTTAGTATATTTATATAATCCATATACAGAGTACAGTTCATATACCGACATTCATTTATAAAGCGATATGGAAAGAAGACGTCAAAATCTATGTAAAGCATAAACTTCAACAAGTAAAAATCCCCTATAAGAAACACAGAGAATTGCAAAAGAAAGCAAGGGGAAAACAATATAGAAGATGCTGACATGTGGGTTCCACTACCTCACCAGTAGAGAGTGTTGCAGAAAGGCCTCTGCCGGGAACAGACTCAAAACTGTCAATAAACATTGAAGGGAGGTCTTTTCCCACACTATGGTCAACAACAGCTCTGCATTAGAAACATAGAAATGTAACACTATTATTTCAAAGAAGAGTCAGAACAAGAAGAACAATTCATATTATGAGATCCAACACTAACCAAATTTCTACTTCTGCTTGAAGGTAGAAACACAACTTATATTTCACTTAGGCAAAACGCCCTTCAAATTTTATAAAAGTGTTTTTTTTGGGAAAAACACTCTTTTCCCCGAAAGCAAGCCCAAACAAGCCCTAAGACTCCTTTACCTATTATTGAACCAAATACATCAATCATTTTCATCAATCAACAAATATAGGCCAAACAGGAAGAGAATGAGAATGCCAAACAAGATATTTTTTTTATCAGAAAAGAAATGATATTAAGAAAGAAAGAATGTACAAAGATTTAAGGACAAGATATCCTCAAAATTACAAAACACAATAATAAAAAATCATGAACTAAGAACATAAAGCACTCAAATTCCTTTACAAATCAACTGAGGCTGTGCTAGCAAAGCCCCCAAAGCTCTACGTCCAAAGAACTCTTAAAAAGACCACTTTTTTCTCACAAGAAATTAACTGGCATACATTGATCTTTAAAGATCCTAGCATTCCTTTCAAGCCAAATAGGATATTTCAACAAGTGGTCATGTGGAAAGTTTCAAAAGCACTATAGTTGAGGAGGGGTACATAGATAAAACAACAATATTTAGCATAACATATGCTCCGTTTCGCAGAATCATTGATAGAATAGTAACGTTCACATTCAGACAGGAATACATCAAGCTTGTGTGATCAGAAAAAGCAGACATTTATGGACTAGCTTGTAACCTGAGCTTCTCAAATACTATAGCGATAACTATATAAATGAAAGCATTAGAAAACAGTGATGTTATCACATAAAACTGAAACGCGACAGTAGCATTTTTTTGGGCCAGGGTTGGGGGGTAGTGAAACATGAATCTAAGGTATCCAAAGCATACAATTTGAAACTTCACGCAATTCTTCAAGTGTAAGATTTCTTTTGGCATTTTTCAAATCAACCCACAATTAAATTAAATTTTCACCACACCTACAAGACTGTCCATATTTCAAGTAACAACTAAATTTTGATAAACTTGCTGCTACAGAGCGTCCATGAAGTTGGCCCAATTTAATTAGTTAGTTTTAATAGAACCCGATTTAATTAGCTTAGCCTTTCTATGCCCAGCTTCTAGAAGTAGTTCAGATTTTATTTTAAAGTTCTATTGTTGTTAGGATCCATCCTTATGTTTATCAACTAGGGTCCAATTTGTCGTTATTTTTATCAACTAGGGTTTTATTTGATTTGAGTCTTCAATTATGAATACCCTTAGGGAGAGCCCTATAATTCAATCATTATTCATTTGAAAATTATCAATAAATTGAGTGTTCTTTCCTATTTCTCTCTAGTGAGATTTGAGAATTCTTCTATATCCTTGACTTAGCCTACCAATGAGATTGAATTAGCTTCGTCATAATGGGGTTCCCAACCTATCCAGGATCAGCAATCTATTAATTTCCTATACGTTTCTACGTCACATGTATATAATCCAGATCAAAATACAAAAGTTAGAAGATCATACTGCAACTATATAAACTCTTGTCAAGAACAATACCTTCCAATCGGATGAGTGGTACCCTTCTCCATGGCCGCAGCTACTGCAAGAGCTTCTTTTTCACAATCAGGGACACAACAAGAAACGTTTCCCAATTTGTCATCCCTGGAATGATGTCCATGTATTGGTTCAATTGCTTTAAATCTGAGCTCCCCAGTTGTTAATGTCCCCGTTTTATCAAATGCAATAGTATGGCAAGATGCAAGAGCATCGAGTACCTGGCCACCTTTGAGTAGTATACCCTATGCACGCCAAAAAAATCACACAAAAATGTGAGAAAAGGGCATTGCTACTACAACAACAAACCAAGCATTGTCCCACTAGGAGAGGTATGGCACAATCTGTGATTAACTGCAACTTAAAGAAGAATGCAGATGCAAATTCTAATTGACACACAGCAGCAACAGGAATGGAATCAATTAATGCATTTTGAGCTAGATGTAATGTGCTTGGCAATTATTCGTAATACATGTGTTTTATTTTATTCATAAGAACGCATTTACAAATATATTCACACGCTTAAAAACTATCAAAGTGGAATATATGATTGTTTTATTATTGAAAATTTTGTAAACATAAAGTTTCAAAGCAATCAGAAATAGCATCTCTTTAGGCTACATACAACTTAACCCCACCCCCCCCCCCCCCCGGGGGGGGGGCGGTGGGAAGACCCTGCCTTGGCGGCAACCTCTTTGAGGCACTAGGTGGTTGATGTTGTATAAGGTTTCAAAGCAACTTAGGTTCCCTTCAAAAATCAAACGCAATGAATGTCCATGACAGCCTGCTTTTAATACCCCAATGCAACACAATTTGAGTCCGTCACATGAGCTCCTAACCGTAAGTAAACTTGAGGATTACCTTCCTCGCACAGCCACTGATTGCAGTAGCATATGCCAGTGGAGCAACAGCCAACGCGCAAGGTGATGCTGCCACCATCAGTCCCAATGCTCTGTAAATAGATCCTCTGCAACCTAAACAACATATAATCATCAAGACAAGGGTTGTTTTTTTTTTTTTTTTCATTTACTCATAAAAGAAAGTTGAACAAGCTATAGGATGAGCATCAATGGAATAGGAACCAAGATTTCCCTAAATGATTCCAGATGTATTAATGACAAGAGATCAGGTTATGCTAGTGCAAGACCAAAGCAACCAGGCAATCAACAGAAGTAAAAAGAGAAATAAAGGACAGAAGTATATAGTTGACTGATCTCCTTTACAATGGTTGATGAAGTGGAAGGCAAAAACCTTGCCTGTAATAATATCACAATCATATAGACACACGAAACAATCAGCTGGATGCATGGCTCTAAGTGAACAACAAAAACGAGGGAAGGGATCGTAATTGAGTGATACCAAATACCAAGGCAAAACGTTACAGCACCATGGCACTAATGAAATTTAACTTCACCCAAACCTTTGCTGTTAGGTGGAAAGTTCTGTATACAGAAGTCACTTCTTTAACCAAATTGTAATTTTAATGGAACATCAAATAGGAATCACCTTATTTTTCTGCTGTAAGTAAAAGTTCCTAGACTAAAAAACTAGACAACCATAAATAATAAACTCATACAACAAGCTTACAAACTAGCAAATATATCACCATCGCGACAAATAAAATGTTCTTAAAAATGAAAGCAAAAAGTTCTTCAGTTGAAAAAGATTCTTTCTTTGTTTGATAATAAAGAAAGAGAATAATAAGTTCAATGCATGCATAAATCTCTAGTTCCCAGGTCAAATGAAGTTTCTGATTGCTAGACTTCCAATAAAGCAAACACCAACAGCAACATGATAATACCTGAAGGAATGCATGTAGAAGCACGATTTACAAATTACCTGATATGCTAAAAAGTGGCCACTTAAAAAGAATTGGTCCAAGTAGGGCAACTGCAACTGATAATACAATGACAACTTTGCTGTAACGTTCACCAAACTCATCAAGCCAACGTTGAAGCTTTGGCTTATTTTGATGGGCTTCTTCAGTCAACTGCACTATCCTGCTTAGCATTGACTCCTTCCAGGTCTTTGATGCCTGAAATAAAATGTTAAATTACTTGGACAAGGAAACAGAAAGGAATATAGCTCAAAGTGGAAGAAACGGGAAAAAAAAGAAGGATGTGCCAAAAGGTACATTATGAAAGTTCTCTCAACTTCTATAACCTATTCCAAACCATTGACCAAATAAGAAGTTAGATATGACAGTTACCCATTCAATTTAGATAAAAGAAAAGGAAATCAGCAGGATAACTTTTAATGTAAGGTGAAGTTCCAAAGATGAAAGACCCATTGATCATGTGTCGGGTTGAAGGGAGGATTTAACTGGCTCACCTCAAGGGAAAGTCTCATATATATGCCAACAGTACCACATTGAACTTTTAAAGAAAAGGAGGCCAAAAACACCGTCATAATAATATCAGACCTATCCAGATAAACTGTGAAGCTCAGCTGAGATGTTTCAAAGAAAAGAGCAGTTGTTGAGATTCATCAAACAGAAATAGCCACCCCACCTTAGCAGGCAGGTTGGTTTCTCTGCCATTGTCATGGGGTTCTCTGAGAACAGTGGGCTATTTTTCAAGAAGTAACACAGGGTAAGGATGCCATCAAACACTCAGAAAATGTCTAAATCATGTGTAGCAAACATATAACTTCATGATTAAAAAAATGCATAATGACACTCATGATAAAGAAAATAATAATTCCAAGCAGAGATTTACCATAAAATTCAGCAAAAAGGTATCAATCAAATATTACACGGGTGTAAGCTATTTTTAAAGCTCAACAGGCCTGAAAATCCACGGAAATATAACAGAGGATTCAGGTCAGTTCAAAGTAGTACCTTTACTATCAGCATGCCATCTAAGTTCCTGGCACCACCTGGAATGCTGTCTCCAACATTCCTTTCTAGAGGTTTGATTTCCCCTGTCAGGTGCTCTATAGTGATAGTTGACCTTCCCCGCATGACTTCACAATCTACAGGCACTGACTGAATTAAAACCAAAATGTCACATTAGCTATCCAATTTTTAAGGCATCGCCAAGAGAACATTCATGCAGCATAAAAGATGAAAGTGAACATTATTTTTGTTCAATATATTAACAGACAGGAACCAAACAGAAGTCCTTTTAAATGGGAAAAGTACATCCAACTAAACAAGCTAAACTTACAGCAAGAGAAGGTGAACACAGTAACCTCATTTGCATCAAGTAATTGTTCCAACACTGAAGCTCCCATGCGGAGTTTCACAACAACTTAGAACACTATTTTTCCCATTCACTTTTGCACTTTTTGTTTTTTAGTATCCCTAGTTGGGAAAGGGTAGATAAAAAAGGCAGAAAGTAACACTGCCCCATTACCATGTCCATAGATCTAAAAGACTACATTTTCCACATGCCTCGCTAAAACTGTAATCTAATTCCCACTTTAACTGTGAGTCCTATTCATTCATTAGAAGGTGAATCTTTAGTTAGCTTTTGCCTTCAGAATCTGGTATTGGAAATTTAACCAATGAAAAGATCAGGACGTGAGATATTCAAATATTATACACCGTTGTATGAGGAACATAATTAGAAAATTGAATCCGAAGATGTAATGATGTTTAGATAAAAAACAACGGATCTCCAAACCTAGAACTTATCCATAGAACTCTATAATGTAGCTGTCATTTATGAGTTGATACGGTGCATTGTTAGCATACCTCACCAGCTTGAACCAAGATATATGAGCCCACATCAACTTCTATGACAGGAACCTTCTTGTATGAGATATCAGAAAAGTTTGGTAGCGCATTTTCACGCACATCCAACACAAGGGCAGAGTCTGGGTGGTTTTCTTTAAGCTCCCGAACATCCACCATTGAACGACTAGTAAAATATTCTTCAGCTGCAGTACAAGTAGAAATAGACAATGAAATACATCCTCTTCTCCAAGTAACTACTGTCATATGAGATAGCTTATTATGATACCTATATGAGCCAGATTAAACATGGCGATGAGCAATCCGCCTTCCAAGGAGTTCCCCATGAATACGGATGCAAACGCTGCCAGGGCCATCAGGACATGAATGTTAACCTTCCCTCCAGCAATATCTATGAGAGCATCAAGTGATGCAGAAACCTGACGTATGGAAAGCAGGAAAAAAAGAATGATTCTATGGTGTGGTTAGAGAAACTAAGAATTCTAATTGCGGCTAGTAAATGCATTTATTAACAAGCAAAGAAAGAGAAAAGAAAGAAAAAGCACCATAGCCCAAAGATAAAAAGAAATCTCATCAAATATTTGCTAGAGAAAAGAATCCCCGTCCCTACCACCAAACCATCTTTGGGGTTCTAAGAACTACATGAGACCTACACTGTTTTCTTTATCATGAGGTGTACAGAATGCATAATTTGAGAAACATGCAAAGGAAAAGATTGCTCATTATGGAATCACAAACTGGTGCCAACGAGAAAATCCATTTAGTAGAATAGATTCTCTAACAATTTTATACATCATCTCTAAAAACTTCTTCAGGAAGATTTTTTTTTTTTTTTTTTTTTTTGATAATTGACCCATCATTGGGTTTTCATTGAATAGAAATGAACGGTACAATTTTCAAACTCACGTCGTGAGATTCCAGGCATACACCCCGCACACGGAAACACCAAACACACCAAACACCAAACAAACAGAACTCCAAACGCGCAACACCACAACTCCAAAGATGCCATACAAAACACCAAACACGAAAGTGAAATGCAAGTCAATCTCAAGACACAAAAGAATGAAAAAAAAAAATGCACCAATCAATTTCAACAGGAGATTGCAACGCGGTCCCTAATCAATGTACAGGGACCATTGATAGGGTTGCACTCAGGAAGATGTTGATAGATTTTGTTTCTACTTTTGTATAAATAATAACAATTTACCAAGTTTTGAACTTTCAATTGCAAACTATCAGGAAAGCATCCCTACGAGAAGAAAGTCTCTATAAAAGAGCCCCAAATTTCCATATTCATTTCCACCACAAAGATGAACAGAAAGCACCGACTGTTCCTCATCCACACGGCATCAATGTACTGTTCCTCCCTTACATATTCCCACTCCTAAAGTTGAGTCATAACAGGAGCCAAGTCACCGGTCTACATCTCAAAGCCTTCCTTGAGCATTTATGGCCAAAAGGAAATTCCACAACCAACTATATATCAGTGCTGTTTCCAGGCCGATGACATTATGAGTGCATTCAGGAGCCCTTTCCATTTACAACATGACGGTACTCTAAAGGGCAAAAACATGGATTGTTACAAAAAATCAATCTAATAGGCATCAAAAATTCATCCCAAGATAATATTGAATGATCAGGGTCCCAGTTCTAGTCCATCACTAGAGTCATTTGGGACGGAAACCTTAAGCCACCCCCCCCCCAAAAAAAAAAAAACAAAAAAAATCAATGAACAACCTAACCTAACAGATGTTTATGGAACTCAATCTCATTTAGAAGGTTTTCTTTATCTTTCAGTGGCGGATCAAAACACAAGCAAATATCATTTTGTTGCATTGCACCTTGTCAAGGTAGCATCCCTCCCAAAAACTTAGCTCGTCAAGTGAAGGCCCAACAATGGTTTTATACTAGAACTTGGCCCCTCATGCGATACCCATTGGATTTGAAGTATAAATAATGCACAATCCTACTATGTAACTTGTGAATGGATTTTATTAATTTTCATCATGCACAAGCTTTTGGTATAGTTATAAGAGTTGGCACAAGTTATATGAGTGCTTGAGGCATGAATAATGGTATCACAGCTTAGCTTGTGCTTGAATTATAATTAACTGTACCAAAAGCTTGAGCTCTTAGCCAAAGACCAAAGAGTAGTTTTTATACTCTAACACACTTATACCTCATCTGAAAGGTATATAGGCTGAGACACACTGAGGTAATAACTATAGCCTTTCATATCAAGGACAAATCTGCTTTCTTTTCCGGCAAAGATGAATTTTATCACTAGAAAAAATTAGTGAATAAAACCGAGTAAAACTGGAAAAAAGCAAACCTAGGGAAACTAGGAAAAGGAAAAGGAAAAGGAAAAGGAAAACTAAGGAAAATAAGTTTCACTTGTTTGGTTACTAATTAGTTTTTCCCAACTTTTCTTAGTTTTCCCCAATTTTTACATGGTTGGCGAACAAAAATTTGGATACTTTAACTATTATAATTACATATATTTATTTTTAGATTTTTGTCAATGAGGTGTTTGCTAAGTTTTGCACACTTTTTGATCAATTTTAAAGACAATTTGCCTGGTTTTGTTTTTTCCCAGTTGTGTCATCTAACACACCTAATTTTTAGGTTCACCCAGTTTCGCTTAGTTTCTCCTAATTTTACTAAAACTAAAGCAAACCAAGGAGAAAGAGCAAAGTTCAGCAAGGAGAAATACCCCAACAAGAGGGAAAGCCACAAAAATAAACCCAGTTTGCAAACCCTTAGCCAAGGGTTTGGGAACCAAGTAAGGGCAAGCAGCAGCTGCAAGAAACAAACCCATAGAACAGCAACACAACTGCAAGTTCTCCCTTAGAAAATTCGCCATGTCCGCCCATCCTATCGCCTTCGCAAACCGTATCACCCCCTCCTGATACTTACCCAACTCCCCTCCCTCCCCATGATGGGGGTGGTGGTGATCATGGCCATGATCATGGCGATGGTGATGGTGGTGGTGGTGGTGATCGGTTGTGGCGCAACTGGGGGTGAATCTTGTGAAATTGGGAGTAATCAGACGCCGATTAAAGAGGGGAAAAAAGGGCTTTCGTTGAAATGAGGAGGAGAGAAGAAGACGGTGATATTTGGTACTGGAATTGTGGAACTTGGGTGGGTTTTGGACATCTGAGAATGGAAATTGAAGTGCAGCAACGCCATTAACGAATCGCAGAGCTTCCATTTGACGGCAATTCGTGCGCCGTGGAAGTAAAATTAGGGTTCCAATCAATGCATACTTCACTCGCTCTCTCTCTCTCTCTCTCTCCCCCCCTACAGATGAAGAAATTTGATGGGGAGGGTGTTGTTAGGAAGAGAACACTATGTGCTCATCACTCTTGCTAACGTGCGTGGGAGAGTCTTGTTTTTTTCTTCTAATAATTCATAGTTGATGCCCAAACCGTAGGGATGATAATGAGGTGAGTAAAATTTATTATCCATATATATTTATTTTGCTAGGAACGAATATAGATATAAGTAAGATGGATAGTACGTATAGGTCGGATATAAGTTACAATACTGACAATGAGTATTGTGGCGAGTATGAGTATTGATGTTGTACCCGTCTCGTCCCATCTCTCCCCATACGTACCCTCCGTAATTGTATTTTATTTATTTAAAAATAAGAAAATATATATTTAATTGAATTATTCAATAGTTTTAATCATATATTAGAGCAAATTATAATTAGATTCTAAAATTTGATATTAAATAATTAATACAAACGCTTCCATTGAAGATAAATTGAGGGAGCAACGACTAAGGTGGTTCGAACATGTCAAAAGGAGACCGGACAACTCCCCGGTCAGGATATGTGAACAGCTACTTACTACACTAGGCAGAAGAGGCAGGCCAAAGAAGAGATGGCTTGAGACGATCCGACAAGACCTCACCCACCTAAACCTTCGGGAGGAGATGGCCTTAGATAGTGCCCAATGGAGGGCCAGCATAGGGGTATTAGATGTTCCGATCGGAGTAGGGTAGTCCAGCTTACTAGTGCTAGGTCCTCTTAGCGCACGTAGGCTATTTCTGGTTCCCACGAGGATGTACGCTGCTACTTGTCTACTTATCTTAATCTTCCTCTCTATCTATCCCTATCTCCTTCGCTTTCTTTTCCCTTCTATCTCTATCCTTTTTCCTATCACATATTTATTTTTATCTTATATGTTGATCTGTGCTTGATGTGACATGCTTTGAGCCTATTGCTTTGCTTGCAGTGTGCCTGCTGTGAGTTTGCTATACTCATGCATTTGATGCTTCTTCTGTTTTTGCCAGGTCTTTGGCTCTTTGTTGCTGACTAGCTTCTCAGGCTGGGGGTCCTCAGAAACAGCCTCTTTTCAGGGTAGCCCCCTGGAGGGGGAAGGCTGCATACATATACCCCCCCCCCCCCCCGGACCCTGCTTTTGCGGGAGCCCTTGGAGGCACTAGGTTTGTTATTGTTATTGTTGTAAATAATTAATACAAACACATATGAATAATCCTTTGCTGCCGACATTAGGACAGATACGGGGTAAGTAATAGATACTTGCAGATAATGGGATAGGTATGGAGATGGGTTAATTCCTGCTGGACAGATATAGGTATCCACTTCATACGTGTAGTGAGTAATAGTGTGAGTACGGATATAAATTTGGGTGGCAAGTACGAGTATGAAGGAGGCATCCCGTACCCGCCCCACACCCATTGCCATCCTTACACAAACAACAACAACAGACCCAGCGCCTCAAGAGCTCCCACATAAGCGGGGTCTGGGAGGGGTGAATGTATGCAGCCTTACCTCTTTAGGTTGTAACCCTGCCGAGAGACTGTTTTCGAGGACCCCTAACCCTATAGGGTTGGCAACACGAGGACTTCCCAGAAGGTCACCCATTCTGGTGCTACTTTTGCCCAAGCACGCTTAACTTCAGAGTTCTAATGGGATCCGATGCCTTAATGCCCGGTAAATGAACCCTCCTTATAAAGCTGTAAGTAAAATACTGCAAGAAAATTAAATAAGATTTAATTTAATTCTATATAAGAAATTTTCCATTAAAAATTTATCAACTTATAAAAATAAGGGATAATATTAATTTCAATAACAATAACAGAAATATAACACATAATAAATAATAAAATAAAATTAACAAATAATAAGTAGAAAGTTTAACAATAAGATATTATTACATAGATATAATTACGATAAATGAAAAAGGGATGGAAAAAACATATAGAGGCTGCGGTACCAAACAATTGACATACCCGCAACATTTAGTGACATGCTCTGAGCTTCTTAAGTTAACCAAGTGATTAATATCCTCGACCCTTCGTCCAATGAAAAACACAGCAATCGTATTGAATAACCATCATCTAAGGCAGGTCTTGCTTGTATCCAAGTTTGTTAAGGTAGACACTCTCTAGCAGAACTCTCATCCTTAAAGGTATATTAGGTATCACGATAATAATTTAATTGTGCAAAAAACCTAATAATCATAAAAATAGACAAGTCTAACCTATATACCTATCTGAATCAAAATCAATCGACCAAATATACGTGCTTTATCTTTTTGCCATAAGACATCAATCGATCAAGAATTTTTTTGACGGATTGATTGTCGATAACTGAAAACTGTTAGGCACATGTTCCAATCATCCGTCTTCAGATCACCATGGCTATCAAATGTCACATAATGTTGTGAATTTCTGCACATTTAAGCCTTTTTCTTTCTAAGAAAGGTAAAATTAGACCTCCACAGAATTATCCTCGTTTCAAAGAGAACCACAAGGTATCAACACAAATGAAAAGGAGTGCTCTATGCGGAAGGCTATCCCACACCGTGACACTTGAACCTTTAAGCTTTCTGAAAAGGAAAGTATACCTCGCGCAAATCAAATAACAAGTAAAGAAAAGAACACAAAGGAACATAATCTCAAAATAAATCCCACATTTTACAATTACGGATGGTGTCTCTGACTCGAAACAGAAACCCGAAACAGGACTAGGTTCTCATGTTGCGACAGTATGGTCCAGTGGTAGACGGAGACAAGGACAACGGTCCTACACTATATCTTTGTATAGCGCTGTGCTGTCGAAGTACGAGATCTTTACCCCAATTAGTATTAGTGCAACGACGAGGATTTTCTTCAATTATTACAACATGATTATGTAAAAAACAATCAATCGTCTTTCCTCTTGCCCATCGTTCGGTCCGAACTCTTGGAGCCTTCATAGGCAGAGAGGAACAATGTACTTTGGTTTTTCTGCAGAAACCTGCACAAACAAAGAAGCAAGTTTTCCTTGGACTTTATAAGAATAGCAGCAACAATCGATAAACCTACTAAAAACTATTCATATTGACGTTGAAGCGAAGCACCAAATGGGTTATTATGAATACTGTTTTTGCTGTACCGAACCCCCCTCCGAAAACAAAGGAAAAAAGAAAACCAAATAAGTATATTTTTGTCAGCCGCAGCAGCTAGGGATATTCAAATACCAGCCCAAACCAAAGACCAGGACTGTGGTTCTCTTGGTCTAGAAACGCATTGGATAAATTGCTATTCAGTTTGGTCCTCAATTTTTAATTCGCATCTTTAACTGTCTTCACTCTAATCTAAAGGAGTAAAATGACGAACATCTCTTCACTGTGAGAATAGTGGTCCAAACTAGATATAATTTGGCCCAAGACCACGACTTTTTTCGATAATTAATGAGACAAGCTCGAGATACAAAAGCAAGCGCACCTACAATAAGAGGGCGCCCACGCCCACACAACACTACAAAAGAACATAAAAAATATAACAGGGAAATGGAGAGCTACAGCATCAAAACAAACCAAAAATTGCCTGACACCCCTATAACATCAAAATGTTAATTTTTAGCATTTGGTGTTTGGACCAGACGTAACCAGTTATCACTCAATGTTGTGCTCAATCTGATGTTTGGACCTTCGCCAATGTTTTTGTCCAATGTATTTTGAGATTGGACCGATGAACACCCCTATAATATCTAAAATGTTAATGTTTAGCATTTCATCAGAACTAGATCAGGTCAAGTACAACTGCAAACAACATGATGTTTTGCAAGAAACCAAGATGGCACAGGTGAGAAAAATCCTGCATCGACAGAAAATCCTCTAAATTTAAGAAGTCTTACCTACACCATAACTCTAGGTCGCAGCAGAAAAACCTTACCAATTGCACCGATCTCACCCTCTTTGTTCATGAAATCTCAAATGGGTTAAAAAGACCATTGCTGACCTGAACAGTAAACGTGCCAGGCGCGATGCTATAGGATTCGGGTAATGCAAATATGCTAAATCAATAACCTGACCAATTTTAACCCCTTATAGGACCTTGCTAAGCAAGAGACATATCTTCACATTGCACTAGTTATGTCATGTAGGAATTGAATGGGCTTACAAGTATCAAAAAGAGATGGAGGAGTTGTTCCAAATTTGAAATGTGCAATCTGCACTAGGCCTATTTGGTATGGTTTTTTGTGTACAAACTTTTTATTTATGTGAAACCAAAAACTATGTTTTGGTAATGACTTCTTTTTTTTTTTTTTTCCTTTCCTTGTTTCAGTTCTAAAACCGCAAATGGGAAACCAAAAACCGGGGGGGGGGGAACTGTTCCAAGAAACTCTCAGAACCTTATGTGCGCTAAGATGCAACAATACTTAAAAAACTAAAACAACCATTCCAGAAACGGTTTTCATGACACCTCTAGCAGGACCAAGAGAAAGCCATTTACTGAATTGTCTGCAACCCATGACAACGAGTAAGAAGAAATACATACTTGGTCCCCAGTTCATGTAAGTCAAAAACTAATATCATTTGTTTTCTGAAATACTGAAAATGTATCAGAGAAATAAGAGAACCATACTTAAGAAAGTCGAGTAGTTTTTGCTGCAAGCGAGTCAATGTCTCCTCTTCAATGTTTACATACACCAACAGCTCTGGTAGTTTAACTGCTAGAAAGAGAAAGCTACTCAGAAAACTAGTAACAAATATGAGAAGAATTATTGATCCATGAACAACAAAACATTGAAATTACAAAGGACAAATACAAGATAAAAGAGAACGTCATACCAAGGCATTGAACCTGCAGGGAAGATGCACCGTGAAAGCAAGCAATATGAATATGTACTAAGCTTCTGTTTTGATGCTATATATTCTAAGTTATGCCAAGCTTTTAACAAGCTTACTAGGCTTCAGGAAAGAACTCTTCTAAGGTTTACTATGGAGTTACCAAAAGAATCCAAAATAATTGTCTTTCCAATTTTGCTTTGACTAAAAAAAGATCTACTTTCCTCATGAAATTATTTTACGTTTATATTCCCAATATTATCTTTTAGTAAGATCTTTGTAGTTGTGATACGTCCCACCCCATATCATCAACACTGTGAAATGTCAAGGTATTTAAGTTAGTTAGTACAAAAGAAGGTTTCTATTCCATTTCTTAGAATAAAGCGATCAGATAGGTCATCCAACAATTACTCCTAACAAATAAGACAAGAATTACTCCTAAGAAATAAGACAAGAATTAAGTTAGTTCTCTCCATGAAAAAATGGGCAGTCGTTTGATCATGCAACACAAGAACAAACATCAATGGAAAAATACTGCTAATAAACACAATAAAATGTATATAATAGGATATTATCATCTACTCTCAAACGTGAAGAAAAGCAAGGTAAGAGCTCAAGGTTTCTCGAAAAAAAAATTCTCTATTCATAAAGGCACCAAAGGTATTAGTCGATGTCAGCATTTCAGAGAACCTCACTACAAAAAGATCAGTTCCAACCTAGTTCCTATGTTTCCTTCAGGATGTTCTCCAGTCCAACTCATTTTGGGGCAATGTTCTTTTATGGAAGAAAGTTGAGGACAAGATGTCCTCCAAATTACAGCCATGCTAATAACATAAAGCCCTCCAATCCCTCTGTAGATCAGCTAAGGCTATGTCAACAAAGTCGCCAAAGCTTTTTATCTAAAGAACTCCTAAAAAGTCTTAAATTTTCCATAAGAAATTAACTGGCATATATTTAAAAAAATTCTGTCCCTTGGGGACATAGCCAAGTGGTCGTGAACTCCGGTTGCCAACGGGATGGCCCGGGTTCAAATCCCACAAAGCTCATAATGTGGGCCTCTTTATGAGGAGTTTATGGGGTTTATCCCCCCCCCCCCCCCCCGGTCCGTACCAAAGTAAAAAACTTATTAAAAAAAAATAAAAAAAATCCTAAGCATTCGTTTTTAGCTACATAGGCCAAAGAATCACAATCTTGGTCACAGAGGATAATATTAAGACTTCTTTCCTCTTTCCTAAACCATAGAACCACCTTCAACCGATCTTGCGCTAACCCGCATCTAGCTAAAAAGAGAGTAGCTTATACCATAAATCCCAAGCCACAGCACATTGCAAAAACAAATGATCATGCATCTCCTCATGGAAGCACATTACACAAATCCCTAGAGACAAAGCCTTAAAAAGTCTCCATTTCTGTAGGCAAATGTTAATGCGCACAGCAGACACAATCTCACCTACATCCAATTCTGAAAAGGTTCACCCCGCTATCCGACCATTATAGAGTATCCATTCCCTCTTACAGAAAATTGTTCTAGAATAGTAAGACACATTTTTCTTCTCATTTTGTTGCTATAACCTTAATGAACGAAAAAGAATCAACTGAGCCAAAAAGATGCAAGCATAAATTGTGGTGAAACGAAATCAACTATGAAATGTCTAAAACTTCAGAATGTTGGGGAACCCTCCAATGATTCTGTTGAGTTTTGTGGGGACACAAAGCAACATGTGTGACGCGTAGAACAGCAACGCATCTATTGGAACTAGAAAAAGTATTGTTTATCTTCAAAAGAGTAAGCATGCCAGATAGTCATCAGATACATAAATCATAGACTAGAAAAAAAAATAGAGGCAGAAAAGAGAGCAAAAGCAGCCTGATAGCATACCAAATAAGCGTAGCAGATGTTCAGCACCATATACAGTTGACGGAGACACATTGTCAGTTACTGATTGATGATACTGCTGGCGCTCTTGTTTGTACAAGAGCATTAATGGCAATGCTTTGTCAAAATAACAACGTAGTCCATTCAAAATTTCCGCAACTGAATCAGTCATCCTACCAAAAAGAAAACCTTGAATGCAACCGTTCCAACAACAGTACATTGTTCATCTAAACGACAAGGAGGGATTCTTTGAGGATCATCTAAATGTTTTGTGCAGGCCGGTGCTGCTTTTGTTGAAGTACAAATGGTATTGTTCAAGGAACTATAGATGCCATGTAAAATAAGAACTAATGCATAATGCCATGCCACAGACATTACAGGAACGTCATTTTACACAGTCAACTAATCAATTGTTTGTTAAAGGGACCTCAAAACAAGCCTTTTTCGTATCATACACGTCCGGCCAAACGGCTTTATGGAAGTCATTGTTTTGAGTGAATATATTAAAATAAGTACTCCAGTCCCAAAAAACTTTTTTGTGATCCGGATGTGCTACTGCCACCTATACAACAGGAATAGAAATTGTCGAAATAAATTATTTCCACCATGCACTTTAAGTTCAGCCAAAAATAGACTGAGAACTCAGTTTCCAGTGGAGTACTTCATCACATAAACCTCTTAAGAATATTTGAATCGCAAGTTGCCTGGGCAAGAACCAAGTTACATTATCACCCCATACCAGGAGAATCCAGAGGTCTCTAAATGGATGAAAGAAACAGGACAGAACAATCAGAAAATTGAATAAAGAACAACAAGCTATGATATACCAAGCATTTAACATCTTCGTTAGCATGAAACAGACATCATAAGGGGAATACAGCTCTATACTGCCATCTGACTGCGCAAAATCGATCAACAAGAGGTGAAATGCAGGATATGATAGGATGGACAGGAAGTCCAAGCATATCTTCCGGAGAAAAAAGTAACAAGTAAATGAAATCAGGTAACCACGTAGCTTCTTCCTAGGACTATAGAAACAAGGTCAAGAAGCCAAAACCCTGGAGGAATATATACCCATGGAGAAGGGACTATAAGTCCCTGCTTTTGCGGGAGCCCTTGAGGCACTGGGTGGTTGTTGTTGTTGGAGAAGGGACTATGTCACGAACACGATATTCCCTTGTCCGTGACAATGTCCAAGGACCGAGCAGATAGTCCTGGGGCCAGGTCGAGATCACTTGTCAAGACATGTGCCCAGGTCGCTACCAGGGTCCGTGCACTCGTTGTCATGGTCGCTGTCCAGTGCCGGGCCCAGCCTTGTCATGGCATTGTCTCAGTCGCTGCCCAAGGCCGTGCCAACCATGTTAGGACATTGTCCCAGTCCGTGCCTCAGCTTGTCAAGACACTGCCCAGGCGCAGCCCAGTCCCATGCCCAGCGTTGTCCCAGTGCCTGTCAGGCCCGCATCCAGGGCCGTCCAGGGCCCGACCCTGTGCCGCAACTCCAGGTGATCGTCACCCAGGCAAGCCCGCATCCTCTAGCCGTGTCCTGCACCTTGCCGCACCGGAACAGTGCCAGATATAGCCGTTGGGGCCGCGCCTCCTTGAACTAGCCGTTGCAAATATTCTCTTTAGGATATTATTTGATTTTATTGATGTAATTAAGTAATCTCAAGTATTATTTTAGTGTTCTCTTGTATTTCTATAAATAGGCATTTTGTAGTTCATTGTAATCATCCAATTATCAAATATATGAAATATTCTACTTTCTCATCTTTACTCTCTATTCTCTCATCTCATCTCAATTCTATTTCTTTCTCATCTCATACTCTATTTCCCATTCTTATCTCATCTAAACCTCTATTGTTACTCAAATGGGCCTAAGTTCCATACTTTGGCCGTAACGAACATCGAGGTTCGTTACAGACTATAAGTGGACAGATTAACGTCTCAACAACCAATAAATAAGTCGTAAGTCCTAGAAACAGAGCACAGATGAAGACAGCTCAAGAAAATGTGCTGACAAAAAGGATAAAGTGTTAGGACTACAATAACGAAGGCCTGAATAAAAATGTAGCCTAGGCATTGCTAAAGACACATTGCCTGATACATCATTATTTTCTGTACTGCTTACCCTTACCAATCCTGTTGTACTAGGCCCAAAATAACCTGACAAAATATTTTGTTTCAGCATTCCTAGGGAGACAATCTCAATTACGTTTTATGGGTAGTGCACATTAAAGTAGTACTACATAAATTGACCCACTTGCTTTTTTAAGTAAATGTCACAGGAGTAGAATTGTGTCTTCCCTCTCCAATGTTGAAAAGGGCTTCTAGACCTGATCAAGGTCCCTTACATACGAAATAAAGTTAGGGTACCAAGGCGTAAAAGTTTGTAAAAAGGGAAAAGGACTGAATGAACAAATTGCCATCTTATCCATGCAAAATCAACATCTAGAATACCCAGTTGTCAAGCACCTATGAATCAATGACTACAAAACACAGCAGCCTCATTGTTCCCCCAAGGACCCCAACCAAGGAAAAGAGATGCCTGGATGAACTTACGTCCCATCCTTCTTTGTCCTGGACTCGAGATACTTTGTAAATATACCATCCACATTTGGCGTTCGTGGCAGTTTAACAAGCTGCAAAAAAGGCAAATATATTAGAATCAATGTTCAACACACATTCACAATCTCATATATATCAAACTCAGAGGTTAGCTCAATCTGAAACAGCAGATAAATACAGGGCAGCTACAGCTGATAGGATTTCCAATATTACAATATACGCAAGAGGCCATTGACAACCAACAGATTCATTCCAGCTGAAACCAAACCACAGTACTATTAAACTTATTTTTTCAGTTGATAAAAAAAAACCTATTTACAGAAATATCCAACTCTGTATGTTGCACAAGCTACAAGGAACGCATATTATATGCAGAAAGGGGAAGAGGGATCTATGAATGCATATGATACCAGAAAAAAGGAAAGAGGAATATTCATACTAATGGCAGAGAAAGCACTCCAATGATGGTTGGATAATATAGACAAATTTTTCCAATATTTTCCACCAAAAGTAAAGGAAAAAGGAAAGGCAGCACTACTGTAATTGATCTATTTGATTAAACTTAATTCTCTGCATATTCCTGTATTTGTACACCATATGATGACTACAGTACATCATTCCATTTGATGCCTTAAGGCCAAAAACTACATTGCAGCATGACTAGCTAGTTGAAGGCATAGAATATACACATGGAGCTTATGGCACACATAGACAACAGCATTTCTGCCTACACAATAACAGATCCAGTTAAAATGAAAGAGACAGGTTCAGAATCAGCTTGTAGTTGGTCATAATACTGACAACTACATTATCACTGCAGGCACAAAAGCATATCCAAGTAACAAACAAAGCAGGTAGCAGGTGAACTAGAAATCAGCCAAAAGTATTTGGTCACTTGGTCTATTATCCAAGGCATGAAATCATGCGATTGTAGGGGAACTGAAAACGGATTCACACAGATGTCACATAACAAGGCACCTTAGACATTTCAGTTGGTCTTAAGCCTCATAGTGTTGTTCTGACACCACAATCATATTAGTGACTATATAAATATGCTTCGATGGTTTTCAACAAGTAAACATATGTACAAGTGTTCTTAACACAAAAAACACAAGAATTACTCTTATTTTTTGCAGGGATAGGGTCAATATGAAGCAAGTCAAGGCAAGCAGTATGACAGTGCGAAGCAGCAACCTTGTCTTGTTGAGTAACATATTCCCAATCATCAACCAGTTGCTTCCTTAATGTGGATGGAATCTGGATCTTGACAAGTCTTTCAGCAGAACCGCTTTCCTTCTGGCAAACAAAGAACAATTCTTATCAAGTTATTAAAATCCGCTTCAAGATTCACCACAAAAATGAACATCAACCATACTGTCTTAAAGTGGCAGAATTTGATGAAGACATGTATTCATGAGTGAGTTATAATGAGAAAAACAAAAGGACATTAAGAATTCCTCTAAAATGGAAAGAATGACAAAGAAAATTCTCATCTCAAAACATCGAAGGTACCAGAAGCAGAAGTCAAATAGAAATTACTTTAGACATTTCCAGATGTTATATAGGTATGATGGCAAAACACAAACAAAACAAACCTCAACACCAGAGTCACCCTTCCGCTTTTTCCCTTTTTGAACTGCATAAAAAGTCAACCACAGATTTATCAGAAAAAAGGGCTTAATGTTTTCTTTGGGCACAATATATTTTTGACTACGCCATAAGGCCTTAATAGGTTTAGAACTCCAAAAGTAATGCAAGTACAAAAGATTAACAGACTTTGAGCAAAAGGACAAGGATGACATGAAAAATGAGATAAATTGGCTCTATCAATTATTTACGCATCAACGATCTGTAGGGATAACTTAGAAAAGAGAGAACTTTTTCTTCTTGTCAAGCAAATGCACATGCACACAACCTTGTGAGAGTCGAACCTCAATCTCCTATATGACAGGCACACTGGAGAATTGATAGTGTTAGTGCTTCATCACCTAATTTATTGAAGAAACAAAAAGGGACCTCTCTTACGCAATGCTTGTATAAATCTTGTCAATACCCATGGGTTACGGGTCCTATATGAGTCTAGAATAGTCCCTTAAGTTAAATGTTAAATGTTCTAGATGTAATGATTTTTTTTAATCGGAAAAAGAAATATTATTAAAAGAGAGAATGTACAAAAAGTGAAGAACAAGGTGTCTTCAAACATCAAAAGAAAAAACAAAATAGTTAATGCCACAGGACTCTCTAATCCCTCTGCAAATCGATCAAGGCAATGGACTAAGAGTTAAATGTTCAAGATGTAATGATTTCATTACTCCAGGAGCATGAAAGGGACTCTATGCTAGTTGCTTACATATGTGCTTATTCATTAGAAACGAGTAACCACTGAAATAAAGCAATGGAAGCATTACAGCAGCACTGACCATCAGCATAAGGTATCCAAGTTGAAGTATCTAAGGTTTAATAGCCGACAAAGGAGCAAGATAATCCCATAATGAAACTGGGAGTGCGCCACAAGCCTTGAAATTTTCTTCTATTAACCAAAGCTTCTACAAAACCATCTTCAGCTCAGATGTTACAGCCAGCTATCTTGTCAGACATTCTCCCCTTCCTGACAGCAAACCACAACTATAACTGGTCTTCCGGAAATTACTTAAGGGATAAATGGGCTCTATAATTTCCGAAGAAACAAGAGCAAGTAACATTATCATCAAACTTAGCATCCCAGGCATTCTTGTGGACCCATATTTATCCATAAGCCCGTGGCAGGAGCCACAAGACCGTGTAGCTCCTAAAGAAATGGTTTTGGACACCACAACCCCAAGAAGCAAATGCCAAATACCCTGCACTTTCTTAAGACACCCTATCGCACCAAGTAGTCCCTCGCTCCTTTCCCACGCGGGAACAGAAGATCCCCCACAATAATCTCAATAGCCATGGTATTTCAAAAAGTGACATAAAGAACATATGGAAATAATTTACACAGAAGTAATATTCATATTACCCCCTTGAAAGAAAGCTATCTACAACCACCTCAAGGCCCAGCAACACTTTAGATCATGAAAGCACTGAAAGATGAAGGCCGGAGATCAACCCCCATAAACAAAAATCAAATAAAATAAAGGTTATCTCTGGACAACAGAACAAGCCAAAAAGCAATCAGGATAAGAACAGTGAGACTGCAACCATACGCCCAAACTAGACTAGGATCAAAGTCATCTAAAATTAAAGAATGCAAGGACATATGCATACACCTACCTCCCAACCAAATATAATATGTTATAGAAGATCCTTCCCAAAGTAAACCTTCTATATCCCAAACCTTCACACAGGAGAACAACGTTCACACCTTTCTTCAATTCATGATTGAACACATAATAGACCACACGCCTCCATTCCATTGCCAGCGAAAATTGAAGCTTAACAGAGTACCCCATTATTCCATGAACATCTTCCAAAAAAAAGTAACATGTAAACTCAGCATTATATTCACAATATTAGTTTTAAATAATCCCGCACACAGATTGCCGTTGTCAAACAACAGCACAATAATCCTTGCACCACATTTGCTTTACAAAATCCTACAATGCCAAGGAATGAACTGTATAGAATCTGCTTTCATAGTTTTGGCTTGTTATTACACCTTGAGTTGCACACTACAAAGCCCACTTCACCTTATGCTGATGGGTGTATGTTTAGCAGACTCTCCCTCCATATAACCTCTAGTTTTCATCATTATTCACTAAATTTTGCAACTGTATAGCCTTTTTTTTTTTTTTTTTTCCCCATCTTCACCTGGCCATTGGCTACCATAAAGACATGCAAGCATTATAGAGCTCTAGTCAATAGGAAATTTATTCAGATATTTCTTCTGCAAAAGCATTATGCTTACCTTTTCTAAATTTTGCCTTAAATTACGGCGCTCTAGTAATAATTGCATCTATTATATTACTAGGTCCATTTTGTTTTGAACCATCCAAAAATACTTGTCACCATTTTCATTTTGATTGAATTTTACAGTTTTCAACTATAATACCATGGCACACATTTGCTTATTTTTCATATTTAAAATGTCTGAAGGGCTTCAAATAAATTATCTCACTAATCTCTCCAAATAATTCTAAAATAACCATAAATTTCCGAAAGTAATCAATTAAAATGATCTATATCAGAAATTTACATAATGTCTCAACTATTTAATTCAATTTTTTTCATATTTATTAGTGCATATGTTAATAGAAGGAATGTCAGGATATATTGAAAGCAACATCGTGCTAATAATTTCATATTTTTATGTCATTTGAAAGGAAAAATTATCTGAGAAAGAGGGAGTATTGAACCACTGATCCATAAAGTAACTTACAGCAGAACATCAATACTTACTATTACTAATCACAGACACATACCATTGTTCTTGGCATCTTCTTTATCCACCTTTGTATCTGAACCAATAACCAATAGAAAGAGTCTATGAGCAGTGAACTCACACATGATCTCTTCCAAGCATGTGAAACATGAAGTTGACTAAACACAACACTAAATAACACAAGGGATGAGAACAAACTGATACAGGGAGATGATGATTAACACGGCTTCTTTTTACATTATGGCAACGTGAATGTGGACCATAAAAGCCCTGTCCAATGTTCAAAAAGCGACGCAGACAATCATGTGAAATTTAATAAGAGACCCCTATATAGTTTCAATACTTGATATTGGAAGTCTCTTCCCTTGAAAACCAATTTCACAAGGCATTGTCAGACAGCTATGACAAAAATCTGGTTGAGACTCAAGTGCAGAGGAAACATGATTTGTAACTACGGAAAAAAGAGGTTTTTAGTTTCCTGTTCAGGGAAAAGACTTGACATCGGGTACCAAAAACACACGGGCAATGCTAAGATCCAATGTGATGCATGAGTTTCTGATCTAAACAAATAAAACCATAATTCTGACCTTCAAAATTCAAAGCATGGAACCTTCACCACCTCCAAGTCATTTTGACCAACAGTTGTGGATGAAATCAAGATAAGCCAAGAAACAGAGCTGCTAAAATAAGGTTTATTATGAAGAAATAGGCTTGAGTTTTGTTGATAAGAGTACAGATCTCATATGAGCACTATGGCTTGAGTTTTTGTAAGAGAGCGAGTGGAGTAGAGCATATTAGCAGATCTCCCAATTTCGAATTATTAAATTTTTCCAGCTCAATAATCTGAGTTGCTCATTAATGCAAGCCAGCCTCTGACCAAATAGAGTCACAGCTCAAACTCTAGCAGCTCTACCAATATAAACCTACTTGGAGCAGGTTGCCGACACACGGTCCACCCGTTTTTCATTCATTGTCATGACTCTGACGGCAAAACCAAACAGCACTAGATCAATAAATCATTATCAAAACAAGAACAGTACAGATCCAAGCAGCAGGGAGTAGCTTTAAGGAATTGTAGCTTGGTCCAGGTTAACTATCAGGACTACATGGTAAATTCGAACTTTAATATGAATATTAACATGCTCCAAGGATGCAATTGCAAAAAACCATTCACAAGAGCATTCTCAAGAAAGTTTTGTAGAAGAGTTTCAGAAAGTGGCTAACCAGTAGATACTTTCGGCTTCGTAAGTGATGTACGGCCAGACTTCTGATTCCTGTCAGAACCCTGCTTCTTTTCAAGGGCCCGCTGCTTTTGGATATTTTCAGAAGTGTACTTCATTAAACGGTCTGTGCCAACCCATTCATCCCAACTGTTGAAAGATGTCTAGGTTAAGTAATTGATTTTGTATCCCACTACCCTTCTATCAACTGGACGAAACCGTTTAGCATAACAACATACAAAAGCAGTACAGTTATCATATAAAGCAGCCAAATCAATACCACCACAGGAGTCCATAAACTGTCCAAATGCTATCCACAAATATTGACCCAAAGATATTATTGCCTATATGTGCTGGAAAATACCGTTCATATTGTTTCCCTATCCAAAGACTTAATGATGGAAACAAGCAGAACATATCAATGCCACTTGTGATACACGCACATTATAAGTAAGGATAAATTACATGGCCTGTAAGAATCACGAGAAAATCATATGGCATGTAGAACCACAAGATCATGATTCATGATGAAAACCAAGAAACAGAAGGCCATGCAAGCAATGGAAGAAAGCAAGCACAACCTTTATACCCACAGCATTGGCCTTAACAAATGGAGGAAGAAGTCCCAGACTGATGTAAGAACTCAGCACAAGATTTACTTACTTTTTATTCCAACCCTGCAGAACAGTATGAAGATGTGCCATTTAATACACTCGTCAAGAGTAAACGCCTAAAACAAAGAAGAAAAAAGAACCTCTGAAAATAATACCAAGAAAATGGGCAAGACCACGCCAAAAGGCAATCCAACTAAAAGGGTTTTCTTGCAGCTAATCTCGTAAATAGATACCACACACAATAAAGTATAAGAAGAAATGTTTACTTACAAGATAGTGAACAAAATATCTCCATTCTTTCTTTCGTAACTCCGCTTTTTGAACCTTAAATCAGCAGTTATGTGTCAGATTATGCACACATGATACCTATAGCATGGAACTAAAAGGGCACAAAATGAAGAGTCTCCAGCGGAAAGTATGCAGTGGAAACTTTACAATTTTATAATTCATTAAAAAGAAACAATATGAGAGCAGAGTTATGAACCAAAGCACTATTGCAATAACAGAAAATTTTGCTATAATATTAAATGTGTTCAAGAACTGTTATGGTAGTAAGTCGCTAAGGGAAATATGTTAAGAATAAACCTGTCTTAATGAGATCAATAATTAGATATTACTAATGTAACATGTGACTTATGATCTATAGTTACTAGTGATGCTCAACCCTGTAACACCTTGCCACCTTAATTGTCGGAGTTGTCAATTAAGTGCTTCCATGACATGGTATGGAAACCATTTACACCAAATGGTCCCAATGTTTAGATCCCACAAATCCTGTAACTGCAAATAAAAAAGGATATGATTTTCCAAGCACTCTCGCCTTCGAGACAATGATTCTTAACTTAAGGCATAAAATTTTGAGGTGTAAAAACTATTATTGGCAGCATTGTCACGTGTCATCCAGGGATCAATGCAAGGTGAAGCAACAGTGAACACCGTGTCCATGGCTACTTAGCAGTCGGCATGTGTGTTTGTCTCCCAAGCTCTAGTTCCAAACTTGGTCATTGGTCATTGATGAGAACATATTCCGTGGATAAACATACTTGTTATCTGATTCTTTGCCCCTCTGTGTATAGTTTTAACTATGATCTACCACACCGACTCGTTGAGCATGTAAGTCATCAACTACTTAATGGACGACAAGACTGGAAATCATCATGCAAAATTCTAAGCTTTGAGTCATTACAACACCACAAAAATTTCCACGCCATAACCAAAAGGAAGATAGTAGCATCATATCCTTAAGCAACTTAAGGTGACCTTTACAAAAAATTCAAGCATTAACAACAGGGGAAAACAAACCCTAAGAAATTCATTTTAATTACTATTTCTAACTTCACCAATTAACCTGTCATGGTCATGACCCTTTTGTTTCCCTTGACATTGTCTAGATATCAAGCAGGTTGTCCGTGGTACGTGTCGGGGTCGAGTGTCAAGCTGTCCCAGGTCGCTGCCCAGGTCCGAGCTGTCGCGTGCCTTGACAATGTCATGACGAGGTCTTGGTCGCTGCCTTCCCGTGTCCCAGTCCAGTGCCAGTGCCGTGTCCCAGTCCCAGGCGCCGTGTCCCAGTGCCGTGCGCCAGTCCCGTGTCAGCCGCGTCCCCAGCCTCCTTCCCAGGGCCGTGCCGCACCTGAGCTGTGCCTAGGCGCGCCTTGCCAACTGTACTAGCCGTTGGAGGTTAGGCGCTCCCCTACTAGCCGTTGCGAGCTTAGGCTTATTTTGTAATTTGGGCATTTGATGTAATTTTCTATAAATAGCCTTGTATTCTAAATTTGTATCATTCATTCAAGTCAAATAATAAAGATTACTACTTTTCTCATCTAATCTCTCTATTTTCTCATCTTCTCAATTCTATTTCTTTCCTCATCTCAACTCTATTTCTTTCTTTCTCATCTAACTCTTTTCAAGATTTGGGCCTAAGGCATCATCTTGGGCCGTCACAATCTCAAGATTGTGACAAATTGGTATCAAGGCAACTACGATCGTGCAAAACTGGCTGTCACGCGCAACGCCCGCAACATGTCTTCATCTGAGGAGACCGCCAAATCTCAAGAACAGTATTCATCACTTGAAAGAAGACTTGATAGAATTGATGCCTTGATCCGTGACCAAAGTGTGTCAAACGAAGGATTAAGGGGAACGGTTGATCGCCTAGCAAATCAGGTCGAAAGTTTTGGACAAGGCCAACGTGATTTTCAAGAAAATCAACGTAAGATTCAAGAAGACCATCGTTCACTTCAAGAAACCGTAGCATCCTTGGCCGAGTCGGTACGTTCTATGGCAATTCCGGAAAGGCGTCCCGAAACCGTGCCTGAAATTGCAACACAAGATCAGGTGGGTTCGGGCAACTATATTCATATTGGAGGATCCGGACTTATACCACCACCACCACCACCACGCCGTGCCCATGATCAAAGACCTCACCCCCGCTCCGAGGATGGGGAACATAGGGGTAATACCGTGAGTGCTCGTTCTTGTTCCGCCCATTATAACCCTAAACTTGATTTTTCAAAATTTGATGGTAAGAACCCAAGACTTTGGATCCGCAAGTGTATGAAATACTTCCGTTGGTATCAAGTCCCAATGGATGAGTGGGTTGCTTTGGCATCCTCGCACTTGCATGATTATGGGGATATTTGGTTTCATGCCTTGGAACTACGAAACCCCGTCATGCCTTGGCAATTTTTTGTGGACGAACTTTGCAAAAGATTTGGAGACAAGTCCATGCAAGATGTCGTCGAACAATTCAACAAGACCGTGTAATTGGGTACCGTGGAGGAATACGAAGTACAATTCGAGGAATTGCGGAGTTGGATGATGATCTACCATCCTACTTTGAGCGATTCTTATTTTGTGTCCAGTTTTATTGGTGGGTTAAAGCCCGCCATACGCGCAGCCGTCAAGGCCAACAGGCCTACGGAAATGAGTTACGCCATTGAGCAAGCCAAGTTGAAAGAAATCACCATGGCCGAGATAAACAAGGCCAAGGGTACCAAGCCTGGTTTCAGCCGTGCCGCGTCAGGATCCAGACCAGCCTCCTCCTACAGATCCGGTCCGGGCGCGTCCTACCAGGGCTTAGGCCAGTCCCAGGCGCCCGTGTCCCAGGGCGCCCCAGCACGGGCCGCACCAATGCAGTCTTCCGCCTCCAACGCTCCCAGGCGTGAACCTGGACAGTGTTTTAGGTGCCAGGAACGTTACTATCCCGGGCACGTGTGCAAGAACAAGCAGCTGCAATGTATGGAAGGTCAAGAAGCCCAAGACGGGGATGAAGAGGGCTTAGTTGACATTGAGGAAGAGATCCCTCAAGAGGACGGGGACTGTGCTATGGAGATCTCTTTGAATGCCCTATCGGGGCGCATTACACACAACACACTAAGGTTGAAGGGCTCCATCAAGAAACGGTCCCTTACAATCCTAGTGGATAGTGGGAGCACCAATAGCTTCCTTGATTCAAGAGTCGTCAACGAACTCAGGCTCGAGACCGTTCTGACCATAGTGATGACTGTCACCGTTGCAAACGGTGAGAACTTGACGAGTTACCAAAAGTGCCCGAGTCTCAAGTGGAAGGTGCAAGGCCACACATTCTCGGACGACTTGCGGGTGCTTGACCTTAGAGGTAGCAACATGGTTCTTGGAGTCGATTGGCTCCAAAGGTATGGACCCGTTACCTTTGACTTTACAAACCTTAAATTTTCTTGTGTTAAGGATGGTAAGGCAATACATTTCCAAGGCATTTCTGATAATGCTGCCTTACACGCTATGTCTGAAAAAAGTCTTGCCCGGTTTATTAAAAAGAAAGTTAATTGTGTTGTTGGTCACTTATTTTTGGCTATAGGTAGTGAGGAACAACAACCTTATGTCCATTCCGACCTACGGCCGATCCTTGAGAACTATAGTGATGTTTTTGCCGTCCCTAGGTCGCTTCCCCCCAACCGTACCCATGACCACGCTATACCCACCCATCCCAATGTTAAGCCCATACATATTAGACCTTACCGATATCCCCATAGTCAAAAGAACGAGATAGAAAAGCAAGTTAAGGAGATGTTGTCTTCTTCTATAATTCGCGCTAGCCGTAGCCCTTTCGCCTCTCCTGTGCTTCTAGTTCGCAAGAAAGATGGTACCTATCGTTTTTGTGTCGACTATCGTCAACTTAATAGTATAACAATTCGGGACCAATTTCCCATTCCTGTTATTGACGAGTTGCGTGGAGCATGTGTGTTTTCCAAAATAGATCTTAGGGCAGGTTACCATCAAATCAGGGTTCGTGAAGAAGACATTCCCAAAACCGCATTTCGCACCCACCACGGGCACTACGAGTTTAAGGTCATGCCGTTTGGTCTTACCAACGCACCGGCCACTTTTCAGGCGCTCATGAATGAGGTTTTCTCTTCTTTTCTCCGTAAATTTGTCCTCATTTTCTTTGATGATATCCTGGTTTATAGTCCGTGTATGTCCTCTCATGTTGTGCATCTTGGTACGGTCCTTGACACTTTGCGTGCTAATGAGTTGTATGCTAAAATGAGCAAGTGCGTCTTTGGTATTGATCATGTCGAATATCTTGGCCACATAATTAGTCCGCAAGGGGTAGCAACGGACCCTAGCAAGATTGACGCTATGACCTCTTGGCCTCAACCAAAAAGCATAAAGAGCCTTAGGGGATTTTTAGGCCTCACAGGTTACTATCGCAAGTTTATCAAGGGGTTTGGGGCGACTAGTAAACCGTTGACTAGCCTCCTTTCCAAAGGAGAATTCCATTGGAATGAGGATGCTCAACGTGCTTTTGAGACTCTCAAGCACGCTATGGTGTCGGCACCGGTCCTAGCTCTTCCCGACTTTACCAAGCCTTTCGTTCTTGAGACGGACGCTTGTGGAGTTGGTATTGGGGCCGTCCTTAGTCAAGACGGGCGACCCTTGGCATACCTTAGCAAGGCTTTAGGACCTCGCCAATTGGGTTTGTCTATTTATGAGAAGGAGCTTATGGCGGTTTTGATGGCTGTGGCCAAGTGGCGACACTACTTGTTAGATCATCATTTTATCATTAAAACCGACCACTCTAGTCTTAGATTCCTCTTGGACCAACGTATAACTACACAACTTCAACAAAAAGGAATGTCCAAGCTAATGGGTTTAAGTTATCGTATCTTGTACCGTAAGGGCCTTGAGAATAGGGCGGCTGATGCCTTATCTAGGCGTGAGGAAGAGGTAAAATTTGGTTCTTGTTCAGTTTTAACAACAGTAGTTCCTCAATGGGTCCGCGAGGTCGAAGCTAGTTATGAAACTGATGCTCAAGCCTTGGACCTTATCACACGGGCTACCCTTGATCCTAAAGGACAAGGGCCCTACTCATTCCATGGCGGTGTCCTACGTTACAAGGACCGTGTCTATGTGGGTGAGCATACCGACCTCCGTCAACGGCTCATGCACGCTTTGCATGACTCCCCCGTTGGCGGCCATTCCGGTGTCCATGGGTCCCTTATTCGTGGTAAACGTCTTTTCTTTTGGCCTAACATGAAGTCGAGTTTTCATGAGTGGATTTCTAGGTGTGATGTTTGTCAACGCACCAAGGCCGAGCACGTTCCCTACCCCGGCCTCCTTCAGCCGCTTCCTATACCGTCCCAAGCTTGGGAGAGCGTAAGCCTTGACTTTGTTGAGGGGTTGCCTAAGTCCTTGGGTAAGGATACGATTTTGGTTGTTGTTGATCGTCTTACTAAGTATGCACATTTTATTTCGTTATCGCATCCTTTCACGGCTTCTAAGGTGGCCCAACTTTTCCTTGATAATATTTACCGTTTACATGGGCTCCCTAAAAGCATCATATCGGATCGGGATGGCACCTTCCAAAGCCTATTTTGGCGGGAACTTTTTCGATTGGCGGGCGTGGGGCTCAACATGAGTACCTCCTACCACCCCCAATCCAACGGCCAAACCGAGAGAGTAAATCAGTGCTTGGAAAATTACCTCCGTGCTATGGCCTTAAACAAACCGAAGGCTTGGGCTCAGTGGCTAGCGTTAGCGGAATTTTGGTATAACACTAACTACCACACCTCTATTAAGTCTACACCATTCCTTGCTTTGTACGGCTATGAACCTCGGTTGTTGGCTCTTGATTACCCTTGTGTGTCCTCGTCCCCCGGGGTAGAGACCTTGGTTCGTGATAGGCAAACTATGACCAACCTATTAAAAGAGAACTTAGTCGAGGCCCAGCATCGTTACAAGCAACAGGCCGAGTTAAATAGAACGGAGCGTGAGTTTCATGTAGGCGATTTCGTGTATTTAAAACTCCAACCGTATCGCCAAACCTCTGTTGCTCTGAGGCGCAGCCTCAAGCTCGCCCCTCGCTATCATGGTCCGTATAGGGTCCTAGCTAGGGTTGGTCAGGCTGCTTATAGGTTGGATTTACCTAACGATTCAAAAATTCATCCTGTTTTTCACGTGTCTCGTCTTAAGAAAAAAATAGGTGATAATGTGGTGCCCAGTATTTCCTTGCCTCGGTGTGACCCGGATGGCCACCCCGAGGTTCGCCCACTCAAGGTACTCAAGAGACGTACTCTTTCGCACCGTGGCAAGAAGCACACCCAGGTTCTGGTACAATGGGAGAACATGCCTCCGGACGCCACGACTTGGTAGGATTGGACCTTCATCAAAGGCCAGTTTCCGGACTTCAATCCTTGAGGGCAAGGATTGGCTTTAGGGGGGGCGGGGGATTGTCATTGTCATGACCCTTTTGTTTCCCTTGACATTGTCTAGATATCAAGCAGGTTGTCCATGGTCCGTGTCGGGGTCGAGTGTCAAGCTATCCCAGGTCGCTGCCCAGGTCCGAGCTGTCGCGTGCCTTGACAATGTCATGACAAGGTCTTGGTCGCTGCCTTCCCGTGTCCCAGTCCAGTGCCAGTGCCGTGTCCCAGTCCCAGTCCCAGTCCCAGGCGCCATGTCCCAGTGCCGTGTCCCAGTGCCGTGCGCCAATCCCGTGTCAGCCGCGTCCCCAGCCTCCTTCCCAGGGTCGTGCCGCACCTGAGCTGTGCCTAGGCGCGCCTTGCCAGCTGTACTAGCGGTTGGAGGTTAGGCGCTCCCCTACTAGCCGTTGGGAGCTTAGGCTTATTTTGTAATTTGGGCATTTTATGTAATTTTTTATAAATAGCCTTGTATTCTAAATTTGTATCATTCATTCAAGTCAAATAATAAAGATTACTACTTTTCTCATCTAATCTCTCTATTTTCTCATCTTCTCAATTCTATTTCTTTTCTCATCTCAACTATATTTCTTTCTTTCTCATCTAACTCTTTTCAAGATTTGGGCCTAAGGCATCATCTTGGGCCGTCACAATCTCAAGATTGTGACACCTCTGTGGAAAATTCAAGCACTAATAACAAGGAAACCGTCGTTCCTTATCTAAAAACAAAGAATGTCATTTCAATTACGATCCCCAACTCCTAATTTACTCAAAGAAACAAAAATCCATACGCTATTTTTCATCAGCGTACTGTTCTACTCAAATTATCTGCATTGCAACAGTGGATCATGCTGTACAGTAAAAAGATCTAAGCTATCGGTCAAGATTACTGAAGCATTAATAGCAGGCAAAAACAAACCCTAAGAACTACATTTCAGTTGCTATCCCTAACTTCACAATTACTCGAGCGTCTTACACTAACCTCTGAATAATTCAAGAACTAATAACAACAAAACAATCGTTACTTATCTATCCTAAGAATTGCATTTCAATTACGATCCCCAACTCCAAATGCACTCAAATAAATAAAACTTAATACTCTAATTGCCGTCCGCTTACTGTTCTACTCAAATTCTCTGCATTGCAACAGTGAATCATGATCTAAAGTAAAAAGATCTAAGCTATCGGTCAAGATTTAGCAACAGCAAATTAACAACAGGGGAAAACAAACCCTAAGAACTTCATTCGAATACTATCCCCAACTTCACAATCACACGAGCATCTTACATTAACCTCAGTGAAAAATTCAAGCACTAATACCAACGAAACAACCGTTCCTTATCTAAAACCTAAGAATTACACTTCACCTGCATCCCTAACTCCAAATTCACTCAAAAAACAGAACTTCGTAGGCTAAGTTCACCCCGCTTACCGTTGAACTCGAATTCTCTACATTGCAATGGTGATCTAAGCTATCAATCAAGATTTAGCAACAGAATTACAAGAATGGAAGGGTAACACGGAGAGAGAGAGAGAGGGAGATGCCTTGGCTTCGTAGATGCGAGGCCCGTGGTAAGCGAGGACCTTCTCGCCTTCAGAGTAAAGGCTAACAGCTGAATCAGGATCGCCGCCGCTAGAGGAATCGCCGCCACGGCCGCAGCCAGAGTCGTCCTTCTCGCCGGCATTGGAGCTCCCCATCCTTGCCCCCTCTCTCCAGCCCCTCTGCCTGCATTCGTAAGTAACTGTGCCCTTGCAGATATTTGAGTTTCAATTGCCGCCACCATATATATATTGTTTTTAGGATCATTTATATTTTAGTTTCTGACGTTTTATAAAATAATAAAAAGGACTTTAATCTCTTTGATTTATTAAAAAGACTTCTAAATTTTTATCGTATTAATAAAAAGGTCCCTAACTTTTGTCACATTAATAAAAAGGTTCACGACGTGACAATGTCATTTTTAGTTGACAGAGCTGATGTGATAGCTGTGATTTTATGAATATTACAGTAAAATGACAAAAATACCTTTTATTAACTATATTTTGAAATAAATTAAGTAAAAACAGATGGCTTCTACATAATACAACATCTCAAATTCCGTGCTTATTAAGTAAAAATAAGGATGTTGAAGCGTACTTTTGATCATTTTATTGTAGCATTAATAAAATATTGTTGTCATGTCAACTCTATCAATGAAAAATAATGTCATCGCACTTGAGATGACCTTTTTTATTAATATAAATAAAACTTATGGACCTTTTTAATAACTCAAAAATGTCAGGTCCTTTTTATTATTTTCAAAAATATCGGATACTAAAATGTAAATAATCCTTGTTTTTATTAGTGAACTTTTTTTACCCTTTTAACTCTGCTTAAACCAAAGACATTTAGAAGTGAAAGTTTGATCTGTAATATCAATTTTGTTGTTTGGTTCATCTTTAAAAAAAAAGGCAACATATCCAGTGCCTCAAGGGCTCTCCCCTAAATAGGGTCTGGGAGATAGATGTACGCAGCCTTCCCTCTTCAGGGTATTACTCCTGAAGAAAGGCTGTTATCGAGTGACCCCAACCTGAGGGTGAGGACTTCCCAGGAGGTCATCCATCCTGGTATTGCTCTCGCCCAAGCACGCTTAACTTCGGAATTATAATGGGATCTGGTGACAGCGTGTTGGTAACCTCTTTGGTTGTTTGGATCATCTATTGAAACTAAGATTATAATTTTATTGTTTAATTTTATAATTGAATTTTAACTAATGAGTTATAACATTTATGTTGTATTTACTAACATAAAACTCATAATAATCCAACTTAATTGAACTGAAAGTCAAGATGACTCGAAATCAAAACACCTGATCCAGCCATAATTTGATCCAAAACTCAAAATGACAAAACTTGAATAACTTGAACCTAAGTTAACTTAGCCAGACCTAAACCTGGCCCTATCTAATTCAATGACAAAAATAACCAAACCCGATATATCCAAAAGTCAATGTGACTCAACCCTAAAATGATCCTGCCAACTCAAACCTAACTTGAATGCGGCACGGTCTAGCTAATCAAAATTTGAGATAATCCAACCTAATTAACTCGAAACCTGTAAATGACTCAAATTGAAAATGATCTGACCGAACTCAAACCAACCTAAATTTTACCTAACATCAAGTAGCCCGAAACTTTGGCAGTTTGCAAGTGATGGGCAACACTCTATGATAAAAGGGTATATGGTATGGGAGAACAGTCAAGGGTACTCATGTGGAATCCCTTTGTCAAATCAATACATTCGAATCTCGTTAAGAAGACACGTGATAATCTTAATTCCCCTAGAGGGTCAAGCACTTTGTATGAAGATCTTATTTCAACGCTATTGTTACCAATGGGAATCTATGGATTAGAAGGGCATCTCGGGTCTGAGTTGTCACCCACGTGGTCATGATGTTGAATCATTAGAGCGTATTTTATTTTTTTGTTCCATTTTGAGGCCAGTGTGGTTTGCTCCCAACTTGGGATTTAAACCATGTTTCAAAGGTTTCAAAAACTCTCAATGGTGGTGGGGCTTCCTTTGTTTTGATTGCTCTATGTCGTGCGATGTTTTGGACATGATTGCTTTCCTTTTTGTCGTGAGTTGTGGCAAGTTAGGAATTCGGCCATCTTCAAAAGCAGTTTTGGTTTTTCAAGGAGATTGTTGCCGCCGTTGCTCTTCGGTATAAAGACTCTGAAGTGGTGCAGCGACAGCACCACCAATCCTCTACAGGTTAGCACCCCTCCCTCTGCAAAGGTGGTGCCCTCTGGAGCAAGGCCCCGTTAAGCAGATCGTCAATACAACTTTAGATCGATCATGGAATAGTAGCTGTTGGGGTTCGCAACAGTGATTGAAGAGGCAGAATCAAGGGAGCTAGTGCTTTGACTGTCCTAGCAGCTCCTCCTTGATGGTGGAAATGCACATGATGTGAGTAGTGTACTTCCTGGCCAAGGCTCATGGTTGGGACCGGCTCGTTGTTTAATCCGATTGTAAGGAAGTCAATGAATGACATTACCAACCTCGTAACAGCTCATTGGGAGATACATTATGTGCTTCCTTCCTCTCTTTGTTTAGCTTTCGTGTTTGAGTTCCAATAACATGTAATAGGCCTATTTATTGGGTTGTTAGGGCCCACTTTGCTAACTTGTGTAATCATAATTAGGAGCATTGTCTACTCCTTGATTCATACTCCATCCTTTATCCAGATTGCGTGACTATTTAGTTGTTGCTTTCGAGCATTCTTTTGTGAAAAGGGAGTTACTTACATTAAAAGTTCCATATATTTTGCCCACTATGTCAATTCAATCTCTAAACTTCGAATTATGTCAATTTAGTTCCTAATAATTTATATTACATCAATTTAGTCTTTAGATTAAAATTCATGTTAAATTATCAATGCATTTTTTAATGGTTTGACCATATATTCAGTTAAATAAAGTCAACGAGTGAATTTTTAGTAGGTTACTTGCATCTAACGTGATTGTACTAGTAAAAATTATGTCAATGATTAAAGTTGAATTTGATCAAGAGATGAAATTAATACGATATAAATTATAGATAAATTAAATTAGTATAATTAAAAATACAAGAATTAAATTAATACAGTCACAAAATCACATGAACTTTAGTGTTTCCCCATTTCGTCATCACCCGTCTCTCTCTCGCTCCACGTGCAGCCTGTGGGTTCCTCCGCCGCAATGTCGTCACTTTCCGGCCTCCTCCGCCGCGCATTCTCCACTGCCGCCCGATCGCCACCGCAACCCCCTACCGACGTCAAACTATCCGCTCTATTCAAGGAATCCGACCTCAAAACACTCGTCGAAACCTTCAAAAAGTTATCCGCAAACGAGCGCTTTCGAAACAATACCACCATGTACGAGCACACAGTTCGACGCCTAGCACGCGCAAAGCGCTTCAAATTGGTCGAAGAGATCCTGGAGGAGCAGAAGAAGTACAAAGACATCTCTAAAGAAGGTTTCGCAGCGCGTCTTATTCACTTGTACGGTAAATGCGGCATGTTTGATCATGCAGTCAAGGTGTTCGACGAAATGCCTGAACGAAACTGTGAAAGGACTGTAAAATCATTCAATGCCCTTCTGGGTGCGTGTGTAAACTCGAAGAAATTTGATATGATTGATGGGTTTTTCCGGGATTTGCCAGGGAAATTGTCCTTGAAGCCAGATTTAGTGTCATACAATACAGTAATCAAGGCGTTTTGTGAGATGGGTTCATTGGATTCAGCATTGTCAATGGTGGATGAGATGAAAAACAATGGATTAAGCCCAGATTTGTATACTTTCAATACATTGCTTGATGGGTTTTACAGGACCAACATGTTCTCTGAGGGTGAAAAGATATGGTCCGAGATGATAGAGTGTGGTGTTATCCCCGATATTCTAAGTTACAATGCCAAGCTAGATGGATTGGTATCAGAAAACAATGTGCAGGGAGCAATAGATTTGTTTAAGGAGATGAAGATAAAGGGATTGAAACCTGATGTGTTTAGTTACAATTCATTAATTAGAGGTTCTTGTAAAGACGGTAATTTGGAGGAAGCAAAAAGATGGTATCTTGAATTAGAGAAGAATCAATGTAAAGCAAATCACTTGAGTTTCTCAGTGTTGTTGCCATTTGTGTGTGAAAAGGGGGATTTTGAATTTGGATTTGAACTTTGCAAGGAGTTAGTTTGTCAGAAATGGTACGTTGATGGGGAGTTAATTCAAAAAGTGGTTGATGGGTTAGTGAAGGAGGCAAAGATTGAAGAAGCAAAGAAGCTGGTTCAGCTTGGTCATTCAAGTAAAGTAACTCATTATCATAAGCTTAAAATGCCTGCAGAAGTTTAGTTTTTGTGTGATGTATTTTTTTTGCTTTTGTTTGTGTTGTGTTGTGTTGTGTCTTAAGTTTTTTGCTTAGATTTCAAGTACAGGTCTATGGCGGAGTGAAGGGACCGGGCCCTTTCGCCTTTTGCGGTACGAGCCTTGTTTCTCAGGTTGGTTTATTATACCCGTTTGCTTCTAGGGTTTCTCTTTGCTTGTGGTGCTATATATACTCTTTTGTAGAGCTTCTGCCCAATATAACGAAAGCAACAGAGAGAGAAGAGAGCGAGAGTGAAGAAAATTTTGTAATACTCCATTTTTGATGTAGTAAAGTAAATTTTGGTGTCTTCATTCCTGTTTCTCACGTCTTCTTATTTATTTTCTTAGATTTTGTTTTGGTATCTAAATTGAACCCGTATCTTGAGTATTTTACCTAATAATCTTTATGATCGTCTTGATTTTGGGAAGACAAACTTGCTCGGACAAGTTCATGTTTGAACCACATGTGTTTGACATCAAGCAATCTCCTTTTACGTGTATTGATGTTTTTGATGAATGTTACTTCGTTTTGTTAATTTCTTGCATGAATTCAACAAATGCTCAAATTAAGAAGACTTTTATGGTTCTATCACTTTTATGTACAACTTGCACGTGAGTAAAAGATACGGACCAATCCTAAGCAGTAGTTGGGGTGGAGAAGCACAGCACACCTTTAAGCACCGTTGAAAAATAAAGTGGAGATAAGCTAAAACAGTAAAACAACAACAGCAGATCCAGTGCCTCAAGGGCTCCAGCATAAGCAGAGTTTGGGAGGGGTGGGATATACGCAGCCTGACCCTTTTAGGGTATTACCCTAGCGAGAGGCTGTTTTCGAGGACCCCCAACCCAAGAAGATAAGCTAAGATAGTATTTTTAAAAAATATATTTTTGAATACTTTGTGCAAATCTATAGTGTCGTGGGATAAAAAATGATAATTTAGGACACTGCTGTAACATTTATTATGTTCTATTATCAAATTAATCATAACAATATTCTAATTTGAATTGGATTTTATTTAAGTTGTATGCTACAATTTTAGGTGGAATATAACTTACAGTAAATTTATCACTTACATATTTTGATGTTTTGATACTTATCACTTAAGTATTTCAGCGTTTCAATATGTATAATGAGTTATTAAAGGTTTAATATCACTCAAGCACCTAGAAGTTTAAGAATTTTATCAACTGGTACCTTATATGCCAAAGTTCGATTGATTTTTATCAGAAATTGCTAACTTGGAATCCAATTACAACAATATATATGTGCCATTTATCACAATGTTATGATTTTTGTAGTAAAATGCTAGCATGACATAATATTTCACTAATATATAGATATCTTTTATTATAATTCAGTGAATTTTTGTTCAAAGCCACTGAATTTTCTCTAAAATCATTAACATGTATATATTGTCATAATCATATATCGACATTTTATGATGAAAAATAGGTTATGATAGAAATTTATTAAGTTTATAGTAGCTAAGTGATAAAATTTTAAAAATTATAATATTTCATTATATACATTGAAATATTATGATATCTAAATCACAAATACCCAAACCTAAAATGATATATTCCCTAAATTATAAGCAAATTTATTTTAACATTATAATTAAAATATTTTAGTAATATGGAAGAACAATACTAGAGAATAATTATTTTCATATGATTGCTTATAAAAAAAGTTACAAGTATTGAGTTTTATTGTAACATTGATTGTAATATACGACATAATTAGTAAACGTAAATTCAACTTCGTACTTTAAAAACAATGCCTTTTTCAATCACATCCCTCAAATTTATACGGGAAATCGTACGGATTGGACCCCCCAGCCCCCCCTTAATGTTTTTTAGACCCCTTTAACCATAAATAGACTCTTTTGGACAAAAATGCCCTCCCACCTCACCCCCCCCATCCGTCCCCTCTCTCTCTCTCTCTTTCTCTCTCCTCATTTAATGCAAGGCAGGCAAAAGTACACTCTTTTGACCTTTCACTCTCCTTTTCTTCAAATTTTTTTTCCTTTTGAATTTTTTTTTGTCCAAAAAAAAATATAATTTCCAAATTTGCCCTTTCTTCTTCTTCCCTCCCAGACCTTGTTTAGGCGTGCTTGAAGTAATTAATAAAATCATACACTGGGTATGATTCCTTTTAATGGTGTAAAATGAGCATATTCAGGTGTATCAGAAGAAATTAGTGGTAAAAGACTTATCATACACAATGTATGATAGGTTATAATGGCATAAAATCAACGTTTGCTTTTTGTTTCAAGTAATTAGACGTACAGTTGGATGAAATCGAATCATACACTGGGTATGATGCGTTTTAATGGTGTAAAATGAACTTATTCAGGTGTATTCCAAGCAATTAGTGGTAAATGACTTGTCATACACAATGTATGATAGGTTATAATGGCATAAAATCAACTTTTGCTATTTTTTTCAAGTAATTACTGTTACAGTGGGCTGAAATCGAATCATACAATGGGTATGATGAGTTAAAATGGTGTAAAATGAACTTATTCAGGTGTAGTTCAAGCAATTAGTGGTAAATGCCTTGTCATACACAATGTATGATAGGTTATAATGGCAAAAAATCAACTTTCGCTTTTTTTTCAAGTAATTACTGTTACAGTGGGCTGAAATCGAATCATACAATGGGTATGATACTCTGAAATGGTCTAAAATGAACCTTTTCAGGTTTTATTAAAACAATTAGTGGTAAATGACTTATCATACACAATGTATGATAGGTTATAATCGCATGAAATCAACTGTTGCTGTTTTTTTTCAAGTAATTAGACGTACAGTGGGATGAAATCGAATCATACACTAGGTATGATGCGTTTTAATGGTGTAAAATGAACTTATTCAAGTGTATTACAAGAAATTAGTGGTAAATGACTTGTCATACACAATGTATGATAGGTTATAATGGCATAAAATCAACTTTTGCTATTTTTTTCAACTAATTACTGTTACAGTGGTCTGAAATCGAATCATACACTGGGTATGACTCGTTTTAGTGGTTTAAAATGAGATTATTCAGGTTTATTACAAGAAATTAGTGTTAAAAGACTTGTCATACACAATGTATGATAGGTTTTAATGGCATAAAATCAACTTTTGCTGGTTTTTACTTCTAATTACTGTTACAGAGGGCTGAATCGAATCATACAATGGGTATGATGTGTTTTAATGGTGTAAAATGAACTTATTCAGGTTTATTTCAAGCAATTAGTTGTAAATCACTTATCATACACAAATTATTATAGGTGTTAATGGCATAAAATTAACTTTTGCTGTTTTTTTCAAGTAATTAGGGGTAAGTGGTCTGAAATCGTATCATACACTGGGTATGATGTGTTTTAATGGTGTAAAATAAACTTATTCAGGTTTATTATAAGAAATTAGTGGTAAATGACTTGTCATACACAATATATGATAGGTTATAATGGCATAAAATTAACTTTTACTGGTTTTTTCAACTAATTACTGTTACAGTGGGATGAAATCGAATCATACAATGGGTATGATACATTTTAATGTTGTAAAATGAACTTACTCAGGTGTTTTTCAAGCAATTAGTTGTAAATGACTTATCATACACAATGTATGATAGGTTATAATGTCAACAAATCAACTTTTACTGGTTTTTACTTCTAATTACTGTTACAGAGGGCTGAATCGAATCATACAATGAGTATGATGTGTTTTAATGGTGTAAAATAAACTTATTCAGGTTTATTTTAAGCAATTAGTTGTAAATCACTTATCATACACAAATTATTATAGGTGTTAATGGCATAAAATTAACTTTTGCTGTTTTTTTCAAGTAATTAGGGGTAAGTGGTCTGAAATCGAATCATACACTAGGTATGATTCGTTTTAATGGTTTAAAATGAGCTTATTCAGGTGTATTACAAGAAATTAGTGGTAAATGACTTGTAATACACAACGTATGATAGGTTTAATGGCATAAAATCAACTTTTACTGGTTTTTTCAACTATTTACTGTTACAGTGGGATGAAATCGAATCATGCACTGGGTATGATGCGTTTTAATGGTGTAAAATGAACTTATTCAGGTTTATTTCAAGGAATTAGTCGTAAATGACTTCTCATACACAATGTATGATACGTTATAATGGCAAAAAATCAACTTTTGCTGTTTTTTCAAGTAATTAGGGGTAAGTGGTCTGAAATTGAATCATACACTGGGTATGATTCGTTTTAATGGTTTGAAATGAGCTTATTCAGGTTTAGTTCTAAACAATTAGTGGTAAATGACGTATCATACCCAATGTATGATAGGTTGTAATGGCATAAAATCAACTTTTGCTGTTTTTTTTCAAGTAATTAGGGGTACAGTGGTCTGGAATCGAATCATAAACTGGGTATGATGCTTTATAGTGGTGTAAAGTGACCTTATTCAGGTATATTAGAAGTAATTAGCGGTAAAGAGCTTGTCATACACAATTTATGATAGGTTTTATTGGCATAAAATCAACTTTTGCTGTTTTTTTTCAAGTTATTAGGGGTACAGGGGTCTGAAATCGAATCTATATACGCGTAGTTCAAGTTTTATTGGTGTATGATGCACTTCATACACGGTATATGATGGGTTATATTTGTGTAAAATCAACGTGTATTTGTGTATTTTAGTAATGTGTATTTAGAAAAAAAATATACATTTTGAGTATAGTAATCCGTACGATTTTCCTTCAAAAAGGCCCTCCCATTCACCCCCCCCCCCAACCCGTCCCCTTTCTCTCTCCTCATTTAATGCGCAGCAGATTACTGTACTTTAGCCTCTCTCCACTCCATTTTCTCTCTCTTCATTTAATGTAAAAGTACATATTTTTACTTTATGTCATGTAACTTGCTTCTCACTCTATTTCTCCCTTCTTCTCATTTCCCGCCTATTTACTCACCTCTTATTCATGGTATTTGTTACTTTTCTCTTAATCTGAATTCCCCAAGTCCATTTTTCTCTCATTTTTCTCTCAATCTGCTACATTGGGCCCTCGGAAGAAGAAGAAGAAGAAGCCATTTTAAGATCGTGTTTGAAGCTTCGTGGCATTGCTGTAGGTTCAACGTTGAGTCCTTACACACATTTCACGGTTTTCAGATCAGATACTGAAGGTAACATGACCATTTGCTGACATTGTCGTTAACGTATCCTTGTCCTATGAGGTCGGTGTGTTACAAGTTGTTTATGGTTTATGATTGGTTTAAATGATGTATTATAACTTTCTTTTGGTGTGTTTGAACTCATTAGTGGTGTATGATTAGTCATACATCGTGTATGATAGGTTTTAATGGTGTGAAATCAACTTGTTTAGGTGTGCTTCATGTAAATAGTGCTGTATGATCTATCATACACCGTGTATGATAGGTTTGAATGGTGTGAAATCAATTTGTGTTTGTGTATGTTAAGTAATTAATGGTGTATAATCAGTCATACACTGTGTAGGATTGGGTTTAATGGTGTATAACCAACTTGTGTTTGTGTATATTAAGTAATTAGTGGTGTATAATCAATCATACACTGTGTATGATTGGTTTTAATGGTGTATAACCAACCTGTGTATGTGTATGTTAAGTAATTAATGGTGTATAATCAGTCATACACTGTGTAGGATTGGGTTTAATGGTGTATAACCAACCTGTGTATGTGTATGTTAAGTAATTAATGGTGTATAATCAGTCATACACCGTGTAGGATTAAGTTTAATGGTGTATAACCAACTTGTGCAGACGTTTTTTAAGTAATTAGTGGTTTATGAGCAACCATACACTGTGTATGATTGGGTTTAATGGCGTATAACCAACCTGTGTATGTGTATGTTAAGTAATTAATGGTGTATAATCAGTCATACACTGTAGGATTGGGTTTAATCGCGTATAACCAACCTGTGTATGTGTATGTTAAGTGTATAATCAGTCATACACTGTGTAGGATTGGGTTTAATGGTGTATAACCAACTTGTGCAGACGTTTTTTAAGTAATTAGTGGTTTATGAGCAACCATACACTGTGTATGATTGGGTTTAATGGCGTATAACCAACCTGTGTATGTGTATGTTAAGTGTATAATCAGTCATACACTGTGTATGATTGGGTTTAATGGCCTATAACCAACCTGTGTATGTGTATGTTAAGTAATTAATGGTGTATAATCAGTCATACACTGTGTAGGATTGGGTTTAATGGTGTATAACCAACCTGTGTATGTGTATGTTAAGTAATTAATGGTGTATAATCAGTCATACACTGTGTAGGATTGGGTTTAATGGTGTATAACCAACCTGTGTTTGTGTATGTTAAGTAATTAATGGTGAATAATCCATCATACACTGTGTATGAGAGCTTCAAAGGGTGTATGATGAACTTATTTTGGTGTCTTTCAAGTACAGAATGGTGTATGGCTTACCATACACCGTGTATGATAGATTTGATTGGTCTAGGATGAACCTGTTTTGGTGTCTTTCGTGTATAGAATGTGGTATCCTTAACCGTAGACCGTGTATGATTGCTTTAAAAGGTGTGTGATGAACTTGTTTATGACTGTAACGCAAATCATACACCATGTATTCTTTCTTAAAGTAGTGTTATTTGTGTATTATGGTTTTAAACTAATCATACACCGTTTTTAGTGGTTTCAATGCTGTACTTTCATTCCACCCTAGTGTGTTTCATGTCAATTTTGCTTTGATATCATGTCAAATGTTGATTTATATGGATGAGGCTGAGCGGTTGGGTTGGTTGGTGGTTGAACATTGAATGTTCAGGGGGTCATAATGGACTACAAAGCAAGGCATTTAATAACCTCAACTACCACCTACTTTATCATACCCCTCTCCCACGGTTCTCCCCCTATAAAGGGATGGGATGGACAGGAAGCCAAGCATATACGGTCCTCAATATATCGACCCGTTTAAATTCCTAATGTAAGTGGCTCTAGCAGCGGCGGCGGTGAGCCAGTGACAGCTGAGACACAAAGAGAGGTGGCACTTCTACGGGTCATGTTTCATCAACGGCCTACCAAGCAATTAGTGGTGTATGATCAATCACACATGGTGTACGGTGTACGATGAGTTGTAATGGTGTGAACTTCATCCGCATGATAAGGATCTTGAACTTTGTATGCATGCAGTGGATGCACTTTACAGACAACATATGCAGAGGGACAACTGTATGTAGTTCCAGCAGTTATATATGTCCAGTTTGTCATGCAAATTGTATGCAGGGTTTTAATGTGTGTCAAGTTCTACGTATCATACACAGTGTATGACGAGTTTTATGTATGGTAAAATCACGGGCTGTGCATGTATTTTTAAGTTTGTTGGAAATTATTGGTGTCACACCATTAATACGCTGTGTATGATGAGTTATATGGGTGAAAAATCAAGTTCTACAATTGTGTTTTAGGTACTTAGTGGTGTATAACCAATCATAAACGGTATAGGATGAGTTTGAATGGTTAATAACAACCTTTGCACGTGTGAATACATCAATAGGAAAATACAACAACATCGAAATATTTGTAAACTTACATACAACTTTCAATATAATGAATACAATGTAAATCCTTTGGTACAAGTATACATTTTTATTACAACATTTGAAAATACATCAATAGGAACATACAACAACATCGAAATATACAATATTACATACAACTTTCAATATAATGAATACAATGTAAATCCTTTGGTACAAGTATGCATTTTTATTACATACAACTTTCAGTATAATGAAAACAATGTATAATGAATAACATAATTTTATGGACATGCATGCAATTGAAGCCGTTTATTCCTTCCGTGTCTGTACAAGTGTACGGAAGTATACAGCCGCAATTTCCCCATCTGCTCTTGCGTGCATTGGGAGATGCTCAGTCCTTTGGTAAGCAAAAACTCTATGAACTTTACAACAAAAATTCCACAGTCTGACCTGCAGTTAATATTAATACAGATTTCACAGTCAGAAATTGTACATCATTGCAAGTAATGACTATTTTGCATCCACTTCATAACCAAAAGTCCAAATGAACGGAATAGTAAAATTGCATGGGAAGTAGATGTCATACCCCCCTTGTTGTGGACATTCATTCCGTTTGTAAGTTACCGAGAAAGGCTTGCCCTTGAACTGTATGAGGTCCTTTCGGACATCCCAAAAATTAACCAACGCTAGAGCATGTGGAAGCAATTTTGCAATTGGTTCCACATGTTGTAATCTTGCTGCCCTGGATTTGGCGGCGTACAAGGAATCAAATACCTGTATCCGCCAATCATTAAGATGGATGGCAGCAAGGAACCAATGTTGATTAGGTTGATTAATAGGCATGTATATCCGATCCACGTTGTGGCAGCTGACCCCATACGTGGCATCCCCGGCAAGGAACTTAATGATCAACGAATCAAAGTCAGTAAAAGCTGACTCAAGCGGGATTCCACTGTTTTGAATCTGTTTTAGTAGGGGTCCAAATTGAGGAGCAACAGTTGTGTCCGCGCATGTTGCCCTCTGGTCGAATTGCTCTGGCCACTGATGTTTCTTCTCCAAAATGTAGTGCAGAATTACATCAATTTCCTGCGATTCAAAACTAATTAGTTGAGACAAGTTGATTTTACACACATAAATAAGTTCATTTTACACAGTTGAACCCTATGACTAATCATACACCACTCTTTATTCAAAACACACTAACACAAGTTGATTTTACACCTTTAGCATTAACCATACACGGTGTATGACTAGTAATACAACACTTACTTAATACACAATAACATAAGTAGATTTAACACAGGTTGATTTTACTTATTAGTTGACACACGGCAAAACTATCATGATGGGAAACATACCTCATCAGTAATCCAGGCGTCCTCGTTTCTCAACCGATACCAAAATTGACCCGTCGTCACAGTCAAAACAGAGAAATCCATTCGTTGATCATTAGGTAACGGAAAGGGGGTCTTCAAATCTCTGTAATATACAACACCAAGCACGATATATAAGCATACCATAAGAAAGATGATTTCAGACCACTAAAACAGTAATTATTTGAAAAACGAGCAAAAGTTGATTTTATGCCATTAAAACCTATCATACATTGTGTATGACAAGTCTTTTAACACTAATTTCTTGTAATAAACCTGAATAATCTCATTTTAAACCACTAAAACGAGTCATACCCAGTGTATGATTCGATTTCAGACCACTGTAACAGTAATTAGTTGAAAAAAACAGCAAAAGTTAATTTTATGCCATTATAACCTATCATACATTGTGTATGACAAGTCATTTACCACTAATTTCTTGTAATACACCTGAATAAGTTCATTTTACACCATTAAAACGCATCATACCTAGTGTATGATTCGATTTCATCCCACTGTACGTCTAATTACTTGAAAAAAAACAGCAACAGTTGATTTCATGCGATTATAACCTATCATACATTGTGTATGATAAGTCATTTACCACTAATTGTTTTAATAAAACCTGAAAAGGTTCATTTTAGACCATTTCAGAGTATCATACCCATTGTATGATTCGATTTCAGCCCACTGTAACAGTAATTACTTGAAAAAAAAGCAAAAGTTGATTTTTTGCCATTATAACCTATCATACATTGTGTATGACAAGGCATTTACCACTAATTGCTTGAACTACACCTGAATAAGTTCATTTTACACCATTTTAACTCATCATACCCATTGTATGATTCGATTTCAGCCCACTGTAACAGTAATTACTTGAAAAAAAAGCAAAAGTTGATTTTATGCCATTATAACCTATCATACATTGTGTATGACAAGTCATTTACCACTAATTGCTTGGAATACACCTGAATAAGTTCATTTTACACCATTAAAACGCATCATACCCAGTGTATGATTCGATTTCATCCAACTGTACGTCTAATTACTTGAAACAAAAAGCAAAAGTTGATTTTATGCCATTATAACTTATCATACATTGTGTATGATAAGTCTTTTACCACTAATTTCTTCTGATATACCTGAATATGCTCATTTTACACCATTAAAAGGAATCATACCCAGTGTATGATTTTATTAATTACTTCAAGCACGCCTAAACAAGGTCTGGGAGGGAAGAAGAAGAAAGGGCAAATTTGGAAATTATATTTTTTTTTGGACAAAAAAAATTCAAAAGGAAAAAAAAATGAAGAAAAGGAGAGTGAAAGGTCAAAAGAGTGTACTTTTGCCTGCCTTGCATTAAATGAGGAGAGAGAAAGAGAGAGAGAGAGAGGGGACGGATGGGGGGGGGGGGGGGGGGGGTGAGGTGGGAGGGGATTTTTGTCCAAAAGAGTCTATTTATGGTTAAAGGGGTCTAAAAAACATTAAGGGGGGGCTGGGGGGTCCAATCCGTACGATTTTCCAAAAAAATAATAATAAAAATCAAACTCAGCTTGCTAAATGATAATTTCGAATTATTTATATAATTGGTCTCTCTGTCTTTCTCTCTCTCTTTTTACTTTGTTGATAACTCTCAACAAAACAACACCCGAATAAAAGACACGTGGCCACCGGGTACCAGCGTCCATCTCGAATCGAGATGCACCCATGGGACCCTATTTCGAAACTCTAACATCAACCAGGAAGAAATGAGCGCTTCTCGTTGACAGGGTACAGCCCGGAGACCAAATAGAAGAAAGCCATTGAATAAAGGACACACAGCCACCGGGACATAAGGGCATCTCGGACCGAGATGCACCCTAGAGGATGAGGCTGAACCTCTAACTTAGACTGAGGAGAAATGGACGCATCTCACTGACAAAATACGCTCCCGACCACGGATAGTCTTGCATCGACACCTCAACACGACACGCATACCCGGCTCGATGAGGCATCTCGCCCCGAGATACCTGCTTTCCCGAGGACCCACATACGACGACTACACGATACCTTAATTCGGACAGACAACGGCCCGAAACCGAAGGTTTAAAGACTAGGGGTATCTCGCCCCCGATAAAGTAACAACTATCCAGCGAATTCTTGAGGAAAAACCTTATAAATAGGGCTCAGGACTTTTGGAAATAGCTAAACTCACTGCTCTTCCTTTATAAACAGTAAGGAACCCTAAAGCCGAGCCCCCCCCCCTCCCTCTTTCTTTCACTTACTTGATCCAAATGTCTCTGTAATCGAATCCATTAATTAATAAAAATCTAATTAAAGTCTAAGATTTAAGTTTGACCTTCCATTAAAAGAACCCGTACCAAAACATTTGTTATGATCGATTCTTCATTTATAATACTGTTTAAGTTAGTTCCTCGTATTTTACTCTATAATAAAATTAATTTTCATGTGATACTAAAATTAAATGAAATTAAAATATAATCATAAGCTAATTTGAATAACAAATACAAGTATTTGAGCCGAGCCGAGCTTGAGACCGCTAGGTTCAAGGCTCGGTTTGTTAGCATTAAGCTCGGCTCGAGGCTCGTTGAGCTTTGAAAGTTTAGGCTTGAGTTCAGCTTGTCAAAAGCTCAAGTTCGGCTCGACTCCATTTAAGCTGGGCGAGTTTCAAATTAAGCTTGCAATATTTTAGTTCACTTAAGCTCAAAATAGGCTCATTTGAGCTCGTTTCATTTATGTTTCAATTTGGCTTCATTTGCTTAAAAAGGCTTGCTTAGGCTCGCGAACTTATAAGCTCGAACTTCACTAGGCTTGGGCTCGGATCGATAAGCTAAACGAGCTCGAGCTTATGGATAAAGCTAGTCAGGCTTTTTGACGAGCCGATGTGGCTCATTTACGCCTCTAATCTAACTCATAAATTCAGAAAATTTTCCCCAAAATACATTCAAACGCAGAAAAGCAACCTAGGCTTCCCGCCGCCCCTTGGGAATCGCAGCATAATGGGGGGCGCACCGGGCCTCCGATGCCAATGGCGATCAGAGACGAATCGCCATGGCTGAGTTGCACAGGCAAGATCCTCCATCTCTGTTGCTTTCCTCATTCAACCATTTGGCTTGTCAATTTCGATTTCCGTTTGTTCTTCTTTTGAATTTATATTTTAGCATTCGATTTGGAGTATGGCGACACCAATTAGGGTTCTATTTTCGATCTTCGTGAACTTCTCTGCTATTTTGCGTTAGATTCTACTTCAATCCACACAATTGAAGTCTTATTTGACTCGTTGTATTGAACAGTCTGTAATTACGTCTCCGAAAAAAATCCTATATAGAAGTTACATAAGAGTAGAGATCAACATATAAACTTAATGAGTTACTCCACTTACAGTAATGAGTTTTAGGATGAAATGTCACTTGAAATTATACGTAAATCTTATGTATGGCAACTCTGTGGTTCCAGTGAAATTTAATAAATGTTCTCCTTATGGTTGATTTAAGATTTCGTTTTTTGTTTGCAACTTAGGGCATGTTTGGTATGAGATTAAAAGGGTTAATAGTTACAGGGTTAACCATTACACCCCTTTTAACTATGTTCGGTAAACTATTAACATTTAACACATAAAAAAGTTCATTCAAATGCGGTTAAAATAATTGCACTAACCCCTACTACTAGTTTGGAAGATTATAAAATATTTCATATATTTAAAAATAGTTTAAATATTTAATAAAATATCCTAAATATTTTAAATATTAGAAAAATATTTTTAAAATTTAGAAATTGTTTTAAATACAAAATATAAAAAAATGTAAGAAAGTTAAATAGTTAAAAAAATAGTAATAATATTTAATATTAAAAAAATATTTTATATATATTTAAAAATATTTTAAATATTTAAAGAATATTTTAGAGATTTAAAAAATATATTAAACATTCAAAACCCAGTTAAACGTTCTCGTAAACCATGACCGCTAGGAGAACGTTGAACTACTCAAACGAGTAATACTCTTTTTCTTTGGAGTCTCACTGCTTAGCACCTCCATTGAAGTTGCATATGTTGGAAAAATTGTCCCCTAGGGACATAGCCAAGTGATTATGATTGCCGGGTGCCAACGAGGTGACTCGGGATCGAATCCCACAAAGCTCAAATGTGGTGTCCTCTTTGAGGAATTTAAGGGGTTTATCCCCTCCCCCCCTCCCCAAAGGCTTTACCATCATTAAAAAAAAAAAAAAATGTGTCGGAAAAATTATATATTTTATTAATTTAAAAATTATTTATTTCTAATATTTTCAAATAAAATAATTTTTTACTAAAATTTCCTTTAATTAAATACTTAATTATCAAAATAAAAATAAATCATAATAGATGCCCATTCAATATTTTAATAACATGAATGCATAGGTTACATACCATTGCATGCAAGACTTTGTTGGAGGTTTTAAAATTTGACTTGTATGATAAATTGAAAACAAGTGTACAACATTTGTATATATAAGCATAAGCTTGATGGAAAAAAAAACATATACTACAATGAAATATTTTAGTCTTTCAATTCCCTCTATTCTTGTGGAAAATAGTGAGTTTGGTAGTTATAATTCGGAGATCTTTCATTGCTGCACTGATAGAGGTCCGATAGTTTTTTGAATCTTGAGAAAGGAGTGCATTCAAGCTTAATAGTAATACTCGTGCAGGAGGGGCATTTCCTTTCTAAGGAGAGTGTTCTCACGTGCCTCAACCAAAAGATATGTTTTTCCTGAACTCTTTTCTTTGTTTAATTTACTTAAACATTCTTTTTGTTATTTATATAGTATTATTAGTTCTTGATTTGACAGTGTTTGATTGATGTTGTATTATATTTTTATTTGTAAAAGTATCTAGCTTTTGATGTTAGTATCAAATTGAGATATGTTAATATATGTTATTTGTTTAATATATATTTTATATGATAAATATTACAAATATTTTCAACAGCTCGTTCATTGAATCCCCTCTCTTTAATGTGAAAGAGAGATAGACCTTGAGCTCAAATTTGCTTATACCAGTCTCAATTTACCAATTCCATAGGATTCCCATATTTATTTTTATAGCCGAAAGAAATACAATATTTGCACTCAATAAGGCCACCAACACATGGGGATAGAGAAGGTGAGCTCAAACCCAAGATCTTAACCACTACACCAACCAGGGGTTACATGAGCCGAGCCGAGTCCAAGCTCCTCAGGCTCGAGGCTCGACTCATTAACATTTAGCTCGGCTCGAGCTTAATTTGCCATTGGCTCGAGCTCTAGCTCGTTTTATTTCAAGTCTCCCATCTCGACTTATTTTCGGTTGATTAGCAATATTTAGTCCAAAATTTTAAATTACAAATATATACTTCTTATAAATAATAATAAAAAATTATTTATATGTGTAGTAATAATATTTATTAACATCAATTGGTGTAAAGTTGGTGTCGTATAATGTTTAAATATTTAGGCCGGTAAAAATAAAAAATTAAAGCTGACTTTTGGCGGCCTCAATTTTCAAAGCCTAAAATTTGAAAGGGTCTTTCTAACATGCGCATTAATTGCACCATGTTCTTATATTTGATTGGCCAGATACAATTAGTAATAATAATAAATTTTACATTTGCCAATTAAATGCTAAAATATGGTGTATTTAATACACCTTAACATAAAATGTTAGAAAATTCCAATTTGAAATACTATTTGAGAGCATTCGAGGTCATTGGATTTTCCTCAAAAGGCTTCTTGACTTTACCCGCCATTCTGGATTTTCCTTCCCCTTCCTTGTGTTGTGGGCTCGGTACCCCCTGTCCAGTCCCATGTCTAGTACCTTGCCTGCAATGCGCGGGGGGGGGGGGGGGGGGGGGGAGATTTCATCTCCTGTTTTCCATCCTTTTGAGGTTGTTTGTCTTTGACTAGGAGGTGTGGCTGTGTGTGTGCCTGCTTCGGATTCAACTGGTGCCTTGCTAGTTTTTGGTCCTCTCCTGTTTGTATGATGTTGTCCCGTTATCTTGGTGTCTGTTTTTCCCGTTTTGTTTTGAATTTTTGTACCTATCTCCGTTTATGGGATGGTTGTGGTCTCACTTTGTCGAGGTCCGGTATGTACTACGGCTTTGCAGATAATTATTGAAAAAAAAAATTCAAGCTTATTGGAAATTTGATAAGCGGGACGAGTTCATTTAATGTAAGACTAATAACAAATTCTAAGGAAGCAGTAATATTGATCATGTAATAATATCAAGACTATTATTAATTGGTAATGAATTTTAATTGATAGGTTTCAAAATTTAAATATATATATATATATATATTTAAATTTAAAATTATTAAATAAATGTGAGTTAGTATTAAAATAAATATTAAGTTTACTAATTTTTATATCTTTGCTCGTTTAAGAGCTTACAAGCTTGAACTTTATTAAGCTTGAGCTTGGCTCATTCAGCTTAACGAGCCAGCTCAGCTCGGATCGGGCTCATGAGGAGCCGAGCTATGCGAGCTTTGCCCTCGCAAGCTGGGTCGGCTCATTTACACCCCTAACACCAGCCAGTCTTGCTCCAATCATTCCCTACTTCCCAATTGGAGGTCCACCAATCCACGCCCGATGGGCCTTAAGGAGGCAGCCATTACTGCGAAGCTTGTAGCGGTTCGGATCCGAGTTCGTGGCCTACAGCCCACGGACAAGTGGGCTGCCACATCTTAAAGCCTCAGCCTGTGGGCCGTGTTGTTATGGGCCATGAAGCCCACGGACAATGGAGGGGATTATACTCGAATTAGATATTTTCAACAAATTTTAGAACCTTCTTTGGATTGTTACTGATTTTGGAATGCTATTTATAGCCTAGCTTGTAATTAGGGCGAGATCATCAATGAAATGCTTGCTTCCTTTTTCAATTTTGTTCTTGATTTAGCTGTTTTACTTTAGAATTCTACCAAATATTAAACCAAAATTTAATAATATAAGGTACTTTTTCGTCAAAATTCTCACCCCACTTGAGAGAAAGCAAAAGATACAGAATTAGTCAGAGTTTTTTTGACTTCTATTTCACCTAGTATTGAAGGGAGATTGATATACAGATATACCCTTTAAGATATCTTTTTGTCCTTGTTCATAATCAAAATCTCAAATTCATTGATTCCTATACATATAATTTTACTATTGATCAAACAAGACTTTACATTGGCAAGAACCTTGAGGCACTGAATTTTGTTGTTGTTGTTGTTGTTGTTGTTGTTGTTGTTGATCAAACAAGAGCTTCAGAGCAATAGAATGGAAGAAATATGGCTCTATACATATCTGTTGGTGCTATTTGTTTTCTGGCTATTCAAATTGTTTGTTAAAGATGGAAGAAGAAGACTCAAACTTCCCCCGAGCCCACCAGGTGTTCCAGTCATAGGGCATCTACACTTGCTAAAAGATCCAATTCCCCAAACCCTCCATAAACTTGCACAAAGTTACGGTCCGGTTATGTCCTTCAGGTTCGGTTCCTACCACATGGTCATAGTCTCATCCCCATCAGCTGTTGGAGGATCTATTAACTCCTTTTCTTGCAAAAGTAATTTTTTGGAAAAAAAGTATTTTTTTTGAGTTTATTGATGTTTGACCTAAAAAGAAAAGTGTTAAAGCAGAAGAAGGAAAATAATGCTTCTCTTTTAAAGCAGAAGCAAAAATTAAATTTTGTAGTTATGTCCTTCAGGTGCGTGCCTCTCATATTGCATCTATTTTTCCAAACTTCTCTAATGGAAAGAAATTCTTTTTTTTGAAAAAAAATGTTTTTTAGATTTTAAAGGTGTTTAGTTTTAAAAAGAAAGTGCTTTTAAATAAATGCAAAAGTTGTTTTTCTACTTATAAGCAAAAACAGAAAACAAATGATTTTCTAAAGCAAAAGAAGGAGCAAAAAGTAAACATTTTACAGTTATGTCCTTCAGGTTCGGGTCCCGCCTCGTGGTGATGGTCTCATCCCCATCAGCAGTTGAAGAGTGCTTCACCAAGAATGATGTCGTGCTTGCTAACAGGCCACATCTCATCGCGGGGAAACACCTAGGATACAATTACAACAATCTGATCAATGCCCCATATGGGGAGCAGTGGCGCAATCTTCGTCGTATTGCTTCACTTCAAATCTTATCGGTTAATCGTATGAATGCAAGTCTAGACATAAGAAGAGATGAAGTTAAGAGATTGATTAGCAGACTGTACAGAATTTCAACCCAAGACTATGCCATTGTGCAATTGAGTCAGCTTTTTAAGGAGCTTTCTTTCAACAATATAATGCGGATGATCTCAGGGAAAAGGTGTTATCCTGTATTATTTTCTTCAAAATTAGTATATGAAAATTGAAAATAAAAGAGAAAAAGGAAAAGCAAGAATGAAAAATGGGGAAAAGAAAAAGAAAAAGAAAAAATGTTTTGATAAAAAGGAAAGATATGTTTTGGGTTTATTTAAGATTTGATTTTTTAATTTTGTTTGTTGATCTAGGAATGTTGGTTTATTTTAAAAAGGGGTTGGGTTGAGAAGTAGAGACAAAAAATGTTGAGGAAGTGTTTGAATTTATATTGGGGTAGGAAAGGCAGAGTGAGGAAAAAATATGTTGAGAGATTTGTAAGAGTGATTATGGTTCACCCGAGAATGAAAGGAGTTATACTCAGTTGCTTTTATTGATGGCTTTCAACTTTGTTGTACAAAAGCTGCATTTTAAGCAGATTTGTAGGTTTGTCGTGCAAAAGTTACATTTTAGCTGAGATGGGTGTAGAAGTGGGGTTTTTGGTTATGACCGGAGATTCTAATCCAATATTTTATGGTGACTGATGCACCTGATTGCATTCCATAGTATTTCTCTCTAGTTGAGAGAGGAATTCCACCCAAATTTCAAGTGTAAAGAAAAAATATGTTGAGTATTTTGTATGTTGAGAGGCTAGTAAGAGTGAGTGTCGCTCACCTGAGCATGAGGAGAGTCATGCTTGGATGTTTTGATTAGAGGCTTGCATCTTTGCCCAAAAGTTGAATTGTAGGAGCATTCATAACTTTACCTTACAAAAGTTATATTTGAGTTGAGATAAGTGTAGAGTAGAGTTTCGTGTTGTGCTTGGAGATTTTAACCCTAACTTTCAATAATTGATGAGGCATCCAATTGGAACCCGTATTTTTTTTCTTCTAGTTGAAAGAGAGCTTCCGTGTAAATTTAGTATATTGTTTTGTTTCAATTTTGTGCTTTCGTTGTGCTTGATGTGTGATTTTCTCAAACAGGTATTACGGAGAAGATGTGGTGGATTCTGAAGAGTCAGGTCGGTTTGTGAAGTTGATAGGAGAGGTTTTGGAATTTGCAAGTGCTTCACATCCAGGAGACTTTTTGCCAGTGTTGAGATGGATTGATTACGGGGGATATGAGAAGAGGGTAAAGAAACTTGCAAAAGAGTTTGATGCATTCTTCCAAGGTCTAATCGCTGAGCACAGAGGCAGTGAGGCAAAGGTAGGGAATCAAGATACCATGATAGATCATCTGTTGTTGCTGCAAGAGTCAGAGCCGGAGTATTATTCTGATGATACCATCAAAGGGCTCATATTGGTTAGTCCCAATCACTCATGCACTAGTTTTTCAATTTTTTTTGGGTAGGACCTTGTAGGGGTAAGTCTGCGTATATTTCACCCCTACAAATCTTGCCTCAATGGAAGCCTTTTAAGCATTGGGTGGTGGTGGTTGTTGGGGTTAGGGATTTTGACTTAGAATCTATTGTGTTATGCTAATGTCTCAATCTTGATTGTTTGCTATTAAATCAACCCTCTTGTAGGCAACAAGAGCACCAGTATTTTAGTCGCCTAGTGCTTGTTTGTCAAGTCTTGTTAAAGCAAAAAAGTGTTTTTTTCACTGAAAAAGCACTATTTTGAGTTTCTCTGGGCATTTGACCAGAATACAAACATTTTTATATATTTTTAGTGGTGGGGGCCTTCTGGAAACAGCCTTTCTACCTTGTAGTGGTAAGACAATGTATATTTTATTCTGCCTTGGCGGGAGCCCTTTGGTTGTTATTGCTGTTGTTACAAACACTTTTAGATTAAATTAGAAATTGTTTTTCTGCTTTTAAATAAAGTGAAAAAATAGGATTTCCCGTGTAAGAAGTAACAATAGCACTAAAACTTGTCAAGAAAAAATTGTCCTCATTCATAATATGAAAAATTGATTATGAAAAAGTGATTCTGAAAAAAAAAACCATTAATTTTACAATTTGACCAAGCAAGCCCTTACACACCCACTTATATGTGATTGGATTTTGAACTCAAAGATAGCCATTTGACAATGTGCCAATTGGTATCTTCATCCTGGGACCGTAAGAAAGACCTTGTTTCCATCATAGCAGTAGCAGCAACAACAACAATATAACCAATGCCTCAAGGGCTCTCGCATAAGTAGGGTCTGGGAGGGGTGGTTATACGTAGCCTTTCCCCTTTAGGGTGTAACTCTAGCGAGAGGCTGTTTTCGAGGGCTCCCAACCTGACAGGGTTGGCAACACGAGGACTTCTCAGGAGGTCATCCATCCTGGTACTACTCTCGCCTGTGCACGCTTAACTTCGGAGTTCTAATGGGATCCGGTGCCTTAATGCTTTGTAAATAAACCCTTGTTTCCATCATAGCATAACAAAGAAATGATTTATGATAGATTATAATAATGTACTTTGATCCATCAGGGCAGGCCCTGAGAGCTGCAGGGCGTAAAGCAAACATTTGAAATGGACCTTTTCATTTATATTAATATTTTCTTTAACAACATAGATATTGATAAAAAACTATAAAATAAAAATTTAGGTATGGGAAAAATTAAGAAACTTATAATTTAGGAGCCTTAAAACTTAGGCCCCTAGCAGCCGAGTGGAGGGTCTTGACTAGGGGTGTATTTGAGCCGAGTTGAGCCTGAGCAAGTTAGACTCGTGGCTCAGCTCGTTTTCATTAAGTTCAGCTTGGGCTCCGGCTTCGGCTCGAGCTCGGACTCGGCTCAAAGCTCGCCGAGCGCGGAAGTTCAAGCTCGAGCTTGGCTCGGCTCAACTTAAGCTTGGTGAACTTCAAATTGAGCTTGCAATATTTGAGCTCACTTGAGCTCAACCTAATCTAGTTTGGGCTCATATAAGCTCCGACTTGGCTCATTTAGGCTCAACTTTGGCTTCATTGGGCATATTTAAGCCAATATATTATATTAAAAAAGGTTGGCTTAGGCTTGTTTGGGCTCGCCGGCCTACGAGCTCGAACTTTACTAGGCTTGGGCTCGGCTAGACTTCGAAGTAAGCCAAGCCATTCGAACTTTATGAGGAGCCCTCGCAAGCCGGCTCGGCTCATTTATGCCGCTAGTCTTGACCTGTCCTGCGATCTATGTACTTGAGTAGCTTATTATGATACTAGTATAGTTGTCAATTCTACAACTACTTGTCCAACTTTACTTTAACCTGTCATTAGTAAAATCAAATTTGCCGATGCAACAACAACCCAATGTCTCATAGAGGCCCCCGCTACGGTACGGTCTCAGGAAGGTAAGATATACGTAGCCTTACCCTTATAGGGTGCTATCCTCAGGGGTAAATCTACCCATGATCTGTAAATTTTTTTTTTTTTTTGGGTGAACTTTGGCGAGAAACTTTTATAGTCCATTTGTCAAGTGGCTTAATTGCCAGTATCTGCATTTCTTCTTGTTGTTGGGCTTAAAATTTTGTTGTAATATCCAATGTGATTTAACCATAGAGCATCCAGTAGGCCATTGCAAAACAATTAGATAGTTTTCATTTCTGTTTCTTGTTTTAAGAATCTATGCAAACATGAATGGAACCTCCTTTGTGGGTAAAAGCGACTAGCGTGCTTGCAAAACGATTAAACACGAAAGTCGTATATGAGGGATTATGAAGCGTTTATTATGGAGGAAAATGTTCTCCCTTTTCGTTGAGGAAAAGTCAATTCCCTCTTAATGGAGAAAAATATTTTCTGTATTTGTGCTTATTAAAGCAACATACCCAGTGCCCAAAAGGGCTCCTGCCTAAGCAGGGTCTGGGGGTGGATGTACGCAGCCTTCCCCCTTCAGAGTATTACCCCTGAAGAGAGGCTGTTTCCAATTACCCCCAACCTGGGGTAGCATCTATAAAGAAAAAGGTTTTTCGTCAGAAGGGACTTAAATTTGAGCGAGTTAGATTGACTCCAGACTAGTCCTTGTGTTATTTTATGAAGGAACCAATTTCTACTCCTTTTACTTGAGGTTATATTTGTGTAATCCTTGTTTGCAGGTCATGCTAATTGCTGGAAGCGATACCTCATCAGTGACAATAGAGTGGGCAATGTCTCTACTACTCAACCATCCAGAGGTTCTAGACAAGGCTAGACTTGAAATCGACGTTCAAGTCGGATGTGATCGTCTCATAGACGAGTCGGATCTTCCCAGGCTACACCAACTTCAAAACATAATCTCTGAGACGCTACGGCTCTTCCCAGCAGTCCCTCTTCTGTTACCCCACTTGTCATCTCAAGATTGTGAAATACAAGGATTTGATATACCAAGTGACACCCTGGTGATGGTCAATGCCTGGGCCATTCATAGGTATGGGTGTAAATGAGTTGAGCTGAGCACTTCTTTTTCAAATTTGACGTTTGGTAAGCCTTAACATGTTTGGGTTCGAACTAAGTCTTAAAAGGGCTTTTGAGCCTTTGTTAGAACTCGATTTGATAAGATGTTAGGATTTTTGATACTAACTCGTGAGTATGATCAATTGTGAAATGCAAGGATTCGATATACTGAGTGACACCATGGTGATGGCCAATTCAAGCTTAGTGTGGAGTTGAGCTGGCTGCTGAGCAACATCATTGATCCATCATGGTGTAAATGAGCCTAGTCGGCTCGCAAGAGATCGTTATAAAGCTTGATAAGCTCAATACTTCGAGCTCGGACCGAGCTAGTCTAGGTTGTTTAGCTTAATGAGCCCAAATCGAGCCTTATGAAGCTCGAGCTCGTACGTTCATTAGCTTGAATAATCCTATCTTAATGTAGTTAATTAGTTTAAATATGTCCAACCAAGCCAAATGTAAGCCTAAATGAGTCAAACCCAAGCTTAGATGAGCCTGAACGAGCCAAGATTGAGCTTCAAGCTGAAAACCCGTAAGCTTAATTCGAAGCTCATCAAGCCGAGTTCAAGCTCAATTGAGTTTGAGTCGAGCCTCAAACCTAACAAGTTTGGCCTTGGCTCAGCACATTTACATCCCTATTTACACCTCCTATTCACAGGGATGCAAATTTGTGGGACGACCCAGAAAAGTTCAAGCCAGAAAGGTTCGAGGGGCAAGGTGGCAGTGACCCATACAAGCTAGTGCCATTCGGGATGGGAAGGAGAGGATGCCCGGGGGCCGGGTTGGCAAACAGGGTGGTGGCGTTGGCACTAGGGACAATGTTACAGTGCTTTGAATGGAAGAGGGTCAGTGAAAAAGAGGAAGTGGACTTGACTCCAGGGCGTGGACTTACCTTGCCTAAGTTGAGACCTTTGGAAGCCAGGTGCAAAGCTCGCCCTTTCACCGGTAATCTTATCTGATCTTCCGTAGTTCATTTTAGAGTATACATATAGCTATCTGTATCTATATCTATATTTGATGTAACTGTATTATTTATATCTATATGAACATTATTTAGATCTACATCTATGTTACATAGATTATAATTACTACCTTATTGGGTATGACATTCATTTAAACTGTATTCTCATACAGTTACATTGTATTGATGTCTGATATATAGACGGTTTTTGCATACACTTTGTATTTGCCAAAGTATAAAATTGCTTTGTGCATGTTTATAAGGGTCGTAGTAGGTTGATTCATTCATTCGCAGGACTAGTCCCAAGATTTTAGAGTTGTTAAGCAAGGTTTAATTGATAGGTCCTTTTTAAATAGTGTAGGTGTGCAGGTCAGCTCAAGCGTATCTCTGCTAAGTTACTTTATATTATTATACTAACTAATACTTGAGTTGTTTATGTTATGTATGTATTTATTCCTTTACAATATATTGTACATTTGTCATTATTTCTGCAATTATGAATAGTGATATGTGGTACAAGCAAATAGATAATGTAATTAATTTTCAAAGAGAAGCCCTTTAACAAATTTGGTTACTTGAGGTCTTAACTGGTCTATTCATATGCGTGATTCTTGCTTCAGTCAAAAATTAAGTGAGTTCGGAGAGGAAAGTGACTTTCACTAGATGAGCAAATCATTCAGGGGCTTATTGGTTTAGCCTGTACGAGAGCGCCCTGATGTTTAAATCAGGGGCTCTGATACACAACACGAGAAGGGGGTGCACAAAAATGCCACGAATAGGGCACAGTTGGTCCTTAACAACCAATTTGTTTTTAAGTACCCCTCTTCTTTTAACATTTTCGTGAATTTTTTCTCGTGACTTTTACAATTTTTCTTAAGTCAATATATTTTTAAGATCAAGTGACAAAGAATCTAATAGTTTGAAATTTTTGCAATGATGTTTTATAGGGTGTTAACTGCAGGTGTTCCAAAAAAGAAAAAAAGAAAATTGTATTTGCATGGACTAGGTATGTTTCTTTTATGAAAAAAATGGTTTTTTTCAAACAAATACTTTCAAATTTTAAATGTGTCTAGCTAAAAAAGAAATGTGTTTAATAGAAATAAAAGTAAGAAAATAATGCTTTTCCTTTAAAATAGAAGCAGAAGTGAAAAAAAATATCCTTTAGATAAAAACTTTACGAAATTGCTTCTATAAAAAGTGTTGGGTTTTTTTTTTACCGAAAATCACTTAAATTTTATGTGTGGTTTTAAAAAGTCGCCCATATTTTCTAATTTTTCAAAAAAATCACCTAAACTATCAAAACCTTAATTTTAATGCTGGTAATGTTCGTTAGTTTTTGCGTACTGATTTTTGGAAAAAAAAGAGAATATAATTTATAAGAATCCAAATTTACATTTAAAATATTGTTAAAAAATATTTGAAATACATTAAAAAGTTTTATATATTTTTAAAAATTAATTTTTATATAAGAAAATATTTTTTAAATGCCATGTAAGCAAAAATTGATGAAAGTTAATGGTGTTAACATAAAATGTTGGAAATTTTAAAAAATTTAGGCGCTTTTAAAAGAATTTAGATAATTTTTTGAAATTGCACTAAAATTTAGATGACTTTTAGTAAAAAAAATTGAAAGTATTTAAAAGGAAAATATTGGTTTTGGGGCCTGATACGAATATTACCAAGGATCACGTGTAAATTAGTCTTAAGCCTCCCGATTGCCAAGTTGGCATGCCCTGTCACCACCAACGCTACGCCATCATAGCCCTTTTAGCAGTATAAATAAGGAGAGTTGGATTAGGGTTGGGATATGTTGAGAATTATATGTTGATGTTGATCTCTCACTCTCTCTCCCCTAAATCTTCTCTATCTCTCCTCCAATTTCTTCTATATTTCACCCCTTTTTTTATTATATTACATGTAAGTACTTTATTTGGAGATTATTCATATATAATATATAATTTGAGGCAGCCATTTACTATCCCATAATTATCGATTTGTGTGATTGTGGAGTTGAATTATGAGTTGTGAACTAGATTAGTGTTGGTTCGTATCAGAGCCTGGTCAAACAGGCCCCAGTTGGTCCATGTGAAGGCCATTTGCACGTCTCACTTGGCAAAATTCCATCCGTCGGGTCTTCGGATGTGGCAAATTGATGTGTGTTTCACAGAGGATATGTTTGACAAACAATTTTTTATAACGGTTTTTATAGTTTTTTGACTAGTCAAACAGATAATAATACTGTTTGGTAAAAATTTTGCTGGTGTTTTTCATAATATTTAGTTTTTGAAAAGCAGCTTTTCAAAAGCTAAATAATTTAGCTTTTACCTTTTTAAACTTTGTGTAATCAAATTCTATTTATTATTTTATAATAATTCACCAACCTTAATATCTAATTTTATCAAACACATAACCCATCAGCTAACAGCTAATCAATTAACTAACAGCTAACAACTAAACGCTAACAGCTAAACCCTAACAGTTAACAGTTATAGCCAAACATAGCCTAAAAGCCCCACATTGTTGAGCAACTTACATCTTGTTTGGTGTCACGGGACTTGAATTTTTACAGAAGTTATATTTTTTAGAAATTTAATTTTTGTATTAATTTTTCAAGAAGTAGGTATAAAATATTTGGTTACAATGACGAGAAATAAAACTTTCTTAGGGGAGTAGTTAAAAACAAAGCAATTATAACTTACCTAGGAGGATTATGTAAGTTACTTTCTGCTTTTTAAAGGAATTGGGAATTGTTAAGCTTTTTTTACTTTTTATTTGCGGTCAAGTTCCTGACAATTAAATAAGAGGCTGAATCTCTACTTTCCATGAAATCGTACTTTCCGAGTCTATTTCCTGTCAATCAAATAAGGCTTTAATCTTTTGATTTTGTTGCGAAGTTTGATTTGTCTAAATTTTTGACATAATTTGAAACGATTTTGAACATAAATTTCATTTAAATTTACAGCTTGAACATACTTGTTCATACTCAAGTTATTTACGTTAGTGGTCCCTTGTATTTTTAAATTTATTCAAATTAGTTCCTTAAATTTTTTATTTATTTATATTGGTCCTTCATCTTTATAACTTTGTTCAAATTAGTCCCTTAACTTATTAAGTTTGTTCATATTAGTCCTTTATCTTTTATTTTATTCAGAATGGTCCCTCACATTTTATTTTATGATAAAATTAATCCTCCTTATAATGTGACCAAAATTAGGTATAAATTAAAAAGATGAGGGACCAATTTTGTCATAAAACAAAATACGAGGAACCATTTTAAATAAAGAAAAGATAATAGACTAATTTTAACAAATTTTAAAGGTAAGGGACTAATTTGAACAAAATAAATAATAAAAAATTAATTTTAACAAAACTATAAATATGAGGGATCAATAGTGTAAATAACTCATTCATATTCTATTAATTTCTCGACTTCTAATTTCATTAAAAACAACACAAACTAATCGTTAAACTATGTTACCACTTCAACTTTTAATTTCATTAACAACCCCTTCAAACTGTTAAAAAATTAATCTAATCACTATTAATTTTTAATTTAACCAAAGACACCCAAGTTATCAGGGGCGGATCCAGCCTCGGGACCCTGTCAAAGGTTTAAATATATATTGTAATACATGCTCTGTCATCAAGCTATGCTTAATTGGCAACCAAGATTGTACTCTGTGTTAAGTTGTCCACGAGGTCACGGGTTCCAACCTCATATCCCCAACTTTCATTGATTTTTTTCTCAAGTTTTTTCTTTAGTTCATTGCTCTCCTTTATTAAAACAAAATTATTAACTTATAAATTGGCCCCAAAAATTTATTAACTTATAAAATAACAGTCGTTTAATATTTTTTATATGTTACTATCTCTAAGTTTTAATTAATATTCTATTGTAACCTCATTTCAATAATTATATATATAAATTTAATTAATTAATTGTGTAATAAATTTTCTATTTTTATTTTTATTATGATTATGGATCCCGTGCTATTAGAATGTTGGATCCACCACTTTTCTTAGTGAGTATTATGATATAACACCATCCCAGACCCCGAGTAAGCGGAAGTCCTTGAGGTACTGGGACTGTTGTGTTGTGCTGTTGTTGTTTTACCATCCTAAATGAAAATGTTAAAGTGTCACATAACCTATCTTAATATAATATTTTCCTGTATTTGTTTTTTCAATAAATTAGGTGCATTTTTCTTTTTCTTGTCGATAAACCTCTATCATCCACTATCACAGCCTTTATTTGACAAATCAATTAATTTTTTTTTTATGATCACTCATACAATTTTCAACAAACTAAAAAGTGTTTTACTCTATTAATTTCTAGTTTTACTTATGTTATTTAGTATACTTAATTAATTTAAGTTTTTATATTCTTTGATTTGGATTAATTTATAAATATTTGTAATTTATTAGTTAATAATAACTACTGTTACCCCGTGTTATACACGGAGAGTGTTTATAATTAAAATTTACAATTTTATATATTATCATATTAGAACTTTGTTAGAATTTTCCCAAATTATCTTCTATTTTGTTAAAAATTTAGTTGCATTTTTTATTTTTATGTATTGGTGTTGCATTTGATTTAATTGATTAAATATCATGAATCTTTTTTTCACTTTTTAATTTTTGCTGACTTTCATGTAGTGTTTTAGAATTGTAATATTTAAAATTTTAGAAATATTAAAGAAAGGGAGATTCAGCAATAACAGATAGAAATATATAAAGATTTTAGAAAATAATTATTAAATTTTAGTATATCACATGATATGACAAATTTTCAAAATTGTGTCAGAAAAAAATATTTGCAGAAAAATTTCCTTCAAACTTCTATAAGAAATATTGGTTTTGGCGAAAATATTTTTAGCAAAATATTTTTCATTTTTATTTTTCTCCTTCTTTTTTTTAAATTATTTTCCTAAATTTTTTACCCAAGTTTATTGTTATTTAGTCTTTTTTCTTTTTTTCCTAATAAATATTTTTTTTAATATTTTACATAAATAAGTTTCCAAATTTTGATCTTCTATTTTAAATTTAAATTTAATTTTAATATTATAATTTTTGAATCCAATCAAAAATTATACTTTAATTGATTTTATTTTTTAAAATTTTAATATCAATACTAAAGGCCCCAATTGGATTGTTGAAAGATACTAATTTTTTTATAAAAAAGTTATTTTATAGAAATTTTATTTTTGATCTTGCCAATACACCTTTTTTGAACTTTTATTTTTCGTCAAATATTGTGTATTCTTCTAAAGTAATAGAGTAAATATAAAATTTTAAACATTAATTTACTTCATTTTATTTTTAGGTTTTCTCTATTTTCTTTGCTAACAAAATTTTTTAAAATTATTTTTGAGTTTCTATATTTTTCTTATCATTGTTCGACCTGGAACAATTTTATAAATAAAATATTTTTTCTTAAAGATATATTTTCAATAATTTAAAATTTTTATTGTTAGTCCATTTTAATTTTATTTTTGCCTAGTTAAAATAGGTTGATTAATTATAACTTTTATTGAAAGAATAGTGTTTGCACCTTTTCTTTCCAATATAAACATTGATCAAATTTAAACCTACTTAGGACATCAAATTTAAGCCCAATACAAATACATCAATTTAATATCAAACCAGCATGAGAAAAATTATGTGCGAACTATATTGACATAAATTTAAAATTTAGTAATCAAATTGATATCATAGTTAAAGTAAAAGAATATATACCATAGTATTTCGAATTCTAGCGAATGATATAAATTTTCACTAAGATCATTGCCAACAGGTTGAAAGGGGTGCTTCCTTACCTCATTGATGACTCGCAGTTCGCTTTTGTGCCTGGTCGGAGGATATCAGACTGTATTATGTTGGCTCAGGAGCTTTTGCGCGATTATCACCTTCAGATGTCATCGCCTCGATGTGCTCTGAAGGTCGATCTTCGCAAGGCGTTTGACACGGTGCGCTGGGAGTTCATTCTTATTGCTATGCGGTCTATGGGTATTCCTGAGGTTATGATTCGATGGGTGCAGAAGTGCCTTTCCACAGCCAGATTTTCAGTCGCCATTAATGGCGAACTTCAGGGGTTCTTTGGCACGAGCAGGGGTATCAGGCAGGGAGACCCTATCTCTTTGTTATTGTCATGGAGGGCTTACGGGGTTTGCTGCGCCGCGCATCTTCTGATCCGAGGTTTCGCTTTCATCCTCGTTGCCAAACTACCAGCCTTACTCACTTATGCTTTGCAGATGACCTTATGATTTTCAGTGAGGCGGATGAGGGCAGTGTTTTGGTTATTCGGGAGGCGTTAGATCGATTTGCTGCACTTTCGGGGCTGTCCTCGAACGCAGCAAAGAGTATTGTCTTCATTACCGGGGTTGAGCCTGAGCTTCGACAATCTATCCTTGACATCTTGGGGTTCAGATTGGGACAGTGCCCGGTTAGATATCTGGGGGTGCCGCTCATCACGACGAGGCTTTAGTTCATGGGCTGCAAGCGTTTATTAGATCGCATCCTAGCTCGCATTCAGCTCTGGGCCTCCCGCTCTTTATCATATGCCGGCCGTCTGCAGCTCATCCGATCGGTTCTTTTTTCTATTCAGGTCTTCTGGTCATCTGTCTTCATCCTTCCGAAGATGATGATCCGGAAGATTGAGTCGACTCTTGCCGCCTTTCTATGGAAGGGCACTTCTCTGGGCCCAGGTGGGGCCAAGGTTGCCTGGTCGAATCTCTGCTATCCCCATAGGGAGGGGAGTCTTGGGATTCGGCGGTTGCGTGAGTGGCACCAGGCTTCTCTCATGAAGCATATTTGGGTTCTTTTGACTGATCGTGATTCTCTCTGGCCTCGGTGGATCCATGCCAACCGACTCCGGGGGAAATCCTTCTGGGATATTCAGCCTCGAGGCTCGATTCCATGGTCATGGAGGAGCATCCTGGATGTTAGGTGATTGTGTGCCGGGGCCTTCCGACATATTATTGGTGACGGCCGTGATACAGCGCTGTGGTCTGACTACTGGTTGCCGTGCGGACATTTAGAGGGGCAGCGGTTTACATTCCGCCAACTTCACTCCACTGGTCATCGCCTGGGCTCTCGTGTGTCTGACATTATTCAGGGTGATCAGTGGCGCTTCCCACAGAATATTGCCGAGCTGCTACCTATCTGGGATTCTGTTGACTTCAGGCCTCGGCCGGGGGTAGCTGATAGTGTTCGGTGGATGGGCGACCCGTCTGGGGTCTTCCCCACCAGGTCGGCTTGGGAGATGATTCGTAGTCGGAGGGAGGAGGACTCCATCCACCATCTCCTTTGGTTTCAGCTGCATATTCCGAGGCACTCCTTCATCCTCTGGCTTGCCTCTTGTGAGCGACTTTGGACGTTTGACAAGCTACTGAGACATGGAGTGCAGGATGTTCGGGTTACTTGTGTGTTGTGTGGGTCAGATGATGAGTCACACAACCATCTCTTCTTCAGCTGCATCTTCTCTGCTACTGTCTGGTCCAGGGTGTCTTCTCGCACCTCTTTCGCATGGCCTTTGCTTCCTTGGCATGAGCTGGTTCAGTGGGCTGCTTCCAGACTCCGTGGTCGCGGGGTCGATCGAATCCTTGCCCGCCTTTGTCTTTCAGGGACGGTTTACACCCTCTGGTACGAGCGTAACCTGAGGATGCAGCGCTCCCAGTCCAGGCCTTCTACAGTCGTCACTGAGGAGATCACAGGATTGGTTCGTAGCCGTCTCATTGCTGCTCCTACGCTTCGTGGTGCTCATCGTCACTCACAGCTTCTGCAGGAGTGGGGGATTGAGCGCTAGCTTTATGTTTTTTGCTTTTTGGCTTTGTCCTTTTTGTTTGGCCATATTGGCTTTTGATTTCGTTGTTTTGATTTCTTTCTTCGGATTGATTCATTGATGTAGGTCTTGAGCCTTGGCTTAGGGTATGCCCCTCGTAGACTTGTACATATATTTTTTCATTTATGATATTTTCACACTGACTTACCAAAAAAAAAAAAAAGATATAAATTTTCACAGAAGAAGTGAATCTATAAACTTTTATTTTGGGGTATACGTGTGCAAGGAATTTAAAAAAGGGTGGGGTGTGGCAGTTTTATAAGAAAAATTAGAGATATATTTTTTTAATTTTAATATTTAAACTCTTATATTCTAGAATTGCAGATTAGGAGATTTGCTTAGATTTTAGGGGTTCAATAACTTAAGATTAATAGTATAGATAGATTTACTTATTTATTATGTTTACAGCATTATTTGTAAATTCTTAATTGGCCCTAGTAATTGAATTTTCTAGATTGTTGACACATACATGCACAAGCACCGGCGTGCATTGCGCCCCCAGTGGTAACAAATTCTGGATCCGCCACTGCAAGTTATTAAAGAAAAATGTTAAGTGTGACTAATTTAAATATTAAATTTATGTGTCTAATATTACGTTAAAAATACGTCCTTCATTTGTTAGTACTCTAATAGTGTCATTCTTCATACGTATTTAATAACGTGATATATTTAGTATATATTGTGAGAGTTGATTTATGGTAACATACCCAGCAGGGTGCTGAGGTATCATATATGTAGAGAAACTAAGAAAAGTACAATTACAAGAAAGCACTTAGGCTAATAATAATATAAATAACTCTATTATTCTAATACGCCCCCTCAATCTGTACTCAGGGAACCAACGTGCAGATTGGCTTTGTGGTAGCGGAAGCAAGCATTAGCCAACCATTTTGTAAAAATATCAGCAACCTGCTTGGTAGTAGGAGTAAATCGAACCTGGATGTCACCCTTGACAACCTTTTTCACGAACATAGTGAAAATCGACATTAACATGTTTGCTACGATCATTAGAGATAGGATTTGCAACAAAGTAGCAGACACATTATCACAGTAAATAAGAATCGGACCAGTGTGCTGTAGACCCAAGTCACGCACCAGGTATCGGATCCAGTCACACTCTGCTACGACTTTGGCAACGGCACGATACTCAGACTCAGTGGTAGACTTCGCAACTGTGGGATGCTTTTTAGCGTGCCAGGAGATGAGATTAGGACCAAGGAAAAGAGCGAAACCTGTAGTAGAGCGTTGCGTATCAGGACAACCACCCCAATCAGCATCAGCATAAGCGCTGACTGAAGTGTAAGGCCCAGGAGTAATGGTGAGACCGTGATCAAGAGTGAGATTGAGGTATCGTAGGATGCGCTTCACCATTTGCCAATGAGACGTCGTGGGAGCATGCATGAACTGGGACACACGGTTAACCGCAAAGCATATGTGGGGACGGGTCATGGTTGAGTACTGGAGTGCACCCACTGCACTACGGAACTCGGTGGGATTGGCTAAGAGGTCCCCATCGGTCAAAGAAGGTTGTGCTCGGGTTGGTATTGGTGTTTTTATGGGTTTGGTCTTCAGCATGTCATGCTTGCGAAGAAGGTCCAGGGTATATTTGTGCTGAGAGAGGAAAAGGCCATGTGGGATCGTTTGGCCTCAATACCAAGGAAATAGTGGAGTGGACCAAGGTCTTTCATAAAGAACTAAGTGGATAGGGAGGCGGTTAGTTGACTGAGAAGCGCAGGGTTAGAGCCTGTGAGGATGATATCATCCACATAGAGCAAAAGACACACAATGCTGGTAGGAGAGCAATGAATAAATAGGGAAGGATCTACCTTACTACAGTAGAACCCAAGATTGAAGAGGAATGTGCTAAATCTGTGAAACCAGGCCCGGGGAGCCTGTTTTAAGCTGTACAGGGCTTTGCGTAGTTGGCATACATACGTAGGGAATTGAGGGTGGATGAACCCAGGTGGCTAACGCATGTACACTTCCTCATTCAACACACCATGTAAAACGCGTTTTTCACATCAAGTTGGTGAATGGGCCAGGATTTTGTAACAGCAAGGGCCAGTATGAACCTGATAGTCATGGGTTTTACAACAGGGCTAAACGTTTCGGTCAAATCAATACCTTCACGCTGATGAAAGCCCTGGGCAACAACGCAAGCCTTGAACCGATCGACTGAACCATCAGGTTTATACTTTACCCTATATTTCCAAGTGCTCCCAACAACATTGTAAGAAAGAGAGGAAGGTACGAGATCTGAAGTGTGATTTTGAATAAGAGCATTAAATTCCTCAGCCATGGCTTCCTGCCACTGAGGGTTTTTCACAGCCTGAGAAAAAGAAGTGGGTTCCTGAATCACAGCAACGAAGCCGAGGGATAGGATGTGCTTGGACTTGCGAATTCCGTCCTTAAGACGCGTACGCATGGGGTGGCCACGCCGGACAGGAGAGGAATCCTCCAGGACCGTAGGCGTGGCAACGCCTGAGACAGAACAAGGGAGAGGCTGAGAGGTAGGGATGGGACTGGCTAGAGGCGTGGGTGAAGAGCCACCCGAGACGCCCCCTGGAGCTGACGGGCTTGCACCACAAGGGTGAGGCGAAGGAGTCCCATGAGCACCTGCGTCGGCATTGGCCGGAGCAGGAACCGGGGCTGGTGCAGCCAGCTGGACCGAAGGCATGATGCCTGTAGACATTGCACCAGAGAGAAGGGGAAGGGGAAGCTCAACAAGTTCACTAGATGGTGGCGCTGTGCAACTAGACACTAATGTGTGATATGGGGAAATATTTTCAACAAAATGCACATGACGACTGATATGAACACGACTAGTAGTGGGGTCCAAACAGCGGTAACCTTTGTACCGGTTGGCATATCCGAGGAAGACACAAGGGAGAGAGTGCGGGGCTAATTTATGAGCGGTATGGGATGTGATGTTGGGAAAACAAGCACACCCAAAGACCCGAGAGAGGTTATAATCAGGGGCCCGATGAAAAAGCTTTTCAAAGGGAGACAAGTTACGCAGTAAAGGAGTCGGTAGCCGATAAATAATATAACAGGCAATGCAGGCGATTTCTGCCCAAAATTCATAAGGAAGTTGGGCTTGAAGGAGAAGGGTCCGTACCATTTCACTTAAATGTTGATGCTTACGTTCCGCCGCTCCATTTTGCTGTGGAGTATCAGGACATGAAAGGCAAAAGTGAATACCGTGAGTGCGACAAAGGGCCGCCATTTGCCTATTGTCAAACTCATGACCTCCATCACTTTGAAAACACTTAATTGTAGTGGAAAACTGATTTTCAACAAAAATCTTAAAGTCGGAGAAGATAGAGTACACTTCGTCTTTCCGTTGCATCGGATAAAGCCAAGAGAAGCGAGAATAATACAACAACAAACCCAGTGCCTCCAAGGGCTCCCGCAAAAGCAGGGTTTGGGAGGGGTATATGTACGCAGCCTTCCCCCTCCAGGGGGCTACCCTGAAGAGAGGCTGTTTCCGAGGACCCCCTGCCTAAGAAGCGAGAATAGTCATCAATAAAAATCACATAATAACGTAAAGCCGAAGTTGATTTAACCAGAGATTGCCAAACATCAAAATGAATTAACTGTAAAAGAGTAGTTGTTGTATGTAAAACACGAGTAAACGGTAAACGACGAGACTTACCTAGACAACAGGCCTGACAATGGGAAATAGAACTAGAACTATAACGTAGTAAACAACGTGAACATAAAACATCAAAAACTGAGTGACCTAAATGTCCTAGGCGCCGATGCCATAGATCTGGGGGTGCGGTTTGTGCAACAAGTCCTGTAAAATGCGGAGAAAAGCCATATAGAGGACCGCAACTACACACCTTGAGTAGGGGCATCCCTGTAACCTTGTCCTTAACACAAAAGGAGGAAGAGTCAAACTCAATACAGCAGTTGTTGTCACAACACAGTTGTTTAACAGATAAAAGATTATAAGTGAGACCATGCACTAGAAGGACGTTAGATAGTTTTAAATCATGCTTGGGAGCTCGTAATTTAGAGGAGCCAGTATGGGTAACAGGCAACAAGGATCCATTACCAACTTGAATAGATTTAAAACTAGTGTACGGCGAAATATTTTGTAAAATACCTAGGTGAGAGGTCATATGATTAGACGCTCCAGAGTCAGGGTACCACGTAGGATCAGCAGAGTCCACAACCGACAAGGCAGAGAGGGAGTGGGAGAGACCAGTTTGAACAAAGCGGTGGGGGCAAAGAGAAGCAACATGGCCAACCTGATGACAAATCTGACAAACAACGGGACCAGAACCGAGTAGACCTCCTTGCCGTGGATGAGGAGCATAGCCGGTATTGTTGAACCAAGATTGCGGTGGAGTGGGTGCGGTGCCTGTACCCGGGGTTGACGATTGACCGTATGACCCGCCACGGCCCCCTTGACCTCCTTGGCGATTGGAGTTGCGCCCACGACCCTTACGTCCACAACCACCACGACCCTGGCCATGACCCGACGAGCCGAATGGCGCACCTGACGCGGCAAGGGCATGCGCATGATCGAAGGAAGACCGTGATTGAATCCGGGAGATGGCAGCTACTTCATCTAGTAGTGCAGTTTTAAGGCGCTCAAAGGGAAGATCCCCAGAGGACTGGCGAGTGAATGTACCGAAGGCCGCATATTCCGGTGGAAGACCGAAGAGGGCATGGTGCGTTAATTCACGATCCGAGATAGGAGAATCTATGGCAGAAAGGTTATCGGCAATGGTCTTCAGCTCGGTTAGGTATGCAGTCATGGTTTTGTTATCTTTACGGAGAGTGACAAGTTGGGAGCGGAGGTCAAATTCTTTGGCTAGAGAGTGGTCACGAAATCTTTTAGCTAGGGCATCCTACATGGCCTTGGAGGCTGGGTGATGGATCACATCATTGAGGACTGGGTGAGCGAGAGAGGCCGAGAGATAGGCCCTAATACTCTGATCAATACAAACCGAGGTTTGATGATCAGGGTTAGAGATGAAGGCACCAGTAGGGATTTGAATTTGAGGAGGTGTACATGCGTCAGTCACCTGGGTTCATCCACCCTACATTCTCTACGCATGTATGCTGACTACGCAAAGCCCTGTACAGCTTAAAACAGGCTCCCCGGGCCTGGTTTCACAGATTTGGCACGTTCCTCTTCAGTCTGGGGTTCTACTGTAGTAGGGCAGATCCTTCCCTATTTATTCATCGCTCTCCTACCAGCATTGTGTGCCTTTTGCTCTATGTTGATGATATCATCCTCACAGGCTCTAACCCTGCGCTTCTCAGTCAACTAACCGCCTCCCGATCCACTCAGTCCGCTATGAAAGACCTCGGTCCGCTCCACTATTTCCTCGGTATTGAGGCCAAACGATCTCGCCATGGCCTTTTTTTTTTTTTTTTGAGAGAAAAGGGTATCAAGGGTAGTGCTCTGATACCATGTGAGAGTTGAGTTATGGTAACATACCTAGCAGGGTGCTGAGGTATCATATATATAGAGAAACCAAGGAAAGTATAATTACAAGAAAGCCCTGGGGCTAATAATAATATAAATAACTCCATTATCCTAATATATATAACAAAAAAAGTATTATTACATTACAATTGAATAAGTTTTTTTTAAAAATAATGATCATCTAATTTTATTATCAAATAAAATATGATGGATTATTTTAAATAAGAAAAAAAAATGAGAAAAATCAATTTAAACAAATTTATAAATGTATAAAAATTATTTTAAAAAATAAAAAAAAACTAAATTTAAATAAACAAATAAATATTAGGGACAAGGATATAGCTACAAAAAAAAAATAAAAAAAATATATATATCTAGTGTCCAAAAGACTTCCGTCAAAGTAGGGTTGGCGGGTGAAACCCCTATAAGGTACTCATTAAAAAAGAATACTGTTTTCGAGGGCCCCTAACCCGTAAAACAGAATATTTATAAAATTAAGTCAAAGTCATTAATAGTATTAACTAATTCGATAGAGTTATTTACACCGTTGGTCTCTTATGTTTCTCGTTTTGTTCAAATTGGTCCTTCGTCTTTTTAAATTTAATGAAATTAGTCTCTCATTTTTTTTAATTCAAAATAGTCCTTCGTGTTTTATCATATGACAAAATTATTCTCTCATATTTTTAATTTTCACCTAATTTTGATGACCATATGAGAGACTAATTTTGTCATAAAACAAAATATAGGGGATCATTTTAAATTAAAAAAAGAGACTAATTTTAACAAACTCAAAAAGTTGAGGGATTAATTTGAACAAAATCATAAAAATGAGGGATCAATTTAAATAAAAAAAAAGACAAAAAACTAATTTAAACAAACTTAAAAGGATAAAAGACCAATTGTGTAAATAACTGTTTCATAAAAGCAAAAGCCCTGAGTTATTTATACGTTTGGTTGTTCATGTTTCCAATTTTGTTCAAATTGGTTCCTTGATGCACCAATTAGTAGTACATGAAGACTTGTAGGTGAATTAGGTTTAGGGTTAGGATAGAAGTAGAAGAATTAGATTTAGATGAAGAAGAAGAAAGAGATGAGAAAGAGAGAGAGAGAGCGAGAAGGATATTTGTCATTAGTTATGAACTAATAATACAATCTAATTCCTTTTATATCATCCAAAATATCTTAAACTACTTAAATACTTTGACTAACTAATTAAGCAACTAACTGCTATTTTACTATTTCTTACTAACTACTTCCTTTATGTATTACATGTATCATTCCTTTATGTATTACATGTATCAGTGATAAAGATAAGATACCAATTTGAACTAATTTAAAAGGTTGAAGGATTAATTTGAATAAAGTCATAAAGATGAGGGACCAATTTAGGCTGTGTTGGGTTCAGCTTTTTAACAGCTTAAAGCTGTGAAAAAGATCTAGTTAATTGCAGGGCTTGTGTTTAGTTAGAAGAAAATATCTTTTTACATCTTTTTTATATCTTAAATAGAAAGATGAAAGAAACTGTTTTATAACTAAGCAAAAAAAGATGCAAAATTGAATCTTTTCATAGCTTATTTCACAAAAATGCTTTAAAAAGACTATATTAACATTAAATATTCACCACTTTGACCTACTTTTACTTGTTATACCACCCTCACCTACCACCACCTTTTTTACACCTATGGGTCGCTGCATTCATAACCCTCCACTACCGTAACCAACTATTATCGGTGTTTTCTTGTACCTACTATTATTAATTACTTTATATTATTAAGTCACTTTTATAATTATAATATGTCAATTCTTTTTTTAAACTTATATTAAAACACTTTATTTTATAAAAAAGATCTTTCTGTACAGTATAACCAAATAATTCACTGTAAAAAGATATAAACCTTAAATGGACAAATTTTATTAAAATAGATAAGTTAAAAAAAATAAGCTGAAATAAGATGAATCAAACACACCTTTAAACTTAAAAAAAAATAATAATTTAAATAAACTTACAAAAATAAGAAACTAATAATATAAATAAATATAAATAACTATAACTATTTCATAAAAGCAAAAGCCCCTGGTTTTTCCCTCCCCCGGTTTTCCAAACCTCCCTCACCCCACCATAAACCGAATTGTTGACGCTTTCTTTCCGTAACCGTCGACCCAGAACCATCCTGTGCAACCAGAGCGATCATGGCGCCGCAATGGATCCCTTCGGTGGTCAAACCCAGCCGCAGCGACGAGGTCCCTGACCCTGACCACCAGGTCCTGATCGCTGAGCAGGTACGATCCAAGATCGAGTCTATGATCCCTAAGCGGCCAGCCAAGCCCAGCCGAAGCGAATCCGAGTCCGATTCAGCGCCGGAGAGTGGTTATTCCGCTGGGATGATACCGGAGCTTGAGAAGCTTCAGTCTCTCAAGTCTAAATCTCAGGTTTTCTCAAGTCTCAATGGATCCTTTTTACTTTGATTTTCCTGTACTTTTTGTTGTTGTTTTCTCTATCTATGGAAATTGATAGTTGAAAATGTTCTTGTAGGGGGTTGTGTATTCAAATGGAGGGGAAGAGGAGGAGTTCACAGAGACTGAGTACTACAAGGAGTTGATTTCCATCGACAAACATCATCACACGGTCTCTCTCTCTCTCTCTCTCTCTTTCTCTCTGTCCGTGTGTAGTGGTGTGCAAAAAATGGTTTAAACCATAATCCAAATCAGACCAAACCTTAAGTTGATTAGTTTTATGGTTTGATTTAAAAAATTTTAGTTATTAGGATTTACGAACCAAAATTAAATCATAAAAACTACAAACTAAAGAATTCAATGGTTATTTATATTATCTTAATCATAACAAGTTATGTTAGTAGTTAGCGACAACCCGTAAAAATAATTAGAGTTATTTACAGTAAATGTCTTTGTACTTTTTGGATTGTGTTAGTTTAATCTTTATACTTTTAATTATGTCAATTTAGTTCATTTAGAATTTATATTATGTCAACTTAGTTAAATGGTCAAATTTAACTTAAGTTACTCATATAATTTTTAACGATGCAATCATTTTTTTCCCCATAGAAACCTGGCCTGAGACCGCAATGACACAATTATATTGAATGCAAGTAAAATTCATTCGTTTATTCAATTTTTACTCAATCTGTGACTGAACCCCTAAATATTTCATTGACGACTTAACGTAAATTTTACTCTAAAGACTAAATTGGCACAATACATTTGTATGGACTAAATTGACACAATTAACACTGTAAAGACTAAATCAATAAAATGGATAAAGTATAGAGACCTTTGGAGTAAATAACCCAAAAAATTATTACTATTGTTATTGTTTATACATAGATAATTAAGTTAGAAAATCAATTATTATATAACAAACTTGAAAATTAATTACACGAGAGGATAAATATTTAGGGCAGTCAATCGACTCAAACATAGACCAGATCTCAAAGACCGGTAAATGTTTAAATGCAAATTGTACCGAACAATACTAGTCAAATCATATTTTGTATCGAAGTAGCCGGTCTACTGTAAGTTGTGGTAAATTCCAGATTGAATTATATTGGAGAGAAGGCCAATGTATACCTAAATTTAGGATAGAGGAATGCAATAGACCAGTAAAAGCTTGGTAAAACCTAATTTAAGGATTGAGAATGGAATCCAAAATTTACTGGGTCAATTTGGTTCTAGAACAAATGACCCAGTCCTGTTTGAATTTTAGGTCCGAAGTAGTATTTGGGCAAACTTAGTGACAATATAGTTATAGATTTGATTAAAATCTATAAAGTCTAATTTGAAGAGAAAATTGTTCAATACAATTCGATGTATTACTTTGACAGTAATGACAAGTAAATTTATATCAAAGTTTGTTTATGTTTGAATACTCAATACATTCATCTAATTCAATAAATTAAAAATCAAACTAGAAAACTAAATTACATTTCACATCTCTACTTCATATAGTTTATCATTTATCACGTTGTAGTTGTCTCAACATTTTATTGATAAAGTATGTATTTTTTTAATATTACGGTTAAACCATAACCAAACCAATACGAACCGTATTTTACGGTTTGGTCCGGCTTGGTTTAAAATGTTAAATGGTTTGGTTTGGTTTAAAAAAAATTTCATTAAAATCGGACCGTGCACACCCCTATCTGCGTGTGTGTATTTTCTGATATGTGTGATGTTCAATTGCTAATCAAACTATCAAGGATCCCACCATCACAAAAACTTAAGTTTATCGATAAATGTTTAAGAATGGTTTTACTCTAACATGCCCCTTATGCGTTTGAAGCAAGTGCACATGCTCACCTATGCCATGTTGTTGAAATAAAATTAATATTTAGAGTTGGGCTGTTTGGAATTCCAAGTTATAACTTCTCGGTCAACAAGACTTTGATACCATAATTCAAGGAACCAACCATCCCGAAAATTTATGATGATTGGCAGGAATAGTTTTATACTCTTAACACAAACTAGTGAATCATCATCATCTAATTTCCTGTTCCCAAATTCCAAAATGTTGATGGCCCTTTGTAGGAGAAAAAGTGTACTCCTTACCATTTCGATTATAAAAATATCATTTGATTTTCCATTTTTTTAGTTATGGAGTTAATTTATTGGGATCACCAATTGGGTTCTTTACATTCAACTTAGTCTATTTAGACTCAGAAAATGACTCAATCCACATACAACAACAACAACCAACCCAATGCCTCAAGGGCTCCCACATATGCAAGGTCGGGGGAGGATGTGCGCAGCCTTACCCCTTCAAGGTGTTGCCTTGATCCCCAACCGACTCAATCCATGTACATTTTACATAATTGAAAGAATTATTTTGTATCAGAATTGAATTAATTTAGATGAAGAAATTGGTGTTTGTTTTTGTGGGGATGGCATGGGAATGAACAGACAGGAAGTGGGTTCATCAAGGTGGAAAGGGAAGGAGGTGAAGAGAAAGGAGAGGTTCATCATGAGAATGGATCTCCATTGGAGACCAAGGTGAAGCCTTTGCCTTCTATCCACAGCAACCCCGCTACTAATGACTGGATCCCTTCTTTACCTGACCGTCAGGTGTCTTTTAATTTTCTCTGTGTTCTTTTTACACAAAATCTCCGCCAAAAGTGAAAAAGATTTTACTTTACCTTCGTAACTTTTACGTTTTTTGAGAACTATCATCTAAATTTCTTCAACCAACCACCTTTAGTCAACGTTGTTTGCATTTTGTTAAAGTTCAATCAAGTTCTATGCTTATTAGTTTAGGGTTGGAACACAAAATAAAAGATAAAGTTTTGATTGACAAGAGAAACGCGCAAAAATAGGTGTTTATGTGGATTTGAGCTCGAGCTTTGAAGATAAATGATCTTGAGTTAAGTCACTTTGATGAATGTTACATATATTAGGGTAAGTTATCTATTAGTACTTTAAGGTTTGACATATTACTTTTTTAGTCAACAATTACAAAATAATTTTTTAGTCCAAAAGTTACATATATTTAATAAAATAGTCCAAATATGATGTCAGAGGGCATAAAATTGGCCTCTCATTCGACTAATCTTTATTAAAAATGTCATAACATTGCAGTGCACATGTGTAGTGAGGGGAATAGGAAGATGGTGGGATTACCAACACATAGTGAAAAGGTTTACAGCGTTTCACATCGCTGTTTGGACGTTTTATTTAGTACATGTAACTTTTTATACTGAAATATTATTTTACAAAGTATGTAGACTGAAATATTAATACATTAAACTGTAAGTTTAGTAGGTAATTTACCCAATTTTAGAACTTTCTAACAAAATGCTAATCATGTTCGATGGTGGTTGATTGAGAGAAAATAATAAAGAACCTATAATATATTTTGAGGTTGGTTTGTTGTCTTCTTCTTATTTTCAATAAAAAATATATTATGCATCTTATTATTATTTTAATTTATGAATTTTCTTATAGACCTAATAAATGTTTTTTTTTTTTTTTTTAAAGGATGTGTACGTCTCTGCAAAGCCAAGTCGCAGTGGTTGAGAAATGGAGCTAATTTTTTAATTATCCTGCATTAAATTATTAATTAGTGTTGTATTATTGATGTGTAATGTGGGACCCCAGGATTGGATAAGGATGAATGTGCTGGAACTCTGAAAATCTGGGATTATATGCTTAAAAAAATAGGGTAAATTACAGAAATTTTTCTATTTTTGCTTTAAAAATAAAAAATTCTCTTCACAAATAAAAGTACTCACAAAATCTTCTCACTTTTAAAAATTTATCACTTAACCTCCATGTAACTTATTTTTGACAATTTTACTCCTAATATTTAATTTTGTGTTTAGAAAAATGTTTTATATTATTAGACAAAAATTAAATATTTTATGTTTTTAGCAAAAAAAATGAAGAAAATTTTCTATATTTATAAAAATATAATTATTTTAAAATTTTTAGGAAAAAATATTATGAGATAAAATATAAATTTTTTTTTGATTGAGGGGAAAAATGGTCAAAAAAATTTATTTGGGGGCAAAGTGAAAAATTTTTAAAAGTTAGGGGGTTTAGTGAGTGGTTTTATTTGTGAGGGGAATTTTTTGTTATTAAAGCAAAAATCAGGGGAGTTTTCTGTAATTTACCCAAAAAAATATTAAATACGTCTAATTTGCATATTAAATAATATAATAAAAAATATTGAGATGATACTAAATTCATTGTTGTTTATAAATTAATATTTTCTTTTGTTATATGTATAATATACATTTAGATATATTTATAGCATAAAAAATATTGAGATGATACTAAATTAAGTGTTGATTATAAATTAATATTTTCTTTTTTTTGGACAAAAATATTTTCTTTTGTTATATGTGTAATATACATTTAGATGTATTTATAACATTGAGTGGATATAGTACTTTGTCCCAAAAAATTAAAAAAAAAAAAAGTGGATGTACAATTTTGATTAAAAGATGTGGTCAATTATTGGAAGTTTGGTGGGTTTGTTAATGTAGGGGTGTATACTAGTCCCGACAAAATCTAATACGATAAGAAGATAGTGGGTTTGGATTGAGGGTTTTGAAGTGAGGTTGAATTTTGGTTGAATTTGAGCTTGATTTGTGTAATTTATTTTTGACTATTAATCGTTTATGTAGTTATATTAGACATTTTAATAATACACTATTGGTCAAAAAATGCTGGGGTCACGAGTGCAATCCCCATGAAATTTCACGAAAAAATTAGAAAAAAGGGAATGTTGTTATAAATATTGGATATTTTTTAGGTACAATTTTTAGAGTCGAGTTTGAATATTATTAAATATTATAAAAATTTAAAAATTATGTAAAATATCTATTTATATATATATATATATATATATATATAAATAAATATTTGTGTAAATTATGACAAGTGTCACAGTATGAGTCATTAAAGAATGACTCATCATCCCCTTCCTTTTGTATATATATATACCCATGCACAGTGCAATATAACAGCAAGAAAAAAAAAAAAGAAGGAAAAAAGGAAAAAGAAAAGAAAAGAAAAGAAGAAAGAAATAACGAGAGAAAAGAAAGGAAAAACTTTAATAAAATTATCTCATTCTGATATAAAATATTTGTCATTTTTCTTCAATTATATTTGAGTTTGTTTTTTTTTTTTTTTTTTTCTTTCTATAGAGTATAATGTCTCTATAGTTTTATAACACGTTATCAGCACGAGTCTCTAGCCAGCTGATGATTGTTGTATACTCGAGGTAAGTTTACCTTCTCTAATCTTTGTGATTTATAATTTTATTAATCTTGAGTTTATTGCTTTTAATATATCTGGCAAAAAATTATTTGCCTTGAACCCTTAATGTTGAGGTTCACCCTGATGTTGTGAATCTCGGACAATTAAAATGGTAAATAACGCATCCTAGCATGATCGCGCTAAAGCTTTGATATTTCTCAAGCATCATATCCCTGAAGGATTGAAAGCTGAGTTTATTGCTATAAAGGACCTGTATGTCCTGTGGTTGAATTTAAAGGAGGTGTTTGATCATCAAATATCTATGATCCCCCCCTAAAGCTCGCTATGAATGAATTTACCTGCGGCTGCAGGATTTTAAAACTGTCAGCGAGTATAACTCTCAGTGTTTAGTATTACCTCCCAACTGCAATTATGGGGTGAAAATATTACTGAGGAGGATATGTTAGAGAAAATATTCTCTACTTTTCATGTCTCGAATATGCTCATGTAGTAGCAATATCGAGAACGCGAATTTAAAAAAATACTCATAGTTGATATTTGTCTCCTCGTTGCTGAACAAAGCAATGAATTGTTAATGAAAAATCATCAGACACGACCAACTGGATTCAAATCATTCCCTGAAGTGAATGCTTTAACATTTGACCAGCAGGGATATGGTCAAGGTTGTAAACGTGGACATGGTCAAGGTCGTGGACGAGGTTATAGTCGCGGTCATGACAACTGACATTATGGTACCCTGAATGGACCAAAATTTAAGAAGTCCACTAATGACGAGGAGATGAAGGAAAGAGAAACTTTAGTTTCTCGTATTTTCTAATTTGCATATTCATGGCTGGTTAAATCGTCTACTTTTTATTACTCATTCATTATTTATATGATCGGCTATGCGACCTACTTATTATTAGTCATTCATACGGTTGGCTAGGCCGCCTACTTATTATCAGTTATTCATATGGTTATATTTCTTAGCCAATCTATCTGATACTTTATTAAAGGCTCCAGAAGAGCATATATCATGTTTCTTGAAAAAATAATAATTTCATAAGTATGGCTATCTATTTAATTTGGAGATCCATATTGAGATAGGTAACCAGAAGTTAACAGATCCAAAAGACTTTTATTTTATGACATGACTATTTCAGTCATCCGGGTATAAATATGGTTAAGAGAATCGTTGAAATTCTCGCACCCATTAAAGAACTAGAAGATTCTTATATCGGGTGCTTCAACATTGGTTGAGGGATCTGGAAGAGCACATGTTATGTTCCCTGAAGGGATGAAACTAAACATAAGCGATGCTTTGTTTTTCAGCAGATCACAGAGAAACTTGATCAGTTTTTGAGATATTCGTCGCAACGGTTATCATATTGATACAATAAATGAGGGCGATAAAGAATATCTTTATATTACGTCGCTTATTTCGGAAAGAAAGAAAATAGTGAAAAAATTGTCAGCACTTTCTTACGGGTTATATTATATTGAATCAAATACAGTGTTAACCAGAAGTTAACTGATTATAAAACGTTCACCCTGTAGCATGACCGTTTGGGCCATCCAGGTGTAACGATGATGAGAAAAGAATATTGAAAGTTCTCATGAGCACTCATTAAAGAACCTGGAGATTCTTTCTCCTGATGAGATTTCATGTGCTGCCTATGTGGCTAAAGGCAAAAGTTATTACTATGTCATACTTAATTGAAATTGAGTTTGAGTCCCATGTATCTGGAAGAATACTAAATGGGGCATATGTGGGCCAATCATTTTATCACATGAACCAATTTGGTATGATACTAATAGAGGCCTCTATCCGTTGGTTTCGTGAGTCCGGGTAATACACTTGTGATGTGGCATTTGTGAAACTCCTTGCATAAATGATCCGACTAGGAGCTTAAGTCATAGATTGTATGTTATTGCTGGAAAAATTACATCCCGAGAATTTAATGATTATTGCAAGGGATGAATTGCCATATCGCCCGCGTACAGATAAGAAATGGTCTTATGATTAAACGTCTGCAGCGAGTGGCTAGACCATTATTAAATTTTACATGGGTACATGTTATGATACATGTTGCAGCACTAATTATGGATCTTCCCAGTATAACTTGTCTCTGACAAGATCTAGATATATATATATATATATATCACATCTATGGTTATATACTGTATGTCCCGATTATTCTATCTCAATGAGAAAAGATGGGTCTAAACAAGGGGACTTGAAATTTATGATAAAATATCTAGAGATATCAACCGAAAATATTTTACAGCATAGTTTGTTGATTGTCAATTTGACAAAACAGGGTTTCCAAAATCAGGGGGAGAAATACAAAAATTGAAAAATGAGAATTTATGTGGAATGCGTCATCAAACCAGAAGTTTGAAGAATTGTTCACTTGTAAACTATTACAAACCAATTCACAGATGTATTCACTTATGGAAAGAGGGTGACCAAATAATATGTCCCCACTATATATGCTCCTGCTCGAATTAATATCCCGATCGAGTGATATTCTAATATATTGAATAATGCATCCATTGCACGCCAGAAGCGTGGTAAATATATCGGTTCCAAAGATTTGAATCTGAAAAAGAAAAAAGGAGCAATAGAAAAAAAATTGGTCCCTCCATTATAAATTCTTGAGGAGAAAAATTCTGCAAAGATAATAATATGTGTAAATGAAAATCCCTCAAGATTATCAGGTAACTGAAGCTACCTGAGTCTATTGAAATTATGATGATAACGAGATCTCTATGAATTATGGGATACCATGGAACCGAAATGAAAATTGATCAAATATTTGTATATACAGTAGCTACTGATTTGATCAAATAAATTAAAAATCTTGAACTAGTGTTTGTTCAAGAATGCCAACAAAGAAATGATTGGCTAGAATAGAATGACGCAATTTAGGCTGAATAAGCTATATGCAATTTTTGGACTTGAAGTCCAAATGCCTAAAGAATAAAACCTATATGCTACATGTGAAAATAATGAGGTGGTGAAAAGCATAGTTTGTAGCCCAAGGTTTATCATAGAGACCAAAAATTAATGGGATATACATATAAGAAATGGATGCAATTGATCTGGTGATCTCTATATGCGTCATATATATATTGGTAATAGTTTATTTGTACGATAATGTTTATATGAAAGTCCCTGAATGACCAAACATGCAAGAAGCATATAGTTCAAAATCGCGGTACATATCTACTAAAAGAGAGATATGTTAATATCATCATAACTCCTGAAGAGCTTAAAAAGGTTGTTATGCACCTAAACTGAGAACTTGAGACTGAGGATTTTGGAAAAGGAAAGATTTTGTCTCGACCGGAAGATCGAGCACTAATATGATAGAGTATTATTCTATTAGTCAACTCATACCAGTACGGTACTCGAGTATTTCATCATGTTGTTTAGTGCCTCAATTTTGACCTCTTCCAGTCCTCAATGAGGTAATGAATAAATTATTGACCCCACCATACCTTGGTTTAAGTGACGCATTAATACAACTGTCACACAACCAGATATGGTTGGTCAACTTGTCGCAAGTATGTGATATGTGGTTAAATGTTTATCTTGATGGATTAACCAATGTACATTATTATATTATGTCAAACTTGCAATTAATATGTATGCAAGTGTTGATCGGCATCCGGTAAGTGACAAGAATGCTATTTTGTTATATAATTGTATTGCTATATTTTAGCAATCTACTAACAATTGCAGTTACTACTGAAACACTTGCGCTTTATGAGTAAATAGAGAATTGGTAACATCAAAGTCCTTGATCCAAAGATCAGGGGAGTGCAACAATGAAGATAAATATGCATTGTTCAAGCGAAAAAGAGTTCATAGAACCAGTGCATTTTAAAGAAGTTCTTACTCTCAAGCTTCTTGAAGAAAGATGAAGTACATGTTCGTTCAAGAACTTGAAAGAGTTATTTAAGAAAGCATCTACTACAAACTTTCAAGAAATTGGCACAAGATTGGCATTCGCCAACTCTGAGACATCCTTGATTAATGTGCACCCCTGAAGAGGAGTTAATTACGCACTGCACTCTTTTTCCTCTGCTATGGTTTTTTCCACCGGATTTTTTCCTAGTAAAAGGGATTTTTAACGAGGCAGTTCAAGAAGCGTATATAACTCGGACAATATACACTTTCAATAGTGTTATATCCCGCACATATTATTAGAAATGTGACAGAACTAAACATATCTCATCAAAATTCTTCTTTACACATGAGCTCCTGGAGATGGGTGAAATAGATGTTCATCAAGTTTGCTCTAGTGAGAACTTGACAGATTTATTCATAAAGGCGTTGCCAACAACAACTTTTGAAGTTAGTTCACGAGATCGGTATGCGTCGACTCAGAAACGCCCCCTACTAATATGTTCACATGAGGGGGAGTTAAATATGTGTTGTACTCTTTTTTCCTTCGCTATGGTTTTTCCCACTGAGTTTTCCTGGCAAGATTTTTTTAAAGAGGCAGGCGTATTTAGCTTAGACACTATGTCCCGTTATGACGGAAAATATCCAAAGGGGGAGTGTTGTAAATATTGGATATTTTTCGGGTATAATTTTTAGAGTCTAATTTGGATATTATTAAATATTATAAAAAATTAAAAATTATGTAAAATATCTATTTATATATATATACATATACATATATATAAATGAGTAGTTGTGTAAATTGTGACAAGTGTCACAGTATGAGTTATTAAAGAATGACTCATCATCCCCTTCCTTTTGTATACATATACACATGCACAGTGCAACATAACAACGAGAAAAAGAAGAAGGAAAAAAGGAAAAAGAAAAGAAAAGAAAAGAAAAGAAGAAAGAAATAACGAGAGAAAAGAAAGGAAAAAATTTAATAAAATTATCTCATTCTAATATAAAATATTTGAAATTTTTCTTCAATTATATTTGAGTTTGTATTTTTTTTTTTTCCTATAGAGTATAATATCTCTATAGTTTTATAACAAATGTAGCTTTTTCTTATTTTTTTTTTTTTTGGGATTTCGTGGGATCACTCCTATTGTTGTTATGTGCATATTTTTAGTAGTTAAATTAGTTTGAACGATATTCAATAATATTAATTTGGTAGTTTGTTTTAATGACTATAAATATAATATGTATTTATTACCAGTATTAATTATAAAGTGTATTATTAAAATATATGTAAGTTGAAAACTAATATTTAATGAAAAAGGTCACCAATGTCATTAACGGGATACCCGATAACTAGATTGTGTAGGAGTACTTGACTTGTTTAATAAATGAGTAGGATTTGGATTGACCCTGTTTCTAAAACCTCTTGCATGACACGGACACGACTCGAGACGATACATTTATCACCCCTAGTAAACACTAACAACTGTTAGATAAGTGCTTATATTTGAAATCAATAAGGATAGTTCGTGTTTATTTGAGGGGACTTGATAATTTATCTAGTTTGATTCGAGTAAGTTTAATAAGTTTAACGAGCATAATTCAGGGTGCTTTGACTTATTAACGTCAATGAATAGTTTTATTAAGGCTTATAATAGTCTAATATTAGCTTAAAATGATTTGATTGTGGCTTGGTAGTAATTCAAGTAGCTTGATTTGATAGCGAGCCAATTCAATAACAAGCTCATTTGAGTTATAAGCTCAAATTTTGCTTGATTAGGCTATTAAATTGATTTAAGACAGAATATATGGAACTTAAGTTCAGCACCTCTACCACGCCAAGCGCAGAAGTTGTACGGATTGGAACAGAGCACATACGTCATAAAGCATGCTTTAAATATCTGGGATCCATGGTGCAGAATGATGGCGAAGTGGACGCAAATGTCAACAACATGATTAAAGTGGGTTGGCACAAATGGAGAAAGGCAGCGGCGATACTGTGTGATAGGAAATTCCCACTAAGACTAAAGGGTAAGTATTATAAGACGGTACTGAGGCCAGTTATGTTCTACAGGGCAGAGTGCCGGTCTGTAAAGTGTCACCAAACTTAAACGATGAGGGTGGCGGAGATGAGAATGCTAAGGTAGATGTGCGGACACATAAGGAGATACAGGATCCGAAATGAGGTAATTCGAAGTAAACTGGGCGTCGCCCCAATAGAAGATAAGTTGAGGGAGCAACGTCTGCGGTGGTTTGGGCATGTTAGAAGGAGACCCACCACTGCATCTGTCAGGAGATGCTAAGAACTCCACATAGCAGACGGAAAGAGAGGGAGAGGACTACCAAAAAAGAGCTGGATGGAGACAATACGTCGAGATCATACCTATCTCAACCTAAATGAGGAAATGGCTCTAGACAGAGCTGTGTGGAAGCCTAGGACAGGCGTACCCGATGTTGCGGTGTAGGTGCACCTGTTCACTCGTAAACCCAATCTAGTGCCACGACACTACGGTATGCCTATTCCACAGCTTGGGCATATGGAACTGCGGGCCCAAGGGCGGCCAGCAGGGCTGTGGCATGTGGCATAGTGGGGCGTGGCCTAAATAGATAGAAGAAACAATATAAAATGAAAAGTTGGGTATGTAGTGGTTTAGGATCGCCAAGAGGAGAACACCCACTGCTCCAGTCAGGTATTGAGATTAGCTTCGTACCACACTAGGAAGAAGAGAATGAATCAGGCCAAAGGAGGAACGACGACAGTCCCTCACCCACCTCAACCCACGGAAGGAGATGGCCTTAGATAGTGCTAGAGCTCGAGGGAGGACTAGCATAGGAGTAGCAGAGGTAGCGGCCTCATACTGCTGATTATTCTGCTACTTATGGGTTCATAAGCGTATAGGCTCATCAGGCTGGACCTATCTACCTATACGCCTATCTGACTACTATCGGCCTATTTGCTTATTTGATTATTTGATTATTTGCTTATTTGTTTATTTGGCATAATTGCTTATTCTAGTTGTCTTGTAGGGTAGGTTTTGCCTCGTAGTCTCCTCTAGGACATTTTTATGATATGGCTTACTCTTTTACTTTCATGACATATTACTCACAACCCATTGCTCACAGGTCTCCATGAGGCGATGAAGACTTTTCTTTTAGGTTGGGGGTTCTCGAAAACAGCTTCTCTTTAGGTTCACACCCTGAAGGGGGAAGGCTGGGTACATCTACCCCCCAGACCCCGCTTTTGCGGGAGTCCTTGAGGCACTTGGATTGTTGTTGTTGTTGTAGGCTATTAAATTGATTTACTAATTGTCGGGAGTTAATTCAAAAATGTTTAAAATAAAAATATATATACAGAGAACTGAAAAAATAAAGGAAATCATAAGAAAAAAAAAATTAGAAAAGGTTATATGTGTTGTAAATATTGGATTTTTTTTGGTACAATTTTTATAATCGAATTTAGATATTATAAAATATCCTATAAAATTAGAAATTATATAAAAGATCTTTATATATATATATACATATACACGTATAATATATATATATATATATATATATATATATATATACCTGCTTTCTTAGTAATTAAGAAACTCTTACCACCTAAATGTCTGTATAAATAACAGTGAGCGAACACAGTAAATTGAGCAAAAAAAAAAGCAAGAGAAAAAGAAGAAGAATTGTAAAATGAGAATTGCAGTGAAATTTTGAGGGAATATTATGAAATAATATAATATTGAGAATTATATAAATAGAAGAAATGCTTCTCTGGTTCTCTAATTTTTATGTAAAATATTTGCAATTTTTTCAAGTATGTTTTGGTTTGTATTTTTATTCTTTTTCTTTTGATTATACTATGTCCCTAGTTTTATAGCAATATGAAAAGAAGAACAAAAAAACATTTGCCATGTTGGGTAAAACATATAAAACACAAGAAGACATTAAATAAATAAAATAGTTTATTTATTTATATTTAAAAATTAAATAATTAAATTTTTTGAGCATTGTTTCCCATCATTTTATATATCTAATCACCTCAATATCCTATCACAATCACACGTCAAAATGACATGAGTGTAACCTGTGTAGATCAAGTAATGGATTATTACTTGGTCGGACCCGTATTTCGCATAGTCATAATAGGTTATGTGTCACTCGTACAAGTAGAGCCGGGTACGGGTTTTAAGGGGAAAAAAAGGACCTGTAACTCGGCATGCTACAATGGATGGGTGGACCTGTGGTGGCGGTTCGGGTTGGGTCGTACTCGACCCATTGCCCATCTCTAATTGCATATTTTTACATTATAAAAGTGTTCTTTTACACTCGAAAAGTTTCCATGTCTTAATTAATCACTATTATTTTCTAATTTTCAAAAGACTATCTCTCGAAGTTTGAAAAGTTTCAATTAATCACTTTAAATCATACCGATAATTAATTCGTTACTTGAAGTGGTTTTTGTATAAATTTTAGGATGTCTATTAAATATAGTTTAATATATCAAAGTTGACAAAGCATTTTCTACTCCTCCCCCACCGGGGTTCAAATCCTGCATCTTTAAACCCCTCGGATCAAACTTAAGAAGGGGAGGGAGCAATTGAACACATTACCATCTTAACTAATTTCAGTTAATATTTCATGTTCAAACAGGAAATAAAAAAGATAAATTAAATTCACGTGAAAGTTATATAATATTTAACAAATAGACATGATTTAGAATGATTTTTTAAAATTTTTAAATTTTTGGATGTCATTCTCTAAAAAGTTAAAGAGGTTAAAGATTTATTTGGCAACTGAATAAAAGTGGTAAAGAGAGATAGATAATAGAATAAAGTATCATCCTATTCTTATTTAAATATATTTAATTAAAAAAGATAAGAATAAATATATGATAAATAAATCATCTTTATTTAACAATTCAATAAATAAATAAAATCAAAAAAATTATAATTCAAAATTTTAAAAATTTATATTAGCCCCCTTACCTAGGGATGGCAATGGGGCAGGTAAAACCCGCTACCCACGGATACCCGCCCCGTTTGGGGCAGGTACGAGTATAAGTGGGGCGGGTAGTGGATACGGGTTCGGTGTACCCGCCCTGTACCCGTCACGGGTATGGGGCGGGTACAGGTATAGTTTTGTACCCGCCCCGCCCTGCTTCGTACCCGCCCCGTTCCACCTCTCACTCGCCATACCCGCTTTATTTTGTACATAATTAACCTTTAAATTAAAAAAAATACGTGTTTAAATTCAATAACCCAAATTATTTATCAATATTATAAAAAAATATAATTAATTTTTAAAAGTAGTATTAAATAACTAATATAACTCGGTATAGATAATCGTTTTCTATGCACATTAGAGAGGGTACAAGGCGAGTAATGCATACCCGTTAGATACCCGCGGGTAATAGGGAAGGTACGGGTATGTGTTTGTATCCGCCGGGGCGAGTACTGATATCCACTTTATACCCGTGATAAATAATAAAGCGGATACAAATATAAAATTTAAATGATAAGTATAAATATAAAAAAAACACCCCCATACCCGCTTCGCCCTACTGCCATCCCTATCCTTACCCCCATTTGTGTCTCTTAGAATTATAGCGCCAGACTCATAAACCCGCTCAACCCATGTCATCTGCCACTCTCTTCACTTCACCGCCCGCGCCGCCATACACCGTCGCCGCACCCACCTCCCACCACCATCCAGAAAGACTCGTATTCATACTCAACAACTGCAAATCAATCACTCAACTCCGCCAGATCCACGCCGCTGTCATCCGCCGTGGCCTCCACAACAACCCCACTTTGCACTTCAAGCTCCAAAACTCATACTCTTCTCTGGGCCGCCTCGACCTCTCCGCCGCCGTCTTTGCCGCCGTCCCCCACCCTGATGTCTTCTCTTACACCGCCATCATCCGCGCCCACGCCCGCCGCAACCTCCGCCATGAGGCGCTCGGGTTTTACATCGAGATGTTGAGCAATGGGGTTGAGCCCAATGCGTTTACAGTGTCTTCGTTGTTGAAGTTCTGTGAGTTTGAAGTGGGGGTTTTGGTCCATGGGCATGCGATTAAGATTGGGGTGAGTGGAAATTTGTATGTGGGGTCGAGGCTTATTGAATTGTATGGCGGAAATGGGGATGTGGGATATGCGCGTAAGGTGTTTGATGAAATGTCTGAGAGAAATGTAGTGTGTGAAACGGCGATGGTGGGTTGGTATGCGAAGAATGGGGAGATTGAGAATGCTCGTTTGGTGTTTGATGGGATGGGAGAGAGAGATGTTGTGTCTTGGAATGTGATGATTGATGGGTATTGTCTAGAAACCAACTATGAGAAAAAATTTATAGGTGAAATACGTAGAGATGTTTTTATGTTCTAATATGCTGCTATGAATGTGGTTTAGGTTTCGTTTCTTTTTATGGAAAATGTATTTTGTTGTAATTCTAGTTTTTTTTTTTTTTTTTTTTTTTGTGCATAAATTCACAGCAACTGCAATTATGGAGAATATTTTTCTCCATTGAGGGGAAATTGACTTCCTCTCAACTAAAGGGAGAAACTTTTTCCTTCAAGTGAATGAAAATGTTTCTGTTGTAATCTCACGTCATATGTTTTGCTTCAACCTCAACTTGTCCAAACGTAAACCTCATACAAATTTTATAGTAAACCTTTTTCTTTAGCTAGAACGACATATTTTTTTTAAGAAAATAATTTATTTTGTGAAGAAAATTTACGCAACGAAAATGTATTACACTGAACCAAGAACCTTAACTATGAGATTGAGACCTCCAAATTGAAGAGGTTTGAGTACCGTGTGAGGTTTGCAAAATTCCATCAATCCCAAACTTAGACAAAGAGTTCGCAAGTGATGCAACATATAAGTCTAAATAATATTTCATCCCAAAATTGATTAGCTTGGGGTGGAGTAGATCATGAGGGTTCTATGTTAATTTTTTCTTTCTTAAAACTTCAATGCGGGAATATTTCTAGACTTATACGTAGATTCCTTAACAGGTATGCTCAAAATGGGAGGCCTAGCGAGGCATTGGTACTCTTCAGGCGAATGTTGAAAGACAAGGTATACCCAAGTGCAATTACACTAGTTGCAGTCCTGTCCTCATGTGGGCAACTGGGTGCACTTGAATTAGGAAGCTGGGTCCATTCTTACATTGTAAACAATGGGATCAGACTCAATGTCCATGTCGCTACTGCACTAGTTGACATGTACAGCAAATGTGGCAGCTTAGAGGATGCAAAGCAGGTCTTCGACAACATGGATTGCAAAGATGTCGTTGCCTGGAATTCAATGATTGTTGGTTATGCCATCAATGGGTTTAGCTATGAAGTATTGCGCTTATTTGATGAGATGTGCAAGTTAGGTCTAAGCCCAACTGATATCACCTTCGTTGGAGTTCTCAATGCTTGCGCTCACGGCAGGTTGGTCACTGAAGGAAAGGAGTTGTTTCGCTTGATGAATGATGTTTATGGTCTTCAACCGAAACTTGAGCATTATGGGTGTATGGTGAATCTCCTTGGACGAGCTGGGCATTTAGAGGAAGCTTATGGGGTTATGAAGGAAATGAGTGTTGAGCCCGATCTTGTTTTGTGGGGGACATTGTTGTCTGCTTGTAGGATTCATGGTAATGTTAAACTAGGGGAAAAAATTGTGGGATTTCTTGTGAATAGGAATATGGCTGATGACGGAACTTTTGTTCTTCTGTCGAATATGTATGCTGCAAATGGTGATTGGGATGGTGTGGCAAAGGTTAGGTCCATGATGCAGGAGACAGGGATAGGGAAGGAGCCAGGATGCAGCGCCATTGAGGTGAACAACAAGGTGCATGAGTTCCTTGCAGGTAAACGAATTTGGTTGAGCCAAGCTCCTGTTTATTCGAACTCATGCTCGATAAGTTTTGACAAATTTGAGTTGAGCCTTAAACTAGTTCATGAATCTATGTTTGAAGTTGAACTTAGTTCCATAAGTTTGTTATGCTTGTTGCTCAACTTGTTTGTATAACTGTTTGATTACAAGTGCAACTTGAAACGGAAATGAACTAGGTTCAACAACTTAAAATTTGACATAGGACTTTGATCTTTGAACTACTTGTTAAAACATCTCACATGGCCTATTATGCTGGCATGTGCAAGTTTATATGATGAGGGCATTCCTTCCTTGGTAAGCTGGTGTTCCTTGTGGCACTAGACTCAGATATACTTTGAAGTGCTATTAGGGTGATTGGGATGCTTGTTTGCTTACATGTTCTGGTTTGAACTACTTGTTAAACTATCCCACATTGTTCGAGTATGCTGGCATGTGCTAGTTTATATGGTGAGGACATCCCTCCCTTGGTAAGCCAGTTTTCTGGTGGGTTTACGCCCAAATATCCTCTGAAATGGTACGAGGGTGATTGGGATGCTCATTTACTTACCGAGCCCCTAAAACAGACGCGGACGAGCCTCAATCTCTCTCAAAGATGAGTAACTCATCCAACACCTTACTTCGTTTATACCTCTACTCGCAGGGGATCTGAGACACCCTAAGAGCAAAGAAATTTACATGATGCTAGAGGAGATGAACGAATGGCTCAAATACCATGGTCACTCCCCACAGACAGACGCTGTATTACATGATATCGGGGAGCGAAAGAAAGAGATATCTCTCGGAGTTCACAGCGAGCGACTTGCCATAGCATATGGATTAATCAGCACTCAACCGGGCAGTACAATTAGGATTGTGAAGAATTTGCGTGTGTGCTCGGATTGTCATGAAGTGACCAAACTGATATCAAAGATTACAAGGCGTAGAATTGTGGTGAGAGATCGAAATCGGTTTCATCACTTTGAGTATGGCTCTTGTTCTTGTGGTGATTATTGGTAATAATACCTGATCTGCACAGCACCAGCCTTCAAATTTGCAGTATGAGGCTGATACAAGTATGTCTCTATTCATGTAATTGAATTATACCTCCTTATCTGTTACTTGTATACTAGAATATCCAAAAATGGGTTCTATGCGAAGAATGAGGCAGTTTAATAATTTCAATGGAGGCTGTTTGTTTCCTTCTATTTTCTTTTTGATCATGTTTCCTTTTATTTTCAATCCATTAGTATGAGAAACATTTAGGCTGTGTTTGGTTAGCATAAAAATCCAATGGGAAGTTTTATTTCCTAGGAATTGAATTCTTATGTCAATTTTCCATGAAGTAGGTATTTGTATATCGTTCCCGGGATGGGAAATAGAACTTCCCAGGAAACAATACTTATCTAACCCTAGGAGTGTAAATGAGCCGAGTCGTCATAAAGCTCGAAAGGCTCGGCTCATTTTGAGCTCGAATCGAGCCAAGCTGGCTCTTTTAGCTTATCGAGTCGAGCCCAAGCATAGTGAAGCTCGAACTCATAAGCTCAGGAGCCTCAACGAGCCCAAACGAGTTTTTCTTAATATAATATTTTTGATTAAATATGACTAATGAAGCCAAATTTGAGCCTAAATGAACCGAGTTTGAGCTTAAACGAGCTTAGATTAAGCTTAAATGAGCCGAAATATTGCAAGCTTAATTTGAGCTCACCCAGCTTAGATTAAGCCGAGCCGAGCCCGAGCTTAATGTAAACGAGCCTCGGCTCGGGCTCGGCTCAAATACACCCCTACCTAACCCTTCAAGGTAAGTTAATTTTTGTGTAACAAAGGAATTGGAAATTGCTGAGAAATTTTCACTTCCCATATTCTATGAATTTCCTTGTAACTAAGCAAGAGGGCGAATGCTCATTTCCTATGAATTCTGAATTCCTCTGTTACTTCCTATTATACAAATAACCCTTTATTCTATGACTTTATCCCTCGCATGTGATTGCTCCCTTTTTCCTTGAAGGTTCAGATGGCATTTAAATTATCTAAATCCTTGACATGCTGTTTTTGTTGTTTTATCCTTGAAGGTTCAGATGGCATTTAAATTATCTAAATCCTTGACATGCTGTTTTTGTTGTTTTAAAGGGTATACCATTTAGTTTTGGCCTTTAAATTCTCTGTGTTCTTGTGGATTTTTCTGTTTTATTAGTTATCCGTATGTTTCTCTGTCGCATCTGCAAATTTGACGTGGTTTTGCTTGATACTGAAGAGGAATGAACTGACAATCTTGGGTTGTTTTTTTTTTTTTTTTTCCGGGTACTTCATAATCTTTCTATAAATCCTCGTGGGGGGTGTAATTCCAAACAAAACAGGGGGGCTGTTATCAGAGTTAGAGTTGGCAAAATCTGACACGACATGAAGAAAGCAGGTATGGGTCTGGGGTTTTGAAGCCACGTTGAATTTGGGTTGATCTATTTAACCCATTTAGGTAATTGGGTTGAATTGGAGTTTGGGTTGGATAATTTGGGTTGGATGAAGCCGTTTTCAACACACTTGATCTGTTTATATAGTTATTTTAGGTAATTGAGTAGTATTCTATTGTTATTATATATATATATATTTAGTCTATCTCCCATAAGATAATTTGAATTGTGTAATGTTAATTTGATAGATTATTTTAACAATTATAAATATGTCGCATATTTATTGTTAGTATCAACTCTGAGGGTATTATTGACGTGTTGGTAAGTTGACAAATTAGCATTTAATTGAAAAAAGTCATCCATTTAATAAGTGGGTTGGGTAAGGACTGAGAATTCCTAACAAGTTTAATAAACGGGTTGGGTTTAGGTTGACTCCATTTTAAGACCGCTTGCATAACATGAACATGAATATGATACCATATAACACATTTTCCAGCCCTACAAAGAGTTGATGCTTCGTTTAGACGCAAGGAGCTAGGATCTATAAAGACAAGTAGTTCCGAGGTTCCGCTGACATAGAATTAGTTGATTTTCCAAGAGAGATCAAACATTAATGTCTAATTTGTTATGTTTACATGCTTAAGGTTCCTGAAATATATGTGATTTCAACAATGTCTTTTGAAAGTATTTGCATTAATATATCCTCCTTTGTGTGAGTTTACTCTCTATCAGACATCGTTAATTCGATGGTTTTTGTCTGTTGAACTACAATTTTAGAATCTGAATTTTCAAAGAAAAAAATTTTAAATTGAGTCTTCTGTGGTGTGGGTCTTGGTGATGAATTGGGTTTGAATACTGAAGCCTTGTCTATACTTTTTGAGTAATTATACATTCTCAAATATTTCATGATTTCAATTTTTCATCGTTAGATTATGGCTTTCCCTAACTTTTTGCAAAGTGTTAGTTCAATCTTTGAGTCAATAAATAAGGTCAAGATTTTTAGGTACGCATCGTTGTTATACTGGGATCAAATTTATCGGTATCTGCTTGAAGACCATGTCAATTCTAGCCATAAATATGTTGTTTTGGGAGATCATCAGTCTCCAAATTTAACAGAGGGTTTGAAGTGTGTTCTTGCTCTTAGCTGAAATAATAGTGATTCTTGCTAAGGATAAGAAGTTTCAAAGTCTTTAAAAGGTGCGGATGCCCACCTTCTTAAAGTGCTGGTACACATCATCGTTATACTTTGTCCAAATTTATTGGTATCTGCTTGAAGATCATGTCCTTATTCATTGTGGTTGCTTTAAATATGCAGGGAAAGATATGAGATGTATGAATCTTTCCTAAAGCTCACCTGTGGAAGAAGGTACTCTGACTAAAGTTCGTATGTATTTTCTTGACGCTTGTTCTTGTAAAATTTACTGATACTGTTATGTCAAATTCAGATACTGAACAAACATATGCTGCTGAACTATAGATCGAGGATCAAGACTGTTATAGCATTGGCCAACCTTTGGTCCGTAACTGTAAGTTTCCTATTGATTGTCATGTTTTGTGCTTGAAATCGTGATCTATTGTGGTAATTTAGTTTTGGATTCCTCTACGGTTAATTATGATATGCAAATAGTTTTGGAAAAAACTATGTAGTCTATTTGCATACGTTCTAGGGGTGCGTATGAGCTGAGCTGGGCCTAAGCTCATCAAGCTTGAGTCTTGACTTGTCAACATTCAACTTGAGCTTGGGTTGAAGCTCACTTGGAAACTTCAAGATTGAGGCCGGCTTCTCATTTGCTTAGTTGTGCTCGAACATCGTTCGGTGATGTCTGAGCTAAGCTCGCCTTGTTTAGTTAAGCTCAGTCTAGACTCATTTGGGCTCGAGCTATTCTTATTCAGACTTGAACTTTGGCTTAGTTAGGCATATGTTGGCCAATAACTCATATTAAGACAGGTGCTTTTAGCCACGTGAGCCTATGAGATATGTTTCTTTATTGGAGTTGAGCTTGACTTGTTAAGTTGAACAAGCCATGACAAGTGTGAAAAGATTCTCCCTTGTATTGTACCGTTAAAGTTTGAACCAAGTAATCAAATAACTAATATAACGTTTATATTCTACCAATTTATCCATCAATCTTCTCTTTTTTTTTCAAAACCATAAAATTGGATGGTTCCCAAAAATATGAGCCGATACCATTTAAATTCTAGTGTCTCCAAAACTCTTGAACTTTGGACATCCCGAGCATCAATTCTGAAATAAACACCATTCTTATCTTGTCCAATCGCGGTGTTATTTGGTTTCGTCAACAATAAGAACCTATAAAATGACTTTTGGTTTTATCATTTTTGTTATAAGTGGGTCAGGTGAGATTTGAACTTAAGAATTTTTGTCATAGAATCTTTTTGTCTGTAATATTCATATGCATGTCTTATTTTAGTATCATTTTACATATTTTATGCTTGTTATATATCATTGATTTTTGCTTGTCCCCCAAAGTATTGCCTCACCTATAAACCCCCTTAGAGATTCTTACCCTATTTTCTAATAAATAAGTAAATACTAGTAAATTAAGGATCTATTTTCAGGTTTTGGTTTTTAAAACAACAAAAAGTAAGGCTTCCGAAATGATTTATCTTGTTTTGGTTTGTAGTTTTAGTTTTTATCCAAGAAACATGAAACGAAAAACAAGGAAAAAAAAAAAACACTTTCAATATATAGTTTTTGGTTTCTCAAAAACTAAAAATAATATCAAATAGACGGTAAACAAGTGGAAAAATATCACCATAAAAGATTTGCTGTCTTGTGTCTGAGCAAAAGTGTCACCACCAACTTTGTGCTAGGTTGGTCATGTCACATACTTACAACAACAACAACAACAAACCCAGTGCCTCCAAGGGCTCCCGCCTAAGCAAGGTATGGGGGGGTAGATGTACGCAGCTTTCCCCCTCCAGGGGGCTACCCTGAAGAGAGGCTATTTCCGAGGACCCCCAACCTAAGAAATTGGTCCGCAGCAAATGGCATGTGACCTGCCAGCAGAAGAGCATCACACGGCAAGGATTGACATGGGTTGCAGAATGGGTAGTCCTCTCCAAATTCCCTTTTAACCCTCTTTCCCATAATGAATGCGGGAATTGATCCTAGGTCTTGGGCACCACCTCTCTGACACTTTACCAGTTGATACTTCTACGGAATAATTTAAATATTTCAACTTTGCTTTAGGAGAAATTCATAAATTACAGAACGGATGCTAAAAGATGCTTTGACCCAGCATAGTGGCTATCCCTATAAAGATTTGCAAATGATCTCATGAATGATTCATATGCCTAGCTAGCTATCTCTATTGCTAGGGTTTATGTGGTACCAAGAAAGTCAAACATATCTTACAAGAATTTTATACTCGATTAAAAAATAACGACAGTAATATATTTTGAAATAGAGATAACATCTAGAAATAAATGAGAAGGATGACATATTTTGAATGAATAACATAAAGATGTTCGACAGAGAATAAATTTTGTGTTCAAGGTGAAGAATATAGTCAAACAAGTAATCTACCTCATAGATTTTTTCATTTCCATCGATATAAACTCTTATATTGGAGATATTGCTTAAAGGTGCTGACTACCTCAACTGGTAAAGTCTCTAGGAGGTAGCGCCCGTGACCTGGAATCGAATCTTGCCTTTATCAGGGGAAGAGGGGTTAGGGAAGGGATGCCGCTTTATCCAACTCATGTGGCCTTCTTACTACGAGTAAAAAGAATATTAGAGATATCGTTTTGATGATTTGTGTTACTTTCTTATTTTGTGCCTTTCTATAACTAATGTGATAATCACATTGGATGGTTCAACCCAAGAGTTTTACAAAAGACATACCTGCCCTTGTAGCCACACTGATAAGCTTATCCAGTTGTGTTCAAGGAGGGTGGATAATCTTAACGAGACAAGTTTGAGCAGGGGGTGCTTGACTTACTAACAAGTGAATAGCTTGTTAAAGGCTCACTAAAAGCTCATTAAACGCTTGCCAAGAACTCATTATTATATCCTTAGGAACTCATTAATGGCTAGATATTGGTTCACTGGTGGATCGAATATGGCTCAATAGCTCAACTATGTCGCAGCTTAGATAGTAAGCTCTGTCGCAAGCTTGGGTAGCAAGCTCAGCACAGTAGTAAGCTCGGGTCGATTAGGCTAGTGTTTACTTTTCATGGTAGATGAAAATGGATTTGGAAAGTGCTAACGGTCAGCATTAGATATGAATACACTAGGGTAAGGTTTCCTTTAATATAATGCTGTTTTTAACATGATTTTGTAGTATTTTTTGCTTATATAAATGATTCTCACAAGAGCTCCAAAACATAGTAGCCTGAAACAACAAACCACTAAAGTCATCTTTTCCAAATTATATATGAAGTATATTCGCATATTCCGGTATTTGTTGAGATATGTTAAGCAACAGCCACACTTAGATATCTGATTAGTTCAGATATGATATAAAATGAAGTAATTGACACAAAATTAAACAAAGCTTGGAGCCCCTTTGGTACATTTTTTATTTTATTTTTTAAAAATTAAAAAATGGATAATGAAAAATGTTTTTCTTTATTTTTGATTTTATGTCTTTTAGGGTTTAGGTCTTTTGGAAACAGCTCCTTATAAAGTCGCATACTGTAGCGGTGAGGTTGCATAAGTCTCACCCTCCCCAAACTTTGCCTTGGTGGAAGCCATTTGTGGCACTGAGTTTGTTGTTGTTGTCGTTAAAGGTTATACTTCAAGAAGTATGGTACCATCTGACAGTTAGTAATAGAGGCCTCTTTATAGTGTATTTGAATTGAAGAGGAATACGAGAATTTTTAAGGATATGTATATGCTAGTGAATTTCTTAAGGTGGTTTTCCTGAGCTCCCTCTCGACGCTTTCCTAGTACAACGTTGGTCAATTTGTGAAGGATTATAGGGGATCTTTTTAATTAATTTATTTTCTTATTTCATTTTGGTGTTTCCCTATTTTGAGGACGCCTTGTTCTTAATATTTTGTGCATTGTATCTCTTAATACAATTGTTTTCTTATATTAGATTCCGTGCGGATGTCGAAATCACGTTTGCCAAGTAATGACCAAATAGAACGTAGATGGAGCAACAATTTTGAAACTGGGTCTAGTAGTTTATTTTTGTTTTTCATAGTTGATGTTCGAATAAGGAGCTCAACATGTGTGAAGTTTCACCGAGTCTTAGTCTAGATTTGTATAGTTATTGTATATATATAAGATCGACATAAATTGGTACTAGTTGAAATGACGCACTTAGACTAATACGTTAATCCTTTTTTCTTACAAATCCGCTAAGGGATTTCTTATTACACTCACGTGTGTAGATCCTTGACCAAATTCCCGTGGTGTCTTTGACTCTTATTTGTTGTTTCATGGTGCAATGAACTATGAAATCATTAACATATAATAAGATACATATTGTCCACTCTTTGTTTCGACATGTTATGATTCAATATAGAAAGAGAGTACAAATTCAAATAACGCTTAAAAGGATTAGCTTGCTTCAAGCTTGAGCAGATCCCGATCTTAGTAAAGCTTGAGGCTTAGGCTCACGAGCTAAATGAGTCTAATAATCCTATCTTAATACAAATTTATTAGCCTAAATATGCCTAACTGAGCCAAGTTTCAACGTAAATAAGTCAATTTTGAGCCAAAAATTCAATTGGGCCTAGATCGAGTTTGAGTAAGCGTAAATAAAGGAAGCTTAGCTTAAAGCCCACCAAGGTAGGTTCAAGATTTACTATGCCCATCCAAACCTGAGCCTATGGAAAACCCTGCTAGAGTTTGAAGTTTCCAAGCTCGATGAGTTTTCAGTAGAGCCTGAGCCGGAGCTTGAAGTTTCCCAGCCAGCTCAACCCGAGCTAAATGTGTCATGGCTAGAGAGAGAGAGAGAGAGAGAGAGAGAGAGGGGGGGGGGGGGGGGGGGGGGGGGGTTTGGAAGAAAAAAAGTGAAGAAGTCAATGCACCTAGGAGAATCCAGTGCCTGTCTGCTATAATGCCTATTATTGTTCATCCTTTTGACTAGTTTTTTTCCTCGTGAATTATTGTCAAAATTGCTTTTTTTTTCCAACCATTAGCAGCCAGCAAATATCCTACTCTATACTTTCTTATAAATAAATGTCACATCTGCTTGCTAGATTAGGTATTTTAAATACACTGTCACGTTTTATCTGTGCAAAGTTGTGGACTTCTAACTTGTTAGCGTATGTCTTTTTTTCTCTTTTATAATGGTAACGTGGATATAGCTTTTCTTAAACAGGGATACTGGCATTTCTGGGATGGGCGAGATGAGCTTTGAACCTAAGACTTCTAACTTGACTGACCAGTGGCTTAACTTAGTACGCTAACTCCGACAGCTCAGCTCGAGTGGTAACCAACACTAGAGATTTCTCTTCGTGTTGTAGGCAGTTTGGAAGCAAAATGTTTGCCTAGCGAAGATAGGTAGTTCGAAGATAGTTTGCAGATGGCTAAGTATTTAGCGCCTCTAGTCATATGGATATCAGGGTGTTGTATTGTGTTTTGATTTTACGTCTCGATTCAAAAATGGAGGTCTGCGGTGGTAACAAAGGTTCTGGGCCAATTTATGTATGTCATATTATCAGGGACACAGGTTCTGTTGCTTCAAAGTTTTACTGGATTGCTTTCTCCTTTGCCCATTGGAATTAAGTGAAATAACCCACTAAACATATATGTTGATTTCTTACCTATCACAATTCTTATGTGAGATTCTTATTGGACGTACGTGTGAAGTTGGTAACAAGTTTGATCAAATCCACAAGTTTAAGAAGTTTTGGGCTTAATTTGAACCCTTATTGTTCTTCTAACACGATGAACATATTTTAGGCTTCATTTGTTTTAATGAAAAACATTTCTTGTCTTGATTTATTATTTCTTTTTTGTATAACTTCACAGCAACAACTACAATACGGATAAGTTTTCCCCCACATAGGGGAATGGAGTTTCCATCAATGAAAGGGAAAACGTTTACTTTCACTGAGAGGAAAACATTTTCCGTGGTAAATTTGACGTCATATATACTTCACTTCAACTTCAACTCAGACAAGCATGAACCTCATGTAAATAATTTAGAATAAAACCATTTACTTAGCTTAAAAGCATTAAAAATTTTAATATTTTGAATTGAAAAGAAAAAATTTCTTATCGAATCAAATAGATTAATTAGCAGTGTTGAAATACCTATTCCTACATAAATCTGAATCAAATCGAATAATTGGTGTTGGACCCGTATTATCTAGTGCTACATTTGAATCTTAGAACAATCTAGTTTAGTCGACCCTATACAGATTTGAACCGTTAAACACCTTTGTATTTTCAAATTGAAGACTTTGACTTTGGATGTTCTACTATAGAGAAAAAAAATTAAAAAATGTTTAGGATTATTTAATTAATTATATAAGGAAATCCAGCTGTACAAGTAGAGAATCTTAAGATTTTTGTTATGAATTAATCTAGTATTAGGTAACCATTAATATTTTTTAAATCACCCTAATTAGTTTTGACTATGCTTTTTGAGACAAAGGCTGTATCTACCGTTTACTTATTCAAAAATTATTACCTAGGTATCTTATGTCGAAATATACTGAAATTTTCACAAAATTTAGATAACTTTTATCAGAAATGTTTATGTGGTGTATGATTTTTTTTCGATAATTAGCGACAAAGTAGCGGAACAAAGCAGGCCACTCGACAAAGCGAGATCTGAGACCACTCATACAAGAGCAGGGAAACAAGAGACACCAAAACAATCAAAACAAAAAGACAATAAAAAACAGGAAGATTACGACCCACGAACATGAAAACACAAGGCAAACGAAAGCAACAAAACCAACCAAACGGCAGGAACAAGGAGCAAATATCAAGCAGAAACTTGCTGGATACCAGGACTCAGGAAAGAAGGATCACAGCTCTTGCTTAAGAACAAGGCATTCTTAATTGAAAACTCTTCGCAGTGCATCAGTAACCAGAAACACACATCACCGCCTTCTATGTAGAATAGCACTCACCCTCTTCGGCTCGACGCCCTCAAATTCCAAACCTAATCTTTTTCCCATCTCAATTACTTGGACAGCTTCTTCGGTTTGACCAGCATCAATGACGTGGTTGCCTCGATTCGCCAGATTCTTCTTCTTCCCGGTGTTCTTCGACAGCTTCTGAGTGTTACTTTTGGGCGACATATCTTTCAAGAATACTTGAAGCTCTTGCTTTTCCTTCTCTTCCGCCTTACGTTTTAGGGCTCGCCTACTCCTTTTTGCCGTCTGTATTTTCTCCTTTTTCCTCTGAAGTATGTTGGATCCCTCCTCAAATGGCACTGGCACATGGTAGTTGTCAGGTATACTATCCTCTAATTGATAATGACTTCGCAAGGCCGGGGGCTCGAAGCCTGGTGGGAACTCAGGACCAGAATCTGTGGGGTCATTGTCACTAATATGGTGTATGATTACGATTATTGTTAGAACAAATCTTTGAAATCATGCAAAATCTTTGCAACCGGGTAACCAAAAAATTTCAGGTGTTGAGGCTATGTAATTTCTTTCCTTAAAATTTATTTCGGTATATGAATTATCTTCGGGAATACAACAACAACCAAACGATGAAGTGAGAGTATATAAAGGGAAAGATTGAGTGAGATGTATGGAGAATGACGTTTATCAAACTTTGCAACAATCAAGAACACATGAACACACGAACATTTAAAGTTCTTTTCGCAATCTTTTTTTCCCTCTTTCTTTGATTCAATTCAAGTATGAAAAACAAGGGGAAAGCCTATGTATATATCATGCCAAGACATCCCAAAACATCCCAAAAAGAACAGCCAAATACTGGGAAAAAATCGCGCAAAAACTATCTTGTGTGTTGAAGCTGTGTGTGAGACATATATTCAACACACAGCTCATTGTAAAGTTGTGTGTTGACACACAATTCAACACACATGTTACTATAAGCCTGTGTATCGACACACAGAGCCTTTCCTGCGCTTCTGTAAAGCCCGTGTGTTGACACACGGGCCATGTGTGTCGACACACAGATGCTTTTCCTCGGTTCTGTAGGATTGTGAGTCGACACACATCTCTAACAAGCCTTAAACACTTAGAATTTGAAATGGGACAATCTTAAACACATTTATACACAATAAACAAACATCTAACACATTATTTATTACATATTTTGAAAATACATCAACAATTATATATATGAGTTGAGACAACTTTTTTGATTAAAATTCAACGGATTATGAAAAAGTTCAATGGATTCTGATAAAAGTATTTATTTATTGCATAATTTATGTTTTATGTTAGTTTCTTATGGCAAAAAAGTCATCTGATTTTCACATCTAAATTTTCCAATGAAAATCCACCAAATTTTCAGAGAAATACTTGATTGATAAAATTTTAAAATTATAAGTTAATTAATTAATGTAAGTATTTTAAAACCTCAAGTTATCTAAATGATAAATTTATTTGCTGATATATGCTCAGCAACTTGTATTTGTAACTCTATATTAATGTTGAACAACAAACTTTAAATAATGTTATATTATATTGGATAAATATCCGTATTTTTCGCATTTAAAAAGGGTATTTCCATATAATTGTCAGTAAAACGGTATACATATTTTCTTGATGCTATTCATACAAGAAACTTATTATAACATGTATATACGTTTATCTCTTTCAAAAAATGAGTGATAATTGAACATAATAAATAAACACACCTAAATTAAGTATGTATAGTCTATATTACCAGAACCGATCTTGGCATTTTCGGGGCTTCGAATAAAATTTTTAAATGGGGCTCTTTGTATACAATAAATTATAAAAATTATCACAAAATTTTGTAATATTAATAACTAATACTTTAAAAATCACAACTCCAAAAATTCGGGAGACCCCCAAATTTTGCTTGGGTTTATGGCTGGCCCATATATTACTAAATTTGTTATTTTAGCTCTTGAATTATTGATAATACATATATAAAACTGAATACTATACATATCTATTAAATTTTATTTGAGTAATGTTCTTATCAAGGCAAATTTGTTGTTGCCAGAGTAAAGTCATTGTCTTTGAGACAAATTATGACTCTCATTATTTGTAAGTCACATCATTATTCTAACAATAGTAATTTTTATCCCGATAGTAACATTAATTTTACAAACAATTATGGATGATTTTCCAAAATAGAACGTTTGATAATTTTTATTCCCGAAATAGCACTCGAAAATTCTAAATTACCAAAATCACACGAAAAAATTCAAAATTACCAAAATAGCACGCCCAGTAAGCATGCCAAGTGGCGGCCATGCCACTTCAACGGGGACATTTTGGTCATTTTATATTTTTAGAAATTAAAAAAGGAAAAATACATTTTTTTTAACTTCTGCGGAAAATTTTCACTAAAATATAAAAAGAAAAGTAATTGACTAAATTTTTTGTATTGTATTGTGTCGATATTTTTTTTTGTGATTTTAAAAAACTTTCTTTTTAGTATAACATATAAATTTTGATATGTAACAATAATACAAACAGTAAATTTACCTTTTTTTTTGGGCAATACTTTTTTAAAAATTTGATAAATTTATGTATATTAAATAATAATATCTATATATTATAATACTAAAAATTTAGGCAATTACTTTTTGTTTTATATTTTAGTGGAAATTTGTGGCACGCATTAAAAAAAAAAAAAAAAAACTAATCAACTAATTTTAAAAATAAAAATTATCAATTATGCTATTTTAAAAAATCACCCAACAATTATTATCCCAAAGTGAAATGACGTCATAAGATCAGCCTGCGACAAATGGAACGACGTTGCATTCAATTTTATCTTTATCATTTCCCCTCTTTTGTACCTAATATATTCAAAAGTCAAATTCTAAAACTTTAAATATATATCTATATACGGTATCGTTCGTATGAGAGGATAAGAGTGTGAGAGGTGCGAATTCTGAGACTTTATTATAATGGATGACCAAGATTTATTGAGTATTGAAAAAAAATAATTTTCCTCTATTATCCCTTCTTTCTTTCTGCCATAAAGGAGTATGGACCGTAAATTGTTATTTTTTTTAATGCTCAACAAATCTTGGCCGTCTATTACAATGGAGGGTCATGATTTGCCCCTCTCACGTTCTTACCCTCTTTTGAGAACGTCACCACAGAGAGAGAGAGAGAGAGAAAGGAGAGGACTCAAGTGAGAAAGTGAGAGTGAATTATAAACCATTTATTTGGCTGCTGATATCATCTTTTATCCATCTGACATGACCCCCCTTCCCCCGTTTTTAACTAAATGTGTAACCCAAAATTTACCCACTCATCTCTCACCCTCTCATAAGAGTCACCCTATGTGTAAAAACTTGAAAAGACTATGAAGGAAAAGATTGAATATATTAGATGATCAAGTAAAGAAACAAGACTAGCCTATTTATACAAGATGAAGGACACACCCTTTCACCTTCACAAGCTAAGAGTTACATAAGAATAAATTGCATAAATAAATCAAGTAAATGCCTATAGTAAACACCCCATCTTGGCCGGTTGAGGAGGAAGAGGGAGAGCCTAAAAATCTACCAAAATATCTACCTATTCACTAATTACATGAAATAATATAGAAAAGTATGTACCCAGAATAAAGACAAATACTAAAGCGTACAAATACAAATATGAGAATACAAAAGTAAAATACTAATTTCTACACTCCCCCTCAAGTTGGAGCATGCAAGTTTACGATGCCCAACTTGCAGAGAAATGTAGCATGCGTCGAACTGCCAAGAGCTTTAGTGAAAATATCGGCTACTTGCTCCCCGGTGTGAACGTAGGCTGTGGTAATCTCCTTGGATAGTAATTTGTCTCGGACAAAGTGACAGTCGATTTCAATGTGCTTCATTCTTTCGTGGAATACGGGATTAGAAGCAATATGGAGTGCTGCCTGATTATCACAAAAGAGTAAAACGGGTTCGTTAGTGGGAACAACAAGATCATCTAACAATCGGCGTAACCAAGTGACTTCACTAGTTGTCGATGCCATGGATCGGTATTCGGCTTCTGCAGAGGAACGTGAAACAACAGTTTGTTTCTTGGACCGCCATGAAATAGGCGCATCACCCAAGAAAACAACAAAACCTGTTGTTGACCGTCTGGTAGTGGGACATCCAGCCCAGTCGGCATCACAATAAGCACGGAGTTTGAGATCACAAGCAGATGGAAAGAATATTCCTTGACCCGGAGTTCCTTTAAGATAACGCAGGACCCTCATGACGGCGTCAAGATGAGGTACTCGAGGATCATGCATAAACTGACTCAAAATTCGAACAGCATAACAAATGTCAGGACGAGTAGTTGTCAAGTACAACAACCGCCCAACTAGCCGCCTATACTGACCCCCATCCTCCACAGGCTCTCCCACCCCATCTGTTAATCCATGATTCTGCACTATCGGTGTAAAAACAGGTTTTGCTCCTAGAAGTCCGATCTCACTAATGATGTCAAGAGCATATTTTCTTTGACTCAACATTAACCCCTTTTGGGAACGGGCGACCTCAATTCCTAAAAAATACTTTGCTGGGCCCAAGTCCTTTATTCCAAACGTTTCATTCAAAACATTTTTAACTTCTGCAATATGATTCATGTCATTTCCAGTAATGAGGACATCATCAACATAAATAAGAATACCAGTGTATGTGGACCCACGCATGAAAGTGAATAAGGAATAGTCAGCCCTGGATTGTTGAAAACCAAGTTTAATCAAGGTAGAGGTGAATTTCTGATTCCAGTTCCGAGAAGCCTGTTTAAGTCCATAAAGGGACTTACGAAGGCGACAAACCTTCCCTTCATGTTTACGTTCAAAACCTTGTGGTAATTTCATGTAAACTTCTTCATCCAAGTCCCCATGAAGAAAGGTGTTATTTACATCTAATTGTTGGATTATCCAACTTCGAGCCGTGGCAACGGCTAAAACGCAACGAACAGTTACAAGTTTAGCTACAGGGGCAAAAGTATCATAGTAGTCTATTCCCTCTACCTGAGTATACCCCTTTGCAACAAGATGAGCTTTGTACCTCTCAATCGTCCCATCTGATTTATATTTGACTTTGTAGACCTACTTTGAGTCTATAGCTCTTTTTCCAGCTGGCAGAGCCTCAAGTGTCCAAGTGTTGTTTTGTTCAAGTGCCTTGATCTCCTTCTCCATAGCTTCCCTCCATTGTTCATTTTGTACGGCCTGATTAAAATTTTTGGGCTCATCACATGAAGTGATGGCATTCAAAAGTGTCGAGTGAGCGTTAGAAAATTGTACGTTAGAAACAAAATTGGAGAGAGGATATAAAATACCAGAGTTGACTGACGGAGTGGGAGCGGGAGAATGGGCTATAGAGGGCGGAACCTCTGTTATATAATCTTGATATTTGACGGGCATTGACCGAACTCTCGCACTTCTTCTTACTACCCCGTCTTCACTGAGGGGAACACCCCTGTCCTCTGCTACTGGTCCCTCGGCCAGAGCCTCTTCCGGTCCCTGAAGGACCGGTTCGGGTGCTGTCGGACCGGCCAGACCCGGGTCGGTTCGCTACTGCTGCAGAACCGGTCCAGTGGGGACTGGTTCTGCAGTGTCGATGCACAAAAAATCGTGCCTTGTGACCTTGTTAGGCCCTTCATGCGTTACCCCAAATGTATCAATTTTTAAATAAGGCATATTATCTTCATAAAATCGAACATCCCTAGAAACAACGATCTTATGTTCATCCAAGCTATAGATCTTATACCCCTTTTGACCATGAGGATACCCTATAAATATTCCCGGAGAGGCTCGTTTATCGAGTTTGTCACCTTTTGGATTTTTAACATGGTAATAACACAAACATCCAAAAACCCTCAAATGATTATATGACGAAGGTTTGCCCATTAACAACTCGTAAGGACTCTTATTACCAAGTAATGAAGAGGGCATCAAATTAATCAAGTAGGCAGCTGTCAAGACACACTCACCCCAAAATCTCTTAGGAAGTCCAGCCTGAAAACGAAGAGCTCGCCCAACTTCTAACAAATGCTTGTGCTTGCGTTCAACAACTCTGTTTTGTTGAGGTGTCCCGGTTAATGACGTATGGTATTGAATTCCATGTTTTGCATAGAAGTCCAATAATGGCCCATATTTAAACTCCTGACCATTATCGCTTCTCACCTGTTTGACCTGCAAACCAAACTGAGTACCCACCATACGACAAAAATTTATGAGAATCCCATGTGCTTGGGATTTTTCTTTCATAAGATACACCCACGTGCATCGGCTATAATCATCAACAATGGTAAGAAAAAAACGTGCACCAGTCAGAGATAACTTTCTATAAGGCCCCCAAATGTCACAATGAATTAATTTAAAACAAACCCGAGTCTCAGAAACAGACAAAGGAAAAGGAGATCGTGCTTGTTTCGCACGATGACAAGTATCACAAACAACATTAGTCCTTTTAATGTTCAAATGCTGAAAAAATGAAAGTTTGTTGAAAGCAACGTGACCCAAACGGCAGTGCCACAAAACTGCCTCTTTATTATTCTGTACCACGTGTGCAAAGGGAGCAACCGGCTGTGTCTCGAGCAAATATAGCCCATTTCTCATTCTACCCACTCCAATCAGCCTCCTCGAGTGTCGGTCCTGAAAGTAACAAAAATCAGGATAAAGGGTTAACGTACAATTTTCATAACGTGTGAGTTTGCTCACTGACAACAAGTTGCAATAAAAACCCGGCACATACAAAACGTCATGAAGAATAAAATTTTCAAAAATCTGAACTTTCCCAATATGAGATACGGTCAACGTTGTCCCGTTTGGTAATCTAACGGGTTTAACAATTTTATTTGGCACAATGTCGAACATGAGTGAAAGTGAAGAAACCCTGTGATCGGTGGCCCCGGTGTCAACAATCCAACTTTGATTGGAAATAAAAACTTGACCTGTCAGATTTATACTAGGTGAGACCGAACTTTGTCCAAGTAGTGACAAGAGGTGCTGATATTGGCTAGCGGATAACCCGACGATGGGGCTATCACTAGTGGGATCCTCACTGCTGCAGTGGACCGTGGCTGCTGCAGCTGCGGTTCCCGGTGCCCCGACCATCTTTGACCCCTGCTTCTTCCAACGCGGAGGATATCCGATCAATTCAAAGCACCTCTCCTTGGTGTGTCCCTGTTTCTTACAATGAGAACAGGTAAAACGGTTAGTTCGTCGGGAATTATTTCCCACGGATGAGCCTCCTGGTCCTTTCGCTGTCAATGCCGCAGCCTCGGGTGTCACAAAAGACCCCGCTGCCATGCTCTGCTGCTTCTCTTCCTGACATAACACTGAATAAGCACTTCCCACAGAGGTTAAAGGTTTAGTGTTCATAAGCTGTGAACGCACAGTTGAAAAAGAAGGATCAAGACCCATCAAAAGGTCCAACAATTTTTTCATATCGCGAATCTGCACAAATGCTTTGGCATGTCCACAAGTACATGGCGGGATTTCAACTAGCGTATACAATTCATCCCAAAAGGATCTCAACTTAGTAAAATAAGTTGAAACACGTAGATTGTCTTGCTTCAAATGCGAGATCTCGCGTTTTAATTCGTAAATACGAGGGACATTACCTTGAGAAAATCTCTCATGCAAATCAAGCCAAATATCATGCGAGTTTCTAAATAGGTAATACTCTCATTAATCTCTTTAGACACAGAGTTTGAGAGCCAAGTTGCAACCATGGAGTCACATGCACTCCAAGTTTCAAAATCCAGGGAATCTTCATCCGGTTTGGTAATACTACCATCAAGAAATCCAATTTTTCTCTTTGCCTTAAAAACTTTTAGTATTGCCCTTCTTCAAGAAGGATAATTGGGTCCTGTTAAAGTGTTTTGAACAAAAACCAAGTCGGGATTGTCCGAGGGGTGCAAATAAAATGGTGAGTTAACATCAATGACTCCCCCTGTCGGGTGAGCCGGCATGATAGGTTGATCATCATTAGCTAGAGTAGTCTCATTGTTGTTAAAGTCCGCCATATTCTACCAAATCAAAACACAAAAAAACAAGCACAAGAAGCAAAGGGAAAAGGAACAACTCACAAATGCACTTTAAAAAGTGCTTCGGCCACTTAGTGGAAGAAGAAAAAAAACGCCTCTTAATGCAAGATCGAAACTTGCTCTGATACCATGTAAAAACTTGAAAAGACTATGAAGGAAAAGATTGAATATATTAGATGATCAAGTAAAGAAACAAGACTAGCCTATTTATACAAGATGAAGGACACACCCTTTCACCTTCACAAGCTAAGAGTTACATAAGAATAAATTGCATAAATAAATCAAGTAAATGCCTATAGTAAACACCCCATCTTGGCCGGTTGAGGAGGAAGAGGGAGAGCCTAAAAATCTACCAAAATATCTACCTATTCACTAATTACATGGAATAATGTAGAAAAATATGTACCAAGAATAAAGACAAATACTAAAGCGTACAAATACAAGTATGAGAATACAAAAGTAAAATACTAATTTCTACACTATGTATGTATTTATACGTATATATGGAAATGGTACTAATTTGAATACTTTTAACTATTGAAACCGAAAGTTCAATAAACTACTTATCTTCAAACTAGTTCGTATTTGTTATGTGAACAAGCTTGATAAATTTAGCAAGGTAAAGATCGGGTAGCAAGATGTTTGTCTCTTTAATATTTACTGATATTTTGATGAAACTTATTAAGAGCTCGTTAAGAACCCTTTACAAACTCGTTAAAAACACAATATTAGCTCAATAGTGATTAATTGCGGCTTAATAGGGTTTTAAATAACTCAGTTCAGTTCAAATTCCTTTTAGATTGTTTAATAATGAGTTCAACTTAACCCGATAAGACTAATGAGCAAAGTTGAACCGAAAATCTAACATACTAATTATATATTATCAAAACTATGAAGGACTCGACATTTGAGTTTATATTGTAAAATCCCACATTGTAATTGTGAGAGTGAAGAGGTCAATTTATAAATTTAGTGGGTTAAATCACTTATTGCCAATTAGTTTTAGGATGAAACCCCATTTGAGCTTATATGTGGATCTCATATGTTCAAACTCTTGGGTCGTATTGAAAATTTAACAAAAATGATTTATGACCAAAGGCTTCAAAGCTCGATGGAGGCTCGCTGGATCGAACTCATGCTCGTCAAGGTTATTGAGCTTGAATAATAAGGCGCTTAGCTCGGTTAGCTTGTTTACACTTTTACTGATAATGTTTTGCTATTTCATCGAATATTCAAATAAATATCTAAATCATATGCATAAGCCAAAGACAGTCAGCTCTTGATTCTGCAGCTGTTGCTGATGGCTCACTGCTCTCAGGCACCTCTTAAAAATTATCTTAAGTTAGTGAATGTTGTTATGTAATTAAGTTGCACTTCTGTAACTTTTCAGTGTGTTGTTTTTGTTTTTCTGGTTTTTTTTTTTTTTTTTTTTTTTTTGGTTTGTCCGACGTCTTGTTTGGTTCAGGCCTAGTGTTTGCGAGTGCGCCTATCTTGTAATACGTTTCAACCCTATTTATCGGGAAAAAAATATGGGATGCGACGGAGGGTCAAGAAAAAATCATTTAGGATACTATGACTCATAGAAAGTCCAAAAATAAAAAAATGAACCAAATTATATGCACCACTTTAAGGAATTGACATTTCAATATTGCCATGCTTTTGAATCAGTCAATTATTAAGTCCTTGATTACGTAATATTTTCCAAAAAAATGACGTCATTATCGATTATCAAATTTTGTTCTTGTTTTGCATTATTATTTTGCATTTAAGGCTCCGTTTATTTTGACGAAAAAGTAGAATCTAGAAATTAATTTTTCTTAGGAAAAATAAATTTCGAGTAGGGGTTTCCGTTGTTTGTTTCATAGGAAAACTTAGGATGTCTTCTTGTAAGTTTAAAAAATATTTTTCACCAATCATTTTTTATCTTATTGTAGGACAACATAAAAAGTTAATTATCAAGACTGTATAAATTAAGAAAATTATTTTTTAGGTATTTAACAATTTGAGCATTTGTCATCTAAATACCCTGTCATTTTAATATATGCAATAAGATGCTCCGAGATAAGAAATTATATCACTTGTGTATATGTTGTGTTAAAATCTGGTAAATTTTTATTAAAATTCGGCTGATTTCTGCCAAAAAATTGATGTTATATAAACTATGATTATATTATGAAAATGTTATTCACATTCTAACAAAAATTACTTATATATTATCAAAAAAATTTGTTATGTTAGCATTTTTGGACCAAAAAATTTTTACATTGTGATATATGATACATATAGATTGTTGTTTTTATTTAAAATATACTAAATTTTGGCAAAAGATGCCTGATTCGTGAAAAAAAATTTTAAAATTTAAGGTATATAATTATATATTACTGAAATATCATAGTAAATATGAAACAAATGTTAAAAGATTGCCTAGATAATTTTCTTATATAATATTATATAATAATTCAACTTGATTAAAGTTATTCTGTTGCAACTATAACAAAGTAACATCCAAACTGCTTTTAATTATTGAGTCTCATTCTTGTCTGATATTATTGTTAGAGTATGAAACCAATCCTTGGCCTTCACCCATCAGCTTAAGCTTTTGAGATAGATGGTTCCTTAACATGGTATCAGAGCCTTGATGACCAAGAGGTCAGGAGTTCGAATCTCAATAGCCCCCGCCTTTTTTTTTGATAAATTGCGACAAGATCGTAAAACAAGTCGGCCACTCCCAAGGCGAAGCCAAAGTCCGACCGCTACAACACGGGGACCAAAAACAGGCAACACAAACAAGAAAACAGCCTAAAAACACGACACAGCAAACAGCGAAAAAGGGACCAGAAAAGACACAGGGACAAGAAACAAAAGCGCGCACAGAATCATCACAAACAGGGATCCTAGCTGAAGAAGAACCAGAAGGCCGGCACAAGAACAGAGAAAGAGACTGAAGCCCCAACCTAATATTAAAAACCCCCACTTTTAATATTAAAAACAATTAAGTACAAGGTAAGAGGTGGGCCTGTGCATTATCCACGCTTCAAGCCCAAATGGGCATTTGCATGAGGGGGCATGTTAGAGTATAAAACCAATCCTGGACCTTCACCCATCAGCTTAAGCTTTTGGGAAAGATGGTTCCTTGACATGGTATCAGAGCCTTGATGACCACGAGGTCAGGAGTTCGAATCTCAACAGCCCTCACTTTTAATATTAAAATAATTAAGCATAAGGTACGAGGTGGGCTGTGCATTGTCCACTCTTCAAGCCCAAATGAGCATTTGCGTGAGGGGGCATGTTAGAGTATAAAATCAATCATGGGCCTTCACCCATCAGCTTAAGCTTTTGGGATAGATGATTCCTTGACAATTACGTTAAATATCTACAGTTCAGTCTAGTTTACTTCGATTCTATTTAGATTTGCATGATGATTACTGTGAAGGTTTTTGGGCCACTTAGAATTATAACTTTCTCCATTTTGAAAGGGAAGTCATTTTCCCTCATTTGAAGGAGACACGCCAAACAATAGAAAAGAGGAAAACCACTTTGTAAAATGTGATTTTCTCCGTAAACAGACGGAGCCTAAATGACTCCGATTTTTCTTTCAACTTCAAAATTTTTTGAGTAATATGAGTATCTATTATATTATCGGGAATTTTTATGGGGTGAATGTGCATATATATTAAAGACTATCGATATACTTAAGTTATCACAGTATTAAAAATATGTAGTATGTGAGCCAATTAATAATGGGTAGTTTACAATACAACAACAACAACAGTTCCACTACCTCAAAGGCTCCCACATATGCAGGGTTTGGGAGGGGTAGGATGAACGCAGCCTTACCCCCTCAAGGTAAGATCTTGACGAGAAGCTGTTTACGGGTTCCCCCAACCTGATAGTTGATAGGATGTAAAGCATGTGAGCATATAAGCATATAAACATGAAAACCTATGGGCATGGGAGCACAGCAGCTCGAGCAAAAGGGAAAAGCAAATAGCAAGAAAGAGACAGATCTTACATGCGATACACTACACAAATAGGGAGAGCATAACGTATATGGAGTATAGGGAGATAGAGAGAAATATAGTGGAGAGAGAGAGAGAGGAGAGCGGGGGGGGGGGGGGGGGGGGGGGGGGGGGGCAGATAGAGAGAGTTAGCTTACTCGTGCTCTCTACACTTAGCTTACTCGTGCTCTCTACACCTACTCTGCTCAATCGGTAGTTTACAATATAGTTGTCAAAATGGTTTAAATTAATTCCAGTTATCTTAATGGCTCAAATTCTTTCATTTTTTTTTTTAATCAACTTCATGGCTTGAGTTCAAGCTTTAAACCAAACCCTGCTTAAGCGGGAGCCCTTGGCGCACTGAAAATGTTATTTTTTTTCCGATAATTTTATGTATTTTTTTATCAACTCAACTATTCTCTTTTTATTTTGTTTTCCTTTTTGATAATTAAGGGGATGAGAAAATTTCCAAATGACGCAGAGTGTACGCAAAAGAGAAATCCAAAATAGTCAAAAAGAAAACTAGATCCTACAGCCAAATTGCGCATTAAGATCAAACTAAAATATACATAGCATGTGTTCTTTAAACATATCAAATAAAATGTCAACAATAACGATAAACGGTGGCTTACTAAAATATGCGTATTTTTGATAAATATAAACACAAAAATCGATAACTTTTATATGCGATTCTGTCTTTAAAATCCTGAATTATTTATTGTTATGAAAATAAAATACTTAGATAAATATCAAATAGTCTTTGATATCTAAATAATAAATTTTCATATCAAACGTCAACATATTCAACCTCAATTGTTTAGCATTTTTTTAGCAAATGACTCTAAAATACAAACTACCTCGTATATAAACTAAAATATCAGCCTTATCAAGTATATAGATGATAAATTCTCGTTTAAAATTTTAAGCTTCAAAGTACAATAGAACTTTTAAAACCTAACGATACCCCGATATATATATATATATATATTGAAAATCTCAAGTAAGCCCTCAAAAGCAGCCTCAGCCTCCTTTCAAAATAGCGCTTTATAGGGATAAATTTATGTATATTTTATTCTCTCATATATCTTTCTTCGGGAGGCTAATTAAAAATAAAGGAATTAAAACTTACCTGTGGGGTAAGGTAAGTTACTTCCCATGTTTTGAATGAACTGAAAATTGCTAACTAAATAAGATTTAAAATTCGTACTTCCCCGATTTTCTGCTTCCCGTATTTACTTCATGTATACCAAATGAGACCTAAGCATATTCAATTAACTTTCCCTCTCTTAACCCTCCCCTTTTTACTCATTTTGTCCAATTATCAAACATGATAGAAGAATCTCTTTGAAAAACTATAACAACAGTTCCAGTGCTTTAAAGTCTCCTGTCTACGTAGGGTTTGGGAGGGGTAGGATATATGCAGCTTTACCCCTTCAGGGTGAGACCCTAACAGGAGGCTATTTTCAAAGATCTTCAACTTAATAGGTATGAAGAGCATATAAGGTATAGAAATTATGAGAAACATATAAGCATGGCAGCAAGAGCAAAAGGCAAAAGCAAACAAGCATCTAGGAGAAAGATCTTACATGCGACACAATACAAACATACAGAGAGTATAGAGCGTAGAGAGAGTATATACACCCCAAGACGATAGACCCCACGAGCACCAAGCAACCAACATGCGTCAAGTCTGCGTATATACAAATCTCTTTGAAACACCGAACCGTTATATTGTAGACTAAAGAATAGAAGCTTAGGTGAAATGTTGGGTGCGCCGGCTGGGGGGTCGTTATCTTAGACCAACATTTTTTCCATACCTACAGCTTCTTGGTCTTCCCCTGCCACGTTGTTCCCGACAATCATCCCTCTGACGTGTCCTCTTCCCTGGCCCCACCTGCTCCCTTTTTATTCAGCATCTCTGGGCCCACTTGTCCCCTCTTTGCCCTACATATCCTACGGTCAATACTTCTCTAGCAGGGTCCCCCTTTTGTCCCTATTATTTCCCTTGTCTCCCCCGTGAACCTACGACTTCAACTTTTCAAATACTATCTAAATTTTTTATTTAATTTGGATTATTTATATTAAACAAATATTATTTATATCAAAAATACCGTATGTCGTGAAAAAAAAGTCACGAAAATATCACGAGAAATAGGTGATTGGAAACTAGTTTATCCTTAACAACAAACTAAGCTCTAGTCGTGACATTTTCGTGTGACCCTTTCTCGTGTTGTGTAGCATTACTCTCTCTCTCTCTCTCTATTGGGAGTGACTCACATGAGAGGGTGTGAGTAGGGGAGTAAATGAGCCGAGGTAGTTCGCGAGGCTTATCATAAACCTCAAAAAATTCGGCTCGCTATAAGCTTGAGCCGAGTTGAGCCGGCTCGTTTAGCTTATCAAGTCAAGCCCGAGCCTAGTAAAGCTCGAGCTCATAGGATCGCGAGCCTAAACGAGGTTAAGCGAACCTTGTTTAATATATTTACTTAAATATTATCTAATAAAGCCACATTGGTGTCTAAATAAGCCAAACCTAAGTTTAAACAAGCTCAAATGAGCATATGTTGAGCTTAAATGAGACAAAATATTACAAGCTTAATTCGAGCTCACCGAGCTTAGATCGAGCTTAGATAGAGCCGGACCCGAGCTTTTGGCAAGCGGAGTTTGAGCCTGGACTTTCAAAGCTTGGCAAGCTTTGAATCGAGCCCGAGCCGAGCCTGAGCGAAGCTTAATGCTAAGAAGCCGAGCCTTGAGCTTAGCAGGCTCGCTTGGCTCAAATACACCCCTAGGTGTGAGATAGGAGAAGTAAAATAGTGATAATTGGATCTAAATCTTGACTCTAATGGTTATTATTTTCTCATCTTATCTTTCACCCTCTCATAAAAGTCATGCCATACATTTGGTTAAAATGAGAGAAATGGGTGATGTCATCTGAGAGAAAGCTGATATCAGTCAAATGTCGGGTTCAAAATTCACTATCACACTCTTATCTTCTCACTTAAGTCATCCCTATATATATATATACACGCACTTTCAGAGATTGTAAAGAGAGACTCTCTCGAAACTTCCCATAAATCTCATTCCGAGTCAAGGTGAGATTCGATCCTAAATCTTGGCTCTCAAGTACCACTCGCTAGTGATTTTGCTAGCTAAACTATAATTTTAACAATATATACAAGCAATATCAGTATTTGCTAAAACAAAAAACTTATCGAACTCTAAAAGAAAATTATACGACGTTCTAGATGTTGAGTAAACTTTTTTTTTTTCCGGTCAAAGAGTAAACTTTTAAAACATAAGTATCTTACTACATATATTAAAATAATATAATATTTTAATAAAAAAATACTACATATACCTAATTTATACACTTAAAAATAATATCAGTTAGTTAACTTGTCACTCTACTAATAATCTATATAAATACTTAAATTAAATAAAAATTATCAAATAGGTACTACAACTTTATCATCTAAGTACTCTATACAATATACTGCTATGAGATTTTAACATTTATCTGTTAAATTCTCTAAAATTTTTAAAAATTTTATCAATCAGGTACCATTTACAAAAATTCTATAGATTTTTATTGAAAATTGCTAACGTGTAGCATAATTATAGCAATGTCTAGGTGTCTTCTATGTTATGATTTTTTGCCATAAAATGCTAACATGATACTATATTTTGCTAATAGCCGAATATTCTCTGTCGTAATCCGGTAACTTTTTTTAGTAATCTATTGGATATTCGTTCAAGACATTGAAATAGCTCATATAAAATGTTGTAACTATGTACCACAATAATATTTGAGAAAGTATCACTTAAGTATCCTAAGGTTTAAACATATTTATTACTTAGATACCCTGAAATTTCAATATATATAACGGAGTACCCTAAGGTTTGAATAATTTATCATTTATGTATCCTATGTCAGAATTTTATGAATTTTTGTAAAAATCTTATCAATTTTATACATATGATAATGTGTTAATCTAATGTTAATATTTTCATCAAAAATTCAACAGATAGTGATAAAATTCACAAAATATTGATGCAAATTACTTAAAGATTATCACAATTGTATGTCATTCTCACATTTTCGGCAAAAATCATTAAACTCTAATGAAGACACTAATATATTTTTGAAATTATGTTCAATTTTAGTTATTTTTAACAAAAATCTATCAAATTTTTGACAAAAAGGTATTTGATTGGTAAAATTTTAAAATTTTAGGGTACCTAAGTAATAAAATGCCTAAAACTCAAGGTACCTCGTTGTGTATATTGAAATATAAGGTTATCTAAATGATAAATGCTCAAACCTCAGAGTACCTAAGCAATAATTTTCCTTAATATTTTATGTAAAGTTGATTAGATTTTGGCAAAAATTCACCAATAGGATACCTAATTGGTTGTGATCTTTTTCGTTTAATTATCAAAAAAAAAAAAAAAACTAAGTGATAAAATTTTAAAATCTCATATTTTTTTCGATAGGTTAATACAATCCCAAGAAAGTACGAAAGTGCAAGGCAGAGATCGAAGACAAACCAAAAACTCAAAACACCCAGGCAATAAACTACCCACAATCGGACATCAAAACTAACGAACGCCTATAAAAGGGCAAGCCTAACGCTAAAGATACCAAAAATAAGCACCAAAACACCCTGAAAATGAGATACCTCCAAAAAAAACACACCCAATAAGCCCTACTCCAATGACAAACAAAATGACCAGGCTAAGGAAGGCCAAAACACCCGAGGCAGACCCCAACAAGACGACGACGACAATGATTTACAAGGACAAACCAGAACAGACGCTTAATACACTTTAATAAGATACCTTATTTTCAGGATACCTTATATATTAAAATATTAAAATATCTAGATAATAAATATTCAAACCATAGAACAACAACAACAACAGACCTAGTGCCTCAAGGACTCCCGCCAAAGTGGGGTCGAGGAGTGGATGTACGCAGCCTTACCCCTTCAGGGTGCAACCTTACCGAGAGACTATTTTCGAGGACTCCCCAATCTTATAGGGTTAGCACACGAGGACTTTCCAGGAGGTCACCCATCCTGGTACTACTCTTGCTCAAGCACATTTAACTTCGAAGTTCTAATGATATCCGGTACATTAGTGTCCGATAAATGAACCCTTCAAAACACAGCCTCTCTTTAGGGTAGCCCCCCGAAGGGGGAAGGCTGCGTACATATACCCCCCAGATCCTGCTTTTGCGGGAGCCCTTGAAGGCACTAAGTTTGTTGTTATTATTGTATGTTTTATTTTGTTCTTGCCTCCATATGTCACCCCTACTCTTTCCACGTGGCACTCCCCTCTCCTCTATATAAATCTCCCCCCTCCCCACCAATTCACATCACAAAAAAAAAATCTCACCTTTAAATCATTTCAACTCAAAATTCTCTTCTCTCTCGCAACTTTAATGGCTTCGAAAAATGCAAAAGTGTTAGAATTTATTGAGGAGGTGACGAAAAATTGTGCGGCGGTGCAGGCTGCAGTGCTAGCAGAGATTCTCGCCAAAAATTCTAACACAGAGTATCTAAAACGATTTAAGGCTATGGGGGGGCCATGGACTGCAGAGGAGTTTAGAAAGAGAGTCCCGGTAGTGGTGTACGAGGATATAAAAGGGGATATACAGCGCATTGCTAACGGGGATTTTTCTCCTATTCTTTGTTCTCAGCCTATATCTGAGTTCCTCACTAGGTACGTAATTTTTTTTTTAGTTCATAAACTTTATTTCCTCGTAAAATTTAAGCTAATGAGTAAGGTCTAACAACGGTTTTATATTCTAACACAACGGTTAGGGTAAAGAATTTTTTTTTTATACGATATCCTGTTTCCGAGGTATATGTCATATGATGTTATCAGTTTTAACCTTTTCTTTGGTTGTACTATGTCACTTTCCATCGTATGACATCACTTTTTTTTTGTAAAATTAGGTTAATGAGTCAGCACTCAAGGTCTACTAAATTTTTTTTTCACTATAATCAAAAGAGGAAATAATTCAAACTCAAAGTCTATAACTAAAAAAATAACTACATAATTGATTTTTTCTTGTGATATATTTTTTTCTTTTTGGATATTTTTTTTTTTTTTTTTTGTAATTAGCAAGGGAAAGCTCCGGATACAAAAGTCGGCATATTCGAAGAAAACTAATTGTTTGTAAGATATAAGTTGAAGAAAAATGAATAATTTTATACTTTAATATGCAGCTCGGGAACATCGGAAGGGGAGAGGAAGCTGATGCCAACCATAGCAGAAGAGTGGGACAGGAGGCAGCTGCTTTACAGTCTTCTCATGCCTGTCATGAACTTGTTCGTCTTCTTTTTACTTAATTATTTTTTTAAAGATCATTTTCAGAACAACAACGCCCTAATAAAGGCCTTTAATTAACGACTAGAAAGAGAAAACGAGTCTTTAATCAAGTTGAGGGGTGGATAGCCTTAGGCCTTATTTGGTTGTCATATAAATTGAATTCTCATACAAAGTTGTATTTCTCTAAAATTTATTTCCTACATTTCGAAGGATCTGAAAGTTGCTAAATAATTTCTACTTCCTGTATTCTGCCAGCCAAACAAGAGCCAAAATCTGTATTTCATATGAATTTTTATTTTCCATGTCTACCTTGTGCATACCAAACGAGACCTTAATCATACATCAAGCCTGACAACTCTTTTTTACTTTCTTAATATGGATATTATAATTTATGTAGTGAGTTATATATATAAATTCCCATCATGAGGGTGTTTCAGTTGGTGGCGTCTCTTACCTATGTGGTCATCACTCAGGGGTCAGGAGTTCTGGACAGGGGTTGGTTGGGGCAACCCAATCCTTCGTCACTGAAAATTATATATATAAATTGCATACTAAATAAGTTTTGCATGGACAGTGATTGAAGTCAAAATTCAAGGTTCATTTTAATAGGGTCGTCATGCATAGTATATACAAACATGAATACAATATGTTTGGGAAATTGGTATAAGTGTGTTTCGTTTAGCTCTCCGTATTTGTTAGTGTGGGTATAGACGTCTCCATTTTTGGGGTATAATATCTGGTTGGCGTGCTTGAGGTGTCTAAGGGATCCGAGGTCTATTGTTCTGTATTTTTTCCGGTCTTGTGAGCTTTCTCGGGTTCCTCTTTGATGTGTACGTCGATTTTGTACCGAGACCAATCTCTCTAAATTATCGAAAAAATATATATTTCAATGGACCACTTTGGGTTTTTTTTTTTTGGCTTTTGTAAAGATTACGGAAAGGGACGTTTGCTTTTAAAGGCTTTTGTTTAAATTAAAATGTGACCTTTTGACCCTAGTTTAGTTCTTTATATATTTATAATAGATCAATATTATTATTATCAGGATAAAATTATCATATTTAAAATAAGATTTTAATTTTTAAGATAATTTATAACTCTTATTGTTTATAAGTTACATCATTACTCAATTAATAATAATTCCTTAATAATATATGTGCAACAAATTACACATAATTAGTATCATAAAGTTTAATTTATTAATTTTTTTTAATTTATAAATTTTGTGAAATATTTTTTTAGTTTAAAAGTTATTACTTTTATTTAATAAAATAGTTTGACCCACATGCGTAAGTGTAAAAGAGGCCCTTCTTGCAACTCGTTTTCTTTAGAAGTGTTGCGATTTGTTTGTAGAATGTGGGAAATAACAAGATGGCGGAGTTAGCAACAAAGAGTGATAAATTTTACACTATTTTCTAATATTATTCGGATTATTTATTAAATATATATAACTTTAAAAATAAATAATCATTTCATACACAACTTTAATGTATTATATATATACATATATATGTATGTATATAAAATAGACGGTTAAAATTTGTTAAACATTAAAAAAAAAAATTTATGACCCATACTCCTCTATGGAGTAGAAAGAAAGAAAGGGTAATATATTTGGGCGATGCATGCACACTGATGCATGCCATAAAATCGGAAGTAAAAGCATCTCTCAATTATAATCAAGTATACAATATCTTAAAATAATATTATTTCAGATAAAATAATATAATGTTTACTATGTTTGAGCAACATTTATTTTGAAAAAGAATAATAAAAAGACACAATATTTACTATATATATATATATATATATATATATATATATATCAAAAAATAATATATTTCGATAGAAAAACAAGAATAATGCATACAACTTTAGAAATAACATTTTTTATAAATATTGTTATATTATTATCATAGATATAGTAAGTATTATAATTATTTTTTTTTTGTTTTTGAAGTATGAAATAAAATACCATTTAAAATATTTTTAAAATTAATAGAATGAGAAGTCAACAGTAAAGTTTTATGTTTTTCCGTAGCGGGAAGTGACAAAACTGTGACAATTTGACATGCATAGGTGCATCATGGTCTAGTTGTGTTTATCTAGAAAAAAAAAAATTATTATCAAAATAATAATATAATTTTTAAATAATAAGAGCAATAAAATTAATTAAAAACTAGGACTTTATTCTAACAATAATAATTTTACTTTGATAATAATTTTATCCTAATAATAATAATAATAATAATAATAATAATATTATTATTATTATTATTATTATTATTATTATTATTATTGTAATGATGACAATGAAATTTTTTTTGCCAAAATGATGACGAAATTTGTCAATAAAATATTATAATATTTTGAGTAATTATTATTAAATATTTAAATTATAATATTTTAATATATATAATAAAATATTCTAAACTTTTGAAATTTTCTCCTCTATATACCTTCCACTAGATACCGGTGAAGTTTTGTGAAAATCTAATAGAATTTTGCTAGAAAACACTGAAATGACACATAACTTCAACAATATATGTGTCCCATATCGACCTTTTGTGCAAATATTTCACATATTCGACAGAAATTAACAAAACTTTCAGCGTAAGTACCTACATATATGTTATTGGATTCCAAAACAGGGCTTATAATATATTGTCCAAAATATATTCTAAGTCAATATTTTTCAGCAAAAATCAATGTATTTTAATTGAGGATATCTAAGTAATAAAAATTTAAAAGTTCTCGCATGATCTCTTATTACAATATTTTGGAAAAATGGACTATTTAATTGATAAAATAATAAATTTCAAATTTCTTGTATTATAAATTCGATAATAGTACCAAAAATTTCATATTCTTGTAATATAATTATTTATTTCAAATTAAAACTAAGACTAGATGTTCTACTTTGGTACTACCTTAATACCACTACAAAAAAATTGCCAATTATAGTTTAAAAAATAGTTTTCTATCCATAAAAAAAGCATCTTAATAATATCATGATTATTTTTTTGCATTTTAAGAATACAACAATAACGAACCCAATGTCTCAAGGGCTCTCGCATAAGCGGGGTCTGGGAAGGGTGGATGTACACAGCCTTACCCCTTTAGGGTGTAACCCTGCCGAGAGGCTATTTCCGAGAACCTCCAACCTTATAGGGTTGACAACACTAGAACTTCTTAGGAGGTCACCCATCCTAGTACTACTTTCGCCTAAGCACGCTTAACTTCGGACTTCCCATGAGGACTTCTTGTATTTTAATAATATCGTGATTATTTTCTTTTTGGTTTAAGTGTCAAGAAGTCAACTTTTCGAACAGTATTCGTGATATGTCTTCTTATTTAGACCGAAAGACTTGGCTTGATTTTTGAGCTCAAATCAAGCCAAACTGGCTATTTAGCTAAATCAGTCAATCCAAAGCTTGGTAAAGCATTAGCATGGTGGCCTGTGAGTCCAAATAAGCAAATCCTGAGGCAGGTTACCAGTGCGAATGTGCCCGATCAATCTACATTTGGCCTAGATGAGTCCAGTTTGAGCCTAGTTCATTTGAAACAAGGCTAGATCAAGCTTAATAATTAAGCTTAAACAAAGGAACTTATACCAAAAGTTGTCGAATTGGGTTCGATCTTAACCGTGATGGGCTCAAGCTAAGAAAATTATTGCAAGTCCATCCACAACCTAATGGGCTCGAGCTAAATTTATCTCATTCATACCTCTAAAAGTTTTGAAAATTTATGAATCCGAGAACCATTAATAATTTTACATTAACAATTTTATAAACAAAAAAAAAAAGTCACAATATTCAAAGAAACAATTCTAAACGTCTATGTCTTCCTTTGCTTTTTGCTTGACAGGTACGTTCCAGGTTTGGATCAAGGTAAGGCACTATATTTCCTTTTTGTAAAAGCAGAGTCGAAGACCCCTGGTGGACTAGTGGCCCGACCCGTTTTGACCGGATACTACAAAAACCGACACTTCAAAAACCGCTCTTATGACCCGTTTAACGTCTACACAAGCCCGAATGAAGCCATCCTTTGCCCCGACGCATTCCAAAGCATGTATGTGCAAATGCTTTGTGGCCTCTACGACCGTCACGTCGTTCTCCGCGTTGGAGCAGTCTTTGCCTCTAGCCTCCTTCGCGCCATCCGCTTCCTCCGGCTCCATTACCGCCAACTTTGCCATGACATCTCTACTGGATCCCTCAGTTCGCGGATCACTGACCCTGCTTTACGGGCGTGTATGAGTAGGATCATGAGGCCTGACTTGGAACTGTCTGAGTTCATTAATCTTGTGTGTTCAAAAGAAGACTGGGAGGGAATTATTAAAAAGATATGGCCTAACACTAAGTACTTGGAGGTCATTGTGACTGGAGCCATGGCTCAATACATATCTACCTTGGACTACTACAGTGGTGGGCTCCCTAAAGCTTGCGTTATGTATGCGTCATCTGAGTGTTATTTCGGGCTCAACTTGAAGCCACTGAGCCCACCCAACGAGGTATCCTACACCATCATGCCCAACATGGGTTACTTTGAGTTCATCCCTCTCGATCCATCAGGCCAAGACTCAAATTCCCAACCTGTAGGCTTGGCAGAGGTGGAAGTGGGTCGTGAATATGAGCTCGTAGTCACAACAAGAGCTGGACTATACAGATACCGGGTAGGAGACGTGCTCCGAGTCACCGGATTCCACAACGCTGCCCCACAGTTTCGGTTCATTCGAAGGCGAAACGTCCTCCTCAGCATCGACTCAGACAAAACCGACGAGGCACAACTCCAGCGTGCCGTGGACCGAGCCTCACTCCTATTGCTCGGCTTCAAAACAAGCGTGGTTGAGTACACCAGTTACGCTGACACCAAGACCATTCCTGGCCATTACGTCATATATTGGGAACTAATGTCAAAGGACCCAACCAATACACCGAGTCACGAGGTCTTAGACCAGTGTTGCTTGGCAATGGAAGAAGAGCTCAACTCGGTATACCGACAAGGCCGAGTGGCAGATGGGTCGATCGGGCCGCTCGAGATTAGGGTGGTCAAGAGTGGGACATTTGAGGAGCTAATGGACTATGCCATTTCTAAAGGGTCATCTATAAATCAGTATAAGGTGCCAAGGTGTGTCACCTCAGTGCCAATTGTGGAGTTATTGGACTCTAGGGTGGTCTCGGCCCATTTCAGCCCATCTCCTCCGCACTGGACTCGCCCATGAAGCCCATTATGAAGTTTTATAAATATTAATAAGTTTAATTATGAGAATAAAGTAGTTTAAAATGGTGCAAACTTTCAAGTGTATCTTTGTATGTTCTTTTATTTCATTAATTTAGTTAGTATTTCTTGTTTCGCTTGCAATAATCTCTTACCTAGTCTTATCCCATGGGCTGCAAATGAGCCGAGCTGAGCTGAGCCGAGCCGAATCACGACTAGCTCGGCTCAACTCAGCTCATTAACTAAATGAGACCGGCTCGGTATCAATATCAATCGAATCATATATTCGTGCTCGGCTCGGCTCTGCTGATAAATAAATTAGGCTGGCTTAGTATAGGCATCATTCAGGCTTGATTATTTGGTGAACTTACTTGTCGAGCTTTATAGACCCATTTACATGTCGGTTCATTGTGTTCATTTACTATGCTCGTTAAGCTCGTTGATCAGGGAGGAGTCGAGAAAAAGCTAACCAAATAATAAAGTGAAAATAAACAATAAACAAGAGCTAGGGATGATAAGAGTACCAAAAAATCGAGCTCTATAAGAAAAGAAGAACTTGAACTGTGCTCATCCTTCGAACCGACTCACTGGGCTCTGTCTTTTTCCTTTTTTTATTATTTCTCCTCTCTCTCTGTTTCTCTCTATTTTAGTGGGGTCAAGGTCTAAAAGATCAAACCCTAAGAGACATTTAAATACCTAAACAAAAACATATAATAATAATGATGGAGGAAGCGCCACATAGCGCAATCCAGACATGTGAGCCGATAAACGACCCAGCTCATAAACCCATAAACGAGATCGCTTATGAGTCAATAAACAAGCCGGCTTGTGAGCCTTTCAAGCAGAGTCGGCCTCCGTTTGATTTGGCTTATTTGTTTAAACAAGCCGCCCTTAAACGAGTCGAGCCGGCTTAGACGAATCCAAGCCAAGCCTTTAACGAGCCGAGTCAAATTAGCTCGCGAGCCGACTTGGCTCATTGGCAGCCCAACATGCGATGTATGAAAGGCGATAATATTTATAATTTCATTTTCAATGGTATTAATTTCTCAAATTTAATACTTCAATACTAGTCTTACCCCGTACGATGTATGAAAGATGTTTACATTTTAATTTCACTTTCAATGGTGTAATGTGTGCATGCGCGCATATATATATTAACGATATTGTTGGAGCAAAATTATTACCTCTAGAGTAAGATTGTAGTTTTTAAGACAATTTTGTGACTATTATTATTTGTAAGTCACATAATTATTTTGACAATAACAATATTTGTCCTAACATAGAAACTATATATATATACATCACTCATTTAGTTGCTTACATTATCTCTCTCACATAACTCATTCTTCTCTTCAACGAATACGTAATTCAGAATTCACAATCTCACTCTCATATATTAATATTAAATTAGCTTTATGAATATTGGTAACTCTTATTGTAGTTAAATTATTACTTTGTCACTAAATTTTTTTCTTTGATACTAACAACATGATGGCGTTTTTATGAGAGGGTGAGAGGAGCGAATTCTGGCCCTCTAATATAATGAATAATCAAGATTTATTGGACATTAGAAAAAATAACTTACAGCTAAGATTTGTTGAGTATTAAAAAAAAAAATTATTTCCCTTCCTTATCTCTTATTTCTTTCTACCCTATGAAGTGGAAGCAGTAAATCTTGACCGTCCATTATAATAGAGGGATAGGATTTACCCTTCTCATGCTCCCACTCTCTTATAAAAATGCCAGTTATTAACAATAATATATATATATATATTTAAACATTAATGATCTTTTAACCAATGGACATTCCGATAGTTACGTTTAGAGAGAGCAATTCCGCTTGCGAGCCGCTTGCAAAAATCACACTTCACCTTCTTACGCAGGGTCTCTCTCTCTCTCTCTCTCTCTCTCTCTCTCTCTCTCTCCGTCGCATCCGCCGCCGGTAACCATCGAGAGTGGCCGGAGAACCGCCCGAGCTACCGGTAATGGCGCTGGGAAATCTCCGATTCGCTGCCACCGCTTTCTTCCTCTCCTTCATTCAATTGACTTTTTCCTCCGATCCTGCCGTTATCCTCCGCCCTGGTCAACGCTCGCCTATGATTCTACCTCTCCTTCTCTCTCCTCCAAATTCTTCTAGAATCTTCGCCGCCGATCTCCTCCGCCGCCGTCGTCTTGGAGGATCGGAGAATCGCGGTCCGAATGCTCGTATGAGGCTCTTTGATGATCTCCTCACCAACGGGTAAATTCTGTTCTTGTTAAGGATCCCACGTAGAGTTGTGAAAGAGAATAAATAATTGGATAAGACTAGTGAGTTACTTTATTTAATGTCAATTGATTTTAGAATGGATCCCACCTGGGCTTGATCTTACGTATGCCAATTCCGTGAGTCAGACCTAAAGGTCCAGTGAAATTTAACAGATTCGCAAATTATGATCTGATTTATCAGTTTGGGTATTGATTGAATTCGGATGTTTTCCATACAGATTTTGTGTTCTGTCTGATTGATTGATTAATTCAGTTTGTTTCTAGCGGCGATCTAGAAAATTTGTTCAATGAGGGCACTTTTGAACTATGGTTGTAGTAATACTTATGAGTATGTAAGTGGAATACATATTAAATGTGATGTTATTATGTGTTATTTCTGACCTATAAAAGCTTGTATCTTTAGCAAGTATAGAAATAGGAGCAAAAAGATTTAGGAATATTATGAAAAAGATTGGGGACAATTAAGTGTTTTACATGTATTTTTCTAAAAATTCGTTGGGGGCGCTTTGCCCAATTCTTGTTAAGGATTTTCCTATCTTTGTTTCTGTCAAAGAACCAAAGTTCAAAATTTTAAGTTAATGGATAAAGGCCTAAGATTTGTTTTATACTCTAACATGTCTCCTTATGTAAATGCCTTGGACCATAAAGTGTGGATTTTATATAGACGGGCCTCTTGCCTTGTGCTTAAATTATGTTAATATTAAAAACATAATTTTTTGGATTCGAATGTATGACCCCTTACTAAGTAAGGCTCTAATACCATGTCAAAGGTTTAATTATCTGAAAAGTTTAAGCTGATGGGTGAAAGTTTGAGATTAGTTTTATACTCTTAACAATTCTTGCTGGAATTTGAATTTTAGGTATTATACTACTAGAATTTGGATTGGGACGCCGCCGCAGGAGTTTGCTCTAATTGTAGATACGGGAAGTACAGTCACGTATGTGCCGTGCTCTACGTGTGAGCAGTGTGGCAACCACCAGGTTTGTACTTTGCAGTCTCATGATTTGGTTTTCTGGTGTTATTTGTAAATTGAATTGATTTTGCATTTGTCGAGTTTAATTGAACTGTTTGAGGCTGTTGAATGAGCTGAGATTTGGATAGTCATTGAATCGGAGTCATTAGGTTTCGGGTTTTATGGTTTGCAATTTTGTATTTTTATGTTTTCGGTTTTAAGGTGCCATTTATTGATTTATGTCCGAGTATGGCATATCTCGTGCTAGTGAGGCTTTGGTCTTGTAATAGAACACAATCGAGATTGAGATCCGAGGAAAAAGCGTCCTAATTTCAAAAATCCTCGTTCCTACTTACCTACCTAGAAAATATTGAATATTTCTTAGCATGTAGTGAAATGAATTAATCGGAATTTTGTACAGAGACGTACAACTTAATGCCACTAGTTTCCTTAGTATTAATGAGCCTGTGCTGGATCTGCGGAAGTCATCCCTATTCATTGTTATATTGATTAATTAAAGGATCCAACCCCTCAAGCTGCTGTTATTGATTGAGGTGATGGCATGTGCTCAAACTCTAGTTGTGGGTATCTATGCAGATTATAGATTTGGCTGGTTATATTGGCGAACTGTTGATTTATGAGGAGCATGAATGAGGAAAACAAGTTTGGATTCTTTGTCCATTGTCTTCATGAGAACGCTTTGGGAGGTTAAATGAATAAGAAGATATTAAATAACCCTTGAGAAAATTCCAGACCTTTACCCCCTTTTTTCTGCACAAGACCAATATAACCTTGATTTGTTTTTAGCAAATTTAGAGGTTAGGGTCTAGATTGAAGTACGTGTGCTTCAACAAGGCTCCTCAATGGCGAAGTTATGACCAACAGTAGGTGGGGGCAATAATAAATTATTCAGTATGCTTTCAGTAAATATACAATATAATTAAAGGAATTTTGGTATTCCAACGTGGCAATTGGCCACACTCACACTAATGTGGTTCCACCACTATCCTTGAAGTACTACCAGGTACCATTAGCTTGGATCAATTATTCAAGTTGTAGAAAAGAAAATGGATGTCCATAGAGTGTTTTGAATAGATAAATGATGGCGTGCTTTGTAATTTCAAAATGCAAATAAGAATTTTGTGTAACTGTTATAGAAGAGTCTGTCTATTGATTTTCAGAGCATTGAGCACTGGAAGACAACGTATTCAAATAGGCTATATTGACTTGGAGGTTCCAAAGCCCTATTTCTGCTAATATTCATTGAAGGCTTCACTCTACTATCCAGTTTCCTGTGGGTCCATGTGTACATCCTCTCATTTGCTGGATTTTTCTGTGTGATATTGCATTTGAATGTGTCTTGACCGATATTATGGATCCTTCTCTTTCAGGCTTTCATCTTTCTTTTATAAGCCAGATTTGATCATGGAGGAAACCTTTCATTAAGTTTTTATGTGTTGAAACTGAAGTGAATCAGTACGATACTGTAAAGCAAGCAAACAATGCATTGAAATGAGCTATATTTGCTTATGTAGAATATAAGGGTAAAATCAATAAGAAGGTAAGGGGTAGCGAGCGAGAAATAAGAGTGGGAAAAAAATCTGTTGGCTTCATATTTCTCTTGGGATTTGGGGAGGTGGTTCCATGTTGCCAGGTTCGCATAGTGATACTTCTGGCTTTTATGTGGGTATGCTTTGTTTTGGGACCATATAATATTTCCCAGAAATCCTTTTACATTGTGATGCTTGTTGGTTTGTTCAAAACCTCTCTTCATATTTGAATGTATATATGCATGTGAAAGCACGAGAATATATAAGTTAATAGCTCCTTTATCTGACAGCCACGGGCCCATTGCTGTGGTTGCATGTTTCTTGAGGATAAAACTCTATGAGACTAATGATCTTCGGTACTTAGTGTCCAGTTGTGTTCTATGAATTTTTCTGTTTGGGTTTGAGATCGAAGTTCATTTGTGTTTCTATGGGCAGCGCCTTAGTTCCTTGCATGCATTCTTTCCCTGTTACATTCTTCTTTCTTCTAATGACCTTACTTGCAGGACCCCAAGTTCCAGCCAAATCTCTCAAGCACCTACAAGCCTGTAAAATGTAATCCAGGCTGCACATGTGACCCTGAGAATGTTCAGTGCACCTATGAGAGACAATATGCTGAAATGAGCTCTAGCAGTGGTGTCCTTGGTGAGGATATCATATCTTTTGGAAATCAAAGCGAACTGAAACCCCAACGAGCTAATTTTGGTTGCGAAAATTCAGAAACTGGTGACCTTTATAGCCAGCATGCTGATGGTATTATGGGTCTGGGCCGTGGTGATCTCAGCATTGTTGATCAACTGGTTGATAAAGGTGTGATTAATAGTTCTTTCTCGCTTTGTTATGGTGGAATGGATGTCGGTGGTGGTGCTATGGTCCTTGGTGAAATCTCTACTCCTTCTGACATGGTGTTCAGCAAGTCAGACCCAGATCGCAGGTACAATTTGGGAAGAGTTCTGTTATCTGTTAAAACCTCAGTGAATTTCCTAACAAACATATCTGGTACATCTGACACATATACTCTAGTTTCGGGATGGCAACAGTCCATATTACAATATCGAGCTGAAGGAGATTTTTGTTGCTGGGAAGCGGTTGCCTGTAAACCCAAGTGTTTTTGATGGAAAGCATGGAACTGTCTTGGATAGTGGTACAACATATGCATATCTACCAGAAGCAGCATTTGTCGCGTTTAAAGATGCTGTAAGATTCTGTATCCAACATTTCCTACATCTCTTCAATCACGAAAGTCTTAACCGCTGGTTGTTTGGACAGAAAGAGAAAGACAAAGGACTCCACAACGTATTTCATTTGATGTAGTCTTTTCTTGGCTAAGTGTCTCGTATTGAGAACGGTGTTCAAAGTTCTAACTTTTGGGTATTGACATTGAATTTACATTTGGTTCTGAAGCTAGGGTTAGTCTACTAACAATAGGCTTAAACTACAGGAGACCTGGTGATTTATTGTGTGTTAGTATATTTATAAAGAAGCCAGAGATAAAAGACCCTTAAAAAAAGACCCTTCAATGTGGAGGTGATCATGACTTTCTCTATGTACTTCACAGAAGGGAATGGGTCGGAGTTAAATTGGCTGTTAAATGGAAGGGTCCATTGCTGGGCATCAGACCATGAGGAGAATGCAAAAATAATGAACAGTACTGGTTTGGTGATGAAACTTTATACGAGTAGCTGAAAAACTTGAGACAGATTTTGCAGTCGTATGCAAACTAGGAGTAAAAGGCTAGGAGCACTTTTTCTAAAATGTAGAAGGGTTACTAGTCCTTTTGGAACCCTGTGGGCATCCACTTTATGTGTCAGAGCCAATGAGGCCTTGGTCTAGTGGGGCAACATTTAGACACCATACAAAAAGTTGTTGGTTCAAATCTCCTTCTCTAGGATGACTTTCCATTGATATCAATGTCTCGCCTAATCTGTCGATGTTTATGCTTGCTTACTCTACACCATGTTGTCTTTAGAAGAATCTCATTTAATGTACTCAAACACCACATCGGTTTTCTCCCTGTAGCTGTGTCTTCTGGACAGCACTTGTCTACCTAACCTAATGCTTTGTTTCTCTGAAATATGAAGAAGATCCCTCATCTATCTATTCTCCAAGCCATGGAAACTCTTGTCCTGAACAAGATAATAACTGAAAGGGAATCTATCACTTATTTATCCTGCGGTTTGAGCATAAGTATTCTTTGTCAAAATGTCATGATTAATCCCAACAAATGTTGACACGATGACACATTATTTAGACATATTAATGTATCTTTCATTAGAATCCGTTAAATTTTTTTTATCAATTTTTACTAAATATATATATATATATGTACCACATTAGCGTTTTCTTGTGAAAATTGGTTGGGTTCTAACAAAAAAATCACTGGATTTCGACATAGGATTATTGGATGATAAAATTTTGAAACCTTACAGTACCATATTGTATATATTGAAATATTAGCGTACTTAGGTGATAAATTCTCAAATTTGGGGTGCCTAACTGATAAATTTCTAACTAAAAGAAATGGTGGACAAACAAGATTAGACATGACTGGATCTGTGATTCTTCTGGATGATGTAACACTAACATTCTCCACCCCTTCTCCAAGTGTAGTTCAATGCATGTTATGGCTGGTATTTCTGATCAAATGCTTAAAGTTTCTGTGGCTTCATGTTCACTTTCTATCTTTTCTGTTAGTTTATGGTAATTATCGTATAGACCCCTTGAGCTATTGCTTGAAATCAAAGTGACCTCAATTTTTAATTTCATCACACCCACCCCAAACCATTATCAAGTAAACCCTCTAATGTTAGTTGGTGCAATTTTTGGACTCTATCAATGACCCACATCATGTAAATAAATGTGACGTGGTGTACAGGTCTGACTTATACTAGTTAAGTGATGTGCACCTGATTTTTGCACTGAAAGGGTCGGAAACTTGGACAAAATTGCAATAAGGGGTCTAGTTGATAGAAATTAGTGGTCTCAAGGGCGTGGTTGATGAAATTAAAAGTTGAGGACGTCTCTTTATTTCAGACAATAGTTGAAGGGATCTCTCTGATTATTATCTTAGTAGATCTCTTAGTGGCTCTGATGGTTCCTATGTCCACGCAGATCATGAACGAACTTCATGACCTTCGGCAAATCCGTGGTCCTGATCCAAATTATAATGATATTTGCTTTTCTGGTGCTTCAAGGTAATTTCTGTTATTGACCAACACAAACTAAGAGTGATTTTATGAATGTGTTCCATTTGTGCATTCTTTTTATGTTTCTGTTTTTTGTTTCCTGCAGCAATGTTTCAGAACTCTCAAAAATGTTTCCGGCAATTGATATGGCATTTGGCAATGGTCAGAAATACTCACTATCGCCCGAAAACTATTTGTTCCGGGTAATCTTATGATCCTTTAAACATATTCTATGCATCTGAAAGTAACATGGAGTTTAATCTTTTCATTAATTGGATCAAGAAGGTTCTTGTTCGTGCTATTCTGTGATATGAAATTAAATCGTAGTTCGCACTTGCAGTACTGGAAATTTCGTAATGGGTTGCAAAAATAGCATTCAAGTATTCTATAAAGGGAACATTTGTTGCTTTTAAACCTTATATTTGTGAAAATTTGTATGAGTAGCCATACAATCATAAATATATCACCCGTTTGCCATGGAAATACATATATGAATACCTTTTGATAAATAAAATCCAATATGTAATGAATTATGGAGGTTATTTCAAAAGTTCCTTTACGTAAAGGACAACAGAATAACAACTAGCTGAACAGCCATTATGTTCATGGCCTTTTTTGATTCTATATTCTGCTGCATTGTCTATGCTAGAGTCTTCTGCTCTTGATTTAGATTTGCTCTGATTTTCCTTACAGCATTCTAAGGTACCTGGTGCATTCTGCCTCGGGATCTTCCAGAACACAGATCCTACTACTCTTTTAGGAGGTATAATGAAAGCTTACCTAACTTAAAAGTCTTCTGATTATTTGCTTCCATGTTTGTTTTTCCTCTTCATGTTATGTCACTTTAACGTACCCATGGTATTTTTCACATAGGTATCCTTGTACGTAATACTCTTGTGACATACGATCGCGAGAACTCAAAAATTGGGTTTTGGAAGACTAATTGTTCGGAGTTATGGAAGAGACTTCATATGTCTGCCGCTCCAGAAGTGCCTCCCAGTGGAGGGTCAAATTCAACTGTGGGGTCAACACCTGTGTCAGCTCCCAGTGAGCCATCAGGCAATAATGATCTACCAGGTATTGGGTGAAGAATTCGTATGTATAAAGTGTGGTCCTTTGTTCGACTCTCCATATTGCACTAAAGTATCCATGTTGGATATGAATTCTCAGAGCTTTGCAAGACACTTGGGCCTTTTAATATTATAGACCAAAATATTGATAAACCTTAGAAATAGTTGAGTCTAATATTTGACACATTGTATTTGACTCTCATACCCAAGGCATGATCATGGAGGTATAGGGGAGAAAGGATCATGATCTAGATTTATAATATTTGAAGATAATTGGAATTACTGTAATTTCTCTCTTATAATGTAAAGCAACATTCGCAGTGCCCCAAGGGCTTCCGCCTAAGAAGGGTTCGGGGGTGGATGTACGCAACCTTTCCCCTTCAGGGTGCTACCCTGAAGAGAGGCTGTTTCCGAGAACCCCCAACCTGAGGGGTGCAACACCAGGACTTTCCAAGAGGTCACCCATCTTGGTACTACTCTCTTATGATGTACTATTAGTTATAATTATTTTGGGATTAGAGCTTTTATTCTGTTAGTATTCAATTGTATATCTCTATAAATACTGATATGAGGGAACCTAAAGAAGATCACTATATATTTTGAATAAATGTATTTGATTGAATATTTAGGCACAGGGTTGTCTAAAGCTATTATAGATACTTAGTTTGTTGAGCATAGGGCTGTTCAACCGTCCTTCAACACACAGAATGTCTGGGTACACCAAGATGCTTACATTAAGTAGTATCTGTCTCTAAGTTCTACATTTGTTCCCTCATCTTTGTCTGTTGACCATGTTTTTTTGTCACTCTTGTTTTCTCAGGAAAACTTCAAATTGGAGTCATTACTTTCGACATGTCATTGAATATCAAATATTCAAACTTGAAGCCTCGCATTACCGAATTATCTGGGATAATTGCTAAAGATTTAGGAGTTGGCGACTCGCAGGTAATTTTAGTTGCAAAAAGATATCAAAAAGACAATATTTTAAATTTTCCGTTTACTTAAGGAAATAACCTCTTTTATTGCTTTTCAGGTTCATATTTTGAATTTTACAGCAAGTGGAAACAATTCCTTAACAACATGGGCCATACATCCTGAAGGGTCTGCCAAATATTTTTCGAATGCTACGGCCGTGGTAAACTTTCTTTCTTTACTAGATACATTAAAGGCCTGTTTCTCCAAGCTATGAAAAAAGTATTCTTTGGAAGCAATTTTGCAAAAGTACCTTTCTTTACTAGATATAGGGTTCATTTACCAGGCACTAAGGCACCGGATTCCATTATAACTCCGGAGTTAAGTGTGTTTGGGCGATAGTAGTATTAGAATGGGTGACCTTCTATGAAGTTCTCGTGTTGCCAACCCTATATAGTTGGGGGTCCTCGGAAACAGCCTCTCGGCAGGGTTACACCCTTAAGGGATAAGGCTGCGTACATCCACACCTCCCAGACCCCGCTTATGCGGGAGCCCTTGAGGCACTGGGTCTGTTGTTGTAGTAGTATCTTTGTAAAGATACTTTCAATTGGGGTACTTTTGTCGTAAACTTTTAGTTTTTCCTTCTATTATGGTTTAAAGGAGAAGCATTATTTTTTTGTGTATACTAAAAAGTAGAAAAACAGTTTGTACTTATTTAAAGACACTTTTCTTTTTAGACCAAACACTCTCAAATCCAAGAAAAAGAAACTAAAATGACACTTTTTTTTCTAGAAAAGAAGTTGGGTCAAATAAGCCTTAAGATGCCCGCACAGGGAACTAGATTTATTCTTCTGTTTGTCATTCTTTATGCAGCATATAATTTCTCGTTTATCTGAGCATCAAATTCAACTTCCTGATACGTTTGGAAAGTATCAGTTGGTTAATTGGAGTTTTCAGCGAGCAGAAAAACGGTAATCTTTTCTGTTGTTCAAGATGTCTTCTTTTTGATAATTTCCTCCATCCACACAACCATGGAATTATACACAGTTCGAGTTTTTGCATCGCAGTATCAGGGTGATCACCTTAGGGATTTTAAGGGCACGGGAGTGTGGGGTTTTAAGCCTCATATTAGCAAAAATATAGTCCATTAGGGACAAACCTAGTGGTGGAGTTCTCCGACTGCCAACGGCATGACCCGGGTTCGATCCCTACAAGGCTCAAAATGGTGTTCCCCTTTAAGGGGAATCTATGCCCCCCGGGCCTCTACCATTGATAAAAAGAAAAAAATTGCAAAAATATAACAAACAGTTGTATAATCATTGTCTTTTATGATAATTCTTAGATATGTGAATACATTTTAAAGTATCTTAATAAATAAAATAATTGTAAATACAATACCACATAACAGCTAATTGAGTGACAGTGAACTCAAAATCCTTTGTAATACGTAACAACTTTTATTTTATTCTATGTGTGCAACCTTGTCTCCATAATCAAACCAATCTTGCTATCAAGTTGAGCCGTTTAAATTACGATTGGACTATTTTCAAACTAATATTGATCGTAAACGAGCCCTTATCGATCCCCTACTGAGTCCTTATCCATCCCTTATGAAACTATTCATGGACGTCAATGATTCGATTATCCCTTTGTTCAAACTCATCTCATTAAACTTATCGAGTCTGCTCAAACCTGATTCTATAAGCTATCGAGCCCCCAAAAAAAGGACAAATGAGACTAATCAATTTTGAACATGAATAGTTCATCGAATATTTGGTTTGTTTACCTCCTAGTCCTCACTGAGGCCAGCCTTCATATGTGAGCACTCGCACCTTCATACCAAAAATAACAAAAAATTTCGTTCCAATCTTTATCCTATACTTCTTTACTTCTCACAATTGCTGACTCATCTGGGTGTACAAAACAGGACATGGTGGCAACAACACTACTTAATGATCATCATGGGCATAATCATCACTCTAATCCTGGGATTAACAGTTTATGGGATCTGGTTCATTTGGAAATTGCGACAGGAAACTGTGATTCCATACAAACCCGTCGATGCTGATAACATCATTCCGGAGCAGGAACTCCAGCCATTATGATCTCATTCATATTCGTCGTCGTCTTCTTCACTCAATGCCTTCTTTAGGTAAGATTTTTGAATTTTGCATGGATTATAGGTATAGAGAACAGATACATCATACATGATTTTATCGAAACTTGAGAGAGTTACTAGCAAATGGGAATGGGAAATGTTCTTGGATTGGATTTGCAATGATATGCAATTTGAAAGAGCATAAAGTGAGATTCAACATGTAGGTAGTATTTTGAATTTTGTGTATGGATATTGTAATACACAAGTATATCAATGGTTTTTCAATATTTACCGTATTCTGTTTGTAGTTTTTTTCCGTATGAAATTGTCTATTGTCATTTGTCAAAGGAGAGTGTAAGCTACGAATGACAGCTTAGGGAAACGAGGTTGGTGAGCTTCAAATTTGGGACATAGCTGAAAGGAGACTGAAATTTTACCATCCAAGCTCCATGTAATAGAGTTATTTGCTCTGTTGGTCCTCAATATGTAAGTCTGTTTGAATTGGTCCCTCGTTTTTCTTTTGTTTAAAATAGTAATAGTGTTCTTTAATGGAAATTTGGTCCCTTGTTTTTAAATTTTTACCTAGTATCGTTCGCAAGATGTGAGATTAATTTGATCATAAAATAAAGCATGGAAAACTATTTGAAAAAGAAAACAACGAGGCATAAATTAAATAGACTTACAAAAACTTGGGACTAACGGAGTAAATAACTCCCGCGCAATATGAAATCTTTTATTACTAGAGCAGTAGCTCGGCTCAAATACACTCCTAGCGACACATGTGTGGCTTTTCATAAATTTTGAATTTGCGTGGATCTTTTTGTGATAGGACTGACTCTGTAAATGAATCAAACATAAGAAGTGTACATTTTGAATAAATACAATTAAGCAATTCATCTACCTTTTAAAGTTTTAGATTGAGGCTGTAATTGGGCTCCCGAGCTTAAATGAACTTAGTTTTAATATTACAAGTCTGGATATGCCTAATCAAGGAAATTGGTCAAGCCTATTTGTAAATGAAAAAAGAAGAAGCTGGCAAAGAAAGGTAAAAGGGTTACAGACGCTGGTAAGATTCATGGTGCAAGACGTGCATGGGAGACCAGAAAAAGCTTGGCCTGAGCTTTGATGGCGATGAATCGGTTGTAATTGAATGCATTGCGTGATGAATTAGGGTATTGGTTGATATGTTTCCCTATTATCTTTAGCTCTAGTTTCGGTACACTGGATCTTCCCCTTTTCTTGGTCCATACTGTCAAGTGGTGGTCATAGTTTTATACTTACTGTTGGTTGTTTGTATTTGTTTTGTCCTATAATCCTCTCTTCCTAGTTGGTTGTATTTTTTTTTCCCCTCATCTTTGTTCTATTCCTCGTTTTGCTATGGGTTGAATTAGGTCTTGTTCATACAAGATGTCTGTTGTTTCACAACTTTGTCACTAATTATCAAAAAAACAAGTCAGAACCTAACTAAGCCATATCAAGATTAAATGAACCTAAACAAGAAACATCTAGATCGGAGCTCATCAAACTCGGTTTAGACTCACCTGCACCAAGCCATGTACGAACTTAAACAAGCCAAACTCCAGCTCCAAATTTTTAGCTTCTGTGAACTTTGACCCATCGTCAAATTTACACCCTGGGGCTTGTTTGACCAAGGTGAAAAATACTGCTCTTTTTAAGAATATTATTTATAATCGCGTTTTTATAAAAGTGTTTTTAATCGGATATTTTTTTCTAAAAAATTATAGTTTTGCTTATATTTTTATTTTAAAGGAGAATCGGTAGAAAACCAATTACTCATATTTTAAAACACATTTTATTCTAGGTCAAACACACTCAAATTTAAAATAAAAAAAAAAAAAAAACTTTTCTAAAATAAACTTTTATTTTTTTAAAATTTAAATTTGACCAAACAAAGCATTATTAAAATTGATTTATTTACACCATTGACTAATTTGCTAACCATAAGATGGACTGATTTTGTTATAAAATAAAACATACAAGACTAATTTGAACGAAAGAAAATATTAGAGACTAATTTGAGAAAAATAAGGGACCAATTTTAACAAAATTATAAAGATGAGAGATCAATTTAAACAAACTCAAAAAATAAAGACCATTTTTGAACAAACTTAAAAAAATAAGAGACCAATAGTGTAAATAACTCTTTTAAAATTGGACAATACACAATGAGGATGGTCATCTAGGGATCGCAATAGGGCGGAGCGGGTACGGGGTGCCAAATCCATACCCGTACCCGCCACTCAAGTCCATATCCATACCCGCCCCATTACCGCCACAGGCATGAAGTGAATCGTACCTGCCCACACCCGTACCTGCCCCATTACCCTGGTGTATCCATTATCTACCCCATACCCGCTCTCATGTGCTTACAAAACGATTACCCATATCCGTCCTTAATTATTTAATAATATGTTTAAAAAATCAGTTATAATTTTGTATAACATTAATAAATAATTTAAGTAATTAAATTTATACACGTATTTTCTAATTTAAAACTTAATTAGGTATAAAATAGAGCAAATATATGGTGGGTATAAGGTGGACGGGACTGGCACGGAGCGGGACGAGTACAATACTATACCCGTATCTATTCTGTACCCGTAGCGGGTACACCCAACTCATACCCACTACTCACATTACTTATATCCATAACTGTTTTAAACAAAATAAATACATATAAATAATAAATTTTACTCACCTCATTGGCATCCGTGCGATTATCCCACCAAGTAAAAGCGTGGGAGAGCATGTCAACGCACAGACGCCGTAAAAGAAAATGAAAAAGTCAATTTGTAGTGAAGAATGTCATGCTTTCTTGCTCGGGGATCTCTCTCTCTCACTATAATGATTGTTTTCCTCTCAATTCCCTAATTTAATTCTCCATTTCTTCCAAAACCCTAATTTTTAATTTCAAATTAAAGTTAAGATCGACACAGAATTCAAGAGACCCATCAAATCTAGAGAGAGAAATCAACTGAATCTGCTTGTAAGAGAGAGAACCCTTCAGGTATTTTCTCTCTCTTTCTCTCAATTGAATTCGAAGTTGGTGTTAATTTGAAATCTAGGTAGGAGTTTCTGAGCTATTGCTGGCGATTGTTGTATGGATCCGCAATTAATTCGCGTTTCATGTGATCCTTCTTGTCTGATTCCTTGTTTGTTTGGTTTGAGGATGCTGCTGCAAAGTTTTTATTTTGATTTTTAATTTTTTTTTTCTTGTTGGTGGAGGTTAGGGTATCGAATTTCATTGAGATTGTGCTTTGCGATTTCCTGAAGAAGAATCTATGGAGAAATTTGATTGGGTTATTCAATTAGAATCAGTCATTGCTTTGTTTGACGATCTGAATTTATTGAAGTTTAAAGGCGGTTTAGACTGTTTTGCTTTTGTGCAAGCTAGTGAGAAACCTAGAGAGGGTGTCAATGCTAAACTTAGATTTTGGAGGGTAAACTTTGGTATTGAAGGTTTATAATCGAGTAGGGCAAATTGAGTACATGGATTGTAAAATTTAGCAAAAGATGAAGTGGTAGTGGACGGGAGGTGCATATTGATGGACATGATATCTCAAGAGTGCTAAGTTTAAGTATCTCAGGTCAGTTCTTTCAAGTGAAGCAGAAATCAATGGGGTTGTAGGGTGTAAATGAACCGAACGTTTGATGAACTACTCATTTTTGAAACTGATTACTGCTCATTCATGTTAGTTATTGGGGCGCAATAGCTTATAGATTAGCTTAACAAGCCGAATTTGAAGAGGGAGGTGCTTGGCTCGTTAAGATTTGCACAATTTGAGAAGGGCTCGTTAAGGGCTTGATACAAGCTCATTAAGAGCTCATAAAAGGCTTGATACGAGCTCGTTAAGAGCTCATTAAAGGTTTGTTAAGAGCCCGTTAATAGTCAGTATTAGCTTGATGGTTTGATAATGACACGACAATACAAATAACTTTGCTCGATAGTAACAGGCTCGGCTTGGCTCAATAGGAACGAGCTCGGCAGGACTCGATATTGAGCTTGAATCGGATTGACTAGACTAATGAGCCGAGCCAAGTCGAGCCGAGTAACAAATTAAAATCTTATCAAACCAACTAGAACAACAAAAACAAACCCGGTGCTTCGAGTGCTCCCGCATATGCAGGGTCTGGGAGGGGTGGGATGTATGCAGCCTTACCCTTTAGGGTGCTACCCTAAAAAGAGGCTGTGTCCGAGATCAAACCAACTGTAACAAAGCTTCTAAAGCTCGATAAGACTTTGGCACAAACTTGAGCTCAATGAGGCTTATCTAGCTCGAGTTCAAACAAGGGGGGTGCTCAGCTTGTTTACACATGTAGGTGTGTGACACTTGATTCAAGAAGATTGGGTGAAATTGCGCAGTTGTTTTGAGGTTCTCTGTCAAGGATAAGTTCCGCAAGATGGTGGTCTAACTTGCTATGCTTTATGATTTTGAATGTTGGGCAACCAAGAGCCAACTTCTATAGAAGGGTGAGTGTAGTACAGATGAGGGTGCCTTGAAAAATGTGTGGAGACATGGAAGAAGATAAGGTAAAAAATGCATGTATTCCAAATAAGGTGGAAGCGAGACCTATTGAGGACGAGATGAGGGAGACGCATTCGGGATGGTCTAAGCATGTTAAATAGGAGATTTATAATGCTGATTTGATAATGGTTGAGTTGATTTGATCTAACCATGTCATGAAGGGGAGAGGGAAACGCAACTTGTTTTTGGGTAGCAAGTTGTGCTACGTCAGAGAGGTTTGGAAAATATATGATTTCTGATCCTGATGATGGATAAACAGTGGAAAATACTGAGAGGGCTATATATATATGTCTTCTATATTTGTTCCCCTAGGACTCTTTATGTTGAAGAGAGAATAAGGGAAGTATTGAATCTGCTGCGGACCTTAAGGGTCAAAAAAAAGTCTATTGATCCCTAAAACTAAAAGGCTTTATGGCGTTGAAATATAAGATAGTTCCCTTTCACATAATACCCACGATTTTAGTTATATTCCATATAAGATGGTAGATGATTTTTTCTACTTTTCATTCATGATGCTGGCAGGTGGAGTTTATTTTAGTTTAGTTTCAATTGTACTACCCCCGGCGGAAGGTTGGGGGTCCTCGGAAACAGCCTTCCTTCAGGGAAGCCCCGGAAGGGGGAAGGTTGCGTACATCTACCCCCCAGATCCTGCTGATGCGAGAGCCCTTTGAGGCATTGGGTGGTGGTTGTTGTTGTTGTTTTCAATTGTTCTACTTGTTTATAGATGATTGTGTTTCTCATGGAACTTACGTAGATGATAATGGGTCCAATTACTTTGGAAGAAAAACAATATAAAGTTGAGTTTTATCTTCAACCTGTCTTGAAGTATTTGATATCAGAGCAAATAATACATATGTCAGTGTGTTAGCATTTTCACTTGGTGGTCTAGTGGTGAAATATTGTCAAAGTTGAGGCAGTACCTCAAGATGTCTTACCTACCAAAATTTTCTTTTCACTGTACCATAGCAAAGTTTGTAGTGAGGTATAGCAATTGGGATAATGTGCCTCCAGAATGGGGAAACACGATCATTTATTTTGGCATTGTGTGGTGGCTTTGAATTTGTGGTACAAGCTATTCTCTATTTTTGATCAGATGTGGGTTAGTTCAAGATTAGTTTAGAGTGTCCCTCCTGTCAATTTCCATGGCATAGGAAGGAGGGAAGACGTCCTAATGTTATTCTCAGAGGCTAAGATTGTGATTCTTTGGTATATTTGGCTAGAAAGAAATGCGGGGATTTTCAAATACCAATATACTCCAATGAATTTCTTATGAGATAAGATGATCTTTTAGGAGATCCTTGGGCTGAGAACTTGGGAACTTCTCTGATCATTGCGCTGGCAAAACTGCAGAGGGATTGGAAGGCTTTGTATTATTAGTTTTCGGGTTTTTATTTAATGACTTAGAACATCTTGTCCTTAGCTCTTTATACATTCTTTTTATCTAATAATAAATCCTTTTTCGAACCAAAAAAAATTCAATGATTTATAGATGCATCTGTTGATGATATCTTCCTTCTTTTCACCCTTGCAGGTGTGATGGAGGTATCGTTATTGAGAGCCCTTCTTCACAATATCTCATCTTTCTTCACTTTATCATTGCGCGACAACTTAAAATGTGAACCAGTGCAGAAGAACTACGAAAAGATAGAAGAAATATTGAAATTGCTAAAACCGGTTCTTGATGCGATTGTCAATACTGAAGCGGCACCTGATAGTCAGCTTGGCAAAGAATTTGAAGAACTAGGTATATCTATTGATGAATCGAGAGATCTCTTTGAAAACTGGCGTCCATTGGCAAGCCAAGTATATCTTGTATGTTTCTTTGATCCCTTCACATATTTAGATTCTTGCCTTCTTCACCTTGGCATTATTAGTAAAATATGCATATAATTAGCTTATTAAACACGTATTTGTGATTTTTCTGTTCAAAAAGGGCGTTTACGCATCATTGCCAATAATACTGTAAAATAAGCGTTGTTTATGTAAGCTGTATACTACATGTTTTATAACACATGCAACTAATCAATTGAAAATAATCGTACTTATACCTAAATTGAGTGTCCCTGTTCTATATTTTACTAAATTTGTTACTTCAATTCACCGACTATTAACTTATACCTTATTTTTCATTATTATTATGTATCTTCTTACCACTATTATGGGTAACACTGAGAACAACTTAGTACCTCCAAGAGGCATTACGGGTAACACCATGAAACAAAAGTCAAATTGACAGAATTATATCTCTTTCCACTCTGTCAGTATTTCAAAAGGAATTGTTATAGCTATGAATATAATCATATTGAATTTTTTTATACGTTTATGAACTTTTAACCGAATTTTTTTATGTAGAGAAAGGAATAATACATGAAGGTATTAAATTCCATTTAATTCTCGTACTATATTTTACTAACCATGCCTTAGTTAGCTCTTTAAAGTAGAACCATAAAGGAACTTAACGTTATTGAATATATGAAGATTCGGATGTCCCTTAGGGACATAGCAAAGTGGTTTGTAACGCCGGGTGCCAACGGAGTGGCCTGGGTTCGATTCCCACTAAGCTCAAAGTGGGCCTCTTTATGAGGTGATTTAGGGGTATTATCCCCCTCCCCCTCCCCCTATCCTTACCATCATAAAAAAAAAAAAATATATCTATATATATATATATATATATGAAGATTTGGATTAAGAAATGGCCTTTTTTTAAGGTGGATTTGAATTTGGAGTTGGGTTGAGATTCAAGTTGAATCCTCTCTCTATTATGGATTTAGTTTGAACTTGTATGCGGGGGATCGGGATTCATGCTTATTTTCCATAAGAGATTAGAACAAGGCACAAAGCAAGATGGTAGAATTATCATATACCATTTCAGAATAATTAATCAGGAAATGATAATAATAAGCCAATATACTCGTAAATGCCCATACAACTTAAGAGAGAATATATTAATCGACTTGCGTTTTGCCTTAAGGCTTTTCAACGATGTTGAACAGTGCATCATGCTCCAACCCAAAATACTCCACACCTTTTGATCATGGAACCAATAAAGTAATGACCACTATGTATAGATTTTAGGCCAAGTCCTTACACAATTTGCCATAACGGCATTTCTGTAGCATCTTATGTAATGCAAAGGTATTTTATTTACTAAAAAATATTTATGAATGTATTTTAAAACCTATCAGAGGTATGACAATTAATGATTACATGGATATTCCTTCAGATTTTTGCAAATATAAGGTTTAAGACTGTGGTTGGTTGAGCTTTTTAACAGCTTAAAGTTGTGGTTGATTGTAAGACTTGCATTTGGTTGATAGAAAATATCTTTTTATATCTTTTTCACAGCTTAATTGGAAAGATGAAAATTTTGTTTTATAACTAAGCCGAAAAAGATGCAAAATTGGATCTTTTTCACAGCTTATTTCAGAAAAGTGCTTCAAAATGACTATATTAACATTAATTTTTCACCACTGTCGCCTACTTTTACTTGTTATCGCACCCCAGTTTACCACCACCCATTTTACACTCATGCATTGCTACACTGACCAGTCTCTACGACCATGACCAACTCTTATCATGATTTTCTCCAACCTACTATTATTAATTATTTTATATTATTAAGTCATTTTTTTTAATTATAATTGATAAGTTTATTTTTTAAACTTGTATCCAGACATTTTATTTTGTAAAAAGATCTTTCTGCACCGCACAACCAAACACTTCACTGTAAGAAAATACATATCTTTAATAGACATATCTTATTGAAATAAATAAGCTGAAATAAGCTAAACAGGTGCCTTTGGTTAATCTGTTTTTAGCTTCCTTTTTTTTTTTTTTAACTTATGTGTATCCATAAGATATGTATCTGTTTGTAATATGGTATTTGGTTATGTAATGCAAATATAACTTTTTAATAGAATAAAGTGTTTTTATACATATTTTAAATAAAAACATATCTATTGCAATGACAAAAAATGACTTAATAATGTAAATCAACCAATTTGGCAAGTGATGGGGGTGGTCGGCTATGGTGGTGGGGTGGATCATGATGGTGCCAAGCATGATGATGGATAATAGCAAGCCTTAATAGTGGGTGGTAGCTGTGACCAAGTGATGGTGATCAAAGGGGTTGGTCATGTTGGTCAAGGTGGATCATGGTGGTGGCATGCCATGATTGGTGGGCAACGGAGGAGGACGATAATAGTAAGGTGAAATCACCGGAGTGGCAAGCCATGGAGGTGGTGGGCCACGGTGTTGGGTGGTGGGAATTCATCACGGTGGTGGATGATGATAGATGGAGTTGTGGTGTTCACGTAGAACTAGGATTTGAGGTATTTTTGCATTAATGTTTTTTAATGTTCTTTTTTCCTTTTTGGTATGGATTGCCAATTGATAATACCACACCCACCCACCCCCCCTTTTTTTTTTTTTTTTTTGAACATTGATAATACCCTTTTATGGGATAACCAAAACATACTAGTGTAATGCATATATATTAAAATTATTTTTTTTTCCTCTTAAAACCAAAAAGAAAAATATAAGAATTAGTCTCATATTAAATTGACACCATTAGTCCTAGCTGCTAACTTGTTACTTACTAAGATAGTAACATTCATATCACAAAGCATATCAAATTTGCAAACCTTTGGACCAAATAGCATGGAATTCAGATTTGTCTATTACGATTCTGTTTCTGTATTTGAATTAGAACCCAGATTCGAAGTTAAATCAAATCCTAATCCGCTTTATTGAATTCAAATTCAAATAGTTGGGAAGGATTTGATTCAATAAGAGCCCTATTTGGAAGCTGGGTTTTCTCTTGAGCTTTTCAGTAGTCCCAATTGTTTGTGATTGTTCATTTTTTAAAAGCAAACTAATTGAAATATTATATGGTTCCATACCCTTATACGAGAACCTTCATTTTATCTGCTTGAAGTCCCTGTTGAAAATAATAGATTGAATATTTTCATCTTTCTTTCTTTGGCTTCTCATGATGAACTCTTGGAGGTTCTAGTGCTATCTTTGTCTGGTCATGTATGTGTGCCTAGTTTATACTGTTATGATGCTAGTTATATTAATTCGTTGGATCCTTCATCACGTTGCTTTATAAATAGTTATTGTAACTCTATTCTGCCCTAATGTACTCGTATCAGATAGGAATATTTGGTTGTGAGTATGACTCTTAGACTCCTCACAATAAACCAAAGATACAGAAAGATATCGAAAATAGCTGCCTAACCTCTGACGTTTGGACACATACTCGTGCTGACTGTCATACCCAAGCCTTGGTGATGTACGTTATGTTAGGGCTGGTCAATACCTCAAGCAACCAAGCAGTTGCTTAGGACCATAATTTTAGTTAAGCACCCCTTATAAAAATTATCATATTATAAGTTTGCTTTTGCCACATATCACCATTAATATTTAGAGAAATAATAATCTATGTATAATACATTATAAATTTATACTACATTATAAATGTATGCGTACATGTATAATATAAATGACCTACATAATTTGAGATGTGCTTAAGCTAGCCTAGATCAGCCAATCAATACTTGCTTTGGACCCCTAACATATCAGGACCAGCCTTGCGTTCGTTTCATATGTAGAAATTTTTTTTATTTTTTTTCAGGAGGGTCATTTATATAGTATGCTTTCTTTAATATACTTGTGGATGGCATTATTGCCAGGTTCTTCAAGCTGAACAGTTGACAGCGAGGATTAGGACCTCCATTCAGGAAATATTCCAAGTCCTGAAGAATTCACATCAATGCCTTCCTGCTGAGTTGAGTTCATCTTCTCTTGAGGTGAGAGAAATTCATTTCTATGCTTTGCAATCAACACATCTTCTAAAATCATTGAATCCCATCTTGCGTATTTCATCAATTGTCCATCTAATTACTCCTTCCCATCCTACTTTTAACTATCTATTTTAATTTTTGGGTAAGATCCTTGGACTTTGCCCAACATATGCCCAACATATCAATTTAGTCCATGTACTTTTATTTGTGTCAATTTAGTCCCTGTACGAGTTACATTATGTCAATTTGGTCGTTGAGTAAAAGTTAAGTTGGTGATGAAAGTTTTAATAATTAGGGCACGAGTTGGTTTAGATTGAGTCAATGGGTCGGTTTGTATTGGGTTACTTATATCTAACATCATTGTGTCATTAAAAATTACATCCTTAACTTCAATTTGACCTACTGGATTATATTTAACAATATGAATTGTACATGGACTAAAGCACAATTAAAAGTATGCAGACTATATTGACATAGTGGACTAAGTATAATAGTTTTTTAATGTTATCTGAATTACCAACTCTTGTGATTGATTGAAGTCCTAGAAGTGACTAATCATAAAAGGGTCGTTAACAAATTCAATTTGGTAATCTGTGAGCAACAATAAATATGGAATCTACACGTTTTAACAAAATATGGCGGGACATGAAAATTTTTCACTTGCTAATATACAAAAATTTACTATAGTAATGATGCAACATGCATAGAATGAGGAGTAATTTGTCTTGAATGGCATGAATACTCATAACTATGGTTTATCCCATCCTATTTAAGTGTCATCCCTTTCTAAAAAAAAAATGGTCGAGTGTGTTTGGTATCGTTTTCTTTTTTCATTTTTTCATTTTGTAGAAACTAAAGACCATATCTTGAAAACTTTCTTGTTTTGGTTTCTTGGCATTCAGTTTTTTTTTCCCCCCCCGTAATTTGACTAAAAACCAAAAAGCAAAAAACTAGAAGAACGGTTTTCAAAAATCTAGTTTTTAGTTTATCAAAAATCAAAAACTGCAAATGAAAAACATTTCCAAACAGGCCCTAAGTTGTACTTCTTGTACATTTGTATTAGAACCTATTAATTAAGCTATCCTTTCCTCTGCTGAACAGCACTGCATTCAGAAAATCAAGACTGTAGGGCGTCATCAAGCTACCACAATAATCGATGAGGCATTAAAAGATCAATCAGTGGGCCCCGGCCCTAGCCCCGAGAAACTGGTCAAAATATCCGATTGCCTGGGCCTAAAGTCAAACCAAGAGATCCTCATTGAAGCCGTGGCTCTCGAGAAGCTTAAAGATAATGCCGAACAAGCTGAAAAGAATGCTGAAGCAGAGTATATTGATCAACTCATCTCTCTCATAACTCGAATGCATGATCGTCTTGTCATGTTAAAACAATCAGAGAGCTCCACACCAGTCCCGATCCCTCCTGATTTTTGCTGCCCACTTTCTCTTGAGCTCATGACCGACCCAGTTATTCTAGCCTCGGGCCAGACTTATGAACGTGCTTTTATCCGGCAGTGGCTCGATCTTGGCCTTACTGTCTGTCCAAAGACGAGGCAAGCCTTGAGTCACACGAATTTGATACCGAATTTTACTGTTAAGCAGCTTATTGCTAGTTGGTGTGAGATTAACAATGTGAAGTTGCCTGACCCTGTTAAGTGTACAAGCGAAAACCAGCCCTCGTTCCTCTCGAAACACGATTCTGGTCCCTTGCGAGACCCTCAACTGAGAAGTAACCGATCCACGTCACCTGTGCCCCACCCGGCAGCTTCCCCATCTCATCCCCGTCTGAACCCGAGCGGAGATGAGCTCGGGCTTGATGTCGACAGAGTGTCTCTAGAAGACGGTTCAAGTAACTCAGAAGAAAAGGGTGCGCATTCGAATGGCCAGCCCTCGGTTTTGTCTAATGGTATAGGTTCTCATGAGCAGTTGTCTGGTATGCATAATAGAGGCTCCTCAGACTCCAATGTGATCAATGATCCGAGTTTAGTCCAACGAATATCGGACGACGGGAACCCGGTTTTACACAGTCCAACTGATAGCGACGCCTCGGGAGAACTGACAAAAGAACCACGTGCTACACCATCGGTGAACAGTCAGAGGGAACCCGAGTTCCCACCTCGATTTATCAGCACCCGATCCCGAAGTCAATCAATCTGGCGGCGGCCCTCAGAGAGGCTCATTCCCCGAATAGTTTCTTCGCCAGCTGTCGAGGCGAGACCTGATCTTTCAGGTGTTGAAATCCGGGTCAAGGACTTGGTCAACGATCTAAAAAGCTCTTCAGTAGAGACCCAGAGAGAAGCCACACACGAGCTTCGTCTTCTCGCTAAGCACAACATGGATAACCGAGTGATAATTGCTAACTGTGGTGCCATCCCCTTACTGGTTCATCTTCTTCATTCGTCTGATCCAAAGGCACAAGAAAATGCTGTTACAGCGCTTCTTAACTTGTCAATAAGCGATAACAACAAGATCGCTATTGCTAATGCCGAGGCCATCGAGCCCCTAATCCATGTTCTTCAAGCTGGGAGTCCTGAGGCTCGGGAAAACTCAGCTGCCACACTCTTCAGCCTATCTGTTATTGAAGAAAACAAAGTGAGGATCGGTAGGTCGGGAGCGATCGTCCCCTTAGTTGAACTATTGGGAAATGGGACTCCTCGGGGAAAGAAAGACGCCGCCACTGCCTTGTTCAATCTCTCTATCTTCCATGAGAACAAGGCCCGGATAGTTCAGGCTGGGGCGGTGAGGCACCTGGTGGAGCTGATGGATCCGGCAGCGGGGATGGTAGATAAGGCGGTGGCAGTGTTGGCGAACTTAGCTACAATCCAGGAGGGTCGGGTGGCCATTGCCCAGGCCGGAGGGATCCCGGCACTAGTGGAGGTGGTGGAGCTAGGGTCGTCGAGAGGGAAGGAGAATGCTGCAGCTGCTTTGCTGCAGCTTTGTTCAACTAGTACTAGATTCTGTAATATGGTGCTTCAAGAAGGTGCTGTTCCTCCTTTGGTTGCTTTGTCTCAGTCTGGAACTCCTAGAGCCAAAGAGAAGGTATCTTTCTTGTGAATTTTTCTCTCCTCTTTGTCTGGTTCCGCTTAGTTTACCGGAAAATATTTCTTCACAGGATAATTTCGACTATAGATGAAGAAAATGGTTTTATTTTATAAATTTGTATAAGATTGGTGCTTGGTTAAGTTGAGGTTGAAGTAAAGCATATGACAAGAGATTATGGCAAAATATGTCTTCCCTTTTTGTTGAGGGGAAGTCAATTTTCTGCTAGTGAAGGAGAATATTTTTTGTATTTATGGTTATGAGGTTATGCAACGATTGAATAGGATTGAGATGATAACTGTTTAACTGAGCCTTAAAAAGATCATGTTTCAGTGGAGTTAAGGAAAATGACATGAGGCTTAGTTGAATCTAGCTAGTTGGAAGTAGGGGTGCAAATGAGCTGAGCCTCATCCAAGCTCTTCCGACTCGAGACCCAACTCGTCAACGTTTTACATAGCTCAAGCTCTTTGGGCTTTACTTTGACCTCGAGCTTAACTTGCATCAATTGAGCTTGAACCCTATCTAAGCTATAATTTAGGCCAAATTGGGTCTGAACTTGCCTCATTGAGACACGTTTAGTCTCATAATTTAGCTCGAGATTGGTTTACTTAGACTCACGAGCTTCCAACCCTGAGCTTTGCCAATCTTGGATTCGGCTCATTTGGCTAAACAGCCCGAATTGATTAGAATCAAGCTCAAAACAAGCGTAGCTCTTCGAGTGAATAACAAGCCTCCTCTCATACCTGTGCCAAGCTATGGAAACACTGTTTTTTTCATAAGCATTTTTTATAAGCGCACTTTTGTAAAAAGTGCTATCAATAGAAGTACTTTTATACGAAAATCTTTAGTTTGTGCTTCTACTTCTGCTTTAAATAAGTACTATTTTTCTACTTATGCTTAAACCTAGAAAAATAATTTTTGCTTCCATTTTAAAGATACTTTTCTTTTCAGTCTAAGCACCCTTGAAATCAGAAAAAGTGTTGTTTTCCCAAAAATGACATTTTTCCCTCAAAAAGAAGCTTGATCAAACATACTTTATCTGATTAAACAACGATATGACATTTTTGTTTTTGCTGTTATTGCAGGCTCAGACCCTTCTGAATCTATTCAGACAGCAAAGACATGGCAATGCTGGGAGGGGATGACTTCCATGTTCACCAGCAACATCTCTTATAAAAAGGATTCATCAATTTGTTTGTAAGTTTAAATATTTTGTATATTTTTTAAATTTCCATATTAATACTTTTAACAAAATTTGAAGGTACTTTCATTTTCTGACTTGTGTGTAAATGAAAATTGAAGGTTTTTTTTTTTTTTTTTTTTTTTCCTTTTTGGTTGTCAGATGTGCATTGTGTGCCAAAAACAGGGTGAGCCCGTTGTTGGTAACGTAGAATCAAATAAAAGTTGTTATGCGATCGACTGTTTACTTGTTACATAATGTTATTTACCCCCTGTTTCGCAGCATGATAAAGAGGGATAAGTGTAGTGGAGGGCAAGCTATCACTCCTGTTTGGCAAATATTTGAGGGGTAATACTGGAGGGTCATAGAGGGGCAAGTTTTACCTCGTATTACCCCCATTTTCTTTATCCTCCAATTTGGGGATAAAGAGGGAAATGATTACATTTTAAAATATTTTTTGACAATTTTGTTCTTATGTTAACTTTGCTATATGTCCAACGAGCAGGGGGATACAGATAAAGCCCTAGAAGAACTACAAGCATCCGAGGAGCACTAGAACCATTGCTACTATGGGTGAATTAACCCTGAGGAAGTCAGGGAAGCCCTGAAAAAGATGTGTAGGGGTAAAGCAATCTGCCCAGATGGAAATACCTATTGAGGCATAGAAATGCATTGAGAGAAGGACATTAATTGGTTGACTAAACTATTCAACCAAATTCTTTAAGGTAAGAAGATGTCTGACGAGTGAAAAAAGAGCAAATTAATTCCTATCTATAAAAACAAAGGTGACATTCAGAGTTGTGCTAACTATAGGGGTATCAAACTAACGAGTTCCATTCTGAAGCTATGGGAGCGGGTCATAGAAAGAAGGTTACAACAACAAACGAGGGTGTCAGAGAATGGAAGCCATCCATTTATTAATGTGGACGATAGAGCATTATAGAAATAGACGTAAGGATTTTCACATGGTGTTCATTGATTTGGAGAAAGCATATGATAGAGTGTCAAAAAAAGTCCTATGGAGGGTTTTGGATAAGAAAGGCATCCTCATATCCTGTATCTGAGCCATTAAAGACATGTACGGGGACGCACTAACAAATGTGCGCACAGTAGAAGGGGAGACAGATGCTTTCCCTATTACAGTTGGGAAGTATCAGTCTTGTGTCCTCTCTTGTTCATTCTTGTTATAGATGAGCTCATTAGGCACATCCAATGGGTATACCTTGGTGCATGCTTTTCGTGGATGATATAGTTATATTAGGGGAGTTTAGAGAAGGCGTGAGTGAGAAGCTGGATCTTTGGCGAAGGGCCTTGGATTCGAAAGGCTTACAACTTAGTAAATCCAAGGCTGAATATATGGAACTCAAGTTCTGTACCTCATCCAAGCCAAGTGTGGAAGATGTCAAAATTGGATCCGAGTTCGTACCCAAAAAAGACTGTTTTAAATATTTGGGATCCATGGTGCAGTAGGACGGCAAAATTGATGAAAACGTCATCAATCGGATTAAAGTATGCTGACATAAATGGAGGATGGCCTCTGCATTACTATGCGATATAAAGTTCTCGTTAAAGTTAAAGGGAAAATACTATAAGACAGTAGTTAAACTGGCCATGTCATATAATGCCGAGTGTTGGCCAGTTAAAAGGTATCATATGCAGAAGTTGAACGTGGCGGAGATGAGGATATTGCGGTGGATGTGTGGACACACGAGGAATGATATGATCAGAAATGACGTTATAAGAAGCAAACTGGGCGTGGCCCTAATCGAGGGTAAGTTGAGGGAGCAACGTTTACGGTGGTTTGGGCATATTCGGAGGAGGTCGACCACTGCCCTTGTCAGAAAATACGAGCAACTCCATACTACGGACTGGAGGAGAGGGAGACGCAAGCCAAAGAAGAGCTGGATGAAAACGATTCGAAACAACCTCACCCACCTAAACTTAAATGAGGAGATGATCGTAGATAGAGTTGAAGGGAGAGTTAGCATAGGTATTGCCAATATGGAAGTGTAGAATAGAGGAGCTAAACTTAAATGAGGAGCTAATGCACCGGATCTCATTAGAACTCCGAAGTTAAGCGTGTTTGGGCGAGAGTAGTACCAGGATGGATGACCTCCTGGGAAGTCCTCGTGTTACCAACCCTATAAGGTTGGGGATCCTTGGAAACAGCCTCTCGACAAGGTTACACCTTGAAGGGGTAAGGCTGCGTACACCCCTCACCCGACCCCCGCTTAGGCGAAAGCCCTTGAGACTCTAGGTCTGTTGTTGTTGTTGTAGTAGTAGAATATGGGAGCATAACTAGACTAGTCTTAATGTCTCTAGGCTTATTTGCGCCTTACTACTTGTTGCTTTGTGTTATGTTGCTTTTTTGCTTGATGCTTTAGTGCTTATTGCTTATTGCTACTTTTGCTGCTTTATGCTCTCTTTATGCTTTTTGTAGTGCGCTAGTTATGCTTTTTAGGTTGGAGGTCCTCGGACTTAGCCGCCTTTTGGGTAACACTCTAAATCGGTAAGATTGCGTACATCTCAACCCCTCTCCCCCCAAAAAAAACCCTGCTTTAGTGAGAACCCTTAAGGTACTAGGTCTATTGTTCTTATTTTAACTATAATTATCTTTATCCTTACTCCTTTACTCAATTGCCGTTCATTTGCCTCTATTTATCCTTACCCCTATTTATAAAATATATCCAAACAAGGGTAAGATAATTCTTTGTCTCTTCCTTTGCTTCTTTACCTCTTTTACCGTCCTTACCTTAGGCGTTGACCTTTATAACATATACACAGGGTCAATCAAGACCTTAAGCAAGTCAAACAGTTGTGTGAAGCTACTAAATTCATCACATCTTTCATTTAACATCTTGAAATTGATATTTTATAACTTATTTAATTAATATTTATATGGCTAAAGAAAAACGTTTTTTCCATGGTGAAACACGTTCTTAATTTGGGTAATTTAACTGATACTTGTAATTAATTTTGTAGCGAGTTACTTGCATCTATAGTGATTGTGCCATTAAAAATTACGATAATAATTTAACTTGAATTTGACCATATGACTAAATTGACAAAAATAAATTATAGAAGGACTAAATTGACATAATGAGTAAAGTACATGGACTTTTGATGTAAATAACCCAATTAAATATTTAAATGTTAATATTGGTTTAGAATGGAAACCTCTCGCCCGGATTGCTAATTTCCTTTATTGCTCAGTATGTTTCACGATCCTTGATTTGGACCTTTATCACTCTTTGTTATGGTCCTATCCAGATTTAAAGTAACAAATATATTTAAAATGTAAAAAATGCTAGATTGCACAGAAAATTGGATCAAAGTGAAAAATTCATTCTAAAATCTGACCGGACTAAGCCTATTATTATTTCAACACGATTCTCAAAATTTCATTTGGACCTATTTTTATGTATTATATCTATTGTGTTTATCGGTCTAAGTATAGATCAAGCTGGATTAAAAGATCAATAAGTTCAAATTTCGTACCCATGATTGATCAAACACTATTGATCAGTGTAATCTCTTAGTAAAGGTCTGGAAGCTTCAATAACTTTTTTTTTTTTTCCATTATTTTGCTTCTATATTATGAAGGATAACAGGGTTCATTTACTAGATATTAATCCACCGGATCCCATTAAAACTTCGAAGTTAAGCGTGCTTTGGTGAGAGTAGTACCAGGATGAGTAACCTCCTGGGAAGTCCTCGTGTTGCCAACCCTATAATATTGAGGGTCCTCAAAAACAGCCTCTCGGTGGAGTTATACCCTGAAGGGGTAAGACTGCGTACATCCACCACCAGACCCCGCTTAGGCGGGAGCCCTTGAGGCACTATGTTTGTCGTTATTGTATTTTTAAGGATAATAAAAATTTTCAAATTTAACTAAATTCTTCTCATTTTTATATTTTATTGTCCTTTTTTTTTATTTGACACTAATTTGAAATCAAGGAACTATTTTTCTTAAAAAGTTTTCCTTAAGTTTTCTCGATAACCTATATGGGAGAATAAACCTTTTATTTGCTCTTTTTTTTTTTTTGTATTTTGCTTAATTTCACAGTTTTTGATTTTTAATAAATTTAATTTAAGTTAAAAACTAATTTCTTTATTATTTTTATTTTCAGTATTTATTGAAAATAGAAAATAAAAAAAATAAGAATAAGAAAATAATTTATAAAACGTGATTTGTACTTTTTCAAAAATTTAAAATATTTACAGAAAATTATATTAGGAACAATAATTAATTTAAAAGTAATCCATTTATATCTCAATGTATTAAAAACTAACTCAACTATATCTCCTAATAAAAAATAACCCAACTCTAGTTTCTCTATAAAAAAACTAACTTTATTTTTTAACCAAAAAATAATTCAACTTTAACTTTTCTACCAAAAAATGATCAAACTTTAAAAATTTGATTTAAAAAAATATTGAATTGGTGGCTGAGTGTGGCAATGGTATGAAACTCTGGTTATTTTTTGGTTAGAAAAGAGAGTTGAATTATTTTTTGATAAAAAAAGTTGGAGTTGAGTTATGTTTTGATTAGAAGATATAGCTGGATTATTTTTTCATATATTAAGATACAATTGGATTATTTTTAGACTAATTATTATACTAGGAATAACTAAACTTTAGTGGTAAAATAATTTTCAGCACCAAAATTACAAGACAAGAAATTTATATTCAATAAAAAAAGAAAACAATGCACGTGCGATGAACTCAGCCCCGAAATAAATTATTTACTTAATTTTTTTAAGGCAACGTTTAATTTACTTGATCTTTTTGTTCTTGTATTATATTTACTTACTTAGCGCACTAATTGTGCGACACAAGGGAATCATTATTATTTTAAAAAAAAATATCAATTAAATAATCTGACATTTTAGTGTATTTAAAAAGGTACTTGAGATTTAAATATTTATTATTAGGTGATCTAAATATTTAGATATTTGATTAGATTTTTGGTGGGACATAATTATGATAATATATTAATAAATTTGATTTTTTTTTTTTGCCAAAAATGTAACATGACATATGATATTTATAATATAGAGGTAGTTTGTATGAATATTTAATGGTCGCTTATCGTGATTTTTTGAAGTTATACAAAAAATATTGACATTAATTTATATGTATTATCTTAGTTACTTTATCTTATTATTTTTTGTACAAAGTCTATTAGGTTTTTACAAAAATTTATCAAATTTTTACCAAAAAATAACAAGTGATAAAATATTTAAATTTTAAAATATCTTATAATATATATTAAGTATTAAATATTCAGATAATCAAAGAGGACACTAGCATGCCATCACCGGATCCCATTAGAACTCTAAAATTAAGCATGCTTGGACGAGAATAGTACCAGGATAGGCGATCTCCTGGGAAGTTCTCACCCGCAGGTTGAGGGTACTGACAAACAGCCTCTCTTCAGGTTAACACCCTAAAGGGGAAAGGTTGCGTACATCCGCCTCCTCCAAACCCTGCATAGACGGAAGCCCTTGAGACACTAAATATATTCCTTTTTATTAAATATTCGGATAATAAATACTTAAATTACGTACAATTAACTTGTAATTTCCCATTATGTTAATGGAGAGCAATCAAAAGGGACAACCGTGTGGCTCACGCCAATGGGGAAATTGCGAAGATCCCCCGACCGACACCAGCGATGTGATCCTCACAATTTTTTTTTTGCCCCCAAAATTTAAGTTCAAAAATGTCATTGTCATTGACGAGTGATCCAAGTCTTTCTTGCAGAATTCTATAAGAAAAGAATGAAATTCGAAGAAGATGAAGTTAGGGTTCGTATTGGGGCCCAAAAAGCTTCCATCTTTCGCCCACCAGGTACTCTCCCTCTCTCTATCTTTGTAGAAATTGTTCTATTTGTTCTTATGGATGTTAAATTTCATGACGATTTCAGATTGATGAGGTCGAGGATTTGTGTAATTGATTGGTTTTATTTTGCTTGAGTGAATATGATTATCAGTGTGATTTTAGGCTTTGTTTGATTAACATGGGTATTGAATTCCTATTAAAAGTTGTATCTTTTAGCAATTTAATTCACGTGTCAACTTCGCGGGAAGTAGGAGTAAAGTGATTGGTTGCCAAGATGGGAAATAGGAAAGTAAAAAACTTCTTAGGATTAAAATAAAAGAATCAGAACTTACTTAGAGGGGTTAGGTAAGTTTCTTTCAGCTTTTTGATGAAATTGAAAATTACTGAAGAATTTTGATACATATATCAAAGGAGTTTCTATCCAAAACAAATTTGGTAATGGGTGGAGTAGCTCGTATAGTATATATTTTGGCATTCTTTCTAATCTTCCACTGATGTGGGACGCCTTTTCTCATTTCGGGCTTGCATTAAATTTTCACTTCTCACGTTCCGGCAATTTCTTAGTAACCAAACAATAGGGCTAATGCCTACTTCTTATGAATTGCGATTTTCAGCGTTTACTTCTTGGTAATCAAATCAAGCCTTAGTCATAGACACGGAAGTTGTTATAATACTGCTTGATAATTGTTTCTTTTGGGAGGATTTGTTGTTGGCGAGAGGTAGTTTTCCACCATGAACTGTGTGATCTATAATTTATGGTAGGGTTTTTTTTTTTTTGAGTAATATAATTAGGATTGGAAGAACCTTTTTTTTTTGAGTGATATAATTAGGATTAATTATTCTCCTCAACTAAGATTGCAATTCTCTGGTATATTTGTCTTGAAAGAAATGTTAGGATTTTTAAAGATCAACATATATCCGTTACTTTCTTATGGGAAAAAGGTGGTCTTTTTAGGAGCTTTTTTGACAAAGAGCTTAGGAGGCTCTACTGACATAGCCTTTAGTTGACTTGCAAAGGGCCAGAAGGCTTTATGCTCTTAGTTTATGGTTTCTATTCTTGCTTTTTGTAATTTTGAAGACATCTTATTCTTAACTTTTTGTATATTCTCTCCTCCTTTATACTACTTCTTTTTCCGATTTTTTTTATTAAAAAAAATTAGGATTAATTACTCCTCAGTCTGAGGTTTGTTGAATTACTTTCTAACCCACACTTTCTTTTTTTTAATATTTTATCCCACTGATTAGTGGCTAAATAATTTTCGGTCAAAAAATATAGAGTATAACATCACATTTTTGACGTATGAGGTCACCTTTTCGGTGTCTGACATCACTTTTTTTGGAGTATGATATCACTCTTTCATCATATGATATAATTTTTTTGTAAAATCCGGTTGAGGATTGACTGGTGGTTAGGCTAAAAATTATTTCATCATAGCCAAGAGATCAACAAATTCAAACACAAAGTTTGTAGAGTAAAAAATCATTTCACTAATCTTGAGGGTACTAGTGTGTAATTTACCCTATAATTTATGATAGAGTTGTTTATTTGCTTCTATTATTTGTCACTTGTTAGCGGGGTTAAACATTTTTGCATCATTTAAGTTCTGGGTTATTTAATTCCTGTTCTTCTACAAAGGCATTTACAACCCTGTTGAGGGGGGAAAATGGCTCACCTGGTAATTGAATAGGCCTTTTCCAAGCATTCATGATTTTAAGTACAAGCTTGCTGTTGCATCTTATGCTGTGTTAGCCAGACCTGGATATTTATTGAGTGTTTAAACTCAGCTATTTTGTAAGATTTTTCAATTTTTTTGGCCCATTACGAGTTGTCTAAGAGTCGTACAGACATCCAAGTATCCTAATCTAACAGGAGCAAGTTATGGTGGAATGGGGAGTTACGGTAGCTATGATCATAAGCAAAATGATCTCATTTGTTAACACCCCCCTGTGGACCATATAGAAAGGAAACAAGGAATATAAAAAAGATGGTGCTTGGAGTAGAGAAATGCATTTAGAATAGTCATTCAACTTATTAAGCCTTTACATCGTCATACTTTTTACATTAGTTCAAGAACAGGTGATCACTACTTTCAATTTCTTCAACCGAGCATTCCTCAGGGTAAACTAATTTTATCCATGATTAGAGATTTGCATTTCCACAGGCCAATCTAGGTCTTAGAAGACAGCCACATTAAAATTTTGAGCTTCTTCGAGTTACCTCGAAGACAGGCAGATGAGACTACCTTTACTTCTATCTTTTCCTCTTAAGTTATGCTTGTCCGTTGTGGTGCCTACGTATCTTGAGCATATTTACTCCTAAACTATTAATGCTCCTCTTTGAATTTTAATTATTGGGTAGAGGTTCAAAATCCGATGTTAGCCTTTCAAATTCTTTCATTGGCATCCACTACATTTACGGCAGTGTATAAATTGGCCCGCTACATGAGGTATATGCAAATTGACTCATGCCTAAACTAAGTTAAAGCTTGCTTGATTAGTGCATTGTATTCTTTGTTGCTGTTCCAAAGTGAAAACTCAAGGTCAATTTTCATGAGAATTGACACCCATAGTTCACATTTGATCCCTTCATATTTACTTAATTGATAATAATGGAAGATGTTGATTTTCTCTTTGGTGGTGGATGGGAATTTCTTGTGGCGCACAACAGCAGAATTCATATCGTGGACAAATTCACATGCGTAATACAAATTTCTGAGTTTATAGCTTGACAAATGTCTGGAGATAGAGATACGATTGGGCTTGCACAAAACCCAGAAGCTGATGGTGGTGATGGATCTGGAGAGACGAAAAAAGAGTCGCATTCTACTGTGACGAAGAGTGCTGAAAGCGAGAAACCCGACTTAATGCTGAGACCAGTGAATAGAAGACAAAGCAACCGAAGGATACGGTTGCGGCCATCAAGGAGCCTTGCTCCACGAGTAGTGTCTACACCTGCTACTGAAAGAAGGTCCGACCTTTCAGGCATTGAGACCCGGATCAAGAAATTGGTTGAAGATCTCAAAAGCGACTCTATTGAAACTCAAAGACAAGCTGCTGCCGAGCTTCGGTTCCTGGCTAAGGACATGGATAACCGAATTGTGATTGCAAGCTGTGATGCCATAAGCGTGCTGGTTGGTCTGCTTTCTTCAGAAGACACTGAGACCCAAGAACACGCAGTTACTGGACTTCTTAATTTGTCAATCAGTGATAACAATAAGACGACTATTTCAAATGCTGATTCAATCAAACCGTTAATTCAAGTTCTTAAGACAGGGAGCCCCGAGGCTAGACAAAACTCAGCTGCAACACTGTACAGTCTCTCAAGGTTTGAAGATAACAAAATCAGAATAGTAAGTTCTGGGGCTATTCCTCCTTTGGTTGACCTATTAGCGAATGGGTCACTAATGGGAAAGAAAGATGCTGTTACTGCATTGTTGAATTTGTCTATGAGTCAGGAAACAAGGGCCAGTATCGTGCAATCAGGTGCTGTGGAACATCTTGTTGAGTTGTTAGATCCAGCTACTGGATTGGTTGACAGGGCTATTATTGCTTTAGCAAATCTTGCCACGATTCCAGAAGGGCGGGATGCAATTGTTGAAGCCAAAGGTATTCCCGTTCTAGTTGAGGTTGTTGAGTTAGGTTCAGCAAGGGTGAAAGAGATCGCCGCCGCAGCACTCTTTCAGCTTTGTCAGAATGACAACAAGTGCTGCAAGATACTGCTCCGAGAAGATGCTATACCGCCTTTAGTCATTTTATCACAGTCAGGGACCAGAAGAGCAAAGGAGAAGGTATAACTTGACAGTTGTGACAATGGTATTAAATTAAGTTTAGTAAGAATCCCACATTTGATTTATGAGAGAGGAGATCAATATATAAATCTAGTGGGTTACTTCATCTAATGGTAATGGGTCTTAGTATAGAACCCCATTTTGGCTCATATGTGGACCTCAAATATCCTAGTTCCATGAGTCAGGCCTAGGAATTAGTGAAATTTAACATTCATGGTCATAATTTTTGCCGGGACAACTTGCCGCAGGCATTAAATAACACCTGATAGTCGTGCAACATAGTGGCTAGCTCGAAGTCGGTTGTATGAGTGGTCATTATGCTCTATAAAGCCTTTATTTGATTCTATTTGTTATGAGTATTACAATGAAATTGCCTGAGCTGGTTTATCTAGTAGTAGAAAACATGTATTATACGCTTATTTAACACGTATCCATACTTTCCAGTTTCAAAAGGCCATTTATGTATGATTGCCAGTAATACGGAAAAATATGCGTTTTCTTTTGTTATCCGTATAATAGACATCTTATAACATGTATCTATATTTCCTCGCTTAAAGAACGAATGACTAATTGAAAAATATTCATACTGACGCACACGTTAAGTATCCATATTCTATATTTTGCTAAGTTTATCACTTTAACATCCAAAGTATTGACTAAAACATATTCTTCACTATGTGTTCATGTTTCTTGTTATTGTTGTGGCTAACAATATTAAACAAAAGTTTAATTGATATAACTATATTCCTCCCAACACTTTCTAAAGCAACATTCCCAGTGCCCCAAGGGCTCACGCATAAGCAGGCCCGCGGGGTTGGATGTACGCAGCCTTCCCCTTTCAGGGTGCTACCCTAAAGAGAGGTTGTTTCCGAGAACCCCCAACCTGAGAGGTGCAATACGAGGACTTTCCAGGAGGTCACCCATCTTGGTATTACTCTCCCAACACTTTCTATATTTTAAAAGATGAGTTGTTTTAGACATGAATGTATCATATACATCTTTTTATAAGTTATTGAACTCTTGGCCAAAGTTTTCATGTATAAAACAGAGTAATACACGTATATATCAAATCTCATTTAATCCCTGTACGGTTTCCACTAACTATGCTTAGGTTGTATTCCTGCAGGCAACGAACCTTCTTAAATGCTTAAGATGCGAGCGGCTTTGCAGTAGAGTGAAGGACTAATAAGCTCAATCTTTTATGCTTCATTGAAATGGTGTGAGATCCAGAGAAGGTATGTCATTTTGTCCTTGTAAATAATGTGTAAATAATGTATTTGAAAGTTGATAGCACTAATACAATTAATGCCACGATGAGTTTCCATGTTGCTTAGTTTTTGGACCACGTGATACTTCGTATTCATTCTCAGGAAAAAAAAAAAAAAAAAAAAGAATAAACTGATGGTCTACTTCATTCTATGTATTGAATTATCACTTTCATTGTACTGTTGAATTTATCATTGTAATGTTGTATGACTTACACCATATGCACATTTTTTATAGTACTAAGGAGTATAATACTTTGTCGGTGTGTTTTCAAAATAAAGTATTTTGAATGTGTTGTGGCTCGGCCATGGTGTGTCGACACATAGCTTGGTGGGTGTCGACACATATATTCCATAAGGCTCACTAGATGATGTGTGTTGAAACACGGTTCTTTTGTGTTGGCACACAATTTACTAAAAACAATAGAACCTAGAAAATTGGTGTGTGTCGACACAGGGGTAGTTTGCTCATTAGTTCGCGCAGTTTTTTTTTTCCTTTGGAATTTGTGTTTTTTGGGAAGATGTGTTTCTCTTATCAAGATCTCCACTTTCAGATTTAAATCACTCGCTTTTTTCTGAGGTCATTCTCGTCTTTAATCTCATAACCTCATTCTCTCTATTGTAATAAGGTTTCATTGTATCCTCGACTATTTCGATAAGGACAAAATAAGTCTTAAGGAACGTGATTCACTACGTACCTTGAAGCCAAGTATTTGATTTAGTAGCTGATTTGAGTACTATTTCCCTAACATTTTTCCTAAGTAAAGCCACCAATACATGGGGATGGGGAAAGCTCAGACTCAAGACCTCCAGCTTAGGGTAGGAAGCCTTAACCATTACACCAATCAATCTCGCTTAATATTATGCGCAAAATTTTCTGGCAAGAGTAGGTTTTTATTTAGTTTATATCTCTATCTGTGTTGACATAATGGGTCGTTCCCCTTTTTTTTTTGTTATGGTTGTGACCTTATTAGTGTTGTGGCTAGAATACTTTTAGAGAGCATTATGTTTGAGAAAAGAATAAAAGAGTATACGTTTACCATATATAATAAGAAATACGACAAGTTTCAGAAAAAGCATCAGTAGGGCAACATGGCATGTTTTGAAGCTTTTCGTCGCCATTGTCCCTTCATTTTTGTGTCAAAACATCTTGTCCTTGTTTTTTCTGCAAAACATGTTTTCGTTTTTATACTCATATATAATTATATAGTGCCCCTTTTGGTTTCTTTTTCAAACATGATACCCTTCCAAAGTAAAACATTGTAGCTGGAGACATAGAGACGCTTGATTAGTCTTGCTGATCAGACCCATCCCTCAATTAAGAGCAGTTTCTGCATTGAATTAGAAATTGTGAAATTTCACAATGCCAATGCATGACCCACGGAGTTGACAAATATAAGGTCTACATATAAGCCAAAGTTGAGTTCCATCTTAAAATCAATTGACATTAAGTGGAGCAGCCCACTAGGCTTATATATTAATCTCTTCCCTCTCACAATCCCATATAAAACAATTTAACTACACTTAACATGAGAAATTCTCAACAAAAAACTTGTAAACATTGAAAATCAGTACACTTGAACAAAACCCAAATATCTCTCTGCTTATTACGACAAATTTTTTTGACAACCACAAATTTTTGGCAGAGAGAGAGAACTCTAAGGGCACTTGGGCTTGCCCTTTGAGCTAACCTTGTCCCTGTAGCAAGGGCACTCATGCTTGTTTCCATAGGTACCTGAAGGAACACACTGGCACTGGTTGCAGCAAAGTGTGCAGTACTTGATGCACCTGTCATTCACTGCTGCCTTGCTGCATCTCACCCCACATTTAGATTCGCAAGTATCTGTTCATCAATTTAGTCTCTGTCAAATTAGAGAAGAACTAAAACAAGAAATCTAAAACTTGAAAATTTTGCTTCCAAAACTAAAAATAGAAAATGATACCAACCAGGCCCTAAATATCTTGTTCTAAATCATCAACCTTAGTTGCGTTTTACCACCAGATCAAAACGTTATTGGCTATCATAAGATCATTAACCGTATCAACTGTATAATGAGAACTTACTAGGATCAGGACTGGTGCCATCAGCTAGGGCATGCTGGATGAAAGAGGAGGAAAGAACAAGGGAAATCATCACCAGAGTTGCAACAAGCAGCTTCATCTTCTTCCCTGGACTGGTAAATCAATTTTAAGTACTGATAAGTTGTAGTAGTGTAGTTGTTTGAAAAGTGAGTATTTATAGAGAATTACAGGGATTTTTTAATTATTTTTTGCCCCTTATAGTGGATGGTGAGAGGCATTGTTGTTCCTATAGAAAAGAAGAGGGGAAAAAAATAGAAAAGCATCTTCCCAGAAAGGTGTGTAACTTGGGAGTCTGAGACAGGACAATTCTGGACAGATTTTGGGAAAAGGAACCATACCCTTGTCTTTCTTTTTTAATTTTCCGTAATTATAATATTTCAATATATATAGCGAAGCATCTTGTGATTTTAAAGTCTTATTATTTAGGTGAACTTTTGCCATAAGACGAACTTTAGGTGAAAATTGCTAATAGAACGCATGATTATTGTGATGTTATGTGTTGTATTAGTATTTTTTTTTTTTTTTTTTTTAGTTTGTTTAATTCCAACAGAAGTTTAGTGGAGTGAAATGAAGGGTGTCTATATACCAGAAGCATTTCCGGGTGATAATATGCCTTATTGCGGCAGAGGCTAGTCATACGTGGTCGGAATCACGTGTCAGATTAGCATTCTTTTTACTAAAATTCCTTGGATTCTGGTAAAAGATAACTAAATGATGAGATTTTCAAACCTCAAGGTGCTTGATTTTATATATTTAAACTTCACGGTACGGAAGCATAAATACTCAAACTTTTAAGTATTTGATAAACTTCCTTCATCTTTTCCTAAAAGATAAACATGGGGTCTGTGTGTAATAGATCAGTTGGTTATATTTTGCTCTAGAAGTCAAAGTGAGATAATAGTAAGATTAATGGCTTTTGGTTTTTTTTTTTAGGCTTTCTGTTTTGTTGGTTGACTGGTTTTGTTTGTTCTTTTTTTGTCGTTTTGGCTTTCACTTTGGTTGTTTCATTGTGTGGTTGCTTCTATTTTTTGGTTTTGGTGTGTTTGGGTTAATGGGTTTAACTTTTTATTGGGGTTTGGGCATTAGTTCAATTATTTCGGTATTTACTTATCTTCGAGCCCTGCCCTACACATTTGTGCCTTTTTAGGCTTGTATTCCACTCATCGAAAAAAATTTCAAAATCTACTTGAGTAGTAGGTATTAGTATTAATTGAATTATAGCAAGTGGGGTTAAGGAGTAAATGAGGAGGATAGATCCAAACTCTCTTAAAATTAGCAAATATCACAGTTCCAAAGATCTGTCCTGTGGCCATAATCCCATGTGCCAACCCATATTATGTCTTTACTCTGCTTATTCAATTGATTTAGCACTGTAACCTTACACTAACTTTCCCTTTCTTTATAGGCAAGTGGATTTAAAGATAAGGAGGCTTCTTTATCGGGCAGCATCCTGTAAGGATAAGGTTGCGTACATCTTACCCTCTTAGACTTTGCCTTTGCGGCGGGATCTACTTGAGACACTGGGCTGTTGTTGTGAGTTCAAAGATAAGGAGATTCAAATTTAAGACCTTAGCTCCTAGGTTGTCAACTTTAACGATGCTTTAACTACTGGACGAAGGTCTCCTTAGAAACTTTTATGACTGCCTTTTCTTTATAGGTAAGCGAGCTTGAAGGTAGGAGGATTGAATTTAAGGCCATAGTTTTCAGGCTGTCAATTTTGACTGCATTTTTAACCACGTGGTGAAGGTTTCATTAGCAACTTTGCTACTACCTTTTTTTATAGGTAAGGAAGTTTGAAGGTAAAATATTCGAACTTAAGACCTTAGGTTTCAGGCCTTCAATTATGATAGTGTTTTAACCGTCAGACAAAGGTCTTGTTGGCAACTGTGTCACTACCGTTTTGTTATAGTTTAGCAGATTAGAGGTAAGAGGATTCGAATTTAAGACTTCAGGCTCTAAATCATTAACTTTGACAATGTTCTAGCCAGGAGACCAAGTTTTCTTTGCCACTACCAACTATAATTAGAGAGAGATGACAAATTTGAGACAGAAAATCCAAGCTTAAGATGTTAGTATTCATTCACATGTGTGTACTGAGTCACTGACCATATATATATATATATATATGTAACGCTACTAGTCTTCGTACTATGGTTGCTCGGAGCCTATTGCCGGCGTGATTTTTTTGTTGCTCTACTGGTCCTTGGTCCTTGGTGCTTGGTGCTTGGTGCTTGATGCTTTGCTTTACTTTGCTTGTGATTTGATGCTCGATGTTTGACTGTTGGTTTATTGTTTTGTTTGCTTTTTACTTCTTGCTTTTCAGAGTTGGGGGCACTCAGACACAGCCTCTCTTTAGGGTAACACCCTAAAAGGGTAATGTTTGCATACATTACCCCCCCCCCCCCCCCCCCCCCCCCCCCCCCCCGCGGGGGACCCTGCCTTGGCGAGAGCCCTTGTGGCACTGGGAAGGTGGTGGTTGTATATATATGAGACATGACTCACATGAGAGTGTAAAAGTTAGGGGTTCAGACTTCAAAATTGTTTTGCACCTCTCATTAGAGTCGAATGGCCTAAATTTCCTTGATTTAGATCTAACGGTTCATATTTTCTTTTTCATCTTTCACCCTCTTATATGAGTCATGCGAGTATATATATATATATATTGTTAGTACATAACGGCTGGTGTTTCAACCTCCCTGGCATGCTACCAAACATTGCGATTTCATTGTTGTATTCTGTCTGGCCATGGTTCAGGCATGACATGGGTTTATTATCTATAGTTGATACCAACTGGACTTTTGACTGGACATGAGTTGGGTTACAAACAAGCTGAATATTTGAAGAACTATTCATGTTTAAAATTGATTGAGGCTCGTTTGTGTTCATTATAAGAGCTTTATAGTTTTGAATGGCGTTGTTGGTGGACTCATTTGCGAATATTTTGATGAGGGCTCTATAACTGCTTGGTATTCGCTCTAAAGTGGTTTAATAATAGCTTGGTATTAACTCAAATAGCTTGATTCTATAGCGGACTTGATTAGATAGCAAGTTTGGCTTGATTATGAGCTAACTTTGCCCCATGATGAGGTAAGTCAAGGTGAGTATCAAAGTATTAATATCTTATTGAATTGAATTGGGACATTAGTTCAAGTGCTCAATAAAAGTTCCATTTGAACTCGAACTCGGTAAGGGTTGTCAAACTCAAAGTTTATCAAGGGGGCACTTGACGTGACTTGTTTACAACCCTAGACACGAGTTAGACCCATGTAGGAAAAAATGGGCCTAACCGTGTCAAAATTTTGAAATATAGCGATTAAGCTCTGGCCCTACTGGCTCCATATGGACTTGTGGCACAGCCGATCAAGCTCAACTTAGGCTCTGCCACAAATAGAGCTATGGGTCTTTGGCTCAACAACTATTTGAATTTTTGGCCAATAAGGGGTCATACTTGGATTGACTTAACCCATTTAAACTCGTTTAGTTCTATTTGGGTTAGACAAATCTCAATCCAATTTTATCTTAGGTCAAACTAACTTGTCCTAGTTACAGCTCAGTGGCTCGAGTCAGAATCATATTGGACTTCTATGAAGATAAAAAATGAGTTGAGACAAGTTGGTAGAATTTTTTACTTTTCAGTTAAATGTATGTCCTACTCGGTATAGCTTGATTCTTTCATACAAACACCCTATACAAGTTTCGAGCGTAGTAGACTTGTTGACCTGTTTCTCTCATCCGAGCCTAGCTATATTTTTTTTTTTGGGGTTGTGAAAAAGCTCGGAGACAACAAACACAAAAGACAAACTAGCCTAGATCCCAAAACAAACAAGCATGAAGGTCAAGTGAAAGTTCCATCCACCACCTATAATTACAGAAACTCACAAAGTAGACTCTGTCATCTTACCATTGCTATATTTTGCTTAGACGTATTGAATTAAACTAGGTCAAATAATTTAAAATTAGTGATACTATTAGGACTTTAAACCAATTCTGATTATTTATATTCACTCGAGCTTGAATCTAGATATCTTTCTTTCTCTGCTGCTTTTGCGCATATTTTTTTGCTTAACTCAGTTTTATCTTTATTTTGCGCTCTACCCTTGAAACTTTTATGCATAATATGTGATGTTCTAATGAAATGCTAACGACTTTGATAAAATATGTTTGATTGAGAAAACTAGGACTATAATGAATGATTTTCAAATTATGATTAAAAATTAATCACTCTTTAAAATGGTTTGCACAAAGACACAAAAGAATATATTACAAGGTAACGTTCAAAAAAATATATATATTACAAGGTCGGTCAATATAAATAAATAATCGATTCTTGAAAAAAAAAAATTTGCTATTTTCTTTGCTTTGGAAATTGAAATTAAACCATTTTAGGTAAAATTAATTTTTCAAATTATGGATGACATATTTTTGTAATTGGGGGAAAATGAAATCAGAGGAAAATGACTTCTAAAGAAAATTTAGCAATATTTTCAGTGTCTCAAGGATTTTCGTCTAAGCAGGGTCTAGAGGGTGGGTGTTTTTTAGAACCCCCAACCTGAGAGATACAACACAAGAACTTCCCAGAAGGTCACTCATCTTGATATTATTCTCGCTCAAGCACACTTAATTGCAGAGTTCTAATGAAATCAGAGGAAAATGACTTCTAATCGTAAAAAAATGGAGATCAAACATTTTTTTGAGCACATTTTATAAAAAAACTGGATTGAATAAAAAATGCGTAACATTTAAGTGATAAAAAGTATCTAAGAAGTCACTGAGAAAAATTTAGCATATTTGTTTGTTAATATCAAGGCAATAATAAACACTTTTAGAATTTTGTTATGTTAAAATTGTCCTAGTATTAATAAATACGGTTATTTATATTAAAGATTTTTATACTTAGCTCATTATATCAATTTAGTCATTGTATCAATTTAGTCCTGTACAATTCATATTGTATCAATTTGGTCTTTATAGTAAAATTTATGTTAAGCTGTGATGAAATTTTTAATGGTTCGGCTATGAGTTGGGTCAAATTGAGTCAATGAGTGGATTTGTAGTGAGTTATTTGCATCTAACATGATTGTAAAGTTAAAATTATGTCATTAACTTAACTTAAATTTAATTATGGGACTAAATTGACACAATTAAAAGTATAATGATTAAATTGACACTATGAGCAAAATATAAGGACCTTTTGGCATAAATAATGCTAAAATATATTATGGTATTAACACTACCGATTCAAAATAATAAGTCGACTTCAGGCTTTATATCTTATTTCTCGTTTCCCTCGTCTAAAATAGACATAACATAACATCTTTTGAAGAGAAATATATTTTTCTAGGTAAGAGGACTTCCCTGCTGCCACCAAGTAGGGGTATATTTAAGCCGAGCCAAGCTGCGCCCGAGCCTGCCAACCTTGAGGCTCGGCTCGATCTAAGCTGGATGAGCTTCAAATTAGGCTTGCAATATTTCAACTCTTTTAAGCTTAATATAGGCTAATTTTGGCTCATTTAAGATCGGACTAGCCTCATTTAGGCTCTAATATAGCTTCATTGAGCAATATTTAAGCAAATATATTATATTAAAAAAAGCTCGTTCAGGCTCACAAGTCTATGAGCTCTAGCTTTACTAGGCTCAGGCTTGGGTCGATATGGTAACCGAGCCGGCTCAGCTTGGCTTGGCTCGACTCAAGCTCAAAGAAGCCGAGCTTTTCGAGTTTTATGACGAGCTCTGAGCTGGCTCGACTCATTTACACCCCTACCAACAAGTCCTAATTCGTTTTATTTGTCTCGAATTCAAAATAAAATATAAACAACAATAGAGAGAAAACAATAAGTGGTGAGAAATTTATTGCTGGGGCTCAACAAATTTACAAAATACAACTCCATCCTCTTAACTCATTTAAATATTAATAATTCATAGGAACATTAACATCCATATAAAAAATGAATTAATAATAAATAACCCAAAATGACAATAATAATAATAATATATTTATTATTATTATAATGTTTAAAAAAGAAGAAATAAGGCTCCCCATCCCAGTGCTACACTTGCTGCCCCCCACTTCATCTTCTCTGCCCCACTCTGCATTCACATATTAAATAAATATATAAATATGTTTCACATATATGTTAATAATATATTAAGAAATTAAATCATAAAAGATAGTACTAAATTAATTATGTAACTACAGTATGAGTTTCTGAAATATATATCAGATTAATTTAGCAATATAACGCCATTTTAAATGGAGTATATTTATGCACTAAAACATATACGTCATTTGAAATGGAGTGCTTTATGCACCCCTAATTTTTATTTTTTATTTTTAAAGTTGTGATAGTTTGATTAATTAGTCCCAGTCGAAATAGGGTGCAATCTCAGGTTAGGGGTCCTTAGAAACAGTCTCTGTTCAGGGTAGTCCCCTGAAGGGAAAAGACTGCGTACATCTACCCCCAGACCCTGCTAATGTGGGAGCCCTTTAAGGCACTAGGTCTGTTATTGTTGAAATAGGGTGCAAGTTTTGAAAAATGGCGTGCAATGGGTGCATAAGAATTGTACAATACAGTGTGTCATTTCGCTAAATTTTTTTTCTGACATACCAAATTTCTTTCTTTTTTTTTTTTTAACGGTATCATGTTGCTAAATTAGTCTATATATCACCAAATTTAATGCCGACAGAGAACAGCGCAATTAATTAAGCAACCAAACAAAAGAAATAAAATAAAAGAGTTGCACCTAAGAGCACCGACACTAAATATGCCACAATTTTGAGCTCTTATTATTATAATAAATTTGAATTTTTGGTTCAAAATGGATTCAAGTCCATTCAAATTATTAAAAAAAAAAATTTACACAAACGATATTATTATTAGAAGAAATTTTCTAACATGTGTTCAAAGTGTATATTACGTGTTAAGATGCATTTACTTTATTTAATTTTACTGTTTGTTATTGTTTTGTCATTCAAATGTTGTTGAAAGTTAAACATGTAATTAATACATTGTATTTGAATTAAGAGATAACACATCTAATTTATAAAATTATAATAATAAATATTATCAAAAAATAAGTTTAATTTTTCAATTGCCGAATTTGAATAATAATATTTTAGTTTGTCATATTATATTCAAAAAAATTTAGAAATAGTTCTAAACTAATGTTCATAATTTTTCATAGTTAATACTATATTTTTTTATATATATATAAACAAATAAACCTTTTATTATAAAACCATAGACATTATACTCAAAAGAAAGAGAATAAAAAGGTAAACCCAAATATACTCAAAAAAAAATAGCAAATATTTTATATCAGAACAAAATTATTTTATTAAAATATTTCTCTTTTCTTTCTCTCGGTTTTTCTTTCCTTTTATTTTCTTTTTTCTTTCTTTCTTGTGTAGCTGTATATGTATATATACAAAAAGGGGAAGGAATTCGGATGACTTAGGTTGTGACAAATGTCACAATTTAATTTGTACTTAAATACCTATTTATATATATGTATATATATATATATATAAATAAATATTTTATACAATTTTTAATTTTTTATAATATTTAAAAATATTCAAACTCGACTCTAAAATTTATATTCAAAAAATATTCAATATTTACGACATATGTAATATTTTCACAGAAAAACAAAGGAGAGCGGGGGCGCAAGCATTGACTTTGTCAATTTGTTAGGGATCCACATGGGACTTTTTTTTGCAAAATAGCATATTTTGGAAAAAAATTTAGAAAAGTGGTATTACTTGAAAAATATTTAGCAAAATGGGATGATTTACTGTAGATATATGGTTGCACGCCATTTCCGAAGTCGTGCAAAAGCGAAAAAATGACCTGTGCAAAGCTACCTGTTGCACGACGTTTGTCAGGTCGTGCAAAGGAGTTTCCCAGCCTCTCAACCGTTGTTATATAAACCTACAAGTGTTTTTGTGTCAGTAAAAAAGATGGTGGTCTAGTGGTGGGAGCATGCTTCCTCTAACTTAGAGGTCATGGGTTCGATTCCCTATTCCCACATACATTTTCTAACTTTTTCTTTCTTTTAACACTAGACTTACTTATTTTCTCTTCCATCTTTTTTTCTTTTGAACACTAGACTTTTATTCAAATTTTATCCTGTTCCTCTACTATTCTTTTACGTAATATTTTATTTTACTTTAAATAAATTTATTAACTTATAAATAATAATTATTTAATATTATTTCCTATATATTAATATCTCTACTTTTTAATTAATTTTTTTGCTATAATTTTATTTTTATAATTATATATTTAATTTTAATTAATTAATTTACTGGTAATAAAATTAATTGATTGAATAAGAAATAATATTATGGAAATAAAATTATATATTTTATTTTAATTAATTAATTTGCTTGTAATAAAATTAAATGATTGAATAAGAAATAATATGATAGAAATAAAATTATATATTTAATTTTAATTAATTAATTTTTCGGTAATAAAATTAAATGATTGAATAAGAAATAATATGATAGAAATAAAACTATAGCAAAAAAATTAATTAAGAAGTAGAGATATTAATATATAGAAAATAATATTAAATAATTATTATTTATAAGTTAATAAATTTATTTAAAGTAAAATAAAATATTATATAAAAGAACAGTAGAGGAGCAGGATAAAATTTGAATAAAAGTCTAGTGTTCAAAAGGAAAAAGATAGAAGAGAAAATAAGTAAGTCTAGTGTTAAAAGAAAGAAAAAGTTGGAAAATGTGTGTTGAGATAGGGAATCGAACCCATGACCTCTAAGTTAGAGGAAGCATGCTCCCACCACTAGAGTACCATCTTTTTTACTGACACAAAAGCATTTGTAGATTTATATAAGTTGAGAGGCTGGGAAACTCTCTTGCACGACCTAACAAACGTCATGCAACAGGTAGCTTTGCACAGGTCATTTTTTCGCTTTTGCACGACTTCGGAAATGGTGTGCAACCATATATTTACAGTAAATCATCCCATTTTGCTAAATATTTTTTAAGTTGTACCACTTTTCTAAATTTTTTTTCAAAATATGCTATTTTGCAAAAACAAGTCTCCACGTGGTGGGTAGGTGGCTGTCTTTGTACCCACGTGCCCCTGTAGTATACTTACGCCTAGTTTGATATTCCCAAAGTTATTATAAATCAGAAAAAATACGGATTTTAATTTTTGATTGATATAGGAGATGTAGTAGACAGAATATAAAAAAGTATAATTGCTCTAATTTTTTAATAATTTTTAATTTATATAACAATTATATCCTTCTGATTATAAGTCCCTCTATCAACTTTATCCTTAATTTAAATTGGAAAATCAACAATGGGTTTAATAGTCATTTAATTATATTTTATGAAAAGTTATTATATCAACCAACAAAAACAATAGAAATTAAATTCTCAGTAGGCTCTATTTTTTAATGGATAATTAGATAGTTTTATACTACTTCCCAAAAAATTAACAAAAAAAGTGAATTCTCCTAAGCCTCACTGTACTTCCTATAGGAACAGCATAAGTAAGGTTTGGATAAGATAGGATATACTTAACTTTACTCTTTTAGAATACTACCCTAAAAAAAAGGTGTATCCGAGAACTCCTATAACCTAAGAAGCATAAACACGCTCCATAAACACTACTACTTCAGGTTGAGGATTCTCGGAAACAGTCTCCTTTCCTGCCGGAAGGGGTAAGGCTGCGTACACCCCCCCAGACCCTGCGTTCTGTGGGAGCCGAAAGACACGAGGACTGTTGTTATTATTGTCGTCTACTTTTTACATATCAAACTACGTTAAAGTATACATAAATGTACTTTTCTTCGTATCCAATGGCTAAAATAGTCCTGTCCTTTTCCTATTTATGGGGTAGCTTTATTGTCCTTTTTTTTTTTTTTTTTTTTTTTTTAGGCATTGTAAAGGTAAATGGTACTACACTAGGCCATAACTAGTTAAAAGACAACAATACAATAACATTTTTATAAAAGATTTTTTATAAAAGTATCTTAATTTTTATATTCAATTTACATAAATAATTTTGCTCAAAAATATTTATATAAATAAAATAACAAGCAAAAACACATGTATGTAGGTAATAAGATATTTAATTTATAAAAAAATAGCATCAATAAAATTTTATTATAATTTCCTACATATATATTATATATAATTATGTGTTCATATAGGAAGAGCATTTTCCACTTATAATAATTTCACTCTTTCGTATTAGTATTCTGTTAAAATCATAAAACTGATACGATTTATTACGTAGATAATAATATTCACATAATTGCTAACATTATTCATTCCATAAATCTAAACTCGAGTCATTCTCGATACATTAACGGTAGCTAGTGAAAGAAAAATGTTAAAATCTATTGGACATTTAGGCCCGATCCACAGAGTTGACATACATGACATCTATATACAACCTCAAGGGAACTTTCGTTTTAAAACTAATTGAAGTTAAATAAAGTAATTTATTATATTTATATGTTAGATCTATTTTTTTGACAACTTTAATATGGAATTCAATTAAACTGGTGGAGGAAAACAATAAACAAAAAGGAAGCCAATGAAATCAACAACATACCTCATCAGCCAAAGCAGGGCTAGGAGCGTCGGAATCATCGCTGGGCGACGGCGCCTCCGTCGGCGGAGCCGGGGGACTTAGCATCTCCGGCGTCGGTGCCGGTGCCGGCGCATGCTTCTTACAATGCTTCTTATGCTTAAACTTACAGTGCACCGGCGCTGGCTTGTGCTTCCTCTTGCTCGGCGCCGGGGCCGGAACCTCCCCTGCAGGTGGCGCCGCTTCAGGAGCAGTCTCCGGTGCTGGTGACGGAGGTGAGCTCACAGGTTCCCGAGCCGGCGGTGACTTCTTCGGAGTAGGAGCCCGAGGAGATTTAACCGGAGCCTCTACCGGAGCTTTCGCCGGAGCCCTAGCCGGAGACTTTGGCTTAGGTGATTCCGCTGCCGGAGCTTTTGCCGGAGCCTTAGCCGGCGACTTTGGTTTAGGTGATTCCGCTACCGGAGCCTTCGCCGGGGCCTTAGCCGGAGACTTTGGCTTAGGTGATTCCGCTGCCGGAGGATTAGCTGGAGATTTTGACTTTGGAGATTCCGCAGCCGGAGGTTTGGCCGGAGATTCTGATTTAGGAGAATCGGCTGCCGGAGCTTTAGCTGGAGTGTCGGCTACAGGCGAGGTATCCGGAGCTTTTGCCGGAGCAGCCGTTGGCTTAGAATTGGAGGCCGCCGGCGCCGGAGACTGTGCGGCGGCGGAGATTAACAACCAGGCGAAGAATGCGAATGCAGGTTTTCGATCCATTTGCAGAGAGAGAGAGAGAGAGAGTGGTAGTGAAAACAGGGTACAAGAGAGAGTATAAATAAAGGGAATTTATCATTTGACACTGAAGATTTCGCCATTTTTTATTTTAGTATTTTAATATTTTAATATATATAATAAAATATTTAAAGAGTAAAAGTTTTATAATTTAAGTATTTTATGTTGAAACTTAGAAGAATTTTGTCAAACCTTATTAATATTGTAAAATGTTAATATGGTACATAATTAGAATAATTTATATGAGTTATATAAAATATTTTTAATGAAAATCTAATCAATTTTTACTATAAAATGTTAATATAATAACTATATATGTGAATTATATCAATATTTTTAGTAAAAAATATAATGGATTATGAAAAAGTTCATTGAGTTATGGTAAATGATATCTATATGTACTAGTATGCAACGAGTCATCTTACTGTTATAAAATAAGATTATAATATTATGACATAAAATACTTATATATTATTATAATTATGCTCCATCTTAGTAACTTTTAATAAAAATCTATCAATTTTAGCAAAAAGGTACCAAATTACAAAATTTTTGAAATTTAGGCGACATAAATAATAAACCCTTTAAATATTAATATACTTCATTATGTACAGTAAAATATCATATTACTTAAATAATATAGTAAATTATAAAAAATTTCTCTGTCTTTGATTTTAAAAATAGAAAACCCCCCTCACAAATAACAGTAGTCACAAAACCTCCCCACTTTTAAAAATTTATCACTTAATCTCATAAAAATTTTTTGGCCATTTTATCTCTTAAAAGTAAGGGATTAAATATTCTATTATATTTTTAGAAAATAATTTTATATTATTAGACAAAAATTATAAAAAATTTATATTTTTTGCAATAAAATTAAGGAAATTTTATATATTTATAAAACTATAATTATTTTAATTAATTATAGTAATGATATTATAAGTTTAGAAGATAAAAAATATTTTTAAATTTTTCATAAAAGATATTATAAGATAAAATATAATATTTTGGTTAATATTATAATGCCACTACTATATAATTAATTAAAATAATAAGTTTTGTAAATATAAAAAATCTCTTTTTTATAAATATAAAAAAAAAATTCTTAAAACATAAAATTTTACCTAAAAATAAAATTAAATACTAGAAGGACTGGAGTTAGGGTTTTGCTCTAGCGATTTCAGGTGATTTTGCTGCGATCTCATGGTGATCTAATACCCGACGTGCTATGGCGCGTGGTCGCGGAAGGCTGCCTCAGCGTGGAGGATTGGAAGGGGTGTCTGGTCGGGGAGGGCAGAGTCGGGGGGCTAGCCAAGGCACGCTTGGTCTTGGGGTGCTTGTGCTCGCTCAATCTCCTGATCAGGCGACAGAGGATGGAGGAGGAGTAGGTACCACTGAAGTGAAGAATTCCTCTGTCTCGGTTGGGATTTCTGAAATTGGGATTGTGGAGGACGCTCCTGATGTGCTAGGGCTCTCTTCAATCCTTAATACTTCAGGAATTCGAAATTGGGGCGATGAGGAGATGGATGCGGATGAGAGTAGAGAGCAGATGCAGGAAGATGAAGCTAGATTAGTGCCTACTTCGACTGATCCGGTGAACAGTGAGAAGCCTCAGCGTGGAAGATGGAGGCAATTGTTTTCCTCGAATCGAGCTCCGGATCAAGGACTTCAACTTCGTTATTGCCCTGAAGCAGCCACGGCGCCCATGGTGGAGCTCACTGACAGGGATTTGTCCGAGGGTACTGCGTATTGGGAACGTGCTTTGGTTGGCTATCTGGTGGGTGGTAGCTTATCGTATGAAGCCATTTGTGATTCGGTCTGATCTATTTGGCCTCGAGTGGCTGAACCTCAGGTACTTCTCCATGACAAAGGTTGGATTATTTTTGTAATTGAATCTTTAGAGGTTTGTGATTTGATCTTGAAAGATGGCCCTTATTCTATGGGTAAACTTCCCTTAGTTCTGAAAAAATGGTCTCCCTCCTTCAATTTTGAAGAGGAGGAGATGAATACGGTCCTTATTTGGGTGAACTTGCCGAACCTTAGACTTCAACTGTGGCATGGCGATGTTTTGAGCAAGATAGCCAGTGCCATTGGTCTCCCGCTTTATGCGGATAATATGACAGCTGCGAGAAAACGAGTCACTTATGCCTGTATATTAGTCGAGGTGGATTTATCGAAACCGCTAAAGAAGTCTGTTGATCTTGCTATGCCTGATGGGGAGTTTCTCTCTCATCCTGTATGGTATGAGTGGTATCCTAAGAAATGTTCTAAATGCGGGAGTTTCGCACATAATGATTCACGGTGTCCTTGAGCTAAAGGGAAGAATAAAGTGCCAGTGCATGATGCTCAGCCTAGTGCGGGTGTTGGGGCAGTTCAGAAGGAGGGTTGGAGAGTCGTCCAGCGTAAACAATCTCAGCCATAATCAACAGGTATGACTGCTGATGTTGATCAGGGGGATGATGATATTGTTCGGGGGGTTGATGATAGAGTGGTTGGTAATCTTACCATGATTCCTGGGCGATTTGAGGATGCTGAGGGTGAGTTAACAGCCACTGATAACGCTGGTTCGGAAGGGCTGTGCTGCCGGTCTTTGCCTCTTAACACAGGGGATGGGATTTCCTCGGCATCTATTCAGCCTTCTCCTAATAGGTATGATGCTTTAGCTGACTGTGATGAATCATTGGTTGAGTCTTTTGGCGGTCCTTCTCTGTCTTCTCATAGGAAGAGGGCTATGCATTTGGGTAGAAGGGGTAGAGTTGGGTCTGCTTTTCCTCCTTGACTGTCTTTATGATTGGAGCATGGAATATTAGGGGTATGAATAAAGGTTGCAAAGCAACTGAGGTTAGAAGAATTATTGTTAAGTTTGCCATTGGTATTTTTGCCATCTTAGAAACTCGAATACAGGAAAGTAAGGCTGTTGAGACTCAGAATCGTTACTTCCCGGGTTGGATGCATCATGTGAACTTCATGGAGGGTAGTGTTGGTCGTATTTGGGTTGTTTGGGACCCAACTTATATCCAGGCTCATGTTATTAGCTCGTCAGCTCAAGTGGTGCACTTGGAGATCCTTCTGCAGGAAGTCAGTTCTTTGGGTTCTCTTTTTTGCTCATTTTGTTATGGTTTTAATAGAAATGAGGATCGTAAAGCCCTTTGGGAGGATCTTTGTTCATTTGGTGACTCTGTTGACCGTCCTTGGATTGTTCTTGGTGATTTTAATGATGTGCTCAGCTGGAATGATCGAAGGGGAGGTGCCACAGTTTCATATTTTGAAATCTGTGACTTTTTGTCTTGTGTTCAGCAGTTAGGCCTGTGTATTGTAGCAACCGAAGGCCCTGAATTCACTTGGTGTAATCAACAGTTCGGGTCTGACAGAGTTTGGTCGAAGATTGATCTAGTGCTCATTAATTCCTTATGGTTTAAGAAAGTGGAATGTAAAGCTATTGTTCTAAGCCCGGAAATATCTGATCATTCACCTCTTTTGGTTAGATTTGGATCCTGTGATAAAATTACAAATGGATGCTTTAAATTTGGTAATTGGTTGCCTGCTATGAATGGTTTTTTTTATATTGCTCGGGATGCTTGGGGATCTCAGATTCGGGGGACTAAGATGTATTGCCTTCATAAGCGTATTCACTTGGTTAAAACTGCTTTGAAGAAATTCCAGAAGTCTTTTCCGGGTGGTATTGAGGCTCAAGTTAGGGATGCTCGTGATGCTCTTTACAAGATAAGGTGTTTTTGATTCATCATTGGAGGTTTAGGCTCGAAGTATGAAGGAAAGGTTGATTAGGCTTTTAGAAGCATAACAAGCTTTTTTGTCTCAACGAGCTAAAATTCGTTTTGAGAATCAAATGGACCAATCTTCTCGGTTTTTTCACTCATGGATTAAGAAACGTGGGAAAAGGAATTCAATCTGGTCCATTCTGAACCGTGATGGGGAATTGCTTACTGATCAATCTCTAATTGCTGCTGAATTTTTACACTATTTCCAGAATCTCCTTGGTTCTGCAGCTGGGATTAAAAATCAGGTGAACTCCTTGGTGATGCAGATGGGGAACCGATTAACTGAGGACGATTTTCCCATTCTTCTTCAACCGGTTACTGCTAGAGAGATTAAGGAAGCCCTCTGGTCGATCCCTGATTCTAAAGCTCCTGGCCCTGATGGATTTTCTTCCGCCTTCTTTAAATCTTGCTGGCACTTTATTGAGGAGGATGTTTGTCGCGCTATTGGGGATTTTTTTGTATCAGGTAAGCTCTTGAAATCCATTAATACAACAGTGATTACTCTTGTTCCGAAGGTCGATCCTCCTCAGGAAGTTGGGGATTTCCTACCTATTTCATGTTGTAACGTGGTTTACAAGATCATTTCTAAAATCCTCGCTTCTCGCCTTGAGCTTGTGCTTGATAAGTTGACTTCGCCGTCTCAGGCCACTTTTGTGAAAGGGTGCCTTATGCTTGAGAATATTATTTTGGGCAATGAGCTTTTAAATCACTATGGTAGGAAAAATATCTCTGCCCATTGTTTCATGAAGATCGACATCCGCAAGGCGTATGATTCGGTTGAGTGGGGCTTCCTTTTTGATCTACTTCAAGCTTTTGGGTTTCCGTCGCAATTTGTAGGTTGGATCCGTGAATGCGTGCCCTCTCCCTCATTTTCATTATATTTTAATGGTGGGTTGTTGGGTTTCTTTAAAGGTAAGAGGGGATTGAGGCAAGGTGATCCTATATCGCCTTTCTTGTTTGTTTTGAGTATGGAATACCTTTCTCGAATGCTCAAGAAGGCAGCTCAAGATAAGATTGTTAGATTGCATCCTAAATGTAAGAAGTTTGGCATATCCCACTTGATGTTTGTTGACGACTTGCTTATTTTTTCACGTGGTGATCATGAGTCTATATCAAATATTTGGGGTATTTTGAAAGAGTTTGCTGCAGTTTCGGGATTGGAGCCAAATGCCCTTAAGTCCGGGATCTGTTTCGCAGGTGTTCGCTCTGATGTTAGGACTGAAATTCGTCAGACCTTGGGCTTTCAAGAGATCCATCTTCCTCTTCGGTATTTGGGGCTGCCGCTTGTTGGTTCCCGTTTACTCGTTGCTCAGTATGGGACTCTCTTGCATCTTCTCCAGCGTAGGATTGAAGATTGGCAGAATAAGAGGATTTCGTTCACGGGGCGAGTTGAGCTTATTCATACTGTGTTGGTTGGGATTTTGAATTTTTGGTGTAATTCGTTTCTTCTCCCTACAACAGTGGTTAACCGTGTTCATTCTCTTTGTGCCCGTTTTCTTTGGGATAATTCGGGTGACTCAAAATCTGTAATTCCAATTGCTTGGCATAAAATTTGCCTTCCAAAGGAAGAAGGTGGGATTGGTATCAAACCGGTGGACAAGTGGAACCAAGCGTGTTTTATTCGTTGTCTTTGGGATGTTCATCGGAAGAAAGACTCTCTATGGGTTGCGTGGATCCATGGTGTTTATATGAAACATTCGAATGTATGGGAGGTTCAAAGTAAGGTCCATGATTCGGCTTTTTGGAAAGCTCTACTTAAATGTCGGGATTTATGGTTGGGCGTTTTTGGGACCCCCTCTTAGGCTGTTGCAGGTCTGGAGCACTGCAGATCGGGTAGGGGCTGGTCGATTGCGGCAACATACGAGGTTATACGCATAAGAGGCACTCCCTGTCATTGGAAGCGCTCCGTTTGGAGATATCCCATTCCGAAGCATGCTTTTTGCCTTTGGAGAGGGCTGTCTAATGGTTTGCCTACTCTAGACCGTATTAAAAGGATGGGTATTTCTTTTCCTAATCGTTGCTATCTTTGTGAAACTGAGAGTGAGGATTTTGAGCATCTTTTCTTTACTTGCTGTTACTCGTCAAGTGTTTGGGGCCGGGTGGCTGAGGCTTTTAATATCCCTGAAATTTATAGTTTACGAGATATTATGGATTGGTTGGGTAATCGTGTTCGGAATCGGAAGAAGCATAATGGGATCAAAAAGATTGATGTGGCCGCTGCTGTCTATAATCTTTGGATGGAGCGTAATGGCCGTATATTTTGTGACACAAGAAGAAGCGATGATATTCTTGTCCATTCGATTATTTTTAACGTTTGGAGTCGATATAATTTTTTGTATTAGTGGAGAGTGAGGGGTTGTCTTTTTTTTGGGCTTCTTATTTGGTTTTGTTGTGTCTGATTTTAGTTGAGTTTGTTGGTTTTCGTGTTTGCCTTTTGTGACTGTTTTTGTATTTTTTCTGGGTTCATATATATCAATTCTACTTGCCATTTGGCAAAAAAAAATTAAATACTTAATTATTTTATTTTGAGGGATAAAATGGTTCAAAAAAAATTATTTGGGGGCAAAATGATAATTTTTTAAAAGTAAGAGAGTTTAATGAGTAATTTTATTTATGAAAGTATTTTTTTTTTTTTTTTTGAAGCCAAATTCAAAAGAGTTTTCAATAATTTATCCTAAATAATAAACAGGCATTAGCAAAGCTACATACAAGTAAGAGTAGGTAATTACTTATTTTACTAAAATATATTATATTATATTATACAATTATAAATAATATAAAAAATAAACATCAATTATCTATACTCAGATATTAAAATAATAATTTTTATTATAGTTAATTTCATTGATTTCAGATGCTAGCTACCCCAGGGACGGAAGGCTCCATCAATAGTAGGAGGCGGAAGTGGGGACCACGCGCGAGTAACGGTAACAAAATAAAACAAAATGAAGAGAGAGAGAGAAAAGGAGTGCCAGGTCAGAGGTGGGCCCCTCCCTAGCCAACGGGAAGTTGCTCAGTACATGTGATCTCCAGGTAATACTCTCTTATTTTTATATTATTGAAGTCGTGTTTTGAACATATATTGCAAGTCTAAGCGAGTTTAAGTTAGTGTATTTTAATATAATATATTAATTTTAAACGTAATGAAACTTAACAAATATTGATATACTTTGATACCAATTTGTTGGAAAAATGTTAATGTGGAAGCGGAAATCCTGATAGCTTGATTCCATTCAAATAATATGACTCACACAAACGAGAAGTAAACAAATATATGGAGAAAGAAAGAACAAATAAGAACACACAATATTTACGTGGAAACCCCTTTACAATCGAGAGGGGAGAAAACCATGGGCGGAGATGGAGATTCTTTATTGATACTGAATGGAAGAATTACAACGATAATTCCTCTTAACGAGATATATGAAATAATTACAATCACTTTCTCTTAACTCCCGTAGCACTCGAATATCTTGGAAGAATTATAAAATCATCTCTTTTACTTAATGGCGGCGCCTCATGCTTTTGATTGGATGCATTGACGTAAACCCTACGTCCTAATTTATAGGCGCAGGTTTGGGAGGGCCCGATCGATCGGAACTGGCCTATTGATCGACCCTCTTACTGCCCAAAAATACCAAATTTTTTTTTAAATCACCCGATCGATCAGTGACCTTACGGCAACCCCATAAACTTAAAAAGCAAGGAATTTGAGACATAAATCTAACAAAAAATATGTTTGATCTAGTCAAATTTGAGCCTAAGTGAATGGAACTCGAGTCTAGATTAAGCTTAGTTAAGCATAAAAATCGAAAATTTAGTTCAGAGCTCATCGTGCTGGGTTTGTGCTCAACTAAGTTAAGGCTAACTTGAGCTTGTGACAAACTGAGCTTGAGCTCGAAGTTTATATGCTTCACAAGTTTCAAGCCAAGCCTCACGAGTTCGGATGGCTCGAGTATTATGAGTTTGTCCCTTTTTTTTTTGTAAGTGTGTTTTAGAAGAGCTATTTTACGATGTTTTAAGAATTGTTAAATTATTTAACTAATCAAATAGCTAACTCTACATTTGGTAAAAGACATCTATTTAGTGTATGTTTTAATTTGCTAGGGCAAGAATCCCCTCAACCCCAACCAACTGGAATGATAAATGGGAAACCTACGTGTTATTCGTTTAATTTACGTATATAAAGTTGTTATTATTATAGAAAAAAAATATTATTAGCAGAGCAATAATACAATTTACAAATAATAGGAATCCCAAAATTATTTTAAAAATGGAGTTAAAAACAAGTTCACTTATCTCAAACTGAAATTAAACGTATTTTTTAAATAAGTAAAATCAGGTGAAATTTAAATTCAACTACACTCGAAAAATCCCGATCTAAACTTGCTATCTTCGTACAATATTTCGAGAGCTAGGCATGAATCACGTAATTTTACATTCATAAAAGAATTATTTTTAAATAGCACAAAAAAAAAAAAATTTTTTTTGAAGGAGTATAGTTTTAGTTGGATGTCTATGTGCTAGAAAATGTCATTTTAACTAACAGGTCCTTTAAGAAGAGCTTGTAGGTACAATTTACAACCTACACGTCTTAGATTTCTACCGATGTAGATGTGCTTAATTAGGTCATTATAGTGTTTGAAAGTTAGGTCAGTATTTTTAATGTAGAAACTGAGAGTCATATTGAGTCTAGATGTCCTGGGTCCCTTAGATCTGAAGATGGTTGAGCTTATCAGTTGTTACAATGGTAAGTGACCTATAAATAAAACCTTCTTATGTTTGGTGTAGTACAAAGAGCAAGATGGAGAATGATAAAAATAAATGTGTAAGAAACGCTATTGTAATTCTTTGTTTACGTAGTGATTTTGTTGCTTCCCTATGTGGTCGTAGATTTTTTTTCCCCCCTTGATCCTCTTAGCTTGTGTTTGCTACCTTTTGATTTAGTGTTCGTTGTTTGTGGGTCTGAGCTACTCTTGATGTGATACTCTTCTGCTGGTAGGTCACATGCCATTTGTTGCGGACCAATTTCTCAGGTTAGGGGTCCTTGGAAACAGCCTCTCTTCAGGGTAGCCCCCTAAAGGGGGAAGGCTACGTACATCTACCGTCTCCAGACCCTGTTTAGACGGGAGCCCTTGGAGGCACTGGGTTTTTTGTTGTTATTGTTTGTGGGTGATTCTAACTCGATTTATTCAACTAGACTAGCTGAGACCAAAACCCAACAAAGCTCTTGTTTGTATGCTTCTTAGCCTAAATGAACCAATCTTGATGCAACTTATGTACTTATGCACCCAATCGAGCCATGTTTGAGACTAAATGAGTAAAGCTAAAGCCTAAACAAGCCCCTCAAAGTGCCTAGATTAAGGCTCCGTTTGTTTCAGGGGAAAACCACATTCTAGGAAGTGATTTTTCCCTTTTCCTTTGTTTGGTGAGCCATTAGCTCACGGAAAAGGTTTTCCTTTTCCCTCAAATGAGGGAAAATGACTTCCCTTTTAAAATGGGGGAAGTCGTGATTCTAAGTGACTCAAAAACCTTCACGGTTATCATTATGCAAATCGAGATCGAATCAAAATAAACCAGACTGCACTGTAAACATTTAATGTCAACATCGGACAAGAATTAGACTGAATAATTAAAAGCAGCTTAGATATTACTTTGTTATTGTTGCAACAGAACAACTTTAATCAAGTTGAATTGTTATATAATATTATAGAACAAAATTATTTAAGTAATATTTTAGCATTTATTGCATAGGTTATGTGATATTTTAGTAATATACAGTAATATACCCTGAAGTTTAAAAATTTTCTCATAAATCAGGTATCTTTTACTAAAATTTAGTATATTTTAAATGAAAATAACAATCTATATGTATCCTATATCATAATATAATAATTTTTTTTGTCCGAAAATGGTAATATGACACATTTTTTGATAATATATAAGTAATTTTTGTTAGAATGTGGACAATCTTTTGATAATATGATATTTATACTACATCAATTGTTTGGCAGAAATTACCCGAATTTTAATAAAAATTTACCAGATTTTGACATAGTATATACACAAGTGATAAAATTTCTTATCTCATGACACCTCACTGTATATAATAAAATAACAAAGTATTTACATGATAAATGCTCAAATTTTAGAATACCGAAGAAATAATTTTCCTAATTTATACAGCTTTGATAGTTAACTTTTTATTTTGTTACTTTATATATGTTATATTACTACTTATGTTGTCTTATAAAAAGATATAAAATGATTGGTGAAAAATATTTTTTTAAAAGATACACAAAGACATCGCAATAGAGAATTAAGTTTTTCTTTGAAACAAACAACGGAAAACCCCACTCGGAATTTATATTTCCTTGGAAAACCTTTTCCGAAGAAAAATTAATTCCTAGATTCTACTTTTCCATCAAAACAAACGGAGCCTAAGTTTAAATGAACTAAAAGTTGACGAGTTGACAATGAAATTTCCCTAGTTAGGTTTCTCAACTGATCAAGCTAGATGTCCCTTTTGGACGAGAATGCGGACAACCAACCATGCCACGCAGGTTTGATTCCCATTAGGAACGTTGTGGTTCCCCGACATAGGGAATTTAAGGGGTATCTTCCCCTCCCCAAAGGCATAACCAATCTAAAGGAAGAAAAAAAGCTAACCAAACCAAATCGAACAAGCTAAAACTAAGCCTGGAATTTCCTTATCAAACTTCGAGCTAAATATTAACGAGTTAAATATCAAACCTTGCAATACTAAACTCATTTCGTTCGGTTCGTTTACACCCGTAATCGGAGAATAATGAAGTGGGTGCCGCATCAAAGTCATCCATAGCTAGGTTGTTTTTTGGAAACTTTTAATGATTTGGAGGGGCCCACAACAATAATGGGCCCCATCCTAGGTGGCGCCAGCTGGAGTTGAGCTGTCATGACAGCTGTTTGACACTTCAAAATGTCACGTTCCACTTAAGTAAATGGGATGGGCTGGGCTGGGCCGGGCCGGGCCTGTAATAAAAAGGCCAATCTGGGCTCAGTTGTTTTTTTTATTATTTTTTCAAAATTAATTTTTAATTTTTGGGTTGTAAAAGGCCTTTCTTTTCACTTTTACTACCATCTGCACCCACTGTCACCTCTTTGACTAGCATTACCACCCTCCGGTACCAATTTTTTTTTTTTTGGATAATTGAGTGCAAATCCGATACAAAAGGTGCAAAGTATATGGGCCAGGGAAGGCAAAGGCTTACAAAAGAACACCAATGGAGGATTGCAGGCTTCAAAGCACGCTATAACATTAGATTTTTTGGTGCAGGTAGCTTCCTAAGTTTCAGAACTATAAGCAAAGCTGACCTCACAAACTTTAATGTCGTTGAAGGCTGGAAGCCTACAAAATGTTTATCACCGCCGTAATAAAGATATAAGCCACCTTGAAATGTCTCTCACCATCGATTAGGTGGCCAATGACCAAGCAAAGCTAATCGCACAAACTCTAATATTGTGCTATGCTAGCAGTATAGAAGCAAAATGTTCATCATGATGATTGACGGAGATAGTAAAGAACAAAGGAAGCTGACTACCCAGTCTAATATCATATGTTCTACATCTTATGTACGTATCATTATATGTTGTATTTTTTTACATTATTAATAATATTCTTACATTTTTTTGAAAAAAAATTGTTAAAAATACGAAAAAAATGGTATAGAAAAAATAATGAGCCTCATCCTCTTTGGCTGGGGACCCAACATGCCCAAGGACCAACCCAACACGATTCAACCCGGTGTACGAGCATGTCTGACCCTATCTGACCCGTCTGTACACTACTAACTTACAGATTTGATCATAGGTCGACCCAATCCGGTTCTCTGGCCACCTCTAGGATGGATGGATAAAGTTTGCAAGAGTTACCCAGAACTCCCAAATTATTGATATCAATATAATTAATTTCAACAAAAAAGTATCGTGACAAGGCATATTAGAATTAGAGTACAAAACTATTCTCAGTACTAGAGCAGAATAAATACTAGGAAAATAGTCTAGGGTTTTATGCTTGTAGGTTCAGTATTGGTGCAAGGATACTATTGTAACTCTGTCCTCCTAATGTTTTCTCTATACAAATAGCAACCTGTTAAATTTTACCGGGTCTTTCAGCCCGACTCACAGAGTTGGCACATACAAGATCCACATATAAGCCCAAGTAGGGTTTCATTCTAAAACCAATTGACATTAAATGAATTAATTCACCATACTTATATATTTGTCTCTTCTTTCTCACAATTTTTACGTAGATTCACATATGAAGTTCTTAACATACCCATTGTACTCTTCATTTATCTAATCATAAAAGAGTTTCTTATTACGACAATTAGTTATCTGATGATGATCATTTTCAATCTCTAAAAACATGATACGATTCTATACGAATATGTCTTACCTTTCTCTGGCAAAAGGCTTCCTATGGCATCCAAATAGAAGAATAATAATCGTTCATGTTATTACAGTATAGAACAATTAATTACCTTAAAGTTCCTTAACAAATTATATGTTTTAATCATTAGTTTAAACTTCTGGGATAATTGATTTTTTGATACCTCTACGGCTAGCTTCTTAAAGCTCCTTAACAAATCAAAGGTCGTTCATGCTTAAGAAAATCAGCTAGCAAAATGAATATGCAGGTCAACGTTACACCCATCGAGACACTCTTAGAGTACAAAATATCGGGTTTATATTGGAACCTGATTGTATCGGTCCTTATATATGGAGCAGAAGGTTAAGCTAATTCGATTTTTTATACATACACTCTAAGGCTGTAGCTTTGCTAAGGCTCATGTAATCTCACTTAAAATAGGGGATGGGGGTATTTTGTTACTACTGGAATTTTATCCCGGTTGGCCTCTTTGGCCCCGACGATCATTGCCAGTAGACGAAACTAAGCTTGGTATCTTATACGAATATAATGAAATTGTTGTGCTCTCAATTAAGGAACCAATTCTCTCAAAAGCTTAAGCTAATGGGTAAAGGCCTCAAGAATAGTCTTATACTCTAACATGCCTCCCATGCAAATGTCAATTAGGTTTGAAGAGTGGATAGTGCATAGGCCCACCTCATACCTTGTGCTTGAATTATTTTAATATTGAAAGTGGGGGTTATTGAGATTTGAACCCATGACCTCTTGGTCAATAAGGCTCTAATACCATATTAAGGAACTAACTTTTCCAAAAGCTTAAGTTGATAGGTGGAGGCCCCAAGAATAGTTTTATATTCCAACACTCTCTTCTGTAAAATATAGGATTTGGTTGAACCATGTAAGTTTGGCCTCTCTTGTTCTCTCTCTTTCTCTATTTTGTGTGTATTATTTCTATTTAGAGTTTCAGTATTAATGTAATTTGATCCTGACGTGAAATCATTCATATATTTTCACTTATCAATTTAAACTTTTAAAACAGCTAATTCAGCACCATATGTAACTACCAGAAAAGTATTAGTTTGCTTGCTATGTGTCGTTGTGTATGCTTTTACACCTAGATATTTGTATGCTTTGATGCTTCTCAGGTTCGGGGTCCTCGAAAACATCCTCTCGTTAGGGTAACATCCTAAAGGGGTAAGGTTATGTATATCCCACCCCTCTCAAACCCTACTCATGTAGAAGCCCTTGAGACACTTGAACTGTTATTATTGTTGTTATATGTAACTACCACAAAAAACTTCACAGGTCCGGAAATGAGATCATAAAATCTAAGTTATAGCACGAAAATGGTGCCCATAAATTAATTAAAGCAAAAACTTTACTTTTTAACAGCTTTATATTATTGTTAATATTATTAAGTTAACCAAAGTTTTAAAAATATATTTATTTTATTTAGAGTTATGTAAATGGAGATGAAGTGCAGCCGCATTTCCTCGAGACAAACCCCAAGTTGTACTTTGCTTGCTTCCTGCATCACTCTTGCATATGCTACTCATCATCACCCTCTCATCATTTATTTCTCCACTTTTATTAATCAGTAATTCGTACGTGAGTCCGTTAAGAAATCTCAAATTCAAATTATAATAGATAGGAAGATATCGATAGACACGTTTAATGTTAATTAGTTTTGCGATAAAACATCACCTGAACTTATACATGGACTTTATGTATTGTAACTTTATGAGTTAGACATAAGATCTATTGAAATTTCATAGTGCTCACCGATATTTGTTTTAAAGTTTTGGATCGTCGGTCTTCATTCAAAAGTCATGAAGGTGAAACATGTAACAAAAATGGATTTTCTTTGAGATATTTTTATCAATATAGTTTGTTTTTAAGTCGAGCTACTAATAGCAACTCTGCTCTCCTATCAAATTTGGGGTGCGTATGATAGTGTCAAGGAACTAACTTTTCTAAAAGCTTAAGTTGATAGGTGTAGGACCAAAATTGGTTTTATACTCTAACATTCCCCCTCACGTAAATGTCATTGGGCTTGAAGCGTGGATAATGCACAGGCTGATCTCATGACTTGTGCTTAAATTAATTTAATATTAAAAGTGGGAGCTGTTGTGATTAGAACTCGTGACCTCTTGGTCAACAAGGCCTTGATACCATGTCAAGGAACCAACTATCCTAAAAGCTTAAACTAATGGGTGAAGACCCATGAATAGTTATGTTCTCTATATAGTCAGTACTCAAACATGGGTTCATTGCATCAGAGGTGTCAAATTTTTTTACACACGTTCGGTTGTGTAAAGAGACGATTGATCATAAAAAAAGACGTGTTATTTTTAATGCCGCCCCCATACGTCAAAATTTACGTATGGAATATGCGGTAACATGCGCCAAAATAGCCCCCATGGCATTTTAATGAACGGGGCGTGGATGGTTATGTTTTGATGATAGTATATTGATGTTGTTAAGAAACCAATTATACTAAAAGTTCAAGCTCATGAATAAAGATTTAGGAAAAACATGCGAACATTCATTGGGTTTGAAGCATGAATACAAAGGCTCATCTCATATTTTATTCTTAGTTTATGTTAATACTGAAAGTAGGGACATTTAGAATTTGAAACTGTGACCTCTTGGTCAACAAGCTCTAATTCAACATCAAAAACACAACTCTCTCAAAAACTAAATGCTGACGGGTGAAGACTCACAAATAATGTTATATTCTACAACAACAATAATAACCGACCCAGTGCCTCAAGGGCTTCCGCATAAGTAGGGTCTGGCGAGGGAAGGATGTAGGCAGCCTTACCCCTTCATGGTGCTACCTTTAAAGGGAGGCTGTGTTCGAGGACCCCCAACCTGATAATTATATAATCGAACAAGCATGAGGCATATAGCATTGTTAAGTTTTAGGTCATATTCATAGGGTTTAAACTTATTAACTTTAGTTCCTGAAAAAATGTCAATAACAACAAACATTCAACACTTCAGATCTAGTTCAAGAAACCTGTAACTGTAGTTTAGCAAGATTCATCCAACACCGAACACATGCACAAAGAACACAGCGATAACAACGAGATTTTACGTGGTTCAGCCTTTAAAGAAGGACCTACTCCACGACTCCCTATTTCTAGGGAAGTCTATCCACTATAAGTCGAGTTCAAGTATTACAGACCAGACTTCAACGATATACAACTTTATACAAACCGATCCTTAAGGCTTCTAAGTCAGAAACCTAAAGACGAACGAAAATAAAGAGTAAGGGAAGAGAAAGCTCACAACCGAAGCCTACAAGGCTTCATACGTGCTCCAAACTACCAAGATTTGAACGATCAAGCCTTAACTCCCACGGATATACTCAATCGCCTTCGATCGCCTCAAGATCGCCAGAGCAAAATGAAAAGAGGCGGTGGCTGAAGAGAAAACAGAGAGAAATGCAAAAGCGTACGGCAAACCCTAAAAAGGGTCAGTATATATAGGCAACAGAACTCCGATCTGTGGCAAGGCTCCAAGGTTCAATCTCGGCCGTTCGTACGAACCAGATCAACGGTCCATAAAAGCCCACAAGAAACACAAATAGTTGTCCCGGATGGCTGACGCGTGGCAGCCACTAATAACAGAATCTGGGAAGCTTCCTCGAGAAGCTTTGGGCAGCGGGTAGTGGCACGGGCAGGTAAATATAGCACACGGGCAGGGGCAGCAATGTCATCTTACCACTTTAGCTTATTTAAATGAATTTTAACAAATAATAACATTTACCAAAAATTTACAACTTATGCCTCTTGACATTTACACCCTTTGATCTATAATATTTGAACATTTCTTGACTTAAATTTTCTTGACATAGTTAAGTCATATAGGGACCAATTTTACAACAATTCTCCACCTTGGTACCTATATGGGTTAACTACTGGACATTCCCTAGTAATAGGAGCAAAACACATTGGGTTCGTCATCCATGATCCCAATTACTTTGAACCAAGTTAATACATTTAAGTAACTTGTCCAAAGTCAAAATTTTTGTGCCCATATCCGCTGGATTTTCAGCAGTACAGATTTTTCGCAGTTCAACAGTATTCCTTTCAAGCATGTCGTTTACAAAATTCCTCTTGATAGCTAAGTGCTTAGTCCTATCATGAAACACGGGGTTTTTACACAATGCAAGGGCTGATTGACTGTTCGAAAACAGTACGGGAGGCCCGTTATCGAGGTTTATTTCTGACAGTAAGCCTCTCAGCCAGATAACCTCTTTTATGGCTTCTGTGAGGGCCTCAAATTCAGCCTCAGTGGTTGACAGCGCAGTCACAGGCTGCAACTTAGACTTCCAACAAATGGCTCCACCATTTAAAGTGTAAATGTAAGCACTAGTGGACCTCCTTTTATCTATGTCTCCCCCAAAGTCAGAATCGGTGTAACCTATCAATCTAAGGTAGGTTTTTGTCCGTCCAAAAGTAAGTCCCAGTTTATAGGTTTGTTTAATGTACCTTAACAGCCACTTAACTCCATCCCAATGTTCCTTTCCTGGGTTACTCATAAACCTAGACAAAACACTTAAAGGGAAAGCTAAGTCTGGACGTGTACAAGTCATAGCATACATTAAGGAACCTATAACATTAGCATATGGGACTCTTTCCATTTGTTTCTTTTCTATCTCATTCGTGGGACACTGTTGAACTGTATACTTATACTGACTTGCTAAGGGCAATTTTACAGGTTTACATTCAGACATGTTGAATCTAACCAATACCTTTTCCAAATACCTTTGTTGAGATAAGTGCACTATTTCAGCTGCTGGATCCCTGGTAATTTCCATACCAAGTATCTTCTTGGCCTTCCCTAGATCTTTCATATTGAACTCAGCACAAAGCGTTAGTTTCAAATCATTAATATGGTTCATGGATTTACTGGCCAGCAGTATATCATCCACATAAATCAGCAAATACAGTGCATCAACAGTATCAGCATGTTTATAATAAAAACAAGTGTCATGTATTGATCTACTAAAGCCCCTACTTCTTATAAATTGGTCAAAACGTTTGTACCATTGTCTAGGGGATTGTTTTAGGCCATATAAAGACCTCTTAAGTAGACAAACATGGTTTTCATGGTTTGGTTCAATAAAGCCCTCAGGTTGGGCCATAAAGATTTCCTCATTCAGCTCACCATGAAGGAAAGCTGTTGTAACATCCATTTGTTCCAGAAATAGGCTAAACTTAGCCATTAGTGCCATAAGTATTCTTATAGTTGTGTGCTTTACAACGGGAGAAAAAATCTCATTATAGTCTACCCCTTCTTTTTGTGAAAAAACCTTTTGCAACTAGTCTAGCCTTGAACCTTGGCTGTCCAGATGATGTATCGAGTTCTTTTACCTTATAAATCCACTTAGAACCTACCAACTTCCTATCCATTGGTTTAGGAACCAAAACCCAAGTTTTGTTCCTTTTGAGGCTCTCCATTTCCTCTGTCATGGCTTTGAGCCACTGTTCAGAGGCAGCCCCACTAATAGCCTGAGTATAAGTGAGAGGTTTTGATTCTACATACTCTAGGGCAGTATTTAGGGCAAATGCAATACAATCCGCACTGCCAAACCTAACTGGTGCCCTAATTTCTCTCCTCTCCTAGCTAGTTGGTAGTTTGATAGGTCTGTTTGTTCAATTGTTTCTTGAGGTTCAGTGCTCCCTTCAGCACTGTCGGTCACCTCTTCCTCAGGATTTAAGGTCTGATTTTCCTGGTATATAGGCTCTGGTGGGCTGATCTCGAACTTATAGAGTTCAGGATCATACTTCCTAGGGTTGGAGGAAGTGGGTAATTGTTTTCTCCAAGTAAGGGAATTCCTCTTCATTAAAGGTCACATCCCTACTAATTATGATTTTGGTTCTGTTTCCATCCCTAACACCCACCCTATACCCCTTTACGCCATCCGGATAGCCTAGAAAAACACCTTTTACAGCCCTGGGTTCAAGTTTTCCTTCAGATTGATGTGCATACGCAGCACATTCAAAAACCTTTAAAATAGAATAGTCGCTTGTTTTTCCAGTCCATTTTTCCTCAGGGGTTTTAAAGTCAATTGCAGAGGAGGGAGTACGATTAATTAGATAACATGCAGTAGCTACAGCCTCCCCCCAAAAATTTTTACCAAGTCCTGATGCAAATAACATGCATCTTACCCTGTCTAGGAGCGTACGGTTCATTCTTTCAACTAGTCCATTTTGTTGGGGAGTTTTCCTAACAATGTTGTGTCTTTTAATACCATTTTGAGCACATAAACTATCAAATTCAGTGTTTATATATTCAAGTCCATTATCAGTTCTAAGTACCTTAATCTTCCTACTTGTTTGATTTTCTATAAGGTTCTTCCACCTAACAAAGGCACTAAAACATTCATCCTTTGTTTTAAGTAGGTAGACCCAAACCTTCCTAGAGAAATCATCTACCATAGATAGAAAGTAGTGTGCTCCACCTAAAGTGGGTACCCTTGCTGGTCCCCACAGGTCAGAGTGGATATAGTCTACCGGTGACTTAGTTATATGGATTCCAGATTTAAAAGATAGTTTATGGCGTTTTCCAAATATGCATGACTCACAAAAATCAGGTTTAGACACATAACCACCCCCCAACAGCCCTCTCTTGTTCAGCTCATTCAGGCCCCTCTCTGATACATGTCCTAATCTTTTGTGCCAAAGGTTGGTTATGTCAGTCTTCTCTACAATAGAGCAGCCAGCAGGAACTACGTCACCTCTAAGCACATATAGACCGTTCTTGACCTCTCCTCTTAGCATTACAAGGGAACCCTTAAGGACCTTCATTATCCCCTGTTGTGCCTTTAAGGTCATACAAGCCTGGTCTAATTGTCCTAGAGAAATTAGGTTCCTTCTAAGTTCAGGCACATGCCTAACTCCCTTTAGGGTAAAGTCAATCTCATTTGACCCTTTAACCCTAACTGACCCTATCCCAACTACTTGGCATCCGTGGTTATTTCCCAACAGCACCTTTCCCCCAGCTACAGTCCGGTATTCAGTAAAGAAGGATCTATCTGAAGTCATATGGAAGCTACACCCTGAGTCTAGAACCCACTCATGTGTAGTTTGGTCTGTGGATACTACTAATACTTCAGCAGAGTCATATCCGTCATTAAATTCAGTGTTGTCAGTTGTGCCGTTAAATTTTCTTTGGTAATCTGGACAGTATCTTTTAATGTGTCCTAGTTTACCACACTCATAACATTTTACTTTACTACAATCTCTTCTAGGTCTTGAACTAGATCTGTTTTGACTCTTACTTCTTCTCCTATCTTTATTGTTGTAGTTATTATGGTTGTTATGATTGTTATGGTTGTTATGGTTGTTATGGTTGTCTCGAGTCTTTGTCCTACCCCTGACTGACAGCCCTTCCCCACTGTTACTGGTTGGTGGGTACTTCCCTTCCTTCCTAAGTTCTAGGATCTTGGATCTTAGGGCCTTTGTTACGTCTTTCAGTGCTACAGTGTCACGTCCATATCTTAGTGTGTCTTTAAAGGACCTAAGATATTTAGGTAAGGCACATAGCAACAATACAGCCAACAATTCATCAGCAACAGTAACTTTAACGTTTTCTAGATCTTGACAGATTGTATGGAACTCATCTATAGAGTCCTCTAAGGGTTTAGTCTCACTCACCTTAAAGGTGAAAAGGGATTCCATGCACAACATCCTATTGGACAATGACTCAGACTTATAGATTTCCTCTAACTTAGCCCATATATCTGCTACGGTCTTTTCAGATCGGATCTGATTAAGTACCGAGTTATCAAGACTAAGTAATAAAGAAGCATAAGCTTTATGTTCAATTTCTACTTTCTCCTTTTCAGTTAGATAAGTTGGTTGATTCTTTTCGGGCAAAAGTGCAGTTCCAGCACCTTGTGCCATAAGGATTGCTTTCATTTTTAGTTTCCATAGGTTGAAATCATTCCTACCGTCAAACCTTTCAATATCAACCCTAGCAGACGCCATACTGTTTCTTTAAGGTAAAGAACCTGATGCTCTGATACCACTTGTTAAGTTTTAGGTCGTATTCCTAGGGTTTAAACTTATTAACTTTAGTTCCTGAAAAAACGTCAATAACAACAAACATTCAACACTTCAGATCTAGTTCAAGAAACCTGTAACTGTAGTTTAGCAAGATTCATCCAACACCGAACACATGCATAAAGAACACAGCGATAACAACGAGATTTTATGTGGTTCAGTCTTTAAAGAAGGACCTACTCCACGGCTCCCTATTTCTAGGGAAGTCTATCCACTATAAGTCGAGTTCAAGTATTACAGACCAGACTTCAACGATATACAACTTTATACAAACCGATCCTTAAGGCTTCTAAGTCAGAAACCTAAAGACGAACGAAAATAAAGAGTAAGGGAAGAGAAAGCTCACAACCGAAGCCTACAAGGCTTCATACGTGCTCCAAACTACCAAGATTTGAACGATCAAGCCTTAACTCCCACGGATATACTCAATCGCCTTCGATCGCCTCAAGATCGCCAGAGCAAAATGAAAAGAGGCGGTGGCTGAAGAGAAAACAGAGAGAAATGCAAAAGCGTACGGCAAACCCTAAAAAGGGTCAGTATATATAGGCAACAGAACTCCGATCCGTGGCAAGGCTCCAAGGTTCAATCTCGGCCGTTCGTACGAACCAGATCAACGGTCCATAAAAGCCCACAAGAAACACAAATAGTTGTCCCGGATGGCTGACGCGTGGCAGCCACTAATAACAGAATCTGGGAAGCTTCCTCGAGAAGCTTTGGGCAGCGGGTAGTGGCACGGGCAGGTAAATATAGCACACGGGCAGGGGCAGCAATGTCATCTTACCACTTTAGCTTATTTAAATGAATTTTAACAGCTGGGTACAATAATAACATTTACCAAAAATTTACAACTTATGCCACTTGACATTTACACCCTTTGATCTATAATATTTGAACATTTCTTGACTTAAATTTTCTTGACATAGTTAAGTCATATAGGGACCAATTTTACAACAAGCATGAAGCATAAAGCATGAAGCATGGTGTATGAAGCAATAATATGTCACAGAGAGAGCTTGGAGCAAGGAGCAAGGAGCAAGAAGCATGGAGCAGCAATAAGCCCGACATATATAATTATCCCTAAAGAAAGTAATGTGTTAGTTAAAGATGTATAGATAAACTATAGTAGAAAGACTGCTTTTAGATTTCGAGCATATTTTAAGACTAGTATCACCTTTATGTCTCGTGTCAAAGCTTGAGCCAACCAAAACTTTTAAAGCTTCAATCTATAATTATTTTATTCTTCTTAACAAATACTTTATATACATAATTTATATGATTAATAAATGTCTAATATTTAATGGAGAAAAGAATAATTCTACTATTAATTAATTATCTTCGCTCGTGAAATAACTATCATAAACAATAACAACAACAGACCCAGTGCCTCAAGGGCTCCTGCCTAAGCGGGGTTTGGGGGATGGATGTACGTAGCCTTACCCCTTCAAGGTGTAACCTAACTGAGAGGCCTTTCTCGAGGACCCCCAGCCTTATAGGGTTGGCAACACGAGGACTTACCAGGAGGTCACCCATCCTGATACTACTCTAGCCTAAGCACACTTAACTTCAGAGTTCTGATAGGATTCGGTATATTAGTGCATGATAAATAAACCCTAACTAACTATCATAAACACTTGGTTAAATTGTGTAAGGGTCAAACAGTTCTTAATCTAACATTATTCATCACAAAAATGCAAATTAAGCACTTACCCACTTTATATATTTTTGTTAAAATTACGTCTTTATAAAAAGTAGGGTTATTAAGATTTGAATATATAACTTCTTGATTAAAACGATCATTTTATGTTAAAAACTAAATATTCTAAGGCTCCATTTGATTCATAGGGAAACATTTTTCTTATGAAAGTTTTTTTTCCACAAAGTAACTTTAATTAAAAATATTATTTAAAAAAAGTTCATATTTTTAATTAAAGAAAATAGTATCTCAATTTATAAGTTTGTATAAGCTTCGTATTTACCCAAATAGAGGTTAAAGTAAGGTATATATGTGCCGTTAAATTATTTACTTTCTTTGCGTGGAAGTTAATTTCCTCTTTACGACAGAAAATTATTTTCTATATTCACGGCTGTTAGTACAAAGTTATACAAAGAAATAATATAATTATAATGAAAAGGTTATCTACTTCTTAAATTATTCAGCATAACAATCATTCTAACACTTCAACTCACTGTATCTTCACCTTTCCTTCCTCTATATACACCCAATCCCCCATAAAAATTTCTAAGTAAAGAGAAAAAAATGAACCAAAAAGAACAAGAACAGCCATGCCCAAAGCCCTACTGCTTCTTCTGTGCCATAAATGAATCAGACCCATCTCTAAAAACTCTTTGTCTTGCAAGATCCTTTAAAGAAATCCCTTTTAGGGATGACCCACATCATGTTTTGGTGCTCACAACCCTTTGGAACCTAGCCATGACTCACCCAAATGACCCAGAATTCCCTTCCTTAGGCATATTTCAATGCATGAGCAAGCTTATTTTGAAGGGTCTTAACCAAAAAGATTGGATATCTAAGGACCAAAACATCTACATACCTTATTATGCTGCTCATATCATAGGATCTTACACTATGAACAAGGCCAAGTTTGCGGAAATCGCGGTGAATGCTGGAGTGATTCTTCCTTTGGTGGAGCTTCTGAAGGGAAAAATGAGTTGGGTTGAGCAAAGAGTCGCAGTTCGAGCACTCGGGCATCTAGTTAACCATGAGGTTTCATTCAAAAAACTCATCTTTCATGATGTAGAGATTGTAGAGTCATGTATAAATACAGCTTCTACTTGCCTTATAGTCGTTTTTGATGAATTTATCAGTAAAAATGATTCAGAAAGGTTGAAATACCACTGTGATTTGCTCACAAGGGGACTTGGAGGGTCAGAATTTGAGGCAAGAAAAGCAGAAAAATGGGCAAGTCAGCTCCAAAGCTGGTGCCTTTCTTTGCTAGATCAATTTGCCCGGAAAGAAAAGTGCTTGAACTTGATGTGTAATGAGAAGTTCTTGAAGAATTTATCTAAAATGTGGGGTGGATTAATAAACAGAAGATCCCCATCAGGAATTGGATTGATCAGAACATTATGTCATACAAAATTTGGGAGAAGAAGTGTTGCAGAATCAGAAGAAGTAATTTTGTGGCTTTGTAATACTTGTAGATCATCAGATGAATGGCAATACATGGCAATTGAATCACTTTTGCTAGTTCTTAAAGACCCAGATACAAGATTCAAAGTCATTGAAATTGCAGCTTTGTATCTTAAGGATTTGGTGGAGATGGGCAATGTCAGAAGTGTCAGAGCAATGAAGTTTCATGTTGGGGATTCAATTACACAGGTTATTCCGTTAGAAATGATACGAGCTACTTTGTTTTACATTAAATTAAGCATCTGTTTGGCCAAATTTTATTTTTGAAGTTTCTTTTTATAGTTGTTTTCTTGTTTTTAAGCGGAAAGGAGATAATATTTCTTTTGTAAAGTAGAACTAGAAGCAAAAACTAAAAATTTTTAAGACAAAGATACCCTCCTATGAACAACACTTTTTACAATAATACCTTTGAAAAAAGTACCTCTAAGAAACAACTTTGTCACGATATGTCCGAATAGGACTATACATAGCTCCTTGAGAATCTTTTTACCACATTGAAAAGTCAGATGAGGGTATTTGCCCTTGCATATGGGAATGCGGGCTGGTCTCTTGAAATAAGTGATAGGTGAGAGGTAATCAGGAAACATGCGCGTCAACACTTGCTTACCATGATGAAACTAGTGCGTGTTAGAAGTCGGATTGCGTTAATCTTAGAAGATGACGGCCAACGTTATTATATACAGTCTAGTAGCATTGAAATCGTCTTTTTAAAAAACAGTAGCGTTTTCCATGACGCGGGGTCAACCTTCCATCTTTTCAGATAAGATCTCTCTCATTATTTTCTTACTTGTTGTGACTGATATTATTATTGTTATTGCTTGACTTTATAACAGGTTTTATTGCAAGATTACAGCAAGATAAGATATGGGTATTTGAGATTGAAGAGCAAAGAGGCTGAAAAGGCATTGGAGGAGACATGGGATCTCAAGGTTGAGAGAAGAAAGAGAGAGAAATTGATGAACAAAGAAAAGATGAAGAAGATGAAAGATGTAGCTGTTGAAATGAAGAAGAAAGGGAATGAATTGTTCTGGGCTGGAGATGTCTTGGTTGCTTTGGGTAATTTGGAATTTCAACTGTGTCTTCGACTCGATCTACTGACGTAGCATTATGATCAACGTATAAGGTCGAGTGGGGTTTCGTTTTAAACTCGAACTTATATGTTGGTCTTTTCTTTTTCGTAAGACTAGAATCTATTGCTAGCTAGACTCGCATATTTATTTGAGTCAAATGCATCTCTTGCCTCAAGTAAGATTATTTTCTCTAACATAGGCGCAGCATGTTCTGATTTCATAAGAAATTTCACTCTATGGGTCCAACTGGTAGTCTGCGGGACTGACATGTATGTTCAAGTGAGGTTTCATCCTCAAATTAATTGTTTTTACGTGGAGTACCCCCGCTAAACTTATACGTTGATATATTTTTTGTCATTATCACGGATGCGTGACTTTTACTAGACTAATACGTGTGAGTTTATAACAGGTAATTACACAAAAGCGTTGGAGTTGTGTCCATTGAAGTACAAGAAAGAAAGGTTGGTTCTTTATAGCAATAGGGCTCAGTGCCATTTGGTGCTAAAAGAGGCCGAAGGTGCAGTTAGTGATGCAACCATGGCTCAGTCCTTGGCTAATGGCTCGAACCGACATGGCAAGAGCCTTTGGAGAAGGGCTCAAGCCTATGACTTGATGGGCTTGGCTAAGGAGAGCTTGTTGGACTGCTTATTATTCCTCGAATGTAGGAAGAGGTCAAAAAAGGAGAGAAGGATGCGTGTTGAAATCCCATATTATGCCGCTCAACTGATCAGCAAACAGATGAGCGCCACATGGCTCTTTGCTGGTCTCAATGGTGTGCAGAGATTGGATAATCGGGAGCTCGTCGGTGAAGATATGGATAAGGCTCAACAAGAAGAAGTTAGCAGTTAGCCAAAACTTAGCCCTAAAATTTTAAGAATTTACAATAAGTTTGATCAACGAGTCTTCTTCTGAGTAACCTTATACTATAATATAAGCTAGTATATATGGTTATTATATTATGTATGTACTGTGTATATCTATGATGTATTATAAAGAGAATGTTATGTACCTTATTATAAATGGTAATACCTGATAATTAAAGTGTTGATATAACTGATTTTGAGGATTTTGAAAGCCTCGAGCTGACTAGGTTGAGTGCTATTCTATATAGAAGGCGGTGATGTGTGTTTCTGGTTTCTGTTGCACTGCGAAGAGTTTTCAGTTGAGAGTGCCCTGTTCTTGAGCAAGAGCTGTGATCATTCTCTCCCGAGTTCTGGTATCTAGCAAGTTTCTATGTGACATTTGCTCCTTGTTTCTGTTGTTTGGTTGGTTTTGTTGCTTTCGTTTGCCTTGTGTTTTCGTGTTTGTGGGTCGTTTTCTTCCTGTTTTTTATTGTCTTTTTGTTTTGATTTATTTTGGAGTTTTTTGTTTCCCCGCTCTTGTAAGAGTGGTCTCAGGTCTCACTTTGTCGAGTGGCCTGCTTTTTTCCGCGACTTTGTCGCTAATTATTCAAAAAAAAAAAAAAAAACTGATTTTGAGGAAGAGTCGTTAACAAACTGGAACCTAATGCAATTGCTTCAATTACTTGGGATCAACGCAATATTTAATCTTGAGATATTGGCAATTCTCACCTAAATTTATGGTAATTTTTTAGGATTATTTTCTCATTGTAGTGAAGTTCTAACAAAATAACACCGGAGAGCGGGATAACATGACTCGGTATTATCAAAATAAACTCGAATATGGCACAACATAATTTATTAATCTTCGAGAAAATTAAACTAAATAATATATTTATTCTAACTTATTATATTTAAAAAGAAATATACTTAATGTAACTGAATTACAAATTTCAATACCATTTAGCATTGTCTGTAATTTGCTTTTAATTTCCCCTTTTTAGATTGTGATATTGCTTTATTTTGTCCTTTTTTTTTAACTGCTTGATTTTACTCGGGTTGGTTCAAGCCGCATTCTTGTAGGTGTAACTGTTTTGTATCACAGCTCTTGTCATGAATTACCAAAAAGAAAAATCACACTATATAGTCAATGCTAAATGAAACACCTCAACAGGCCTCCAGACGACCCATCGTCTCATCCCCTGCCGGCCGGAATCTCCTCCCTCCTCCTGTGATGTATGCTCGATATCCTCCCTGCCTAGTACCTTCCCTACCCGGTATCATTGCATGCATCTCCCGGGGGGGGGGGGGGGGGTTTATTCCCCTCCTGTCCTCCACCCTCTTTTAGGTCTTTGTTTACCTCTAGACAGGTGATTTTTTGGGTGGCTCTGCTCCAACCTCGTCCAACGTACTCATAGTTTAGGTTTCTGTGTCAATGTCTTTTTTCCGATTTTTGGTTTTTTAGGTTTTATCCCGATCTTAGATGTTGTGTGCCTATTTCTTTCCCTGTTTGTTTTGGTCTTTTGTTTTGTACCCCTGCTTGATTATAGGGTGTCTCAGGGCTCGTTTTGACGAGTTGCCTATTTGTACTACGGTTATGCTGATAATTATCTCAAAAAAAAAAAAAGAGCCAATGCTAAATGAAGGTAAAAGTTGGCTTAATCATTCATTATTTTAAAATTTTGGTTGATTTACACCAAAGATCCCTGTACTTTGCCTATTGTGTCAACTTATTCCTTATATTTTTTATTGTGTCAATTTAGTCTATGAACAATTCAAAATGTGTCAATTTTGGTCTTTTGGTTAAATTTAAATTATGTTAATGACGCAACTTTGAACGTTAAAATTATGTTAGATATAAGTAACTTATTCTAAATTTATCTATTTACTCAATTTAACCCAACTCATAACTGAACCATTAAAAATTTAACATAATTTTTTTCTCTAAGGACCAAATCAATACATTTTGAATACACGGGATAAATTAATATAATTAAAAGTATAATAATTAAATTGAGATAATGTACAAAATACAGGGACATTTGACGTAAATAATCCTAAAATTTTTAAATAATAGAGCAAACCTCCATATTTAATTATATATAATAATGTTTTGATCCCCGTTCTTTTATGAGTTAACTTAGAGCTCGCTTGTTCTAATTACCTGCTTTATCCCACAACTTTATCACTAATTATTGAAGGGAAAAAAATTAGAGATAATAATTAGGGATGAAATGACACTATAGTCAGCATAAAATCCTCACAGTGACTGATTTCTAGATTTTGGGTTCAAAATATATTGAACTCGTGACTCTTTTTGGGTAACTAAAATAATTTATTTTATATTATAGTATATATTAGTTAATATTTGAGTTTTTTATATTATATACGAACATATTCAGTTAAAATATATTTTATGTATGTAGTTATTTCTTAAATTGTGAATGGCAATAACAAGCAAACAGATAAAATACTAGTTAACGATTCCAAATCTGAGTGTAGTAAGATTGTCTAAAAGAGGTCAACATATAAGTCGAATGGGCTACTAAACTAATACCAATTTGTTTTAGGATGGGACCTCACTTAGGCTTATATATAGATCTCATGTATGCAGGGCCAGATATAACTCCAAGCGATCGTTTAGGGTCCCCAAATTTTTGGAGTTGTGTTTTTTAAACTATTAATTGTTAATATTACTAAGTTTTGTGATAAGCATTTTATAATTTATTGTATATGAAGGGTCCTATTTGAAATTTTTGCTTGAGGCTCCGAAAATATCAGGACCGACCCTGCATGTATGTCGACTCTATTGATCGAGCCTAACTAATTTTTGAAGGAAATTTCAATAAATTCAGGGCCTAAACAATTATTTTGAGTGCTTAGAGCCCGGTCTTGAAAGCCAAAATTATTAGATTATACTAATTATAGAGGCTTAAATAATTGAAATTATTTTATAGATATAGTACAATAACTTTATGGTCTATATTAATAAAAAAATTAATTAATGGTTTCACATTACTATGTAATTTTGGATTTATCAAATGTCATGGATCAACAGTGTTAATCAATAATGGAGCAAAGCATATGCATGAACAGAGAAAAATAACTATAAAAAATTTGACCAAGAAAATTAAAGAATAAAAATACATGAAATAATTATTTTTAATTAATTATTTTAACAATGTATTAATTTTATATTGTATACCTTATAAATTAATGGGCAAAATTACACATTAATACCATACAGTTTAATTCATTAATTATTTAGCCTACAATCTTTGTAAAATAATAACTCACGGTGGCCTTGCCTCAATGGTCAGAGGCAAGTGAGGGGATAGAGCATTGCTTTAGGCCAAAATTTTTGGAATTCGATTCCCTCCTTGAACCTATCCTTGAGTAATCTTTGACTTAACTGGCTCCTATAGTGTGTGGGTCGCCAAATGGGCCGAGACTTACCGAGTAACTGGGTTCCTGATTAGCAAAAATCTTTGTAAAATAATACCTTACTCCAAAAGTGATATATATTTAATAAAATAGTCCAGACAATGGTATATAAGAGTGTAGAATAGGCCTCCTCATCCAACTTTTCATCATTAACAGTGTCACAATATCATGGTTTATGAGAGGAATAGTAAGGGGTTGGTGAGCTTACCAACAAATAACAGCAAGTTTTACCTTTTTTCACACTATAATTTAAATTATTTTATTAAATATATAAAATTTTTAGACTAAATATAAAATTTTATAGTACTAATATATAATTTATTATAAATTAAATTATATATAATATAAATATAGTGGTGTCATAAATTAAATTAAAAAATCTAATGGCTTTTTAGGTATGATTAGAGCAGAAAATACTGCACCTAAAAGCAAGCACCATGACTTTTCACCCCATTTTTGGAAGACTAAAATATCTTATTATTATTATTATTATTATTATTATTATTATTAATTGGATTAGGTAACCTTGCATTTGCTCGGAAACTATGATTTTTTTTTACAAAAAATTATTCATATACTTAATCTTAACATATTCAATTATGTACACTAATTACAATTGATTGCAGTAAAATATTTTATTAAAGGAAAAAATTGTTAGAGTATAAACCAATCTTGGATCTTCATTCAACAACTTAAATTTTTGGGAAAGATGATTTCTTGACATGGTAGCAGAGTGTTATGACCAAAAGATCATGAGTTCATATCCTAACAGCTCACACTTTCAATATTAATATAATTTAAACACAATGCATGTGATGGACCCGTGTAATATTCACTCTTCAGTGTAAGGAGGCATGTTAGAATATAAAACCAACCTTAAGCTTTCATCCATCAGCTTAAGCTTTTGGGAAATATAGCTCCCGAACAAAGTATAATGTTTGAGAAAAGTCCCCTATGGACATAGCATAGTAACGAAGTTCTCCGGCTACCAACAGTGTGACCCAGGTATCATGAAAGTTAATATATTTTTGTTTTCTATGTGTATTTTCTCTTTTCTATACTATGCGTACGCTTTTTGGGTCTTTTCGTGAGATGTCAATTTTGCTTCGCAAGTTGTGCTCGCTAATTATCAAAATAAAATAAATGAGAAAGAGGATTAAGAAAGTTACAGTGTTTATTATATATAGGAAGACATCATCCTTAGGAAGAGACCACGAAGGTAAAAATTTACTACCATCTGCCATGTCATTTTACCAGTTGTCATGTTATCCGTTACATTATTTATTTGGTTGTTGCATTATTGACACATCATCGTTCGCTTATGATACGCTGGATGCCCTTTGGTGTTTTTTTTCCTAAAACGTGTTACCTGTCTCGACTATACTAGTAAAAAATAATGTCTTCTTTGATCGGTTTTCTCAAATATTATATCCCTTCAAAGTTGTTGATAAAGTCATTTCGAGTCCAAGTAAACGTTGGCAAGTACTTCTACTTTAGCATGACTTTGAAAAACTGTAGACTAATGTTCAACTGGGAACAGGTTGGGTAATTATGATAGTAACATAATTAAACGGAAACGTGAAATCTATGTGGAGCGTTAGAATCGAAAGAGTAACTTAGAATTCACTGAAAGAGAGAAAGAAATTAGGGTTTTATATTAATCAATTGATGAATGCCCAAACAACTAGCACAAAAGATAATTTTTAGGTAAAATTTAAAGAACCATAAAAATGAAAAATTACGAAAAATGTCAGTAAACTATCGCCAAAACATAAAAATAACCCAAAAACACATTTTTAGAGCCCAGTTTGGGGAAAATAGGTGGTCAAGTGGCGAAACGGCTGGGGTTGTACAGTTCGGTCTATTTTGGTGTGTAAACCAATTTATTTAATAGTTAGTTCCCAATGTTTGTAACTTTGTTTAAATTGATCCTCGTTTTTTCTTTTATTTAAAGTAGTCTCTAATTTTTATTTTTGCAATAAAATTGGTCCCCAAATAGTGACTGCAATTAGATAAATTAGAAAATAAAGGACCAATTTTATCATAAAATAAAAAGTCAGCAACTATTTAAACATGAAAAAATGAGAGACTAATTTAAATAAATTTATAAACATTAGGATTCGTTTTAAACGAAAGAAATATAAGATATCAATTTAAATAGAGTGACAAACATTAAAAATTAACAGCTATGTAAATATTCTGTTAAAAAAACACAGCTATGTAAATATAATATTTTTTTTTAAAATGCAAGCTATGTTTGTAGCTATTAGGGGTGTAAACGAACCGAGTTGAGCACCTCCTTATTCGAACTTGAGCTCGATAAGGCTTATCGATCTTGAATTCAAGCTGAGTTCTTATCTAGCTTTCGAATCTTTATTCGAGCTCAGATTGTTAAGATTTTCATGTGTTCAATACTCAGCTCGGCTTGGGTCGTTAGGCTAACCTAGCCGATTCGAGCTTGTTATCGAGTCCAGCCAAGCCGAGCGTGTTATTGAGCTTAATCGAGCACATAATTGAGCCAAGTTTGTTTTTGAGTCGAGCTCCTTATTGAGATGAGCTATTCGAATTAAAATCGAGCTATTATTGAACCATTTTTGAGCTAATATTAACCTTTAGCGAACCCAATAACAAGCTTATAATAATGAGTCTTTAACAAGCTTGTAACGAGCTCTTATCGAGCTATTCACAAATATTAACGAGTCAAGCATCCCCTTGTTTGAACTCAGCTTGTTAACCATCTCGAGCCTGCTCAAACTATCAAGTCCTCATAATGAACATGAACGAATTATAATTAATTTCGAACACGAGTAGTTCATTGAATGGTCAGTTCATTTACCCCTAGTTGTTGCCTAAGATGGAGGTCAATTCAAATGTCAATATGATCTACAATTCAATTTAAAAAGAAATCTGGAAAAAAAAATTCACTCAAAAAAAAAATTTCAGATAAAAAAATTAAGAGTTATTTACGCCAATGGTCCCTATACTTTAATCATTATATCAATTTGATCCTTGTATTTTTAAGTGTCAATTTAGTCCCTCAACAATTCAAAATGCGTCAATTCAATCATTTGGTTATTTAAGTTATGTTACTAACGTAATTTTGAACAGTAAAATTATGTTAGATGCAAATAACTTATTATAAATCCATTCATTTACTCAATTTAAACCAATTCCCGGCCAAACCATTAAAAATTTCATTAAAAACTTAATATAAAATTTTTTTTAAGAACCAAATTGACACATTTTAAATTTTATAAGGACTAAATTAACACAATTAAAAGTACAAGGACTAAATTTACATGATAGACAAAGTACAGGCACCTTTAACATAATTAAATTAAAAATAAAGCAAAGTATATTTACACATTTTATTATGTTTTATCAGCAACCGACCTTAGCTCAGTTGGTAGAGCGGAGGACTGTAGTGGGTAACCCCATCAGATATCCTTAGGTCGCTGGTTCGAATCCGGCAGGTCGGATTTTTTTTCCTTTTTTTTTTTTTTTTTTTTTTTTTGGGTTTATAGGCCTACTTAATATTAGAGTATCTAAATCTATATCTACTACAGTCATTGATTATGATTTATATTCTGCTTTATATTTATATTCAACTCTTGTATTATCTAGTTAGTGTTACTTTAGTCTTTTCTCTATTATTGCAACAACAATAACAACAACAACAGACCCAGTGCCTCAAAGGCTACCGCCTAAGCGTGTAACCCTATCGAGAGGCTATTTCCGAGGACCCTCAACCTTATAGGGTTGGCAACACAAGGACTTTTCCAGGAGGTCACCCATCCTGGTACTACTCTCGCCCAAGCACACTTAACTTCAGAATTCTAATAAGATCCGGTGCATTTGTGTCTGATAAATGAAACCTTATTATTATGCACTCTATATATAATAATGTTGTAACCTCATAATTATTCAATCAAATACAATTTCATTATACATAAGCAGGCAGGGAAGCAACGAGAGTTACGTATTTTCTTTGTCGTTTTCAAATTTTAAGCAACTGAACTTGTTGAAGAACAATGTAATGTAATTAATTTAGACTTATAAGTATATTGTAATCACAATATTAATAATATGATAGACATTAACTACCATTATCGTATACATAATTAAAATATATAAATTAAATACATCAGATTGTCTCATATTTTCTATTATGAAATCAATTTAGTCTATAAACTTTTAATTGTATCAATTTAATTCTTATACAATTAAAATCGTTCCAGCCCAATATTGAAAGTAATATGAATTTCAAACTAAAATCATATAATCTTATATGCTTTCCATACGCCTTTACAAAGGGCAAACAATAAACATGGCTTATAATGTTAACTAACATTACAATTTCAATACAAAAATTAACATTGATTTTCAACAACGGACTTAAGTGGAAAGACTCTAATTGCCGAATGATTAAATTGACACAATGGACACAGGAAAGAGGCTAATGATGGAAATTACCCTATAATAAAACTTGACTTCAATACCTTCAAACTATGGGCCTCGTTTGGTTGACACATAAATTGAATTCCTATGGGAAGTTGTATTTCCGGGGAATGCCATTGCTATATCAACTTTCCAAGAAGTAGGTGAAACGTGTTTGGTTGCTAGAATGGAAATAGAACTTTCTTCAAAAAGCTAGTTAAAAAAAGATGGAATAAGAACTTACCTAGAGAGGGTTAGGTAAGTTACTTCTTATGTTTTGAAGGAATTGAAAATTGCTTAGCAATTTTCACTTTTTGCATTCTACCTACTTCATGCAAACCAAACAAGAGCTTAAATCCATACTTCCCATGAAATTTTACTTCCCGAATCTACTTCCTGCATACCGAACGAGGCCATCGTAAAACAATACAAGACTTATACATACATACGTACATACATATATGTATATAATTTTTTATTTTTTTGTCATTGGAAACTAATCGGATTTCTTGCCGTTGATAGTGCTGTTAAAATTGGCAGGAGAATCCACAAAAAAAGACTTCAAGTGCTTGTACATTTCCTTTGGCTTCTCCATGTTCACTGCGTGCCCTGCTTTCTTTATTATCACCAACTTTGCGTTGTCCCCGAGATGCCTGCACAATCAGCTTTCACCATCAGCAACTGTTTCGGGCACCCAAATTTCTTGGTTTAACTAAATTTCTACTTTATGTTCTTTTTAGGGTTAGGAGCCCTTTAAAAACAGCTTCTTTAAACGGTAGCATCTTGTAGAGATAAAGTTGCATACATCTTACCCAACCTAGCCCCTGATGGGAGCCTCTTTGTAGCATTAGATTGTTGTTGTTGTTGCATCCATTGATATTGATGCAATCAAGTCTAAGTTCATATTAACATTTCTTTCTTATTGAAATCATAACGTTCATATGCATTTACATACGCTTTTCACATCAAGGTGTTGTGGGTTAACGTTTATATAAGGTGAACATTTCTTGTAACAATTTCAATCAAAGATTAAAGTGAAGAAGCAATTCAAATTTCCAAAGACTATTAGACGTTTAAAGACTAAATAGGATAGTAGACAAAGTATAAGGATCATATATATATATATATATACACACACACACACACTCTTCACAATTTATGTCTTGATCCTAAACCAGCTCATATAACTTCAATTGATTGGATCTCAACTTTTTGAAACTGGTTTTGGACTTTTTTTAATTGGTAAGGAGGTACACCCTGCTCAGGCGGTAGCCCCTGAGGCATTGGGTTTGTTGTTGTTGTTGTTGGTAAGGAGGTATGCATTGCTCTAATAAGGGCCACCAACATCAAAGGATAGGATGAGACGAGTTTCGAACCCAAGACCTCACACTTACAGGCTACAACACCAAATTCAATAGTCATGTGTCTTGTTTTGCATTAGCATATGATATGGTATGTTGAACTTAGACTGTTAAAATGGCCAAAAGGAGAAAAAAACTAAGACTAGTTGGATCAGGGTTGGATATGCTTTGATAGATTATATGACGAGCTAGATTTTGGATTGAGAGTATAACAGTAGGCTCGAATACATATTGTATATTAGATTGAATTTTGGGTGACCAAAATTCGACCCATATCCAACCCGTTGCGATCCCTACTCTTAGTTATTCCGACAAAAGAAGGGAAAAAGAAAAATATATAAAGAACTGACCTTTTTAATCTGTGAGCCAATTCTAACGGAAATATCTGGTCTTGCTCTCCCCAGATTATCAATGTGGGCTGACAAGATTGAAAACTTTATTGAGCTCTTATGCCAAAATAGAATAGGATCATTTCCTAAAACGGTACAATTTTACTTTTTAATACCCAAAATAGCAGGCAATAATTCAAAAAGGTGAGATAACAATGCTGACATGATCGTATTCACTCCCTCTCATGCAGATGGGGCATGCTAATGAGGAGCATCGACTGGACAAAGCGTGCTATTAGAAGAATTTTGAATATTCGCATGCTATTTTGAAAATTAGAATGCAAAATTGAGACACTTTCAATACTAATTATGTGATTTTACCTGACTTATCCTGGGAAGATTGGCGAGTTTTCTGTCCTTGAGCAACGCATTTATCAATTCCTTTCTTTGTTGGCGATATTCTGTGCACATCACCTAACCCACAAAACAAGAAGAGACATGAGCATGAGAAGAGCCATGGACTTAATTTGGTATCGAGAATTTCAAAGCAATTTAGATACAGGTACTACACCATCTCTTGGTTCAGCGGCAAATGAGCTGGCTCGTTTAGCTAGGTGAGCCGCTTTACAATTTGTGAGCCTAAATGAGTGCTCACATGTGCTTAAATGAGCCATGTTTGGACCTAAAGAGTTGGGCTCAAGTCATTATGAGCCTAAATGATAAGGAACCAACCAACAACAACAGACCCAGTGCCTCAAAGGCTCCCGCCTAAGCGGGGTTTGGGAGGGTGGATGTACGCAGCCTTACCCCTTTAGGGTGTAACCCTGCCGAGAGGCTGTTTCCGAGGACCCCTAACCTTATAGGGTTGGCAACACAAGGACTTCTCAAGAGGTCACCCATCCTGGTACTACTCTCGTCCAAGCACACTTAACTTCGGAGTTCTAATGAGATCCGGTGCCTTAGTGCCTGGTAAATGAACCCTAGATGATAAGGAACCAACTAATTATTCCAAAAGGTTAAGTTGATAGTTGAACCAATTATTCCAAAATGTTAAATTGATAGTTGAAGGCCTAAGAATGGTTTTATACTTTGACATGCCACCTAACTTGAATGTCCATTGGGCTTGACGTGTGAATATTGCACAAGCACACTTCATAAATTGTACTGAAATTCTGTTAATGTTGCAAGTTGGGTTTGTGGGATACGACTCGAGACCTCTCAGACAACAAGGCTTTGATACAATAACAAAGAACAAACCATCTCAAAAGTTTAAACCGATGGGTGAAAGGCTATGCATGGTGTTATACTCTTTAACACTAAACAAACTCAAACTAAGCTTTACATTAGTATGTTAGGTTGAGTTTAGCTTAAAACTGACTGGAGCTCAACTGAGCAAACTTGAGGTCGAAGTCTTATGGGTCAAGGAGCACTAGGCCCAGCAAAATACTTGTGCCCGAACCTCTAGCCTAACAAGCTCAACATGACTCGTTTACTCACCTATTTTTAAGTTCTGCCTGTTCTGCATCACTTAGTCACTAGAAGCAAATTGCCTTATGAGTCGCCCAAAGACACTATACGAATCTCCTAAACAATTTTACACACTCAAAATACAAGATCTTATGTAATGGCTAAATGCAGAAACAGAGGCCTAGTTTGAGAAGAAAATGGGGAATGTGGAGTTAGGGTGTAAACGGACCAAGCCGACTCGTTACAAAGGTCGAAAGGTTTGGCTGTGCTGAACTCGAGCCAGCAGAACTGGCTAATTTAGCTACACAAGCTCAACCAGAGCCTGGTAAGCTTGATCAAGTCAAATCAATCCCAAATGCTCACTGCATGGTTAAAAGTGTCAATGTCAATATAAACGAGATCAAGCATAAACGAGCATAGATTGGGCTTAAATACGCCTAACCGAAGTAAGCTCAGCTTGGTGCCCAGAAAGCTAGGTTCAAGCTTATGATGAGCTGAGATCCACATCAAAGTCTTCAGGATCGATAAGTTTCGAGATGAAGGTAATATTGACAAGCCGAATCTCATTTCCAATGATGTGGAACGGAAACGTAAAACTCAAAATTGAACTTCAAGACTGAAAACAACTCACAATCCATTGAAAAGAAAGAGAAATGCTAGGGCCTTAGTACTGATGGAATTCTAGCAAGAGGAAAAATAGAGCTAGGACAGTATTTCTAGGGAAAACTAGCAAAAAACGCTCAATTGCGAAACTACAAAAAAGTACTACGCTATTTGTAAAACACAAAAGTGGCTAAAAAAGAGGCTAATTTAGTTTAGTCCAAGAGCTTCGTTTTGATATGAAATGGACCCCATAGCCTCTTGGATCAAAAGTAGCAAATGAAAATCAGTGTTTTTAGCCCACCCGTTGGGGTTTCTGGCGGTCCAATTGCTTGATGAATTCTTCCCCTACTCATCCTGCATCACCGACAAGCTCAAGCTCGCCTAATTTGCACCCTGCATAGAAGTGACTAGGCAGGCTGACCCTCAGGAGTCATGGAAAGTATCCACACCCAGATATTTTTTTGTTCTTGATCACAAAATGGGTGTGTGCCTACTTTAGAAGTGACTGGGATCCTTCCAATGTGCTTTGGGTGTGTCCATTTGGAGCATTTAGTTACTCTCATAAGTTGAAATGACAACCCTTTTTTTTTCCCTTTTTTGCAATGGATGGAGAAGAGGTGTCTCTGAGTCCCTGATCTCCCTTCGAACAAGTAGACGATAAGACACACACTGCCTCTTTTACTCAGAAGGAAATACACATCGTATCAAAAAGCAGACAAATCAAATATGCAGAAGTAATTAGCACTATCCAATAGTCCTTAGTTCCACAAGGTTCATTATTGGTTCTGTTCGATATTGACCGAGTCTAGACTACCTAACTCGTCAATATATAATGGCCACTTCAGCTGATTACATCAGATATTGCACCTCATATTATCCCATGTGTTGAAGATAACAGTGTAACAATCCCACCTTTAGGGAGATAAAGGATAGTGGGGAGTTATTAGTTTGTTTATAAATAATTCCCCCCCGTACACTCTAAGAAATAGCGTAAAACCTTTCTCCTTCAAATGTCTGCTCCTATCATCTATGTCTCTAGATTTTGTCGGCATGGAACTAGAAGACTTTGGCAACCTCTCGATATTCATGAACAATTGTAAAGGAAGTTAATCGGGCTGATCAACGAGTTTATATGAACGCTTGTAAGACAAGTTAAAGATCTTATTCCGCAATTCAAACTTGGTGTTTATATCAACTTATGCTACAGGTTTCATATGACTGTATTAGGGTCTCTTTGATCCAAATATCTCATGTTCAAATCTCAGAACTCACTATTTAAGTATAAATATAGTTTCACTTACAAATGCAATATACACTATCCACACCTCCAGTACAATGATCATTTGCAATTAATAAAGCATATTGGAAAACAAGTGCTTATTACTAATATTAGCATACAATTTAAGCTTTTAGAATAACGGGTTACTGAATGAAACTTCGAGCACAAACGAAAACCCAAGATAGAAGAGAACTTACATGGATGAAATCACTTAGGAAGCAAGAGGGCACATTCCTTCGAGGCTTATAAAAAGACAACCTCATCAACTCCCTCAACTTTCCCGGCGTCTGTGGCAACAAAATATCGGCCGCTGCCTCCACTGTCGCCACCCGAAACAACCCTTCCTCCATATCCTCCTCTTCTAGGCACACACCAGCACAGCACAGCGCCACCCTCTCCACTGCCCCTGGATACTCAGCAGCCATCCTGTACGCCACAAACCCACCATAGCTTATCCCCACCACGCTCATTCGCTTCACCCCTGCAACCGCCTCCATCATCCTAACCACGCACTGAGCCTGGAATGACTCGTTGCGGTCTGGTCGGGTCGTGTATGACTCACCGAAGAAGATCAAGTCTGGTACGTAGATGTTGAATCTGGGGATCAAGAGGTGGATGAATTGGCCCCATTGCCACATTGCGTTGGCGCCTAAGCCGTGGATTAGTACTAGTATTGGTTTGGTTTCTTTGTGCTTCTTTGGTGCCCAACAATGCATTATTGTACCTGTTAAAGAACCTCAGTGCTTAGTTGCTGGAAACTCCTAAAATACTAAGGTTCACGCTCGAGAATTGTGATTCGATGTTTGTATCAAATTCGATGGAAACATGATTCAAACAATTTTAGAATCATTTTGTTAAAAAGATACTTGTTAGATTATTTGTTGTCTAATTAATCATTCGCCCTTAAATAATTATTAAATTGTGTAGATATGTTAGAGTCAGTATTCTAGATCTTATTCAATAAAGTACTTAATTTTGTTGGTTATTACTTAATATTGACTTTATTTTGATACTTATACTTTAACGGCTCAGTTGATAACATTACATTACTATCTCTTGTATATTTCATATATAGTACTATAAGTGTTCCCTCCACGCTCCCATTCTTAGAAACTTTTTGATTGTCCGCTCCCCTGTTCCACTTCCATTTCCGCTCCCACTCCCGCTTCATGCAACTATGGTTGAGTGAATCTATCACGAAACCCACTTTTTCAAAAGTTTAAGTTGATGGGGGAAGGTTCTAGGATTGGTTTTATGCTCTAACATGCTCCTCACTCAAATGCTAATTGGGCTTAAAGCGTCGATATTGCACAGATCCACCTCATACCTTATGCTTCAATTATATTAATATTGAAAGTGGGGGTTGCTTAAGGACTCCAAATGTGCGTTGAATAAGAATCCTACATAGGAATGTGAGAGGGAAGAGATTCAATATATAAGCCTAATAGGTTACTCCACCTAATGACAATAGGTCATAGGATGGAACCCCACTTAGGTTTATGTGCGGACCTCCCAACTCCGTGAGTCGGGTCTTAAAGCCCGGTGAAATTTAACAAAATCAATAATGTCTAACACTAGCGGATTTTTCACCTAATGCTAATTGATATGATAAAATGTTACCGTCGCCGAGGTCTGCGGTGGTTGATCGGAGGCCGGCATTCTCGAAAGAGTGACGGTAGCACCGGTCCCTTGACGCGGTGAAGCTGAAGCACTTCGCCATTTTTGATCAAACTCGAACCTGCTGCAATTCAAATTACAATCTATCTAAAAAACCCTACAAAAAATCCTCTCGTTAAAAATGTTAATGTCAATGAACCAACTTTCTTAAAAGTTTAAATTGTCGGGTAAAAGTTCACGAATGATTTTATACTCTAACATGCTCGCTGACGCAAATGCTCATTGGGCTTGAAACTTGTATATTGTATAGACCCACCTCACACCTATGTGCTTAAATTGTGTTCATATTGAAAGTGAAAGCTATTGGTCTCGTTTAAAATGTTAATGTCAATAAACTGAACTTCCCCAAAAACTTAAGTCAATGGGTCAAAGTCCAAAAATAATTTTATATTCTAACATGTCCCTCATACAAATGCCAGTTAAACTTAAAACATGGATATTACAAAGGCCTATTTCATACCTTGTGCTTAAATTGTATCAATATTGAAATAAAATTCGAACTCGTAAATTTTTGGTCACAAGATTTTGATATCATACTTATGAACCGACTTTTCCAACAGCTTAGGCTGATTGATGAATGTCCAAAAATAATTTTGTACTTTAACAGTTAATACGAGAGCAAAAATGTTATTATCGGAGTAAAATCGTTATTTCCAAAATAATTTTTTGACAGCGCATTTTTCCTTTGATAGTCACCGATAATAATTATTATTCTAACAATAACAATTCTTCTAATTTAATTAACACAATGCAAAATGAAACTCAGATTGATGAGAGAGAGAGAAATACTTGCCTCAGAGCAGATTGATGATCGTCTCTACAAATAAAACAGAACAACGACATAAACGCAGAACTTAGAAGAAGTACGAGGAAATGAGAAGAACGTAAACGATGCGTTTCAATACTCCGATCCATTTTACCTGTAAAAATAACTCCGGCGAGTAAAGGAGGTCGCCGGAGAAGTTTTCCGGCCACGGTGGATGGTGGTTGAAGGAGTGGAGGAGAGAGAAAGAGAGGTGGCAATGGGGGTTGCAAATAGGTAAAGGGGAAGGTAAATCTAGAGCTGGTGGGTCCCCCATACTAAGAGCCAATCAGAATGTCCCATTTGGCTTGGCCTCTCTAAAGGTTTGGGCCAGAAAAATATGGTACACGTATTTACTTAGGTTATTTATATTTTAATATCTTAATAATTTTAAAAATAATAAAAAAGTTTTAATATTTTTGAATTAATAAAAATATTTTTAATTTTATTGTATTAATAAAAAACCTTTTATTGGCATAATGACATCATTTTTCAACAATAAAATTGATATGACAATTACTTTTTTTATTAATAGTATAATAAAATGATAAAATTACTATTTAATACTCTTATTCTACTTTAGAAGCACCAAGGAGGGTACCAATACACCGTCATCGGATCCCATTAGAATTTCAAAATTAAGCGTACTTGAACAAAAGCAGTGCCAGGATGGGCTCAGATTGGGGACATTGGGAAACAGCCTCTCTTTAGGCGTAATATTCTAAAGGGGAAAGGCTGCGTATATCCGCCCCTCGCAGAACCTGCTTAGACGGGAGCCCTTGGGCACTGGGTATGTTGCTCCTTTTCTTATTCTACTTTAGAAGGACGAAATTTTAGATAATTTATTATGTAGAAACAATATATTTTCGTTTAATTTGTCTAATAATATGGTTATTGAAGGTATTTTTGTAGTTTTATAGTATCATTAATAAAAAAGCGGTTGTCACGTCAGTTCTGTATAAAAAATGGCGTTATCATGCCAAAGAAGGACTTTTTTGTTAATACGATAAAAACTTAGGGAACTTTATTCATATAACAAAAATTTGTGGATCTTTTCATTAATTTAAAAAATCAGGGTCCGTTTTATTATTTTCAAAAATATCGCGATACTAAAATATAAATAACCCTATTTAATTTATGAATTTAAATTTGGATTTTAAGTAATATGTTTAAATATTATTAAATTATAGAATTTTTTACGCGAAAGGTCCTTGTACTTACCCATTATGTTAATTTAATTTTTATACTATTAATCGTGTCAAAGTAATCCCTATAATATTTACTTTATGTCAATTTAGTTTCTAGAATAAAATTAACATCGAGTTGGTGACAAATTTGAAATACTCAAGCGACGTGTGAGTTTCAATTGAGTTAGCAATTGGATTTATATCAGGTCATTGGCATTTCATACAATCAAGTCATTAAAAGTTATGTGGTTAAATTAACTTCATTTTTCACTATAGGACTAAATTAATACAATTCAAATTGTACATAAATTAAATTGACACAGTTAAATATACAAGAATTGAATTAATACAATGAGCAAAGTATAGAGACCTTTTTCCTAAATAACCCTAAATTATATCAAATGATTTATTTTTGTCATATATATAAAATGATATTAAAAAATTATTTATATAAGCTACAATAACAACAACAACAAACCCAGTGCCTGCAAGGGCTCCCGCAAAAGCAGGGTCTGGGGGATAGATGTACGCAACCTTCCCCCTTCAGGGGGCGATTTATATAAGTTAATAAATTTATTTTATGAGAATTTAATATGTAATTATCAGATTAGATAAACAACTTTATACCATAAATAATCAGAAACAGATATATAATATAGGTACTAAATAATAAGAATGTTAAAGGCACGGTTGGTATCTTTTTCCTTTTTATTTTTAAATTTTTTGAAATAATTATTTTATTTTCATTCGTATTGATTTGAGTTAAAACTATAAAAATAAAATAAAAATCATAATTAATTATTTCAATAACTAATTTTCAGTTACTTCAAACTAAAAATGCATATAAAAAATAAAAATAAACAAGTCGTAAATACGCTACCAAAACTTATATATCAAATAATATAATAAAATTATTAAATTATAAAAATAAAATATAATTTCTAAGTTTTTGTTTTATATATTAAATAAATTTTAAATAGGTGTAACGTTATTCCAAAAATATATTTTAGGCCCAACCCACATAATTGGTAGAGAGATGAGGTTCACACATATGCTCACCAATTGATAATAGGTAGAGCAACTCACTAGACCTATAGATTAAATTTTTACTTTCACAGCTCTAATATAAGATTTTAATTATTAGACTTACCTGTAAAATCTCAATAATAACTGGTCAGTTTCAAGGTGGGGGTCCAACAAAACATAGATAGATAGGGGGAGGTGGATAAATGTTGGTGACTTACCATGTGCATTATGGCCCTGGATCCAATACAGTTGTCAAACTTAACTGCATTTGGTCATGTTCTTATATATATATATAAGGATATTAAATGAGAATATTTGACTATAATGAGATATAAGAGCTTAAATCTCAGCTATTAAATTCAAAATGAAAGGCTGAGATTGCACATATAAAGAGGAGGAGAGAGAGAGAGTTTTTAGGATATTTTTATGTGTGCAATCTCAGCCATTTATTTTAAATTTAATGGTTGAGATTTAATCTCTCATATGTCACAATAGTCAAATACTCTCATTTGATATTCACCATATATATATATATATGTGTGTGTGTGTGTGTGTTATTATTGTATATAAAAGCATATAGGTGATCAAAAAAATAATACGTGATAGATTATGGCTTTGTTTGTTTTGACAGGAAAGTAAAATCTAGAAATTAAATTTTCTTAGGAAAAGGTTTTCCAATAAAATAAAAATTCCGAGTGGGGTTTTTCGTTGTTTGTTTCAAAGAAAAACTTAATTCCCCATTGTGATATCTTCGTGTATGTTTTAAAAAAATATTTTTCACCAATTATTTTATATCTTTTTATAAGACAACATAAGTAATAATACAACATACATAAAGTAATAAAATAAAAAAGTTAACTATCAAAGTTGTATAAATTAGAAAAATTATTTCTTAGGTATTTTAAAATTTGAGCATTTATCATCTAAATACTCTATTATTTTATTATATACAATGAGGTGTCCAGAGATAAGAAATTTTATCACTTGTGTATATACATGTTAAAATTTGGTGAATTTTCATTAAAATTCGACTAATTTCTGCTAAAAAATTGATGTGGTATAAATATTATATTATCAAAAGGTTGTCCACATTCTAACAAAAATTATTTATATATTATCAAAAACTGTGTCATGTTAGCATTTTTGGACAAAAGAAATTATTACATTATGATATAGGATACATATAGATTACTTTTTTCATTTAAAATATACTAATTTTTTGCAAAAATGAGAAAATTTTTAAACTTTAGAGTATATCATTATATATTACTGAAATATCACAATACCTATGTAATAAATGCTAAAATATTACCTAGATAATTTTTTTCTATAATATAATATAACAATTCAACTTGATTAAAGTTGTTCTAGTGCAACAATAATAAAATAATATCCAAGCTTCTTTAAATTATTTGGTCTAATTCTTGCAAGATGTTGACGTTAAATGTCTACAGTGCAGTCTGGTCTATTTTGATTCGATGTTGATTTGCATGATGATAACTGTTAAGGTTTTTGAGCCACTTAGAATCACGACTTCCCCCATTTTGAAAGGGAAGTCATTTTCCCTCATTTGGGGGATGAGCTAATGATGCGCCAAACAAAGGAAAAGGGAAAAATCACTTCCTAGAATGTGGTTTTTCCCTAAAACAAACGGAGCCTATATATTAGTATCTTAAGGTTTTGTGTATTCAATTTTTAGTTTATAAATTTTGTGAAATAGTTTTTTATTCCAAAAAGTTAGATGTATTTAATAAAATAATCCAAATAGCTATGTATAAGGGAGAAAAACCTACCACATTTTTATTGTTTTATATTTTTGTTTGGACTATTTTATTAAATACACGTCACTTTTTTGGACTACAAAATTATTTCACAAAGTATATAGACTAAAAGATTAATATAATAAACCTAAGGGTACTAATATGTAATTATGCTTATATATATATGTGTGTGTGTGTGTGTGTGTGTTAAGGAACCATCTGTCCGAAAAGTTTAAGTTGATAGGTGAAGGCCCATAAATAGTTTTATACTCTAACATGCCCCCCTCACGCGAATACCAATTGGGCTTGAAGCATGGATAGTGCACAGGCCCACCTCATACTTTGTACTTAAATTGTTTTATAATAAAGTGGGGGGTTGTTGTGTTTCGAACTCATGACCTCTTGATTATAAAGGCTCTGATACCATATTAAAGAACCGACTTTTCCATATATATATATATATATTTAATAACTTATAAAATATAATTGTATATATTTAATTTTTATATACTAGGTGAAGGACAGGATAATCAAACCTCTTAAATTATAGTGTCAAAAAAAAAAAACCTCTTAGAATAAATCTTTTATACAAATATGGATGGAATAGTGGAGCTTTAAGGGAAAAGAGGTTAAATGATAGCCTAAAAGATCAATGATAGAAAATTGGAGGCTTTTAAAAGAAAAGTTTCTAAAAGCAATATAATCAGTGCCCTCAGGGCTCCCGGATGTACGCAGCCTTCCCCTTTTAGGGTATTACCCCTAAAAAGAGGTTGTTCCTAGTGCCCCTAACTTGAGGGCGAGGACTTCCCAGGAGGTCACTCATCCTGGTACTGCTCTTGCTCAAGCACGCTTAATTTCGGAGTTCTAATGGGATCCGGTGACGGCATATTGGTAATTAATATATGTTAGGATTATGTCTCAAATTACTTGTTTTTAAGTTTATTGGTTGCCGAGGGGTCACTGATCGATCGGGAGGGAAGCCCAAACGATCGGGTGATTTAAGTGTATTTTCGGGTTTTTGGGCCGTAAGAGGGCCGATCGATCGGCCAGGTTCCAATCGATCGGCACGCCGATCGATCAGGTGTTTCCCGATCGATCGGGACCTCCCAGACACGGGTCTATAAATAGGGATGTAGGGTTTACATCATTAATGATCCAATCAAAAGAGTGAGGCGGCGCCATTGAGTGAGAGGGGTGATTTTGTAATTCCTCCAATTTAGATTTCGAGGGCTACAAGAGTTAACAGAAAGTGTTTGTAATTCTTTCATAGATCTCGTTCAGAGGAAATGTCGTTGTAATTCTTCCGTTCAGTATCAATAAAGAATCTCCATCTCCGCCCGTGATTTTCTCCCCTCTTGATTGTAGAGGGGTTTCCACGTAAATATTGTGTGTTCGTGTTTGCTCTTTCTTTCTCCATATATTTGTTTATTTCTCGTTTGTGTGAGTCATATTATTTGAATCGAATCAAGTGATTAGGGTTTACGCTTCCGCATCAAGTTTTCTCTAACAAATTGGTATCAAAGTATATCAGTTTGTTCCAGTTTATTGGCATAAATTGGTATACTATGACGTCCATAATTAGATCTGAAGTTGAGATGTTTGGTGGTCAAGGGAGCTTCAGTTTATGGCAGGTTCACGTTAAGGGCCTCTTTAACTCAGAGTGGCTTGAAGAAAGCTTTAGATGTGAAAGAGAAGAAACTAGAGAATTTGACAGAAGCACAATGGGAGGAGTTAGATGAGAAGACACTCACAACAAGTCAGATGTGTCTTACCGATGACGTTTTGACAGAAGTTCTAGAAGTGAAGACCGCTAAAAAGTTGTGCGAGAAATTGCAAGATATGCTCTGTTTCAAGCTTGTCTCCAACAAACTCGCAGTTAAGCGCCGGTTATTCACATTTCGTATGTCGGAAGGTACGTCAATTAAGAATTACGTCAATGAATTTAATTCAGTTATTCAAGATTTGAAAGAAATGGATGATGTTCCTAAGGATGAAGACCCAGCAATGTTGTTGCTATGTTCTCTCTCTACTTCACATAAGGGTTTTGTTAAAAGCATGATTTATGGTGGTAGACAAACCATATCAGTTGATGAAGTTAAGAGAAACCTACTGAGTAAAGAACGAGTAGATAGAGAATTATCAGATTATGTTAATAACTCAGGTAGTGGTTTATTTGTGAGGGGGAGAACTGAGCATGATCATAGTGGAAGCAAGTATAAGTCTAGGCATCAAGACCTAAGCTGTAACTACTGTCATAAGAAAGGGTACATTAAGAAAGACTGTTACAAGTTTAAGAGAAAACTTGAAGCAGATAACAGGTCTGACCAGAGATCCATAGTAGCTAGTGTTATGGATGGTGAGAATGACGATCTTCTACTGTCTGTGTATGAACCTCAGTCCAATTTGAGAGATAGTTGGATTTTGGATTTGGGTTGCTCCTATCATGTCTATTCCAACCGGGATTGGTTTTCCGTGTACGAGTAAGTTCGAGATGGAGTTGCTTTGATGGGTAATGATACTTCATGCAAAGTTCTGGGTATAGGAACAATTCGTTTTAGGATGTTCAATGGCACTATTAGGGTTCTGAGCAATGTTCGCCATGTTCCTAATTTGAAGAAGAATCTCATCTCTTTAGGTACTCTTAAGTATAAAGGGTATAGGTACATAGCTGAAGTTGGAGTTTTGAAGGTCGTTAAAGGTGCTTTGACAGTCATGAAAGGCAGAAGGATAGGTACTCTGTATGAGCTTGTCTGTTCCACATTTGTTAGATCTGTTGCAGCATCTTCATCATCCTTGTTGTTGACAGAACCAGAGATCACAAATTCAGGACGTTTGAGATTGGATCATTCAGGTGATAGGGGTCTGTCTAAGCACAGTGTGAGGGGCTCTTTGTGTGGTCAGTCTACAGGACTGATATTATATGAACAAGGGCTTTATGGAAAGCAGAAAGGTTTTCGCTTCAAAGATGACAAGTAGACGTGTCACGTTTGGTGAGTCTTCGTTATTGTCTCCACAGAAGATGTCATCAGTTGATTGTGATTTAGGTCAGGTGAGTAAGCCAGAGAGAGTTTAGTTTAAGTTAAGTAACACAGTTCAGCAGCAGGTGACTGTTTCAGATAATGTGTCAAGGGCCAATTCAGAGAAGAAGAAGATTGGCATTGCTGATAACCTCTCAGATATGTTCACTCAGTTGCTACCTAGAAGGAAGTTCAAGTTTCGCTCGGACTCGGTTAGGTTTCGTGTTTTGTTGAGATAACCCCGTGTGTGGGGTGTTTAGTGGAGAAGGTGGAGGAAATTCTTTTATGTATGTAATTTGAGCCAAGGTGGAGATTTGTTAGGATTATGTTTCAAATTACTTGTTTTTAAGTTTATTGGTTGTCGAGGGGTCACCGATCGATCGGGAGGGAAGCACGATCGATCGGGTGATTTAAGTGTATTTTCGGGTTTTTGGGCCGTAAGAGGGCCGATCGATCGGGACCTCCAAGACAAGGGTCTATAAATAGGGACGTAGGGTTTATGTCATTAATGATCCAATCAAAAGAGTGAGGCGCTGCCATTGAGTGAGAGAGGTGATTTTATAATTCCTCCAATTCAGATTTCAAGTGCTACGAGAGTTAAGAGAAAGTGTTTGTAATTCTTTCATAGATCTCGTTCAGAGGAAGTGTAGTTGTAATTCTTCCGTTCAGTATCAATAAAGAATCTCCATCTCCCCCCGTGGTTTTCTCCCCTCTCGATTGTAGAGGGGTTTCCACGTAAATATTGTGTATTCGTGTTTGTTCTTTTTTTCTCCATATAATTGTTTACTTCTCGTTTGTGTGAGTCGTATTATTTGAATCGAATCAAGTGATTAGGGTTTACGCTTCCGCATCAAGTTTTCTCTAACAAATTGGTATCAAAGTATATAAGTTTGTTCCAGTTTATTCGCACAATATATAATTTAAATTAGCTTATATTATAATAAAAAGTAGATTATTTGAAACGATATGACAATCAAGCACACCAATCAAAACATAATTTGAAAGGGTTTCCGCATTATAAGCTGATTTTATGCACATACAAAAGGTGCTCTCATCCCTTTTTTTTTTACGTAAGCTTAACCGATTTCGGCTGCGTCTCAACTATTCTATTGTGTATCCGTCAGGAAACCAATTTTTTTAGAAGTTTAAGTTGATAGGTAAAGTCTTAAGAATAGTTTTATATTCTAACATGTCCCCCTCATATAAATGTCAATTGGAATTGAAGTGTAGATATTACACAGGCTTGTCTCATACTTTGTGCTTAAATTATGTTAATATTAAATAAAATGGGGCCATTAGGATTCGAACTCATGACCTGTTGGTCACAAGATTCCGATACTATGTCAAGGAACCAACTTTATCAAAAGGTTCAGCTCGATGGTGAATTCCCAAGAATGATTTTATACTCTAACAGTATCATATAATTATCGAACTTTTATTAAGCGGATTTAGCTTTTCAGATGGTTAGTTCTCTAACGTTCATCGAACTACTTTTTAGAAAGGACAATTGACATCTAATTAGTAAAAAAGAAGATTTGTTTCTGTTTATTGTTAGTATCGTGCTTAGAAGTGTGTATTTTCCTTGTCTGATTAGTGTCCACTATGAGTCAAACTATGTCGAACAATTTACTATCTAATTTGATTTGGATGTATTATCTTCTATATATTGGCTTTTTTAGCGATGCTTGATCATTGAGTCGAGTTCTTCCACTGTGAGCTCATGGGTGTTTAATTCCAAATCGTCTCCTAGAAATGGAATATTTTTATTAATGAAACTGTTTAATTGGCATCAACTGGAGCAACCCATTACAACAACAACAATTCATTAGACATATATATATTTGATCTCTTTTCTCTTCCAACTCCATCGGCCAGGCCAAAGATCCATTCAAATTTAACATGACATCAAAACGGACGAATGATAGCAAACTCTTGTTTGATGCACCGTGTCTTCGAAAAGAGGAGGTGTATTTGAACTTGTTGCGCGGAGGTCTTCTCTAATAAATGTCGGATTAAATTGGACATAATCCGTAATTGGACAGAAGAAGGCGATGGTGGTTGATAAAGGACTCACATGTAAGAGGGATTGTCGTGGACATTTGGTCTAGTACAAATCTCACATATGAGTTGTAAGAGAAAAGTACACCAATGCAGATAAGTAGAGAAAATATAAGCAACTTATCAAATTTCGGTGCAGTATGTTTCACTAGGTATATAAAGGAACATAAGGAACATACCCAGTGCCTCAAGGGCTCCCGCCTACGCAGGGTCTGGGGGGGGCGGATGTACGCAACCTTCGCCCTTTAGGGTGTTAACCTGAAGAGAGGCTGTTTCCCAGTGCCCCCAACCTGAGGGTGAGGACTTCCCAGGAGGTCACCCATCCAGGTACTACTCTTGCCCAAGCACGCTTAACTTCGGAGTTCTAATGGAATCCGGTGACGGCGTGTTGGTGCCCTCTTTGGTATATGTTTCACTAGGTATACGAAAAATAAAAATCGATAAATATTAATTAATGTATTTTCATCTTTAAATTTTTTTTTTTTTTTTTTTAACCTTTGCTTTGCCTTATAAGACAAGCATTATTTTTTAAAATTTCTGTTTAAAAGTAAAAATTAATAAATTTTTTTAGAAAAAAAAAATGGTCAAACAAACCAACGACTAATAAGTCAATTTGTTGATGGATTGGGCTTGTGACACTTTCTTTTAAGTGTCAAGCCCATTAACTTAAAATTGTAAAAGTGGGCCACTCAATTATTTTCATTTTTATCTCCATAGTTAATAGCTTATTTGGCCTTAAATTAAATGATTATTTATATTTTAGTAGCTTGATGTTTGGTAAAAATAATAAAAAAAAATTATTAACTTTTTAAATTTAATTTTTAGTATCTTAGACTTATTTTATTAATAAATAAGATATTTTCCGACGAGATGATATAATGTTATAGGGAAAAGGCTACTATTAAATACCCAAAAAAGCATATCGACGAAATAGCCCTTGAACTCTCTGGGGACATTTTAAATGAGCCCTAAAACGATACTATTTTAATTATTTTACTGTCCAAACGCTGCGTTTATTTGGCCTTCTAAATAGGCGATTAATCATGGTGTCAAATTTTAAAGTTAGGCACCAAAATGACATCGTTTTGGAAGGGGTAGTTTTTTCTTTCCGTGTCTGTGATATGGAGTGTCACTGGAGAGGGTCTTATTTATTAATACGCAGAAGGTTTAAGGTCCTAAAAGAATAATGAAAAAAGTCATGAGCTTTTTTATTATCCCCACAAACTCCGATATTAAAATGTAAATGTTCTAAATAAATACTCGAGATAGTTAGTTATAAAATTATAATATTAACTTAATTATTTTTTTTAGTTATCTAAATAACAAAATTTTAATTATATCGTACATTATAATATCAATTATATTTAACCATTAGTAGCATTAAATTATATTTACTTTGTGAAAAGTGTATTTTGTAAAGGACAACAACAATATGCCCAGTGCCACAAGGGTTCCCGCTTGGGCGGGGTCTGGGGGGGTAGGATGTACGCAGCCTTATCCCATTAGAGTAAGACCCTGACGAGAGACTGTTTCCAAGTATTCTGTAAAGGAAACTGTTTAATATGTGGACACATATTAAGCTACACTAACTATACTTTAGCTACTTTATTTTTTTTTTAATAAATTAGCTAAAATAAAGTAGCTTGAAATAATTATATGAAGATGGACATCTTAATTAGGGGTGTAAATGATGAGCCGGCTTGTTATAAAGCTCGAAAAGTTCAGCTCGCTTTGAACTCGAGCTAAGCCGAGCCGACTCGTTTAACTTATTGAACCGAGCCCAAGCCTAGGTACGAGGCTAAGCGAGTCTTTCTTAATGTAATATATTTGCTTAAATATTGCTCAATCAAGCCATATTGGAGCTGAGCATGAGCTTAAACGAGCCTAGACTCGGGCTTAACTCGGCTCGACTCAAATACACTCCTAATCTTAATCAATCAATTATTATATTCGAAATATAATAGTTTATCACTTTCGCTTTCAACAATAAGATATAAAAAAAAATTATTTCATAAATGCAATTAATAAGATATAGTTAACATACTTTAAAATGTGTTCCTATATAAACAGGACTGATCAAGAATCCAAAGAATACAAGCAAATTATTTATACATAATGTGTATAAAATTTTTATTTTATAATTTATTTAGTTAATATTTTTATATAAAGCATATGTATCATAGTTAGTAATATGCGCGTCTAAACACGTATCCATATTTTTATATTTAAAAAAAGCGTTTAAGATTGCCAATAATACAGTCACGCGCATTTTTTTAAAGTTAGCGATACCATACATGTTTTATATTTTTCCTGAATAATATTAAAAAAATCAGTTCAAAATAATTATACTTATACTTTCCACATTTTATAAAATTTGTAATTTCAACTCCTTGACTTATACGTTATTTTTTACGATATACCATGCTTGTTACTACCACTATTACAGGTAACACCATCAAATAGAAGTTAAAATTTATAAAATTATATTTTTATTTCCCACTCTATAAGCATTTAAGAAGAAGTTGTTATAATCATAAATGTAATTATATACAACTTTTTTATACATCGGCAAACTTTTAACCGAACTTTTTATTTATAAAGTCGAATAAGGCACCAATATATTAAATTTTGTTTAGCTCCCGTACCGTATCTTACTACGAAATGTGTAAGAAACAGTAACAGTAATGTTAGGCTGGCTTAATTATCGTTAATTACTTTTTGTATCGTGTAGCGGGCTAAATTAAATTAATCACTTTATTAATAAATTAATTAGCGGACAAAATGTTATGGCTGCGGCCGCCTGCCATTTGTCATGCACTTTGACTTTTAAATTTCACAAGGGGTGTAATCGAGTCGAGTACTCAAACTCGATTAACTGTATAGACACTTAAGTTCAAGTCGAATATTGGATTTTGCTCGAATTCATACTCGATTGACTATTTGATATATATGCTTCGTTATAACGTGGTTGCTTATACTTGACTATTATTTATACTCGATTGGGTTACGTAAGTATTGCTTACACTATAATTTAATGAAAAAAAAACTATAAATCACCTATATTTAAAACCCAATTCTCTTTAATAAATATAAATTATATTTGAGTACATGTAATTATCATGTGCAATTGGGCATACTAAACAAAACCAAATATCAAGTCGAGTATGGGTCGAGTAAATAATTGAGTATTGAACCACTTGACTCGTACTCGTTTAATAATTGAGTATATTTTAATAGTCAAACTCATTTAATTCGAGTTCGAGTCAAGCTTTTTGGCCATTTCTTACCATATTTTATGTTCCAGTAATAACAACACTTATTATTTATTATGTTTTCGTTTTTTTTTTTACTTGATAAACGACTACCTTGCAATAGGGATCCCATAACTAATATATTTAATATATATATATATATAATCTTTTAATTGGAACACATTGAATATCATTTAAAAAATAAATAAAGTGTAGTAAACATAACTTTAATTATGATTAAATATATAATTCAAATTTTTTTAAGGTCTGGCTCACATGGTTGAGTATTTATGTATATGTATATATGTAGGAAAATAATGAAAAAATACTGAATTATTTCTATATAAATTTTTTTTGTATTGTACTTATAATGTTAAAAAAAAAAGTATTATATTAGCCAAAATTAATATTTTTGACACTGAATTAGGCATGAACTAATTTTTTAGCCCTATGCAGCAGAGTTTAACTCGTTACTGTACAAATCATAGATGTGTATGACTTTAACACAATAGATTTGTACTTTCTTTGGATATTCTAATTGTCTATTGTTATGGTGACATGATGCTTTTAGTTTCCTTCCGTTTTTCATTGTGCAACTTGATTTTATGATTATGAATATCTTTTATCTTCATCCAATACTTTTTCGAGCTGAAATGCTAATATGGAAAAATTGTTAGCATTTTCTTTTGGATTATATCATACTTATAAAACATAAAAGTATGTCTAATATAATAGTTAAATAGAAGTTAAAAGACCCAAAAACCTTTGTGTTTTTGCATGACCGCTTTAGTTATCTAGGTATAACAATTACGAGAATAACTGTTGAAAATTTTCATGGACACGCATCAAAGAATTAGAATATGTAGGGGTGTAAATGAGCCAAGTCGAGTCAAACACCCCCTTTTTCGAAACTCAAGTTCTGTACATGCTCTTACCTAGCTTACGAATCTTTGTTTAAGCTTGGTTCATTAAGATTTCAGTGTGTTCAATACTCAACTCAGTTTGGTCGTTAGCCTTATCGATCCAATTTGAGCTTGTTATTGAACTAAATCGTGCTGTCGAGCCAAGTTTGCCATCAAGTTGAGATCATTGCTATGCTGAGCTATTCGAGTTATTATCAAGCTATATTGAACTATTTTTGTGCTAACACTAATCGCTAATGAGCTTTTAACATCTCTTAACAAGCTTCAAAAAAACTGTTGATGAACATTAACAAGTCGAACATCTCTTTGTTCGTATTCAACTTAATAAGCTTATGAAGTTTATTTAAACTTAACTAGTTAATCTATCAAGCCTCCATAACAAACACAAATGAGTCATAATCGTTCTAAAACACAAGTACTTCATCAAACACTACACCCCTAGTCACATCTTTATACAGCACCACCAAACCACTTATATTTCTATCAAGTTATTTACACTATTGGTTTCTTATCTTTTTATATTTGCTCAAATTAGTTCCTTATATTTTTATTTGTTTAAATTGGTCCCTTATCTTTATAATTTTGTTCAAATTGGTCCCTCAACTTTTTAAGTTTGTTCGAATTAGTCTCTTATTTTTTCTTTTGCAATTGTCTCTCATAACAAAATTAATCCCCCATTCATGACCAAAATTAGATAAAAATTTAAAAAAATGAGGGGCTAATTTTGTCATAAAATAAATACGAGGGACAATTTTGAACTAAAGAGAAGATGATTAACTAATTTTAACAAACTTAAAAAAATAAGGAACCAAAAACTAAAAACACGAGGAACCAACTGTAAATAACTCTATTTTTATCTGTCAAGAAACCACCTGTCCCAAAAGTTTAAGCTGATGGGTGAAAGCCCGAGAATAGTTTTATACTTTAACATATAATTGAGTTTGAAGCGTGGATAGTGCATAGACCCATATCATATCTTGTGCTTAAATTATTTTAATATTAAAAGTCGGGGCTATTGAGATTCGCACTCGCGATGTCTTGGTCAACAGGGCTCTAATACATGTCAATGAACTAACATTTCCAAAAGCTTAATGTCAAAGAACTATATATATGATACACCACGTGTATCACCTATCGGCCAAGATCCCCTTCCAAGCTACCGCCAAGGCCATCTCGCCATCTTACCCGCCAAGCTACAGTTACTGCCAACATTCACTCAAACAGCCTTCTCCCTTACGTGCCAATCAGACCGACAGTCGATCACTCGTTATCAACAGCTTGGTTTTATAACCTTCCACCACCTGCCACATCACCCTTTATTTCTCTATATATAGGAAGAGGTTGTTAGGGTTTAGGCATGTGATGAATATATGTGTTTTCTTCTTCCTTTCCCTTATACTCTAAATCTATATCTTCTTTCCCCTTTTATATGTAAAATTCTTCATTATTGGAAATAATCTATCGAAATATATCTTATTAGTTGTGATTTCAGTTGATTTACAGTTCGTATTGTATTAATTTTTCAAAATTTTAAACTAATAAGTGAAGGCATAATGATAATTTTATATTTCAACACGGTCCACAACAATTTTCTGTAACAGTAATCTATCCTTACCAAAAAGGTGCCATTTTTAACGGACACTTGCAACGCGAGCCCGGCAGATGACAAGCAAACGGAAGACATTGGGAACCCACGAAACCACTTGTGTAACGGTCGCGTTAGCGCAAGGGGAGGGCGCGGGTCTCGTGAAGGGGTTGCGTGCGCAAGGAAAACGCATGAGAATGAAAAAGATCTGACACATTCTGACCCTTCCACCCTCCCCTTTTTACTACTAGTTCTACTGTTACACTTCTTCTTCTCTCTGCTGTATGGCCCAAAAATAGGGCACACTCAACAGAGACAGAAAGAGAGAGAAGAGAGAGAGAGTGTCATAATTGCGATTTGGTAACACCCAATTTGATTTTGCAGGCAGAATCTTCTCTTTCTTGATTCTCTCTCCTGATTCATCGTATGTTTTCTTTTTTACTTTGGTTTTTGATTTTGCTTTGGTTAATTGAATTGTGAAAGCTCTCTTTTTGCTGTACTGGTGCCCTAGTTTGTGTAGTAGTTTGTTTGTTCGGGGCATTCTTTGGATTCCATTTTTTTGATTGTTTCTCTTGGTTAGGTGAATTGAATGGAGAAATGGGTTAAGTTAGTCAAGTAATTTTTAATCGTTGATGAAGGGTTCTTCAAAAAATTAATGATCCTTAATCCTTGCTAGTTGCTAGAAATAGAATGGCTTCTGTTTTATTATATACGAGATTCTTTTTTAATTTTTTTTCATCGGTAATGCCTTTTGGGGGGAGAAATCCCCTTAAATTCCCCGTAAACAGGGACTAGTCTGGGGATTGGAACTTGGGTGGCGTGGATGGCCATCGGCGTTCTCCACTGTTAGGCTACGTCCCTAGGGACATATATATATATATATATACAAGAGTATAAAACGATTATTGGGTCTTTACTTATTAGTTTAAGCTTTTAAATAGTCAGGTTCTCGGGTTTGTACCTGTTAGTTTATGCTTTTGGAGTGTTAGTTTCTCTGACACTAGACCATAGATTAGGGTGTGGATTCATTAAAAGTGCCTCAGTCTTCACAAATAGGTTGTAATTGTTTGTTACATATAGTTCTTTGTAATTTCTAGTTCTTGGATTTCTGAATTTTTTTTTGATTTGGGTGAAATGCTGGTACTTAATCAGCCATTCAAGTGATTTTGTTTCTATTTATGCTAAATTGTGTTGGGGTGTGGAATTTTCCTCTTGGATTCTGGTGAGTTTCACCTAGGTCTTGTGAAGGACACTGAAAGGGAAGTGGTGTTGATTGAGGTGGTTTAAGCAGGAGAACACAGAAGGTGTTGAACTTTGAGTTCTTGGTACTGTGAGTGTTTATCATGGATTTGCTGTAGGAAGAATAGAATTCGTTTTTGGTTTTGCAAATGCATTTAAGTTTTGGCCCTGAGAATGTATATGAGCTGAGCGGAGCCTGACCTTCTTTGGCTCAAGGTTTGGCTCATTTGCATTCGGCTCAACTAGCTGCAACTCGGGCTCGGCTCAGTTGAGCTTGAACACAACTCAATGAGCTCCACATTAAGCTTGTTTTATTTAGGCTCATCTATGCTCGATCTAGACTTCTTTTGGCTTGTACAGACTCGAGCTTAATTCATTTAAGTTCAAACTTAGCTGGATTGGGCATATTTAAACTAATAAATTGTATTAAAATATGTTCATTTAGGCTTGCGAGCTTTCAAGCTCGAGCTTCACTAGGTCAAGGCTCAGTGTAGTAAACTAAACGAGTCTGCTCGGCTCGGCTTGAGCTTGGAATGAGCTGAGCATTTCGAGTTTTATGACAAGCCGGGGCTCAGGAGCTGGCTCGCTCATTTTCATCCCCGTTTCCGTTCTAGAATTGGATATTCAGCTTGTGCCTTCAGAAATAACTGTCCTACTCTCTAATTATTCAACATCTCTAGTTTAAAATAGGCTCTTCGTTATGATGATTTGAGTCTTTAGGTTTGTGCTTGGCTTGGCTGAGTTCGGGGAAAAAAAGCCATCTGTTCAAGAAGTCCAAGTTTGAAAGTAGAGATATCCCGTTCTAATATGTGGATATCATTTGTTTTGTTCATCAGTGTTGTATGAACCATAAGGTAGAGTAAAACCCATGCAACTGGGCACTTGTTTTAAAGTCTGGGTCGAGCTACTGTTTTAAATTCATATCTAAGGAAATACGATGGAAACAGTTTGGGAGTTACTGATATGGTAGTCTTCTATGTGAATTTGGTTAGCCATGTTTAAAAATTTAGGACCAGACCAATCCATAACCTATTGCTAATTTAGGATGAGGGTATTCAATGCAGGTTGCATCGAGAATTTGGTCAAATGATGTGAAATTTGTGCATGTTTTCTATGCATCAAGTTTATGGCTTATAATTGTTATGCTCCCGATGTTAATTTGTAGTGACAGCTCATTTTCTTGAGTAACACCAACTGAAAATTGCAGGACGGAAAGCAAGTGACCTATCAGCAAGGACTGTTTCCTCGTGAGTATAAACGAGGACTGTCGATAAATTGGGGCTTGCAAGATCTTTGAAATGAGAACAAATCTTTATGCGCAGAGTTTATAAATTCTTAAACATTAATAATCTTTTATTGACTGTCCTTCTGAAAACTTTTGCAGCAAAGCAAAGGATCTGATAAGAAATTGTAGTCAAGCTAACTAGTGAGATTAGTTTGTTTTATCTTTTTTAAGCTTCAACTAATCTCCTTCTCTATTCCAGTTGGTGGGTATGTCCCTGGAGAGCATTAAGTTGTTTAATTTCTGTTCCCTATTGAGATGGGTAACTTTCAAGAAATGATTGGATTTTTTTTCATTCTCTAGTGTTCTTCTATGAACCATTTGGCTCCTTAACTCATATCCTGATTCCCAATGTGTACTTAGAAGCATCTTCCGATTGGTAGGGATGGCTAGGCTATCCACCCCAAGCATGTGGTCGGGGTTCAAGCACATCTTCCTGCGGTAGTTGCTTCTTTCTGGCACATACACACAACTTCAACCAAGATGTTCGGTTTCGTGGAGTGGCTAGACTATCCACCCCCAAGCATGAGGTCTTAGGTTCGAAGCTTGTTTTCACCCTCCCCTAAATGTTGATGGCCCTGCTTAAAGCACTGTTGTGCATCCCTACCATTCTAAAAAACATACACAGCTTCAACCACTGTTCTGATATTTGTATTATAATTGTTCTGTCTCCTTTCTAGTTGCTCTTTGCAGTTATTAAGACATGGCCTGCCCTCAGACACACAAGTAATTTATTATTATAGGATTTATAGCTTCAGTTCAGGACTGGCACCATTGCAGATGGAACTTGTACTTGTCATTCTCGCGTTTGCTTGTTTGCTCCAATGTGGTATGCCTGATTCACAAGGTACATTGTTGTCTCCTTCAATTCATTATTGTTAAGAACTGTGGGCAAGTTCAAGCAGCATATGTTTTAACTAGTAGCAGTTAGATCTTGCTGAAACTTTACAAACTTTTTTGTGATACTTGAGGTTATTGTTAAGAATTTTAATAACACTGTGATTTCCATTTAACTATAAGATTTCAAGTTTTCATTTCCTCCTATTTTTGTGCTAACCTGTTCAATGTACCATCGGACAATTATCTTAATACTTGATGATCACTGCTAATGAGAGAATCTGGTTGATAAATGTAATAAAAAGTAAAAAAACAATCATTCAACTTGCAATTAAACTATTCTTGTTTTTTCTTTATTTTGTATTGACCCGTGTAAATAAAGTCGATCTTATTTGCTATTACAGGGCAAGCACTGTATGCGCTGAAACTCTCTCTGAATGCTTCAGACAATCAGCTTTGGGATTGGAATCCTAATCAAGTCAATCCATGCACTTGGTCAAATGTTATGTGTGATCCTAATAACAATGTTATTTCTGTGTGAGTATTTTCTGTTATCATTGCTTTGTGAGGATTTTTTTTTGAATATTTCCTGTTTGATTGTTATTTGTTATGTATGTTAGTAAAAATGGGAAAAAAAAATTTGTCTTCTTTTCTTTTATTTTTGTAAGTTTGATGTATAATTGGCTTTTACTGGGCTATTTCTTGACAGGACATTGTCATCCATGGGATTGTCTGGATCTGTATCGCCTAAAATTGGAACCCTGAAGACTCTTGCGACCCTGTATGTTCTAGTTCCGGTGAATGATAAGTATCTTATTTGAATTACAAAACCATCTTTGAAGCTACACTTTTATGTAGACACGCAGAGTAATTCTTGTCGAAAGTAATAGCACCCAAAGGACTGCATGTGAGTTGTAATGCTAGAAATTCTGGAAAAAGATGCTGGAAGCCATATTGCATTAATGTTTTAATCTCATAGTTTTTGCTTGCAAAGTTAATCATGTATTTGTCCTTCTACAGTTTTGGAATCCCTTTTAAATGCATATTTTTCGCTTTGTATCGTCGTTTCTTATTGACCTTTGCTACATCCCTGCCTTTTATGTTTTTGAGTCAAATGCTGAATTTAGAAAGCAGTAGTGAGACTTCTAGAAGACCTTTTTTTTTTTTTTTTTGTGTTGGAGCTCTTTTGATTTCATAAGTGGACTACTTTCTCTCCATTTCATTCCTTCTCATGTTTGTGGTAAATACAGTACTACATTTATCTGATTTCCTTTTTTTTTTTCTCTTCTTTTTCCTTTCTTATTTCAAATTTTGATTAATCCACTAGCTACATTATGGACAATTTGATTTGGTTTACACACATAACATGAATTCTTTGTTCAGATCATTGCAAGGGAATGCCATAACTGGTGAGATTCCTAAAGAGATCGGGAATTTGTCAAATCTGACGAGCTTGGATTTAGAGAATAACCGTCTCGCTGGTGGAATACCGTCTTCCCTTGGTAATCTTAAAAATCTTAAATATTTGTAAGTAGCGCCTCCACCATCTGTATAACTTTTTGTCTTTATGTCTTTACATTCTCTTTTCGAATATTAGATAAATCAACCTCTCAATTGCTGCTTATTTATGAAACAGAGTTTTAAGTTACAACAAGCTCAACGGTACCATCCCTGACTCGCTTTCCGGCCTCACTAACTTGATTAGCCTGTATGTGCTCAAGACATCATGGGTTATTTGTTACTTACGTTCTTTCTCCATCAATTTCTTCCCTCTGGAGCACCCATCGAAGGAAAAAAAAATGAAAAAGAAATATGGGGTGCAATTGGTATGATATTTCAGTAATTTGTCATGGTGTCTGATAAAATACTACCAAATTCTTCTGGCAGCCAGCTTTCTTCCAATGAGCTCAGTGGTCGGATTCCGGAGCAACTTTTTGAAATTCCAAAATACAAGTATGATCATTTTTCGTTTTTTTTTTTATTTGTTGAACTGGTGATTAAGTTTTGTATTGAAACTTCACACGGTTTAAAATGTGATTCCTCCGAATTAACCCGGCCCAAGCCTTGCCCAAAAGGTGCAAGAAATTAATGATCTCAAAACTGAATGACCCAACCATAGTGGACTGAAATCTGAAATAACCTCGACCTGAAAGCTTGAAGCTGGAATGACCTAAATTGAAACACCTGTTTGATTCAAATCTGTCACTTGATACACTCAAACTGGGCCTGTCTTGGGAGAGTGTCTAGGGCATAAATGAGCCAAATCAAACCAAACACTTCTTTTTAAGCTCGAGCTTCATAAGCCTTATTGAGCTTGAGTTTAAGCCGAGTTTTTATCGAGCTTTTTAACCTTTAGTCGAACTCGTTTTGATAAGATGTTAATATATTTGATACTTGGCTCGTCATCTGAATCATACCAAGTAGAGGTCATTATCGATTTGAATGAGCTCACTATCTAGTCGGGTCAAGTTCATAATAAGCTGAGCTTGTCACGATTCGCGCTCACTATTGAGGCTAGCTATTCAAGTTACTATTGAGCCATTATTGAACCATTTTTGAGCTAATATTGACATATAATGAACCCTTATCAAAGTGTTCATGAATGGTAACAAATTGAGCATCCCCTGTTCTAACTCAACTCATTATGCTTATCGAGCTTGCTATGGAGCCTCTGAAACGAACACAAATGAGCACGAATCGATTTTGAACACACAACAACTACAACCTATTGCCTCAAAGAGGCTCTTGGGTCTAGGGAAGGTAAGATATATACAGCCTTACCTCTACAGGGTACACAACTAGAAATGACCCAATACGAGCTTGACATAAATGATGATTGGCTATCGCAGTCTACTCGTTTGCCACCTACAGTGTTTACCCCCTGTCCTAACTCCTTGTCAATGAAAAGGGGGGAAAAAAAAAGATATCAAAAAGGAAAAATGTCACACAAGTACACCTAATTTCTATAGCTTCTTTGGTTATTTTAATTGCAGTTTTACGGGTAACATGTTGAATTGTGGTGGAAACTCCCCTCGTCTCTGTGAATCTGATGACAATGACGCAGGTAACTGGATGTCTAAAAGAGTTTGTCCTTGAAAATTAGATACTCAATGTTTGGTTCTTGCTTTTGAAAAATTAACTTCACCCTTTATTGACAGGATCTTCGAGTAAAACAAAAGTTGGGATTATCGTTGGAGTGGTTGGAGGCTTCATCTGTGTACTTCTTCTTGGCGGCTTGCTATTCTTTGTGTATAAGGCTAGATATAGGGGTTCCAAGCGTGACGTCTATGTAGATGTTGCAGGTTTTAAACCCCTCTTTCTTCCTCTTTCTTTGTTTTCTCGCTCAACAAACTGATCAAATGTAACTGATTGCCTCAATGTTGTATGCCACCTTCTTCCCTTTTACAAGACTTAAGCGAGGTTGAAGTCCCATATCCTAGATAACGTGGCTATGAAAGATGTCGATAGTCCTTTCTGTTGTAAAATGTAAAGCAACTGGCTTTGTTTTCTGATTGTTTTGTTTACTTTATGGCATGGCTATTTGTAAGTGGCTGGAAAATTTTGATGGATGAGCATAAAACTAGGGCAAAGATAGTTAAAGCCAAATACCTAGGTAGAAATATTTTTTTTTCAACGTTGAAGCCAAACCTACTGATTCAATTGTTTGGAGGAAGATTTTGGCTGTTAGGGACTTGCTTAGGAAGGGCATCGAGTGGAATGTTGGGGATGGGTAGAGGATCTGTTTTTGGCAAGATTGATGGTGCACGGATAAACCTTTGGTAGACCTAGTGACGCATTAGGGAATATCTACAAATGACAGCCTGAAAGTCAGTGAGTTTGTTGTAGAAGGATGTGGGAAAATTGAAACGGACTGTTCCCTCTTCGCTCATTAACAAGATTTTGGCTGTTCCAATCCAAAATTGAATATAGAGGATTGCTCCTGTTCAGGCTACTCAGCATCGCGAGACTTCACGGTTAAATCTGCAACATGGATGGTTCATGGGCTTGTTTGAAATGAGAGAGTTGTGGATGTATAAGTGGATCCAGAAATTAGATATTCTGCCAAAATGAAAGATTTTCCTTTGGCAGATCTTAATGACGAAATTGCTATGTGTGACACGATTAGTAGAACAGGAGTAACGATGGACTGTAGATGCATGAGATGTAGGTACTGGAAAGAAAATGCGGACCACCTTTTCTCTTAAACTAAAGTGAAGCTGTTAATGTTTGAGAGGCTGCTACTGAGCATAAATGGGTTTTCATTAGAACTACCGATCGAGATATGAAGAGATTCCTAGAAAACCTTCACAAAAGGAGCACGAGGGACAAATATGATAGCCTAATACAGAGCGTATTTATGCTTTGGCTAATCTGGAAAGCAAGAAACAATAAGGTATTCAAGGAGGAGACGAAGAACCATACAGTGACATGCATTAGAAGTAAATACTACTGTCAAGGATGGAAATGTAGAGCCCAACTTGGCAAGGAAAACTTGGTGGAAACTGGGAGCAAGATCAGAACATAAACAAATTCTAAGTTGTGGATTACGTGGAGGAACCCTACCTTTCGTTTCGTGAAGGTGAACTTTGATTGTTCAATAATAGGGGATAAGGTGGCATCGGGATACATCTTCAGAGATCCGGATGGTGCTTTTGCAAATGCGGGCAGCAAATGGATGGGGGATGCCCCTATTTTAGTAGCAGAAGCAATGGTGACAAGATATGGCATATTCAAATCTGCCCAACTAGGTTTCAAGAACATTATCCTGCAAGGCGATGATGACATAGTTATTAACAACAACAAATCCAGTGCCTCAAGGGCTCCCGCCTAAGCAGGGTCTGGGGGGTGAGATGTATGTAGTCTTACCCCTTCAGGGTGCTACCCTAAAGAGAAGTTGTGTCCACGGGCCCTAACTCTAGAAACATAAGGACATAATTATTAAGGAAAATATAATATGCGTCCAAAACATCTAAGGAAGCTCCCCAAGCTCTTCCCCCCCCCCCCCCCCCCAACCAAAAAAAGGGGGGAAAGGAAATCATCTTGGACTTTGCGGGTAGACCTTTCCTTAGGAAGGGTACTTTGAGGAGTTCTTCTTTAACCACAAAAAAAGAAAAAAATTCCATGGCAATCTTCGGTGGCATGGTCTATTCATAGAAAATAGAGTATTTGCCTAGCAGGTCCTATTGTTGAAGTTCTGTCGGTTGACATTCGCCGTGTCTCAAAGACAGCTAAATTTGCTACTGCATTTGAATTAGTTAGAAGATTTTCTTTCATCTATATATTACAAAAGCACGCACTATATATTGGTTATAAATACTTGTTTAAGATGCCATGGGAGTTGGAGAAAACAAGTCCTCACACTTTATTTCTTTTTCATCGAAAACTATTCCAAATAGTTTGTTTTTGTTGTGGGGGACGGTCCTAAACACTTTGAAGAGAATACATTAGATAAACTTTTGAACTTTTTATCCCTTAAATAGCCAAAATGAACTCCCGCTTCCATCATCTCTTCCAAAATGATCGATTGGTTGGATTGAAGCGAAGACCAAAGTGAAGTCATCAATTCAACCATTTGCATGGTCTTGTCTAAGACTAACCTTTTTTTTCCCAAAACTTGACGAATAAGTGAAAAAAGCCCTTAAAAAGGGATTTTCTTTCTTACCTCACAAGCTCTTGGATTCCATGGCTAAGGCTTACTTTGGTATAACTCAAAAGTAGGAAAACTTCATGGTTATTTTCCTATGAAGCTTATTGCTATCCGTGATGCGAATGTGGCTTCCAAAGGGTGTAATGATTATACAATGCGTCATTTTTGCTATTGGTACATTGGTAGTCATCGTTTGTTAATTACACGCTTTTCTTTTTCTTTGGGAGTGAGCGCGAAACGTCGTAGATTGCATTATATAATTACATGCTTTTCTTGGCCATAGTCATTTTGTAAATGCTAATGTTTTGGTTTCAAGTGTCCTATCGGATGCATCATTCCATTTTGGAATGGAAACATAAAGCTTTTGTGTTCTAGTTCTTGGTTCATAGTCAGAATCAATTTAGTTAAGGGTGCTTCAGCAGATATCTAGGTACAGGATATGACTAGCTTTATTCCCAAGTACTCGGTAAAGAAATGATAGAAGGGAACAAGAAGGACGATAGTCGTTTCGAGATTCAACCATAAATAGTCCAAGTATAAGTATGAAGTATAAAAGGAATTGATTTCGTGGTAACTAAGATATAAAAGGGAAGTTGAAGCATGTTGTATGTTTCGAGACTCAGTTGTAAATTGTCCGCTTTCATTATTCGGAAAACAATTGATAGAAGGACGATAGAAGGGAATTGATTTCGTGATATCTAGGTACAGGATATGACTAGCTTTATACTCAAGTACTCGGTAAAGAAAATGATAGAAGGGAACAAGAAGGACGATAGTCGTTTCGAGATTCAACCATAAATAGTCCAAGTATAAGTATGAAGTATAAAAGGAATTGATTTCGTGGTAACTAAGATATAAAAGGGAAGTTGAAGCATGTTGTATGTTTCGAGACTCAGTTGTAAATTGTCCGCTTTCATTATTCGGAAAACAATTGATCATTTGCAACTGGGTAAATACCTATATAGCACGTAGCCGGTCTTTCCTTTGTTATTCACATTCAGACCGATAGTCTTTATGGCTGAAGTTTATGAAGAAAATCTACATTGGAAGGATAATACATATTCATGGACCAATCATATTAAGTTGGAATCATAAGTTTTCCGGTTTAATGCTTTTTAAATATTATAGCAAGGTTGTTTCCGAGGCATGTAACCGTCCCTATGGGGGTAAGGCTTCTAACATCTTACTTCTCCAAACCTTGCATTGGCGGGAGCCTCTTCGAGGCACTGGGTGGTTGTTTTTGTTGCATTCCGGTTTCCTGATGTAGAATTGCCATCATACTTATTATCACCCGAAAACTTTCCGTCTCATAATTGTTATGATGCATTTTCATTAATATATATAAGTTACTTGAGTTAGTCTATTAAAGTATCCCATGCTCTATCCCGATCCCCGTCTCTAATATGGAACTATCTTTTCCTTTAGGTGAAGGTGACCGGAGAATTGCATTTGGGCAGCTTAAACGATTTGCGTATCGGGAGTTGCAGTTAGCGACAGACAATTTCAACGAGAAAAACGTTCTTGGTCAAGGCGGTTTTGGAAAGGTCTATAAAGGCGTGCTAGGTGATAATACAAAAGTTGCTGTGAAACGGTTGACTGATTATGAAAGTCCAGGAGGAGATGAGGCTTTCCATCGTGAAGTTGAGATGATAAGTGTAGCTGTTCACAGGAATCTGTTACGGCTGATAGGGTTCTGCACTACGCAAACGGAGCGGCTTTTAGTCTATCCTTTTATGCAGAACCTTAGCGTCGCTTACCGCTTACGAGGTAAAAATCCCTTACTATTTACATGATGTGGGCACTGCATTTCTGAGACTGTACTTTATATATATGTTTTCGTTGTACATTTTCAACACGTGCAAAGCGACACTGCTTTTTTCTTTGGAGGACTCTCTATGCCATAAATTACTTTTGGCTGATTATGGACTTCGGTTCCGACTCAGTTGGAGGAAGCGTCTTTTTATAAGTTGATTGTACCACAATTTTTCGACAAGCTGCTATAGAAGTATTGGGGTAAGAAATCAGAAAAATTAATCAGTTGTGTGTGTATGTATATTTATGTTGGCTACATGGATTCTGCAAGAAAATTCTTGACAAGAAGATCTGAGAAAGTTTTAATGCTGATCATCGGTTGCCTAACACATACCTTCTCTTTGTTAGGAAGCAACTATTTTAAAAGTTTAACCTGAGGGGTGAAGGCCCATAATTTTTTTTTTTATAATTTAACATGCCTTCTTGCGCTAATGTGCATTGACTTTCAATTGTTGATAGTGCACAAATTCACGTCATACCTTATATTGAAATTGTATTAATATTAAAAGTGGAAGTTGCTAGGATTTCAACTCACAACCCTCCGTCAATGGAGCTTTGCTACCATGTTAATATACCAACTACTCCAAAAGTTGAAGGCTGGTGGGTGAAGGTCTATAAATGGTTTTATACTCTTAACACTCCTAAGATTTGCGAAAGTTTTGGATACGATGTAGAGCATTTTCGTTTGCTCCGTCATTGCCATTTCTTGTTTTGTTGTCCCATAGTGGAAAGTGGAAACCCTTTCTGTAAATGAGCCAATAAAAGAAGGAAACCATTTATTATGATTATTTAAGTATCATATCCTGCACATTCTCTATATGGCTGTGTTGTGTAATTGGTTACTAAATAGACTATTTGTGGTGTTTTATTAACCTAAAACATGTGTTAATTAAGCTTAACCTGACTAATAAGCATTGAATAGATCTGACAATGGCATGGAATGCAAATAATGGGAAAGTTAGGGGGCGGTTGGATTTGGGTGCAAAACTCCGGTTCGCGTCTGACCGGTTGTGGAAATTCCCGCTTGTGCCCCTGCCCTTTGTCCGCCTGTTCCTTGGTTACTGTACTTTAGGCAGATGCGTTTCTTGTGATTCAGCCATTTTTGAGACAACTGTCGGTCCGTTATCCTCGCTTTCCGTTGGGCTGAGTGAGGCATGTTGGCCATCGGATGCGTCTTTTGTGTTCCTTGAGGGTATATCTCGGCCATTGATTGAGGCAATTATGGACGGTCGAGATGACCTTTCTGGGATAATGCCGGGGATTGCAGCTTGGCCATATAAGGGGGACTGATTGGAGGAGAGAGAGTGTTTTTTCTATGTTTCTCTTCAAAGTTTTGCCCTTCTCATTTAGTTTTGAGCTTTCCCTAAGGAAACCCTGGAATGTACATATGGTAACTCCGGTTCCTCTAGTGCTTCGACTATAGGTTTCTGACTTAGAAGCCTTAGATTCTTTAGGATTTACATTTTGTGCCTTGTAAATGCTTGTAATTTGTAACCTAATCTCATATAGTAAAGCGTTTTCTTTAGTCTTCGGGGTTTCACGGACGTAGGGCCATTTTTAGGGCTTGGACTGCGATAGATCTGGTATTCATTGTTCGTTCTAGTTTTTTCTTTTGTTGTACTGCACTCTTGTGTAACTTATCGATCTTGTGATTTTGTATTTTTTAAATTCGTACGGTCACTTCTGTCATGTTACAGTTGCAGTTACCATTGAAAATTCTCGTTCATTGAGCGACAAACATGATAGGTTGTCTCTGACTAGTCATTCTTATAGTTGTTTGACTCTTCTTTTCAGAGTTGAAGCCTGGTGAGCCTGTTCTAGATTGGTCAACAAGAAAATGTATAGCCTTGGGCACTGCTCGTGGATTGGAGTACCTTCATGAACACTGCAACCCTAAAATCATACACCGTGATGTTAAGGCTGCTAATGTATTACTAGATGAAAGTTTTGAAGCCGTTGTTGGTGACTTCGGTTTGGCTAAATTAGTGGATGTCAGAAAGACCGACGTGACGACTCAAGTGCGTGGGACAATGGGGCACATTGCTCCTGAGTACTTGTCGACTGGGAAGTCATCAGAAAGGACAGACGTTTTTGGATATGGGATTATGCTTCTAGAGCTGGTGACAGGTCAGCGTGCAATTGACTTCTCACGCTTGGAAGAAGAAGATGACGTCTTGTTGCTTGATCATGTAAGACTCGAAGCATCTTTCTTTTAGGCTACATTTGTTTTGACAAAAAACCTTTTTCGTCTCAAGGGTACTGTTTCATTGCATAACTTCATAATAACAACTATAAATACACCAAATGTGTTGCTCCGTTGAGCAGAAATTGAATTTCCCTCAATTAAAGGGGAAAAATTTTTCCTCTCCAGAGTGGGATCCATTTTCCTTCATAATCTCATTTCATATGCTTCACTTTAACCTCAAATTTGGCCAAGCATTAGCCTCGTGCAAATTTATAGAACGGAACATTTTCTTTAGCAAGAAGACAAATTTTTAAGAAAAATATTCTTAATTGAAAATGCTTTGTGAAGAGAAATTTTCTGTTAAATAAATGGAGCCTTACCCATTGCTCTTCTTCTTCACTCCAAACCCTTATCATATGTGCATTTTGTCTCTATGCTCAATTTTTTCATGCCGTCTTAGTGAATCGATAGTTATCAACTTTCTGAATTTTCACAACGATCATGTCGTCTTCCATTAGATATGGAAAATTTTGTTACATAAAAGTTGATTTATTAGTGTTTTGTTTCAAAAATTGTCTTATACTTCTCTTATTGCATACATGAACTTTGAAAGTCTATCCCGTGGCTCTTGATATATAAAGAAAATGGTCAGTAGCTGTTGTGTACTTGTGCCTTGTCCAGCTGCATTCTTGCACCTATGTATTTATAGCATTTAATTTCTTCTGATCTTTCTTCGCAGTAGGTATGATTATCCTCACTGATACTGTCACAAGAGTTGTCTTATACAAATGACATCAAGAAAATACATATTTTACCGTATTATTGGCAATTATAACACCCTTTTTAAACCATAGTTGCAGGAAACTCCTAAAATGTTTAACATTTCATGCTCAAGAACGATTCGGCGTTTTGAAGTCAAATTCGTGTTTCAAATGCATATCAAACTCTTAACGGAATATGATTCGAACAACCATTGGATCATTTTGATAAGATACTTATCAAATAATTTGTTGGAGTCAATTTTCTTGATCTTACTAATTTGAGCACTCAAGGTTCTTGGTTATTGTTTAATTTTAACTTTGTTTTAATATGTTATGCTTTAATTGTCAATTAATGCCATTTTTTGTATGTCTAATATATAGCAATATGAACGCTTCTTCACCTTTGCAACTTTAGAAACTTCTATGGCTGTTTGCTTCCCCGTTCCCGCTCCCGCTTTGTGTAACTATGTCTTAAACGTAGAAATACAGACAGATATGCGTTAACTCTGCATATTATATGTTTTTTTAGTAACAGATGCTTGTATTCCTTTAGGTCAAGAAGCTCGAAAGAGAGAAAAGATTAGACGCCATGGTAGACCGCAACCTAAACAAGAACTTCGACATCCAAGAGGTGGAGATGATGATCAGAGTTGCATTATTATGCACTCAACCGTCACCGGAAGACCGACCAGCAATGTCAGACGTTGTTCGGATGCTGGAAGGAGAAGGGCTGGCTGAGAGGTGGGAGGAGTGGCAGCATGTTGAAGTTACTCGCAGGCAAGAGTACGAAAGAATGCAGAGACGGTTTGACTGGGGCGAGGATTCGTTTTACAATCAGGACGCCATTGAATTGTCTGGCGGTCGATGAGGTAAATCTAAAATTGTTCTTCTATTGAAATATTTGCATCTTTTGGATGTGATAAGTTCGGTGCCTTTTTATGATGTTTTGGTTAATGGAACTATATGTGTTCATAACTGTATGAAAATGCATAGTTGTGTTGCATTTATTGGTGATGATGTTTTTATCATATTTTTGTTTGCAGAAACTGAAAGTTCAGTGAAATTATTGTCATTCTGTGTAAAATCAAATCTTTTTATGATGATGATTATATTCAAGTTTGTATATTTTATTTTCTGGTATAAAAAGTTCTTATATTTTTGGATGTATTTGAATGGCACCTCCTCTTCTTAGAGTGTAAATGAGTCGGACTGGTTCACAAGCACTTGAGAATCGGTTCTTTATATATCTTGAAAGGGTTGGTTGTTTTCTAGCTTGGATTGAGTCGAGTTGGCATGTTTGTGTAAGGGCTTGTTTGTTAACGTTTTTTGTGTGCAGTTTTGGTTTTTGAGAAACTAAGAACCTGATTTTTGAACATGATTTGTTGTATTTTGTGTTCATATTTTCTGTTTTTACCTAAAACTAGGAAGGAACTAAAGAGAAAAAACAAATATTGCAAACTGAAAATGATACCAACCGAGCCTTAAGCGATTCAAGTGCAAGCTAGGTGAAGATTGGAGTCCGTTGCTTGTGAGCTTAAACGAGCCATGCTTCAACTAATTTGTGAGCTTAATGTGCCTAAAAGTGTTAAATTTGAGTCTCAATGAGCTGAACTTAAGCGTAGGCGAGGTTCGTTGAATTGATGTGCTTTAAAAGCTTTTCCAGTTGTGTGTTTGAGTTCAATTGATGAAGAGCCAAGCTCGAGCTGAAAACCACTAGGTTAAGAGAGCTTCGAGCTGACAAGGTTGACGAGTGTATTTTTCAAAAGGGTGTTATGTATGAGTGCACAAAGTGGAAGGACATTATGCTCAAATAATGCACAAGAAGGAACTGCCTCCGTGGCTAGATCTAGAATATTGTTCGAGATATCTTATTGATGAAAGGTAATTTAGTTTAAACCACCGTTTTAGAGAAACGAAAATGGTGATTATTGGCCATTATATCTCCTCTGAGCTCCAGTGGTTCTCAATACCGAACTTGGATCTAGGCTTAATCCTGGGTACTGTTACATTACGTGTTCCTATGAGGCTCTCTTAGCACTTTTCCCTTTACCATTCCAAGAAGCCAATATGTTCTCGGAAACAGAACAACACGAGCATTGAAGTGACAACTGATTGTCGTAAAGACTGGTATGTTAGAAAGCTAACGTGATTGTTCTTTCGGATTTGCTCGATCAGCTTCGATTCACATAAATCAGTGAATGAATGCATGATTGGTATAGTGTTCTTGCAAATATCATTTAGGTAATCATTAGTATTGTTCTTAAGCTATGAGTTTGTTTTTTCTTGATTTTGTTGATCTTGTCAATTATGACTGTCAAGAAAAATTGTAAGTTGCTTGTCCTCCTTGATCCCTGTCGAAAATTAATTTCGGGTTAATATTATTGCAAGAGCAAAATTATTATTGTCAGAGCAAGATTATAGTTTTTAAGACAATTTTATGACTCTTATTATTTGTAAGTTATATCATTACCTTGGTAACAATAATTTTGGCTCTAACAGTAACAACTCCCTTAATATTACCTAGGACTTATTTTGCAACTTTCATATAATTTAAAAAAAAAAAGTTTTTTTTTTTCTAGGGTATTGCTCTACTTAGTGTAGTACAATGAAAAGATTCGTTAGGGTAATATGGGGTAAATTGGGGGTAGCCTCGATAGAAGATAAATTGAGGGAGCACCGTCTAAGATGGTTTGGACATGTTAGCAGGAGACCGACTACAGCCCCAGTCAGGAGGTGTGAACAGCTTCACACGACTATGGGCAGAAGAGGGAGGGGCAGACCAAAGAAGAGTTGGCTGGAGACGATTCGTCACGACCTAACCCACCTAAACCTAAGAGAGGAGATTGCCTCAGATAGGGTACGATGGAGGGCTAGCATAAGGGTAGCGGATGTGGTAGAATAGATTAGTGCGGAGGGTGACTTGTAGTTCTAGATTCCTAGACAGTCATAACCTCAAGGGGTGCACTTATAGGCTAGTTTTTTTTTCCCCCCCCTCAAAATTCATTGGTAATAAATTGATGGTTTTATTTGCAGGCGCTCAAATACTTCAGGTTGGCGGTCCCCGGAAACAGTCTCTTTTCCACTCGGAAGGGGTAAGGCTGCGTACATCCACCTCTCCCAGACCCTGCTTTTTGCAGGAGCCGTGAGGCACTGGGACTGTTGTTGTTGTTGTATCTATTATGTTCCCAAAAGTAAGTGTGATCTCTATTGCATGGCGATTGCATCCTTGCTCATTGGCTAGTGTTAGTTTTGGTCAAAGTTGAGGTTAAAGTGGAACGTGTAATATTAACTATAAAGGTTATGACGGAAATGCTTTTTGTTCCATCGAAAAATTGTTTTCCCCGCTTGTTGAGGGAAAAAAAAGTCGTTTTTTCCTCAATGAAGAAAAACATTTTTTGTCTTTGTGATCGCTTCTATAAAGTTATGCAAAGAAATAATAAAATTAAGTCTAAAAATTTTATCCGTCAAAACAAACGGAGCCTATGAATTTCGATTTGGATGTTCTTCAATAACTTGTGTGATGGTTTAAATTTAGATGGAATCAAATTTGACTCGTTATTCAACCAAATCCAACCCATTTCAAACGACTTCTATTTCTTTCGTTTTCAGTTTAACTAGCTAGCACATAATTTTGATAAGCTAAACGACCCAGCTCGGCTCGGCTTGAGCTTAAAACAAGTTGAGCTTTTCCCTCGTGAGTTGGCTTGGCTCATTCACACCCCTATTTTAAACTCGCCAGCTTATAAACATTCAAAGGATGGTTCACATTGAGAAATTCCCCCTTTCTAATGTACATTTGTTTTAATAATTAGCGAGAGGATTTGTAATACAAATCAAGTGTATTCGCGAAAGCGAGGCTCGAGCTAACACGCAAAAAGAGTTAACAAATGTTTTCTTCATGTACATCAGTTGAATAAAAGAACAAGATATATATATATATATACACACACACACACACGGTAATGTTATTACAAAAATAAAATTGTTAGATCGTAGTTTTTAAGGAAATTTTGTAAGTCTCATTATTTCTCTGACAATAACAATTTTTTTCTTGACAATAAGTACTTGATATATATATATATTAATCTACATAAGTAAACAATTAGAACAAGCATTCATAAAATGGGGTCTATTTGATATCATTTTTTTTTCTAGTTTTTGGCTTATGCGAAGCCAAAAATCATATTTTGAAAATGATGTTTTCTAATTTTTGGTTTTTGTTTTAATTTTTTAATTTTTTTAGTTTGAGTAGAAATTGAAAAGAAGAAACCAAAAACAAGAAAAATTCGTTTTCAAAATTTGGTTTTGCTTTCTCATAAACTAAAAACTCCAAGTGGAAAACGATACCAAACAGACCCTTTGTAAATGAATTAAACATACATTTCAATTCAACAAGTCACAATATCTGTTAAGGACTTTATACCTGAATTTAGTAAGAATTCAACACAAGAGTTGTAAAAAAGAAGAGATCAACATATAAACCAGCTAGTTTTAAAATAGAACACATTTGGACTTATATGTTAACCTCATATATGCCAACTCCGTATAGAATCCCACAGTATTAGTAGCTAGCTAATTAACTTGGAGGACATGCCCTTAAATACATTCTCAGTAGTAGAAGCAGCTGCCATTACTCCACAGTTAACACTCTCTCTCCTGCAGACCTTGTCCTCTACCGCCACCTCTAACTCCTCCAAGAGATGGGGTGGCGGCCTCTCGAGCTCGTCGCTCTCCCACTTGTCAATCTCAATGGCGCATTCGTTGTAGTCCATCCCCGCCATCGCCAACGCTTCTATCGACATTTTTGTTAAGTCTACACTGACACGGTCAGTAAAGTTGAGGTCTTAGGACAAGAGGTCTAGTATCGGTAAAATGCTATAAGAAGAAATGTTGGGAATAAGGAAGAAGAAATCGTTGTGAGATATTTATAAGTGGAAAAAGTTTGAAGATATAAAGGAGAAATTAAAAGGGAGATGTACTAACAAATTTTTTTTTTTTTTTAAGGCCTCCCGTGACTCTTGTATGCCTTCAGCTTACCACTATGGCCTTATGTTAAGGTCTAAAATTCATTTGTTGTGTCGTGTCTTGAATTTAAGTTTCGGTTTCGAAGTTTTTGTTGAACTTTCTTTCGGGTCCACCAATGTGCGCTTTTTCTGTTAGAGTTTGTGTTCTGCCCTATTTATACTTATTGTTCTGCCTACCTATCATTTGATTTCTGCTTGATGTGGCTTGCTTTGAGTTTATTGTTTTATTCGCCGTGTATTTTGTCCTACTCGTGCTTTGATGCTCTCGTGCTGCCAGGTCACATGCTCTATGCTGGGGACCAGCTTCTCAGGTTGGGGGTCCTCTGAAATTGCCTCTCTTCAAGGTAGCCCCCTGAAGGGGGAAGGCTGCGTACATCTACCCCCCCAGACCCTGCTTTTACGGGAGCCCTTGCATGCACTGGGTTTGTTATTGTTGTTGTTGTAAAGTTTTTGTTTCTTATGTAAGCTTCTATCCTCCATTGCAGATAGTGGAAACTTTCATACTTCCGCTCATAGCGGTTTAGGAGCGAGCACTTCTAAGCTAGTACTAGCGTCTTCAGGCTTCTTGCATGCCTGTTTGTTTATACCCAATTTTGCCTTACTACTCGTTGCTTATACTCTATACATGCTTGCATTTTGTCATTATGTAGACTCTCTCCCCTAGATGCATGTTTGCTTTTTGCTCTTGCTTCTATGCTTCCAAACTTTTCATGCTCTCCACGCTCTTCATGCTTATTAGGTTGGGGGTCCTCGAAAACAGCCTCTCTTTAGGGTATCACCCTAATAGGGTAAAGCTGCGTACATCCTACCCCCTAAGACCTTGCTTACGCGGGAGCCCTTGAGGCACTAAGCCTATTGTTGTTGTTGTTATTATTCTTATAAATTTCTTGTTTTTACTTCTCTCTCTCTTCTCTTCTCATTTTTGGTTCAAATATAATATTGGTATCTAAATCGAACGCAGTTTTGGGAGATTTTGCCTAACAAATCAAGTCTTAAAATCCCTCACTAAATAGTCATTATTTGTAGTATATCTCAAGGCTCATTTCGGAGTGTCATCGGACACTTCTAGCTACTTGTATTTTGGACTCTTTTCGTTGACCGTGTTTCATAGTGTTACATAATAATGTATACTTCTCGACACATTTTACCGATTTGTACCTTTAGGGAGCTCATTCTCACTCTCCTATCTAATTATTTTAAGGAAATATCGTTACTATATGATGGGAATTGGTAAGGATGATAGAAGGCAGATAACGCTCTCTGTTTAAAAGATAGAACATAATCTAATTGCAAACTGAAACAAAAAAACTCAAAATAAATGACCAAAAGGTCAAAAGAAGAAAAACACAATACTCCTTAAATATTATGCACTCTTATTGTCTCGATAATCTCCACCTTTTGTATATTACTCAAGAAAGATTTCAAATCCAAGACCTTGTACTTGACAGACGAAAGTTTAATCACTATACCAACTCTAACAGCTCAATTTTAGACTAGATTCCGATCCTAAAGTTCCGCAACCGTCCTGCTTTTCCAAGATGGATAATGTTAAAGTTCTAAATAACAAAGCAAAGATTTTTAATTTAAATACCTTTAATTTGTTATGGAAAAATTAAAAGGGAGATGTACTAACACTTGTATGCTTTTCAGCTTACCACTATAGCCTTACGTTAAGGTCTAAAATTCATTTGTTGTGATATGTCTCGAATTTAAGTTTCGGTTTCGAAAATTTTTGTTGAACTTTCTTTTGGGTCTGCCAATGTGCACTTTTTTTTGTTAGGGTTTGTGTTCTGCCCTATTTATACTTATTGTAGAGTTTTTGTCTCTTATGTAAGCTCCTATCCTCTATTGCAGATAGTGAAAACTTTCATACTTCCGCTCATAATTTTTCTCATTTGAGCCGTTCTTTTTATAAGTTTCTTGTTATTATTTCTCTCTCTCTCTCTCTTCTCTTCTCATTTTTGGTTCAAATATAATATTGGTATCTGTTAGGTTATGCCTCAAATTTTATGTAATTTAATTGTAAGTTTCGCCGTGAGCAAGTCGATCGATCGGGAGGATGTCCGATTAATCGGGGTGCAGCGCTGGAGCAGAGGACCTGTAGAGACTCCGCCGATCGATCAGGAACCCAAAACACGCATACCCTAGTACGCTCAGTATAAATAGACCTTGAGGGTTTCGATTTTAGGTATCCAATTAAAAGAGAGAGCGTCGTCATCAGTGAGAGAGAGAGAGAGAGAAATTGAATTGTAATTCTTCCATTATTTCATTCAATAAAAATTCTCCATTTCTACCCGTGGTTTTTCCCCTCCTCGATTGAAGATGGGTTTCCACGTAAATCATCGTCTCCTTCGTTTATTCTATTTTCCTGTTATTTACTTCTCATATTTGTTGTAATATTTGAATTGGATCCAGTTTTTGGATCGTTTATTCTTCACAAATTGGTATCAGAGCCTAGTTCTATTTGATACTATGACGTCCGTTGTGAAATCTGAAGTTGAGAAGTTTGGTGGTCAAGGGAGTTTCAGTTTATGACAAATTCGCATGAAGGGCCTTTTGACTCAGAACGGCTTGAAGAATGCTTTGAAAGGGAAAGAGAAGAAGCCAGAGAGTATGTCGGAAGGACAATGGGAGGAGTTAGATGAAAAAGCTCTCACTGCTATTCAGATGTGTCTTACTGATGACGTTTTGACAGAAGTCTTGGAAGTAGAAACCGCTAAGGAGTTGTGGGAGAAATTGCAGGAGATGTTCTGTGTTAAGTCTGTTTCAAACAAACTTGCAGTTAGGCGTCGGTTGTTCACTTTCGTATGTCAGAAAGTATGTCACTTGAGAATTATATTAATGAATTTAACTCTATTATTCAAGAGTTAAAGGAGCTAGATGATGTTCCTAAAGATGAAAATCAGACTACGTTATTATTGTGTTCTCTTTCTACCTCTTATAAAGGCTTCGTTGAAAGCATGATTTGTGGTAGTAGAAAAACTATCACAGTTGATGAGGTTAAGAAAAACTTGCTGAGTAAAGAAAAAGTAGATAAGGAATTGTCTGATTCAGTTTATGACTCCGGAAGTGGTTTGTTTGTGAGAGGAAGAATTGAGACTAGAGGATCTGATTTTAGTGGAAACTCGTCTAGGTCTAAGTCTAGATATAAAGATTTATCTTATAATTACTGTCATAAGAAAGGACATATTAAGAGAGATTGTTATAAGCTTAATAAGAAATTAGAAGCTGATAACATTAAGGACCAGAAAAGACCCGTAGAAGCTAGAGTAGTTGAAGATGAGTTTGATGATGGTGTTCTATTAATGACCGAATCTCAGTCCAGAGATTTCGGATTTGGGTTGCTCCTATCATGTTTGTCGCAATAGAGATTGGTTCACCACATATGAGTCAATTCAGGGTGGAATCGTTCTTATGGGTAATGAAACAGTATGCAAAGTTTTGGGTATAGGAGCAATCCAAGTTAAGATGTTTGATGGCACAGTTAGAACTTTGAATGATGTTCGTCATGTTCCAGATTTGAAAAAGAATCTCATCTCTTTAGGTATCCATGATTCTCATGGGTACAAATACATAGCTCAAGGTGGAGTTTGGAAGGTCAATAAGGGTGCTCTGATTGTTATGAAAGGCAGAAGGGTAGGAACTCTGCATGAACTTATTGGTTCCACAGTGACACGATCAGTGGCTGTTTCTACAGCATCTATGTCAGAGTCAGATGAACATTGCGTTTATAGGAAGCATAAAAGAGTTAGCTTCAATCAAGCAGCACATAAGACTAAGGGATTTCGTTTATGAGATTCTAATTCTCATAAATTCCTGACGAGTAGAGATGTCACGTTTGATGAGTCTTCGTTATTGCATCCACAGAAGACATCATCAGTTAGTTGTGGCTCAGGTCAGGTGTAGAGGTCAGAGTTAGTTCAACTACAGTTAAGTAACACAGTACCCTAGTACGCTCAGTATAAATAGACCTTGAGGGTTTCGGTTTTAGGTATCCAATTAAAAGAGAGAGCGCCGTCATAATTGAGAGAGAGAGAGAGGGAGAGAGGAAATGAATTGTAATTCTTTAATTATTTCATTTAATAAAGATTCTCCATCTCTGCCCGTCGTTTTTCCCCTCTCGATTGAAGAGGGGTTTCCATATAAATTATTGTCTCCTTCGTTTATTTTCTTTTCCTGTTATTTACTTCTCGTATTTATTATAGTATTTGAATCGGATCCAGTTCTTGGGTCGTTTATTCTTCACAGTATCTCAATCGAACGCAGTTTGGGAAATTTTGCCTAGCAAATCAAGTCTTAAAATCCCTCATTAAATAGTCATTATTTGAAGTAAAGCGTGCTTGGGCGAGAGTAGTACCAGGATGGGTGACCTCCTGGGAAGTCTTAGTGTTGCCAACCCTATTAGGTTGGGGGTTCTCAGAAACAGCCTCTTGACAGGGTTACATCCTGAAGGGGTAAGGCTGCGTACATCCACCCCTCCCAGACCCCACTTATGCGGGAGCCCTCGAGACATTGGGTCTGTTGTTGTTGTTGTATTTGTAGTATATCTCAAGGCTCATCTCGGGGTGTTATCAGACACTTCTAGCCACTTGTATTTTGGACTTTCTTCGTCGACCATGTTTCATAGTGTTACATAATAATGTATACTTCTCGACAAATTTTACCTATTTGTACCTTTAGGGAGCTCATTCTCGTTCTCCTATCTAAATATTTAAAAAAAAAAAAATATCATTACTATATGATGGGAATTGGTAAGGATGATAGAAGGCAGGTAATGCTCTCTTTCTAATAGATAGGACACAATCTAATAGCAAACTGAAACCAAAAAATTCAAAACAAATGACAAAAAAGTCGAAAGAAGAAAAACACAATAACTCCTTAAATATTATGCACTCTTATTGTCTCGATAATCACCACCTTTTGTATATTACTCAAGAATATGGAAGATGGATTTCGAATCCAAGACCTTGTACTTGACAGACGAAAATTTAATCACTACACTAACTCTAACAGCTCAATTTTAGACCAGATTCCAATCGTACAAGTCTCCTCAACCGTCCTGCTTTTCCAAGATGGATAATGTTAAAGTTCTAAATAGCAAAGCAAAAATTTTAATTTAAAATACCTTTTGTTATGGAAATAGTGTTTAGAAACGGGTACTTAGAATCATGAATTGGCTTCAAAGTATGTAACGAACAACTATTCTTAAGACTTTTTCATTTCTCACAAAATAGTCTTGAAGATACAATGAAACCTTATAACCAAATAAAAGCGAATGTAGAGACAGGATTCTAATAACTTTAAAACGAAAGAATATATAATATGAAGTTATTTGATCTCTTCATCTTGAGAGTGGAAGGGATATTTATAATTTTCAAAAGTCTTTTAGAAGAGACACAACCTAAGAGGGTACCAACACGCAAGCATCGGATCCCATTAAAACTTCGAAGTTAAGCATGCTTAGGCAAGAGTAGTACCAAGATGGGTGACCTCCTAGGAAATCCTCGTGTTGCACCCCTTAGGTTGGGGGTTCTCGGAAACAGCCTTTCTTCAGGATAGCACCTTGACAGGGAAAGACTGCGTACATCCACCCTCCCAGACCTTGCTTAGGCGGGAGCCCTTGAGGCACTAGGCATGTTGCTTTTTTTTTTTTTTTTTAAAGAGACTCTTCACGAAAATGCACAAAAATTATCTTTCACTCATTTTAAAAATACACAAGCAACTTTTATATGAAACCAAGGTTGTCAAATGAGGAGCAACAACATACATACCTAGTGCCCCAAGCGCTCTTACCTAAGTAGGGTCTGGCACCCCCCTTTAGAGTATTACCCCTGAAAAGATGTTGTTTCCCAGTGCGCCCAACTTGAGGGTAAGGACTTTCCGGGAGGTCACCCATCTTGGTACTGCTCTCGCTCAACCACGCTTAAATTCGGAGTTTTAATAGGATCCGGTGACGGCTTGTTGTCAAATGAGGAGCATAATCGTTGCTGGTTTTAGCAGAAACAGTGGGGGAAGTTTTCAGCCCACAGTGTTTAGTAGTTCACGAGTATGTTGCACATTTTGTGCACTTCATAAAGAAGATAGCAAAAAAGTGCATTTTATTGTTATACATGTGACCTTTCTTGTTAAAATACGCAAGAGTCTGATACCACTTGTTAGAATTATCCACAAAATACCAAAATCTTAAATCGAAATAGCAATCATATATGAGAGGAGATTGGGGATAAAATAAAGAACACTGAAATTTACGTGATTCAGCCGAAATCTACATCCAAAGAGGGGAGCACAATAATTCACTATATTATTAAAAGTTACGTGAGGCATCTCAAACGAATCGTCCTCAACCGTAATGGTAAAACACACATCCCTAATGTGTCATGTGCCTAAGTAGGATTTGCACAATCATCTACCTCATAAATAAGGCTCAACACAATCAGACTTCACACATAACTTGTTAAGAGTAGGAACTCCACATGTGAGTAAAAATATCAATTTCATATAGGAGTTGTAGGAAAGAAGAGACCAATATATCAGCTTAGTAAGTTATTCCACCTATTGCCAATAGGTTTTAGGATGGAACGCCACTTGGGCTTATATGTGGATCTCATGTATACTAACTCCGTGGGTTGGGCCCAAAGGCCCGGTGAAAATTTAACATAACTCAAGAATAATAGGGAAAAAAAAAAACTATAATTTAAATGATTTAATTATTTTTTCCAAGTCCATGGAGAACCTAAACATTGCACTGTTGGTTGTTTCCTCTCGGGTCCCCTCATTCAGGACGCCGCCTGCTATATTCCGAGCTCTGCTCATTATTTATTGAAAAAAAAACCTATGATATATTTGGTAAAAAAATCATTAGGTTTATAAAGAATGAATTACTTTAATAATTCTTTTATATTACATGTAATGGGTACTCAACAAGATATTTATATTGTTCATTTCACGAAGTATGATTCTTTTTAGGGTTGCGGGACCTTCAAAAACAGCTTCTCTATAGCTTGGCATTCAGTAGGGATAAAGTTGCGTAAATCTTATCCTCTTAGATCTTGCCTTAGCGGGAGCCTTTCTGAGGCAGTGGCTGCTGTTGTATTTTGCTTGAATATATGAGAAGCTTGAACGCTTTGGAATCTAAGAACTGGAGAGAGGTATAAGTCTGTCACTTTGACTTTTGTTTGATGGTGTAATTAATATAGTAATAGCAAATATCATAGTGCATAGTAAAAAAAAATAAGATATATGTCAATAGTTTGAAAATTGAAGTAACAAATTTAACAAAACAAAGATTATAGATATTGATTTAAGGTAAGTACGATTATTTTCGGGGAAATTATCACTCAGATATCCTGAATTTCGACTATTTATCACCAAAGTATCCTGACGTCTTAGTATATGCGAACCGGTTTATAAAAGTTATCACATACATACCTTGAAGTTATTCTTATGCTAGCCGTGGCACATTTGCAGCTCAGTTGAAATATATTATATTGTTCGATTTTTTACATAAAACAACCTTGAAAAGTTGTCATTTTTCATTTGATCATCACAACTTTTTAATTTTTCAGAAAACCACCTCCAAAAGTCCAAAAATTTTCAATCAAGCACTTTAAATCACATTTTTAACTATCGGTCTAATATACGTGACTTCCATGTACATTTTAGCTTACCTCTTTAATTTTTTGAGTACATAAAGCATAGGACGAAACTACTCAAGCTGACAAAGCATTCACCCGTCCTCTCCCCCACTTAGATTTGATCATGAAAGGGTTTGAAAGAGATGGGATTCTAACTTCGATGGGGTCGGTGGAAAGTGCTTTGCCAGCTTAGTTACTTCAATGCTTAACGGGCACTCTAAAATTTATATAAAAACCACTAGCAGACAACAAACAATTAACGATGTAATTTAAAGTTGTTGATTGAAAAATTTTAGACTTTTAGAGCTAAATTTCTCAAAAATTAAAAAATTATGGTGATTAAATGAAAAATGATAATTTTTCAAAATAGATTTATATAAAAGACCCTTATTGTTTGATGGTTTTCTCATTAATTTTGTCTAGTGTTGGGGTTGTCTGATCTTATAGTGTAAAGCTCTACTATGAGCTCTCTCTCTTTTTTTTTTTTTGGGACAATTGACTGCAGTGGCGGATCCAGAAAAGTTTTTCACTTGGGGCACATATAAAAGGTTATAGTAAGTGACAATCAACAAAACTTGAGATTTAGATTATCATTCATAAATTAAAACAAAATTAAGAGTTTTGGATGCTTCAAAAATCATTAAAAAAATCATAAAACTATATCAACGCAAAAGTGTTGTGTGTACATGCAATATATATATATATATATATATATATATATATATATATATATATATATATATATATATATATATATGTATGTATGTATGTATATATATATTTGAATTATTTAAGTTTATGTACATTAAATAGATAAATTAGTGATGCATCATATTAACTTAAGATATTACTAAAAAAAAATATTTATATTTTTGGATAAATCCACTAAATGTTCCCAGAGAAATGTTTAATATTTAAATTATTTATGTTTATGTACATTAAAAAGATAAATTAGTAATGCATCACTGGAGGCATTGCCATTTTTTTCAAATATATTAGTTATTATATAATACTTATAGGTCATTATCAGTGGCAAATCTAGTATTTTAATAATGCAGGGCCCATAGATGTAATAAAATATTTATTATATAACAATTTAACTAAAATAAAATATATAATTATTAAAATAATATTATAATAAAATATTAATTGAAAATAGAGATATTAGCATATAAAAAATATACTAAATGATTATTATTTTATAAGTATTAAATTTGTTCAATATTGGGTTAAAATTTTTTTTCAATGTAAAATAAAACTTTTTATAAAGGGGGAGTGGGGGGCCCAAAAAAAAATTCGAGAAAAAAAATGAAGGTATAGACATGGGGAATTAAACCCACGACCTATTAGAGAAAAGAACACATATGCTTGTCTACCACTAGAACATCAACTCAGTTAATGATACTTAGGCCCCTATTATATTTATATTTTAACACAAATAGAATTTATGCATCCAAGTATCACTACATAGATCCGCAATTAACGGGGGGCATTAGCTGTATCCGCCACTGATTGACTGCCAAGAAAGCAAATATAAACCAGTGTGTGGTAATACTATTTACCCTAAAATTAACATGTGTGACATTAGAAATGCTAAAAAGAAAAGAAAAAAATAAAATTAAAAAATAATAAAAAAAGGAAAAAAAAAAATCATAAAAAAAGAGATGAAAATAAAGTTACATAAAAGTGGAAATTGAAAAAAATGTTATTTTTGCCAAAAATATTTTTTGTTTGAATTTTGAATTGTGTTGGTTTTTTCTAAATATATGGTGTTGGGTGAGTAGTAGAGTAGAGAGTTGGGAAGAAAAGAGAGGAAATATGTAGGGTGAGTTTTATTTTGTAAGGGGGTGCCCGAGGGGCATCTGGGTAGGGAGAAAGTTAAGAGAAAATTGATTGTAAGAGCGTTTTGATTGTGAAGCTTTTGTTGAGACTTTGAGTGAAATTAATCCAAGTATGAAGGGAGTCATGTTGGGTTACCTTGATTGAGATGTGAGTTTTTGTAACTTTTTCTTTTCAAAGCTGCGTTGTACGAGGATTAGTGGCTTATCATGTAAAGCTACGCTGATGCGAGAGTTGGTCGCTCGTTGTTCAAAGCTACATTGTACAAGGGCTAGTGGCTTGCAGTTCAAAGCAACGCTGTGGGAGGGTTGATGATTTACCGTGCAATAGTTTCATTTAAGATGATGACTGTAACATGGGATTTGGGGGTTATTGTAATTCCTTAAATTTCATAATGAATGAAGCATCTATTTAAGTCTTGTGGTTTTTTACTCTAATTGAGAGAGAGTTTTCAAGTGTGTTTCCTTTTATTGTTTCTATTGATTTTTATTTCTTTTTATTGTGCTCAAATGTGTTATATTTCGGAACAATCAGACAACAATGTCCTCCTCGGAGTTGCTGCTCATGAGAGCATTTACAACAATCGCAAAGCCAGAGACAGTAAGACTTCAGCCAATTGTGAATTATTGATTCAATTGAAATACAACAAATCACAACATGTTACAATTCTTCATATGCAATCAAATTATTTTATTACTTGGCAATAATATCAATGCTATAAAACCAGGAAAAAGACCAACACCATGCCTAAACACACATCTTAAATGTGTAATTTCTTGTTCTATAACCACACCCAAAAAGAAATTACAGAAAAAATATTCTTAATATCTTGCTTTTCCACACGTATTTACAGTTTCATTGCACAAATGGACAGCAAATTTTTTCTTTGTTATCCTCCATAGAGAGAAAGTTGACTTTTCTTTAAGGAGAACGAAAGACATTTTCCTTTACCAGTCAAAAGCTATTTTACATTCTAATCTCACATCTTATATCACTTCACCCTCAACTTAATCAACCAAGCGCAAATCTATCTCCAACACAAGTAATAAAATTACTTTCCTTAGTTAATCAAACCAAAATTTTAATAAAAGAATGTTTCTCAACAAATATATTTAAAGAAAAAAAATTTCGGAAATGTTTTCCCATCCAATCAAAAAGAGTTCATTAACCCCACAAACACCATAAAACGACAAAGCCAACCGAACTCACTAATATTTTTTCCGAGATCACTTGCAAAATCACCATGCGATCTCCATAATTCTCACCCCAATCACTAACCAAATAATCACCCAAATGTCCATTAATGTGCTCCCCTTTGAAGACCCATTGCTTTTAGATGCACAAGGGGCTTGTTCTTTGCCAATACCATCAACATTATAATTATCATTCTTATAAGAAAATGTTAGTAAACTTTCACTATGCTTCTTCATGCTAACTTTCTCTTCTTCCTCTTCTTCTGTTGTTTCTTCGTCTGCAAGTAAGTGTGGCGGTGGCGGGTCAAACTCCATACCCTCCCATTCGTGCACATCCATCCGGTATTCACCCGAATCAACTCCCATCATCGCCAATACCTCCAATGATGCCAACATTTTCCTTCAACAAAAAGGGCTTTCCTCTTTTTCTTAAATAGAGGGTTAGAACTTACCTAACAAGGAATTTAACTGAGACTACCGAAGTGAAATAGCTTTTCTTTTTTAGGAAAAATATAGCACTATACAAAACCCAAGTATAGAAACACGAGGATGATCGAGATGGGTAAGACAAGTAGCTAGGCCAAGATATTTATATATAAATTTCAAAATGGAAAATTTCAAAATGGACTTAGCATAAAATCACGGACGAGCAGCATAAAAATCAAAAGAAAGGAAAATATCAAGGGGATGTAAAATGTGATTAAAAATGAGAGAAGTAATGCTCCCGTGAAGTGCCATACGCTGACTATGACCTAATTAAAGGTCATACGATTGATTTTGACTTATGAATTTGCCTTCGTCAGCAAAGTTTAAGTGCTGATGCTGTTGATGAACAAAGCTATGATGCATAAAGTTTGAATAGCCAAATTTACCTCTTACATATGAAGGGTCCAAGCCATGAATGTGTGAGAGTTGAGAAAACACAATCACAAGGGAACTTATAAAAATGGTACAAGGGCAGGCTATGGAAAGAGAGGGGAATAATCCTGATATGTTTGGGCACAAGGTATTGGAATTGGACTGTAAAATTACAAGTCTAGTTCCAATTCTAATGGAATTGAAATTTCATTATTTGAATTAGGGGTGTAAGTGAGCCAACGAGCACTCACAAGCTGGCGTATCATAAAGCTCGAAAATCTCAGCTCGTTTTGAGCTTGAGCCGAGCTGAGCCAGCTTGTTTGGTTTATTCACCTGAGCTCGAGCTTGAAGGCTCGCGGGCTTAAATAAGTCAAAGTGCGCCTTATTTAATGTAATGTATTAGCTTTAATATGTCATCGAGTGAAGTTTGGGCCTAAATGAGCAGAGCTCGAGCCTAAATGAGCCAAGGCCGGGGCAAAATGAGCCTAGATTACGCTTAAATGAGCATAAAATTGAATGTTTAGTGTGAATCTCACCGACCCACGTTCAAGCTTATCCTAACCGAGCCGAGCCGAGCTCGAACTTGAAATTTTCGAGCTCAACGAGCTTCAAGCTGAGCCCGAGCTAAGCCTCGAGCTTGACAAGCTTAAGCTTGGGCTCGGCTTGACTCAAATACACCCCTAGTTTGGATAATCAAAGGAATTTATTGTTGGAATTGTAATTTCATAACTAATAGTCTCGGGTTTTAGGTCAATCAAGTTTGAAAATTCCGTCAATTGGATTAGACAATTTTGAGTTCGAGTCATGTCAATTTTTGGATTAACTCAGGTCGGGTTTTAGTTGGGTCAGGTTATATCATGTTCATGTAGTCTCAAATACTATGTCAATTTGGTGGATTCAATTTAGAATTCAAGTTAATTAGCATTAGCCAAGTTTGAGTTAGGTAGTGCGAGCTTTGGCTCAAGCCATCATGGTTTGGGGTCAATCAAGTTGCACTGCTTCCAATTCCAGGTTACCTAGGGTTGAATCAAATTTAGGGGAGATTAAGTTAAGACAAATCATTTTCAGCTTGAGTCGTCTCTAGGTTTCAATCTATTAGATTGGGTTATCTCTAGCTTGGGTCAGCTTCGATTATCTGACATTCAAGTTAAGTCCGAGATAGGAATGGCTGTTTTGGGTTTGAGTCATCTTGCATTTTGGGTTTATCGGGTTGGTTCATTTCCAACTTTGAGTTAGATCAAGATAGGTTTAGGTCCGGCTAGGTCAATTAAGGTTTGAGTCATTCAAGTTTGGGTATTTTGAGTATAAGATCAAATGTAGATCGGCTCAAATGTTTCAGTTTCTAACTATTTTGGATTTTTGATCAATTGAGTTGGATTATTTGAGTTTCAAGTCGGTATGGTAAAATAGAATTACAATGTCTTCCCCACATCTAAATGAATTGGAATTGTAATTCCAATTACGGCATGTGAACTAAATAATAAAACTGGAATTTTAAACTCCAACTCTAATTTCAATCTCAATTCCAAGCTTTAATTTCATGCATTAAACAAAACCTAATTATAGGTCAATTTAAAGAGAATTAAGACGATAAAGAAAACTTCCATATATGATCGTAAATACCTACTACTATGGTGCCCTTCACTAATATACTAATTGGCAGGCGACTAAAATAAAATAAAAACAAATAAAAGATGTTAACTACATATTAAAAAGGGTATATATATTGACACCATCAGCTTTGTTACTCCTGCATCATTTAGACATAATTATAATCTCGAATCTCGGAACTGCTAATAACAGTGTCAATGTCACTAGATCAGAAATGTCTACCATCAAAAGTGGATGAAAAACCCTAATATCACTAAAGAAACTAAAAAATTACGTAACTGAAACCCTAGCCAACAAAATAAATAAAAATTCGAGAGGTTACAAATAGATTTCACCCAAAATAACAAAAGAATTGCGACATTTACCCTAAATCATGCATTCACAAGTAAGTTGTTGGGTTCACACAACTTGTTGCAAGAGAAATAAATTAGTCACGTGTAGGTCATGTAACTAAGTAGTTTTATTTTAGTGATAATTTAGGTAAATTTTCCTGCTATGATAGTGAGTAGTTAAATTAGTAGTGATTCCTCTTCCCTAATTCTAGTATAAAAACCAACACTATGATTGTATGATAGTTATAAATGATATAATGTTAATGAAATTTTTCTCTCGCTATTCTCTTCTTCCCTCTCTCTCTCTCAAAATCTCTTCTCTATTTTCCCCCTCAATTTCTAATATCAACCGTAGCTAGGCTTCAAAAAGGACTACCTAACCACTCTTCATTGTTTAAAAATCTGGAGTTCTAGAAGCATTAAAAACAACGTCAAAATCATAAGTCAGATGGTAAGTATCTACGATCAAACATGCAGAAAAAAAACTCTAAATCACTAAACAAACAAGCATAAACATGAAATCGGAACCCTAATCAATCAAACAAACAAATATCGGAGAGATGAGAGATAAAATTCACCAGCAATTCAACCGAAACCCTAACTTTTTGAACAGCGGGGACAAGAGAGAGGGAGATGTGATCCCCTTCAACCTTCGTCTCCAGTTTCCCGCCATTACATGTTCATCAAGGTTCGCAAGGTAACCGTCGAGTATTTATAAAGTAAAGGATACTGCGTATTTGTGTAAATGGAAATTAAATGCGGCGTTTTATAAATGGGCTTTAGTAGAATGACCTTTTCTGTTTGGGCCCTTCTTAAATTTGTAGGCCCATTTGGAATTAGTATGAGCCCTTCCTTTTAGGTCAACTTACATAAATACACTTATAAGTTGTTAGTTTTCACTGAGGTTATGTTTGATTATAGCTGTTAGCTATTAGCATTTAGCATTTAGCTGTTAGCTGATGGATAATATGTTCGGTAAATTAAGATGAAAAGGAGGAACAAAATGATAAATAAAATTTGATTACGTAGCATTTAAAAAGGTAAAAGCTAAATTGTTTAGCTTTTAAAAAGCTATTTTTCAAAAGCTAAAAGCTGTAAAAAAACTCTAACAACAAAATTTTTACCAAACAGTACTACTAACTGTTTGACTAGTTAAAACACTAAACCCTATTAAAAACTGCTTGTCAAACATATCTTAATTGATTTTTTTTTTTTAAATACCTTGAAAAGTGATAATACATTCACCTGCCCCTGTCCCTGCCCCCACCTGGGTTTGATCTTGAGGGGGTTTGAAAGAGGTGCGATTCAAACCTTGGTGGCGGATGGCGTGAAAAATGATTTGCTAGCTTATGTAATTTAGTTATGCCTAATAGAGACTCTAAAATCTATAACAGTCTAGTAGGTATGACTGAAAATTTTTAGACTTTTTGAGGTGATTGTCTGAAAAATTAAAAAGTGATGTTGATTAAGTAAAAAAATGAAAACTTTTCAAGATGAGTCTCTCTAAAAAAATAAAAAAATAAAAAAATCTTAATTATCGTAATTTGTACAGTATATAAATATCAATTGAAATAAAAATCTAAATCAAACAGAATTATTTGATCTACGAGTGGACTATAATGGTCCTCTATAGTGGATCTTTATTGGTCTAATATTTTAGTATTTTGCTCAATTTTTAAAGTAACGAATATTTTTAAAATATTAAAATACTAGCCCAAGCCAAATTGTCCTGTCCAAGACCATTCAATACTTGTTAAATTTCACCGGGCCTTTAGGCCCGACCCACAGAGTTGGAACACATGAAATCCACATATAAGCCCAAGTGGGGTTCCATTCTAAATCCAATTGGCAATAGGTGGAGTAACCTACTAGGCTTATAAGGTGATCTCTTCTTTCCCTTAACTCCGATGTGGGATTCCACAAGACTCACATGTGGAGTCTTCAACACTTCCCCTCGCATGTGAGTCTGTGACAAATGTACCCCTCGCCTTCTCCGATCTAATTGGATCCAACATACTGGAGAGACCATTGGAGCACCAAACACAAATGCACCTCCTCTTAATGAGGACAAGGTGCGAGAAATACGAGATCGGGATCAACAACCCGCTCTGATACCATGTTAAATGTCACTGGGCCTTTAGGCCCGACCCACTGAGTTGGAACACATGAAATCCACATATAAACCCAAGCGGGGTTCCATCCTAAAACCAACTGGCAATAGGTGGAGTAACCTACTAGGCTTATAAGGTGATCTCTTCTTTCTCTTAACTCCGATGTGGGATTCCACAAGACTCACATGTGGAGTCTTCAACAATACTGGTTATTTTTTATCTTACTTAGGGCTGAAAACGAGCCAAACCGGTTTGACTTGACTCGTTAAGAGCTCGGCTCTGGTTCATCTAAACCGACTTGAGAGCTAGCTTGACTCGTTTAATGTCTGCTCATTTAAATAAGTGAGCCAAATCAAACCAAGGCCGACTCGGCTTAAAAGGCTCATGAGCCGACTAGTTTATGAATCTTTTTCTTCTACCATTGTATAGAATTGTGCAATCGAATTACGGATATATTTTTCTATTTCTAATATCCATGCTTGATTTATTTTTTTACCCTTTTCTAGCAATCCTGGCAACAATGATTATAAAATGAGTTTTACAAGCCTAATAAACGAGCTTAACGAGCCCGGTAAATGAGCCCAATGAGCAGACTTGTAAATGCATAAAGCTCAATGAGCTAGCTTACCAAATAATCAAGCCTAAATAATACCGATATCAAGCCGGTCTCATTTAGTAAACAAGCCTAGCCGAGCACAGATATGTAGCTCGATTAGACAAATGATACCGATAACCTCGGCTAGACTCATTTTTAGCCCTAATCTTACCCTTGGTTTAATGTTACAATCAGGTCGGGTTGGGTCAGGTTCGGGTTGGGTTAATGTCACAACGGGTCTATCCCTGGGTTGGGTCGACCTTGGGTTGGGTTGACATCAGGCCAGGTCAACCATGGGTCGGGTTAACCTTGAGGTTGAGCATCCTTTGATCAGCTCGGATTTCAAGTTGACTCATTTGGTCATTTTAATAATATATTTATTTAACCTTGAAAGTTATAACTAAAACTACAAAACAAATGACCATAATTAGCATTTTATTTAGATTATATGATAAAATAAATTTTTATTGGGTCATTTCGGAATATAGGACAGGCCTTGTTCAAGTCTCGGGTCATCACGGATCAGGTCATTTCAGGTTTCCAGTCAACTTGGGTCGGGTCCAACTAGGGTCTGTTCATTTTCGAATTCGGGTCCCAACAAATTTTAAATTTCTCAACTTAGGATCGGGTCGAATAACAGGTCAAATGGATCGGATTATCGGGTCAAGTCACATTTCGGCGACTATGGGCTAATGTAAAGCCCTACACAAGGAAACCAATAAAGTTGAAGGAAAAAGAACCTACCCAAGTAAAGTGACCAATTTGTTTTTCTCCACTAGATTAGTTGCCACTCTGCATGTGCATGTTAACTTTGTCCCTCACCTATTCTAATACTACTTTCTTTTTAGGATTATTTATGTCAAATATCCCTGTACTTAGTTTATTTTGTCAATTTAGTCCTTGTACTTTTAATTATTTTAATTTAGTCCCTTTACTATTTAAATTGTGTCAATTTGGTCCATATAGTAAAATTCATGTTAAGTTATTGATAAAATTTTTAATAATTCAGCTATTGGTTGGATTAAATTGAGTTAATAGGTGAATTTCTAGTTGATTACTATTGTACTATTAAAAATTGTATCATTAACTTAATTTGAATTTGATAATTGTACTAAATTGACACAAGTCAAATAGTATAGGGACTAAATTGAGACAATTAAAAGCACGATGACTAAATTGACACAATAAGTAAAGTACAAGGACCTTTGGTTCAAATAACCCTTCTTTTTATTAAATATATATAATTGATAATGGAGATTTTATTTCACAGTTATATCTAATGAGATATCCTAAGGTTTGGCGATTTTATCATTTAAGTATCTTAAAATTTAAAAATTTTATCAAGCAAAAGACTAGTAAGCCGGAGTTTTTCACCCTGCGAGAAGCGGCGTAAAAGGTGGTAGGTGTCTAACGTGCAGGTTACCAAACAACAAAAAAGCAACATACAACATATCCAGTGCCCCAAGAGCTCCTACCTAAGCAGGGTTTGGGGGGCCCGATATATGCAGTCTTCCCCCTTAAGGGTATTACCCCTGAAGAGAGGTTGTTTCTGAGTGCCCCCAACCTGAGGGGGGGGACTTCCTAAGAGGTCACCCATCCTGGTACTACTCTCGCCCAAGCACGCTTAACTTCGGAGTTCTAATGGAATCCAGTGACAGCGTGTTCGTACCCTCTCTACCAAACAACAAAGATGAGTTCAATTTCTACGAGGTTTCTTCTTCATCTTATTCCTTCATTCCTACCAAACCCAAAAAAGAGGTCAAAAATGACAAGCCAACCACTCATTTTGAAAGACAAGCAAGAAAGCCTACCCTAGAAAGGTGCATTTTGGTTCATAATTAGTGACATAAGTCGTTACACAAAGTAGACACACTCGCAGGAGCGAGATCTAAGCTAACATGTATAAAAACATTACCAAAAAAGAATAATATAGGGCTATCTCAAAACGAAAACTAGAAAAACCAAAAATCGAGGATGCTTTAAGGCTATATTGGCTGGAATGGTCACAAACGAGACAAAACGAAAACTAGAGGGTGTTTTAAGGCTAGTCTAGCTCTGGAGCGATCACATGAACATGAGAGATCTGGCTTGATTAGTGTTGGGATCACATGTATTTCAAAAGTATTTGAAATTTATACTTAGGTTGTGGAGCTTTTAGTTTCGAAAATGATTGTTTAAGGTTTTTGCTACTTGCGAGTTTTCTCTTTATTGTTGGTTTTCCAAGACGCCAAAATCAAATATCAACGGATTCTAAGTGCTAATAGCCCATGCACAACTACGTTATCTTTTATCAGTGAGAGGCATTACGTTCCACGCCCCTAATCGATACACGACCAAGAAAATCCCACATCAATGGAGAAAAGGGAAAATTTCTAATACATTAAGAAACTTATTCTACTCATTATCAATTAGTTTTATAATAAAACATTTTTTTTTATGTGCATCGATAATCTGGTATATTAAATCTCGAAATCAATTAACTTAAAAAGTAGGAACATAAGGAACATACCCAGTGTCTCCAGGGCTCCGGCCTACATAGGGTCCGCTGGGGCGGATGTACGCAGCCTTCTCTTTTCAGAGTGTTAACCTGAAAGGCTGTTTCCCAGTGCCCTCAACCTGAGGGTGAGGACTTCTCAGGAGGTCACCCATCCTGGTACTACTCTTACCCAAGCACACTTAACTTCGGAGTTCTAATAGGATTCGATAACGACGTGTTGGTACCCTCCTTAGTAATTGACTTAAAAAGTGTTAGGGAAAAAGGGAAGGAACCTACCTGCCCTAGATAAGTAGTAGCTTTGGGCCCATAGCCCACGACCATAGACTTGTAGGCTTGTGTCCTATTAGGACTCGTTTCCCAAGCCCATAATTTTTCTCTTTTTTTTTTTTTTTTTACTGGGATTTATATTTTTAGGGTAAAAAATACTAATGTCAGAATAATTAGTAAAGTAAGAGTTAATTTATAAATATTAAATTGTCTTAGTATTAGTATTTTTGCTGTAGTAATATCACTGGTCTTTTTTTAATGATAAAGATGTATAATATTATTATAAATACGGCCTTTACGATTTTAAAGATGGAAAAAATGAGCGTCGAATACGAGAACTCAAACTTGAAGATATATAGTCCGGACCACTGCATCAAATTAAAAACTCCTATTGAAAAGAAATCTATGGAATTTGAACAAGGAAATACAATGAATTTGAATATCAAATAATATAATAAAAATTATTATATATAAAAATAATATTAAATAATGTTTAACACACACACATACTATATATATACATACAAACATATATACATATATATATATATAGTTAGTGGTATTCTTATGAGAGGGTGAGAGCGTGAGAGGGGCGAATCTTAACCTTCTATTGTAATGGACAGCCAAGATTTATTGAACATTAAAAAAATAATAATTTTTTACACATACCCTTTCATGGGGCATAAAAAAAAGAATGGGTAAAGGAGGAAAATTTTTTTCAATACTCAACAAATTTTAGCCATAAATTATTTTTTTTTTTAATGTCTAACAAATATATATATATATATATATATTTACTCGATAAAAATATTAATGTTAGATCAATTTTATAAAAAAATTATGGCTATTATCCACCACATATTACATCATTATTTTGAAAATAACATCATTTGTCTTAACAATAATAGCTCTCTGTATTTAGTATTTGATAAGTACAAAAATGGTTCACAAAGATGGCGGTAGAACTACCACAAGAGTCATACCGCCCACCTTTACACCGTCTACCTTCATACAACCCACCTTCATACCGCCCACCTTTACACCGTCCACCTGTATACCGCCACCTTCTACTTGACCCCGAAGTATGTATACCGCCACCTTCTACTTGGCCCCCACGTATCCCCAAAACTCCTCGCATTCCCTATAAATAACAAGCAAACCGGAAAATAAAGGCAAGGAACTTGAGTCTGGTTCCCCTTCACGAACCCAATCAAAAAACCCCGAAACAGTATTATTTTTGTAACAAATTGATAATAGGTTGACCTATGAGAAGAATCATCTTAGATCTACTAACTTATTAAGAAAATAACAGCAAATAGCTTGTATTTTACTAATAAATATTGTACGATTTTGGACTTTATCATCTTAGTAAATTAGCCTGCTAGAAAAGGGTAATATACGATAAATTATGTTAATATTGAGGGAACAACGTTTGCGGTAATTTGGGCATGTTTGGATGAGATCGCTCACTGGTCCTGTTAGGAGATACGAGTAACTCCATACTCCAGACGGGAGAAGAGGGACAGGCAGGCTAAAGAAGAGCTGGTTGGAGACGATTCGACACGACTTCATCCATGTAAACCTAAATGAGGGGATGGCCTTAGATAGAGCTAAGTGGAGAGCTAGCATTGGTGTAGCCGGTATAGCGGTTTAGAATAGAGGAGCATAACTAGGCTAGTCATAGCATCTCTAAGCTTATTTGCGCTTTACTGCTTGTTGCTTGTTGTTGTGTTGCTTTTACTTGATGCTTTATTGCTTTTTGCTTTTTCCATTACGCTCTCTTTGTGCTATTGCTGCTATGTAGGTACGCTGATATGTATTTTATATTGGGGGTGCTCGGACATAGCCTCGATTTGGAGTAACACCTTGAAGAGATAAGGCTGGGTATATCTGACCCCGCAGACCCTCCTTTAGTGAGAACCCTTGAGGCACTGAGCTTGTTGTTATTATTGTACAAAAATACCCATGCTCTCTTTATCTTTCTTTCGGCTGCTGCTGATTAGGGATGACAATAGGCCAGGCCAAGTACGGGAGGTGCTTTCTCCATATACATACCCGCCACCCAAATTTATACACACACGCACCCCATTACATGCCACGAGTATGAAATTGACTCATACCCAACGGATACCCGCGAGTATCCATTACGCCCCCATACCCACAAAACAATTATTTGTACCCGCCCATATTAATTATTTAATACAATTCTTAAAAATTCAAATATATTTTTTTATAACATTGATAAATAATTTAGGTAATCAAATTTAAGCACGCATTTTTTAATTTGAAAGTTAATTAAATTAAAAATAAAATGGGTATCGTAGGTATAAGGAGGGGCGGGTACAATATTATACCCGTACCCGCCCCATACCTGTGGCAGGTACGAGGCAGTACATCCAATTTGCTACCTGCCTCCCTTATACCATTACCCGACCCAAACATGGCGGGTATTTGCGGATAACAGGTATTACCCGCCCCACTGCCATCCTTATTGCTGATGCAACTGCCATCAATGTTGTCATCGTCGGCCTCCCCCGCCAATACGCCACCAAGCCCACCACCGAGAACTCCCAACCCCAATTTCTGGACGTTGAATTAGGACAGTAGGTTTTATTAACAATATCCTGGGAAGTCCTTACCCTTAAGTTGGGGGCACTCGGAAACAGCCTCTCTTCAGGTTAACACCCTGAAGGGGGAAGGCTGCGTACATCCGCCCCCCCCCCCCCCCCCCCCCCCCCCCCCCCGACCCTGCGTAGGCGGGAGCCCTTGAAGCACTGGGTATGTTCCTGTTTTTTTAGGTTTTATTAACAATAAAAAATAGGTTTTTTTTATAAAAAAAAATTTATATTGATAAGTTCTCATTTATCACTTAAACACTATGACTTTTTGACTTTTCAGAAAACTATCTCCAAAAGTCTAAAATTTTTCAATCAAATAACTTTAATCACACCGTTCATCATTTGTTTCCTACCAATAGATTTTATATAGATTTTAGAGTACCCACTAAACATGCTTTAAAGTATCTAAGGTGGCAAGCATTTTCCAACCTCTACCCCACAGAAGCTCCTATCCCGCCTTTTTTAAATCCCCTCGGGATCAAACCTAGTTGTCGGGAAAAGGCACGTGAATGCTTTATCAGCTTGACTAGATCAACCCATGTTTCATGTGCATTAAAAAAATAAATAAGATAAGGTAAAATCGACATTGAAATCACGTAATAGATAAAGTATAGTTAATAATATGATTTAAGGTGATTTATTAAAAAAATATTAAACTTTTGTAGGTAATTTTCTGAAAATTTAGAAAGCTATAATCGTTAAATAAAAAATAAAAACTTTTCATGGTGATTTTCTATAATATTAAAAAAAAAAACCCTAAAAAAGATGAGTTGATACAGCATTAATCAAAGCTTAATAAGAAGTCAAATTTGCATAAGCATTTTATAGTAGATGGATGGACACTAATACAACCAAATTTCATTAGAACTCCGAAGTTAAGCGTGCATGTGTAAGAGTAGTACCAGGATGGGTGACCTCCTGGGAAGTCCTTGTGTTGCCAATCCTATAAGGTTGGGGGTCCTCGGAAACAGCCTCTCGGCAGGGTTACATCCTGAAGGGGTAAGGTTGCATACATCCTCCCATTCCAGATCCAGCTTATATAGGAGCCCTTAAAATATTATGTTTGTTTTTATTGTTGTATTTTTTATAGTAGGTGGGTGGGCAACATGATAGTCACAGTCTCCACCATCTCCCTTTTTTTGTAGCAAAAAAAATATTAATGTCCACTTATAAAAATAATGCATAATATATAATACCTTTAGTGTTCAAAAAAAAAAAAAAAAAAATATATATATATATATATATATATATATATAAAATACCTTTTATAAAGGCAAAGAAAGGGAATAAATCCAAAACTCATGGCCACTTTGGAAAATTCTAAGGTGAAGAAAAGTAAAGAATTGTACTCAAAATCATAAAAAATGTACTCAAAATTACAAAGTATGTACTCAAAAATCACCGACCAATGTGTCGACACACAGCTTTTTTGTGTCAATGTACAGGCAAAAATTATGTACAGTAGAAATGTCCACTTCTTTACCAATACTAGTCTATTAAATAAAACCTATAAACTATACTTTTGTTCCCAAAGAATATTAAAATAAAAAACACCTATGCCAGTTTTGAACCATATTATATATATATGGTGGCATGCCCATTAGGGCGTTGGCATAGTGATTTGTAACACCAGGACCCATTTGGAAGGTCCTGGGTTCGATTCCCACTTGCCTTGAAGGTGGGCCTCTTAATTGAGGCATTTAAGGGATTTACTCACCCCCCCCCCCCCCCCCCCCCCCCCCCCGGTCTTTACCATGTTAAAAAAAAAAAAAATATATATATATATATATATATATATATATATATATATATATGGTGTCATTTTTATGAGAGCGTAAGAGGAGCAAATCCTGACCCGTTATTTGTTGAACATTAAAAAAAAAAAATTTACGACCCACACCCTTTCATGGGTCAGAAAGAAAGAAGGGGTAAGGGAAGAAAATTAATTTTTTTTTTTAATACTCAACAAATCTTAAGTTAGTTCCGAAAATAATGTCTGGAAAAAATAACGCTAAAGAAAATATTTACTTTCATACGATCCACGTACAGGAAAGGCGAGGGACAGAATTATGAGTGTTGTAAACCGTGTTTCAAAAACGCAATTAAACTTAAAAGTAAACCGCAATTAAGAACGGGATTAAACCGAAATAAACCACGATTAAGGCCGTAAATAGTTTTTTTTTTTTTTTTAATGTCCAACAAATCTTGGCCATCCATTACAATGGAGGGCCAAGATTCACCCCTCTCATGCTCTCACCCTCTCATAAAAACGTCACCTTATATATATATATATATGTGTGTGTGTGTGTGTGTGTGTTTGAGACTCAAGTGAGAATGAATGGCTGCTGACGTCATCTTTCACTCACCTGACATCACTCTCTTCCCTCACTTTAAGCAAATGCGTGGTACAAAATTTACCCTATCATCTTTCACACCCCCCCCCCCCCCCCCCGGGGCGCCCCCGGCCTTGCTTAGGCAGGAGCTCTTAAGGCACTGGGACTTTTGTTGTTAGATGACTCAAGTGATAGGATGAGAGGATGAAACGAATTTTGGACCACTCATTTAGCTGCTGATATCATCTTTCTCCCACCTAACATCGTCACATTCCCCCCACTTTAACCAAGTGTGTATTCACCCTCTCATAAAAGCCATCCCTATATATATTCACACTTTTGATTTGGCAGAGTAGCAAAATAGGTTATACCTACTTGTGACTTAGTGATAGTAGAAAGAAAATAGTATTGTTTATTGATGATCCCGTAATATTTTCATTTTACATTAAAGTGATCGTCGGTGTAACAATTTAAAAGAAATTCAATCACCGAACATATTTTTGTGTGTGTGCCACTTAAAATAAAAACTTATTCTAGATATTAAAAAAAAAAATATTTCCATATACACAAATAATAAAACTATTATATAGTTAGTAATGTTGGTGTTTGATTAAAAAATTTTCAAATTCTGAAAATAATTTTCTAAAACATTAAAAAGTTACAATGACTACATAAAAAATTGATTATTTTTAAAAGTAGTTTCTATAAAAAAAACTATATATCAAATGTTTTTTTTCCGCCCAAAGGGTCACTAAATGGTACCCACCATGACCACATTAATATGGGTTGAACAACAATCCATTTAAAAATTGGCAAACCTTAAAACAATCAAAAAATTTACCAATCACGAGGAAGGCACAAAAATATCACGAGAAGGAGGGTGTTTAGAACAATTTGGTTGTTAACGAACAACAGTGCCCTACTCGTGGCATTTTTGTGCACTCCCTTCTCGTGACATGTAGCAATGCTCTAAAACAACACGACTACTACAACAAGAACATAATACGAGCACTACATCACAAACCCGACCCTATTTTTGACTCCATTTGAGCATATAAAAACTTAACAAGTTTTTTATCGCTTTAATACGGATATGAAAATGACGTGGTCTATGACTCCGCAAAAGTATAGATGATAATACACTCTAGCTATCAGCAAAATTTTTGGAGGCTTGATTAAGTCCAGACCCAAATAAGGGTATATTTGAAGTGCCTAAGATTTCTTTTGTGTGACTATAAATCTTGATTAGATTTCTCTGTACACTTATTAAAAATGGTAAAAATCTCTACAACTTTATGAATATAAACACAATTGATTGAACCACGTTAATCTTGCGTCATATTTTTCTTTTTCCCATTGAATTTTTTTTTTCTTTTTTTTTTTGGGTTCTTGTGTTTTGTTTTCCAAGTATCCATTCAAATGGGACAAAGTAAGAATATACCCATTTCAATAGATCCAAGAACTTCAAAACTGCACATAAAAGCTATGACATCACCACTCAAAAATCATCATTGAACACATAATTTGAGATACTCCACATCTAAGTCTAATAAGAACCTCTCGTACAAGTTGTCAGAGAAAAAAGATAAACATATAAACCTAGTGAGTTACTTCCTCAAATGCCCATTAGTTTTAGAATGAGACCCGACTTAACCCTATATGCGGATCTCATTTATGCCAACTCTTTGACCCGGGTCTGAGACCCCCATAAAATTCAACATCGAGATTTAACATATATTAAATTTATTTGAAAGTCAAAGAATACATGCATTAATCCTACATACCCAAACACTCATATGTACCGGCACTATAAAAACACAATCAGATTCATACTTACCAGAAAGTGTACTTGTACTGCTCTTCCATCATCCAATTCTTCCATGTATCTGATGAACTACAACTCCTCAGCATTTCTTGCATATATTCATTCTCAATCGAACCAAACCCATCATAGATCCCACTATCTAGACCCACATTGAAGCTCCCCTCCTCGGCCACCGCTGCCCCGCTTTGCACCGCCACCGTATCCTCCTCCATGGCCACCGACGAGGCCGCTGCTGCCTCGTTGTCGGCTATTGCAGGCATGTGGCCCTCAAACAAGGCCATGTGGCCAAAGAGCTTGTCCTTCCTGGTGTTGCATAAGATTTGAGTATCACATATCAATAATAATCAAAATCAACCCAATAATGAAAACAACCCTTAATAGATAATGCAAAGGATTCGGAGATTTGAGAAAAGTTTTGTTGTTTAAGGTGTTGCACTGCCCTAAAGGGTTGATTTCACCCGTTTCCGATGATGTCTCGGTGCAGAAGGATTAAGGGCGAGAATCCTCAAGATTCAACAGACTCATCATAGAATCACGTGCGCTCGCGAGTAGAGTATAACAAGAACAACACTCTTTACACTATTGACCCGAATAAGTAATTTAATTTGGAAAATACATGTCAAGGAACCATCTATTCCAAAAGCTTAAGCTGATTGGTGAAGGCCCAGGATTGGCTTTATACTCTAACATGCCCCCTCACGCAAATGCCCGTTTGGGCTTGAAGCGTGGACAATGCATTGGCCCACCTCATATCTTGTGCTTAATTATTTTAATATTGAAAGTGGGGGCTATTGAAATTCGAACTCCTGACTTCTTGGTCATCAAGGCTCTGATACCATGTCAAGGAACCATCTATCTCAAAAGCTTAAGCTGATGGGTGAAGGCCCAGGATTGGTTTTATACTCTAACAATACACTTAAATCTCATCGATCCAATGGAAAACTGTGGCATTTATTTTTTTTAAAACAACTTACTTTACTAAAATGAAAATTTGAACTTTTTAAATAATGTTAAAGAATAAAACTATTCTTAGATCTTCATCTATCAACTTAAACTTTAATTTGTCATGGTTGGTTGCTGCATATGATATTAGAGTTTTGTTGATTAGAAGATCACAAATACGAATTCTAATTGCCCCTACTTTCAATATTAACATAATTTAATAACAAGATATAAAGTGAACATGTGTAGTATCCACGCTTCAACCCCAATGGCGCATTTGCATGAAGGGGCATGTTATAAAAAATAATACCGCTCATGTGTCTTCACCTATTGGTTTAAATTTTTGAGATAGTTGGTTCATTGACAAATAATAACTAGAAAAATCAAAGTTACGACACCTGGAGAAGGTGGTGCCGCAGGAGCAGCGCCACCGGGACTCGCCGCAGTGGCGGAGGTGGCTCTTGAGATCCGCCACGACCGAGAAGCTCTTCTTATGGCAGCGATTGCAGGCGTACATCTTCGGACAGTGGCTTCGTTTGAAGTGATTCTTCACGCATATCACCGATTTCAATGGCCGGAAGTTCTTGTGTTGCTTGTTCCGGTTACATCCGACGTAGGGACACGAGAACCGCGTCTTCTGCCCGATCGTCGCTTGCTCTCCGCTGTTAAGGAAGCAGTATTTGGAATCATGAATTGATTTCAAAACGTGCAGCGAACTATTGTCCTTGTAGACTTATTTCGTCCCTCACGAAGGATACAATGAAACTTAGAATCATAAATTGGCTTCAAGGAATGTGAAGTACTCCTATCCTTAAATACTTATTTCGTCTCTCAAAAAATAGTCGCAAGGATGCAATGAAACTTGTAACCTAGCGAAAATGAACGTAGTGAGAGATGATTTTGAAAAGGGTAATTTACGCCAAAGGTTCATATACTTTGCTCATTATGTCAATTTGATCCTTATACTTTTAATTGTGTCAATGTAGTCCCTGAACAATTCGAAATGTATCAATTTAGTCCTTTGGTCAAATTTAAGTTAATTTAATAACAAAATTTTGAACAAAAAAATTATGTTAAAAACTTAGCATAAATTTTTCTCTAAGGACCAAATTAACATATTTTGAATTGTGCATGGACTAATTTGATACAATTAAAAATATAATAACTAAATTGACACAATAGACAAAGTATAAGGACCTTCGATGTAAATAACCCTTTCAAAAATTTTAAAATAAGAGAATAATATAATGTTGTTCGATGCTACTAATCTTAAGAACGATGCTACTAATCTTAAGAATAATATAATGTAGCGGAGGGTGGTGAGTATATTATAGGTAATTGTGCCTGCTGGTGATGATAAAAGTAAGAGTAGGTGATAGATGAACAATTTAACGCTAATGTAATTTTCTTAAAATATTTTTATGAAATAAGTCATATGAATATTTAATTTTATGTCTTTTTCTGTTCAGTTATCAAATAGTTTTTTTTATTTATCTATTTAAATTGTGAAAAAATGTAAATAATTTTTTTTTGTCAATCAAACACAAGTCATATAGTTAATTAGAATTTTTTTACAATTTTAAGCCGTTAAAAAATTGAATTAAACGCGACTTTAAAAGACACGCATCTCCTCTTCACAAGAAGACACAAAAATTACCTTTTACTTATTTTAAAAATACACTCGGCCGATGCCTGAGGCTTAGCCAGCGCCTCTGGCGTCTTGAACTGGTTCCCGTGTGCGCGCATATGCATCCGGAGATTCGCGTCTCTTTTGAATCCCTTACCGCATATCTCACAGAAGTGAATATGCTCCGCTAACAATTCGACCGCATCTAACTCTACAATTTCACAGTGATCAATCTCTTCCTTATCCGAATCCAAATCAACCGCCTCCGATTTCCGATCCTGCGTCACCGGATCCAAATCCGCGAGATTTTCATCGATTTGAACCTTATTCGAATCAAAGAGAATCTGACCTGAAGATTCTGAGTTCTGAGAGTTGGCGAGAAGCGCGGCACCGTTGACGATGACGTGGCGGATTGCGGCGGCGATCTCGGTTGAGATCGCTGTCATCTGGTGGTCAGCAAGGAGGAGGTTGCGGTTGACGGAGTCGGAGAGGAAGCGCTGGAGAGAGTCCATGCGGTCGCGGACGGCGGCGAGGTTCATCAATGGAACGAGAGGATCGCCGACGGCGGTCAAAGTGACGGCCGGAAACTGACGTGGATCGCTTGCGGAGGCGGCAGTTACCGCCGGAAAATGACGTGAATCGCCGGCGTCAGTCATTATCGGTGTGAGGAGTGATGTGAAGCAAAGTCAGGTGGAGAGAGAGAAGCGGTGTAAGAAGACCTTTTATATACACAAAGAAAGCGTTGTTATAAAATAGCCATTTTTTACAATAGCATAAAAATAAAAAAAAATTTTAAATTATTTTTTTTTTTTATATTTTTTAAATTATTTTTTTTTTTAAAATATTTTTTTAAATGGAATTCATTTCATGAAAATTATGTATGCTCGATAAGGACATTTAAAGAGCGCTTTTAAGCCACATTGAGAAGGGGCATTTTTTATTTTTTACTACATTTATATTTTTTTAAATTTATAATCTAAATATTTAATAAATAATTTAATTTGATTTAATTTATTTGTTGTGATTAAAAAAAGTATTATAAATTAAAAAAAATAAATATATATTAAAAATAAAATAAGAAAGTAAAAAAAGTAAAACTAAAAAATAAAAATTTCAAATAATGACATGGATGCCATTGGAAAAATATTTTTAAAAAAAGCTAATTTAGGAAATATTTTTTATTTTTGTGCTATTTTGAGAAATGGCTCGTCATAAAACCCAACAATTAATCTAAAAATAAATTAATAATATATTAATACATTAAAAAATAATCTACTCTATTTTTTGACAAAAAAAATCTATATCTGACTTTTCAATTAAAAAATAACACAAATCTAACTTTTTTACAAAAAAAAATAACTCTAACTTTTCTACAAATAAATAATCAAATTCTAAAATTAATCTAAAAATAAACCAACTCTAAAAATTTGATTTAAAAAATACTGAATTGTAATATTTCAACAATATATTTTTATTATACAAATTTTTTATTTGACTTGTTCTCTGTATGGTTGCAAATAAGCCAAGCTGGCTCTCGAGCCGATTTGACTCGGCTCGTTAAGGGTTCGGCTTGGGTTCGTCTAAGACTTCTCAAGAGCCTGCTCGATTTGTTTAAGAGCGGCTCGTTTAAATAAACGAGCCAAATCGAACTGAGGCCAACTCAACTCGAAAGGCGCATGAGTCGGCTCGATTATTGGCTCGCATGTCTACATTGCGGAATTGAGTTACATGTATATTTTTTTATTTTCAATTTTCGTACATGATTTATTTTATTTCAAGTAATAATAATTATAAATGAGTTTAACAAGCCTAATAAATAAGCTTAACAAGCCCGGTAAATGAGCGCAATAAGCTGGCAAAACTCAATGAGCCAGCTCACCAAATAATCATATCTAAATGATACCAATACCGAACCGGTCTTATTTAGTAAACGAGCTGAGCCGAGCACAGGTATGCGGCTCGATTAGATAAATGATATCTATACCGAGCTGGTCTCATTTAGTTAACGAGTCAAGCCTAGCTGAGCAAGCTGTTATTTGGCTCGGCTCATTTGCCGCCCTTGGGAAAAGAAATCAAGCCGGGATGTTGCCTTTTTATGGGTTGTACTTAATTATCGAAAAAAATATATTTTTAGTTTGGTCAGGCGGGAAAAGAAATCAAGCTAAACCAAAAATACATTAAAAAAATATATATATATTGTCGGAGCGTCATACCACACGCTATACTTAGCCATCAATTTAGTATTTTTTAGAATTAATTTTAAGGTTTAGTTATTTTTTGGTACAAAAATTAGAATTGCGTTTTTTTTTTTGTAGAAAAGTTAGAGTTGGGTTATTTTTTATTAGAAAATAGAGTTGGTTCATTTTTAGGTAGAAAAATTAGAGTTGAGTTATTTTTTGTTAAAAAATAGAGTTGTATTATTTTTTAGTATATTGATATATAGTTAGGTTATTTTTAGATTAATTATTGTATAAAAAAACTAATTATTTTTTAAGAATATTGTTATTATGAGTGTAAAATTTAAAATTATAATTTTTAAGATGATTTTGTAACTTTTATTATTAGTAAGTCACGTCAATCCTCACAAATTTTGCTTTGAAAATAATATCTCCTTGTTTTAATGTACTGCTGTTGAAAGAGCAAAATATATTATTATTAGAATAATAATATAACTTGAAATAAATAATAATTATAAATTTGTATAAATTTGCTCTAATATTAGCACTTTTGTGCTATGAATAATATTATCTACATAAAATCAAGTGTTATTTATATTTTAGTACCCTAATATTTTTAGAAATAATAAAAAGGACCCCGCATTTTAAATTATTAAAAAGGCTCTTAAGTTTTTGTCATATTAATAAAAAGATCCCCAAGTTTTTCTTATATTAATAAAAAGGTCCATCTCCGATATGCTAATGTCATTTATAGTCAACAAATCTGGTGTAGTAGCTGTAGTTTAATTAATACCGCAATAAAATAGCAAAAGTACTCTATAATAACCATATTTTGTAACAAATTAAGCGAAAACAGATAACTTCTACATAGTTTAACATCTCAAATTTCGTGCTTATAAAGTAAGAATAAAGGTGTTGAAATGTACTTTAGATCATTTTTTATTTGGTAAAAAGTAATTGCCACGTCAACTGTATCAATGAAAAATTATGTCATCACACTTGTGAAGGGCCTTTTATTAATACGACAAAAAATTAGGGATCTTTTTAATAATTCAAAAAGATCAGGGTTCTTTTTATTATTTTTAAAAATATCACAATACTAAAATATAAACAACCCTAAAATTAACTTACATATTATATATGAATATTTTGAATTTTGACATTAACTCTTAGTTTTTGGGTGTTATGGAAAAACGTAATTGTCCAAGTAAGATGCGATTTTGAGAGAATAATGACCATTAATGACCACAAATTTAAAAAAAAATTTATTCTGGCATTAATATTTTTATCATGATAATAATAATATTTTAATATTTTAATTTAAAAATTATATATATTTAATAAAATAATATAAATTATATTGTATAAGGATGTAAAATAAATCCTTTATCCAATTATTCTTTATTAGTAGTGTCGTAACACAAGGGGTCCTGTGTAGGATGGAGAAATAGGGAGGAGGGAATATCAACAAATAATAACAAGTTTTACATAAACTTTTGTATTTAAAAATTATTTCATAAAAAATTTTAAAAATTAATCAAACCTCAAGTTATAAATATGTAATTTTACCCCTTTTTAATTTATAAAATTTTATGATTTCACATACAGGAATGGTTTAAAAATTTTAGGTCCCAAAGTATGGCTGGCGATCCAGATATACTCGGTCCAATTTAAGCTCAATTCAAATAATGTTTTTTTTTTGGACAAAAAAATTCAAATAATGTATTTTATATTATAACCTATTAATAAATCAATTTTTTGTATTATACATGTATGGATGGATATATAATGTATTATGTACATGTAATTATTTCTTTAATTATAAATAGTAATATGCAATAGAAAAGAACTAATTTTCTGCAGGAGTAACAAATTAGGGTCTCAAGCAATTGCTATCTTACTTGATATCTTGACCGATCCTAATTAGATACATAAAAGGTTTAATTTATATTTATTAACTTATTCATACACTTCTAACTGTATCCATTCACACATCATTTGACATAACGAAAAATATTTTTCTTTTGCTCAGAAGATTTTTGACTAAAATTTATTTTTTCTTCAAAATTTTATTTTATTTTATTTAAGAAATCAATTTTATTACATAACCTTGTACATAAATTATGTTTGGTTCATTTAAAAGCAAAGGGGTCACACTAAAACGGACTATAATTAATTTCTATACCAAATGCACATAATAAATACTCATTAGTTTATAAAAATATTTATTGTTAATTTTTATAACTTTAAAATTATCTTCATATAATTATGCTATTTCTTCAAATAATCCCAAAAAATTTACAAAATACTCAAATTAGATCAACATAATTAAATACTCAAATTAGGTATAATCAGTATTTATACAATAATATATTGTAAATTAATATCCCCAGACCCTGCTTAAGCGGGAGCCATTGGAGGCACTGAGTTTGTTGTTGTTGTATATTGTAAATTAATAACCACAGCCTTTAATATAAACATGCATAAACATAATAAATGAAGGCTAACTTTTTTAAATTGACGTTTTCGTAAACATATATTCAAAATAATATTTTATCACGACAAAATTATTATCATTAGAGCAATATTGTAGCTTAAGGTAATTTTGTAGCTCTCATTATCTGTAAGTCGCTTTATAACTCTGGCAATTATAATTTTTGCTCTAACAATAATAATATACTAAAACAACATTTCCAGTGCCTCAAGGACTCTCGCCTAAACAGGGTCTAAGAAGGGTGGATGCATGCAACCTTCCCCTTTCAGGGTAACACCCTGAAGCGAGGCTGTTTTCGAGAACCCCCAACCCGAGGGGTGCAAAACGAGGACTTCCCAGGAGGTTATTCATCTTGGTACTACTCTCGCCCAAACACGCTTAGCTTCGGAGGTTGTGACATTCTAGAAGGGGGATGAAGGTTCTAGAATGTGACAGGTGGTGGGCGTGGTTGGCGAGTGGAGGAGAGCCGCTGCGGGGTGAGAGAGTTGACGGTGTGATGGCACCAGGTATAGCGGCTTGGCGGTGGCAAGTGGACATTTGACGACTACTAATGACACGGACTTGGCGGCAAGGGTGACACCAGATTTGTATTAGTAAGTTGCTTTATAACTTTGATAATAATAATTTTTATTCTAACAATAACAACACACCATATTTATTATAAATGTTCAAAAAAAACACTTGATTTATTATAATATTTAAATTATTAAAATAAAAAATAGTAAATAAAAAAAAGGAGAAAATAACAAGTTGGACGGTGAGAGAGAGAGCATAGAGCTTTGGGCCGGGGGGGAGCAGAAGACGACAAAAGAAGCATAAAGATGGGGAGCACTGCCTCCGTGTGGGGCCCAACTCTTTGCCCGACGTGGGGTGGCCGTTGATTCTGGTAAAAAAAAAAAGGTTAAAAAAATGTTAAATTTACCGTTATTTATCGATAATTTGATACTAATTGAAATATAGAGGTTAAGTGAAGGGTTCTTTAGGTATAAGTCAATAGACTAAGTGTTATATTTTAACTATATTCCTCCTCTAACTCTATTTATAGAGACTTTAATTAGAATAGAGGTGTGACGGATGAATGAATTGATGAGTCTCTCTCTTTCCTCTTTCTCTCTAAGTCTCCATCCTTTCCATTTCTCTATCTCTCCCTCTCTTTCCCTACAACAATAACAACAACAAGCCTAGTGCCACAAAGGGATCCCACATAAGCAGGGTCTGCGGGGGTAGATGTACGCAGCCTTTCCCCTTTCGGGAGCTACCCTGAAGGGAGGCTATTTCCGAGAACCCCCAACCTAATAAGCTAGTTCGTAGTATCGAAGCATCGCATCCTGACAGCAAGCAGCAAGAGAGCAATAAGCATATAAGTCGAGCAAAGTAGAAGGCAGGCATTACGAGCAAACTCAATGCAAACAAAAGCTAGGCAAATAGACAGAGAAATAACAGTTTGCAGTTTGCACATAAGCCGATAAGCAGGTAGTAAATCAGGAGATCAAACATGCACATACGTACATAAGTGCGCCAAAAAAGAAGTGAAAGGCCTAGAAACACTAGTGATGCCATTAATAAGCTGGACTACCCTACTCTAGGTTGCTATATCCGCTACCCTTATGGTAGCCCTCCATTGGGCTCTATCTAAGGCCATCTCCTCCCGAAGGTTGAGGTGGGTGAGGTCTTGTCTGATCATCTCCAGCCATATCTAATTTGGCCTTCCTCTCCCTCTCCGGCCTAGCGTAGTATGGGGCTATTCGCATCTCCTAATTAGAGCGGTGCTCGGTCTCCTCTTAACATGTCCAAACTACCTCAAACGTTACTCCCTCAATTTATCCTCAATGGTGTCTTTCCCTACTCTACATATATAATTCTATACTTGTGAATTTCTATACTTCATATTTCTAAGAGGGTACCAACACGCAAGCACCGGATCCCATTAGAACTCCGAAGTTGAGAGTGCTTGGGCGAGAGTAGTACCAAGATGAGTGACCTCCTAGGAAGTCCTTGTGTTGTGCCCCTGAGGTTGATGGTTCTCGGAAACAGCCTTCCTTCAGACCCTAAAGGGGGAAGGCTGTATACATCCATCCCCCAGACCCTGCTTAGACAGGAGCCCTTAGGGCGCTGGAAATGTTGCTTTTTGCTTTTATATACTAAATACCAGTATATTTGAGTATGATTGTTTGATTGTGCCTTTAATCACTATGGATCGTAACGTGATTCTACAATTTTGATGCAGCGCCAACTAGATAATAAATTTGGGAGTAGTAGGATTCAAAAGTTTTTCTTTAAATTTTTGTTGTAAAAGCTAACAAGGAATAAAAGGGTTAATCTCAATTCTCTTACTAGATAACTAAAAATAATAAAATAATTAAAAATATATCTAATATCAAAACTGAATCAAAAGCCTAATCAGCCAAGGTACGGGCTGCATCAAATTCTCTCGTCAAATTTCCCTTATCCTAAATCACAATATTGTAACGCTAATAAAGAAGAGTCAGATAAGGGGTTATTTTAATCTCTTACATGCTGTTGTTTGGACTTTTTTTTATTAAATATAAGTAACTTTTAGACTGAACAATTATGTTGCAAATTGTGAATTAAAGAATTAATACACTAGACATCAGGTTATTGATATATAATTTACTTTTTATTTTACTAAAAATGCTCTTAATTTATTAAGAGCATCTTTTAAAAATTAGTCATCCATATATTTTGATTGTTGGACTCGACACCTCCATCATTAAAAAAGGGCACACCAATCAAATTTGTTTTCAGCTCCTAAAATTGCGGGATTGACACTGATTAGATGTTGCGAGTGAGGGGTGGGCTAGGTAAAGTTCAAACGCTAATAGAAGTTAATATCGAGCTACAACAACAACAACAACAACAACAACAAACTCAGTACCTCAAGCGTTCTCGCATATGCAGAGTCTGGGGGTGGGATATACACATCCTTAACACCCTAAAAGAAGTTAATATTGAGCTAAATTATGAAAATAAATGTGTCTAATTAAGTTAAATTTATGCTTAAATGAGCTAATTTGAAACTCAAACAAGCTGAAAATAACCAAATAGAGCAGAGATTTAGTTTAAAACTCAGGAGTTGGGTTCGAGCTTCATGATCCTAGTTCAACCCAATTTCAAAATCTGACTCGCTTATAAAACCTTTAGATGGTCACAACAAGCGACAAAAAAGGTAAAAAGGATATGTAATTTTGGAAAAGTAATAACAATGGCGTAATATTTACTACATACACTCTATAAAAAGGTGTCAGATATTTTAGCTAGTAAAACCATCGGTCATAATATCCGAGACTAAGGATCGAATCCGACCTTTAACAGGGCAGAAGGGTATATGGGGTTTGGGGAGGGTTGAAATATGGTAAACCTCACGTGACTTTCTTACCATTGTAAAAATATATAACACATGCAAAATTTTCAAAAATAGGATCACAAAAAAGAAATTTGATGTCGTATTCGGTAGAAAGATGGTGTGGCCGCAGATGAAAAAATATATTCAAGCGTTGTGTCACTAATCTGATTGCCTAGTGCTAATATAGATGTCTTTCTTATTCCTTATTCAATATTTTCTTACATTGATTGGAAAAGTGCAACAACTTTCCCTAAAAAGGGAAACCGAGTGATGAACTTTGAAACCGAAACTTCTTATTTTAAGAATTAGGGGACAAACCACTACACCAACATTATTAACTCAACTTCCTTATTCAATATGTGTTATCTTCTTTATTTCATCTAAACTATACTACTTTTTATGTAGCCCGTGTTTCAGGGATTTGAGATCTGGCGATTGGGATAATGCATATCAGTTAGATTTGCTAGATTTACCTTTGTTTTTAGTTATCTTGAAGATAGGAATCATGTTTAGATAAAACTTTAAGCATGATTAGGAAAACTCACATATAAAAGGAGGGTAGCCGATTAGAGTTAGAGGCAAATTTTTTCCCTAGATTTAAATTTATTGTTTCATATTTCCTATTTGTTCCTGGTTGAGAACTAAGATTGAAAATTTTTCCTTTTATTTCTCTTAGCTTTTACAATAAAATTAAAAGAAGGTTGTTAAGTCATTATATTTCCAACCTATTGTTAAGGTGGGGGACTAATGATATTCTAAACCGCTAATACATGACTAGATTTATTGATGCTCAATGATGGTGACTCTTGAGCTGCCGGAGTCATGAATGTAAAGGCTCATAAATAGGACTTCTTGCACTATGGGTTTGGAAGGAGTTGAAAGCAAGAGATAAAAATGTAGTCCAAATGGCGGAAGATATAGTGTAAGTGAGATACTTTATTGTAATACCTCTGTTCCTGAATAAGGAAATTATGTTGCTTCCGATCCGTGGACATAGGCTTAGGCTGAACTACCTAAATTCTGGTATCTAAATTTTTCTTCCAATCCCTTTATTTATTTTTACTATTTTGATTTGTAGTTTGATGATCTGTGGGTGGTCCTAGATAACCCTTATTTTGTCACGAATATGAGAAATATTATATACTAGTTTTATTCATTTTCTTAAAAACAATCCCTTTTAAAATATTAAAAACTATCCGTTCAAAAAATAAATAAATAAATAAATAAAAACTAATCTTTAATAGGCTTGCCCTACTAAAAGTAGCCGACTTCTTGAAAGGCCGTGGCGGGCACGTGCGCAATGGCTAGGGGCAGGCTGGTAAATATATCATATTATATACGGGTGGAAAATATATCATATCGTATTTGTATTCGTGCTATGTGAGAAATCTTAAAAGTAGGGTTAATCCAAACTCGACCCGTTTATGAAACGGGTTAGAAACTCTCAGCTCTTACATAACCTAATTATTGAACGAGTAACCATCCGATTACTCATTTAATTATATTGGTGACTTTTTTTCATTAAATGGTAGTTTTTTAACTTACAAACATATTAATAATGCACTTTATGGCTGATAATATCAATAAATACTTGTTATATCTATAACTATTAAAATAAACTATCAAATTAATATTACTAAATATAATTCAATTATCTTAACTTAAAAACTATATGACAACAATGAAGTATTACTTAAATTTCTAACATAACTATATAAACGGCTCAATTATATTGAAAACGGGTTATATGGATTAAACCCAAATTTAACCCAATCTTCTAAACGGGTTAAACGGGTCAACCCAAATTCAATCCGGCTTTAGGACCCCCCACCCAAATCCGCTATCTTCGTATCATATTTGTGCCATATTATCGTATTGTATCAAATTTTACCATTTCTAATATTATATCGTATTATACGGTGGATTCTAAAAAAGAGCCAATCAAAATTTGACTCGTTTATTAAATGGTTTAAACATTCATAATCATTACCCAACCCAATTAGAAACGAATAGCCTGTAAGATTCATACGTCTTGTCCAGACATGTTCAGACTATTAGTTTTGATATTTTTTTTCATTATATTCATAAGTCTGCAAATAGGGCTGTCCATAAGATTACTAGACATTATAGTTATTGATGTATTTTTAAACTAATGCTATAAAAATTATGAATAAAGTATTTAAAGTTGATTTCGAAGTTTGTTCGATGTGTTTTGTTGTATGTTGGGATGTGTGTTGACACACAGGGCTGGTGTGTCGACACATATTCTTACAAAGCAGGGCTGCAGAGGTGTGTGTCAACACACACGGCCCGTGTGTCGACATACAGATCAACAGAGCCATCTCTGCAGAATTGCGTGTCGACAAACAGGTGCAGTTTTTACCGGATTTTCGCATGTTAAATACCGGCCTTTCGCGCCTTTTCTTTGAGGCATAATTTGGGACGTCTTCTTTCACAAAGTTTTATATATATATATTCCCCTAATATCTTTGATAAAGGATATGAATCAATTGATTTGAAAGAACTTGTTCATTGTTCTTGAAAAACGTCATTCTTATACATCTCTCCTTATCTCCCTTTACATACACTCACTCTATTGATATTAGGTTATCGTTATATCCCCGATACTATTTCATACGCTGAAATAAATCTTAAGAAAAGTGACATCATGCCTCGAAATCTGTAGATCGATTTGATACCCGTTATTTGCGAATTGTAAGTGTTTGATCCAACAATGTTTGGTTACCCGTTTTCCAGTACTTTGGGAGTTTACACCAACAATAGTGTCAAGGAACCATCTGTCTTAAAAGTCTAATTTGATGGGTGAAGGTCCAGAAATAGTTTTATACTCTAATATGTCCCCTCACACGAATGCCAATTGTGCTTGAAGCGTATATAATGCATAGATCCACCTTATACGTTATACCTTGTCCTTAAATTGTTTTAATATTGAAAGTGGGGGCATATTGAGATTCGAACTCGTGACCTCTTGGTCAATAAGGCTCCGATACTATATCAAGGAACCTTCTGTCCCAAAACTTTAAGCTGATGGATGAAGGTCCAGGAAAAATTTTATACTCTAACATATAGTACACGTTGATGTGTTCATGATTGGTTGTACTCGCCCGTGCCTCGGGCTGTACAGTCTTTTTTGAATGATTGCAATGAATAGTTTGGCCTCGCGCCTTTCCAGTTAAAAAAAAAAAGAAAAAGAAAAAGAATAGCCGGTAGAATGAGCTTTTCATTATACATATAACTGTATTTTAGTTACACGCTAACTCGTTAATTATAAACTAGTGTTAACCCGTGCGATGCACGAGAAGATGTTATTATAAAACTATAAAATATAATTTTTAAGTTTTACATATTATCACATTGAAATCTAATTAAATAATTAGAATTTAATGTATTTTATAATAGATACAACATTATCTACTTTGCAAACGACCATAGTTAAAAACTTGAATGTCTTGTTTTTCTTTCTCGTGATCTAAATTATTAAATGTGACTCTTTTAAAATTGATTGGATTACAGTTTGGCCGCTTTTAATAACACCCTTTTAGAATTGCTTGAATTGAAATTTAAAGGCTTTTAGGGGTAGGGTACTTGGTAATAATAAATAGATAGATATGCTAACGGTAAACTATAATGGTTGACATTATAAATTAACACATAACACTGTTCAAATACTTGATCAAATTAAATAACAAACATAATTCAAATTATTTTAAGTTAATAAAAATGCAAAAACTATATAATAGTAGTAGTATATATTTCAAATAGCTTGATATATAAATATATGAGCCATTGCCCAAAATGGCTTAAAATAAAAAAAAAAATACTACCCAAAAATGGCCAATTTTAAAAAATACTTCTCCAAATAACTTTCATGTCAGTAAATTTTAAATTTTATTTTATTTTATTTTATTTTGCGGTACCTCCCTCCATGTGATAATAATTTTAAAGATAATGCTTTCTGTTAAATACTATGTAAACAAATGATTATTAGATAACTGTAATAATAAGTAAATTAAAAAATTATATATAGACAATATTATTTAATATTTAACAAATAACTTAATTTAAATTTTTTATTATAAATTACATACATAATTTAACTAAAACGTATATTATAAAGTTAAATATAACACGATAATAAAAATACAGTTAATATATTTAATTTAATTTATAATTAATAATTTATTAAAAATTAAATACAAAAATAAAAAAAGGTTTAAAGTGTCAGGTGTCCCAAAAACAAAAAAAATTTAAAATTTGCTAACGTAGAGGCCATTAGGGGAAATATTTTTTAAAATAGGCTATATATTTTGGATAATTTTTTTTTTATTTTGTGCTATTTTGAGCAACAACTCTAAATATATTGAACTTGGTCAAGCCCAAATGGGATTCCATCCTAAAACTAGTTGGCAATAGATGGAGTAATCCACTATACTTATAAACTGATCTCTTCGGTCTTACAACTCCAATGTCAAATTTCACTACATAGATTCACATGTTGAGTTCTCAACATCTAAAAAAATATTTTTTTCTGCAGTTTAACCAAACAGACTCTAAATCTAAATTAAATCATTTAGTAAAAAAAATAAACATATCACCCCAAAATCAATCACGCATGCCAATTTAAACTCACTATTTCTGTTGATCAATAAAAACTCATAATTTTTAAACATATTTTAGCTAAGTTTACCTTCTCACGAAGCACATCAAATCTCAAACCGTGCAATTTTAGATAAACACCGACCACATCCTAAATACATTTCAATATGCTTGATATTTTACATGTTGATTGACATCATAAATTTTAAAATACAAAGAGAAAAATAAAATATAAACAATGAATACAATAAAATTAAATGTCTCGCTAGAGTTATGCGTACTATTTCTTATTCTATATTTACGAAATGAAATAGTTCAAAATGATTTAAACTGAATAAATAATATTTTTAAAATAAAGGTAAATTATAGAAAACTCCCATGACTTTTGCTTCAATGACAGAAAATCTTCCTCGCAAATAAAATCAGTCATTAAACTCCTTCACTTTTAAAAATTTATCACTTTGCTCTCAAACAATATTTTTTGACCATTTTACCTCTCAAAATAAAATAGTTAAGCATTTAATTTTATTTTTAGGTAGAGATTTTATGTTTTGGAGAAAAATAATGATTTTTATTTTTTAAGAAAAATGGGTTTTCTATATTTATAAAAATTATTATTTTAATTAATTGTATAGTAGTGATATTATAATATCAAAAAAAATATTATATTTTATCTTATAATATTTTTTATAAAAACTTTAAAAATATTTTTTATCTTCTAAACTTATAATATCATTACTCTAATTAATTAAAATAATTATATTTTTATAAATATAGGAAATTCCCCTTAATTCTTTTGCCAAAAAAACATAAATTAATAATATAAAACTCCCTTCTAAAAACAAAAATAAACATTTAACCCCTCATTTTTGAGGGGGCAAAATGGTAAAAAAAAAAGTTAAATGGGGTTAAGTGATAAATTTTTAAAAGTGAGGAAATTTTGTGAGTGCTTTTATTTGTGACGAAAGTTTTCTATTTTTAAAGCAAAAGGCAAAAAATTTTTCTATAATTTATCCTAAAAGTAACATAAATGCCTTCATACATCACGTAGGATAAGACTAGTTTCTTATTATAATTTAGCTTGGGGACCTCTTTTAATTTTAATTTTTTTTCTCCTTAAACATCCTTTTTTGAGGTTAAGCGTGGTTAGATTAGCTGGCTAAGCACTTAAACAAGAAAGTAATTAATGTGAGATCCTCTAAATTTTTTATCAAATACAAGGGATAATCATATTTTTAATCAATAATTAATTTAAAAGTAACATAATTATATCTTAATGTATCAAAAAATAACCAAACTTTAATTTTTCTGCCAGAAAAAATAACCAGAGCGACATACCATACGCCACACCCAACTATCAATTCAATATTTTTTTAAATCAAATTTTTAGAGTTTGATTATTTTTTTTGTAGAAAAGTTAAAGTTGGGTTATTTTTTTGTTAGAAAATAGAGTTGGGTTATTTTTTATAGAAAAGTTAGAGTTGGGTTAATTTTTGATTAGGAGATATAATTGGATTATTTTTTGATACATTAAGATATAGCTGGCTTACTTTTAGATTAATTATTGTATTTTTAATTGAAGACAACTTACAAGGATTCATGATTTGCTATGTAATAGTTTGGGTATATGAGATTGTAATACAGGGTTTGGGTATGAGATTGTAATACAGGGTTTGGGGTTATAATTATATGTTGTAATTCCATATTTTACAGTAGACGAGACACTCGTCTAAATCCCATGATTTTTCCCTCTAGTCAAAAGAGTGATACCACGTAATTTTTGGTGTTTGATTGAATCCTGTGGTTTTTCCTTCTAGTCGAGAGAGTTTTCATGTAATTCTTGGTATTGATTATTTCGATGCTTTTGAACACAACTCACACCCTTACACATCTAATTTTAAATAATAACTCCACAAATTATGTTATTAAACTAATCATACTATAAATCAAAGCTAATGCTTAAATAAACACAATTAATTCCTTATTATCTAATTTAAAAATATCATTTAGGGTTTATTTTAAAAAATTGATGGTATTTAATTTATGCATTAAATTTGATATATATATATACACCAACACGCTGTCACCGGATCCCATTAGAACTCCGAAGTTAAGCTTGCTTGGGCAAGAGTAGTACCAGGATGGGTGACCTCCTGGGAAGTCCTCACCCTCAGGTTGGGGGCATTGGGAAACAGCCTCTCTTCAGGTTAACACCCTGAAGGGGGAAGGCTGCATACATCCGCCCCCCCCCCCCCCCCCCCCCCCCAAGACCCTGTGTAGTCGGGAGCCCTTGAGGCACTGGGTATGTTCCTTTTTTCTATATATATATATATATATATATATATATATATGTATGTATAATTTGAGTTTAATAACCTAATTTAAGGGGAAACAAATTTAGTAACAAAGTTTAGCTGATAAGGTGTGTATAATTACAAAGTTTAGAGAACTATTTTATAAATGCAAAGTGAAGGGAGTAACTTATGTTTAATGTAAAGTTTAGGGATCGAGCTGTCCTGAATTAAAAAAGTAAGAACCACTTCTATTTTATAAAAAAAATTAGTCTTATATTAATGGGAATTTATCACTTAGCTAGTGTAAGGCTTAACAATTTATCACTTAGGTAATATAATATTTTGATATATACAATTAAGTACCTTAAAATTTTAAAAAATTATCATTTAAGTACCTTAAATTTAATAAATTTTATTATCCAGTGAACTCAACCGAAATTCTTTTATTTTTCATTGAAAAGTGTTGATAGACTATGATCTAGCTATCATTTTTTATGAGAATATATTGAAATGACACGTGATTCAGATAATGCATAAATATCTTTTATTAGAATTCGGTTAATTATTTTTGCAATCCATTGAACTTTTATCAAAAAAAAAAAAAAACATTAATATAAGTTATATATATATACAATCACAAAATATACCATCATTTCTCAGTGAAACTGGTTTGAATACTGATAAAAATTCACCATTTTTCCATATAAAAGTACCTAGATATAAAATTCTCAAACTTTAATATAACTTATTTTATATATTAGAATATTAAGGCCTCGGTTGGATTACTACATGAATTGAGTTCCTACAGGAAGTTATATTTTCTAAAAATTCAATTCACGTGTCAATTTTATAGTAAGTAGGTAAAATATATTTTGCTATCAGCATGGAAAATTGAAATTCCTTTAAAAGCCTAATTAAAAACAAAGGAATTAAACTTATCTAGAGGTTAGATAAATTACTTTCTACTTTTTGAAGCCGTATTTGGTATACTTCCTACCAACCAAATAAGAAATAAGATTCATACTTTTATAAATTTTTACTTCTCGTATATACTTTCTGCATACCAAACGAGGCATAAGATAATAAATGTGAAGCCTCAAAGTGCAAGGATGAGAGTCAGTTTCCAAAATAATGCTAAAAAATAAAAAAATTAAAAAAATAATGCCGAAAAAAAAATATTTCCAAATCTATTGTTGAACCGCGTTTGCAAAACGCGTTTAAATTTCAATAAAACCGGATCAAAAAAATGCGGTTTATTTCAGTATAAAACGCGTTTACTAAACACGGTTCACTTCAACATAAACCGGGTCTACAAAACGCGGTTTATATATGAACCGCGTCTACAAAACGCGGTTTACCTATGAATGGGCCGGGGCTTTTTAGATAAACCCAGTAAACCGCGTTTCAGTAACGCGGTCATAACAATAATAAACCGCGTCTTAATGACGCGGTTTTGGTTTTATTAAACCGCATCTTAATGACGCGGTTTTATTGATTAAACCGGGTTATTATAACGCGGTTTATACCAATGTTAAACGCGGTTTGTGGACGCGGTTTATGAAAGCCGCGTTTTGTAAACGCGGTTCAACATTAGATTTGGAAATATTTTTTTTTCAGCATTAATTTTTTAATTTTTTAACATTATTTTGGAAACCGACTCCAAGGATGATAGATAATATAATTTTCCAATACTAGTGAGGAGGGGACACGACACCATTAGTCAGCCTTACACTAATTAAAGTTAAAATCTTTACATTAATTGAAACGCGTTTTTTTGTATAATCAGAAAACGCGTTTTAATTAAGGAGTAGTTTAAAATATAGTAATTAAGGATCGACTAGCCCAGACCTTGAAGGGGGAGGGTTGCGTACATCCCCCCCTAGATCCTGCGTAGGCGGGAGCCCTTGAGGCACTGTGTATATTTCTTTTAAGGATTGACTAGCCCAGTGGTGTTTCAGACTCGTTTTTTGTCAGTTTTTGCTTATCTTTCTGCTTGTATAGTTTTGTTGTTTTGGTCCCCATTTTTTTACGGGTTGACTCAGGGCTCACTTGGTCAAGTTGCTTGCTTTGTACCGCAACTTTATCGCTAATTAATGGAAAAAAAAGAATGGACTAGCTTAAATATATCGTAATTAAGCAAGGACTAGTTCGCTACCTTTGTTTAGAGGTAAAAGTAAATTTTAAGAATTAGTTTTTCTTCGGAAATCATTTTCCAAGGAAACTTCAAATCTAATTGGGGTTTTCCATTGTTTGTTTTAGAGGAAAACTTGATTCTGCATTGTGATGTTTTCTTGTATGATTTCAAAGAATTTTTTTTTTCAATCATCTTAAAGCTTATTATAGGACAATATAAGTAGAAATATAACTTTTGAGAAGTAATAGAAAAACAAAATTAATTATCAAAGCCTTATAAAATAGGAAAATTATGTCTTATAAGTATTCTAAAGTTTAAGCATTTATTATCTAAGTATGCAGTGATTTTAATATATACAATAAGGTATCTTGATATATGAAATTTTAGTACCTAGATATACCCTATGTTAAAATCTGGTGAATTTTCACTAAAACTTTTTAAACTCGGGACATTTCAGTGATAATTGAACTTCGAGGTACATCATTATATATTATTAAAACATCAACGTACATATATAATAAACGTTCAAATAACAAGGTATCTAATTGATAACTTCTCTCTGTTCAAAAAAAAAAAAAAAAAAAAGATAACTTTCCTAATATCATACAATTATACAATATGATGAAATTTGTTCAGTTCAAATAATGACAAAGTAATATTTGAGCTTGGTTTAATTACTCGGTCCAATTTTTATCATTCGTTATGACGTTAAAGGTTTATGCTCCAATCTCATTCGTTTTGGTTTGATTTAGATCCGCACGATGATTACCGCAAAAATGTATGCACCGCCCGGAATCATGACTTTCCCCATTTTAAAAGGGAAGTCATTTTCCGCTCAATGGTGGAAAACCTTTTCCATCGAAAAGTATTTTCTGCCAACAAATACGCGACAAACAAAGGAAAAGCGAAAAGCTTTTCCTAGAATCTACTTTCCCGTACAAACAAACAGAGTCTTAAACTACTCCTCTAACTCTCTCTATATGTATGGCGCCTTTAGTGTAAGGGTGGAGTATGGATGAAATTGAATTGAGCCTCCGAGTCTATCTCTCCCTCTAGGTCTATCCCTCCCCAGCTTTCCCCTGTCATATACCATATACTTGTAAATCTTTCAATACCTTACAATACATATGAATATTCTACTTTGATTTGTGGATTGATTGATCAATTAGTTGATTCATTGATTGATTATGGTTCGTAACACGGATCTTTTTTATTTCAAATTTGGTTGTTATAAGCATTTGCTTTTTTTAGGGTATCTTCAGTTACATGGTGATATATATTCAACCCTTCTAGAGTTTCTGTCATTTCATGCGAGAGAAATAGAGAAAGAGAGGGGGAGCCGAAGAAACTCTAGTAATACTCCATTTTTTGTATAATTTTTTTCCTTCTTTTATTATTATTATTTTTTTTTTTTTTGCATTTGGAAAAAAAAAAACAATGACTTTATATTTACAAGTACAATCATTCACGTATATAGTGTCAAATCCTATCAACGTGATTGTATGCACAAAATCTGAATAAAAAGAAATCGCAACATAAAATAAATATTTTCGTATTTTTCATAAAATATAGGTACAATTCTTTGTATAGAACCGTCGAGTATAAAATTACGAACAATCCTCTAACTCAATCTATCTAGCTCTGCTTTGTGAAACACCGAAAACAAACTGAATTACTTGATGAGAGCACGAGGTTTGGTCTCGATCAAGTCGGTTATTCTTTGAAGAAGAGGGTATACAAGGCTTGATCTCTAATTTAAAGAAAAGTTTTTTATGTTTCTGGGTTCGTTTGTGAGAACTGAAGAGCTTGAACTCTTGATTTCCCTTTTTTTCAAATCCCCTTTACTTACTTCTCTAATATCTTATATGCTCAGCCCATGAAGTGCATAGAACCAGACTTAGTGTGGGCCTAAAACGTTTCACGGGATTTACTTGGGTTGATGCTCATTTCATACTTAAACTCGGGCTTGGCCGATGCTTAATTTGCCCGACGCTACAAGTTTTGGACTTGATCCTGTAATTTTCATGGCTCGATCTTAACTTGATAGCTTGATATTTGCTTTAGGCTTCTAATCCTTCGGGACAATCAAATTAGGTCTGATCTAACTGTCGACTTTTAATCAACTTAATTTGTTTACAGACCTACTCAAAATATATGAAATGTTAGAATACGTAATATAAATCCTTGATTTATTCTATGCAATATTCTCTCGTTCATTTTAGCATTCCGATTGATCATTCTTGATTGTAGAATCATTCTCTTTCCATATTAGTTATATTCTTATGACTTGTATGTAAACCCTTTGTATACATTATGATAATATTACAATATACACAATTCTTACATTTCTGTCAATCCTTTTGATTGGCAAAATATAGGAAGTAAAAATTGCTTAGCAAAATACCTTCAAAAAGCATAAAGTAGCTTACCCAGCATCCCCAAGTAAATTTTAATTCATTTGTTTTTAACTCGTCTCCCCAAGGAAGTTTTAATTCCTATCTCGATAACCAAACACTTTGTACTTACTTCCAGGAAAGTTGAAAAAGGAATTAAATTCCCGAAAAATACAACTTCCCGTTGAAATTCAATTCATATAGCTATCAAACAAAAACCCTTTACAAATTCTAAGTTCAACTTATAAATTTACATAAAAAATTAGAGAGAACTCAACTGCAACTTATCTTTAACGCTTTGTTTGGCAATTGGGTAATGGGGGTAAAGAGGGTTAAAGAGGGAGAGAGTAAGGTACTATCCGACCCTTATTTGAATATATTAAATTAAGAGAAGTAAGCGTAAATAGGGGTAAATGAGTTACCCTTGTTTGATAATTGAGTAAAGGAGTAAGGATAAAGAGAGTTATAGTTAAAATAAGGATAAAAATATCCAAATTTTTTTAAAAATTACCCTTATCTCCCTTTATCCCCTAATTTGAGGGTTGAAGAAATTGTAGGTAAAGAGGGATAATGATTTACCCCTCGAATAAATTTGTCAAACAAGGGTAGAAAATTATCCCCCTTTACCTTTATCTTCCTTTACCCCTCTGTATCTCGTTGCCAAACAGGAAGTAAGGCGAGTTGACCAAGCTCAGACTTAAGAGTAGGTAAGTCGTGTCCCTCAAGTCGTTGGAATGTCTTGAGGGAATTTTTGTTTGGGAAGACATGACGATAACAACTTGGCAGGGGAGACAAACACGTTTGACTTCTGTTCGTGCTTCTTCCTTACACCTACCTAGTGGCGACAGGAACCCAGGGAAAGGGAGCAATATATTTGACTTTGATCCGTGACCCCTGCGTCATGCCTACTTGGAGGACGAGAAGACATGGCGACAGCAGCCCCGGAGGGGGAATAATACGTTTGGCTTCAATTTGTGCGCCCTATCTTACAACTAACTGAAGGACAAGAAGACTTGACAAATGTAGCATTGGGAGGGGCAACACGTTTGACTTCGGTCTTTGCCTCCTGCCTTACGTTTAACTGGAGGACGAGAAGACCTGGTGACTGCGGTTGGGAAAGAGTGAACAAAACGCTTAACTTCGATCTATGCCCTGCTTTATGCCTAACTAGAGGACAAAAAGACCCAGTGACAGCGACTCCATGTGGGAGATTAATACGTTTGATTTTGGGGTGCCTTTTGCCTTACACTTATCTGTAGGACAAGAAGACCCGACGACGGCTGATCGAGCCTTTTGAGTGTGCTTTTTTTTTTTTTTTTTTTTATGCATGTACATGGCTATCTGACACCAAGTATTTTTTTTTTTTTTTTTTTTTTTTGCCTTTCTGTAGATGGCTTTCTTCAGAAAGTTCGAAAGAGCTGACGAAGATTTGACTTCAGGAAGAGATGCCAATGCCGAGAAGCTTGCAAATGCGGAAGAAGCAATTTTTCCTAGCGAAGAAGAAATTCATTGTCTGGAATTGGGGTCCAACAACAACAGGCCCAGTGCCACAAGGGCTCCCGCGTGAGCAGGGTCTGGAAGGGGTAGGATGTACGCAGCCTTACCCCTTCAGGGGGATACCCTAATGAGAGGCTGTTTCCAAGGACCCCCAACCTGAAAAGCGAGAGGGCATAAAAAGCACGGAGAGCATGACAAGCATGGAAGCATCTAAGCAAGAGCAAAATACGAAAGCACCAAACATCTATGGAAGGGAGCCTACCTAACGACAACATGCAAGCATATAAATGATGTAAGCAACAAGAAGCAAGGCAAAAATGTGTAAAACAGACAGGCATGCAAGACGCCTGGTGGCGCTAGTACTAGCCTAGAAGTGCTCGACGTTCCTTAGGATAGGGGTTGGGATTATGTTGTGTTTGGTTCACCTATTGGGACTGGAATTACAATTCCACTACCCAATTCTATAAAATTGAATTTAGCTGAAAACTATAGTTTTCAATTCCTTAGGATAGGGGTCTGGAATTGCAATTGGAAGTTACCACTCATTCAAGAGGAAAACCCTTTTTATCGAAAATCTTTTCCAACAATTAATACGCGTCAAATAACGGAAAAGAATCTAATTTTCTCCCAACAAAGCCTAAAGATTGGTAAAGATTAAAATTCCAGACTGAGCACGGAATTGAATCATTTCAGTTTGGTCAGTCTTGGTAACTTAACAGATGTTCATTACTCTGAAATGCAGACTGGAACGGATACAATCCAACCCAAGGACCAAGGATTCAGGTATGACAGAATAGCAATTGGTTCAATCAAGTCCTAAACCAAATAACCAAGTTGAGTCTAGGTTTGCAATTCGAACTGATATTTAAACGTCTCAAATCCAATACTTAAACATTGTCATGTAAAGGTACTTGGAACAAGAACTAGGCTAGATAGTTATCAGCTTGGTCTAGTCTTGCATACAGGTTAACCCAACTCGTTATTTATTTCAATTCACAACGTTATTTGAACACTTCTAAGATGTTCATCGTTTCAAACTAAGGATTGAACTAGACCAAAAAATGATAGAAGCCCAAATATAAACCGAGGTTTGGCTCAGACGTATTTGAACACCCTTACTTAGAAGTTGATGGTTATAATGGCCTAAGAGCACGGGAAAACATAGCTATACAATGCAAATAAAATGTCAGTCTAATGGTAGAATACTATCAAAGATAGCACGTGAACAAGAGATCCTATGTTTGAATTCCTTTTCCACAGTTCTGTTTAGTTACCAAAAATAATATAGCTATAGGGCCGAATCGGGACATATAGAGCAACTATGGATTAGGAATATTCGAGATAAATAGTACTTAAGTTTTTTCCCCTTAAGGAACTAACTATTTCAAAATTTTAAGGAGTGAATGCAAACAAATGGTTTTCGAGCATAGATGGTGCACAGGTTCAACTTATACATTATCTCGCAATTATATTAAATATTAAAAGTCAAGATTGCTCGGATACGAGCTTGCTACCTCTCAATAAACAAGAATATGTTGATGTTGCTCTAGTTCGCCAGAGAGGAAACCGAGAATTGTGAATTTTATCAGGCCCAAAATGTGCCTAAGAAGTTGGCATGTGAGGTGCACATCTAAACCCAAATAAAGCTTTGTCCCGGAGCCAATTGACATTAATTGGATTCGTCCACTACACTTAACATGATAATCTCTTCTTTATCGCAACGCCAACGTGAAACTTGTGTCACCCGATTCATATGTGGAGTCTTAACGAGAACAAAAGAGGGATGGAAAAAAAATGCATAAATCAATCAAGTCCAATACAAAAATTAAGATTGATTTTGAAAAGTTACACACTTACAACAAAGGCGAAGCTTTCAAGTTGATGGAAAATAAGATCATGATGATTTCTCAGCTTCAGAAGCCGCTTCTTTTTCCAGCAACTTGTTCAGGGAAGGAGGGGGTCTAACCGCGATGCTTTGCTTCCATTGACGATGAAGCTTTCTTGACAGTCTCTTTCCTATTCCTTCTTCTAGCTCCCTTTCCCTCCTTATGGTGAGCATACGCGCGATCTAATTTCAAGACGATATTCATATTGCTGAGATGTTTAATCAAGGGCTTCACTTAATGCAATTGTAAACAGAAAATTACACGGTAAAAGATTACTCAGGGTTAGGGAAGAAGTTGAAGATGCACAACTTGTCAAGACAAAGATGTTTGGAGTATAAAAACATCGTTCATGGACCTTAGTCTAATATCTTAAGTTTCTGCAATAGTTGATCTTTTGATACACTATCAAAGCCTCTCTGACCGAGAACTCTTTTGAGTTCAAATCCAAATAAACCCCACTCTTAATACCAACTTAATTACAGTACAAGGCACGAAATCGACTTGTACATTATCCACGCTTCAGCCACATGGCGTCTAAGGAGGTTTGCTAACACGTGGCATTTAAGCAGCTAGTTGGTAAGGGATTGAAATCAGGAGATTTGAAGTTAAAACCTTTTGTTCGAGATCCTCAACTTCAAAAGTACTCTTAACTAGACTAAGGCCAAGCTCAACCAACATATACAAGTCAACCATCATTACAAGTAAGGTAAATTTCAAGAGGCTGTACAAAAGTTTCAAGAGGCCATAACAATCTACATAACCATTAATCCATTTTGTACAGATCTTCCTTTAGCTCTCTCCTTTCAAATTTTATTAACTTAAGCACCATAGGTGTCTCTCTCGGACAAAATCCACTGATTTCCCTGGAAATTGGCTTGTCTCCCAGCCAGAAAACCGGTTCAAGCTAGTCAATGGAGTTGCTCGCCTTCCTCACTGAACCCATAAAACATGCACATAAGTAGAAGAGAAGAAGGCATTCCCAATCATTATGTGATGAAGCACAAAGGAGAAATTAGCTAATTTTGATATAACTAATAAACTTCGGATTCATTTCATTCAAAAGATATCTCCTGAAGTATACAAGGATCTATTCATAGTGTAGGTACCTGAATTCAAAAAGATAAGGACACTTAATTCTAGTCTAAAAGATAAAAAATTTAGTATCTTAACAATTATCATATCCTAATTAGAAATTCTAAATAAATAAACTTTGAAAATTCTAAATTTGACTCAAACTAACAAATAATAATAAACAGACAAAGACTCTTAATTATTATAACCTCTTCTGGTATAGTGCTTCCCTTAACGCTGACATAGTACTACATCATTATGCTCTGTCACAATCTGAAAGTAAAAAAGCATTTTCTTCAAGCTACTTGACAGCATGTATCTGTTATTTTGGAAGAGCACATCCGCAACCCAATATCTAAGAAATTATACCTTACATCCTCACACCATTATATCATTTTTTTTTTTTTTTTGATTGGAAAAAGAGATAATATTAAGATAGAAATAATGTACAAAATGTTAAGGACATCTGAAATCTAATTTGGATTTCTACTGGCAATTGTGGATTACCAAAGATTAACCAAGTGAATGGTGACTCCATTTACATGAAATTTTCATTTTCAAGTAGTTAAAGCACAACTAGACTTTGGCAAGCATGTTTTGCAAATACACCAAGGCTCTGTTTGGAGCATAGAATTGGAATTGGACTGTGGAATTGCAATTCCAATTCCAATTCTGGTGCAATTGGAATTCTGATGGAATTGAAATTCCATTGTTTGGTTCGTCAAAGGAATCGGAGCTCGGAATTATAATTCAATAATGATTTGAGTCATCACAGATCTTCGGTCAATCGAGTTAGAGTATTTCGAGTTTTAAATCAACCACGGTCAGATTTTGGTTGGAGCGGTTAACATTGCGTTTGAGTTATTATGGTCGAAGCGATTCGATTTGAGTTCGAATATTCGAGTCAAATCGGGTCAAGTATTGCATCGGATCATTTGGTGTTCAAGTTATCTCGGATTTTCAATTAATTAGGTTAGATGTTTTTGGGATTCAGGAAAGTTATGATCAGGTTTGAGTTCATTTAGGTCATTTCAAGTTCGAGTCATCTTAGTTTCGGGGCAAATTATGCTCAGTTTGAGATGGGTCGGGTCATTTTGGACTTCGAGCTAAGGTGATTTCGGTCATTTCAAGTTTAAGTCATTCGAGTTGGGTGATTTCGAGGCTCGAGTCAAATTATAGGTTGTCTCCAAGTCTTTGGATTTTGAGCCATATTGGATCTAAGTTAATCAAGTAGGGTCATTTTAGGTTTTAGGTCAATGGAGTTAATATGGAATTACAATTCCTTACCCCCACCCTAAGGAATTGGAAAGTTTGATTTTCAATTAAAATCCAATTCCATGGAATTGGGCACTGGAATTGTAATTCCAATTCCAGCAGGTGAACCAAACAACAGAATTGGAATTCTGGGCCCCAATTCCAGCCTCCAATTCCATGATTCAAATACAGCCCAAATGGCATTAACTTATTGAATCCCATCTGAAAAACAAAATCAAATCCCAACCCTTATGATAGAGGTTCGAGAGCAATCGGAAACAAGTTGAAAGAGCATATTATTTCACGAAAATCATAGATCAAAAGATAACACGCAAGCATTTGAAAGTTCTAACTTCGGAATTTTGTGAAAACTTCTAGCAAGGTATCCTACATTTGAACGGAATTCTCATTTGAACATCTGGGTTTTCAGAAGCCAAACATGAAAATGCACTATAAAAATGATCTATTATAAATTTCTAATAAAATATCAAAAAAAAATCCAGCCTTGTCCTTCCACCCCGTACGGGAACGAAAGCACAGCCCACAAGTGTCGACCAAAGAGAGGGAAGCAGTCAGGTACAAGCATATAAATGTCACTTTTACGTTGGTTTTTAGAAGATTAAGCTAAATCATCCCCTAAACACGGGTAAATAATATTCTGGTACAGGAGGAAATATGAGCTATTTCTTCCAGTAAAGGCGCCATCAGGGACAAAAGCTCAAAGGTGATTCAGCCTGAAGATAATATCATACAAATAGGAGTATACCTCAACCATTGTCGCTAATCATTAAAAAAAAAAAATACACCTATGCACCTTCTATATCCAATTTGTACCAACGGCAACTAAAACCTTTCCATAGGTAGCTAAGTGGGGTTGGGAGGTTTGAGCCAAGGTTCAGCTCGGTAGTTTTTTACCACTAGATCAATACCTTGTTGGTGACTACACTAAGCTGCTTCTACATAGTTAGAAAATGATGCCCCAAATCATCCACAAGAAATAGTCCTAGCAAGCAGAAATTGCTTTTGGATAACTCATCAAGTGCTCCTCCTTAAAGTGCCACTACATTTCGTTTAAAATGGATAAAAGCCCTCCTCCACGTGAAGAATCACAAGATCATACATTCTTTTGAAGCTGGCTTGGCTTTCGACATCATAATGATTATTTTGTCTTCAGAAAAGTCAGGTCTCTAAATGTGGCACCAATTCTACACAACCATAAATAAGTGCCCTTCAACAAACACATGAAACTAACTTAAATATGCAACCATATTCACTTTATCATCCCTGTTAACTCTACCGGACTCCAAATACTCTTTGACTTTCAATTTTCATGGCAAAAGAAATGCGATTTGACATTGCCAGCTTCATGACACCGCCAACATGGTCACAATCACTCAACCGTACAAACATTCCCAACACATCAAAGTTACAGAAAACCACAAATATGGAAAATTGGAAACCAGAAACAGAACATAAAAGTCTGAAACCCGGAATCAAGTGCTTTCAATCATAAATATAATTATATCCTAATGTTTTATCCTGCTTGTGGATGTTCCTCATCCCACTGAAGTACAAAACCTTCTATTTTCTAATGTATTTTGCCAATGCATGCGATATCAGAGGGCTCGAATGTAAATCCTATCATCCCTTCTCACTCTTAATACTAATACAATTCTAGCACAAGTATAAGGAGAAGCATTGTCGTGAAATTTTACTGAGCCTTAGGCCTGACCAAAGAGTTCGCATATGTAGATCCATATACAAGCCTAAGTGAGGTCTTATCCTAAAACTAACCGGACATTAGGTAGAGTAGCTCACTAGACTTATAAATTACTCTATTCTTTCTCTCAACTCCAATATAGGCTTGCTAAGGACTCACATGTGTTATTCTCAAGAATCCCCCTCACATGCGGTATTCTCAAGACTTCCCCTCACATGTAAGTCTATTGACACTTACAGGTCCATTGCGCCCTTAATTCTGAAAAAAAGAACATCTGTCTTCTTGAATTTGTCAGCCATATTAGTGACAAGTGACAAAACAAGGACAAACAATTGGAGCCCAAAGTCTCTAACCTACTCTAATACCGTGTGAAATTTGGTCTTTAGGGGCGACCCATAAGTTGACATATGAGATCCACTAATAAACACAAGTGAGGTTACATCCTAAGACCAACCAACGTAGGGCAAAAGAGCCCACTATGCTAACATGTTGATATCTTCTTTCTCTCAATTCCATCGTCCGATTTACTAGGACTCACGGGTGGAATTGTCAACATTTGCACTATCACTTAAGCCTAATAGACAATTGCGGGATGAGGCATTTGTAGAGTATAAAACCACTCCTAGCACTCCCTGTCGGTGAAACAACGGTCCCAAAAGCTTAATCTGAAGAGTAAAGACCCATGAATAGTTTTATACTCTAACATGCCTGATCCTGCAAATGCCCATTGGGCTTGAATATTAGATATTGCAAAGGCTTACCTCATATCTTATTCTTAAATTATGTTAATATTGAAAGTGGGGGTTATTTTAGATTCGAACCCATAACCTCTTCGTAAACAAAGCTCCGATACGATGGCAAGAAACAAACTGTCGGAAAAGCCTAAGCTAATGGTTGACCCAAGATCAGTTTTATACTCTATAAACAACAACAATCCAGTGTTGGAAAGGCTCCCGCTAAAGTGGGGTCTAGAAAGGTGAAATGTATGCAGCCTTACCCCTACATGGTGTTACCATGCATGATGTTACCATGCAGGGAGGCTGTTTGTGAAGGGCCCCAAACCCTGAAAAGCAAAAACAAAACAAGATCTATAAATTCAAGTCAAATAAAGCAGCATCAAGCATGCAAGCACCAGTAGAGCATCAGCACCATTGGTCACTCTTAACACAATCTAAATCGATTGTATCAATAAACAACAAAATAAAATAAAAACTAAAGCACAAACTGCAGCAACAAAATTAGGGGCTTACTCTCTTCCGCATGCGGCGAAACTCGCTAGACTTGAACTCCTCACGAGCAGAACGCTGAAGACGAAGCATGAACAACTCGCCTTTAAGATCAGCGATTTCATCGTTGATTTCCTCGGTGGTTTTCGCCCGTATCTCCTTCATCTCCTCCTCTCTCTTCGCCGTCATCACCACCATTGACGACGGCGCTCGGATAATGCACGGCGGCGCGCAGAGGGTGTGTGTTGTGGTGGTGATTCCGCGTCCATGGAAGGACGACTTGGAGAGAGAGTAGGGTTTTGGCGGGAAGGGGAAGGTGAAGGTGGAAGAGAGAGAGAGACTGGGCAACATTTTTGGGGTTGGGTGAATCGTTTCTTCGATTGTGGATTGCAGATAAGGCGTTCCTTTTATCCTCCTCCTCTCTCTCTCTCTCTCTCTCTCTCTCTCTCTCTCGTAAATTACACATTAATATATGAGATTTGGGGTAATAAATTTTTAGATTATAAATTTTATAAAATAATTTATTAATCTATAAGTTTTAGTGTAATTATTTTTAGACTAATTTTAGATAAAGCAAAGTATCGGAAAGATAAAATGATATTTATACCGTTATTCAAAACATCGCCATTTTTTTCAAATATAGTACTTTTCTTGAATTTCTTTAACTTTGAACGTTAACTTTTGGTCGGAATATTAATGTCATACACCTTAAATTGGACTAGTTAAAACTTGTAGACTAATAAATTATTTCATAAAGTTTCTAGATTAAAAAATTATTACACTAAACCTCAGGATACTAATATATAATTAATTCTTGTTATTATTTGCCTTTGGCTTTTATTTTATTTATTTATTTATTTATTTTGGCTAACGGGGAACCTGTTAAAAGGTAAATCCCAGCCCATGTAGCGACCCACACACTATATGAGTCAGTTAAGTCAAGAATTTCTCAGGGAGAGATTCAATGGAAAAATCGAACTCCAGACTTTTGGATCTAAAGCAACACGCTGTCCTCTTACTTGCCTCCTACCACTGGGACAAGGCTCTAGTGATGTGCCTTTGGCTTTTAAACATAGAGTTGTTATTATTGACAAAGTCATAATATGACTTATAGAAAATAAGAGTAATAAAATTATCTTAAAATCTATGATTTTGCTCTATTGATAATAATTTTGCCCTAGTAATAGCCTTACTCTTAAAATATGGTGTTGTTATTATTAAGGTAAAACATAGGATATTTTTATTGTTATGGTAAAAATTGTTATAATTAGAATAATGATGTGACTTATGATGAATAATAATTATAAATTTTTATAAAATTATTTTGACAATAACATTTTTATTCTAGCACTAAAATTATTCCAACAATATTATGTTAGAATAATAATGCGAGTTATAGCAAATAAAAGTCATAAATTTTTGTAAGGCTGCTTTGTATTAATATTTTTGTCAAGACAAAAATTTTACCTTAGAAGGTATTGATAATTTATTACTTAAAGCAATATTTTCAGTGCCTCAAGGACTCCCACATAAGTAGAGTATGGGAGGGGTGGATGTACGCAACCTTTCCCATTCAGGGTACCCTAAAGGGAGGCTGTTTCCGAGAACTTCCAACCTAAGAGGTGCAACACGAGGACTTCCATGGAGATCATCCATCTTGGTACCCTCTTAGGTTGAAAATTTATTACTTATATTATAAAATTTGTACATATATTTTATTATGTATAACGAGATATTCTGACTTTAAAAATTTTATATGCTAATTATCTTTTGCTATAATCTAGTAATTTTTTGTCAAAATTTAGTTAATTTTCACATAAAAATGTTAATACGATACATGATAATAATAATAATATATGTGAAATATAATGATATTTTTCTGATACAAGTCAAAAAATGGGAGAAAAATGGAATCCTACATTGGTGCGGGATAGAAGAGGAAATACCAATTTATACATTTAATGAGCTACTTCATCTATTGCTAATTAGTTTTGCATAAAAACTCCTTTGGTATGTAACATTTTCAACAATGTGTTAGCAAATTATGATCAAAGTAAATAGGATTCTGATGGAGGCTACTTATATATTATCGAAAATGTAAGATTTTAACAATTTTATGATAAATTGTCAGAATATATTCTAAATCAATATTTTGAGCAAAATTTGGCACAACACAGTGAACCCGGTTCTACTTGATTAAGCCCCATGCTCGTTTAAAGGAAGAGTTTTACCAAACTACCTTTTTGATAACAAGGTAGAAACCCCTGACCCGATATTCATTAGTTTCGAATGAAGAGTGCCCTACCCTAGCAAGCATCTACTCTGCTCCTATCAAAATGAAAAGCGTGACTTTACTAAACAAGCAAGAAAAAAAGCCCTGGTTGATAAAATTTTAGAAATTTATTTTGGACAAAAATAAAAGTTTTGAAATCAAGACACCTGGGTGATAAAATATTTGTGTATGACGATGTAACATTGTACATATTGAAATATCACAATATTTAAGCGATAACGTGCCAAAATTTTAGATTTTCAAGGGAATGTTTGATTTTTTTTTCTTTTTTTTGCAATTTTTATTTTACCCCTTTTTTTTTTTTGCAATTTTTATTTTACTGTGAACTAAAAACTAGGTTTAGAAAAAAAAAATCATGTTTTTTGAACTAAAAACTAGGTTTAGAAAAAAAAATTCATGTTTTTCTTTATATTTTTAGTTTTTTAATTTGAGTGAAAAATAAAAATTGAAAACCAAAAATTAAAAATTTCTTTCAAAACTTTGTTTTAATTTCACTACAATTATAAATTGAAAAAAAAAATTATTAGACATGTCGTGAGTGATAAATTCCAAAAATAAAAAAATCTCCAATGGCCATTTTCAATTAAGAACTACTTCGACGGTACACGGTGGGCTTATTTAAATTAACGTTTTTTGTACAAAATAATTTTCAATATTTGTAAATTTATTCAAATGATTTCTTACTTTTTCATTCAAAATAGTGCTTAATATTTATTTTATTTATGAGAAAATTAGTTCATAACTTAATAACCAAAATTAGGTTAAATTTTAAAGAAGTTAAAGATTAATTTTATCATAGAATAAAACTTAAAAGGATATTTTAAAATAGAAAAAAAATATAATGACTAATTTAAATAAGTTTATAAATACTATAGATTATTTCAATTAGAAAATTTAATGGATAAATTTAAACAAAGTTAAAAACAACAGAAACCAATGATTAACCTCCTATTTGGCAATTTGGTAATAGAGGATAAACTTTTACTTCAATTTGACAAATCTTTAAGAGTGGTAAAGGACGATAATAAGAGGTAAATTATCTCAATTTTCTTTAACCTTCAAATTGGAGGGTTGGGAGGGCGGTAGAGTAGTTTTTTTTGAAAAATAGGACAATTTTATCTTTATTCATTGCCTTACATGCTCCTTACATTATCTGTATTCAGGTGCTTCATAACTTTCAACTATTACGCTGGGGGTCTTTGGAAACAGTCTCTTGTTAGGGTTTCACCCTGATGGGATAAGACTGCGTATATCATACTCCTCCCAAACCCTACACAAGTGGGAGCTCTTGTGGCATGTTGTTCTCTGTATGCTTATCTCCTTATCTAATTGTCAAACAAGGATAACTTATTTACTTCTATTTACTCTTACCCGTCCTAAGTAAGTATACTAAAATAAAGATAGAATAATATTTTACCTTTATCGCTTTACCCCTTCTTACTGTTCCTCTTTTTACTTCTTTACTCAATTGTCAAATAATGCATAAATATCTCAAATTTTTATTAATAATAGAAAATGAAGCATTTTTGGTTGTGATGCTGTTATAGGATATTGTATTGACACTCCATTTAGTATTTCGATACAAATCCTTCTTCAGCCTCTTCCTCTCTTCCTTCTCTCCTTTCTATTTCCTCAACGACAAAGCAAACAGAACCCTAAAATTTCACTCATTGCGCTTGAAAGAGAGAGAGAGAGTGAGGTTAATGAGGCGGTGATGGGGGCCGCGGGTTCAAAGCTCGAGAAAGCCCTAGGAGACCAGTTTCCCGAAGGAGAACGATACTTTGGTCTTGAGAATTTTGGGAATACTTGTTATTGTAACAGCGTTTTACAGGTTTGGTGGTTGATTTTATGTTTGGAATTTGTGTTTTTGAATCAAAGGTGTGAACTTTTTGATGTTTTGGTTACTGTTTCTGTTGTGGGTTTAGCTTTGTGAAATTGGGTGTTGGTTGCTTTGTTTCGTGGGAATTGATTTGTTGAAATGATTTGAGATCGTTTGGAATTACTGTGTAGACATTTGTCTAAAGAACCGACTTTTCCAAATGCTCGCTGCCAAGTGATACAAGCTAAAGAGACAAATAGTTACTTTTAGTACAGTTAGATATAGTTAGTTGGTATTAGTGTTGTTTGTTAGAACTAATTAGTTACAATTAGTAGCAAGATTGTTGGTATTAGTAAAGTTGTTATAAATAGCAGTGTAATATCATTTTAGTAATAACAAGAATCAAATTAATCTCTCAAATCTACTTCTAAACTCTTTCTCTCTCCTCGTTAATCTCTCTCCTTCTACCCTCTTCTACTGTTCTTCTTATATATCTCTTTAATATTCTTCTCCTTATATATTCTTTTCACTAAATTGAGATACAATCTAAATAGATTGTATTCAATTTTATTAATATTCAAAGTGGAAATCTTTGGGATTTAAGTTATGTTAATATTTAAAGTTGGGACCTTTTGGATTCAAAATCCTGACTTCTTGGAGGGTCTGATAAACGATAAGGAACCAACTTTCCCAAAAACTTAAGCTGATGGCTAAAGGCTTTGGAATAGTTTTATACTCTAACAAGATTCCAAGAGTTGTTGGTACATACCCAAAATGCTCTCTCTGCTCTCTCTCTAATGTCTACCTGCCATGCCACTGTTCACCTAACGCCCACCTGCTACCATCGTCGGCAACCTCGTCGACGCGGCCGGTGCACCATCATCAGGGACGCAAAGACGACGGCGCCACCGCAGCGCCGGAGCAGCGACGCCTACGCCAGGAACCCTATCTCCCTCTCCCCCTTCGAAACCCTATACCACCACCACCGGTGCCCCGCCGAACCAAGACCGCAGCCGACCCCGACCCGGCCACCCCCTCAGCCACTCAAACCCCCCCCCTAAGCCACCAGCAAACACCCTGATGCACCACCCCCCCGATTTCATCTCCCTCACCCTGACCCACTGGAATCTGACCCCTGACCTACTGCCACCCTTATCCCTAGACCCACTCGGCCCGACCCGACCCAAGCCCCTACCCGCCCGGGCCACCTGGAATACCACAATCGCCCACCTGGACCACCACCACGACCCTCTATCCATCTCTCACCCCCTCCGCCCTCCTTGACCCCTGACCTACTATCACCCTCACCACCCAGACCCACCACCACCATCGCCCCTGCCTGACCCACCAGCACCACCGACCTCGTATCCCTGAGCCACCAGCACCAAGACCAAGCCCTTTCCCTATCCCCACCAACCCGCCACCCCATGACCGCCAACCCTGAGCAGCCGCCAGCCACCGCCTCACGACAAACTCGCAGCCGACCGACCCAGGTAAGCAAAATCGGTCGGCCCCAGGTAAGTATTAGCCGGGTCAGAGTATCAACTACACAGCAGCCCCAGGTTTGATCTTTCCTTAGTTACAGCAGGGTAGTGTTTTAATTTGCCATTGTTGGGTACTTTTCATTTGGTTCTTTCTCCTTTCATTAATTTGAATACTATGATCTTTGACTGTGGTGGTACTTTCGTGCGTTTATGTTATAATAAGCTTCTTGTCTATGTTGATCACTTACCCGCGATAGTCACAGCTAGTGGATGAACGTTACCAGTTATGGAACTCAGAGATTGAGGCCATCTTCAAAGAGGTTGGAGAGGGGGAGGGCGAGGCGGAAGGGGACAGGGAACTTGAGACTAGGGACACTAACGAAAAAGAGTTTCGAGGTGGCCCAAATGATGATGAAGCGAAAGATCAACATGCTTTGTCTGCAAGAGACTAAATAGGTTGGCGCGAAAGCCAGGGATGTGCTGGGGCACAAGCTCTGGTATGCGGGCAAGGTCAGAGGCAGGAATGGAGTTGGTATCGTTGTGGATAGCAGCCTCAAGGATAAAGTAGTCGGAGTATCAAGGGCTGGTGATAGGATCATAAGTATCAAGATGGTCATAGATGGAGAAGTATTGAACGTAATCAGTGCCTACGCGCCTCAAACTGGACTAACAGAGCATGAGAAGGCAACATTCTGGGAGGACTTAGACACAATGATGCAAGGCATACCTCAAGCCGAACAAGTGATGATTGGGGGGGATCTAACGGGACACGTCGGCGCGACGGAGGACGGTTATGCTTCTTACCACGGAGGATTCAGTCTTGGAACCAGGAATGCAGAGGGCAAAGCCCTACTAGACTTCGCGGTCACATACGACCAAAAGGTGGCCAACACCTTCAGAAAGCAGGAGCAACACATCATCACGTACCAAAGTGGCAGGACAAGAACACAGATTGACTACATACTATTAAGGAAAAGGGTGCAAAGAGACTGCAGGGATTGCAGGGTTACCCTAGGAGAAGACCTGTCTACACAAAATAGGGTGCTGTGGGCGGATATAAAGGCCAAGAAGAGGGCCAAAAGAATCTGCGAACCCGCGCAGACGCATACCTGTTGGAGGGATTTGAAGGGGGAGAAGTATAAGGTATACAAGGAAAGAGTGGAGGCCGAGCTCGGGTGGGACTTCGAGGGAGATACAAACCAAATGTGGAACCAACTGGCCCAAAAGATCAGAGGACTAGCACAGGAAGTTCTCGGCACGTCAAAGGGAAGGGCACCAAGCAACGGAGAGTCCTGGTGGTGGTACGAGGAGGTCCAAGAGAAGATTAAGGCGAAACGAGTTTGTTTCAAAGAATGGGATCATAGCAGAGATGAGGATATGCGACATCGGTATTTGCAAGCCAGGAGAGAAGCAAAGAGAGCAGTCAGAGAAGCACAATCAAGAGCTTATGAGGATCTCTACAAAAGGCTGGAGACCAAGGAGGGTGCGAGGGACTTATATAGAATCGCCAAAGCTAGTGAAAGAAAGACTAGGGACTTGGACAGAGTACAATGCATAAGAGGGGAAGATGGACAGGTACTTGTGGACTGGCAACTGATTAAGGCTAGGTGGAAAATATACTTCCACGAGCTCTTTAACGAACAAGGAGGGACATAGATATCCTTAGGTGATCTTCAAACATCTGAGGAGCATCAGAACCACTGTTATTGTAGGCAAATTAGCCCCGAGGAAGTCAAGGAAGCCCTGAAATTCATGGGAAAGGGTAAAGCGGTTGGCCCAGATGACATACCCATAGAAGTATGGAAATGCCTTGGATAGAAGGGCGTCAGTTGGCTGACTAAACTATTTAGCCAAATTCTTATGGGGGAGAAGATGCCTGAGGAATGGAGGAAGAGCACAGTGATCCCGATATATAAGAACAAAGGCGACATTCACAGTTGCGCCAACTATCGGGGTATCAAACTAATGTGCCACACTCTGAAGTTGTGGGAACGGGTCATAGAGAGGAGGTTAAGGCAACAGACAGAGGTGTCCGAAAACCAATTCGGATTTACGCCCGGGAGATCAACCATAGAAGCCATTCACATCCTAAGGTGAACAATAGAGCAATACAGGGAGAGACAAAAGGACCTTCACATGATTTTCATTGTTTTAGAGAAGGCATATGATAGAGTGCCAAGGGAGGTCCTTTGGAGAGTTTTGGACAAGAAAGGCATCCTCGTGCCATACATCCGAGCCACTAGAGACATGTATGAAGAGGCACAGACTATGGTGCGTATAGAGGACGGGGAGACAGACACTTTCTCGATAACAGTAGGGGTACACCAGGGGTCTGCTTTGAGCCCCTATCTATTTATTCTGGTTATGGACGAGCTCACTAGGCACATCTAGGTAGAGGTGGTCAGTGGGCCGGGTCGGCCCGTAACTCAGCCCGGCCCGACCCGCATGGACCAAGGCCCGGTTCCCAAGCGGGCCGGGCCCGGGCTGGTTAAGCAACTAGCCGTTGGCAACGGCTCCCCCTCCAAATTAATAAATAAAAAAAAAAAATTTACTTTATTGTTATCTATAAATATCCAACCCATTCATTTCATTTTCCTCACAAACAAATCTCTTATTCTGTCTTCTCTCTCTATACATCCATCCACATACTTCTTCTGCTTGCAATATTGTGCTCTAAATTTCTAAAGTTCGTTGTTGACAAAGCGTTCAGCTCGTAGAATCTCGCTCAAGTTCAAATTTCATAGTTCGCTTCGCTTGCTTCGGTAATTTTAGTATCGAAATTTTATTTGTTTTCTCCTAGTTATCTACCTAATTTCATAATTTTGCATTAATAGTTGTATTTTTAAAATACTAATCTGTAATATTATCATCATAGCACACAACACATCATCGTTTGGAGCCGGTTGTTTGAGTTCTAGTTCTTCTCGACGACCGCTTATAATACCTAAGAGGAGTAGAATTGTTGAACTTAATACTGATGAATGAGCATTTCTAGAACCAGGCCCATCACCTCCATACACTGACAATATAGATTGGGACTTTGAGCAACAGTCCTACAGTGAGCAAAATTATCCCGACTCACAAAATGAAGAGGAACCCACACCCACCACAGAAACCCAACAGCCCTCAAGAACTAGTACTACTAGGCGTAGTACTAGTGGGGTCTGGAAACATTTTAACTTAGATAGGGAAGTTAATAAAGCTTTTTGTAAATTATGTAACCCACCCAAGGCCTTTAGTCATCCACCCGGCAGTGGGACGAGCACATTAAGTAGACATATAGTTAGGTCCCACCCCGAACAAGACCCAGAAAGAGCCCAACAACGGTTAGTACAGCAAGCGACCGGTGCGCTTGCTAACTTTAAATTCTCCCAGGAAACTAATAGACTGGAGCTAGCTAGGTATGTAATTGCCGCTGAAAAGCCTTTTAGCACCGGCGAAGACCCGAGATTCGTTAGGTATATGCAAACAGCGGTGAACCCCGCCATCGTAAGGATTCCTCGGAACACCTTAAAGCGGGACGCGTTTAAAGATTACCAAAGGACGAAAACTGAGGTCTTTGAACTTTTTAGGACGAATACGAGCATGTTTTCGTTGACATCCGACACTTGGAAGTTGAAACCTGGTGTGCCTTACTTATGCATAACAACACACTGGATCGATTCCTCCTTCACCCTTTAAAAAAGAATAATCCATTTTGCAAATTTAGATTACCCCCACACTGTCGACATAATCACGGGTGCGATTATGGAGGCAGTCCGCGGTTGGGGCATAGAGCGACGTATTTTTAGTATTACGTTCGACAATGCTACCAATAACAATGTATCTGTTAAACAATTAATTAAGCATATGAGACCCGTGTTAGGTGGGCGGTGTTTTCATCTACTTTGCATGTGTCACATACTACATTTAATGGTTATGGATGGTCTAGGTCTGATAAACGCTTCTCTTTCCACCTTAAGAGATGTAACAATAGCTATAAAATCATCCGGAACTAGAAAGAAAAGATTTAGATCTCTATGTAGGATGTATGGCTTAGAGTATAAATAATTTAAATTAGACTCGCCAACTAGGTGGTCGTCAACGGTAGATATATCAGATCGAATTTTACCATATAAGGATGTCCTAATGGAATTTGTACAGGATACTCGTTCAGATTTAAGTGATTATAATCTGAACGATGTACATTGGGACACAATTGATAAAATTTGTAAATTTTTTACCATATTTAGGGAGGCTACCAACTTTTTTTCGGGTTGCTATTATCCGACTATACCACAAGCAATACCAAAATTGATTGATATTGTAAATTGGATGTCAGGTAATGAATCAAACCCCTTGTTGGCCGCATCGATTGCAGCAATGAAAACGAAATTTTGTAAATATTTTCTTGAACTACCCTTTTTATAGTGTTTTGCAACTATTTTCGATCCCTGTTGTAAACGAAGGGGTTTGAACCTGTTTGCCGAATATTTTGACGGAAAATTAGATCCGACTTTTAATACCTCAGTTTTCATTGAGCAAGTCGATAGGGACGTACACACTTTATTTTCTCATTATTCCCGGAGATTATCATCTGATAATCCACAAGCTACTTCTACCACAGTAGGATCTTCCACATCTGGTGGAAGTAGTTCACAGTCGTCATATGCGTGGAAGCTGTTGGACCAATTCACGCCAGCAGAAACTCCCACGTCATGTGACGAGTTAGATTACTATTTGCGGACGCCGATGATCCAGTTCTTCTCGACACCGGCCAACCCGCAATTTGATATTTTAAAATGGTGGTGTACAAATCAAGCCCAATATCCCGTGCTTTCCACCATGGCACGTGATATACTAATGTGTCCGGTGTTTTCAGTACCATCGGAGTGTGCGTTTAGTCTTGGTGGCAGGTTGCTTGGAACAAAGAGGGCGAAGCTATCATCGTCCAGCTTGAGATGTCCGTGTGCTTAAAGGACTGGATGCACGCAGAGGCTAGGGAGCAAAACGGCTTGAGGCTGGGTTCATCGAGCGAGGATGAAGACGACCGCACTACCGATACGTCAGACGGCGGCACAGCAACCCCCCTAGTAGACTGATTTCGTATTGTTGTACCTTCACGTCTATATCTTGTTTTTATTTTGTAATAAATATATTTGCACTTTTAAATAGTAGGATACAACTGTTGTAGTTACATTTGTTACATTATTTATCGTTATTTACTAATATTTATTATATATTTTATTTTATATCATATATTTTATCAATAATGATTAAAGATTGTGATGGATTGTATTTGTATCTTATATTATTCATCAATGAATTATAATAATTTTTGTACAAAATGAGTTTATTTTTCCTTAATTTTACATTTTTTTTAATTTAGAAAATTTGGGGGGGGGGGGGGGGGGGGGTTGGGTACCTTGGTGCATGCTTTTTGCAGATGATATAGTGTTGGTGGGGGAGTCGCGAGAAGAGGTAAATGAGAAGCTAGAACGGTGGAGAGAGGCACTAGTCGAAGGGTTTACGACTAAGCAGAGCCAAGACCGAGTACATGGAACTCAAGTTCGATCCCTCCACCACGCCTAGCCGGAAGACGTTAAGATTGGATCTGAGGCCATAGCGAAGAAGGAGAGCTTCAGGTACTTGGGGTCCATGATACAGCACAACGGCAAAGTTGACGAGGATGTCAACAACCGGATTAAAGTGGGATGGCATAAGTGGAGGATGGCCTCCGCGGTACTTTGTGATAGAAAGTTCCCCTTGAAGCTAAAGGGAAGATACTATAAGATGGTTGTGAGGCCAACCATGACGTTTGGGGCGGAGTGCAGGGCGATGAAACAACAACACACACAGAAGATGAAGGTGGCGGAGATGCGTATGCTGAGGTGGATGTGCGGTCACACAAGGAAGGATAGGATCATAAACGACGTCATAAGAGGGAAATTGGGCGTAGCCCCCATTGAAGATAAATTGAGAGAGCAACGTTTGAGGTGGTTCGGACATGTTAGAAGGAGATCGGACAACGCTCCAGTAAGGAGGTGCGAACAGCCCCTTACTACACTAGGCAGGAGAGGAAGAGGCAGGCCAAAGAAGAGATGGATGGAGACGATCCGACAAGACCTCACCCACCTAAACCTTCGGGAGGAGATGGCCTTAGATAGGGCCCAATGGAGAGCTAGTATAGGGGGTTATAGATGCTCCAGTTGGAGTAGGGTAGTCTAGCTTACTAGTGCTAGGTCGTGATATCCTCCTGGCGCACTTAGGTTGTGTACTTGCTCTCATGAGCTTCTACTTGCCGGCCTACTTGCCTACCTATCTTTTGATTTCTGCTTGATGTGGATTGCTTTGTGCCTGTTGTCTTGCTCGCTGTGTGTTTTGCTCTACTCATGCTTTGTTGCTCTCTTGCTTCTAGGTCACATGCTCTATGCTGCGGACCAGCCTCTCAGGTTGGGGGTCCTCGGAAACAGCCTCTCTTTAGGGTAGCCCCCTGAAGGGGGAAGGCTGCGTACGTCTACCCCCCTAGACCCTGCTTTTGCGGGAGCCCTTGCAAGCACTGGGTTTGTTGTTGTTGTTGTTGGTACATACCCAAAATAAGTATATAGGTCGATAGTAATAGGGTAGCGCAATAGGCTTTATGTACATTCTTTCTTATTTCTTTTTCTATAAAAAGAAATAGGGTATCCCTATAGGCAGTATACTGGGCTCAACCTGAGGAGGGGACAAACTATATATATAACTGTAGGGATTATATTACAAATCAGTCAATAAAAATCAATGTCATCTCTTATCTTTCTTCCTTATCTCTTTAGTTTTGGTCAATTTATTGCTTTGTTTTCATTTTTAGTGTATTTCAGTTTACCGTTGTTATTGTTGGAATTTTCTGTTTTGGCTTCAAAATTAACCTTTGAACAATTTAGTGTTGGATGCTTTATTTTTCTGATAATGAATTGTTAAATTTTTTGTTGCGGGAGAGATTCAGAGAGTCATGGTGTTGTTACCTCGCAAGAACATAAGCGGAATTGTGATAACCGATCAGTGTGTTTGAGGGAATAGCAGCTATAGGTTTTGGAGCAGATGAAGAAGTAGATCAAGATAAGAACCCTAAGATGTTGGCTATCTCATGATCTGGCATCTCATGAAGTGTTAGGTCTAGAATTTCAATCTCATCATTGGGATTGTGGGGCCAACTTAGCCCGAGTTGGCAGTACAGACAATCACGGTACTAGTTGAGATGCGCGTAATCTGGCCTAGATTTACAAGACCATAAATTAGTGAAGAGATCTAGATGCTGAAGACTTGTGTTTTTGGGGTAAACTATCTCAAGCTGTTGTGAAATAGAACTGTTGAGTGATTTGCAAAGGTTATTCTGTTTGATCTTATTCTTAATATAGCAGGGTGTTTGAAGCACATTGTAATCAAGTAAAACGATCAATTACATTAAAAGAGCAAATGGAATGATCATCCTTGTACATCAATTTACATATTATTTAGTTTTTAATGGTACCCAGTTCTGCATGAAATCCAACTACAATCCAGACTTAATAATACTCTATTTCGTGTAGTCTAACATTGGTTGGTGGCTGTCCAGATGTTCAAGCAATGTGTTTAATAGATTTTACTATACATCTTCTAAGGGGAAGTAAGTGTGGCGGTCAATGGTGATAGTCTGGTGGATGATTCTGTTGGTTCTAAAAGAATTATGATGGATTTTTACTTCTAAGTATGCTAATGGAGATTGGAATGCATATATGGACTCATATGCTATGCCAAAGACATGTTTTGCTATCTAGATGTACTGGACAAACATGTCCAAATTCATACAAGCAAGCGATATTCAAAACCCAAATGCATCCCTTTCAAGATAATGTGTTCTCTATGTATGCAGCAGATATTGGCTAATTTTAGAAGTCTTCACAAGAAGAAAGGACAAATTTGATGTTTCGAGAAAGGAAAACGGGTATTTATTAACTTAAGTTTTAGATTGTTAGTCGTTAATCCAGAATAAGAAGGTAATTAAGTGTTTTTGTACTTTTCCAGAGAAAAAAGCGACATTGGTAACAGAGAATTGATGTGAAGCATTAAATGGGATCTCTTATCATCTACTGGAGAAGAACAAAAAAAGGCAATAAAGAACTTCCTAATATTTGGAAGTTTACAATATTGTAGCATGTCAGAAAGCCATGGAGAAATGATAACTGTTCTCCTGGGTATTTTTCAGGACTCCTCCCTAGACACGATTTACACTGAAGAGAAAATTTAGTCATTGAAATTGAACTCCTTCATCACTGAGTTCACTTCCATTGCAAAAATTAATCATTTGAACGTCATTACTGTAGAATATGAAAAAGGCCGTTGTTTTTGAAATCTAATTTACTGAATAGCATGTTTTTATTTTGACTTCTTTCTATTCTGAACAGCCTTAGGATGTCATAACTTTTCATGAATCATAGTCTTCCATGTCCTTTCCATGCAAACCTATTATTAGTGTGATAGCGTCCATGTATACCACATTTGTAGTTTCTAATGGCTTTGGGGTGAAGATTAGTGATTCTGGTAGAACTGGTAGTGTTGAATGTATTGTCGTACTCAGCCAGTGGTTACCACGTGGAAGAATAGCAATGCTATTGCTGGCAGGACTTGTATTGGTTTGCGTGTGAAGAATCATTGCGGTGACGTCGTGGTAGTAGGACTGTAGGAGTCTGTTCTAAAAGATTGGGAATTGGTGTAGTCTCTATACCAAGGCTCGATGCATGACACAAGGAATTCATTTGTCTTTCTTATGGAAGTTGTATACTTCATTTTGATTTCTCTTTAAAATTTCCCCTTCTAATCAAATTGAGAGTTAATGACATATGGAACCAACACTATCTAGATCTTTACTTTTTATTCTTTGTACATTTGCAGGCTCTTTATTTTTGCGTTCCATTTCGTGAACAATTGCTCGAGTACTATGAAAATAACAAAACTACAGTTGATGCAGAAGAGAATCTTTTGACCTGCCTTGCGGACCTATTCACTCAGGTGAACTGCCCTTTCTGTTTCTGTTTGTTGTTTGAATATTGTGTTTCTTAGGATGTGGATATTTGCCACAGTGGCTACAATTTGGCTGGTAGTTCAGCACTTGTTGAGACTTGCTCCTTTCTGCACCTGTTCTTCTCGGTGGATTTCTCTTTATACTTCTCCCCGTGTTTTTGGCTTGTCATTGTTGTCGTTGGAGCCAGAAATTGCACATCGATTTACTGAATTTGCAATATAGGTTATTCGTTGCATATCTGTGATTGTTATGCATGCATAGATCTTTGGGACGAGTGCTGTAAATTATATGTTTTCCTCAGGGATAATTCTTTTGATTTTTGTTAATTCTAGAATTTTATACTGAATATGCTCTTCGTCCTTGCTTTTCTTTTGTTTTGAATATGTTAGATACTTTTGCTTGAAACTTAAAGTTTACCTCCATGACGTTCTGTTCTGGTTAGCTACTGTCTAGTGGTTGCTGCTAATGCTATCATCTTCATTATACTGGTCAAAATTTCCCTTTCACATTTACATTGTGTTATGTTTTCCTTCATCTGTAGTTATTGCTTAAAAAATTTTATGCTGCTTTGCCATAGGATGTTGATCTTTGATCGGTCCAACAATTCCGTAAATCAATGCTGGCGTAGTTTTTCATTTGTTTCACTTGAGAGAGGTCTCTAGTTATTTTACCATTTTCGTATCACTGATTTTGCTTAAAGAGGCCAGAAAACAAGTTTGTTCAGAATTCAAGCAGAGTTTTCCGCTCTTATTAAGATTTCATTTTGACTACTGTAGTTATTTACTTGTAGTTACTCCCCAAATTGGTAGGTTGGTATATTAATGCCCAGTGTTGGGCTTGTATGTAATATCTGTTCTTTTATGGGGGGAGGGCACACTTTTCGGTAAACATTCTAGCTACTTTTATTTGAATTTCTATGAATTTCTTTTCCTTATAACCCAAAAATGCTTGGGACTGGTAAATCCATTATAGGAGGCATGAGGTGGTATGATTGTCAATGCGAGCTGATGGAATGCTTTGGCACTACTTCTGTGCTGTAGTAGGACTGTTGCATCCTTCGGCCTCATTTATTTGAATCATTTTTCTTTACTCGAAGAGACATGCATGCTCTTTAAAATCAAACTTAGTGGAGCATATTCTCTTTCTAATCAGAAAAACTTCTGAAGATTCTTGCCATGACATGATGCCATTGGTTTTCAGATAAGTTCGCAGAAGAAGAAAACTGGGGTCATCGCTCCAAAACGTTTTGTGCACAGGTTGAAGAAGCAAAATGAGCTCTTCCGCAGCTATATGCATCAGGTATTTTCCTGCGCTAGAAACTCTCTACCTCATTTTCGTTATTTTATGTCAGCTTCAGCATCAATTACCTTACATTAGTATTGTTGAGCTGCACTTGATCGTGTCAAGAAGATATGATGTTGATAATTGGAGCACAAGTGAAATAGCATATTTTAATCATGTTAAGTATCAAATGGTCGACATCCTAACAATAAAACCTCTTTCCTTTCTATTCGGAGTGTTGTATTTTGCTGTCAATACAATTATATTTGACTGTTACTGTTGTATTTCGCTGTGTTTGGCTCTTCATTCTTCCATTTTGGGAGTTCTATTTACTCTATGCCAGAACTACTAGATAGCCGTGTATTAGCACGAATCTACTTCACTTCACTTAGTCCGCAGATGTATCAGATTTAGAAGTGGGAATTTAGCTATCAATTGTGCATGCTCTATCTGATTGCATTCAATAATGCACGTGTTTTTTGTTAGATTTTGGGAAATTTGCTCTTGTTACAGTTGGTGAGAATATTAAGATCGATAGAAGAAGGTCATGCAGTTGGCCGCAATGTTCTTTTTTTCTGGGTTGTCTGAGGAAACCTATTCAACACTTTCGTTTAAAGATCTGGCTTTTTAAAGATACGGCTTAATGTCACCGTTACAGCATGTGTGAATTAGGTTTGTGGGAAGAGGCTTTTCGGATAGTTTTGCCCACTTGCTGCTTTTTAATAGCTGTGCTTCTGGCAGAAATATTGAGTCAACTTACGTTGCTAACTTTTATGCGTACAGGATGCCCACGAGTTCTTGAACTTTTTGCTGAATGAACTTGTCGACATACTGGAGAAAGAGGCCCAGGCTGCAAAAAGTGACCAGGGCAATCTGCCTTCCGAGAAAACCTCGAATGGACCGATGGCTAAGGGAAATGGAACTCTGAAAGAGCCTTTAGTTACCTGGGTTCACAAGAATTTCCAGGTGATTGTCTCTAATACATTGATTATGCTAATGGTGACTCTGAACATACTCTTAAGTTGCTGTTGGAATCTTTCATTTTGAATTCTCAGCGTTGCTTACACCAAGTAGCTCTTAGTGTGTTATTTTGTTATTTACTGCATCAGTCCCTAATGTTTGTAAAATTATTTAAATTGACCTTTCATATATATATTTTTTTTGGTTCTAAAGTGTCCTGGTCCCGCTTTCTGGTTACGTGCAGTAGGTAAAGTTTTAAAGATGAGGGACCAGGTCTTACCTAAAGTGGAACATAAGGGACTATTTTAAATATAAAAAAAGGGAGACCAATTTGGCCGCAGACTTACAAACATTAGGGACCAATTGAGTGAATAACTCGTTGTTAATGCCTATGCTTCAGATATCGGGCTCAAACAATCCAATCTCTATTCTTTATTGGATAGAAAATCATTTAGGATAGTTTTACATGATAGTCTTTTTTATATGTATCACATATGATATTTAATCCTTTTCTCTTTTATATATATATATGATGGATTGGCAACCTTTATTCTTAGGTCACCTATTGTATATTTATTCTCTTTATTTTAACACTAATATCTCTTCTTCATTGACCCTGTCTTGCAATCTGTCATAAAGATGCCTAATCATAATTATTGTTAGTATATTTGAATACAACAACAACAAATCCAGTGCCTCAGGAACTCCCGTGTAAGCAGGGTCTGGGAGGGGTGGGATGTATGCAGCCTTACCCCTTCAGGGTGATACCCTAACGAGAGGCTGTTTCCGAGGACCCCCAACCTGTTAGTATATATATGAATGAGTAGCAAAAATAATTTGAAGAGAAAGTCTCTGATTTTATGTAAAAAAATCGACTTTGAACCAAAGAGAGAGAAAGTCATTTTCCTTTGCACCCTCCTACGAACCCATTTCAAGCTCCACTCTTCCCCATCCGAGTCCAATTTCAAATGCGTTAAACTTCGACCCCAGGCAAAGTTGTGCAATGAAACTCATTCTTGAAACTATACAAAAGAAATTTTTGTAGAAAATACGTTTGGTTGAAAATTTTTCAAGGAGTATTCTTTTTGTTCTGGAGAAAAACATCTCCCTTCTAACCAAAGTTTATAGCCCTGTTTAGAAACAAAAAACAGTTTTCATTTTTCATTTCTAATTTTCCTTTTTATCTTCAATTTTATTTTCTACTTTCATTTGGAAACACGTTTAGGAGTAGAATATCGTTACCAATTATTCAATATAGAAAAAAATTGGAAAATGCAGTCAAACTCTCCTAGTTTTCATAAGTAATACCCGTAAATTGGAAAACCTAGTAATTTGATCTAAATGATTAGGATAACCAATTTGAAAATGATCGTTTTGAGTTATCCAATCCATTAATATTCGATATCCATATGGGTACCTATACCACTTTGAGATACACAACTTTAAAGTGCAGACTGTATGCTCATAATATTTAGTCCAATGCAAAGAAAAAAGAGTAATTCATTATTGAAATAGAATACAAATATAGTCTATACATACAACATGCTTAATCATTCCACATGCTGACTAACATATTTCTCTCATCTGCGTCCTTGGTCGTGAAATCATTTACGTTATATTGTTCACCTTGGTATGAAGCCAAGAAAGCTACAATATTCAAATAACTAATATTGAAAATGCAATAACAATTGACTATCAATTTATGACATATGACTATGGAATTGATAGTATGGCTTGAGTGAAATAGACAGATGGAGCGAAGAAAGAGAACGTTAATAAAGTTGAGAATAAGCAAATATGATGAAACTCTTGGAGAAGATGAACTATAAATTTCTTCAAAACTGTTCTGCAAATTTTCCAAAAAATAGGGAAAACCAAAAAATAATTTTCTGACTTCTCCAGTTGGAAAACCGGTCTTTTAAACAACTTTTTCATTTTTCAAGTTTTCCTCGAAATTTTTCACTCTGTGCTGTTGCTATTATGTTGGTATGTTATGCTTTTTATGCTTTTTTGGTTGGGGACACTGTCTCCTTTTGGGGTAGCACCTTGAAGGGGTAAGGCTGCATACATTGCACCCCCCAGACCCTGCATTAGCGGGAGCCCTTGAGGCACTGGGTTGTTATTGTTGCTCCTGGAAATTTTTCAAGAAAGTTGGAAAATTTTCTGTTTCCATTCAATCCCTATATGTCTGGTTTTTGTTGTTGATATTCCAACATTATACTTGGCTGAAGTTGCTTACTGTCATATGATTGCCATGTGAATCAGGGCATTCTAACAAATGAGACAAGATGCCTACGGTGTGAGACAGTGACAGCGAGAGATGAGACATTTTTTGACTTGAGCCTCGATATCGAACAGAATAGTTCCATCACTAGCTGTCTCAAAAATTTTAGCTCCACGGAGACTTTAAATGCTGAGGACAAATTCTTTTGTGACAAGTGCTGCAGGTAAGTCAAGATTAATGCTTTTCCATTGAGCAATGCTTCATTAATTGTTTGGCAATTGGGTAAATGAGGGTAAAGAGGAGTAAAGAGGGGAGATAAGGTATTATCCTATCGTTGTTTGAATATATTTAATAAAGAGGAGTTAGGGTAAAGAGGGGTAAATGAGTTACCCTTGTTTGACAATTCCATAATGAGGTAAGGATAAAGAGAGTTATAGCTAAAATAAGGGTAAAATTATCCAATTTTTTTTAAAAAAGTCACGCTCTTCCTTGTTACGTCCCAATTTGGGGGTTAAAGAAAATGGGGTACTGATGGGTAATGGGGTGTAAAAACTTGCCCCCCTTGACCTTACAAAATTATTTGTCAAATGGGGGTAAGGACTTACCTCCAATTACCTTTACCTTTGTTGCCCCTTTTTACCTTATTGCCAAAGAGGGGATAAGGCTCTATTAGATTGGAGGGCAGATATTTTCCTTCTGGAAAATATTTCTTTTTAAAAGATTTTTAACTAAAATTATTTTTTCCGGAATTTTTTCTCTCTCTAGTTTGAAATATCTACGTCATTATATTTTTTTTTTCGATTTGCGTTTTTTCCACTTGAGGTTGAGATGCGATTGAGGATATAAGATTGATATAAAATTACGATAGAAAATATTGTCTTTTCTTGAAGGAAAATGTCTTCCTTTTTCTCTGGATGAGGCTCCCAAGCCTAATTGAGCCACTGCCCATTGCGGAGCCGTTGCTGCTAACACATATGTACAGAAATAGTAGAAATACGACGAAAATGAGTACCTGCCCCGGTAGTTGAACCCAAACAATATTGGGCTGCATTGAACTGCTACGAGTTCTCTGCCCCTTAACGGGAGCCTCTTTGAGACGCCGGGTTGTAGAAAATATTCATAACGAAAAAATTTCCTTAGCGGCGTCTAAATGACAGAAACATTCTCCAATGTCTCAATATTGTAGCTTGCAAGAAGCACAAAAGAGAATGAAGATCAAAAAGCCACCCCACATACTAGTCATACACTTAAAGCGCTTCAAGTACATAGAACAACTTGGCCGCTACAAGAAGCTATCGTATCGTGTCGTGTTCCCTCTCGAGCTTAAACTAAGCAACACCGTGGAAGGTTCTGACACCGAGTACTCATTATTTGGCGTGGTTGTCCACGTTGGCAGTGGGCCCAACCACGGGCATTACGTCAGCCTCGTTAAAAGCCACGACCACTGGCTGTTCTTCGACGACGAGAACGTTGAGATTATCGACGAGTCCGCTGTTCAAACTTTCTTCGGGTCGGCCCAGGAGTACTCTAGCAACACTGATCATGGGTACATTTTGTTTTATGAGTCCCTTGGTAATAAGTGCTAATGGGAGTTTCGGGATTTTGTTTGCAGTTTTTGGTTTTTGGGAACTGAACGATGGGTTTTGGAAATGATTTTTTTTGTTTTTATTTTAGTTTGAGTAGAAACTGAAAACAAAAAACGAGAAAGAAGAAAAGGTCATTTTCAAGACTAGTTTTTAGTTTCTCAAAAACTAAAAATTGTAAACATAAAATCATACCGAACATGCCATAAAATTTTGAAGTCTTGTTCGAATTATGTTTTTTTTTTTTTTTTTTTTTTCCCTCTCTCTCCTCCTCCCCTTCAACTTTTTGGAGGCTCATAAGCTGGCAAAATGTATAATTCTTGTGGAATTCTATTCTTGTTATGTGATTCACATTTCATTTTAAAACTAGCTTCTATAATTATATTAGGTAGAATAGTCATTAGGATAGTAATCTAGTGGATCATTTACATTAAAAATTCTTATACTTTGCATATTATATTAATTTAGTCCTTATATAATTTATATTGAGTCCCGTTTGTACATATACATAAGTGACATTTTTACTGGCTTGACCATGTTAATGCAATTGATTTAATACAAACTCACCCGAAGAGCGTGATCCAAACGTCAAAATTTCTGTTGTCAATTTAACTTTAATTTGATCACATAACTGAACATGATGCAAATTGTAGAAGGATGAAATTGACACAATGGATAAAGTACGTAGATAGATATAGTGTAAGGAATCCTAGAGGTTTTTTTTTTACTAAAATCTATTTTTTGTGCGGCTTAAAAAAATTACCTAGATGTAATTTTGAACAACATTTAAAATTTACAAAATTTTTCGAAGTTATGTTAATGTTAAAACTCGTTAGTTTTTGCCAACGTTGAATTAAAAAAATATTTTTTTAAATATAAAAATATTTTTTTTTATGTATTTACAAATGTTTTAGAATATTTTCTGAATATAAGAAAATTATTTTATAAGTAAAATAAACTTTTTTAAATTATTTTTTCCTTCAAAAGCTACGTCGGTAAAAAAAATAACGGATATTAATGACATTAACATTAAAGTGTAACACAAAAGAGGGTACTAATATGCTGTCACCGGATCCCATTAAAATTCTGAAGTTAAGCGTGTTTGGGCGAGAGTAGTACTAAGATGGGTGACCTCCTGGGAAGTCCTCACTCTTGAGTTGGAGGCACTTGAAAACAATCTCTCTTCAGGGGGTAATACCCTAAAAAGGGAAGGTTGTATACATTCGCCCCTGATCCTGCTTGGGCGGGAGCCCTTGGGACACTGGGTGTGTTGCTTAACATTAAAGTATAACATTGAAAAATTTAGTAATTTTTTAAAAAATTAAAAAATTTAGATAGCTTTTTTATATTGCACCTAAAATTTATATGATTTTCAATAGAAGACCTTAATCCTAAATTGGTTTTTTTTTATATTTTTTTAATTTTATTGGCAACCTTATTGTGGGTCTTGTGGATGCTTTTGCATTACCTAGAATGCAACGGTCATATTTCAGATGACGACCCTTAACGTATAAAAATGTCATTTTAGTTGCGTTATCTTTTTCACAATAATGTCTTTTTTTAAATGGAATTTCTTCTTTTTATTCAGATTAATTAACCTAAGTATTCATTACTAAAGCAGCATTTACAGTGCCCCAAGGGCTCCTGATTAAGCCCGGTATTGGGGTAGATGTACGCAGCCTTTTCCCTTCAGGGTATCCTGAAGCGAGTCTGTTTCTGAGAACCCCCAACCTGAGGGATGCAACACGAGGACTTTCCAGAATGTCACCCATCTTGGTACTACTATCGTCCAAGCACGCTTAACTTCCAAATTCTGATAGAATCTAGTGCTTGCGTGTTGGTACCCTCTTAGATAACCAAATACTCTTGCCCAAATACTTTGTACTTACTTTTTAAAAAGTTGATACATGAATTAAATTTTAAAAAATATAATTTTCTGTAAGAATTCAATTTATATGGCAACCAAACGGGATTGTTTTGTCTCCAACGCGGACAATTAATGGAATTGTGGCTTCACGCTTACAATTTGCAAGCAAATTGGATGTCAGTCATTTCACAGGCTTCCTCTGATTTTCTTTTTTTTTTTTTTTATGGGAAATTTGCTAAAATAATAAAGACAACTAACAACCAGATGCAAATTATTCCTTATTTGGCGGTGCAATTAAAGTTGTTTCTTTTAGTTCTCTCTCGTTTTTGTACTTGTTCGTCCATGACCGGTATTGATAATTTTACATGTGAGTATAGTTAAATGTTTATATATCGGAGTTGTGAAAGAAATAGATTAACATATAAATTTAGTGAGTTACTTCATTTTATGTCAATTGGTTTTAGATGGATTCCCAGTTGAGCTTATATGCTAATAAACCTAAAGGCAGATGAAATTTCACAACTAGTTTGTGCTTATTCAAGATTGTTACGTTTAGGACTCTTGTCGTTTTAAAATTTAGGTGCTTGTTTGTTTATGATAAGTTTGCTTTTGTTTAGGATTAGTTCATTCAGGAATCTTGTACCATTTAAGGATTCTGGTATTATTCGTGTCAAAAAACCAACTTTCTCAAAAGCGTAAGCTGATATTTTAAGGGATCATCTCACCCAAGTTTAAGCTGACAGGTGAAGGATCAGAAATAATTTTATACTCTTACATGCTCCCTCACGTGAATGTCAATTGGGTTTAAAGTATGGATAGTGCACAGGCCCACCTCATACCTTGTGCTTAAATTATTTTAATATTGAAAGTAGGGGTTGTTGAGATTTGAACTCGTGACCTCTTGGTCAACAAGGCTCTGATATCATGTTAAGGAATCATCTTTCCCAAAAGCTTAAACTGATGGGTGAAGGCCCATGATTGGTTTTTTATTCTAATAAGTCCCTTCATGCAAATGTGTTGTTTGGACTTGAAGCATGGATACTGCACAGGATCCACCTCGTATCTTGTGCTTAAATTATGTTAATATTAAAGTGGGGACTATTGAGATTCGAGGTGACCTCTTAGTCACAAGGCTCTAATACTATGCCAAAGAAATCAACTTTCCCAAAAGCTTAAACTGATGGGTGAAGGTGCAGGATTGATTTTATATTCTATCATGATATGTGAAGGTCCATGAATGACTTCATAATCTAACGTGCCCTCTTATCCAAATGTTTGTTGAGTGTGGATATTGCATAAGACCACCTCATGTCTTATGCTTAAATTATCTAGAGGTGGTTGACATGTTTGTTGGTTTTCGCCTGCTTTTTTCTCTCGCTTGTTATTTTATAATCCCATTTTTTGTTCCTTTTTCCCCGTTTCTTTACTGGTAAAATAAGAATTCGTCTATACGAGTTGCCTATTTTATATTGTAACTTTGTCACTAATTATCGGAAAAAAAGTGAGTAATTTACCAAAATGGTATAATGTTTAGAAAAATTTACCAAAATGAAACATTAGCGAAATTTTTTTTTTACCAAAATGGCACATATTGCTGTTTATTTATCAATGTACACCGTTTGAAATGGCTTACATTCAATTGACGCCGTAACAGCGCACAAGGAATAGTAGATTTTCTTTTCTTTTCTTTTTTTTTTACAGAAGCACAGCTAATTTATTGAGGTGTGAGGGATAAAGAGAGTGAGGGGTGGGTTACTTCATTTTTTTTAATTTTGAAATTTATTGTATTTAAAAAATTATATAAATTTTAAATTATTTATGTAAAATAATTTTAATATATAAATTTATTTTTTTAACTATATATCAATTAAGTATTCGTTAAATTTTTGTTGAAAATATCAAAATAATTTATATATATTATCGTTATTATTTACTATATTTAATATACTGAATAATAATGATAATATATATATGTCATTTCATTATTTATGTACCCATTAAATTTTTGTCGAGCCAAGCTAAACGTTGGGGAGTTTGACCTTGAGCATCATGAGCTCGGACTCGGCTCCTATAAATTTTTACTAAGAAAGTACATTAACTTCATCATAATATTGTATGTGTCATTTTTTTAATTGCCATGTCATCTGCCACATATTCTTTTTAGTTGTCATGTTATTTTTTCGAATAATTATTCTTGTTACTTATAAATAGTTGATACTTTTCTTGGTCCTTTTCTAAATAATATTTTTCTTCTTGGTTATTTTTGCAAAGTATGTTGCTCTTACTGTGTATAATATTATTTTTAAAAACTTTCACCATTTATATTTTCATCCAAAAAGTAATGCATAATTTTCATATATATAATATAGGTTCAATAAAAATTTAATGAGTATCTAAATGATTAAATAATCTATATATATTATCTTTATATTAAATTAATAGTAAATAATAACGATAATATATACAAATTATTTGAATATTTTTAACAAAAATTTAACGAATACCTAATTGATAAATATTTAAAAAATAAATTTATATATTAAAACTATTTTACATAAATAATTTAAAATTTAAATAATTTTTTAAATACAATAAATTATAAAGTTAAAAAAAATAAAGTAATCCCAACCCCACCTCTCTCTATCCCCTACACCTTAACAAATTAGCTGTACTTGTGTTAAAAAAAAGGTTAATGTACGACAGTGTCAATTGAATATAAGTTGTTTCAAATGGTGTACATTGATAAGTGAACAATAATATGTGCCATTTTAATAAATTTTTTTCTTAATATGTCATTTTAATAAATCTTTTTAAAAATTATGCTATTTCGATAAATTACTCCAAAAAAAAGTTGTGAAGGAGAAAAAGAACAGTAGATGACCCGTGATCAAATTTTGGCTGTGATTGCTTGTAGTACACACAATAGTCAATTGACATTTTTAATTTTTGTTTGTTTTTATTTTTGTAAGTTTCACGTGGAATCATAAGACTAGTTTAAGACAAACCCTGTACGAATGTTTGGATCTCCCTCCCATGATTCTTCTTGTTTGTTTACTCCATTTTTATAAATCTCCCTACTAAAACCGGTACCTACACGAGGAGAAGATCTTAGATGGAGATCGGTGAAGGGCAAGCATAGGGGTTGTCAATGCAGCGGTTTAGAATAGAGAAGCAAATTTTATGTGACACTAGTGCCCCTAGGCTCTTACGTTTTCCTGGGTGATTCACTTGATTATGGTAGTGTGTTGTTTTATTGCTTGTTGTCTTTTGCTTTCTAGTGTTTCGTTATGCTTGCTCTATGCTGCTGCTTTTATGTTTTTGTACTCTTTCGCTTTGATGTAGAGGTGGCCAACGGCCGGGCCGGGCCGGGCCTAGCCGGGCCTGGCCCGGGGTGTTCCAGGGAATACAAAGTCGTTTTGTACTAAAATTATTGTAATTCATTGATAAATAATATGAGATACAAATATATTTTTTTCAAGCACTAATAATGCTAAATATACATGTTCAAAAAAATATGCTAAATATATGTAATAAAATAAAATATACAATAAGTAATGATAAATATCTTATCAAAAAAATAATGGTAAATAAATAACGTAACAAATACAAGTACAAATACAACGCAGTTGGGGCCTAATATTTAAAAGTATAAATTTGTTTATCAAAAAATACAAAGTTTGACATATGGGGGGTGCGGTCGTCTTTTGACGTAAATATTTAAAAGTAAAAAAAAAAATATTTTGTGAGGATTGAAAATTTTGTGAGGAAATGGGTTAGGGAGGATTAAGTATTTACAGAAAAAAAATATAATTTTTTTTTTAATATTATAGCCGTTCAACAACGGCTATAATAATATAATTTTTTTTTTTTAAATATTAGAGGCTCTAGTAGAGCCGCTCTACCCAAGAGCTGCACTGCAGGCCCAGGGTGGTCCCGGGCCCTGAGGCCACCAAAAATAGGCCCTAGGCCTGGCCCGGGGGACCACGGGCCAGGGCCCAGCCCGGCCCGCTACAGTGCGGGCCAGGCTGGTGCAGTTTCCGGGCCGGCCCTACCCGTTGGCCGCCTCTACTTTGATGCATAGATGCTTTAGGGTAACACTGTAGCCACTTAGGACACAACCTTTCTTTAGGATAACACTTTAAAAGAGTAAGATTGCATATATTTCACCCTTCGAACCCTACTTAGGCAGAAACCTTTATAGCACTAAAGTTGTTGTTGTCGTTGTTGTAACCATATAGCCACTTAATACAACAACAACAACAACAGACTCAGTGCCTCAAAGGCTCCCGCCTAAGCGGGGTTTGGGGGGTGAATGAATGCAGCCTTATCCCTTCAGACTGTAACCTTGTTGAGAGACTATTTACGAGGACCTCCAACCTTATAGAGTTGGTAACACGAAGACTTCTTAGGAGGTCACCCATCCTGATACTACTCTCGCCTAAACACACTTAACTTCAATTTTTATCTTAATACTATTCTCGCTCAAATACACTTCACTTTAAAATTCTAACGAGATGTAATGCCTTAATACCTCATAAATAAAAAATAAAAAAAAACCAAGCAAAAAACCTCTATGAAAAAGACCTAACGGTAAATAAGCCGGGCTAGTAAAGGTGTTTAGGCTGAGCTGTAAAGAGACAACCAGAGACTCCCCATTAAAAAAAATCAAAATAATATTTGTCATCATCGTCAACGTCCACATCTCTCTCTCTCTCTCTCTCTCTCTTCCTCTAGTACTCAGCGCGCACATACAGATGTAGTAGCAGCAGCAGAGGCAGCACCTTTGCTCTCAACGTTCATTTCCACCTTCTCTCTCTCTCTTGATTAAGTAATCGATAATTCAAATGTAGTTGAATCTATCAGCTGAAACTCCGTTGATTTTCATCTGTAACTGTAATGTCGATCGATTCGAGCGAGCAGGTGAGGATCGGATAAGTTTCTGCTTCGATTTTTGATGTTTTAAGTATCAGTTCATTATTCTGTGTTTGATTATGTGAATGATTATCGTGCAAAAAAATAAAAAATAAAATTATGTAAGTGATTATCTATGAACTGTCGCCATTGATTTTCATCTGTAACTGCAATGTTGATCGATTCCTGTGAGCAGGTGAGGATCAGATTAGTTTCTGCTTCGATTTATGATGTTTCAAGTATAATTTCGTTATTCTGTGTTTGATCATGTGAAATGATTATCTATGAACTGTCTCCATTGATTTTCATCTGTTACTGCAATGTTGATCGATTCCGGTGAGCAGGTGAGGTTCGGATTTGTCGCTGCTTTGATTTTTGCTATTTTAAGTATCAATTCATGATTCTGTGTTTGATTATGTGAAATAATCATCTGCATTGCTTCGACATTTTGTATATGCATGGTGAATTTGAATTTCTTTCTGTCGGAAACTGTACATTTCGGTTAGAGTTGCTATTCATCTGCATCATTATTATGAACTAACTAGAGCTGTAATTGACTATGAGGAAAGAATAATCTGTGTGGAAATCATTGAATTATTTGCTTGGTTTAGTGATTTAGTCTGTTGTTAGTAGAATCAAGATCTCTCTGTGTGTGGAATGTTCGCATGCAAGAGTGTAGAACGAGTCCTTGATCTCCAAATGTTCAACCCCATGGAAATTTAGTTTACCAATGATGAACTGTATAATCGAGAGTATAGGCTCATTTTGGTGGTGAGATTGACGTAACAGGTTAGCGGACCCTTTCGATTTGGCAATGAGTTTCTGCTTTCTTTGAAAATTGATAGAGAATTAGCAAGGAGATAAAGGCAATTTTAATTCAATTGCTCTGATATCACATAAAATTGTAATTGTATATAATTGAGTGAATAGACTCCAGCTATACGTAGAGTACAAAGGCGACATAAATACTAAAATAATTCTAACTAGATAATGCAAGACGTAGATCTAGTGATAGAAGTAGAGTACGAGACTGAAGCAACAACTATAATAGATGTGGATCTAGATACTCTATTAGATAATGTAGTGAATGAGGATTGTCAAATTCTTTGGGGATGAACGATTTTCCTAGTTGAATGAGGGAAATTAGACACGGTTAATCTCTAATGCTGTTAAAAGGAGGCCTAATTACAGAAGTCTACGTGGTTCATTTGGATGGAGGGTAGATATTTTTCCCTCAAAATTCTTTTTTGAAAAATATTTTTGTAAATTCTTCTTGTTTTAGCTAAGGAAAATGATTCATTATATAAATTTGTATGAGATTCATGTTGGGAGCTCTTGAAGTTGAAGTGAAATGTAAGACCTAAGATTGTAGGTGCGAATATTTTCATAACTGTGAAAGAAAATGTTTTTCCCTCTCCTTAAAGGATAGATCCCTGTATGGGGAAAAATATTTGCAATTTAGGTAATTGTTGGTTACTACTCACTAGTCATTTATTACAAGGAAATGATAGGGATGAGATGGAAGAAAACTTCCTGCAAAACATGAGTAGTCTGGGCCTACAAAAATCGAGCTGGGTGCTCAAAGTGTTCTCTGTTCAGCATGTGAACTCAAATTGTCCTGTGGATTCAATCAGAAGAAAATGATTAATGGATTTGCAGATTTTTTGGCATGTCAAGATGCTAAAGTTTTTGTTCATCTTGTCAAGGATCCAACTATCCAAAAAGCTTAAGTTGATTGGTGAAGTTCCCAAGAATGGTTTTGTACACTAATATGCCCCTAGAGCAAATGCCCATAATGCTTGAAGCGTGGATAGTGCATAGGCCACCCGTACATTGTGCTTGAAGTATATTAATGTTTAGATTCGAGGCAATTGGGATTCGAACCCGTGACCACTCGATCAACAAGGCTCTGATACCATGTTAAGGAGCCAACTGTACCAAAAGCTTAAGTTGATAGGTGAAGATTCAGGAATGATTTTATGCTCTAACACATCTTGTTGAAATCATTTGTGCAGGGCCAGGATTTGTGCCGCATTTTAGTGTTGACTGATGAAGACACGGCCAATCCACAGTGCGAGTCACAATTAGCCTTCTCTGCACACCTAGAAGCTCAAGATTCTGCAATGTGCTCGGATGGGCCGGTGGATTGCCATGGCTCTACTGACCCAGGGAAGGAAAGGGCAGACGCATTTCCCTCGTGCACAGTAACTGTAGATATTGAGAAGGGTAATTCGGATGCTTGTAAAATTGATGAAGGAACTGGTGGGAGTATTAAAACTGAGATTGCACTGACAGTAAGTAGTCAAAGTTCTTAGTTATAACAGAGATGGTGTGGTTTTCTACTTTATTGATTGCCCATATAAATAGGCTTACGTGACAGATGTAGAAAGGAAAAGAGAGAATGTTTTCCTTATCGAAAAAAGAAACATTATTAAGAGAGAAAGAACATAGAAAAAGTTAAGGTTAAGATGTCATCAAACATCAAAAAACCAAAAATTAATGACACAAAGCTCTCTAATTGCTTTACAAATTAGCCAAAGCTGTTTTAGTGAAAACCCAAAGCTCTTTGTCCAAGGAGCTTCTAGAAAGATCACTTTATCTGATGAGAAATTTGTTGATGTGTATTGGTCTTTGAAAATCCTAGCATTCTTTCTAGTCATATAGATCAAAGAATTGTAATCTTGACTGCAGAGAATAACATTAAGACGTCTTTCTTCCTTCCAATACCATGAAACTTGATTAGAAAGACACTCAATTGATCTTGGGCAAACTCATATCTGGCTAAATAGTGAAAATAGCTTGCACCATAAATCCCATGCCACTGCATAATGCAAAAATAAATGATCATGTGTTTCCCACTATGAAAGCACATTACTCAAATTCTTAGAGACAAAACCTTAAAAGTCTCTGTTTCTACAGGAAATTTGGGTAATGATATCGTTTCTGGAAATTTGCTTGCAACAAAGCACAGAATTGTTATGTCCATCTTACTCTAGGTTTGTATCCATGCACTCAATTTCATTGCGCACCTTACTGTTGTGCTTCTACTTCTGCAGAAAGCATTACGGAGGCAGAACAGCTTACAAACAGGAGGAGAGTCTGTTCCACCACTAATGAACCACATTCTGATGCTACTCAAGTTTGATCCCAAAGGTATCAAAGTTGTCTTTTATCTCGGTGGTTCTGTATTTTTCTTCGTAATAGTCAGGAGGTATAATGCTGTCCTAAGCAAGGTCACCTACATTGGAGGGGGAGGGAGGGTGGTTATGAGCTTTGAATCCAATACCTCATGCTTGGGGGTTAATTGCCTAACCACTACAACAACAACAACCGACCCAGTGCCTCAAGGGCTCCCGCATATGCAGGGTCTGGGGGTGGGGGGAGGAATGTACGCAGCCTTACTCCTTCAAGGTGCTATCCTTAAAGGGAGATTGTGTCCCATCCTGAGAAGCAAACAGGCATACAAGCATGAATCATCAAGCATATAGCATGATGCAGCAATAGGTCATAATGAAAGCATGGAGCATGAAGCAGCAATAGGTCATACCACAACTCCCAAACATATCAAGTAAAATCACATAGGCACACATATACGCCTAGGGGCACTGGTGCTAACTAAAAATATGCTCCTCGGTTCTAACTCACCACATCGGCTACCCCTATACTCGGTTCTATACGCAATGAAGTATAATCTAGTCTGAAGGTGTGTCTTATAATCAGAGGGTCAAAAAAAATCTTGATGGAATGATATGAGAAGGTTTATTTTTCAAGATGCAAATTACTTCTGAATTACATGATAGAATTTTCCAAAGATTGAGAATCTTGATGCCACGTGAAACATGTGCCTAGTCAGAAGGTTTCCTAGGTATCTTCGTGCCTAAAAGGACGGCCAAACAATCCAATGTCCAACCAATTAATTATCTTTATACTTAATTTTAAAACAGTCTTGTGCTTAAAATGTAGAAATAATTGAATTTATTCAGGATAGTTTGATGATTTGTCCTTAGTTCTAGTTATATTAGTATTCGTAAAAACAACTTCAATGCTGATAGAAAAGAAAATCCTAAACCGACAATAGCAAACTAATCTAAAACTAATCAATAGAAGTTAAACAAACAAAATTCTTAATACAATTCTAACTTAATAATAAATTCAATAATATAAAAGTGTAATAATTAAATTATCATCAAACATCTTAAATTTAGATCTGGATCATTTTTCCTCTATTGGTATCAACTAGGTTCATTATGATTTCTCACTTGTATCTCATATTCTCTATTTGTAGTAAAATACTCAGCAAAATTTGTGTTCATATTGTGCTGTTTTAGCAGAGAAACAAGCAATGGAGAGGGTTCATGATGCTCCCAATAACAGATGGAGAAAGTACAAACGTGCTGCTTTTTTCGACTCAAGACAGATCGTTCTCCTGTTCTCAATTCTGTGAGTTCTAGTCTCGTTCTATATTATTTTTTAAGTACACGTGGGGAGGTTACAATTTCCTTAAATAGAGGCAGTTAACTTAGGAAAATGAGATTGATGAGCTTAAATCTTAGGACCTAGCTGAAATGGAGGGCCGGGGATTTTAACCATCACGCAAATCCATGAAGCTGAACCTTGTTCTATATTATAGATGCTTATCTTTCATCTTCTTACAATTAGTTTAGTTTGACTTGGTATTGGAAAGGTTAGAGCGGATCAGTTTGGTTGACTTGATATCTAGAACTAAGTCCTGCTATGCACTCTAAATATATCACTTAGACTTATTTCATGAAATGAAAGTGTTCTTTTAGAAAATAAAACATTTTTACTAGGATATAAATGGAAGTAGAAACTATTTTTTGTATTTAAGCAGAAATAGACAAGTAGCGCTTCTCTTTTAAAACAGACAGAAAAGCAAATGCTAAAAAATATTCAGATAAAAATGTCCCTGCTTAAAGTACTTTTTACAAAAGTGCTTATAAAAAAGCAGTTTTTTATAACTTGGCCGAAAGAGAGGGTTAAATTACTGAAATAATGGACATTTTCTGCAGCAAGCGATCACTTTGAGCAAATGTTTTAAAATAAAGGAAAGTTGATGGACATGGTAGGATAAACAAGTTTGTTGACATTTTAAAATGACTAAGCAAACGTGTTACAATGGTGTTATATTTACTGAAAAATATATGAATTGAACCATAGTTGCACGAAGCGGGAACAGGAGCGGAAACCGGAGCGGGAGCGGGGGAGTGGGCAATCATAGAAGTTTCTGAGGTTGGGAGCGCGGAGGAGCAGTTATATATTAGATATACAAAAAAAAATTAATAAAATATCATTAATTGAGCAATTAAAGCATAAATATTAAAACAAAGTCAATATTAAGTAATAATCAAGAAAAATTAAGCACCTCAATGAATAAGATACAAACAATTGACTTCAAAATATCCACACAATTCAATCATTTAATAAATTTTTTTTTTAATCATTCAATAAATTGAATGATATAATTAGCTAACACATCATTTAATAAGCATCTCCTTATCAAAGTGATTCCATGATTTTTTGAATCATGTTTCCATCAAGTTTGATATGTGTGGGAAGCGTAAATCTGACTTCGAATGCTGAATTGCATTTCGGGAGCGAGAAACGTTAGCATTTTCAGAGTTTCCTGCAACTATGAATTGAACATAATCAAAATAGGGAAACACTTAATTTAGAATGCCAAGAGTGAAAAGGATAATATCTAATAAGGCACATTAATTATACTTTAATTATCTGCTTTTTGTGATAATATGAAATACGTGTTATACAATACAATTAGTATAAAGGTGATGTTATTCTCATAACAAAAATATTAATTTCAGAACAACTTTATAAAAATTTGTGGTTATTATTCTTTTTAAGTCACATTATTTCTCCAACAATAATATTCTTTTACCCTTACATTAACACCATCTTAATATAACCCTTTTTATTTTGGGAAGAAGAGAGCACTATTACATTTATATATCCCAATCCCATGCAGGAACTCTGCTACATGTACTCATAGCAGTACAGTCAGTCTCATTTACTACTTTTGCCCATTACATGTCTGACACTGCGCACTGCCATTATTTGAGTGCCAACTCAAAATTGGAATCTAGAATATTTAACATTATCTTCATCTGGTGAGAAAGTAACGCTGTAATTAATACTCCGAAGCAAGGCTGGTCATGATATTTTCGGGGCCTCAAGCAAAAATTTTAAATGGAACCCCTCATATATAACAAATTATAAAAGTCATATTCATAAAATTTACTAATATTACTAATTGATACTTTAAAAACCACAACCTCGAAAATTTTGGGGCCCCAAGCGATTGTTTGGATCACTTAGGGTTATATCCAGCCTTGATTGGGAAGCAAGCACCTTGGGGCTTGTTTGGTAACTTTTTCTGTTTGTGATTTTTTAGTTTTTAAAAATGAGCAACTAGGTTTTTAAAGCAGTTCCTGTTTTATGTTCACTGTCTTTAGTTTTCAGTCACACTAGGAAAAACTAAACATAGAAAAACAAAAACCAAAAAAATTATTTTCAAATATAGTCTTTAGTTTCTAAAAGCCTAAAAACCGTGTGAACATAAAACAATACCAAATCTTAACTATTTTTTTTGTGCTGGCAAGGTTCAAGAAGGGGTTTTCAAACCCGGGTTGGAATTAGGGTTCATCAGTCCAAATCCATATTATGTGTAAGTTCACTTTTAGTTAGCTTTAAAACAAAAGATTTAAGTCTAAAATAATCTAATTATACTCTAACAGAAAAACAACAGGAGTAGCACAATGATGTTAATCGGTCCGTTCCTGGGGTTTTCGAGTTTGGATTAGACCAGATTGAAACTTGAATAAGTACAATTTAAGGTCTGATTTTTCGGTCTGAACTAATATTTGAACAACCATAGCTAGAACTGAATCCAAACAGGTTGATTTGACGGGACTGGTTGTTATTTGGATGGTCTAGTCCTTGATTCTGAATCTGGACCCCAACCTTTTGACTTCAATCCAAATTTGGAGCTGAATACATTTGGAAATGTTCAAATAGCTGGTATGGGGGATCAAATAGGGGTGCTAATGAGAAGAGCAGAGCTAAGCCGAGCTTGATCTCTTCAGGCTTAATGTGAGCTTTAAGCTAAGGTCAAATGGTTTAATTGCGTTTAAGATTGATCAAAGCTTGTTTGTGCTTGAACTCAAATTATTGAAGCTTGAACTAACTTGATTGGGCATATTTAGGTTCGTTTAAACTGTTGAGCTCAAGTTTTATGAGGCCTAGCTTGGCCCAGCTCAGCTCAGCTTAAGCGTTTTGGGACAGAATCTCACTTAAACATTCATATGGCCCCCCTATATGTCAAATTCTTGAGTGTGGGCTAAGGCTGGGCGAAATTTTACCAGACCTTTTCAATTTGGTCTCATTCTGTCTAGTTGAGGTTCTGACTCATAAACTTCCTTTGGTGAAAGTATTTTGCATTTGTATTTATGTGGGAACCCTTTTGAGTTTCGGTTTTCTATAATCTTCTCTTTTTTTCTTGTATAGCAAAAGATATAGAATTAAGATAGCAAAAGCGTATAAAATGTTAAGGATAAGATGTCTTTAATTAAGAAAAGAAATACAAAATATAGAACTAATAAAGCAAAACACTCTCATTTCTCCGCAGATCAGTCAAAAGTGTGCCCGAGAATCCCTAAAGCTTTTCCCCCAGAATGGGTTTGAAAAACCACCTTCTCCCATTAAAAGTTAACTAGAGTATATTCGTCCTTGAATATTCTTTCCAACCATATATATACCACAGAATATCCACCCTAGCTATAGTAATCAACATTTTAATATCCGTATTCTTCTCCAATCTTCTCAATTTAATTAAGAAATATGCGGATACACCCACACTTGTTCGAAAAGAGATTCCAACTCTTATTATGTTCCCGATGATTTGACCAAATACTATATTCTTTGCAGGTCGAGCATGGGAACTATCGTACTCATATATTTGACGCTGCGCGTTAGACAGGTTAGCGACAGCCAATGATAGTTGCAGGTAAATCACCATATTGTTTTTCCCCTCAGCTCAGTAGTGATCTTTATGGTACTTAGAGTCTCTGTACTTAAATCACTTAGTTTTTGTATCAGAACATCAAGCATGTAAGGCCTTGTCCATTTTGGCATTTTTTCATCTCAATCCATTGCCTTCTTTAACAACGTACATATTTGCTGCAAACAAGTGGGAAAAAAAAAAAGAACTTTTTGTCAGGGGCATGTTTGGTGGTCTTCGGAAACAGCCTCTCGTTAGGGTATACCCTAAAGGGGTAACGCTGTGTACATCCTATCCCTCCCGGACCCTGCTTAGGCGGGAGCCTTTCAGGCACTAGGCTTGTTGTTGTTGTTGGGGGCATGTTTGGCGTCGTTTCTATTAGAGTATAAAACCAATTATTAGCCTTTACTTATCAGCTTAAACTTTTGAGACAGTTAGTCTCTATCATGGTATGATAGTCTTGTTGACGAAGAAGTCACAGGGCCAACAACCCTCTTTCAATGTTCATATAATTTAAGCACAAGGTATGAGGATGGTTGGGTTCTGCGTACATCCCTCCCCGGCCCCGCTCCGCCCCTCCCCTCGATCTTGCATATGCAGGAGTTCTTGAGGCACTGGGTTTGTTGTTGTTGAAGGTATGAGGGCTTATGAACTAACCATATTTTAAGCCCAATAGCAATTTGCACAAAAGGGGCATGTTAGAGTATGAAACTAGCCATGGGCTTTCACTCATCAGTTTAAGCTTTTTGACCAATTGGTTCCTTGCCAATATCCAATTTGTAGCTTTTGGTTTTTTCAAAGATTACAGGCCAGATCAGGTATTGACTTATCTGATTTTAGTTTATTGTTTCCAGTTCTTTTCCCAATTTGAGTGAAAATTGGAACACAAACCAAAACTGATAAACAAAAAATATACCAAACAAGCTCCACAAAAGAAACTGTCTTCAACCGAAATATAAAACTGATTTTATATGACATTTTTGTACTGTGAGAGACTCAGAGGAACACAGGGAAATATTGTTTCTGCTTCCTTTTTAAAACGAAATCAGCAGGTAAAAAAAATAAAAATAAATATTGAGACGAAAATACCCTCACTCATAATTGAAAAACGGTTTTAGAGACAAACTATAATTTTATAGCGTGCATATGTCGAGAAACTAACTTTCTTAAAAGTGTAAGTTGATGAGTCAAGGCCCAACTTATATTTTATACTCAAACATGGCCCTTCACGTAAATGCCCATTGGCTTTGAAGTTTGAATACTCTACATATCTATCTCATACTTTGTGTTTATGTTAACATTAAAAGTGGGGACTGTTGAGATTCAAATACATGATCTCTTGGTCAACAAGGCTACGCAATGGGTGAAAGTGCAGGTAATAATATATATCAAACACCGCAAACAACTCCGAAGTTCCAAGCATGATACTTGATTTTGATATCAATCCAAGTGATACCTCCTGTTTCAGCAGACTTAAAGCAATTGGCATTGTTTTTCATCCTTCATTTATCTGCTTAAACTTCTGAGATAATTGGTTACTTGACAATATATTATATCTTTGTCATGTTCCATAATGTTAAAATTAAATTATTTATCAAGTGAAAAACATATTGCTTACTTCGTGGAGGAAAATCTTTTCACCCTTGACGATGATGCAGCTATCTTTCTAAATAAAGGTTACATTTCAAGTGTTATTACTGTACTATAAAAGCGAAAATCAAGAACCAATAAAAATATTGGCACGAACGGTTCACATAGTTAGTCACAAAGATGCACGGAGGAACAAAACGAACTCCATATTATCTCTTTTATACTCAATCGGGAAACAAGATTGGACATTATTCTGATTCGTCCCCATTTTCGTGAAGCTGTTCCTCAAGCAAGAATGCTGATAAGTCATCAAAAAGCTTGTGTGAATATTGGAATATGAACAGTACTCATTTGAAAGTGCCCCAAGGCAATAGAATATCTTTTCAAAAAGAGGATACGAGAACTCGTGGCGAAGAAATAAGGAGATCTTTCTATCTCAAAATATCAGTTGATAAAATCATAAGAAAATTCTTATGGTTCGAACCAAGTTTGGACTAGACAACAGTCCGATTGAATCAAAGACCAAAAAGGCCTAGACTTTGGTCAAGCAACCAACCTAATAATCATAGTTTTGATGATGCCTTTTAACAATTTTAACACTATAGAAGCCCGGATTTTGGTCTAGAATAATATAAACACTCCAAGATAACAACACTCCATCCATTTACTGTAGCAAGTTGGGTCGAAAAATGGTAAAGATTCAAATTCAAAATTAAAGATCGGATTGGACAATAATTTAACTGTTTGCCCCAATTTGAGATTTCATTTTGGTATGATATTTGAATACTTGTATCCAGTGACTCACATTAGGGTTTATTTACCAGGCATTAAGTTACTGGATCCTATTAGAACTCCGAAGTTAAGTATGCTTGGGCGAGAATAGTACCAGGATGGGTGACCTCCTGGGAAGTTCTCGTGTTGCCAACCCTATAAGATTAGGGGTCCTCGAAAACAGTCTCTCAGCAAGGTTACATCTTGAAAGGGTAAGGCTGCGTACATCCACCCCTCCCACACCCCACTTATGTGGGAGCCTTTGAGGCACTGAGTTTGTTGTTGTATCCAGTGACTCACGTTGGGCGGCTTCGATGGTGAAAAAAGATGAGGTTTATCATCGACGCCTTACTGACAACGAACTTTATTGGAAAGAAATTTGATGCTCAGCATCAAAACTATGTAGGACATGAAGTCAAAACTTTTGCATAAACTATCTGCTATATAAAAAATATATAAATATAAACAAAAATCCTGACAAAATTAGGGGATAGAGAATGAGAAACTGATACGAATCAAATCGGATCACGCTTACGAACTCAAATTAACCGTTGAAACTTATATTAGATTACTAGTAAGAAAGGGGGAGGAAGACATAGAAGAAGAGGGAAAAATCTAGAGACATTGTTGGAGAGAGAGTTACATCACATATTATCGTTCATCTTAGTATAGAAATATCCTAACCACTACCCTTATTTATACTAGGAACTTGGGATGAGGCAGCCTCTAGGGCTGATGTGGCGGTTAGGTTGGCTCGAAACTAACTTGGGCATGATCCTCAATAATATTCCTATAAGAAACCAGCTTCTAGAAGGTTGAGAAAAAGAGCAACATTCAAACAAGAATATTTTTTTAAGGCCAACAACAACAACAAATACAGTGCCTCAAGCGCTCCAACTAATGCGAGGCCTGGGGTTAAGATATATGCAACCTTACCCCTTAAAGGTGTAAAGGGAGGCTATATCCGAGGACCTACAGCTTGAAAAGCATAAAGACAATGGCATGAAGAGAGCTAAAAGCACTACGCATCAAAAACGACAAGAGGAGAAAGATTTGGCAAAATAAGATACCACCCACCAGTCATGATTACAACTGAAGCAACTACACATCTTACCCAAAAAAATAAAAATGGGCTACCTCTTTGTGAAGTCTTTGTGTTGCACTCTTTCTTACTGCAACTTTTATTCACCGAAACAAAAATAAAAATACATAAGATAAAAATAGGAAATTTATAACTTAGATATCTAAGGTTTTATCTATTCTTCCTTAGGACCGGCCAAAATAAAAATAGCATTTACTTTTTAGGTATTATGTCATTTCAATATATATAGAGCAGTACTTTGAAATTCAAATATTCTATCACGTAGGTATCCTACAAAGAATTCGATGAAGTATTGTTAGAATTCGGCCATTATATTTTTTTTAATCAATAATATTGATGTAACATATAGTTATGATAATATTATAGAATTATAATACAATTTTATTTCTCAGTATGTCTCATTATAAATATTGAAATATTAAAATATCCAAATGATAAATATTTAAACTTTAAAATATATAAATAACAAATTCTATAAATCATAACAAATAAAATGAAAAACAACGAACAAAAACAAACCAATTACCAAAGACATACATTACATAGAAGGACAAGCAATTTACTCCCCTGGTCACTAATATTGTAAATTTATTTAAATTGGTTTCTTATTTATTTAAATTTATGTATTATCTTTTTTATTTAGAAATATCTCATAGGATTTAGTCTAAATAAAAAAGAAGATTTTAAATAAAAAGATAAAAAAGTAATATAAATAAACTTATAAATATAATATTTTGTAAGCAATATATAAAGGAATGCTACAATCTTTAAGGATCAATATATACCAATTAATTTTTTATGAGAAAAAGGTGATCTTTTTAACAGCACTTTGTATAAAGAGCTTTGGAGGCTTTACTAACTTGACTTTAGTTGATTTCCTAAAGGATTGGAGGGCATTCTATTTTTAGTTTATTGTTATATTATATATTTTTGAATATATTTTGTCCTTAATCTTTTATATTCTTTCTTTTTTAATACTATTTCTTTTTCAATAAAAATATTTTTAACAAAAAATAATAAATTAATTTAAAAAGTATAGAAATGAAGAGAACAATAATAATAAAGCTAATAAAAACGGAGCTTGTTGTGCAACGTAAGCACAGTGGTCAAGAACAGTCAAATCCATTTCCCAGTACATCGCACGCCCGGTGGTGCCCACATTTTCACTTCAACGGCCCAGATTTAAAGTCAGGAAATCGTTACAGATTCCCCCGAAACGCGTGGGTCCCACCGCTAGGAATCTGGATTGAGCCGCCAGAAACCCTAATTTCGAGCAGAATCAACGGCTCTGATTAGCTGTTCTGGAATCTCTCACTCTCCTCTTTCTCTCTCTTTCTAGAGATAGAAAGTAGAAGAAGAGCACAGCAGACGCCATAGCTAGAGAGAGAGAGAGGAGAGAGAAAGGCGCCATGTGTGGAATTCTAGCGGTTTTCGGCTGCGTTGACAATTCGCAGCGGAAGAGGTCAAGAATCATCGAGCTTTCTCGGAGGTAAAGTTTTGATTTTGTTTTTTTTTTGTGGAGTTTGATTTGAATGTGAAGAGTGTGGCAATTGATCTGCATTGGATGGAATTATGATGTGGTTGTGTGTGATTGTGTTGGAAATCGAGTTGTTTGTCATTTGATTGACTCGTTTGATTTATTTTTGCATGCATTTTGGTTGTGTGAATTGATGATTCTGTGACGAACTTGCGATGATTGAGTACTGAGATTGCTAGTTTGAAGTTATGTGATCGTTTTTCTCCTACCGTTTTTTGTTTGTAACGGAAGATAAGGCTCAATTGGAGCAGTCCGAGAGAAGAAACTAATATATAAGCCTATGGTGTACTCCGGTCTCCACTAATAGTAATTGGTTTTAAGATGAAAACTTGCACTTATATGTCACCTCATACATACTCCCTAGACCCGGTAGAATTTTATAGCATTTATTAAAAGAAAGCATTTTTCATAATATTTTTCTTCACAAAATATCTTTAATTAATAATGTTTTTGTTAAAATCTTTTATGCTTCAAAAAATAGTTTCCTTTTATAAATTTATACGAGGTTTATGCATGCTAAGTCGACCAATCTGAAAATCCAGGAACTAGTGGGCTGTTAGAAGAAAAAAGGAGGCTCCTCTTAAAACTTGCTTGGCCACTAAGTGGGATTGGGTTGATATGCCCAGGCACCTGTAGTGTTAAATGGCTCCAATGGTGTAAGCCTACTATTCATTTTGTTAAAGTGAACTTTGATGGGTTGAAAGGAGGTCACGGAGCGGCAGCAGGATTCACTATTAGAAATGATAGAGGAGAGTTCATAGCTGTAGGTTCGAGTTTTATGGGTGATGCTCCTGTGGTTTTGGAAGAAGCAACAACTGTAACGGACAACATTCTCAAAACTTTGGAATTAGGCTTTAGGAAGATCCATATTGAATGGGACAATGAAGTAGTCATCAAGACCAACAACCCAGACTCTGATAGACCCTGGAAGACTCAATACATCATTAACGAAATAATTTCTATGATCAGGAGGTACGTAGACCCCCTCTCTGTAGGCCTTAAGGATTTTCCTGACCTCATTTAAAAAAAAATGACTGTAGATTGTTATTCCATTGGATATTAGTTATTAGTTTCTTTGCTCATTCTTTTTGAAAATTGTTGAGATGTGTTTGGATAAGAACGGAAACGTGGAAGGAAATCCGGCAATGCTCCTTTAGCTGTAGTGTTATCTTGATACAACAATTGGTTTATACATATTGAGCTGTATCTATACTTGAAGACACTATTTCCTTAGGTGGGTCACATAATTTACAAGTTGCTTTATTAGTTATCTTATTAAGGGTATAGTGCTTCCATACCCCACTAGTTGTACGTCTACTAGTAGAGGTACTAGTTTCAGGCTGGGCTTCGGTGGTGGGGGTGGGTTCCTCATCAGTTTGTGAGTCTCCAACCCCACCACCTGACTCATGATAATTTTGTTGTTGTGAAAAGTCATAATCTATGTTATCATCAGTGTATGGGGGTGTTGGGTCTGGTTGTATAAAAGCTCGTTCTTCAGTATCAAGTAAGACAATTCTACTCCTTTTAGGGATTCTGGGTGGCCGAGAAGAGCTAGAACTAGCACGACCGGCTCCAGAGGATGATGAAGAGTTGTGTGCCATATTAGTATAAGTGATTAGTATTTATAAAATGCAAGTAGTAATACAAATTAAATAACTAAAAATGCGAATCAAATAAAATTGTGATACTAAAATTACCGAAACGAGAGAACAATGAAATTGGAACTTCAGCCAAATACTTTACGAACTTCGAACTTTAGAGCATAATTTTTGCAATTAGCAAAGTTAGAGAAGATGGGAGATGATGAATGTATAGAGAGAGAAGAGAGGATTGAAGAATTGGTGAGAAAATGAGTTGGGAAGGTTTAAGTATTTACAGGGAAAAAAAATATAAATTTTTTTTTTTTTTTTTTAATAAAAGAGCCGTTCAACGGCACTTTTTAGAGCTGTTGGGCCCGGGCTCAGCCGAAAATAAAAATAGGCCCGAGGCTCGGCCGGGCTGGTGCGGTTTCCGGGCCGGCCCGGCCCGTTGGCCACCTCTATTAGTGACAAAGGTACCTTTATTTCGAGAGTACCAGACAACAGAGTAGGCAAACATTATGTTAAGTGTGATCTTATGAGTTTGAAAAAACACATAGACGAGTTGACGAGGCTTCTTGCTTGAACTGTAGGGGCTCCTTCACGGTGGGTAATAGTTAGTGTTAGTATTGAATGATTTAGACGGTAAAAGAAGATAATGATCAAGATCCACGTGGCCATCAGATTATCCAAAGCCAAGCATGGCCGTGTACTAACAAATACATGAGCATATTTGTTTTTTTAAAAAGAACACTTGGTTCTGTTTATCTGTCTGATTGTTATTATTGACTAAATAATTAATTAGTGTCTATTTGCAGATAGATAAGGCTGTTTATAATCGAGTGCTTAGAATTTATAATCAAGGTGTAGATTGTAGTCGTTGCAATTGAAATTCTTAAAGTGCTAGGTTTATTGGCATCATTTCCAGTAAGAATAATTTTTCTCAGCATGAGCAGGAGTTACAAAAAAGCACCAATATCATGAGTGCACAACATGCTTTGATACAAAGTGTAACTAAGTTGAAGAGGAGCTATAATAAGAGTCCCATGTGATCCCTTAATTGATTGATGTGGATTCATATTCTTTGTTGTTGTAGGAGCTAGTTGGCATCGAAAAATAAACATTTTGGTTATTGCAGCAAAGTTACATCTAAGGTGAGATTGGGAACTAAAAGCAATTGCCCATGCCATTTTATGACCTTGTCTTCACCTGTACATAATTTGCTTCTACTAAATCTTGTAATCTGCTTGGATGTATTATTTTGCTTGTTCTTTATGTAAGTTATGGTTAAAGTTATCTTATTGGAAGGGAAATTACCACTTACAGCTGGTTTGTAGACAAAATCACCTAATTACATCTTTTCTTTCAAATGATAGATTACGGCACAGGGGTCCTGACTGGAGTGGCATACATTGTCACGGGGATTGTTATCTGGCTCACCAGAGGTTGGCTATTGTAGATCCCACTTCTGGAGATCAGCCACTTTACAATGAGGACAAGACAATTGTTGTCACGGTATCACTGCTTGCTTATTTCACAATCTGAATAAAATGGATAAGCTTTATTCATTGAGTAGCCATGAGGTGCAGTATCCAGCATTTTTTTTCCATATAGATTTTTTTCCTCTTGAAGTTTTTGTTTCTTACACCTCTTCTATCACATTTTCTCTTTGCAAGTGTTCTGAAATCCTACTACTTTTTGCTGTATTTGAGTGGCTCCAGTATTTTACTTGTCCTTGGTGGTACCATTCATATTCCTTGGGTTTTATGGGGGCGTATGTGAGTTCAGATATTCATTTCACTTCTGATCCCTTAAATTCATCAGATGATCTCTATGTTTGTTGATGACAGTCAAATGTACCATAGAATCTTAATGAATAGAGATGTCTCTTTATGCTAATTTGTGTAAATAAATTGTAATTACATGGACCTTACCTCTTTAAGTTATGTACTGGATTTCGCTTTCAGGTTAATGGGGAAATATATAACCACAAACAATTAAGAGAGAAGCTAAAATCCCATCAGTTCCGCACTGGCAGTGATTGTGAAGTGATTGCTCCTCTTGTAAGTATCTAAACAATAAGAATTTCTCCCCTGCTTTATCAGTCGTTACCCTTTTTTTTTACCAAATACCGTTTATTTGTTCCATTATTTTGACACAATTTTGTTTGCCCTCATTTATTGAATTTGGTGTTGCTCTTTGCAGTATGAAGAATATGGAGAAGATTTTGTGGACATGCTGGATGGGATGTTCTCCTTTGTTCTTCTTGACACCCGTGATAAAACTTTCATTGCAGCTCGAGATGGGATTGGTATCACCCCACTTTACATGGGTTGGGGTCTTGATGGTATGTAGTTTTTTAAGGATGACTCATCAAAACATTTTGTTATAGATACTAGGAAAGAGTGCTGGTTGGATATTGGCATGTGCAATCATGACGAACATATGATGCCTGATTTACTTCATTTCCATGGTTAAGATTGCGTTGTTCTGTCTGTTCTTGTAGCTGTATCTACTGAAATGAGCACTGTCATTCATTTGTTCAGATATTATGTTACGTTGCCTCTGGCAGCAAATTACAAAATCTTCCTATCTTCACTTTGCTTATGCATCTTGGCTCCAGTTTTGTGTAGTTGTGCAAATGCAGAGCTTACACTATAGTTCACTCTTCTGACCTCGTCATATCTTATGATATAAAAGGGTCAAGTGCAGTCATTTTCTGTGGTTGTTAATGAATTCTGTTGGGCTCGATCAATGGTGTTTTTATTTCCCCTTTCTCTCGATCTTTCTAGCAAAAGCATTGAATTGCTTTTTGTTTTATCTATTGTGGTTCCTTTCTTTCTTATGTATCTTCATCCATATTTTACGTATTCAATTATTCTATATAAATTCAGAAGGTAGGCCAAGTATAAATATCGAAATCAAACTTCTGTTTTTCAGGATCAGTTTGGTTCGCTTCGGAAATGAAAGCCCTAAACGATGATTGTGAGAGGTTTATCTCTTTTCCACCTGGACATATATATTCAAGCAAGCAGGGTATGCTATTTTCTTTCTAATACAACTCATACTTTTCACGAACAAAGAGGCCTAGAGTTGTCGTCCTCACAACTAATTATGTTTCAACTGCTCTATATATTGATGTAGAACTGACTCCATCAAATTGGTGTTATTGTAGGAGAGCTTAGAAGGTGGTATAACCCACCGTGGTTCTTGGAACACATGCCATCAACTCCATATGATCGTCTAGTTTTACGTGAGGCTTTTGAAAAGGTATTCTTGGGTATATTCTGTTGACATTTTCAAATTCAAATATGTCGAATTTTCTTCCATTCTTTTACCAAATAGTAATATGCTTGTGTTTGCTTGGGCATGAGCCAATTTCACTTGCATATCTGATATTACTCCAATACTGTCAATTGCAGATTGGTGTTTGTGTAATAAAAGAAGAATAATGAAATCATAAAAGTGAGTTCTTCACAACCCATGCTTGTTAATCTCATCTGTGAAATTGTTTACAGGCAGTGGTAAAAAGACTTATGACAGATGTGCCTTTTGGCGTACTTCTGTCTGGAGGACTAGATTCATCACTTGTTGCTGCTGTAGCTTCTCGTCACTTGGCAGAATCAGAAGGAGGTTACCAATGGGGTTCTCAATTGCATTCTTTTTGCATTGGTTTGAAGGTGCTAAAAACTCCTTTCCTATATGTTCAACTTGTTTCTTTAATCTCCCCCTGCCCCAGACAGTTCCCTTGAAAATTTTTGCCCTCTGTCAATCATCCTAACTTTTAGGTCGACTTTTTGATGAGTTGTTAGCTATGGTAATGTGAGCTCGTTAAATTTCCATTTTTGTGAAATTCCTCAGCTACTGCAATGACACTCGATGCGGTTCTGTGGTGGTTGAGGTTGTGTACTAGCCTATGTTGTGGTAGAACTAAGAGAAACGCAGAAAAATAGAGACGAGTGAGGTGTTTAAAGAAAATGGCCTATACAAATTCACGGCCTTATGAATTGGGACCATAGTTAGGAAAAATATGGTAACGGAATTAAACAGAATTTAATACTTTTGTGTTTTATTTGGTTCTATAGTTTGAAAATTCAATCAAAAAGTTCATTGATTTATAAAAAATTTATATATGAATACATTCATATCTATACTAAAAAGAGAGATAAAATTATGTCAATTTGACTTTTGTTTGATGGTGTTACCCCGGATAAAGGTAGTAAGAAGTATAAAACATAATAAAAAGTAAGGATAAGTCATAGTTTGGGAGTTAAAGTGTCAATAGCACAATATAAATTATGGATATGTGTTATAGAATGTGTACTATTATATGGTTAACATAAAAATGCGCATTTACTATATTAGTGGCAATGATATGTAAACATCTGCTTAAAATGGAAATATATGAATTTATGTTTAATATATTAATTATATGCGTATTTTACTAACTGTAGGACATTATAATAAACACACTTACAGCAGAGACGTGGACATTGCTTTCTCTGCTGTCTCCAAGCCTTTGACATAAATTAGGCTAGTTTGTGTTGGCCTCCAGAGAACTAATCTTTTAGCTAGTGTGCACATTGTTTGCAATTACGTTGAATATCAGTACTAATGGGCTTACCAATTCGCCAATCTCAAAATTTGAAAGATGATGAGTTCTTGAAGCTTGTTTACTTATCTGCGTTTCTATGTACTGCTCCCTGTTATCAATTTTCCAATTCATTGGCGAAGGTTTGTGTTAGGTAGCCGACAACAAGCAGTAAAATTGTGAGATGATTCTTCCACACACTGCTGTATGCTTTCTATAGAATTACTTTGTGATGTGTTCCTATGCTCTTACGCTTTGATGCTTGTAGGCTTGTATGGTTTTATGCTTGTATACTTCTATGCTTTTATGCCTTATGCTTCTTAGGTCGGGGGGTCCTTGGATGCAGCCTCCCTTTAGGGTAGCACCCTAAAGGGGTAAAGCTGCGTACATCCCACCCCTTGTAGACCCTGCATATGCAGGTGCCCTAGAGGCACTAGGTTTGTTGTTATTATTGTTGTACACTGCAGGGATAAGAAATTATATGCATTTATCTTTTTAAATTCTTGATTTGGAGTGAATGTTGACATCTTATTGGAATTGGTATTACACCACATAGGGTTCTCCAGATCTGAAAGCTGCAAGAGAGGTAGCTGACCATCTTGGAACTCGCCACCATGAGTTTTACTTTACTGTGCAGGTAATGTTCCCATCTTAAGTTGAGAGCTAAGAAAATTTTAGTATTACAAATTACCAGCGCTGATTTTCTTTGTACTGTCAGGAAGGTATTGATGCGCTCGAGGAAGTTATATATCATATTGAAACTTATGATGTGACAACTATCAGAGCCAGCACCCCAATGTTTCTGATGTCACGCAAAATCAAGTCTTTGGGGGTAAAGATGGTTCTTTCTGGTGAAGGATCTGATGAAATTTTTGGGGGTTACTTGTATTTCCACAAGGCGCCAAACAAGGAGGAATTTCACCAGGAAACATGTAGAAAGGTATTCCATAGAATTGACTGTTCTATTCTTTCGAAGATTTAAGTGCAATCATGAACTCATATCACTGTGATGGTTGTGGTGTTGCAGATGTTATTTAACTGGCTGCAATGGTCGCATTTTGTTCTGTTGGAACATAAGTTGCTTTTAAGCCTTGTATTTGTGAAAAATTGAATTAAAAACACACAATTAATAATTTCAAACTTCTCTGGTAGATTTTAAGTACAATTATATTTACAAGTTGCTCCAGTGAATAAAATACATTACATATGTATTATGGTGGCAATTACAGAAGCACCACCACCTTATGGCCTACTGGATAACTCAAAATTTGTTCCATAATATATTTATGTTTTATTTGAATCCATGGATAAACTACATGACAAAAGTTAAATTGTTTGTTTTTGTGCTGTTAATATACAAGTTTGCGGCAGTAATGGGTGCTCTCCTCTGTCCTTTCAGATCAAAGCTCTCCATTTGTACGACTGCCTGAGAGCCAATAAGGCAACTTCTGCTTGGGGGGTAGAAGCACGTGTTCCCTTTTTGGATAAGGAATTTATTAGCATTGCAATGAGTATCGATCCAGAGTGGAAAATGGTGAGTAAAAAAAACTACTGAAGGAAATTGATTCTCATAGAAGTTTCTAAAGTTGGGTAGGGAACGTTCATATTGCTATATATTAAAAATCTAATAAATGCTACTATTTGAAAAAGTCAACAATTCATGGGCACTTGCGTGCTGCTACTGGTGCAATTTTCTGAGTTTGTCAATATGGGCAGGAGAAAAAGAGGGTTTCTCAATAAATTTTTAAATAACCTTGAGGAAATGCATTTATTAGAAGGACTAGTTTGGTTATTTTGTGGGGAACATGTCATGTCTTTTCCTTCTGATTTATTAGACATTTTTTAATGACTTTTTGCAGATTAAGCCTGATCTTGGGAGAATGGAGAAGTGGATTTTACGATACGCATTTGACGATGATCAGAAGCCATACCTGCCTAAGGTATATACGTCTACTATTGATTTTCCTGGCTTTCAGGTTTGGTTGCGCAGCACTTTTATATCTTTTGGTCATTGTTTCTGGCGTAGCTTTCCTCTCAACATATGCTTTATTTTGACAACGGGAGTGTTCCAGCTAGCTTATACACACCTCGACTAATCCCCTAGTCATATGTACGACCATTTGACACTCTTATGAGATGCTAGGTCCAAATGCCTTTTCAAGTGAGCCACCCCTGGGGTCTTCGCAACATTTTCTGACACTAGTAAGAAAGGAGAGTTAAAAGGTGTCTCCTAGTAATGGTCTGCCCTAACGCATCAGCCATTACCATAAAGCCAAATCTGAACTAGGCTCAGAAAACGAGTGGGCTCCAAACCAACATTATGACCTTGCTTCACAACCCAATCGGGGGGGTCTTCTCAACATGCATGCTAAATTAGCTCTGGCGAGAGCCGTCAATACTTTTCAGCTTTCTAAACCTATTGTTTGATTTTTGTTGCCTTTATGTAACTTTGCTCCAGCACATACTTTACCGGCAGAAGGAACAGTTCAGTGATGGAGTCGGATACAGTTGGATTGATGGTTTGAAGGATCATGCAAATGAACATGTACATTACTGTGAACGCAAAAAGAGACTTTTCACATTATTTTTGAGTACACTGATGCGCTTTGAGTCAGTTCATATATATATCTATTTTTCTTTTATTCATATTTCAGGTTACAGATGGCATGTTGATGAATGCCAGTTTCATTTACCCGGAAAATACACCGACGACGAAGGAAGCATACTACTATAGGACTATCTTTGAGAAATTTTTCCCTAAGGCAAGATTATATTCCATAAACGCAAAATCTGTTTCTTTTTTTTTTTTTTTTCCCGTTTTTGGGTAATCAGGGTTTTTGGGGTGGTTTATATGCACCATTTACTTTGAACTTTCCTCACATACAATGTGATAAGTTGAAGCCACGGCCCCAGTGGGTGGCCCCATGGAATTTTTTGCATCCAAGGGTAGGATTCGAACCTCGGACCTATCCTTTGATGAGGTAGTATGTCCTTACCATTTGAGCCAACCCTACCTAGTTTCTTTATTCTATTAGTTGAACTAAATTAGGATTGCCTGGTGGTGCATCGTTCTTGGCCAAAAAAAGCTAAATTAGGATATTGAATGTACTAAGACTCATACGAGAGTTAGACACAGGTATGTTCTCAATTTCTGAGATTTTTCTGCGGTTTTGGTCTATATTGAAGTGCTTATGAGTTATACTATGTTCAAGTATTCTGACTGAACACTCAAAACTATGGCTCCATTTGATTTAACAGGAAACAGTTTCCTTATAAAAATATTTTATTGACAAAATATTTTCAGTTAAAAATATTTGATTCTTACAAATTTTTGACTTTGTAACTACAAAAAATGGTTTCATTCAATTTGTATTAGGCTTACGCTTGGCCAAATTGATGTTGAAGTGAAAAAAATGACATAAGAATACGATAAAAAACATTTCCCCTCCATGAAGGAAAATGTTTTGTATTTGTGATTTTTGCTATGATTTTATGCAAAGAACAATAAATTTCAGAACAAAAAATATTTTCTGTCAGAATAAACAAAGCCTATGTGTTGAATCATTGCTGTTGACCCTCACTGATACGATTCAAATACATATTGAAGCAGAGTGCTGCAAGGCATACAGTTCCGGGTGGTCCAAGTGTGGCGTGCAGCACTGCAAAAGCAGTAGAGTGGGACGCAGCATGGTCGAAGAACCTCGATCCTTCTGGTCGAGCAGCACTCGGGGTTCACGTAGCCGCTTACCAGGATTCAGGGGACGCCAGGAGTGCTGATTCTGTTGATGTCTCCGGTCAGAAACTTCCAGAAGGAATCTTGGGACAAACTGCGGCAGTTGTTTGAATGAGGACTCACTGACATTGTCACTCAACTCGGTGACTGGTTTTCATTTACAACGGTAAATTTCATATTTTACAGTGCACTTTTCGTGCTTGTATCTCAGTAATGGTCTATGGAGTTGGCATAAATGAAATCCACATACGAGCGCGAGTGGAGTTCTCTCCTTAAACCAATTGGCATTTGATAGAGTAGCTCATTAGGCTGACATTTTGATCTCTTTTCTATCTGAACTCCAATGTGGAATTCTTACTAGATTTAGATATGAAGTTCTTGACATTACCCATGGAATCAAATCTTTGTATGTGGACGTTACATAATGGGTTACGCTGATCGTGTTTGTGTTTTTCCAAGGGAATCTATGCTATTATTAACTCTTACGTCTACAAAAATTTGAATGAATAACTATACGTTGTAATATATTCTCTTATTTAATATATAAACAAATTATAGTACATACATATTATGATGGCAATTACAAAAGTACTATGACGTAGAATTACAAGTACTATAACTTTATTTGATTCCATGCTTGTAACCACGGAGCAGTTAATTAGTGTGCACAAATGAAGAATTACATTTATTGTTTCAATTGATGTTTTATATATCACAATATACATGAGTTCATCGATTGACTCTGATATTTTTCTGATACCGTGACAGATCGCAGTCAAGGGTGAGCTCGTTGGTGCTACTGGTTATTCGCCAGATCGAGTCATCTTCCCCCGAAAGCAAAGAAAAGAAAAAGAAAATGAAAAGAAAATACTCCCTTCTATTTGACGGTTGATGAACTTTTTTAAAAACTTGCCAAAGCTTCTGATTTCTGGTAAATATTTTATTTCCATGTAATAAAATTGTCTTTTCCCTGCATTGTTTTCTTGGTTTTGTAAGTCAAATCTTCTGTTGGTTTTGACGTAGTGGTTGATCAATACACTCACCAAGTATGAGGTCTCGGAGTTAAAAGCTCATGTCCCGTCATCTCGGATATTTGACCCATATTAGGGTATTGTTATACCTTCTTGCCATCCTAAAATAAGGATGGGCATTATATACACTTGTACAACAATTTTAGTGTATAGCGACTATGAAGTGTGAATCCCGACAATGGAAATTAAAAAGCAAATAATTTAGTAACATAGTACATGCTCATTTATGAGGTAAGATGTTACATAACAAAGGAGATTCTATTCAAAACTAATTGGTAATAGGTGGAGTAGCTCCTTAGATATATAAATTGATATTCTCTCTTCTAGTCCACTAATTTAAGATTCTATTTTTCTCCCCTTTTTTTTTGACTTGTGTCATAGGAGAAGGCAAGGAACAACCTAATCCATCAGTTGGAACAATGTCTTTCAATTACTTTAAGAGGGTAAAAAAACCACTACCACGAAGGGAATAAAGTGCCCAAAATTTGTAATCCAGTCAGTTATTTACCACGTCATTGCTGAATACTTTCGTCCTTTTCTTTTTGTTTAATGTACTCCATAATAAAAATTAATTTTTTATTGTTTAATTTTTATCTAATGTCAATCACTGGAGAAGAGACTAATTTAGTGACAACATTAACCCTGAAAGACTATTTGGAATGAAAAAAAAATATATATATTAAGAGATTAATTTGGATAAAATTATAAACATTAGAGACTATCGGTTAAATAACTCTGCTTTCGTACTTGGTTTTCGGTCGAATCAAACCTCTCAATTTTAGGAGCAATTAAACCAAATGTTTTCATGACATACTGGCACTCAAAAACTCCTAAACCCCTATTCCCTATTTTGAAGGTGAGACCGTCATCACCTCTTGGATACTTTATTGCTAAACTAGCTGACAACTTCATTTTTTGAGCCACTATTACCATCACCACAATAGAAGTGATTTCTCATGAATCTTGGGTTCATAACGAGTTTTTATTGATCCAAGAAAATATGTTTTCCCAATCAATGAGTAAAATAAACCAAGTCAAGCTCGAGCTCATTATGCTAAAGGTTTGACTTGGAAGCATATTGCTTGTTAAGCCTAATGAACTCACACTCAAGCTTAACTTGAATTTGACCAAACCGAGCTTGATACATTCAACTGACCAAGGCAATTTGACTCAAACTCAGACTCAATGGCTAGGTACCATACTGGTCTTGGTTAAACTTAAACTCCTTCGGAAATCTTTAAGGGACAGATTGAAATTATCCCTTCACTACTAACGAAACATTGGTTCACAAAAAAACACTATCAAAATTGCGATATTAGGATGACAAATCCGAAGTTCAAATCCTCAACAGTACTTATCTATCCAAAAAAGGAACTCTTTCCTCTATAAGATCGACTCTTATCCGAAAGTTTTCCAAAACTAAACAAGAAAAGGACTAGCTTAAAACATTTCAGAATACGGACACCAACACAATATGACTCATATATGTTATATAAATACAAAGTAGGTCACCTATGTACAATATTGAGAAAGTAACTTAGGAAATGCAATATGGTAATGTATTGTATGATTAAAGTTATATATATATATATATACAAGCGATTTCATTTTAAGTACGCTTATGCTAATTCAGTATCCTACAATATCCATCTCATGACAAGTTTCAAAGTTCCGAACTGGAAGCTGCCAGCTCACCAGCGACAAATCCCGCCCACCTCAGCATTGCAGAGAGCCAGCGTTTCCTCGTACTTTGAAGCATATACGAAACCCCACAACTGCATAACGAGAACGTGTGTCAGAAACAATTGCTCTGGACATAGTAACTGAGCAAGCATATAGACATAGATAAAATCTTATTGTTATCTTATTAATTATATAATGTAGATTCTCAACGAACTCTAGACCTAGAGGCAGGCCCCGTCCCGAGATTTTAAGGCTCAAAGCAAGTCTTGACCTCTGGGCCCGTTTTAGAAACTGGGGTGTCCAAGGATGCTCAAACACACCTCAAGTGCTCTGCATTGTTATACTAGCTAATGTGTGGATTACTTATATCATATATGTACATATGAGTTTATAGTGCATCATATATAGATCACTATGTCTCCAATTTCAGTAATATGCAATAGAAGCAAACGGATGATATAACTATTTAAAAAGGATCCTTAACTATCTAGGGGACCCAAGCAACAACTTTTGTTGCTTAGGGTATTGACTGGCCATCCTTAAAGGCCGAGTTGTAGGCTTGTAGCTAGACTTGGGGTATAAATGAGCCAATCCAACTCATTGGAGCTAGTTAAATAGCTTAAAAGGCTTGGCTCATTTCAAGTTTGAGCTAAGTCGAAACCAATAGTGCCAAGTTGTTTAGCTAAGTGAGCCAAGCTTGAGCTGAGTAAAGCTTGGGCTTGATGACTCACAACTCACGAGCCTAACAAGTCAATATCATGCTAAATTATTTGTCTAAATGCACCTAAGCTAGTCAAGTTCGAGCCTTAATCAGCCAAGCTTGAGCCCAAACAATCAGAGCTGGGCTTAAAATTCACTAGTGGCAAGTTCAAGATCAACCGAACCCCAGCAAACCACAAGCTAATGATGAGACCCCAGCTCAACCTCAAACTCAATTTCACAAGTTTCGATCCAAACAAAGTTTTGGCAAGATGAACCTTCAGCCTAGTGGGCTTGGGCTCATCTCAGCCCATTTACACCCTTACATTTTAATTTAGACCGACTAATTTCTGAGAGACTTCCTGTACCTTCAGTTCAGCTATATCACACGCATGTATGCACAAACACGCAGGCTCATACACAAACAGGCAGAAAGAGAGAAATCAGAGAGAAGCGTCAGCACGTACCTCAACTTCTTTCACTTCAAAGTCATCCGTGTGTGTGAGGCGAGAGTTTCCGTAGGTTTCTGAGGCTGAGCTCGATCCAGTCAATCTGTAAATGGAGAACAAAAAAGGAGGATTTTTGATGAACAAATGCAACAAAGTATCATAAACACTTAAAAACAGAGGATTTCTTACATATAAAGGTAACGGGATTGTGATCATGGAATCAAGTAGAGGACGTTGCGTCACAAATTTTGAGCCAGCAATTGCTTAACGGTACTTTAAAATGACTTCAACAATCACATGTATTGTGTTTTCCTTATCAAAACATATTAGCTCAAATTTGTACCCACAAGATATAACACCTTATATTTTCTTCAAAAAATTCAACGCAATTGTTGCGACTCTTACGCAATGTCTGCAACTGCGAATTACAATTTGTTTTCACCGTTATGATTATTGCAGAGTGATTGTAATGTAACAACTAAGTTAATTTCAGCATAACCATCATTTAATTCCTGCATTAATGCCATTTCATGCCTGATTGGCCGTGCTATTTTAGAGAAAACGGGTCCTTTAACAGGAAAAAGTACATTGCTGGCTTATTCTAAGTGTTTGCCCACACGTAAAAGCCATTTAAGTGCAGGCAAAATCTAGTTTCCTGCTTTTCATGTTTCTGCTCTAAAAGTAGAACAGGAAGCAGAACTTAAAATTTCAGGACAAATATGCCCGCCCATAAGGTTTTGTTACAGCCCAGCTTTTGCGCTCACAGAAGATCAAACTAAGAAACGCTTGTCGTATGATAAAATGGGAAGCGTTAGAATAGTGCAGAAGCGAGTTAGTAAAGAACGAGGAGAATATTAAAGAAGTCTTACAGATCCTGCTCCAAGTAAAGTGCAAAGTGACCACCCCCACCCAAGGCTAAGAATTCGGGTGAACACAACGTATAGTAACGGTTTGCACCTGCAGGAATATTGGTGTTAGGATTTTCAGAACACTTAAAAAGTGCACGAAACAAACATTCATTCAGTAAAACTAGGAGTGTGAACAAGTGAACTAGCTTCTGGGTTCTTATGAGCCAGCTTGTAATTTATCTCGAAAGGCTCAGCACATTTCGTGAAGCTAGCTGATTTAACTCAGCAAGCCTGAGCCTAATCCTAGCTAAAACTAGCTAAACTCGAGCTGGGACCTCGGAATCATAAATAAGTGAATGTTGTAATGTGCCTTAATAGACCAACTCCAAACCGTAATGAGCCGAGCTCGAGTGTTACTAAGCCAAAATGAGCCAGTTCAAAACTTGCTCAGCAAGATACCATCTCCACTAATTTGAGTCGAGCATAAGCTCATGCTAAGCTGAGCTTGGGCTCAAGTTTTAAAGTTTGATGAAAGCTTGAATCAAGCAAAATACTAGCAAGCCCAACATGCTCAAGCTCAACTCAGCTCATTCTACACCCTTCACCAAGTCGAAAGGAATTAATAAAAATCACTGATCACTTACCAAGACTCAAGCAAAAGCACCTTTTATTCTTTTATAGAAATTGATTGATATGCTAAGAAAAAACCTTAGTGTATAACACTTATGTGGCATTTGTTGATGAGGAAGAATATGGAAGGCAGTTATGTGTTACTAGTTGGATTTAGTGTCACGTAAGTTCGTGTGCATAGACTATTACTATCCTTTCCTTATCCCCTGAGTTACAAGCAAGTACGAAATATAGTACAAGATATTTCCCATCAGCGGGACACCAAAACCATAAATGAACTATTATTACCTGTAGGACGATAAATAACAGGCTGTCCTGTGATGTCCGTAAACAGAAACGTGCTATTCGTTCCCTGTATAACCTTCAAGGTTTAGTAAAACGATGAAAATAAAGTCAGCTTAGTTCACTATAAACATGTCCTTAAGCTGCACCTGATATCTTTTGCTTCTAGGCCTTAGTGGCGCCTCCACCAGCCCACCAAAAACTGCACCTCCACGGTCTCCAACCACCTGGAAACCGGCAACATTAGAATGTAAGATTTGATAAATTGATTGTTCTAGGAAGAGACCCAGTTGAATTTTAAGATAAAACTGATAATTGGCTATATAGGATTGTTCAGTTCCCATAGACCTATCATTGAAATACCCCTAGAGGGGGATAGGGCTAAGTGGAGCAAAAAGAGTTGTCACGAAAGGGGCAATGAAAACTAGTAGCCCCACACGAGGTTTGTGAATAAATGATAGTCTAATAATGAGTAAGGAACATCCGTCTTTCTGCTAAACAAGATGTATTGAACTCATAATTTATTAGATACTTTTTATGAATGTCAACAAATTATTGTAAGTAAATTGCGAGTAATGCTATAGGTAAATTCACTTGGCATCCAGTATGCAATGAAGAAATAATTGGCGTTGAAGGCAATCGTTGAATACTAGAAGTTACTTCTTTCCAGAAATGGGTACTTAGCCAATCAAGTGTTGGTGCAAAGGTAAAAGTAAAACATTATGAAGGTTGAGGCCATAGGATAAGAGATCCTAGATTCGGGTTCTTAACCTGTGCTTAACTACCAAAAAGTAAAAGAAATGGTATCCAATCGGATATTCAAACTGTACACATGAAGCATTTTCGAGAAATTTATAGGAGACATAAAGTACTTATCCATGTAAACCAGTCAGTCTAAGAGAACAAGAAATGAAGTAAGACACAAATGTGAATGCGTCAGGGCCAGTTTGATTACGCATTTTATTTGTAGTTTTTAATGAGAAACTAAAACCGGGTTTTGAAAACGGTTTTTTGTTGTCTTTGGTTCTCTGTTTTTTGTTCCTGTTCAGACAAGGGGAAAAACTAAAAATAGAAAACTATAGAACACAAAACATGGTTTCGAAATTATAGTTTCTGGTTTCTTAGAAAACCAAAAACTGCAACACAAAATGAGTTCAAACAGGAATAGCTTATAAAATCAAGTAGACTAGAGACACAACAAATCGTGATTCTTCAAAGATACAGTGTACATTCATTCTTCTCCAGGAAGCACGATCATAACACAAGGTCTTATAACACGAGGGAATAAAGAAAATTACCAGCAAACTAAGGCCAGGGCAGAGCATGCTCCTTCTATAGAGAGTAGAAAGTGATATGCCATGCCTCCATGTACTGCGCACATTAATATTATGCATAAAAAAAAAAGCCAATGTTGCTGAACCAACCAAACCAAAACCCAAACTAGAATCAAATTGTGCTTCATGGTTCTATATTGGTCATGGTCTCAGGCACCACGTCAACAGAACTTCAAGGACGTCACGTAACGGGTGATAATGGTCGTGTTGGATTTTAAACGAAACATAAATTGCAATCACGCCTTATGCTTATAAGAGTTTGAATGAATGACCATGTCATAAATAATTTTTATACATGTCTAATGGTGATAGTTTACATCTTATTAAATAAAACACAATATAAATGCATTATTGAGACTGCTACAAAAGTACCGTTTAGTAATGATGAATCATGTAATGGCTAGCTCAAAATCCCAAATGTAGCGTGCCATTACATTACATAATGCCTTTACTTGATTCCATGACACCAACCCACACCCCACAAACCAATTTTTCAAAGCAAAAGATCCAGATTGAAATATGAATAATCCCTGAATCAGCACCTGTAGAGTAGTACCCATATTTTTCCTCGAGCCAGCGCGGGAAGCGAACCATAGAGAATGCCCCGTGTTTTCTCTGAAAGCAGCAATGAGGGCTCAGACATCTCTGGAAGATCAACAAACGAAAGCTCCTCAACGTTATCCTCGGCATCCCTCATTTCTTCTCCATCAACATGATCATCATTTTTATCCTGATTTTTAATCTCAAAATTACCCTTTTTCTCAAATCCCGAATTTCTATACCCAGCAAACCTAGCAGCATAGTACATAGCTTTGCCAAGTGACTGTTTTCCCCTAGAAAGCAAACCCCTCCTTCCACCACCACCGCCACTAACAACACCACCACTACTTTCTCTCACCACATTCTTAGGTGCTGGCTCCAGCTCAGGCACTGCTGCCTTTGCTTCAGTATTTTCCTCACCTCCCTCCTCAATATTAAAGTAATCATCCTTTATCAGAGAATATAAGAATGCTGTAAAGGAAGATGTATCAGGACCCCCAATGGAAAACTCCGACCCCTCTTCAGAAAATGACCCTTGATTACTTGCTTCTTCTTCAGTTTCCTCACCCTAACAATAGAAACATTACATATTAAACAGAATTTCCATAATTTTTCAGCTTGTATAAGCACCCATTTCAAGAAACCATTCAAAAAACAGTAAAGTGTTAGTGTAATTTCACTAAGCCTTAAGTCTGACGCATGAGGTTGGCGTATATGATGTCTGCGTATAAACCCATGTGGCTTTCATCCTAAAACCAATTGGTAGTAGTTAGGATAGCTCACTCAGCTTATATGATGATCTCTTATTTCTTATATTGATGTAGGATTTTTTATTAGACTTACATGTAAAGTCCTTTGTAACAAGAATTCATAGGCGACCCAGATACAATCAGGAGGCACAAACTGTTACAGCATAAAAATCAGACATACCCATCACCAAGAATCACGATTCTTTCACCCAGTAAACTGAAATTAATCAACCAAAAAAAACAAAAAAAAAAAAAAACCCAAAATTTTAACCTAAAAATACACACACCCATCACCATCATCGTCATTTTTCTCACACCATAACAACAAAATCAACTAACAACAACAGTCCCAGTGCCTCAAGGGCTCCCGCACAGGCGGGGTCTGGGGGGTTGATGTACGCAGCCTTCCCCCTTCAGGGTATTAACCTAATGAGAGGCTGTTTCCGAGAACAAAATCAACTAACCCTAAACAAAAAACCAGAAACTAAAACCCAAAACCTAGTGCCCCGAGGTTTTTATGTATGCCTGTTTGATTATTCACACTTTTGCTGTGTGTTGGCTACTTATTGTTCTGTTCTATTGTTATGTTGCTTTGTCGTTTTTATTGCCTATTTGCTTCTTTTACTTTCTATATGCTTGATATGTGCCGTTGTTTTCATGCTTTTATACTTAGATGCTTGTATACAACAACAACAACCGACCTAGTACCTTAAGCCCTCCAGCTTATACAGGGTCTAGAGGGGGGAGGGATGTACCAACCTTACCCCTTCAAGGTGTTACGATTAAAGGGAGGCTATGTTCGAGGACCCCACTTAGATGCTTGTATGTTTTTTGCTTTTATGCTTCTCGGGTTGGGGGTGCTCAAACACAACCTCCCTTTACGGTAGCACCTCGAAAGGGTAAGACTGCGGACATCCTATCCCTCCCAAACTCTGCTTATGTAGGAGCCCTTGTAGCACTGGGTTTTTTTTTGTTGTTAAAACCCAAAACCCCATAAGAAAATTCGATCAATTATCTTCAAATAACAAGCAACTAAAGAAAAATAGAGAGAGAGAGAGAATAAATTAACTCTAAACAAAAAAGACAAACTAAAACCCAAATCTGACAAGAAAATTCGATCAATTTTCATCAAACAACAATCAAACCAAAACAAAGACAAACTAAACCCCAGAATCTGACAAGAAAATTCGATCAATTTTCAGCAAGAAATCAATCAACTCTAAACAAAAAACCCAAACCAAACCCCAAAATCTCATAACAAAACTCGATCAATCTTCATCAAACAACAATCAAACCAAACAAAAACAAAGAGAGAGAAAGACGAACAGTAGGGGTATTAGGCTTGGAGGGTTTATCAGAGATGGGATTAAGAAGAACGGTGGTGAAGTCGGCCACCAAATGAGCGGCTTTACTCCGCAATGAACGCTGTTGCTTCCCCATTTCTTCAATTTTCACCCACAATTTAACAAAGTAACATCATCATCATAGTGGAAATCTGAATCATCTAATTCTGCAGAACAAATTCAATTCCAGATCACAAAAAGCTTAATTCTTTAGAGATTTAGCATTAAGGGTAAAATATCTAATCCTTTTTCTCTCTCTAAAATGGAGTCGCGCTGAAGATATGTCGTATGTGGAGGTTGTCAGTGGAAGAATAGTAGCAGTAGGTCATGCGTAACATTCAAGATTAGGTTTACAAATTCAGATTATAAATTGAAGTGTAGGAGATTGAGAATCAAGCAGAGACTCCATGGCCCAATGGACAAGGCGCTGGTCTACGGAACCAGAGATTCTGGGTTCGATCCCCAGTGGAGTCGTGTTTTGTTATTTTGATTTTTCTTGCTTTTTTTGTTTTGGTTATTAAACTCTCAATTTGGATCTTAGAATGTTACGATATTACAATCTCACAATCGGTGGCCAATTTGGATTCTAAGTAGAATCTTAATTTTGTACGATCTTGTGATCCAACAACAAACCTGAGAAGTTGGTCCGCAACCTAGGGTATGAGACCTGTCAGCAGGAGAACAACAAAGCATGAGTAGGGCAGAACACAAGGCGAACAAAACAACAAAACCACAAACTCAAACTCAAACCAAGCCACATCCGGCAAAAAACAGAAGATAATATAAGATAAGATAAAGATAAGATAAGATAAGATAAAGATAAAGATAATGATAAGTACGCCAGTCGGCAAGTAGCAAGTAGCATCTCACGAGAGCAAGTACACAACCTACGAGCGCCAAGAGTGTGTCAAGGCCTAGCACTAGTACTAGTAAGCTAGACTACCCTACTCCTACTGGAGCATCTATTACCCTTATGCTAGCCCTCCATTGGGCTCTATCCAAAACCATCTCCTCCCGAAGGTTTAGATGGATGAGGTCTTGTCGGATCGTCTCCAGTCATCTCTTATTTGGCCTACCTCTTCCTCTTCTGCCTAGTGTAGTAAGGGGTTGTTCGTATCTCTTTACTGGAGTGTTGTCCGGTCTCCTTCGAACATGTCCGAACCACCTCAAACGCTGCTCCCTCAATTTTTCTTCAATGGAGGCTACGCCCAATTTGTCTCTTATGACGTCGTTTCTAATCACTTCCTTCCTTGTGTGTCCACACATCCACCTCAGCATTCGCATCTCCGCCACCTTCATCTTATGCGTGTGCTGTTGTTTCATCGCCCTGCACTCCGCCCCATACGTCGTGGCCAGCCTCACAACCGTCTTATAGTATCTTCTCTTTAGCTTCAAGGGGAACTTTCTATCACAAAGTACCTTGAAGGCCATCCTCCACTTATGCCATCTTGCTTTAATCAGGTTGTTGACATCCTCGTCCACTTCGCCGTTAAGTTGTATCATGGACCCCAAGTACCTGAAGCGCTCCTTCTTTGATATGGCCTCAGAACCAATCTTGACGTCTTCCCGTAAGATCTTGTGAACCATTATTTTTAAATGACACTAACGGATAGGATTATAGTACGATTTTACTAATCTTATGATCCATTAGTTTTGTTATTTTGATTTTTCTTGCTTTTTTGTTTTTGGTTATTAAACTCCCGATTTGGATCTTAGAATGTTACAATATTACTATCTCACAATTGGTGGCCAATTTGTATTCTAAGTAGAATATTAATTTTGTAAGATTTTATGATCCATGATTTTTAAATGACACTAACGGATGGGATTATAGTACGATTTTACTAATCTTATGATCCATTAGTTTTGTTATTTTGATTTTTCTTGCTTTTTTGTTTTGCTACAATCATGGTTATTAAACTCCTGATTTGGATATGAGAATGTTACGATTTTACAATCTCACTATCGGTGACCGATCTGAATTCTAAGTAGAATCTTAATTTTGTAGAATCTTATGATCTATTATTTTTTAAATGAAACTAACGGATATGATTATAATACGATTTTATGATTCTACTAATCCTACCAAAGCATAAAAATAAAAAGTTAAAAAAAAATAAAATTCAAGCTTATATTATACACGAACGTATATATAAAAAGCAAGATAAAGTTAATTAAGTCTTTATATACTCTTATGAAACTTAATCTTAATTTTTAAATTGTAACCTTAAAGTTTGATTTGTAACATATGTCTTGAAAACTCTCGTAATTATTTGACCATATAGTGATGCATCTATGCTATGTGATAATATATTATCATATTTTGTTATGTTTCTTATAATACATATTATTATAAATTGAGGTCTTATATAAAATTTTGTGAATCATGTAACTAAATTTAAGAAAATAATTATAATAGATATTTAGTAGGATCTTATAATTTTTGAATCGATCCTATAATTCTAATTCTATAAGCGTATGATAATTCTAGATAGAATCCTAATTTTAACAATCTTCAGTATAATATGGGCTTTACTTAATGAGATCTGAAGAGTATCTCATTTGTCAGAGATCACATGGTTGGTCCAACAAAGCTAAGGACCACATGTTTTAAAGTAAAATTGGAAAAGAAAAAAAGAATATCTATTATTTCTGGTATAACTTTTGTTTTACACAACTACAATAATTCATAAAGCTTAATGTTATTGTCAAGCCTAAGAGGGTACTAACTCGTAAATACTGAATATTATTAAAACTTTAAAATTAAGCGTGCTTAGACAAGAGTAGTAGCAAGATGGGTGATATCTTGAGAAGTTCTCGTGTTGCATCCCTCAGGTTGGGGGTTCTTGGAAATAGCATCAGGGTAGGCTGCGTAATTTATCCCCCTTGCAGCTTTACTTAGGTGGGAGCTTTTAGGACACTGAAAATGTTGCTTTATTGCTTGTTGTTGCTTAATGTTATGGTCAAGACATTTTTTTTATAATGACAGAATAATAATGAAAACCCTTTGAGTCTTATTATGTTTCATTGTTCTGCATTAGCAAAACTTTCTTTGATAATAATATGATACAAACCCGGGTTCCCAGATGCTGCCAAGCCCTCACAACCAGCAACCGCCAAGACCTCACAACGCATACCACCAAGAGCCCCTTGCTTCTGGCTTCCCGCCAAACGCTACTTGCGTCTATTCTGCCGCCTATTCAGGGCAACGCATCAGCTAATCCAAGCTTATTTCTTTGCCACGTCAGCATAGATATTTTACTAGATATTGTAGCATCGTATTCTATAAATAGGGAGAGTTAGTTATTTTTAGGGCTCATGCTTATTGCGATGTGAATTTTCTCTCTCTCTCTCTCTCTCTCTCTCTCAAAGTCTCTTCTGTATCTTCTCCCCTTTCTTCCATATAAATCCTCCAATTTGGAGTTCGTACTAATACCTACACATCAATATATACAAAAGGGCAGCCAATTACTGCTCCGTAGGCCTAATTGCGTACTGATTGAGTGTTAGATTGAGCTTTGATTCCATTGTTTGAGCTAGATTCAATCAAAGTTCGTATCATAATACTACCGATATCGTCTAATATAGCTAAAATAACATACTAATGTGGCTGTCTGAATGATATTCGAAGGTCATAACCCTCAACTCAATAGCATCTTGCAAATTAGTTTGTTCTTTTAAAGAATACCACCGAAAATAATAAGTAAATGAAAATTGACAGATTCTAGCCTATTAGATATGAATAATATAATTTTGTAGGATTTTGTTTGAAGCTAATCTAATTGGGGGACTAATTAAGTGTACTAATTCACTTAGCAAATCGATTTTAACCATTTGCCTCTGTTAATTTTACTGGATCTTTAGCCCGACATATAGATTTGGCATAAAGATCCGCATATAAGTTAAAGTGGAATTTCATCTTAAAACTAATTAACAATAGGAAAAATAACCTATCACACGCTTATATTGGTCTCTTTTTTCCATTTAACTCACATGTGGAGTTCTTTCATAGTCTAATTTGGCCATGTCTAATCTAATTCATTAACACAATTAATACAAAATTTCAAATCCAATTATGACACAATATAATATAATGTTATTAACAAGAAGAAAAATATATTTATAAATCGTAAATGATGAGTGCGTGGGTGATTAGAGTAATGCTACATGACACGAGAGCAGGGCGCACAAAATTGCCACGACTAGGGCGTATTTTGTTGCTAATGAAAAATTAGTTTCTAAACATCTATTTCTCGTAACATTTTTATAGCTTTATTTTCTCGTAATATACATCATTTTTTGGGGCGATTATTACCAAGTAGAGGAGAGGACGTGACGAGGAAAACAACCGATGATAAAAGGAAAAGGCACTTATTTTGCAACGTGTTTTTAATTAGTTATTTAATGATTAAGTTTAATAGAATATTATATAATATTCTATTTCTAAATTTGTTTGACAATGAAAGGATTTTGTGAATGAATAAATAAATAATGAATATATGTATCAATTTAATCCTTTATTAAATTCATATTAAGTTAATACGGAATTTTAAATGATAAAATTATGTTAGATATAAGAAATTTATTATAAATTCATCAATTTACTCAATTTAACCAAAATTACGGCCGAACCATTAAAAATTTCAGTAAAATCTTAACGTAAAATTTTTTCTAAGGACTAAATTGACACAATGGGTAAAGTATAAGAACCTTTAGCGTGAATAATCAATAAATATAAATAATTATGATTATCATTCAATGTCAATAGTTTTTTGATTAAAAAAATGTCAATCGTTTTAGATTACCTCCCTAGTTGGCAAGAATTATAATAGAAAGCGTCTTATGACATTTTCTTGTCGTCAAAGTAATAATGATAAATTAATTGAAATATAATTGTCTACATTCATATTGTGAGTTGCTAACAAACCCCCCCTCAAGGGCTCCAGCAAACTGCAGGGTCGAAGGGTTTGAGTAAGTTGTTATTGAGTGAATAGTGGTGTGACTTACAAACAACGAGACTCACAAAATTGCCTTAGAAATTACGATTTTCTAATAATAAAATTAACTTTAATATTACGAGAGAACTAAACTAAAAATAAAGATTTTATGAGATTTCTCTACTTATCAGTCTTAAAGCCCTTTTAATGAAGAAACTTTGGTATTATATAAAAAATCATATATATATATTGTTATAAATATTAAATATTTTTTGACTACAATTCTTATGATCAAATTTGGATATTATTAAATATCTCACAAAATTAAAAATTATTTAAAATTTTTTTTATACATATATACATGCAATATATGTATATATATCCACTTTCTTTTTCCGTAAAAAATTTTCACCACTTCATATCTCCTATAAATATAACAGAAGTGGTGGAGAAAAAGAGCAAGTGCAGCGAAGTGAAGTGAGGAAGTTGAGGAAAAAAATTAAATAATAAAATATTAAAAAAATTATTTAAATCGAAGAAAAATTTTTCTAATATTTTTAGTTCTAAAATAAAATATTTATTATTTTTTAAATATATTTAATTTTTTACTTTTATTCTTTCTTTTTAAATAAAATATATCTCTAATTTTATAACACACATACACTATATATATCTCAAAAAAAATCATCTCGCTTGGACCAAAAAAAAAAAAAAAAAAAATTCATCTCGTACTTATCGGAGTAGGTCCGCACATAAAATATAGGATCAGTTTGGTTAAATTGTTGAAAATTTATATTTATGAAAACTTTTTATATATATGGACAAAATTTATCCAAAATTATTACTTTTTGTTTTGCTTTTGCTATGAGAAAACACTATTTTTTAACTTGTGATACCATGAAAAAACTTTTTTTTCTTAAGAGTAACGGCTAAATTTTTTTTTGTTGGAATTGTGAGAGAAAAGCTATCATTATATAAGCCTCATAGGTAGGGGTGTTGGTGGTTTGGTTTACCGTACCGAAAAGTATTTTTGATTTAATTAATTGTAATTAAAATACTCAAAAATTTCTAACAATTACCCTAATCGAAAAGACCGATTAACCGACTTTCGGTAAATTATTAATTTAGTTCGGTTATATCAGTTAATTGATAATCAAAAAAATAATACAACGCCTCTTTCATGTTATATGATCCATCTCTTTAATAGTTTATAAATGTCCCAAAAATCATTAAACGTGAGAATAGTCAACAAATTATAAATTTATAATCCAATTATAAAAAACTAAGCATTATTATATCATTTTAACCAACATGCGGGCAAAAGAATAGTACTAGATTGTAGCAAAGTAGTACTTAGTTAGTATTTGAGATATAACAATAAGGCACGATAACTCTATAATACGAGATAAATTCGGGAAAAAGATAAACTTGATCATGTAATAGATAGTAGTTACTTATATGCTACAAAAGTATAACTTAATCAATAATATTATGAATATGTAAAAATATATACATGATATGTATTATTTCAGTGATTTGGTTAACCAAAATGGGTAAAATTATTAACCATTACTGATCAAAAATACCACAAATTTATTCAATTCGGTTAACTGAATCAAAAATTCAGTAGGGTTAACCATATTTTCGAAGCAATATTTCAATTACAGTGAACACTCCAACTGGTAGGTCACTCCAAAATGGACCCAACTTAATGGACCCCACTTAATGCTAACTGATTTTAAAATAAAACTCTACTGAACTTAGATGTAAATTTTGACAGTGTTTTCTAGATGGAGGAGGCTTTGTATAAATTCAACTTTTGAGATCCGATCACACTATTATTGCACAGAAATCAACTGCGAAAAAGGAGGAGAAGAGAGAGAAAGAGAGAGATGGCGACACTCACAGTTCCAGCGCAGGTACCGGATGCTGCACAGGACGCCGAGCAACTCCACAAGGCCTTTCAAGGTTGCTTTTCTTCATCAATTTCACAATTTTATTCGGTTTTTGCCCGATCTTTGTGATCTGCATTGTTTGGTCATAGTTTTGTGATCGATATCTGATTGAATGTAACCGTTGATCGATCTTTGATTTTAGTAGATAGATTTGGTCGCTTGTGATTCTGTGCTGTCGGTGTTGATTGTTGTCTAAGTGGTGGCATTACGTTTGATTTTGTTATTAGTATAATATCTAGATTGATATATTTCGGATATTCTATGAGATTTTGTAATATTTTTCATGGACTCTCTTGTAATTTCTATCACGTAACTCTCTCTGTATAATGATATATCAGTAATTTATTGAGTATGCTCCCTAAGCTATTCCCGCGCATGGTATTAGAGTTTTTAACTAAGAGGTCATAGGTTTAAATCTCAATAGCTTCCATTTTCAATATTAACATAATTTAAGCACAAGATATGAGATATATCTGCTTAATATCGACACGCTTGAAGCCTAATAGGCATTCGTATGGGGGCATGTTAAAGTATAAAACCGTTCATAAATTTTTATTTGTCAACTTAAGCTATTGGACAGGTTGATTTCTTGACATGGTTAATCGTTAGCATCTAGTTAATCAGAAAGATTTTAGCATCTTTGTAAATCGATTAATGTAAAGTAATTTGCCTTTTCTTTCTGTCACTTTTGACAATTGAATTTCGGTGTTAAAAGGACCAAAGGACCGACGCTGATGCCCAGCCTCTCCTTCCAATGATTAAATTTAAGGTCCCTATTTTTTTTTTTTATTATGTCAATATAGTCTATGTGTTTTTAATTAATTTAATTTAGTCCTTCTAGTGTTCAAAAAAATAAATAAAAAAATAGTCCTTCTATAATTCATATTGTGTCAATTTGGTTATTTGGTCAAATTCAAGTTAAGTTAACGACACAATTTTTAACGGCACAATCACGTTAGATATAAGTAATCCACCAAAAATTTTAATGCAATTTAACCCGACTCATAACATAAATTTTACTTTAAGGACCAGATTGACACAATTAAAAGAACAAGGACTAAATTGACATAATGAGCAAAGTATAGAGACTTTTAGTGTAAATATCTTAAAAAAAAAAAAAAGCATTTGGTGCCAGCCACTCCATTATCAAAATTGTAAAGGTTGTCTTTGCCGTGACATCCCTCTGTGAGAGGAGATCAACTTCTTGAAAGTAATTGATTGTACCCCTGAATGATTTTGGTTTCATGGTAAGAAATATGTGTATGCAATTTGGCATAGTTATATAGTAAAAATAATTAGTTTACAAAAAGTAGTAAATAATTGTTATTACAAGATCCATAGATACTGTATAATATATCATACAACAACAACAAAATCCAGTGCCTCAAAGAACTCTCGCCAAAGAATGGTACGCAGGGGGTGAGATGTACACAGTCTTACCTCTTCAGGGTGCTACCATAAAGGAAGGTTGTTTCTAAGGGCTGCCAACCCTAAAAAGCATACGGTATCATATATACCGTGTACAGTTTGTGTGTATCCATAGCATTGCTCTATTAGATGAGAGAAATAGATTACTCGTTGGCATTTCTAGTCCAAACAACAAAATAAAGAGTAGACATTCAGTTGTTTTAACTGCAAAATATGCTGATTGAGGTAAATGAGTTGATCTCTAGTTGTTTGAAAACTGTAATCTCTCTGTCCAAAAAAAGGATCTCCAGTGCTGATCTATTTCATGAGTGGACTCATGAGTGGACTACCTTTTGGGTCTTATTAATTTAGTTAAATGATGGTAAGTTGGTAAATTGAAGATTGAGCTCTAATTCTCTATTTCATTTGCAGGATGGGGCACGAACGAGGGGTTGATCATATCTATATTGTCTCACCGGAATGCTCCACAGCGCAAGTTGATCCGCGAGGTTTATGCTTCGACTTACGGAGAAGATCTCCTCAAATCGCTTGACAAAGAGCTTTCTAGTGATTTTGAGGTCTGTTTTCCTTAGTGCTTCTTTATCTAGCTCAAGTCTGCTTATTTCTAATGGCCATTTAAGATATAAAAGAGGATTTTTCTATATACTTACTAAGTCAAGTAAGGCTCGGTTGATATCATTTTGTGTTTTAAGTTTTTAGTTTAGAGAAATCAGTAATCGAGTAGCAAAAACGAAGTTTCCCAAACCTTCTAAAAACTAGTAACAACATATCAAATCAAGAAAGAGTCGTTTCCACTATCCAATTTTTAGTTTTTTGAAAGCGAAAGCTAATGATAGAAAATATGTTAGAGTATAGAACTATTCATGGGTCTTTGTTCATCAGTTTAAGCTTTTAGGATAGGTTGTTCCTTAACAACAACAACAACAATAACATCCCAGCGCCTAAGGCTCCTGCCATGGCAGGGTCTGGGGAGAGGATGTATGTAGCCTTATCCTTACAAGGTGTTATGTTGAAGGGAGGCTGTTTCCGAGGCCCCCAACCCTACAAGCTGCTACACTTAGGTTGTTCCTTAACAACAACAACAACAACAATATCCCAGCGCCTAAGGCTCCTGCCATGGCAGGGTCTGGGGGGAGGATGTATGTAGCCTTATCCTTATAGGGTGTTATGTTGAAGGGAGGCTGTTTCTGAGGCCCCCAACCCTACAAGCTGCTACACTTAGGTTGTTCCTTAACATTACGTAAAAACCTTGTTGATATAGAGGCCGTGAGTTCAAATACCAATAGCCTGTACTCATAATATTAATATAGTCCCAGCAAAAGGCATAAGAGGGGCCTGTGCACTATCCATATTTCATGTCAAATGAATATTTGCATGAGGAGCAATGTTAAACCACTCATAGGCCTTAACCTATTATCTTAAACTTTTGGCATAGTTGATTCATTGACAAAATGATACCTAAAGAGCCCTAGGATAATCTTGTGCGCACATTGGGCTAACTGAACATTTTGCAGATTGACATTACATTCCATGAACTTCTACTGTCTTCGCCCTTCACATTGCTAGGGTAAAAAAACCTGAAAGTAACACTTTTCCTTTGATAATTTGGTTATAGAGGGCTGTGCTTTTGTGGACATTGGATCCGCATGAGCGTGACGCATATCTAGCTAATGAAGCTACAAAGAGGTTCACTTCAAGCAACTGGGTTCTCATGGAAATCGCTTGTACTAGATCTTCAGATGACCTTTTTCAGGCCAGACGCGCCTACCATGCTCGTTTCAAAAAGTCCCTTGAAGAAGATGCTGCTCAGCACACCTCTGGGGACTTCCGTAAGGTGCCGTTTCTTTTCTAGATTCTATCCTTTATTTATAAACTTCACCCAATTTTACTTCAGAATTTTTTATTTGATTGGTAAGCAAGTTGGCGGTATGACATTTAAAACTAGGATCTCTATCAAAGAGCCTCAACTTTAATAGTATTTTAACCATTGGACGAAATTTCATCGCGCACCATGTTCTACACATTACTGCTTGTTTCGGAAATGATCTCAATTTACAGGTGCATTTGTTCCTTGATGTTATATTCTGTTAGCTAGCATACTGTTCTCGTGCATTATAATATGTCCAATATACAACCGATTAATATTGGATGATGAGAAGTTTAGGAAGAGACATCAATTTCAATTAGTGTTTTGGGAAAGCAAATATGGCTGCTAATTAGGCAGCAAAATGTGATCATCATATTTCTTCCGTGGTCTAGCGGTCTTTGATGCCTTGCTTGTATCTTGGCCCTATTGTGCCGGCTAACGCATTAGGTACATCTATCCAAGCTTTCCCCCATATATATATATATATATATATATATCTCTTCTAACCTGAGCCGAGTTGGAGCTCATTAGGCTTGAGCTTCAGCTTGATCTTGCCTACCAAGCCTAGATTATTTGAGCTTAACCTCAGTTGGCTTGAGCTCCAACCCCACTCGGTGAGCTCGTAATTAAGCTCGCCTTATTTTAGCATCATTTACGCTTGATCTAAGTTTGTTTAGGTTTGGCAATGCTCAAACTCAACTCATTTTGGCTCTAACTTAGGTTGATTAAGCACATTTAGACCTATAACTTATAATCACATTGGGTTTTCTAAGGGAATAGAAGTTGGCTTTAAGCCTTGTTTTTGTAAAAATTTGAATGAACAACAATTTACTCATTAATACTTTTGCAATTTTGACACGTAAATACATCCTTCAATATATTTCGCAAATAACGAAGAATATATATATGTTTTATGGAGATCGTTACAAAAGTATTGTTACATAATTGACAATCATGTAACAATTAACTCAAAAGTACTGATTGAAAGATCTCAACTCCAGCTTTTAGTTCCTCTGGTGAGCTCATACCGATATGAAGGCCCTGAGGTGAACACAACACTTGCAAAATCAGAGGCTAAGATACTCCATGAGAAGATATCAGACAAGCACTGCGCTGATGAAGAAGTGATTAGGATTCTAACAACGAGGAGCAAAGCACAACTTGGAGCGACACTCAACCGCTACAACAATGAGTATGGCAATGCTATTACCAAGGTATGGAACACTTGTCGAGTTACTACAAGGATTGTCGAACTTCAGTTACCTTTTTTAGGAATCAACTATTTTAAAAGTTGGACTTGTTTGATATCATTTTCTGTTTTTTTGTTTTTGAGGAAGTAAGAATCGGGTTCTCAAGATAATTTTTTTTGTTTTTAGTTTCACGTTTCTCTGTTTTCGGTCAAATTAGAAAGAAAATGATAATAAAGACCAGAAATAAGAAAGATCATTTGTTGAATATGGTATTTTAGTTTCTAAAAATGAAAAACTTACAATAAAAAATGATATCAAGCGAGTCCTTAAGTTTGGGGAAAAACTCAAGATTGGTAGGTGTCATGTATCGAACCCGATACTCTATAACCTCATCATGATTGTTTTCTTATTCCCTTTACTATGACCCTTGGCATATCAATTTACAGGATCTGAAGCACGACCCCAAGGACGAGTTCCTCAAACTTCTTAGAGCAACAATCAAGTGCTTGACTGTGCCCGAAAAGTACTTCGAGAAGGCTCTTCGTCTAGCCATCAACAAGCTGGGCACAGACGAAGGGGCCCTCACTCGGGTTGTCACAACGCGAGCTGAGGTTGACATGAAGAGTATCAAAGAGGAGTACTATCGCAGAAACAGCATTTCTCTCAAGAAAGCGATCGCAAAAGACACTAGTGGTGACTACGAGAACATGCTTCTGGAGTTGGTTGGGCACGGTGACGCTTGAGGTACGTTGTCGTGTCGCGCTTTGGTTTATTATTAATAATAATATGACTAATAGAGATGAAGGGTGGGTGTGCTTTCGAGGTTGAGTTAAACTTGGTGTTTTCTTGGTGATGTTTGGTCCATGGATACTAGAGTTTGTGTTGTGGTGTTTAATAATATAGATTGAAGACGGTGAGTTATGTGTATCTCCATGGTTGCTTTCACGAGATTTACGGGACTAATCAAGGCACCAAGCAATCTCAGTTGTCGTTTAGGGCAGTTTGTTGAGGACCTCTCTTGAAAATTAATTATATTATCGCTCTCTCTCTCTCTCTTCTCTCTCTCCTCCACGCCCCTAACGTTCACTGAACCACCCCCCGTTTGCGCGAACACCGCCCCACCGTCGGCCACCTCGCCAACTCACCTCCACCCCCAGCGACGCCACCTAGACGGCGACGACCCACCGCCGGGCAAGCGCCTCCTCTCACCTCACACACCCATACACCACTTACACCGAACCACCACACCCACCTCCACACTCACCCCTACATTGAGCCCAACCACCGCCTTGCCCCACCCAAACTCCCACCACCACGGCCATCTGACCTCGCACCCCGCCACCGCCCCGCCTCACCCACCCCAACCCAAGCCCTGCCTCACCCAAACCCCAACCCTGACCTTGCCTGACCCACCCACCACCTCGCCCCACCGATTCTCGCACCTGACCACCACCTCGCCCCAACTACCCGGCACCACCTCCCCGGCTAGACACCCGCACCGACACCGGCACCACCACCACCGCACCCTGTGACGCCCGTCAACATCATCACACACACACACACACCCCACACCACACCTCTCCCGCCTCACCACCACCACCAGCCCCTCACCACCACCATCACTGTCGCCAACAATCCTAAGCCAGCAGCACGTAGCCGATAAGCAAGAGCGGGCCCAGGTCTTTGGCTGAGGGATGCAGACCATCTTTTTAGGTTGGGGGTCCTCGGAAACAGCCTCTTTTCAGGGTAGCCCCCTGAAGGGAGAAGGCTGGGTACATTTACCCTCCTTGAAGGCACTGGGTTTGTTGAGTTGAGTTGAGTTGTATCATCCTATTAAAGCTAACCTGAATACTTTGGTTACCAAAAAAGGGCTAACCGATAGAAATTGTTTGGTACCCTTAAAATCTTAAGACTAACCTTGCATGAGCATGGATCATGGCAATTTTCTTAGTTCTCTATCTCACATGTAAGAATTTGTTTATGAAAAATGAAAAATTGAACCATGCACTTCGACAACAAGTGATGTCTTTTTAAACGTGTTTTCAAAGAAACACGGAGACTTACTGTTTATTTAGTATCATTTTCTATTTGTAACTTTTTTATAAATCATATATAAAAAGTATACTTCTTGTTTTTATTAGTTATCGTGAAATTTAAAATTTATTTTATGGGAAATTATCTAGTACATACCATGAGATTTGACTATTAATTACTTAGGTAATATAGTATTTTAATATATATAATGAATTACCTTAAAGTTTGATTATTTTATCACTTTGGTACCTTATATTAGAATTTAATGAATTTTTATGAGAATCAAGCCAATCTCATGCACAAGATAGGAAACCGGAAAATAGAAAGTTTATTTTCTTAAAATAAAAAAAACACTTATGTTTTAGTTTATTTACAAATTTAAAAAACATAAATAAAAAATGTATCAAATAAAGCACTAAAAATTATGGAGTAAATAACGCCTATAAGAACAGGAAAAATAAAATCTATCAAGCAGGGGTTGGCAAAATCGGTCACAATAAGATAACATGACAAACACAACACAGCACGGCATATTTGCCGTCTCTACTATCATGTGAAAACGAAATGATATGAAACCGGAAATAGGCTCAAGAAAAGATAAGGAAAACAAGAAGATGTAGGGCCATATTCGCACCAGATGTCCCAATATTCAATTTGCTTATAATTTCTGTCCAACAGTGAGCAAACAGGGCCCAACACTGCTTAATCACCTCCGCATAGCTTGAACACGAATGAAATTATGGTACATTCACATAACTTGAACACGAATGAAATTACGGTAAAACTAAACCCCACACAATGACAATGTAAACATTTTTTAGCAATCCGAACAAATTGAATTTTGCTATGCTCATAATTTAGTGGAAATATAAATTCGAAACGATTTAATTATTAATCCGGGATTATTACCTTATCCGATGGATTAGTTCATCTCAGACATGGTTGACTCCATTTTGGGAACAAGCAGGGCCGGTCCCGACATGCTCAGGGTCTCAAGCAAAATTTCAAATAAAGCTCTTCCTATATAATAACATTTCTGTTAGAATCTATTAATGTTAACAATGCTACTTCAAAAATCACACCCTTGAAAATTTGGGAGCCCCTAAAATTTGGGGCACCTAAACGGTTGCTTGGAGTTATGACCGGTTTTGGGAACAAGCTCATTTGGAGCTCAAATTATGTGCAAATGGTTCCTTTTTTTTGGGTAATTATCGGCACAGCCGAAGTACAATCAGGCAACTCGACAAAGCGAGCCCTAAGCCACCCCGTAAACGGTAGTGAGTACAAAAGAGAAGCCAATACAAACAGGGAATAAAATACAACTGGAACAGGCATCACAGCACCATAAGACCGGGAAAACAACAAAACAAAAAAAAACACAAAAAACACACATCAGAGACCAAAAACTAGGAGGGCATCAGACGGAGCCGAAGCAGATACACACACAAAAAATAGCTCACAAAAGACGAATGAAGACCTAGAAGAGGGTGGAGGACAGGAGGGGGAAATCCCCCCCCCCCCCCCCCCCCCCCCCCCCCCCCCCCGCGCGACGCAGGCAAGGATCCCGGCAGGATGGGACCGGACAGGATGTGCATATGGTTCATTTAGGTAAAAGGCTTTAAATTTGACAGGTCGCCACTGCTAATCAAACTTTTTGCATTAGGGTCTGTTTGGTAAAATCAAGAAAAATAATTATTTTTTTTCGAAAGACCTTTTACGGAAATACTTTTTTAGAAAGTTCTTTCAATAGGAGCATTTTTATCTAAAAAGTTTTTAATTTTTGCGTTTGTTTCTACTTTAAAGAAGAAACACTATTTTATTACTTCTGCAAAATCAAATACTGAAAAAAGTACTTTTTTTTTTCCTAAAAGAAACTTTATTTTTTTTTAAAAGAAAAGAAGCTTGACCAAACATGTTCTAAATGTACCTAATCAAGTCAACTTCAAGCCTCAATGAACAAGGCTTGACCTAAACGAGCCAAGCTCCAATCAAAGCTTTGCTAAGCCGATCTTAAGTCAAGTAAAATATTAACAAGCAGAGCAAGAATAGCTCGAGCTCGACTCATTTACATCCTGAGTTGATAACCAACATGACAGCATCTAAATAAAAAGGATCAGCAAGTTTATTTAAATAATTAGGCTCAAACTTCACAAGGGATAACATCCCCTCATCCTACTACTTCCACTACAATCAATCCAGTACCTCAAATCAAACCTACAGACATCACGCACATACAATTCATTATCCAGGCACAGCCAGAATACATATTGCAATTGGTACTCAATGACAATAACGACCAGAAGTCAAGTCATATCCATGGCTACTTCGACTCTCTATCCACCCTATAGCACCCGTGTTAGATAATAGTACTTAGGACGTCACTATGACAAGTTGAATACTTTAAATTAGACCAAACAACACAGAAAACCTCAGAGAATAGACGAGTCTGACCTTTGGAAACACAAATGCGTCTGATATAACTTATATCAGAGCAATGCTGCTCTCTCCACCAGGCGGCTTACGAACACCGCCAAAATAGTCTCTGGGTTCTACTCTTTCTCCTTCAGAGAAGATGTTGTTGCCGCTCATTTCTCTCAGCTTAGCTTTGCTCAGAGGCTTCTCAGCTGACCCTGGCGGTGCGTCCCCCTTGAAAATATCATTGCCCGTTAGCTCTTGAAACTTCTGGTTGTGGATCTTCTTTGTTGTCTTGACCACTGATTCGTCACCAAATAGAATGTTGCTCTGCCCTCCAGCAGGCTGTATAAAACAAGATGTGAACCAATATAGGCGCAAATACAGAACAAACATGTCTCAGAATACGTTAAGAAACTTCTTCCAAAAGTTCATATGGATCATGTGTTTCAAATTTGAACCAAATTTCAACAAAGTCGGGGATTAAACTTGAAAAAATTGCCATCTCTGCGATACGCAAAATGAGGGGTCAGATGGCAATTTCTGGTTAACTGATTTGACTCCTCTATTAAGGGGTGAAGTAACAATTGTAGAATTTCACTGGACCATAGGTCCGACACATGGTGTTCACATATAGGGTCTATTTATTTATTTATAATATTAAAACTAACTTGTATTAGGTCAAGTAGTCCACAAGGCTTATATGTCGAACTTTACTCTCTCAAACCTCCAATGTGGGAAAGTTTAACTATAATCACATGTGAAGTTCTCAACAATAATGCTACGATCCAATGTCGAAAAGGTGAAATAAGTAGTATTTGGCTGACCTAAGAATAGAAAAGGCAATCTTATGACATCCTATTGTGCTATTGTTCTATCTACCCCAAAATCACCAGTGTGATCCAAACCAAACTAGTGCAGACAATACACCGCTCTGCTCCACATAGATCCATCAATCTGGACAGTTCAGGCAGGAACACCAGCATATATTCACTTATCAGAAAAACGAATAGGATAAAAGAAGCAACAAAAGCAAGATTGTGACAAGAACCCAGAAGATAGAATCATAACGAAAGGGCTCCATTACATATACTCACATTTGATACTCTAACAGATGTGCGAACACTTCGCGGTGCAGGTTCTCCCATGTCTTTCTTGTCCTTGGCCTCCAACGTGCGTGCAGCAGCCAATGACCGTGGAGGGTTTTCCGGGGGAGGACCAAAGATGTCGTGCCCAATGAGTTCTTTGCTTTTTGCATCTGACAGATGCTTTTTGGCCTTCGGATCTGAGTCGTTTACTGGTGTACCGCTTAGTTCCCGCTGCTTCGCTACTTCAGGAATAGAAGTGGGCTTCTTAGGGGCAACATTTTCTTCAGCACTGAAGGAAATCTGGCTGATGCCATTTAGGGCTTGCTGCAGAATAAACATTCGTTTGAGAACCACCATCAGTATTTTAACCTTGAACTAGGGGTGGAAATAAGTCGAGCTGGATTGCGAGCCCGATTGTTATAGAGCTCGAGAGGCTGGATTTGTTTCAAGCTGGAGCTCGGCTGAGCCGGCTCGTTTAGATTATAGAGTTAAGCCCAAGCTTTGTAAAGCTCAAGCTCATAGGCTTTTCAGCATAAATGAGCCTTTTTTAATATAATTTATTAGCTCAAATATACCCAAACTAGCCAAGTTTGAGCCTAAATGAGCCTCACCCAAGCCTCACCCAGCCCAAACAAGCATAAATAAGGGAAGCTTGGTCCAGAGCTCGTTGAGCTATGCTCAAGCTCAACCAAGCTAAGCCTGAGATTGTTACGATCCGAACTCAAGCTTGAAGTTTCCAACCATCAATGGAAAAGCACAAGAAAACCATATACACTCATACCCTTGACATCTCCATTACAATGGCAAAGCACAAGAAAACCATCAAACCTGATAAACACGGACGCCAGTCTTATTAGGATGGGGATTAGCACTTCCAGCTTCTGCTGAACCATCATCCCCACTGGCTGCAAATATGCCACTCCCTGTCATTTCTTTCATTTTATATCCAGAACAAGGTTTCCTGAAAATCGCGATCATTTAGCTGTTGCATGCAAAGGAAAGATGGGTACTTACAGAATAATTATATTAGTATTCAAATAATAAATCTCACATTTAGGATGCCAAAAATGTCCAATTGCTCAGGTTATAAGATCAAGATACTGTCGAAGTCTTGTCAGAACTACTGATGGTTGGAGGAATTTGATGCTACAAGATGGTTGGCAACGAGGTTATACTGGTAAACAGTGAAAAAAACAGTTCTCCATGATGGTGCACATACACTAGGGGAAAACCGAGCCGGTCCTGGGATTATGGGGGCGCAAAGCAAAGGTCTGATTGGTGGGCTTTTTTTGGGTCACGTAATCACACCTTAAATAATTCACTTTATATTATAATACCAACTAATCTATAAATTCTTTACATTATATAATTACATTAAAATTATAATATATCATAAGATTATTTTATCTGATTATGAATAGTGATATGTAATAAAAGCAAACTTATAATATAATTATTTTCCTAAAGAGGCCTTTAACAAATTAGGGGCTTGCTTAGAGTCCTAACCGACCTTGGAAAAACGAAGCATGAACCTTTAGGTGAAATACATATGTGTTCCAGATATAACTGGAAACATAACTTGTCTAAGAAATAAACACTAATGTGTCATCATAGTAAGATCTCTAGTGAGTGAACTACAACCATATTCATAAATTTACAAGACATCAAGAGGGTAATTAAACTCATCATCCTAGTGAAATACGCATCATTATAAAGTGTCAACGGACAAGCAGATGAAATTGTCAATGTCCATGAGTAGCAATTGATTGGGAGGTAAATGATCCAGTCAACAAACAGAATAGATCCACAGTTGGTTCGCATCAGCAACTGCACTTTCCCATAATGTTGAGAGTATTACATATAAATATATTTAAGATATCCCCCATTGGAGTTGTGAGCGAGAAGATATCAATATATAGCTTAGTGAAGCTATTTCACTTAGTGTCGATTGATTTTAGAATGAAATTCCACTCAGGCTATATGTGAACCTCGCATATCCCAATTTCACGGATCGGACCTAAGGCCTGGTGAAATTTCACACGCAAAAACGGGTCTGAAAAGCCCTTTTGCATCACTGACATCATGATCATTCACCAGCAACCATGAGCCACAAATTTTCATTCTCATTGGTAACGTGGAATTTTTCATCACACATAAAATTCTATATAGCAGTTAAGAATTTCGTAATAGTGTTCTTTCTTTTTAGGGTTAGGGGCCCTTTAAAAATAACCTTTCTACATGATAGCACCCTGTAGGAGTAAAGTTGCGTACATCTTACTCTCCTCAAATCTTACCTTGGCATGAGCCTCTTTAAGATACTAAGTTGTTGTTGTAGTAGTATAGTAGCTAAGGAATCTTATCAAGGTTCTATAGTAACAATAAGCAATATCTACCATAGTCAATAAAAACCTATCACAATAAATTCTTATTTCTCAACAGGCATTCTCTTGAACAGTTGAAAACATCTAAACTCTAGCAATACAACCAAATGTTACACAATGAAATCCAATTTCCAGAAACAAAAATGTCACACATGTAAAGCAAATTTCACCATGATCCAAAGCAAAACACACTGCAGAGCAAAATATTAGAAAGATAAACCACAACAAAATGCAATTAGCCACAAAATTAAACTCAACAGTAAAATCAGATCTTACTTTTTGACCAAATTCTGAGCCTCCTCATCGGTGACTTGACCTCCAAACAGCACCTTACTAACAGCATCGGACGGCTGAAAAGTCAACGGAAAACATAAACAAAAACCCTATTAGATTATAAAATCAAACCTTCGTCCATCAGCTTAAACTTTTGGATAGTCGGTTCCTTAATACTGTATCAGATCCTAGTCGTCAATATTAATATAATTAAGTATAAGGCATGACGTAAGTCCGTACAATATCCATGCTTCAAACACAGTGACCATTTGCGTAAAGGGGTTACATCAGAGTATAAAACCAATCATGAGCTTTCACCCCTCAGCTTAACCGTTCGGAATAGTATCGAACCCTAGTTGTCAATATTACCGCAATTTAACCACAAGACATGAAATGGGTCTATCCAATATCCACATTTCACTACATCAGCTTACACTTTCAAAAAAGCTAGTTACTTTAACCAAACTCTAACCTCAAAAACACAAAAACGGCGGTCACTGAAGGAGTCAATGTCAGAGAGAAAGAGAGAGAGAGAGAGACCTGGTGAGAACGGGTGGCGGAGACGGAAGAGGGAGAGGCGGCGGGGGGAGTTTCAGTCCAAGTGAGGAGATCTGCGGTGGATTTGTGGGGCTTTCTCGTTGCGGGCCTTGCTCCCCCCTCCATTGATGTTCAACTTCAAGCTCTCTCTCTCTCTCTCTCTCTCTCTCTGTTGAGTTAAACTCAGTAACGATCTGCCTTGATGAATAGTGGTAGACTTTGATTTGAATTTAATGCTTTTTTTTTTTTGGTTTATTGATAAAATATCTGAGGAATTTTTTGTATTTATTTATCCGGCGATTTTTTTTTTTTTTTTTTTGAACACTATCCGGCGAAATTCACGTCTATATATATATACACTAGTGTTATCCTAAGAAAGATATTTATATTTTTAAATATAATTTATATATAAGTATATTGAAATTTATTAAATTTTATAAAAGATATACATTATATATTTTAAAAAATTACATAATAAATATATTAAATTTTTTTTTTTTCCCCTTCCTATAATATCAAATATTAAATGATACTATCTTAAAATTATTTATATTAGAGTTTAGAGGTTTTTTATAACACTTATTTAGAACTGCTTAAATTAAAGTTTAGAGGCTTTTGGAGTGGAGAAATTTGGTAATAACATATAGAAGATAATATATATATATATATATATATATATATATATATATATATATATATATATATATATATATTTTGTTTTTTTAAATTTGTTGAGTTAATTATATAATTTATTACTTGAGATTTTTTGCTTTAAAAAAAATATACGTGAGACTTAGTCAAACTAATTTTTTAAATTATAAAATTAGGAGTTTATTAATTAGGTACGACGCCTAACGCTTTTACATTTATCACTTAGTTATCAAAATATTTTAATATATACAATGAGATACTTGGAGGCTTCAAAATTTTATCACTTAGATATTCTATGGTGGAAATTGATGGTTATTTTGTCAAAATTCAATCAATTTACACTATTAAACGTGGATTTGTTACATGATTGCAACAATGTATGTGATTTTAATTAATATCTCAATGATAATCCAGTAGATTATGAAAAAAGATAACCTAATTATGAAAAAAAGATATTCATATATTAGCAAAATAACGTTTAATGTTAGCATTTTGTGAGAAAGTCCTAACCTTGTGATAGAGGATACCTCAATATTGTTACGTTTATATTCCACATTAACAGCTCATAGAATTCTATTGAATTTTGATAAATGGTATCTAATTGATAAAATTATGAAACTCTAGGATATCTGAATGATTAAATATTTAAAATTTAGGGTATCTCATTGTATATATTAAAATGTAGAGTACTTATGTGATAAATCTTTAAACCTCATGACACCTAAGTGATAAATTCCTATAAATTTTTATCTAAATTCTGAGTTATTTAAACTAAAAGTTCATGTACTTTGTCTGCTGTGTTAATTTAGTTCTTGATTTTTTTTGTCAATTTAGTCCTTGTACAAACTACGTTGTGTCAAATTGATTTTTGAAATGGTGCGGTCATAACTTAGTTTAAATTAGCTCGGATCTGATGGCTCTAGTGCCTCCTCGACCAGATCTATTGTAATTGTTGAGATAATTAGCTCTGATCTAATATCTTTTTTTTAGTGATCTCTTGTATCTAGTCAAGCTTTTACTCACAATGAAGATGAAATAATCTTTTATTTTAAACTCTAAATAAAATATCACCTTTTTAATCCTATTTTTAAATATCTAAAATATCATCAACTTCTTCCTTCCAACCCACATCCACCGGCACTAGCGGCAAGCCCAAATGTGCGCTGTGTTGGCGCTGGCTCTAACCCCAAGCTTGCCATTCCCTTTGACCCAACTCTTTCCCTGTTTTGCACCTAAGAGGGCACCAACATGCACGCACCGGATCCCATTAGAACTTTGAAGTTAAGCGTGCTTGGACGAGAGTAGTACCAAAATTGATGACCTCTTGGGAAGTCCTCGTGTTGCAACCCTCAGGTTGGGGGTACTCAGAAATAGCCTCTCTTCAGGGTAGCATCCTAAAGGGGGAAGGCTGTGTACATCCAATCCCCCCAAATCCTGCTTAGGCGAAAACCCTTGGGCACTGTGAATGCTACGACTCATCCCCTGTGCCATTAGCTAAAGTTTGGTGGTTTGGTGATTTTTTGGTTATGTCTCTGAGGGGTACATAATATGTACTGTGGTTCAGCCCATATTTTTATGACCCGTTTAAATAAGTATTAGGGTTATATTAAATAATATTATATATATAATATATATGTGAGACATATGGAGATACGCAGCACCAAGAAAAGAAAAAAAAAAAAAAAAAAAAAGGAGATACAACCCAGGGAAAAAAAGGGTGCCGGCTGCACAACGAGAACGGCGGTGGTTTCGTTCGGAAATTTAATATTTATCGGTAGAGATCGGGTTTCAATCTTGAAGCAATTTGGAGCGGGTCTTCTAGGCATTGATTGGAGTTAGTTGATCGGGAGAATCAATTGTTCTCGAGCCTGGGGAAGTAATCCTTGTATCCTTGAATTTGCTTGTAGGTTTCAAGTTAGGGTAAACATCTTGAAACCATAAACGTTGTAATTGCTATTTTTATAGTGAATTTTGCTGTCGGTTTGCCCCATGGTTTTTCCCTCTACTCTGGAGGGTTTTCCACGTTATATCTGGTCTTGATTTAATTTTCGCATATTTATTTCATCGTTGATATTTGATGATATTGGTGTGCCATGTAATTTATATTTGTTATTGATATTGGCTTGAGTGATCGATTTGAATTAGGTTTATCTAGACCCCAACAAAATGGTATCAGAGCTAGGGTTCATTGTTAGGGTAAATAATAATGGATGGTGCTAGTGGTATGATAAAATTGACCGGAGAAAATTATTCAATTTGGAAGCTAATAATGGAGGACCTACTTCATTGTAAGGATTTACATGACCCAATTGAGAGTGATAGTGGTAGGCCGGAAAAAATGTCAAATAAAGAATGGGAGAAACTGAATAGAAAAAATGTTGGGACAATTAGACAGTGGTTAGATTTCAGTGTTTTTTACCATATATCACAGGAGACCAATGTCGAGTCATTATAGAAAAGTTTAGAGAGTCGTTATCAGAGAAAGACCCCACGAAATAAAGCTTTTCTGATTAAGAAATTAATCAACTGAAAATTGAAAGAGGGACGATCAGTGGCCGAACACTTGAATGAATTTCAGGATGTTATTAACCAGTTGACTGTTATGAAAATTACTTTTGATGATGAGTTGCAGGCTTTGTTCCTTTTAAGTTCTCTACCTGACAGTTGGGAGACCTTGATGGTAACTGTTAGTAACTCAGCTCCTGATGGAAAGTTGGCTTTGAGTATCGTAAAAGATTGCTTGTTGAATGAGGAGATGAGAAGAAAAGAGATGGGTGCTGATTCTGCACAAGCACTTGTTACCGAGAACCGAGGCAGAAGTAAGAGTAGAGGGCCTAAGGGGCGTGGTAAGTCAAGAGGCAGATCTAAGTCCAAGGGAGATAGACCAGAGTGCTGGCATTGTCATAAAACTGAACACCTGAAAAGAAATTGTTTTCTTTTGAAAAAAGAACAGAAAGGTGAAACGAGTCAATATAAGGCAGATAATAAAAGGACTGTAGCTGCAGTGACAGAAGATGATAGTGACCACCAGGAAACATTGCTTTGTGCTCAGAGTGAGTGCAATCATATAACTGATCCTGATGTTGAGTGGATTGTGGATTCTGGTGCTTCTTATCATTGTGTACCCAAGAGAGAATATTTTTCTACATACAAAGTAGGTGACTTTGGTACTGTAAAAATGGGCAACAGTCGTGTTGCTAAGATCGTTGGGATTGGAGATATCCGTGTACAGACTAGTACTGGTTGCACTGTTACTCTGAAAAATGTGCGACATATTCCTAAATTGCACCTTAATTTGATTTCTATGAATGCTCTGGACAAAGAAGGTTATACACATCATCTGGGTGATGGAAAATGGAAGCTTACCAAGGGGTCACTGATAGTAACCAGAGGACAGCTTTGTTGTTCATTATACAAGACACATGTGACAGTGTGTGGTGAATTGAACGCAGTCGCGGATAATACTTCACCGAATTTGTGGCACAAACGACTAGCTCATGCTAGTGAAAAAGGACTGTAGATATTGGCTAAAAAGTCCCTCATCCCTTCACTTGAAGGTAAGTCACTGAATCCTTGTGATGAGTGTTTGTTAGGTAAGCAACATAGAGTCAATTTTGGTAAAAAGTTGAAACGAAAACAAAACAAGCTTGAATTAATACAGTCTGCTGTATGTGGTTCTATAGAGGTGTAGTCTCCTGGAGGAAATCGATATTTTGTTACTTTTATTGATGATGCTTCACGAAAAACTTGGGTATTTTGGTTGAGATCCAAAAGCTAGGTATTTGAAGTCTTTTAGCAGTTTCACATCATGGTGGAGAGATAGACAGGGATGTTGCTAAAGTGTCTCCGAACTGACAATGGGAGAGAGTACCTCAACCAAGATTTCAGAAGGTACTGTAAGAAGCATGGGATTCACCATGAAAGAATAGAACCAAGTACTCCTCAGCACAATAGTGTCACAGAAAGGATGAATAGAACTATTGTGGAGAAAACCAGGTGTTTACTCAGAATGTCGAAGTTGCCTAAGGCATTTTGGGGTGAAGCTGTGAATACTGTTGTGTACATCATCAACAGAGGTCCATCAGTTCCTTTGAATTTTGACATTCCAGAGAGAGTGTGGAATGGAAAAGATGTTTCTTATTCTCATTTGAAGGTGTTTGGATGCAAAGCCTTCATGCATGTGCCAAAGGAACAGAGATCCACGCTTGATAGTAAAACCACTCCGTGCATATTTGTAGGATATGGTGATGAGGAGTTCGGTTACAGATAATGGGGCCCCGTGAAGAAAAGGACCATGAGAAGTAGAGATGTCGTGTTTCATGAACATGAGAATATGGCTGATTTTGACAAGTTAGAGAAGACTGCACGTGCTCCCAGTGGTATTGCTGATACTACAACGATTTCATCATCATCAGGTGCCACAGATGAAGAGCAGGTTTATGATGGGACAGAACTCGAGAATGATACTGATCCAGTTGCAGTTGATGATGCTCTAGGTACAGATGGTGTTGAGTAGGGGGAGCCAGCCCCCGAATCAGTGACCGCTGAGCCTCAGTTGAGAAGATCTGATAGAGAGCGTAGACCGTCTACGAGGTATTTGGGTTCTGATTATATTTTTCTTACTGAGGAGGAGAAGCCAGAGAGCTACAAAGAAGTGCAAACTCATGAAGACAAGGATAACTGGGTCAAAGCCATGGATGAGGAGATGAATTCTTTAGAGAATAATGAAACCTATGAGCTGGTTGATCTTCCTAAAGGCAGAAAAGCACTTCAGAATAAATGGGTGTCCAAGCTGAAAAAGAATGGTAATCAAATTGTGAAACATAAAGCTCGTTTAGTGGTGAAAGGCTTCAATCAAAAGAAAGGATTGATTTTGATGAGATCTTCGCTCCAGTTGTGAAGATGAGTTCCATTCGAGTGGTACTAGGTATGGCGACTAGTATGAATCTCGAGTTTGAACAGTTGGATGTGAAGACTGCATTTCTCCATGGTGACTTGCAAGAGGAGATCTACATGAAGCAGCCTGAAGGATATGAGGTTCAGGGTAAAGAACACTTGATTTGTAGATTGAAGAAGAGCTTGTATGGTTTAAAACGGGCTCCTAAACAGTGGTACAACAAAATTTGACACATTTATGGTGGGTCAAGGGTACAAGAAAACAACTGCAGATCATTGTGTGTATATAAGGAAATTCGTTGGATGTAATTTCATTATTTTACTGCTTTATGTAGATGACATGCTAATTGTTGGTGACATGCTAATTGTTGGTCAAGATGCAAATATGATTCGAAGGCTCAAAGAGGAGTTGTCAAAGTCTTTTCACTTGGGTCTAGCAAAATAGGTTTTGGGTATGGAGATTAACCGTGATAGAGTGGCTGGAAAGTTGTGATTGTCACAAGAAAACTATGTTGAATGGGTGCTTGAAAGATTCAACATGAAGAGTGCTAAACCAGTTAGCACACCTCTTGCGTCACACTTTAAATTGAGTAAACGATCTTGTCCTGTGACCAAGAAAGAGATAGAAGGGATGTCAACTATTCCTTACTCCTTTGCTGTTGGGTATTTGATGTATGCTATGGTTTGCACTAGGCTAGATATTGCTCATGCTGTAGGTGTTGTGAGCAGGTTTCTGTCAAATCTAGGGAAAGCTCATTGGGAAGCAGTAAAGTGGATCTTCAGATATTTGCGGGGTACTTCGAAACAGTGTTTGAGTTTTGGAGGCTCGGGACCTATTCTTGAAGGGTATACTGATTCTGATATGGCAGGATGTCTTGACAGTAGGAAATCTACTTCGGGGTATTTATTCACTTTTGCAGGGGGAGCTATGTCTTGGCAGTCCAAATTGCAGAAGTGTGTTGCTCTCTCCACTACTGAAGCTGAATATATTGCTGCTGTTGAAGCAGGGAAGGAAATATTTTGGATGAAGAGGTTTCTTCAAGAGTTAGGTTTGAAACAGAAAGAGTATGTGGTATTCTGTGACAGTCAAAGTGCGATGGACCTGAGTAAGAATTCCGTGTACCATGCCCGCATGAAGCATATTGATGTGAGATATCATTGGTTACGTTCTGTTATTGAAGAAAAGCTGATGATGTTGAAGAAGATTCACACTGATAAGAACATGGTTGATATGTTGACCAAGGTGGTTCCTAGTGGCAAAGTGGAGTTGTGCACTAGGATGGCCGGTATGGACTCCAAATAGCTTGATGCGGAGTTTTCTCCTCCTCGTGGTGGGCTGGAGGGGGAGATTTGTGGGGTACATAATATGCACTGTGTCCAGCCCATATTTTTATGGCCCGTTTAAATAAGTATTAGGGTTATATTAAATAATATTATATATATATAATATATATGTGAGAAATATGGAGATACCCAGCACCTAAAAAAGAGAAAAGAGAAAACAGAGGAGATACAACCCAGAGAAAGAAAGGGTGGAGGCTGCACAACGAGAACGGCGGTGGTTTCGTTCGGAAATTTTGATATTTATCGGTAGAGATTGGGTTTCGATCTTGAAACGATTTGGAGCGGGCCTTCTAGGCATTGATTGGAGTTAATTAATCGGAAGAATCAATTGTTCTCAGGCCTGGGGAGGTAATCCTTGTATCACTCAATTTGCTTGTAGATTTCAAGTTAGGGCAAACATCTTGAAACCATAAATATTGTAATTACTATTTTTATAGTGGATTTTGCTGTCGGTTTGTTCCGTGGTTTTTCCTTCTACTCTGGAGAGTTTTTCACGTTATATTTGGTCTTGATTTAATTTCCGCATATTTATTTCGTCGTTGATATTTGGTGATATTGGTGTGCCTTGTAATTTATATCTGTCGTTAATATTGGCTTGAGTGGTTGATTTGAATTGGGTTTAGGTGTCTAGACCCCAACAGTATTATCTATAGTATTCTTCACATATCCAAAGTACATCCTGAAGCAAAAAAGGGTAGAAGCGGAGGAAGATGGGGTGCGTGTTGTGTGAAGGTAGTCGCAAAGGTCAAGGATCGTGGATACGTGGTTGGAGTAAGAGAGAAAAGGGTTAGATGAGGAGGCTCGATTGATAGGCGGTGAAAAAGGGAGCGCTAGGCATGGGGTATGGGTTGTAGCCTGCAGTGGAGAAGGGAGTGTCGAACTGGAGAGAGGGTCAGCGTCGGATTAGGGTGGTTGTCGTCGGGGAAGATGGTGGTTGGTGATGGGAAAGAAGTGCTGGACGGTGAGGTCATGGTGTAGGGTGACGCCAATGGGCAAAAGTGGGGAGCATAAGCAGCATTCCCAGTGCCCTAAGGCCTCCCGCCTAAAAAGAGTGCCTTCCCCATTCAGTACCTTGAAGGGAGGCTGTTTCCGAGAACCTTCAACTTGAGGGGTGCAACACGAGAACTTCCTAGAAGGTTACCCATCTTGGTACTACTCTCGTCCAAGCATGCTTAACTTTAGAGTTCTAATAGAATCTGATACTTGGGTGTTGGTACCCCGGTGTCATGAGAATTGCTGGCAATGGGGGAGGTTGTTGTCAATAGTAGTATACAAGAGCATCGAAGGTTGCTAGTGCTAGTGCATGATGGCGTAGTCAGGGATGATCGTGGTGCTTGGTCTGTGGTGACGAATTTATAATTTCTGGTTAAGGATATATAGATCATTGAATTAAAAAATTATTTCAAGTGTAATATTTTGTCTTTAAATTTAACTCGAAGTTTGTTTTTGAACAAAACAATGCCCAAAAGCAAATACCTGACGTTAAAAACCAAGATCTGCACACAGTTTGGATACAATAGAGTTCATGGGATAAGCTCACCACAAATGATCACAAGTACCCCTAGCGTGATGTTCAGCTACAAAATGAGTAGTAGAATTACGGTTTTAGGGAACGCAAATACTACGAAAGAACTCAAAAAGGATGAAATGGAAAGAACATCCCGAACAACAGCTTCAATATTGCATTGAATTTTCACTCCTGGCTACAAAGAATCGACCACCTGAAGGCAGTTCGAGCATATGAATATATGCTTCCCTCTTGACAAATACCATAAAAGATTGCATCTCTTTCATGACCCTTATAGTAGGATATTCAATTGTAATCAAGTGTAAACATTTTATTCATACATATTTTATAATTTAAGAAAGCTAGTTAGTGCTTAGATATTTTGGCGGAAAAAGTTGTTGTGAAGCCAAGTTAGTTAATTTGGAGGTTAAGGGAGGATAAATAGCTTAGTTGTTAATTCTTGTATCATCTTATGCCAAGTAATAGCAAATATTCATTCTTTTCTCACCTATAGCCCTCAGTTTATCTTCTCATCTCCAATTCTCTCCCTCATCTCAACTTTCTTTCATTTCTATCGTATGTTATGATCGTTGATCATAACAATTGTTATTGGAGTTGCGATTTTGAAAAATTTGGGTACAAAATCTAGCGAAAGGGAAGAAACGGCCTTTCATGGCAACCTCGAACTCCGCTAGTTGTCCTGAAGCCTCGAAGCAGATGATACAACTTCAACAACAACTTCGGAACCTGCTAATTGCCATTGGTACATATATCAATCTCAAGAGCTGATGCAACAACAATTATTGGGTATTCAAGAGAAATTAAATCAGAACACTGGTGCTAAAGCAGCCGGTAGCATGCTAGCAGTTCAAGCCAATGTAAGAGCCCCTGAACTCCTACTTCCTCTTTCTAAGCTTCAAAAACAAGGGGGTCAAACAAGTTAATGCAAGGAGGAGTTCTTCTATTCGACAACTCAAGCTAGAGATCGGTTGTTTTGATGACATAAATATACGATCTTGGGTTAGAAGGTGTCCAAGATTATTTTCTCTTTACTCAATCAAGAGGGCACTTACATGTTCAAACCCTCCAAAATCAAAACCCATCTCGAAGCAGAGCACAAAATCGCCTAATAAACGAAGAGAAAAGAACAATATTGAAAATTTGTTGATTAGAAACTTTAAATCAAAAATTCTAAGAAGATCGGATAAGCTTCCATCAAGAAGTGTTAAAACAAAGCGAAGAATAAGCATGCGCCTCGGCCCTGCAACAATTTTCTCGGCTATGATGTTACCTCAATTGGGTTTTACGTCACCCAAATTATGGGTGATGAAGACTTTGTTAAATAATTTTCATGCTTGTGCTGTTGTTGGTGATGCACTACTTCAACGCCTCAGTAAGAAGGCAAGGAATACTGGGACATGGGAACGCTTTCCTCGAACCGGAATAGGTACTTGGGGAGCCGGTTGATGGACATGACCATACTGCTACTCAATGTTGATCAAGTGGTGCAATTTAGACTCTTTTGAACCAGAGGGTAGATGATGCTACATGAGAAGGTTATCAATTTCTCGAAAGTCAGTTTTCTCAATTCGATTCTTGAGGACAAGAATCATTTGAAGGGGTGAGAAATGTTATAACCCTTATAGTAGGATATTCAATTGCAATCAAATGTAAACATTCTATTTGTAGATATTTTGAAATTGAAGAGAGCTAGTTAGTGCTTAGATATTTTGGCGGGAAAAGTTGTTGTGAAGCCAAATTAGTTACTTTGGTGGTTGAGGGAGGATAAATAGCACAGTTGTTGATTTTTGTGTCATCTTATGTTAAGTAATAGCAAATATTCATTCTTTTCTCATCTCTAAGCCTCAATTTCTCTTCTTATCTCCAATTCTCTCTCTCATCTTTCATTTTTATCCTATGTTATAATCCTTGATCTGATTGCAAGGACTTCAGTAACCGTGGCGCTAGAGGCTGAGGCACCTCCACGCCAACTGCCCATGAAACACCACCTGATGAGCCAACCGCCACCACAACAAGGGCCGGAGACGGAGAGGAGTAGTCCCAAGCTGCATTACAAAGAAGCAAATGGCAGTCCCTCGAAGATGCCGAAACCTCATGAGGTTGAACAAAATGCCTCGAATCAGGCCCCAGCAAAGAAACAGGATGTCCACCTTCCACGCGATCAAAATACAGTTCCTTAGCCCACTTGCTAATCTGTAACAAATCAATATGTTTGTTTTCAAAGATAGCATAATATCGACCCTTCCAGATCCACCAACAAACTGGGGCCACCCTATTACAAATACCCATAAACACAAAAATAAGAGCATAAATCAACCCACCACAGGCTAAGTTTACGCATTATGAATCATTTCACCAAATACAATATATAATATGATTAACCCTTTTATTTATTAACCTCTGAAAAATTAATACACTAACATTTCGCTTATGAAAGTAAATTTTTTTTTTTTGAACAATTATGACAGTAAATAAGATTATTGAAAAAAAGAAATTAATATATTATATTATATATGTATAGGCTAGAAATAGAATTAGATTTAAAATTTAAATTTTGAAAATGGTATGGGAATATTAGGTAGGCAAGGGACCCACAAAGAATCATATTGTTGAATAATACAAACCCCCCTTGGAAATATGTTATCTTTTTGTACCTCTTCTGTTCGTGCTCCCAGTAGAACATGCATTGTCATCATGTAAAAAACAAACAAATTCATTTGGTTCTTACAAAAATTTATTAAATTTTAGTATAAATTATATAACAACAAATTTAGTACCTTAAGGGCTCTTGTATATGTAGAATTTGGAGGGTAAAATATACACAGTCTTACTTCTTCAAGATCCTATCTTAAAGGGAGGCTGTATCTGAGGACCCTTAGCTTGAGAAGCTTCAGTATAAATTATCTAAATAATAATTATTTAAATAATAAAATATTATATTGTATATAAATTATCAGAATATTTAAATGATAAATATTTAAACTTAAGATATCTAAATAATAATTTTTTATAATATAAAATAAATTATTTGAGGCATATTTAAGTTAGTCTAAACTTTTACCCCAAATAAAATAGGTCGAGCAATCATCTTGCTTTGGTCCAATAAAATCGTAGGACTGACCTTGTGACCTTGTTTTATGAGAGGTTTGGAATACAAATTAAGTGATACTGTTTTACAATTTAGATTTCTGCTAAAATTTTGTTATTTTTTTGCTTTTATTTATGGCGGAAAAATTACAAGAAATGATGAAACTTGTAAACAAGTCTGGATGCTCATCAAACAAGAGATTTATAGACCTCGTTTGGTTACTGGGAAGTAACAACAACAATAACAACAAACGCAATGCCTCAAGGGCTCCCGCTTAAGAGGGGTCGGGGGGGAATGTACGCAGGGGACCCCCAACCTGAGAAGTATAGAAACACGAGCATAAAAGCGTATAGGCAGCCTAAGAGCATATGAGCATGAAAACAACGGCACAGAGCAAACATATAGAAAGCAAAAAGCAACAAATGGCATTAAAACAGTTCCCACCAAATCAAGTAAATCAAACAGGCAGACATATAAGCCTAGGGGCACTAGTGTTAGTTAGATTATGCTCCTCAATTCTAAACTGCTACATCAGCCACCCCTTCACTGAACTCTATCTAATGTCATCTCCTCATGTAGGTTTAAGTGGGTGAGATCGTGTCTGATACTCTCCATCCATCTCTTCTTTGGTTACTTAGAAGTGAATGCAGGAAATGTGAATTCACGAGAAGTGAACATTTGTCATTTTGTTTGGTTGTTAGGAAATTAGGCCGAGTAAAAATTAGCAATTTGTAATTCTTTTAAAATATAAGAAATAAACTTACCTAGCTTTCTTGGTTAAGTTCTAGTTTCTTTGTTTTTTAGTAGCCCCCCTAGGAAGTTCTATATCCTATTATGACAACGAAACACTTTATATCTATTTCCTAAAAATTCCTTTATTAATCAAAGAAATATTTTGGCAAAATATTTTGAGGCAAAATTAAATAGTAATAAATCTGAAGATTATACTATTATAAATACTCGAAAAAATATACTCAATATATATTTAGTTTACAGCAAAATAATCAACATTATATTTTATGATTTCATAATTTTGTACTGTATTAAAAATATGATTAAATAAATTTTCTGTGAACATTTAATACTATCCAAATCAATAATGGCATGCAGTACAAGTAATTTGAAATATTTAATTATTATTAAAGTAGTTTGAAATATTTAATTATTATTAGTAGTTTGAACACACCAATTTGCGCATCAATTTATTAATTTATTACTAAAGTAGTTTGAAATATTTAATTATTATAGTAGTTTGAACATTTAACACCAATTTGCGCATCAATTTATTAATTTATTATTTCTGTTTGATTGTTTTAACAGCCATCATGAAGTTGGTACACCATACTAAGAGCTAAAATAATGTATTTTCTCAATTTAGATATTTAATTTATATAATTTATAATGAGGTCAAACAATAATATACTTAGCAAAAAGATTTTAAAAGCATTGATTTATAAAAAAATAGTACTAAAGTAATTATTATTTTATAAGTTAATGGCTTTTTAATGTGTATGGGATATAATGATGTTATCAGCTCTGATAGAAAAATATGGTACAAAAAATATATCATATCATATCATATACCAATGTTTCTAAGTATGAATTACTGTATAATAGGTATTGCCACTTCTGTTTTTTAGATGGTAAGGAGGTGCAAAGGAACAGAAAATATATAGAATTGAAGAATGAATAAGATTATAATCTAGGCTATTTATAGAGAAGCTAACGAAATTATATTCATAATAATGACATGATGATGTAGATAGTATAGACAAAAATCTAACTGCATTGATAACAATAAGATAATAGTTGTATATAACAGTATTGACAGAGGGGGATAGAAATGGACTCTATATTACCCTTTATATGCTTTTTTTGGTAACCGGATAAAAGGGGGAAAAATGGTTAAAGAGGGGGAGGGTAAGATAATATCCTACTCTTGTTTAGATATGTCAAATTAAAAGGGGTAAGGGTAAAGAGGGGCAAATGAGTTACCCTTATTTGACAATTGGGTCAAGGGGTAAACGTAAAGAGAGTTATAGTTAAAATAAGGGTAAAAATGTCCAAATTTTTTTAAAAATTACTGTTATCCCCCTTTACCACCTAATTTGGAGGTTAAAGAAATTGGGGATAAAGAGGTGTAATGGAGGGATAAATTCCTTTACCCCTCGAATAAGTTTGCCAAACAGGGGTAAAAAATTACCCCCCTTTATCCGTCTTTACCCCGTTGTCAAATAGGAGGTTAATAGTCCTTTAAGGATATAATCTAGTGGTTAGGAACCCCGGGGGTCAGAGGAGCCACCCAAATTCGATCCCCACTAGACTAAAAACCTCTAATGTACCCCCCCTCAAGTTGAACGAGGTTAGGTTAGGTGAAGATTGCCTTTGTGAAGCAGAAAACAATTAGCAGAGTGTCTTTTTGCGGGATGTTAGTAATTTGCTTCGTAGTGAGTATATAATAAACTTGGAAATCTTCTTTCAAAACGTTCTCCCTAACATAATAAAAGTCTACATCAACATGCTTGCTTCTATCATTGGGGACAAGAATGGCTGCAAGCCAGCAAAGGAAGATGAGTTTCGAATTCAAAACCTCATGCTTAACAACGGTGTAGTTTATCACTATATGCATAAAAACCAACAGCTCACTATTTATTTGTTTAGATAATGTTTAATACTTGCCTACATTATTTGATGCATTAAAATAATAAAAAATGACATTAGATTACCAGTAATGAAAATCAGACCGGGAGCCCATGAACTGTGAGACTTTCATGTGGCTTACAAGGCCCAAGCCCAAACACAAGCCCAAAACACATACACTAAAAGGTCCTTGTAAAATATTGCCAATAGTAATGTTTCTTGTAATAATAAACCCATTGGAGTTAGTAAAATGGTTTAGGTTGGGGTCTTCGAATACAGCCTTTATTCAATGTAGCACTTTAAAGGGGGAAGGCTGCGAACATCCACCCCCCAGACCCTATTTATGCGAGAGCCCTTAAAGCACCGAGACTGTTGATGCTGTTATTCTAGTTGTGGAGTTAGTATAATGGTAAAAGTAAAACTATTTAGAGCCTATTTGGCTAAGCTGCTAAAAAATTGTTATTTTGGAACACTTTTTATGGAAATACTTTTATAAAATATGCTTTTAATAGGGTATTTCTATTTTAAAAATTTTGAGTTTTAACTTGTGCTTTTACTTTAAAGGACAAGTACTTTTTACAGTTTCTAGTTAAATGCAAAAAAATATATAGTTAGCATTCAATACTTTTTTTTAGGCCAAACATCTTTAAATTTAAAAAAAAAAAAAAAAACCTTTCTTTTGAGAAAAATTCTTTTTTTCAAAAAATATATATATCTTGACCAGATAGGTCCCTATTCTCCAAGTTAGAGGTCCAAGGTTTGAAAATCTAAATTGCCCTAAATGTCCGTTGTATATGTTAAAAATATATAAAAAAAAATTTAAGAAATAATTTAATCTTATTTGTATAAATTTTAGAAAATATTGATTTAAGTTGTTTTTTCTTTGTTACCATAAAAAATTACAATTTGTAGTCATGCAATTACAAAAAACAATATAGTATCTAGTGTACAAAATAAAAAAATATATATATAATAAATATAGACATCAAATGCTTTTTATTATCATATTGTTATATGTATTAAATTAATGTAATTAATTATATATCAAATGTGATAAAATATAATTAGATTAAAAAAATAATAAGCAATTCCTTTATTTCTCTTTTATAGTTTATATGTTTAGTTTTAAAACCGTTGTTGCTTATCTTTGTGCCCTATTCTACATGTTTAGTGCCTTTTAGACTTGAAAATTTAAGTACATTCGATATGTAATCGATCCAAAAACGACTGGTTTGTGTACATATGATATGTGAAAATTTGGATACTGGTTGAGGTACAAATAACACCTTAGAATTTTTTTCGTATTTCAAATTTAGATTTTGGATATGAGTTATTCATATGTAAGAGTTACGCTAGATATTGATTTAAATATCAAATAAATATATGAGTTACGCAATCTGAAAACTTTAAATTATCTACTTATAATGTTTAATTGAACGCAAAAAAAAAAGTTTAATTCATTGTTAAAATAGAATACAGAAGAGATAGCGACATCGATGTTTTCCATTTAAAAAACACGGTTGGCCCATCACAAAAGTTTGTAAAACCTTCTGACTTTTCCAAATATAAACAGAAACTTGAAACACTATTGCTTGACTTTTCTAATTGAAAAACTATTATTTTGAATAGCTTTTCTAAATATTTTTCTTTTTTGATTTTATGAAAAATATTAAAAAAAAGTTAAAAATATTATATATCTAAAAAGGGCTTAAATGTGTGAAAGATGGGTTACCATTTTTTTAAACGAAAAAGATAGACAACTTTATATTAAATTTCACCGGGATTCTGGGCCTGACCGGATAGAAGGAAATACGTGATCCACATATAAGTATAAATGGGGCTACATTCTAAGACCAATTAACAATAAGTAGAATAATCTACTGGACTTATGAATTAATCTTTTCACTCTCACAATTCTAATGTGGGATTTCTATACTAGACTCTTATTGGAGTTAGACTCATCCCTTACAGACAAGGGATACTAAAGTATCAGTACGATAGAGAGAGATGAGGGCTTCGTCCAGCGAACTATCCCATATGGATAAACCAGAACGTAAGAACCTCAAAGTTTTCTAACTAGTCCGTACGTCTAGTAAACTGATATCAATGGTTAAAATTATTCTGAACAGATTGATGACTTACCATTTAAAAAAAAAAGGTGGGTTGTCAATTAGGATAGGGTTGAGGATTGTCCCAAAAAGTAGAGACTATATATAAAATAAAATGAATGCTCAAAAAATAATATATATTATATAAAATAAAAGAAAATTAGAAATATAGAAATTACTGTCCAAAGTCAACCACTACACAAAAGCAAGCACTTGCCAAAAGGGATCCCTCAAAGGTCAAGCTCACCCCCCCCCCTGGCCCCATTGTTTTCAAGAGCCATGACCCCACTTCACTTTTAAATTTCTACCATTTAAAATTTCTATTTTTTTTACATTTTACGTACTGTAAAAAAGTCATATTAGCTGTATAAGGGAATAACCTGCTCAAATTCCCGAATCTTTGTCTTCATGGTGAGGAAGGGAGTTGATCCTAAGTCTTGGATATGATCTTAGAGACTTTACCAGCTAAGTTAAGAAAGATGTTGCTGTAATATGTGTTATCTTTCTTCGGTTCTTCTTCTCTTATGTGGCATTTGAATAAGCTATCGGTTCTTTTACATTCCTTTGTTAAATGGAATATTACTTGGCTTTGTCACTTCTTTTAAGGATCTTGGATGGTCGAGGTGGGGGAAGGAGAATGGGCTGGAAAAAATTGTTGCTTTTCTTATATGACAATATTTTTGGCAAAGGGAGAAAATATATATTTTGTACATTTCAATTAAAGCTATTATTGGATATAAGCTCTCCTATAATAGTCCTACTTGCTTCGTAACTCCACTGGACTATCCTATCTGTATTCTGTATGTATATTGTATTTTTCTATATGCAAGCAGTTTGGCAAACTTGATTCTTAGATTGCCTATTCTGTATTTTTTCTACTTTGATTCTTAATGTAGTATCGACCCATGGAAACTCTAATCTTGATTCCTCAAAACCCTAATTTCTCCTTCCACTCGGCCTTGATTTCAGTATTTAAGCACTATTTTACTTTAATTTAGTTTCTAGTGCTCACGGGCTTATCCCCCGCTTTTCACTTATCACATGCATTAATTAGGGCAATAAAATCTAAACAAAAGTAAATATGTCAGTTGTTCTTCGGTTATATTCGTATTTACCGAGGGCCAATGACATCATAGTCCCTCGGTGACTCACTCGATCTTGTTATAACCCTCTTAAAGACTGTATCCTCTTAATTTGCTATTAAATATTTAGGTGATCGTCATTATTTCCTTAGGATTGAGACGCAATGTAACCCACATCTTTACTTTCTCTGAACAAAAATATGCCGCTAACCCATTGACTGATTTTGATACGGACCATGCTAAACCTCAAGATCCTTACACCCAGAGCAATCCATCTCACTGTGATAGGTACTTAACTAACCCGATCCTTTGTTGGAGCGCGTTAGGTGCGCTTCAGTACCTCACCTTTACTTGATCGGGTATTTTCATTTGCTATTAACCTTGTGAGTTTGTTTGTATATTGTCCCATGGAACCACATTGGCAGTTGGTCAAGCGCATTCTTCACTACATGAAAGGCACGGTTAACCATGGTCTCTTGTATTGGCTAGGGGTGTATTGAGTCGAACCGAGCTTGACTTGTCATAGGCTCAGGCTCGACTCAATTGAGGTCGAACGACACTTGCTGAGCTTCGAACTAAACTTGCGAGTTTTAGGCTCATTTAAGTTCAAAAGAGGCTCATTTGGGTTTGCTTAGGCTCAGGCTTGGCTAATTTAAGCTCAAATTTGGCTCGGTTGAACATATTTAACTTGATAAATTTGTATTTTCACTCTAGCTTGTTTATGCTCACGAGCCTACAACCTTGAGCTTCATTATGCTCAGACTCGGCTCGATAAGCTTACCAAGCCAGCTTGGCTTAGTTCGAGAATATGAAGAACAGGAATGCCCTAGCTTTCCAAATGCAAAACACGGTTGGAAAAGGTTCATGAATCATTTTCCATCTTGTCCAAGAGAATATAGAAAATTAGAGAACTATTTTTCAACTCTCACAACTAAGAAAACCGATATTTTGAACAACTTCTCCAATTTTCATTTTTTATAAAATTTTTTTTCAAAAAAAAAAAAAAAAAAACTATCTCTATTGCAAAAAAGAACCATACACTTGGGCTAATGAACCATTAAAATACCAATATACCATTGTCTTGACAAGTACACAACAGATAAAAAGGGAGCCTCTAGTAAGTAATAGTGGAACAAGCTAGTTCCTTCATCAATTAATGTTCGCAACTTTTGTTGCTGAAGTGTTTCGGACATCTGGGTAATGGGTAATGGATCACGTACATTTGTTAAAAATAAATATAGAGTTATTTATATTAAAGATTTTTGTATCTTATATTTTTAATTGTATCAATTTAGTTTCTGAATAATTTAAAATATATTAGTTGTCTTACATGCTCCTTATATGCTCTGCATTCAGGCTCGTCATAACTATAAGCTCTCAGGTTGGGGATTCTCGAAAACAGTCTTTCATCAGGGTCTCACCTTGATGGGGTAAGGCTGCGTACATCCTACCCCTCCTAGACCCTGCGCAAGCGGGAGCCCTTTGAGGCCCTGGGATTGTGTGTTGCATGTTGTTGTTGTAATTAAATTTAAGTTAAGTTAATTACGTAATTTTGAAAGGTAAAATTATGTTGGATGCAAATAACTTATTATAAATTTATCCGTTTACTCAATTTAAATCAATTCGTAGCCGAGCCATTAAAAATTTTATTGAAAACTTAATGTAAAATTTTTTTAAGGACTAAATTGACACCTTTTGAATTATATTGGAACTAAATTAATATAATTAAAATTACAGGGACTAAATTTATATAATGCACAAAGTACAGGAGTCTTTGGCGTAAATAACCCATATATATAATATGCTTTATCATATTAAGTATTTTTAAACCATTTATATTTATATATGAAAATACTTAATATCAGAGTATAAAAATTATTTGTGGGTCTTCACCCATCAGCTTAAACTTTTGGGAGAGTTGGTTCTTTGATATGGAATCAGAGCCTTGATGACCTAGAGGTCTCGAGCTTGTATCTCGACAGTCTCCACTTTTAATATTAAATATAATTTAAGAAAAAGGTATGAGGTGAGCCTGTGCATTATCCACGCTTTAAGCCCAACGGGTATTCGCGTGAGGGGGCATATTAGATTATAAAAACCATTCCTCGGAGCTTTTAGAAGAGTCAGTTCCTTGACACTTAATACAACAAGATTGTTAAGGAACCAACTATTTTAAAAGTTTAGGTTGATAGATAAGGGTGCAGTCATGATTTTATACTCTAACTTGCTCCCTCAAATCAATGGCCATCGGGCTTAAAGCGTGTATTTTACACAGGTTCACCTCATGTCATATGCTTAAATTATGTTAATATTCAAAGTAGGGTGTACTGGAATTAAGAGTCGTGACCTCTTAGTCAATAACGCTCTAATACTATGTCAAAGAATCAGCTGTTCCAAAAAGTTTTTTTTTTTTTTTTGATCAAACAAATGTCCCAAAAGTTTAAGCCTAAAGTACAAGAACATGCACCAACAAGCCTATACGCTCATTCAACACCAACTCTTGAAACATAAATGACAAATGAATCACGTCTTTACCAACTCCTGGAAGCATAAGAAGTCAAATGAAAGAAACCTTTTTTGACATAAACTTCGAACATGACACGATATCAATAATCAGATAGGCCCTTAATTTTATACTATAATAAAGACGCATAATGTATTATTTTTAACAAATACACGTGATCAGTATAATACATGTGGGTGGGGGGAAGGGAATATGAATATATGCAAGAGACAGACAACCAAAAATGAGTAATGATGCGATTCGTTTCAGGGGGCAAGTAAAATCTTGCCAACCCCAGCCTTTTCTTTTATTTGTGTATTTTTGCTTATCATTACTTGCTACTCTCCCCCCCTACCCCCCAATAAAGCTCTTCTCCTTTTTCATTTTTTTTAAATTTTACCGAGTCTTAGGCTCGATTCATAGAGTTGAAATTTATATAAGAGGACCACATATAAATTCAAGTGAAGTTTCATTCTAAAACCTATTGACGTTAGATGCAGTAGTCCACTAGCCTAATATGTTGATCTTTACTCCTTTACTAATCTTATGTGAGACTCTTATTGAGAGGTCCTTAATTTCATTTTCTTGATAATAGCATCAGTATCACCCACATAGCGGGATTATCCATGTACTGGTGGATGGGTTAGATTCTAGGACATCCAACTAGTACTTGAAACTATGTAATGATTTTCAGTTTTACAATATTAAGGATATGTGGCTAATTAGACGTTGAATTCTAGAAGATAAAGGCATTACTGAAATCACAAATTACAATAATGACAACAAAATAAGTCACGATCCATGCCTTTTTTTATCGAGTTTTTGAGGAAGGGAAGTTGTAAATGATAAAATGTGTCTCTATTGCTCTAACAAAATGAGAGTGATCCCCCACCATCGCACAATGACAATCCAAATGTTACATGAGGTGCTATAGGTAAGAAATTCATTACTATAAAAGCAAAATGATCGAAATATCCTACTCAAAACCACCTAAGTTCAACTAAGATGTAATATTTTCATACAATAACAATAGCCCGATGTCCTACAAAGCCTCCCGCCAATGTAACGTCTGAGATGATAAGACATACGCAGCCTTCTTCCTGTAAGATGCTACTCTGTGGAGATATTGTTTCCGAAGAGTCCTCAACCCTGAAAAGAACCTTACTCTGTTAAATGAAAATAGACATGTATAATACAAACATACAAACCAACACTATAACAACAAAAACAAACCCAGTGCCTCACGGACTTCCGCTTGAGGGGGGTCTGGGGGGGAGTGGGTGTATGCAACCTTACCCTTTTAGGGTGTAACCGTGCCGAGAGGCTATTTCTGAGGAAACCCAACCTTATAGGGTTGGCAACATGGCGACTTCCCAGGAGGTCACCCATCCTGGTACTACTCTCGTCCAAACACGCTTAACTTAATGGAATCCAGTACCTTAGTGCCTAGTAAATAAACCCTAAACAGACAAACCAACAACACTCAGGCGAAATAAAGCAGTATTGACAATATTTAAATAAATTCATAGGCAAATGGAGTGTTTCGATAGTGTACCAACAAGGTGTAGCCATCATTGCCATCAACAATGTCATAGGGCCACCCTTGATGTTAAAAAAGCAAACCAATTTTTTAAATTAAAAAAAAAATGGCAAAATCAATCAAATTACTTAAGTAATCATTTTGATTTTATTCTCTCTCTCTATCTCTAAAATGGGACATATAATTGAAGGTGATAGCTTTAAATACAAAATATCATTATATACTTTTGTCCTCTTTCCATCATTTTTTCTTTAATTTAATTTTTTGGATTCAAAATTTAAAAACAAATTATAGATCATGATCTATCAATCAATGAACATAAAAAAGAGACTCAACTTTATATAATATCACAATTTCATGATAACATTAACCCACTTCGATTTTGATGAAAAAGTTTCTTTTTTGTCACCTTAATTAATTAAAGATCATATATTATATAGTATTGGCGGGAAAATAAAGAAAGCATGATCTTATTATATCAATCAATGTTATTGAAAAGTACATAAGCTTTTATGCAAGATCACAATTTTATGTGCGCCCTCATGTTTTAATCATAAAGAGAGTCTTTTGGTAAGTGTAGTTTTATATCACTCTGGTTGTTGTGTTATTTTATAATTGTATTTGGTTTATGTTTTTTGAGGCTGAACCAGAGAACTCGCAATACAAAAGTCGGTGTGTCTTTAGGGGCATGCTTTTGCTTGTATCACTTGCTTTTATTATTTGAAATTCAAATTGTGATACGATTTTTAACTCACCATTGTCGAATTTAGAGTGTAATTGGTGTTCAAAATCCCTTAGTTAAGTCCAGTTCATCGAAACTAAGATTTACATTTTCTACTGACCAGTTCGCTTATTAGTCAAGGTCAGTTTTATAAAGTAAAGACTTTAGATATATATCATATGTAATTTCAAAATGTACTTGAGTTTAAAATCTCTTAGGTCAAGTCTAGTTCATCGAAACTAAGATCTTTAGGGTCCTGTGTTTTTCACGCTCTTACAATGTTCGGTACTTTCTCTATTAAACAAGTAGTAGTTCAAGAATTATAGAATACCCAGTGAAAAACTCTTCAGACCTTTTAACAGTTTGTTCATCTTACAGACTGGTGCGGAAAATTGAACGCTTAAATGATTATGTTTACCTTCTTCACCGAACACGCTTAGATCTTGCCCCTAACAAATCCTATAATGCGACAACACCATTGATTTTGTGTTAACTACAGAGATTGGGAAATGAGAGTACTCAAGATAACTAGGCCCACCTTCACCTATATACATATATATATATATATATATATGAGATAGGGTAAGAGGGGTAAGGAGGGTAAATTATTATTAATTTTTTTAATACTAAATAAATCTTGACAATAAATTATTATTTTTTTAATGTTCAATAAATTTTGGCCATACATTACAATAGAGAGCTAGGATTTGTCCCTCTTACGCTCTCATCCTCTCATAAGAACATCGTCCTATATATATATATATATATATACATGTGTGTGTATATTAATTTATTTTCTACCAAAAAAAATATTAATTTATCACGTAAACATCCTGCTTGTTTCTACTTTGTAATGGACATATTTATGACTAGAGGATTTTTTTCGTTAATTAGAGAGAAAACTCTCGCTGAAAGATTTGGCCGATGGGGTGTTTTTAGGCGCATTAAGGTTTTTGTGGCTATATATATTCTCGCCTAAGACTTGCAATGTGTTATGCGAGAAGAAAAAAAGATAATGAAAAATCTTTGCTTTGTTTTTCTCATTAAAATTTTCATTGTCTTTTGTTTTGTTTTGCTAACAATATGAGATAAACATACACATGAGGTACTTTTGTTCAAAAATTTATTAAAATTTGATTAATTTTTTTTGGAAAAATACTGATAATAGTGAAGGCAATTACCCATAAATTTTAGCTATTGGGTTTGGTACAGTGTTTAGGTTACTCACCTTCTAAGCATTAGGTATCGGATTTAAAGCTCATTTCTTCCTCCCTTGATACTGGCAGCTCTTCTTAAGACAGTATTGTACCTCTTTACCTTATAAAAAAAATGAAAAATTTACCAATATTTTTTTGGAAATTTAGTCATAACAAGTGATGGTTATGTGGTAGTGATGGGGGTGGTTAGGGATGTAAAGATTGATGTTGATACTCAAGTGACTAGTGATGTTGTGGTTTTGTTCATTAGTTTCAAGTGATAATGACTCAAGCTAATTAGATGGCATGATTTTCGGTATAAGTAAATGATACTGCTTCATGAGTTAAACAGAGTAGAAACTTAAACTACTTGCTTCAGTATATTAGAGGCTCTAATGGAGCACAACTGTAGTGAACTAGTTTCTTATTTGTTTTCGATAATTAGCAAGGAAACTCGCAATACAAAAAAAAAAAAAAAAAAGGCCATCAAACCAACGATTTTGCATATTTGAATGGTTTGAATTTATATTATTTGGACTATATAAAAAGATCCCTTTCATTGGGTCTTATCATATATTACATTTAATACTTAATTAGAAAAATTAGATAGAGGAGATGAATGATTACTGTAGTTAGGTACAAGGTGGTAACATTGAGGGTGGGTTCAACTGGCCACTACCAAACCCTACTAGTCCTATTTTTCAACAAATAGCACAGAACCGCAATGCGAGAACAAGCGTACTCGCTAAACCGAGTTAACTGACAAAATCGAATGACTAGGAAAAAGAAACACAAAAGTAAGGAAGAACGATTCTTAGTCCAGTAAATTGATACATCACTAAGCCAAAATCCAAAGTTGGTCGCCCACTCACAGTCCAGTCCGTCTCCTAACACAGTTTAGGTTCCTTACAACATCACCAGGAGAGTATGGAAAAGGCTCACACGAAGCTTTTTGACCCTAAATCCGACTCTCATTTTCACGCTCCTCATTACTTCATTCTCACTCCAAAACCGTACAAGTCTTTTAATCGCAACATAGTATAAAAGAGTATGACTTGTGTTTAAATTCTCACTCTTTTTTCAGTTAAATCTTAAGTTTCAGTTGTTTTCTCCTTTAGAAGAATTTATAATCTTTTTATCAATATAAGATAACAAACTGGTGTCACTAGTTATGTGATTATAATAATAAATTTGAATAAAATGACGTATGTAGCTTGTAGAATAGGTTATTTATTTTATGGAAAAGGAACATAAAGTTAAATATGGACTAAAAAAGATGCCCATAAATTTATGCCTCTAGAATAATATATAGTATTTTGCCCATAATTAATTAGATATATATGGAAGTAGAGGTGCTAATAAAACACGAAAATAGCAAAGTAGCTAACACTGAGCTATGATAATATTATGACTCATTCATAGCTTAACCTCAATAGGGACCATCGCGGATATAACTAAGACCAATTAATGCAACTGATTAAGGGGTCTGTTTGGCACTTAATTGGTTACTTTTGGGATAGATTTAGAGGGTATTTTTATGTTACTTTTCCCGTTTTCGTACTCTGTGTGTGTCTCTCGAGTCTCTTATTGTGAGATGTTGGTTTTTGTATTGGGAGTTTTCTCTCTATTTATCTAAAAAAGGGTTTGTTTGGCTAAGTTGTAAAAATTCATTAATTTAAAAGCATATTATAAAGGGTAATGTTATTGGTAAAGTAAAATTGCTATCGTCAGAGCAAGATCGTATTTTTTTAAAAAATTTCGTGGCTCTTATTGTTTCTAAGTCACACTATTGCTCCAACAATAGCAAATTTTAATAAAAATTCTTTCTATAAAAAAGTGCTTTCAATGAACTTATTTTTATTTGAGAAATTTTTAGTTTTTGCATCTAGTTCTATTTAGAAAAGAAATATTAGTTTTCTATTTTTGTTTAAAAGTAAAAAAAAAAAAAAAAGATTCTATATCTATTTAAAAGGGTTTTTTTTTATCAAGACCAAATACGCTTAAATCTTTTAAAAAAAAAAAAACTTTTATTTCAAAAAAACGATTGGCCAAACATGTCTTGATTCATGGTCCGATTAAACTATCTTTTTACGAAATGTTTGAGTCAGCTTAAATGCACCTCATATAATCTAAAACCACACATATTATCCACTCGTATATTTCTTTCCGTGCAGCATGGTACGTTAGAAATTCGAAGACAATGTGCAACTTCAGGGAAATATTTGCACCTAGACAATAGAAGATTCTAGATCTCACCATTTATAAAATGCCAGAATGTAAATACCACACCACTTGGGCAAACTCTTTGATTAAGTTCGATCAAACTATTCATCAATTCGAGTTTGTTTTTACCAGTTTGAAGCTATAAAATTGTGAAACTACTTTTTCGTATTGAAAAGAGTACAATATTTACGATAAGTAATAAAGTTACTAACATCTAAGAATGAAGAACGATAAGTTCGAACACAAGACCTTCGAGGTGGAAAACATTAACCTTAATATCAACCAATCTCGCTCAAAACACAATGACATTTTTTATGTAAGAACTCAAAACTTTGATGAGTCATGCTTATAAAGTACTTTAAAAGTTTCAAAGTTGGAGCATTCATAAATGAGATATTTAATGAAGAAGTTAGCTCGTACTCCATCCTCTGTCTGATCTTGAACGTTTACTTTAAGATATCCCAAGAATCGGTAAATGTGTGATTCATTTGACTGTTCACGTGGGTGCAGGCGCCTAGGTTTTTGGGGTTTGCTACTTTTTTTTTTTTTTTACCCCGACTTGTGGGCTTTTTCAGGCTCCACTTTGATGGGTACGTTGGTTTCATATTGAAAGTTATCTTTCTAACTATAGAAAAAAAAAAGGAAACAAAAAAAATATAAACATGTAAGTTATGTGTACAATCTTCTATATGTTATTGCCAAGTATTTCCATTGTAAAAGCTTCGAAACTCCAATTCAAGCAATTCTAAAGGGTGTCATCAAAAACGTCTAAACTCCAATATAAACAATTCTAAGAAGAAGTTATTTAATATTCAAGATTATAGGAAAGAAAAAGCAAGAAATTCAATATCTTTAATACGTAATTTTGTAAAGTTTATAATGTTATATCTTTTATAAAATTAAATAAAATTCCAATGTGATTATATAAAATTATATCGAAACATATAAACATTCTCCGTACATCGCACGGGATAACACTAGTTTATATATATATATATATAAAAGTTGTGAACATAAAGTATTTTCCTTTAGCGAAATAAAAATAATAGTAGTATCAATGGTACACATTAAGGATATAATTAAATATTATCCTAAATAATTTCCTTGCCCATATAAAAATAGTATTCAAGTTATGTATATAATTAATTAAAAAAAAACTTAATTATCTATGTCCAAAAGGCATATATTAATGTATATTAAATTTCTCTTCAGTTAACCTTTTCTTATAACAAAAGTAAGCATCATTATATTTTGGGTTTTTTAACAAAAAAAACATTTTAAAAATTGTAAATTTTCAATTAGTCACTACAAATTTTAAATTTTTCATAAAATTACCTTTAAAAGTCTAAAATTTTTAATCAACTACCTGTTTTATATTATGTGACTTTCATGTAAATTTTGACTTACTTTTTATCGAAACAGAAAGAGTAATTGTAAAAAAGAATAAAAAAGAAGTATATATTGTCCAAATAATTTATCTTAAAATGTAATACATTAAAAAATAAGCCCCCAAAAAATATAAATGTGAATAATATTTGGGAAGTAATCTATTAAATGTTTAAATCTTAGGGTGTCTTAGTGATAATTTTCCATTTTTAATAAACAATTAATCTAAAAATAACTCAATTAAATTATGTCAATATATCAAAAAATAACCGAACTCTATTTTCTAATTAAAAAATAACTCAACTCTAACTTTTCTATCAAAAAATAACCAAACTCTATTTCTTAACTAAAAAATAATTCAATTCTAACTTTTGTTCCAAAAAATAACTAAAATCTAACTTTTGTATCAAAAAAATCCAAACTCTAAAATTAATTAAAAAAAATATTTAATTAATAACTAAGCATGGCTTATATATAATTAAGTTTGATTTTAATGTAAATACACTGAATTCAAGGAGCTAAGTGGGTAAAGCGGTCCATGTACTCTTCATAAATAATTGAGTCCCATTAATTTTTTATTACAAGAACTTATTATATAATAATGACGTACCTACATGCAAATTGTGCCAACTTTAAATATTCAATCTATATAATAAAAATTATTATGAGGAGTAATTCATCTAAAAATATTTTAATCGCATATTCTATGAAATATTATTTTTATTACTTCTACCTGAAAATAAAAAGTAATTCTACTTTATTTAAAAATATTTTCTTTTTTATTTATCTAAAAACATTTTCTTTAGAAATCAAACACATTCAATTCTGGAAAATGCATTTTCTAAATTTTTTTTTTTTTTTTGCTTCAAAATAAAAAAAGTAATATTTTCAGTGTCCAAATGACTCCTGCGTAAGCAGGATCGAGAGTGGATGTACGCAGCCTTCCCCTGAAGGGAGGTTGTTTCCGAGTATTCCCAACTTGAGGGGTGAGAACTTTCCAGGCAGTCACCCATTCTAGTACTAGTTTTGCTCAAGCACGTTTAGCTTCAGAGTTCTAATGAGATCCGGTGCCAGTATGTTGGTACCCACTTAATAAATTAAACCTTTTATATATAAATATTCATATAGATAGATTGGGTGTTGAGGTTTAAGGAGGGAGATGGGTGGCGTTCTTACGAGAGAAACGAATCGTGGCTCTTTATTATAATGAACGACTAAGATTTGGTGTTAAAAAAATAATAATTTACGTTCAAAATTTTTTGAGTATTAAAAAAAAACTAATTTTCCTCCCTCATCTCTTCTTTCTTTCTGCCTCATGAAGCGATATGAGCCGTAAATTATTTTTTTTTTTAATATTTAATAAATTTTGACTATCTATTATAATAGAAAGTTAGAATTCGCTCTTTTTATGCTTTCATCCTTCATAAAAACATATATATATATATATATATATATATATATATATATATATATATATATATATATATATATTAAGGAAATTAAAAGAAAACAAAGAAAAAGTAAGGAAGGAAGAAGCAGGCGTGGCGAGAGAATTTGAATGCAACGTAAGAATGCGGCGGCCACCGATTCCCCGGAATCCCGCCTCCAATCACTCCTCTTTTTTTATTTTTTTCTTAATTTTTCCACATCATTTTAGAAATTAATGCTTATTATATTTAATTACATTAATCATTATTAAAGTATTAGTATAATAATATATTCATTATTTTTATCATAAAATCGATTTAAGAATATTTTTAGACGCTTATAATACTGCTTTCTGAAAAATTATCAGAGGGAGAGAATTTTTTTGGGTTTTATTTTAAGCAAATAGCAATAAATAAATATGTGCAATCTTATATTAAGTTTGCATAAAACATCAATAATTTATTAAAAATTAATTTAATATTAATTTACATATTTAATTATTTTTTTATCACATTATTTACTATATATAAAAAAATTAACCTAATATTAAATTTTTACAATCTAATATCACATTAATAAATAAACTAAAATATTTAACATTTCCCTTAATTATTTAATCTTCATCTCAACACAGTTTCACATGAGATCATAAGTTCGTAATGCAAATGTCATAAATACCCAAAAATATATTCAAATGTATATTTATGACACATGGAAAATTCTTTCATTTCAAATAATAATTAATTTAATTAACATGTTTTTTATAATCTAATAAGCGTTTTATCACATAATAAAACACACCAAATACATTTAACATTTTCAAAAATATATTAAAAAAAACCGTATTTTTTATCAGATTAAGCTCATTAATTTTAACTGAATAATTAATGTAAAAAAAATACTAAAAAAGGCATGATTTTTAAATTATAATCCGACAAATTCCTCAATCACCAATATTTCTCCAATGCAAAAATTTAAAAAAAAAAAAAAAAAAAAAGAATGGGCAAAGCTGAAATAATAGAGGGAATGTACGAGGAAAAAAAGTTTTTTTTGATGGATGGACCAAAAAATAACAGTATTATACAGTTCCATGAAAAAAATTTACTATACTATTATGTGTTTACGGAAATGGGAACGGAAAGAAATTTTTTTTTTGATATTTGACAAGAAAAGCTCGTAATCCAAAAGACAGAAAATAAGAAGAATGTGGGAAGGTTTTGTATTTGTAGAAAATTATAATGACAAAGAAAAATATATATATTTTTTTTCTATTTACAAACGGTAAGAAGTCGGACTATGTAAAGAACTGACCTTCTTATATCCTCCAAAAATCCCCTCGCTCTCGATGAAGACAGGATATGATACCATATCTCGAGCACCATCACAAAGATTTTACTAGCTGAAATAGTTGACACTAAAAAAAACAAGGGGGGAATTATACTGTCTCTTGATAAATGGGATTTAGAAAATATTAATCACTTTATATGTGAATCTGTTAAGAAATTTTGTATTCAAATTATAAAAAGATGATAATAATATATAAATCTATTGGGAGGATAGAAAGATACTGAAGTTAGTGTAATGATTAAACTTCCAATTTAGAAAATACAAACTCTGTGAACCGAGCTTAAGGCAAACCGCGTAAATTTTACAGAAAAAGAAAAACAGAAAAAAAAAAATACTGTGTAATAATTGGGTCATGGTTATAGGCAAGGGCTTCAGCTCCATGCTAATCCTAATTTCTATCATAATATTTAACCAAATAATACCAATTAATTATACCCTAAAAATAACAATTATAATCTCATCATTTTGATAACCCTCTTTTCCCCTCTCATCATGCTGTAATTATATATCTTAATTTCCTGAAAATTATATGTAATTAATTAGCTACATACAGTACCTTTTTGAACCAGATGAACAAATATATTTCTCCCATTTGCTTCTCCCTCTCTGCTGCATACTTGACCCGTCTCGATGATCTGAACCATTTTCCTACGAAAACCCGCCTGATAGAAACGAACCCGGAAAATCTGATGCCCCATTTTGGGCGCCCACGGCGCTGTCCCCCGCCCTAGAAGTGGCTGGAGGACTTATCCCTTGGAGCGAGACTAAAGAAGGCGAGCTTGTACTTCCATGGCGCAACCCGTATTCCTCCATGAGCAAACCCGTTTTCAGAGTCGGGTCATCGGTGGGATTATTCACCTGTGGAGTGGTTGTTTTGCCTGAACCCATTTTTCCGGCGACTGCAGTGTCGGGTTGAAGGATGGATTGGAATGAGAGAATTGGGTTGTTATGCTGTTGGTGCTGTCGATCCTGCGTGTTGACCAAATTTGAAATCAAGTTATGGGACCCAGTTGTTAAATAATCAACTTTTCTAAAAGTTTAAGCTACGGTGGCGGCTTAAAGTGTGATAGTGTATATGCCTACTTCATATCTTATGCTTAAATTTTGTTAATTGTAAATGAAAGTAGGGGATCTCAAGAGTTTAAGCTAATAGATGAAAGTTCAGAAATAGTTTTATACTCTAATAGTCTTTTCATGAAAATTCTTATTGAGTTTGAAGCGTGATATTACATAAGCCTATCTTATACTTTATACTTGAATTATGTAAATATTAGAAAATGGCCTGATGGGATTCACACTCACGATCTCTCGATCACAAGAGTCTTGTACCTTTTTTCGATAATTAAGAAGCAACAGCTCATAGTAAAAGAGTCTGATATCATGTTATATAACTCAATTATCCTAAAAGTTTAAGCTAAAGGATGAAAACTCGAGGATGACTTTATACTCTAACACAACTTACCGGATTATAGCCGTTAGTACTAGTATTTGCAGTAGACGTGGATAATCCATACGGTGGCTGAACTGCTTGAAACTTCTGAACAAACGGTCTTAACAAATAAGGCGGCGACTCCTGAGAATTCCCACCCCCGCTACCACCACCGCGGAGGCCGGATAGGCCGAACAGATCGAGCCGGGCCCGTGGAAAAGCGGAAGAGGAGAATGGCGGCGCAGGGATTCCGGTGAACTCCTGCACCATCTGCCTGAAATTAGTAGTGTCCGTTGTAAGCACGGTGGTGGGGGCCCGCCGCGATGCTCTCGACCGCTTCTTCGGGTTACGTGGCGGTGGCGCAGCCTGATCAGACGGGCGAGGGGGGTTGTTAATAGACAGCTGTGGTGGATCTGTAGAGGGTGCGCTAGCGATGATTGGGTTCATGTGGTTGATAGGTCCAGGGATTGGGTTCGGGTCGGGTCTTAGCGTTCCAGGCCAGACCATGTCTAGACTGGGCGACCGGTCGAAGTAGGAGAGGACAGCGGCAGGGTCGAACATCGGGGAGGCGGCGGCAGTGGCGGTGCCAGAGGAGTAGAGGAGCGGCAGTTGCGGGGGTGGAAAGCTGGTGGTGGTGGGACTGAGGAAGGCGGAAAAGGAGTCGGCGGTGGCTGTGGCGGCGCGTGAGGAGGAGTACTCGAAATGATCATCATCGCCGGCGCTTGATGATTGTATGCTTCCACTGTTGCCTGAGTCCATGTCCCCTATAATCAACACACTAAAGTAAGACGATAGAGAGAGAAATGTCAAGTAACCCACTTTCACTCAAGTTCACGTTGATAGTGAAGGTCAATGATTAATTTTATACTGTTATATGTTCATTTATGAGATTATCTATTGGATTTGAAGTATAAATATTGCACAGACCGACCCACTTTGTATCTTAGGTTGAAACCATGTTAATCTTGAAACTGGAGTTGTTGGGTTTGAACTCGAGACCTTTTTAGCAACAAAACAACGGTGCTATGTCAAAAAATCATCTAATCCAAAAGTTTAAACTGATTATACAATACCACAAACTCACCAAGATCAGAGGCAAAGAGACACACAAATCAAATTACCTCACTGAAACAAACCCAATAAAAACAAACCCAGAGAGAGATCAGAGAAAGAAGAGAGTACCCATGCGTAGTAGAATCAGATCAGAAACCGATCTACAACTTCCAGAAAAACGACACAAAATGAGGGCAAAGATGATCAAACCAACTCAGCCCCTTTGTATTTACGCTGTTCTTTTATGCCAGAAATGAAATCAAAGAGAGAGAGAGAAAAAGCAAGATATGGAGAGGGACACAAGAAATCTAAGAAAGGAAACTGAGGATGCAGATGGTGATAGTAATGATGATATCAATGGTGGGTTTTGGTAATGGGAGAATTAGGGTTCATTAGAAGAAAGAAGAAGAAGAAGAGGAGAGAGAGAGAGAGAGGGGTAAGAGGAAAGAGGAAAGGGAGGGGAAGAGGGTGATGGGTTAACTTTCTGTGGGGGGTGAAAAGGGGAGAGAGAGAGAGAGAGAGGGGCGGCTTGTGGTGTGATCAAGTTTCAAGGGAAAGAGGATCCTTGTGGGGTCTCTCTCCTCTCCCCATTTTCACATACTCCCCATCCTCTAAAGCAAAAAAAATGAAACTACCCAAAACTAAATTAATTCATATTTTTTATAATAAATTATAAAAAATTACCTGTCTTTTACTTTAAAAATAGAAAATCTTTCTCACAAATAAAAGTACTCATAAAATTTTCTCACTTTTAAAAATTTATTACTTAACTCCCATGTAACTTATTTTTGACCATTTTACCTCTAATTTTTAATTTTGTTTTTAAAAAAAGGTTTTATATTATTAGACAAAAATTAAATATTTTATATTTTTAGCAAAAAAAATTAAGAAAATTTTTTGTATTTATAAAAATATAATTATTTTAATTAATTTTACTAATATTATATAAGTTCAGAAGATAAAAAATATTTTTAAAATTTTTAGGACAATATATTATGAAATAAAATACAACTTTTTTTTGGTTGAGGGTCAAAATGGTCAAAAAAATTTATTTGGAGGCAAAGTGAAAAATTTTCAAAAGTTAAGGGGTTTAGTGAGTGGTTTTATTTGTGAGAAAAATTTTCTATAATTTACCATATTTTTTATCCTCTAATTTTATGTCTTCATTTCAAGGTTTTTATCTACCAAAGAGGGTACCGATACACTATTATTAGATCCTATTAAAACTTTAAAATTAAGTGTGTATAGGCGAGAGCAGTATCAGGATGGATGACCTCCTGAAAATTACTTACCCTCAGGGTGGGGGCACTCGTAAATAGCCTCTCTTCAGGGGTAATACCCTGAAGGTGAAGGCTGCTTGCATCCGCCCCCTCAAACCCTGTTTAGGCGGGAGCTTTTAGGGCACTAAGTATGTTGTTGCTTTTTTATTTCAAGTTTTTTTATCTAAAAAGGATTTTTCTAATATGTGTTTATTAGATATATATTAAGAAATAGTTATTGCACTATATTCTTACATTTTATTAGTTCATACAAAAATAATAATATTTTATCTTTTTAATGTTTTGATGATTTAGTAAAAAATTACTATATATATATATATATAAGTATATTTAATATACCTTAGCATGTGCCCTTAGAAAATTTCATCTAAAAATTATTTAAATTTCAGGTGCAAGAAATATATAAATTTTATAATTTTTGATTTTTACAGTTAAAATTTTTAAATTTGTCAATGTTACATTTTTCACGTGACATTGTTCGCATCCGTTAGTTTTTATTAACGTGACAATTTTAATTTTTTTTAAAATTAGAATTTATATTTAAAAATATATATTTTGTAAAAATTTTATGTTTGTTAAAACTAATGGATGTTAACGGAGTCATATTAATGTGTGTCATTGAAAAGTTTTTAAAAATTTAGGTCTGATATTTAAAATTATAAAATCTAAATAATTTTTGAAACCGTACTTAAAAATTTTGGTGGTTTTAGTTAAAAAAATTCTTAATTTTAAGTTTATAAAACTTGCGAATACTATTTTAGATTAAAAGTTACATATATTTAAAAAAATTATCTAAATAACGGTACAAAAGGATGAAAAATATATTTCTCGCCCAACTTTTCTTCAATAATAGCATCATGATATATGATTCTAATACGAACTGAGGTAAATAGCAAGAGAATGGTAGGTTATTAACAAATAGACATAAGTTTTACACCGTTTTAATTGCCATTTTTATTATCTTAATAAATAGCAACATTTTCAGAGCTCCAAAAGCTCCCGTCTAAGCAAGGTCTGAGGGAGGGGGGTTTGTATGTACGCAACCTTCCCCGTTCAGGATACAACCTTAAAACGAGGTTGTTTTTAAAAACCCTCAATATGAGAACTTTTTAGGAGGTCGCCAATCTTGGTACTACTCTCACCCAAGTACGTTTAACTTCGGAGTTTTAATGTGATCCAGTGTTTGCGTGTTGGTACCCTTTTAGGTTTATTTTTGAATTATAAGTTTATTTTTTAAAATTTACGAACTAAAAAGATAATATACCAAAATAGTAGAACGCTAATATGTGATCTACTATATGTTTAATTTTGATATTTGGCAATTTAATAAAATATTAATACTTATTATTTTTAATTTCATAAATTATAATATATATATATATATAAAAATTAAATATATACAGTAATATTGATAAATGCTAAAAAAGCAGAAAAGGCCAAGTAGGAGACTAGCTACCCCTTTTGCGGTGTGAAAGCGGGGAGCGGTATCATATGAAGAGCAATATTATATCTATTTTATATTTAATTGTAAACTTGATTATATATTATATAAATTTATTGATTTATTAAAAAAATAAATATTTTAATATTATTTTATAATTTAATTATATTTTCACATGTTATTAATATCTACAAATTAAATATATAAATTAGATTATTTTTCTAAATATTTCTACATTTTGTTCACTACAATTAAAAATTATATAATTACAAAATAATCTTAAATTTATTAATTTCTGGTTATTATATTTTTATTACATGGATATTTAATATGTAACAAAATAAATATATCTGTGATTTATGTCATAAGCTTCGATTTTGTACACTATATAAATTTAATTATATTTTTTATTGAACCATTATATTTTTAATTTTACCAGCTTTTTAGAATAAAATTAATGCTAAGGCCTTATGTGGTTGCCAAGTAAATTGAATTCCATTAAAAAGTCATATTTCTCGGAAATTCAATTCCTACATCAATTTTTCAGGAAGCAGGTAAAACGTATTTGGTTACCTGGATAGAAAATAGAATTTCTTTTAAGGATGTTAGTTAAAAATGAAAGAATTAGAACTTACCTAAGGAAGGCTAGGTAAGTTACTTCCTGCATATGTCTACTTCCTAAACGATAGCCAAAAATTTATACTTTTATAAATTTTTACTTCCCGTATTTATCTTCTATATACCAAGCGAGGCTTAAGTTAACTATAAAGTTTACAGTGATTTGAAAGCATTTGACAAGAGTGAGCCGGTAAAAAGTATATCACTAATTTAATTTTAATTTTTATTATAAAATTAAATTAATCCAATAAATAAATTAATAAAACTTTAAAATAAAAAAAAATCATACATAAATGTTTGTTATAAAATAAGGGTTATTTAAATTTTATCCTAAAATTTTTGAAAATAATAAAAAGGATCCTGATTTTTTTGAATTATTAAAAAGGCTCCTAAATTTTTGTCATATCAATAAAAAAGCACCTCTCAAGCGTGATGACATCATTTTTTATCGACAGAGCTAATGTGGCAATTGATTTTTATTAATGCTATAATAAAATGACCAATAGTATGCTTCAACACCCTTATTATTACTTTATAAGAACAAAATTCGAGATGTCGTGCTATGTAGAAGCTATTTATTTTTGCATAATTTATTTCAAAATATGGTTATTCAATAATATTTTTATTATTTTACTGTAGTATTAATAAAGACACAACTATCACATCAGTTATATCGAGTAAAAATGACATCATTACGTCAGACAGAAGCCTTTTTATTAATGCGATAAAAACTTAGAGACCTTTATATTAATATGACAAAAACTTAGGAGCCTTTTTAATAATTTAAAAAGGTTAAAATTTTTTTTATTATTTTTAAAAATATTAGGAGATTAAAATATAAATAATCCTATAAATAAAGTGTATATTTATTTATTGGGAGCAATGTCAGCCATGCTGACGAAATGGCGTGTCAGCTTTGCGGTGTTATCTTTGTTTTCAAGTTCAATGTTTTATGTTTTATGTTTTATTACCTCACACTTTTCCATTAATTTAACTATTTATCATCTACTTTTAGAACATTAATTAATTACTTTGATACAATTCACATTCAATCCGAGCACAAATTAACGGAGAATTAAGTATATTGTATATAAATTGGTATAATTCGTACAATAATTATATGATTTATATGGTATAAGGGGAAGTAGGGGGAGAAAGAGAACTAAATATAGAAAAGGCGAGACTTAGATAGAAAGAGGGAGAGAGATAGATTCAAAGATTATTTATTTATCCTCTTCTCTATACTTAAAACTTTATATATAGAGTTAGAGAGGGGTATAATTGTAAGAAAGAATCAAATCTATTTATTTAGTATCTAAATTATCACTCATTTAACCTATATATTTTAGATCATACCATACTTTAATCCCAAACTTATAAAAGTTTGCATTTTAATAGTTATCCAAATTACATCATTTAAAAGTTAATATATATAAATGTTTTGAAGCCAAAGAGTATTATAAGAAAGGGTGAATTACGTTATTTTGTAAAGACTTGAAAACTTAAATTTTAATAATGAAGGGGAAAAATTATAAATAAATAATAAATGTAAGAAATAAGTAAAGTGAAAAAGAGAAAACGTACCATGATTTTTATAATGGTTTAGCTTCAGATTTGAAGTTGTTACAATTTATAATTGATCAAGGTATTCGAGTATAAAAACGTAAAAGTTGTATTGTATGGATAGAAGAAATGGGAGTATTACATAAAAGAAGGGGAAATATATAGAATTTTGGGGGGAAGAAAGAGAAGATCACACACGTTACTCATACATGACTAGAATATCACTAACTACCCTCCTTATTTGTAGTAGAGTGTAGGGATGAGGTGTCCCCTAGGGCTGATGACGCGGTGCGAGCATGTGTAACATAAGTTAATTCATTCCCCAAGTGATTACTTTTTGTCACTTTATCATTTCGCTAAACTTGATAATTCTTTTGGAACTTAGACTTATGAGCAAATCTTTTACAATCGATCCTTTTTGTAATGTAAGCGTTGGATCAACTCTTTTACCTGATTCTTTTGTAACATAAGCTCATGATCTGTCTTTAAATTGATCTATTTGTACGTAGGCTTAGAATCGTCCCCAATGGAGGATTGGGGTGAAAATATTTGACGTGTGTATTTTTATGTTTCTTCGTGATTATTTAGGTCGCTATACGGGTGAATAGAAAGGCTATAGTGGTAGACGCTCTTTGTTTTTGACTGATGAATTGGTAGTTATGGCAATATATAGCACTTACGGGGATGACACAGAATTTGCAGATAGTCATAACTTTTATGCCATCAATTGAATCTAAATGTTTTGAACAAAATATAGTACGCCTTAAATACTACAATGACTGAGGAGTTATTTTAAATGGATCACACCATAAATTTGGCATATACGGTGGGAATATTCCAATATTTACAATCGTTACGTTTCTAATAATCTTAGGGATACTTATTAATAATCAAAGTTTACCATATTTGGTTTGCATTTATGGTCGGGTGCTTGGGGCAAATTCCTCACCCTCAGGTTGGGGGCACTGGGAAACAGTCTCTATTCAGGTTAACAACCTGAAGGGGGAAGGCTGCGTACATCCGCCCCCCAGACCCTGCGTAGGCGGGAGCCCTTGAGGTACTGGGTATGTTCCTTTTTGCTTGGGGCAAATTCCCACTTGATCTGCTCCTTTGCACTTGCTTTTTTCCTTTGCTTGGGCATGAAATGCTTCTATTTTCGGCATTTTGTCAGCATTAGGAGATTCTAGGAGGGTTGCTTTCTGTAAGGTTGTCTTCAAGTATTTTTTTTTTTTGTTGTTGTTATTTTCCCTTTTCACACCGTGTTTGCCTCACGGATCTCTTGTTGTGAGATGTCGATTTTTATACAACAAGTTCTCTAACTACGTACTGAAAAAAAAAAAATGGTAAGAAGGTACTATATTATCTTCAATAGAGCCACTAATATTTGGGAAAGGGAGGGGACGGGTTTTGAATCTATGAACTCATTCTCGAAAATGCATAATTTAGCGTAGGTTTGGTCAATCTTTTTTCTTAAAAAAAAAAATGTTTCTTAAGAAGAAAAAACTATTTCCAGGGTTCAAGAGTGTTTGTTCTAAAAAGAAAATATCCTTATTGAAAATACTTTTTATAAAACTGTTTGTAAGAAAATATTTATGAAAAAACAATTTTCTTATAGCTTATTAGCCAAATAGGCCTTTAATTACCGCACCAAATTCAATGGCTCACGCATGGCTTTTTGGGGAATTGTTAGTTTTTACCTATGTTTAATTCGAGAATTGTTGTTGGTTTACGTCATGTTCGGTGAAATTGGATTTTTCTCTTGTTCTGGTGACTGTTCCAACACCAGTGTGGTCTTGGAGCGCCCTCAGGTTTACATTTCGTTTTCTTATCTTTTTGAGGTTCCCTTCATTGTTCTTTTCTTAATACACGTTTTTAACAAGTTTGCTCATACATCGCTCTTGTAGATACGTCTGTTTTGCATCCCGACTTATGTTACGATTTATCGAAAAAATGGCTCACACATGGAGGATAACTAGAAAAGTTAAAAAATGAGATCTTAAATTTCAAAGGGATGAGGTGGGCAAACGAACAAGCTCCACAACTTTAACTTTTTTTTTAAAAAAAAAAAAATTAGATTATTACTAACCACTACTGGTCAAAGGGTCTACACATTTTTTATTTAATGTAATTGATGAGATTAGACCTAATATGTGACTTTCTAGTTCAAACATTTTATTTTTATAGATTTTACTTATAATTTTTGTGTATATATTTGAGGAGATAATTCAAAGGAAAAAATATTTAACATATTATTGAAAGAATAACATATTTTAAAAAGTACAAGAAAAATAATATATTTGAAAAAAAAAACGAAGCACATTGGCTTTAAATAAGTGATTGGACCGATAACATGAAAACCGAAAAATAACATGCCATGGAAAAGATGACTTGGCAAATAATTATGTAACCGAAAAATGACTTATATCTATTTTTTTTTTTTGACAACAGACTTATATCTATATATATAATATTCTTGTTCCTTTCAAAAATATTATGCCCCAACTTAAGGCATTTTTTATTCCCACCCGACATGGAAACAACAGGTGTATGCTCCATATTTGTAATCTTATGTTAATTAATTAATATTTTAATATTAATATTGAAAATAATAATAATAATAATCATCATCATCGTCGTGCGTGTGTTGAATAATTATGTACTTGTACAAAAAAGAATGTAAAATATGTTGTTGTGCTTAATTTCTCATCGTTTATAATTTTTACATAAGCATTGTTATAAAAAAAGCTTCCAGCAGTGGAGTAATTTTGCTTAAATTATTTTGGTTTTTTCTTATGCTTCTGCTTTAACGGGGAATGACTAATTTTCTACTTCTACTTAAAAGAAGAAAATATTTTTTACTTTAATTTAAAAATACTTTTTTTTAAGACTAAGTACTCTTAAATCCTAAATTTTTCTTCAAAAAAGAAGCTTGACCAATCGTAAGTCCCAATTGATCAGGGATTATTTCAACATCGCGCTTGATTCAAGATGTAATCTTCTTAGTCGCCTTGAGAGGTTATATGTAGGGGGTGTATTTGAGCTGAGTTGAGCCCGTGTTAGTCAGGCTTTTGAGGCTTGGCTCATTAGTTTTAAGTTCGGATGGGACTCAGCGCGAAGCTCACCTCGCTTTGAAAGTTTAGGCTCGAGCTCGCTCTTGGCTCAACTCGATCTAAGCTCGGCGAGTTTGAAATTAGACTTACAATATTTCTGGTCACTTAAACTCAATATAGGCTCGTTTAGGATCGGGCTCGACTCACTTAGGCTCCAATTGGGCAATATTTAAGCGAATATATTACACTAAAAAAAGCTCACTTAGGCTCGTTAAGGCTCGCGAGCCAGAACAGCTCGGCTTGAGCTCAAAGCAAGCCGAGCTTTTCGATCTTTATGATAAGTTGCTGACGAGGGCTCATGAGTTAGCTCGGCTCATTTACACCCTTAGATATATGTTGTAGAAAATATTGAGGTGGCAAAACAGTAATATTAAACATTAGTAACATATGGTTGAAGACTTAATTTGGTTGCAAAAGAGGTTATATGTTTAAAAGGCCATGGCACTTTTTGGAAGAAGTTTTCACACTTTGGAAGAGAGTCTTTTGTTCAATTCATGACGGTGGCCGACGTGACCTGCTCCATCAAAGGTTATGTTCGGGCTCTCCAGATGCATGAGTGGCCATTTATGAAGATGACAGCTTCTTGGGTGGGGCAGAAGCTGTATGTAAAGGTCCTAGATCTTCTCAAGCCCAGTGATTGCTCAAGGATAAAGTTATGGAATGATGAACGACTAAGTGATGAAAGTTTGGAGGACCAAAAATAATGGGTTATTTGGTACATCAGAAATAAGATTGTTTTTAAAGAATGTTAGTGGATTGAAGATGATACTTAATGGAGTATCAAGGTGAGGACCGAGTTATTGATACCTTACTCTTGGGGTAAAATTGTAAGAAACATTGAGTGCATCAAAACTAGAATACATCGAGGCTACAAATGATGTAATAGGCAGAGTTTCTAGGTTTTGTTTTAGTTTTTTGATGAAGGTATTTTCTTTCCTCTTTTTCTTGTGTTTCTTTTAGGCCCTGCTTTCACAGGTGTGTCTTTTTTGTATTGTGAGTTCTTTCGCTAATTATCAAAACAAATATGGCTGAAGACTCTTTTAAAAGATGTTAGGAGTAACTAAACTATAAATGCTTGAATTTAAGAATATCCAAGTGTTTTTTTCCCCTCGATAATTAGAAAGAAAAACTCTTAATACAAAAACCGGTGCAACCATCGAAACGAACCAAGAGAAACCCACAAAAACAAGACAAAAGAAACAAATCCAGAAGCAAAATGGCCCTCAAACCTAGACGCCTACACCCACGCCAATCCCCCAAGTACTCAATATTTCTAGCAATTCCGCCTGTATATACGTAGTTAAGTCATTACAACGTCTAGAATCAAACACCAAATCTCAATTAACATTCCAAAGTAATACCACTCCTAACTCTCTCTAACACGATCGAACTTCTAGTAACTGATCATAACCAACAACAACAATAGACCCCTTGCCCAAAGAGCTCTCGCATAAGCAGGGTCTGGGAAGGGTGGGATGCAAGCAGCCTTACCCCTTCAGGATGTTACCATAACGAGAGGCTGTTTCCAACTAGTAGCTGATCATACAATTCACAAATAAGCAAAAACATAAAGAACCAAACTACACTAAATTACTATATATTATAAAAACTTGGCGTGAGTACATGTAAAAAGTGTAGCATTAGGCTAAAATTGTTACGTTATCCTTGTAAACATTAATTAAATCAAAGACATATTGTAACTAGCAAAGTATGGATAGGATCCGGTGAACAACAACTATGTTTGCTGCAACCATCAAACTAAAACCTCAACTCCCCTCCTTTTCCCCTTTTCCCTTATTTTATCCTTTAGGTTCGGTTTGGTACATCGAAAATTCTCTTTCTCTGAAAAATATTTTTCTTTCAAAAATTCATATTTTTTGAAAATTTATAATCTACTTGAGGTTTTCTGTTGTTTGTTTAAAGGAAAAATATAGTTTGGCATTGTAATGTACCTGTTTTTAGTTAAAAGAAAATATCTTTCAACGATCACTTTATACCTTTTTGGAGAATATAACGAACGTTACAGTATACATAACAAGTAATGGAAACAAAAAAATTTTGGATTGCTTAAAAGCATTTAGATTGCTTAGAACGACGACTTCTCTCATTTTACAAAGAAATTAGTCATTTTCCATTAGGGGAAAAAAATTGTTTACTAAAAATTCTTTTCTATCAAAAAAATACGGCCCAAACAACAGAAAATTAAAAAAAGAACCAATTTGTAGAACAAATTTTCCTTCTAAACAAACAAAGCCTACAAATTTACCATTGATGACTCAAAAATTATCTTAGTTTTCTTCTTTTAAAACATATACTTGTCATCTGAAGCGTTTTTTTTTTTTAGGTGTTTGGTTCAATCTTATTATCTGTACATATTATACATTATACATTAATTATTTTTTAATAGTTAGAACTTATCTAGTGTCTTAATAAATTAAAGGAGAAAACAAAGAATAATAATTTGTATCATGTTTTGATGGATCAAGTTGCTTAATTGTAGATACGCTTCTAGTTAATGGTATCACGTGTTCATAATTTATGTTAATTTTATTCTTAGTATATTCCCTCGTTTTTTGTATTAATTTATTCCCCTAATAATATAATACAACTTTTTAAATATAATTATTTTTTTACTTAATTTATATATTTAATAACATCGTAATAAAATTAACTTAATTATTTTTCTGTAAACTAGTTTTCTATTACTAGACAAATTAAATTATTACATTAGCTATTTATTTTGTATATACCTATATAAATATAATATCAGAATAAATTATTAGAATAAAATTATTATTTATAAAACCATTTTGTTATTATTATTTTTGTAAGTTATAACATTGCTCTTTTTTTTTTGATAACTAGCGAAAAACTTGCGATGCTAAAACTGGCATCTTATAAAGATATCCAAAATGTGCACACATAACGACCCAATACACCTGGGCACAAAAGTACATTTGCTCATGTAATAACAATTTTTGTTCTATCAATAACAACTCCTTCTCTCTGGCTCTCTCTCTCTCTCTCTCTCTCTATATATATATATAGTGAAAGAGAAAAAAAAATATTATTATCAAGATAATAATATAACTTATAGTGAATAATGACTATAGAGTTTACAAATATGCCCTAATATAAATTTTTTTTGAATTGACTATAAACTAATATCTGCTTTATACTCTCTTTATGTTTGCTATGTGGCGTTGTGTATGCTTTTACACCTAGATGCTTGTATGCTCCTTGCTCTCACGCTGTCATGCTTTTTATATTTCTCAGGTCGGAGGTCCTCAAAAACAGCCTCTCATTAGGGTACCATTCTGAAGAGGTAAATGTTGCATACATCCCACTCCTCCCAGATCCGACTTATCCGGAGAGCCCTTGAGGCACTGGGTATATTGTTGTTGTTGTTGTACTATAAAATAATATAAAATAATATCCAATGGTAATGTGCCTTAGTAATTTTCACGTATTTTAGGAGGACACGTAACAATGATGTTAAGACAAAAGGAGCTGGTGGCAAGTGGGCTAACTCCCCCTTTCTCCTTTTCTTTTTAATATCTTTAATTGTATATAATATTTATTATAAAATTATTATTCACTTATTAAAATAAATATTTTTATTCAATAATTTATTAATTTTTATTATATTGTTAAATATATAAATTAGATATATATTTTCAATTATATAGTATTTTCTTTATTCTAAAAAAGAAAATAATTTTGTTTGCTTTTTTAAGTTGCTTGGAGGAGGGGGATGCTCCTCTTACTATTCTACTATGACAATATGCTTAATCAATTTTGTATGTTACTATATAGTTAGTTATATGTATAAAATTGATCTTAAATCTTTATCTATTAGCTTAAATTTTTGGAGCAGATGATTTCTTGATATAGTATCAGAGCCTTATTGACCAAGAGGTTACGAGTTCGAATTTCAACATCTCCCACTTTCAATACTAAAACAATTTAAGGTATGAGGTAGATTTATACATAAAGTATTCGTAGACCTTCATCCGTTAGCTTAAACTTTTGTACAGATGATTTTTTGATAATAAGATTATAGTATATAATAATATTTTATAATTACTTATGTCAATTTCATTTATTACATGCTATGACTATAAACATTATTCATATTTATATGTACGGGTAGCATTATTCTATGTTAAATGGCTAGCTAGGATTTGTGCTGTAACCTTATAATATAAAATTTATTAATCATCCACTTTTGACAATTCCGTTAGCATTTATGAAAATATTGGGTTGGAAAGAAGGAGTGAATCAAATTGGGTTAGCTATGCAAGATTAACTTTTAGTCAAAACGTTGGAAGCTGGTTTGGAAATTAGTTTGACAGTTTGATAGTTAAATTTGAGCCCAATTCAATCAGGTGTTGGGCTCGGAGACCTTGACTTAATATAAATCGATCAAGATCAGCCTTAACGGAAAAAAGATGGAGTAAATCAAATTGGGTTAGCTATCTAAGACCAACTCATTCGAACTTTAAACTTATATCAATCAAAACTTAGACCAACAAAACCAGTTAAATTCACTATGAAGACGAATAATGTAAGAGACTATGATAGAAAGCACACAAAGTATAACTTCTCAATCACTGTTTCTAGCACTTTAATTGGGTTTGCAAGAGCAAATTTAAGCTACAAATACTTCTATTCCAAGAACGGGTGAATAAAATAAGCACAAGTGTGCTTAGGAGATAAATTGAAGAGTTTGTGATGTTATTGGCTACGAATTCAACTGCTTCTCCAAGCTTCAAATAAGCACGTCTCAATAATCTGTAGAAGCTCCACCAAAGACGAAATTTATTGAGAGTCCAATCCCTTCTTCTCCATATCTCCGACTTCTTCATAATGGTCCTTGAAGCAACATTTTTTTTAAGTGTTTCAGGTAACTTTCTCAAACTTGAGTCCCTAATCCTTTTGTGGCATCCTGGGTAATTAGCTCGAGCTTGGGTGCCTACTTCTTTTGTGGCGTTCCAGGTAACTGCTGTTGAGACTTTACATGTAAGGAGTTGCGAGAGTGAAGTGATCAATTTATAAGCCTAACAAGTTACTCTACCTAATGCCAATAAGTTATAAGATGGAACCCCACTTGAACTTATATGTGGATTTTATGTTTTCCAACCCCATTGGACAGGCTTAAAGGCTTGATAAAATTTAACAACTGCCTCAAACTCAACATCGATGTACAAGCCAGAATCAATATTGCCATGGCCATTAATGACATAAAATTGCCCTTTTTGTGCATTTTCATGCCTCCTCTAAAACTAATTCACCTTGTCTATCCTCAAAAATTTTATTGTTTTGGGGTTCGAAATATCCAAACAACAACAAAGAACATTGTGAGCTAAGCCTTTTTCGAAATTTACCTCCAACATCACAAACTCAGTCGGATTGCACCAATAGTTGGTCTAGGGTGCATTAAGCCTTATCATGCTGGAACCGTAGCCGAGCTCTTATTGAGCTTTGTCGACTTTTTTCAACCTCAGCTTGATTGATTTTGTTGTGTTTGTTACTTAGCTTGGCCCCGTTGGTTAAATCAGTTGAATTGATACGAGCTTGTTGTTGAGTCAAATTGAGCTCATCACTAAAAGTTGAGCTTGCTAACGAGTTGAACTATTCAAGTTACGATTGAATATTATTGAAATATGTTTGAGCTGATATCAACCCTTTTTTTTTTTTACTTAAGGGGGAGGAAAAGTCCTTTAGTAGGTACAAAAGGCACAAAGCCAAAAAAAGTACAGACATAAATGAAATCAAATGCGAATAAGCAAAAGGAAGTGACACCCAAAGCCAAATTCCGAACCATGATCAAAGTTAGGAGACAAGATAGCGCCCAATTTTGAAGATGGTACGAAACACAGAAGCTTCATTACGGGGATGCAAGAAAAATAATTATATCGGATCCAGAGGGGATTAATCTACATCTGTCCTCCACACAATAATGGTGGAAGGAAATGCCAAAACCTCCAAAAAGTGCTTTGAACCATGTAATCGAATTTCAGCATGATCACTTAACGAGTTTAATGAGTCCTTAATGAGCTTTAACAAGCCCTTTTTGATCATGAAACTATTTGCAAATGTTAACGAGCCGAACACCCCACTGATCAAGCTCAACCCGTCTAGCTTTTCAACCGTACTCAAACTCATCTCAATGACCTATCTATCCCCACAGTGAACATGAACAAGTAGTAGAATTCATTTATGCATTTAGATAAAAAGTAACTGTGTTAGAACAAATTATCAAAATACTCGCAACCAGGTAACCGAGAGATCTCAGGTGTTGAGGCCATGTAATCACTTTCCTTAAGGTTTATTTCGGTATACGAAATATCCTCGGGGATACAACAACAACAAAAAATGAAGTGAGAATGTGTAAATAGAGAGAGAGATCGAGATATGAAGAGATTGGTGGTTTTATTTAAGAACACAACACAAGAACACTTGAATGCAAAGATCTTTTAATCTTATTTTTTCCTTGTGTTTGTCATCTAATTGAATTAAACCATCAAAGTATGGAGATATATATATATATATATATATATATATATATATATATATATATATATATGTATACATGTAAAGAGGCATCCCAAAACGAAGAGCCAAAACTGAAATAAAGAACCGGGAAAAAACCGCGCAGACAAACCGTTGAAACAGACCCGCGTGTCGAAGCTGTGTGTAGACACACAGTTCGACACACAACGTTATTGTAGATCTGTGTGTCGACATATACTTCCTATGTGTCGATACACAGACTTCCTCCGTGCGCTTCTGTAAATGGCTGTGTGTCGACACACGGCCGTCTCCCCATCTTTTTGTTGGATTGTGTGTCGACACACATGGCCCATGTGTCAACACACATCCCTAACAAGCTCTAAACATTCAAAACAAGTATCGGGACAATCTTAAATATATCTTATACATATATAAACAACATTAAACATATATATGTATTATTCAACACTTATTTTGAAAATACACCAACAAACTATTAGTTCAAGATCGTTTGATTTAGGGGCGGGTAACGTAACTAAACCAGTTCCAAATTGTAAAGAAGAAAAAGAAATGGGATGGGGGCGGGCAGCGTCAAATATTTTACCTAAACAAAGCATTGTGGGAACTCAGTGCAATGTACCCATACAAACACACATATATATGAAAATGATTGTGTACCCACGTGCCATTAATTACCTTTACTTGCTTTACCTAAATATTCTCATTTTTAATTAACCCCATATTTAAAAAAATAATAAATTCGGTGCCTCAAGGGCTCCCACATAAGCGAGGTTTGGGAGGGGTGGATATACGCAGCCTATTTCCCTTTAAGGTGTAATCCTGCTGAGAGGCTGTTTATGAGGATCCCCAACCTTATAGGGTTCGCAACAGGAGGACTTCCAGGAGGTCACCCATTCTGGCACTACTCTCACTCAAGCACGCTTAATTTCGGAGTTCTAATGGAATTGGGTTGCACTATAGGCTAGTAAATGGACCTTAATGAACCCCGTATATAAACCTATCAATAACCATAAATAATCTACTAATTATATTCAATTTTTCACCCATGTAAAAAAATATTATATTATTGGCTTATACAATAATAATAATAATAATAATAATAATAATTAATTTCATGTAATTATCTTTTTTATTGTAAAAGATTTAGTGCCATCTAACACAATTTGGGGCATGACTTTTGTGAAAGGGCAAGAGCGAGAATATACATTCTAAATCACTTATTTAACTACCGATATGTGGCATATAATTCACCCTTTGATAAAAGTCGTTCCTATAATTGGATATAATTTTTGAATACATGTTGGTGGTTATCCTCGAAAGATGCTCAATTTGACAGTACATTTGTTGCTTATGTACTAAAAAGAAAAAAAGGCAAGAGCTTCGATCTACAGTCATTTGTATAAAAACAAAAGTCCTGTTTGGCATAAGAAATTTGAATTTGGAATTGATGTTCAGACTGGATATGGGCTCAAATTTTTTGATTATATGATTTGGTTTAATTGTATAATTTTACTACCTAGTTTCATGAAATTGATTTATAACTGGAAATCAAATACTCTAATTTTCTGGAGTAGAGGTAAAGATTTGCAATTCCATATAATTCCTCCACATGAAATCTGAACTTACCCACACTTGATTAACCTAAATCCAAGATGACTCAAAACCAAAAGATTTAGACATAACCTAAATTTGACTCGAAACTTGAAATTACGCAACTCGAATGACCTAAACTTGAAATAATCCAAGTCAACTTCACCCAAAGTCCAAATGAATAGACCAATTGACTCGAAACCTAAAATAACTTGATTCATAAAATAAAACTACTTGACTTGACTGTGACATAACTAAGCTGAGCTCTAAGTCGAAATGATCCAATCATAAAGAAACCTAATATGAAACCCAAAATGACCCAACCCATCCCACCTTTAGCCTATATTTAACTTGACCCGAGATATTCCGAAATTGGAAATATACTACGCATTTGACCCAAACCAAGATGACTCGAGCTTGCAATGACCTAAACTAACTCAAACTTGGTCCATTCTAGCTTGAATTTCAGAAAGGCCTAACATAATTAACCGAAAACCCCGATATGACTTGAACACTAAATGATCTAATACAACTAAAACTCGACCCAATATGACTTGAAACATGAATAACTTGAAGTGAAACTAATTCAACCCCACCTAAATCTGTCCCTAACCGATTTAAAACTTGAAATGCTCCAACTCAATTTCTTTTATGAACTAAACAATAACAACGGAATTTCAATTCGATTAGAATTCTAATTCCACCAGAATTAAAATTGGAATTGCATTCCACAATCTAGTTCCAATTTTATATGTCAAACAGTGCCTTATCATATATTCATAATGTTTAAATTTTTATTATTTCAATATATTTTACAATATAAATTAAAATATTTTAAAACTTATATATCTAGCATATGAGGATTTAAATAAAATTTAACAAATTTTTGTTGAAAAATAGTGACATAAAGAGCTTCAGTGGATGGTCAGATTTTATCCACCTTCTGTGGCTACATGTGTTCCTCTTTGACCACAAGTTCAAAGCACATGCTACTCTTTGATGAAAAATAGTATAGTTACTATTCACATTATTCATTATTTTTCTGCTCACGGGGAGCTCGGCTACCTAGTAAACTTCGGTTTATATGGCGAATCAGACACCACTCGGGGAGAGATTTAAGGGAGGAATTGAACACCAAATCTTTTGGCTTAAAGCAATATTCTGTTCTCTCGCTTTCCTTCAACTGCTAAAATAAGGCTTTGATGGATATCTATTATTGTTGTTATTGCTATTGTTATGTTTTCTTTTTTTTGTTTTTAAATTATCGAAGAAAATCAATTGTTATTGGTCAATTTTCAATTATTATCATTTTTTAAACAAAAAAAATAAATATACGTGTGTATGTATATATACATATATATAAATGTGTGTTTATATATTATACATAGAACATAAAGATGCACTGCCCGCCAAATGAAGCCTCTCTTCGCTTATCAGAGCTAACCCCTTTAGGTCTCCTAGTCTGGTGCGACAGTCCTAAAATTGTTTGTCCTCACCTGTTTTTTTTTTAAACCAAGAAAAAGATGCGAGCAACTTTTATCAGCACAAAATGAACAAAGAAGTTGGTTATACTCTAAAGTTCTAATTTACACTAATCTATCTTTTGTGTTTCGGGTTCCGCTCTTGTGGAATGCCGGGTTTTGTACTGCAATCTTTCGCTATCTTTCGAAAAAAAAAAAGAAATCTTTTGTGTTTAGTCTTGCAGGAAGAGCCAACCACACCAGACAAGATCGCACCAAAATCCTTTTACCTGATTAGTGAACGAACTACAAGAAGTCACAATTGCACCCCTGTGAAAGGAGTTGGCTAGAAAACACCTTTGGATCATGTTTCCAAGTCAAGACGTCATCATCAATAGGGAAAAAAGAATCATCTTGCAGGTCTTTGATTAGTTGTACACGAACCAATCAAATAAATTACGACGCTATCCCAAGTTCCAATGTTGAATAATACCATATCAAAAACCCATATGTTCTTTTGTTACCGAGTGGAAATGGAAAAGGGTCTTGGAAGTTTATGTTCAATGAATAGTTTCCAAGCCACATGCATAACCACAAAAAAAAAAAAAAAAAGTTCTATTGCCACGATCGAGACATTATCTCAACTCAGAGGATATGGCGGTCCTAATGTAGGAAGAGGAGCTTTGAGTGAAGCATATCTCGCCACAAGCCTTTTTCACTCACTGTGCGAGATATAAGGAAGTTGTTTGGATAGTTCCATATTTGGTTTGGATTATTATTTTTTTTTCCCAAAGAAAGAAGTCCTCAACATTGTAGCGACACCACCATTTAAATAAAAGAGGTTCCAAGAGAAATTCTTTTAAAGCTGTGTGATTTTCGTGGCCACCATTTAGTGTTGTGACTAAATCTTGTTGCCCTAGTATTTTTTTTTTTTTTTTTTAAATTATCTATTTCTTTAGTAGTTGCTCTGGGATTGGCAAATTTTTTCTTTGGGTAACTAAATTTTTACGCTTGTTATTTATAACTTATTATGATAATAACTTATATGTACATAGTTTTTATTGCTGAAGTATAGTTAGAGATGGTAATGGAGCGGGTCAAGCCAGTTACCTGTGGGTACTTAACCCCTTTTGGGCGGGTATGGGTATACGTGAGGCGGATAGCGGGTATGGATAGGGTGTACCCACCCCCTACCTTCCACAGATATAGGGCGCATGGGTGTAATGTTGTACCCGCCCCGTCCTGCCGCGCTCCATACCCACATCGCCCACCTTATAGCCATTATACCTGCTCTATTTTGTATGTACTTAACTTTTAAATTAAAAAATACGTACTTAAATTTAATTACTTAATTACTTATTAATGTTATAACAAAATAGAATTATTTTTAAAAATAGTATTATATAATTACTATGGGCGGATATGAACAATTGTTTTATACCTATATTAGGGTGGGTATGGGATAGGTAATGGATCCCTGTTGGATACTCATGGGTAATGGGGCAGGTATAGGTATGAGTTTGTACCCATCGGGGTGGATATGGGTATCCATTCCATACACGTGGCGGGTAATAGGGTGGTTATGGGTATGAATTTGGGGGGTAGGAATGGATATGGAGGAGACATCTTCTGTGCCTGCTCCGCCCCGCCTGCTCCATTGCCATCCTTAAGTGTAGTTATTCTTTAGTTTATAGGAATAATTATTTTGAAAAAAATGGACCATTGATTTTAAAAAACATTTTCGTTAGTAATTGTTTGGTGTTGTTGCAATAGAGTACGAAAATATTTTAAGGTAACTTATATTTTAGTACCTTGATATTTTTAAAAATATTAAAAGGACTCTAACTCTTTTAATCAATAAAAAGACTCCTGAATTTTTGTTGTACAAATAAAAAGGCCCTTCTTCACCATGATGATGTCATTGTCCATGGGCATGGTTAACGTGGCAACTACTTTCTTATTAATACTACAGTAAAATGACAAAAGCATCTTTTAATACTCTTATTCTTACGTTATTATTAGCACAAAATTTGAAATGTTGTAATATGCAGAAATTATCTATTTTCACTTAATTTCTTTAAAAATATGGTTATTAAAAGGCAATTTTGTTATTGTATCGTAGTATTAATTAAAAAAAAGTTACTACCTCAGCTATGTTAACCAAAAATGATATTATCACGTCAGAGAGTAGACTTTTAATCAATAGGATAAAAAATTTAGGGCCTTTTTTATTAATTAAAAAAGGTTAAGAGAAAAAAAAATGCTTTGGAGAGTCGATGAATAAAATACAATATAATATAGTTTATGGTTTTTAGAAAGAGACAAATATAGAATTATTTATCTGCATCAAAATCAAAATTAAAATCTAAAGATCCTTGGTTAATATTTTTTTATAGATTTTTTACCTAAATTTTAGATGTAGTAAAAAAAATTATTTAGATTTTCTAAGTTTTTAATGTCACATCTAAATAATCCAAAATATTTTAATTTCACAATTTAATGTAATGCTGTTAACATCTTTGATTTTTTGAAGACATGACATTTTGAAATAAAAGAGAAAATAATTCCAAAAAATTGAAATTTATATTTAAAATAATTTTAAAATTAAATATTTTAAATATCTACAAATTTCGTAAATATTTAGAAAATTAATTTATATATTTAATTTTTTTTAAAATACCATCTTAGAAAAAACTAATGGATGTTAATGCTTGTGACCAAGGTTGTTAAAATAGGGATTCTACTTAGAATCAATAAGGGCTTTTAGAATTGAAATCGTAGAATAGAATAAAAAATAGTAAGATTCTACTAAATATATATTATAATTATTTTTTGTATTAATATCAGTTATATATTTCAAAAAATTATTAATAAGACCTTTAATTACATGGGTATATAAAAAATATAATCAAATATAATAAAAATATTTCCATGCAACATATATGTGTCATTTTATGTTATAATAATCATAAGAACTTTTAAGATAAGTGTTACTAATCGAACTTTATATTAAAGTTAAAACATAAAACTAACTTAATTTAAGTTTCTTGAGAAGTATATAATGTTTAATTAACTTTCTTTTACTTTGAACTAATAAATTAAGTTCTTTTATAACATATGCTTGATTTTTTTACATTTTAACTTTTTATTTATATAAGTTGGTAGAATCGAGGTCGGATCGGTAGAATCATAAAATCGTATTACAATTTTATCCATTAATTTTATGTAATGTCAATGAATCGTAAGATTCTAAAAAATTAAGATTCTAATTAAGATTCAGATCGGTCGACAATTGTGGAATCATAGAATGGTAAGATTCTAAAATTCGAATCAGAATTTTAATAAACATAGTTGCGAAATTAAAAAGTTTAGATATGACATTAAAAATTTAGAAAATCTGAACATTGAAAAATTTTGGTATAACATTAAAATATTAGAAAATCTAATTGACATTTTAAAATCGTGCCTAAAATGTTATTCTATTAAAAAAAAGACCATTTTTATGGCAACATATTTAAAAAAAATAGAGATTAGTTTTACTACACAGAAAAAAATGCCTCACTTCGCAACTCCTGTTATACATTTATTTTGGTATTGTTTATTAGCTTATATGTACATTTTTTTGCATTTCATTACTAAGAATCATATTATAGTACAAACGTTGATTACATTTTTTTTTCTTTGGTAATTAGCGGGAAAAAGCTTGTGATATAAAAACTGACATTTCTCGAGGATTATCTGAAAGGCGCACACAAAATTGTGAAAAGGAAAATATAACAAATGCACCTATAAGGACGAGACTAGGTATACCATGGAAGCAGCAGCGGATCTAGAACCTTAATGAAGCGGGGTCCATATTTATAATAAAAAATAAAAATAAAAAAACAAAATTTGTATTAGTTAATAAAAAAATAAATATATAATTAATTAATATAAATAATATAAATATGAACATATATATCTATATGTCTCAATACGTCTGAATTCGAACCATTGACCAACTAAAGATAGTATGACACTTTTACCGCTAAACCAACATGGCATACAATACTACAGAGTCACTTTGCTTTAATCTAACCAATTTTAGTATTTTCAGTGCCAACATAAAAGCAATTTCAAGGATCGGGTGGTAAAGTTGCGGGATTTGTATGCCCTGATCGCCTCAACATGGATCCGCCACCGCACCGAAGATGTCATACACCGCACCCAATATCACACCCCTTCCAATGAAAACAATTACAAAATAAAACAAATCAAATACAGACTGTAGAAAAGAAACTCAACCTCATTCCCTAAAACTTAGATTTCTTTTTTCTAATATCACGTAAAATTTCAAGAGGCACCCCTTGAAATTGCTTGGATTGGGGCTGGTAAGGTTTCACAGTGAAACTTGGCTATAATATAATACACATAGAATAGACTAGAGTTTCCCTATATAATGCATGGTTTGTGATCAAAGATAATTATATTTATGTATTATAGTCGATAATTATATTTTTTATATAAAAGTTAAATAAAATTTCTTTGTTCATTATATACTTGACGATAGTAGAGGATTATGTACAATTTGAAAGAAATTGATTGTGAACAACATACTCTTTACTTGATTAGGAGCGCATGCTAGACACCATATAATTGAGAGTTGTTATGTGGTTTTCCAAGCGTTCGTTGGTTGTGCCAACGTCTTCGTTTACCACTGTAAAGATTAACATCCACAATCGGTGCCAAATCCGGTACTATGTGACTACTTCCACTTAGATGGACTCAGTTTATTGTTTATTTTTTGTGAGGAAATGCGAAAATTTCAAGTACTGAATTCGAATCAAATACCACGACAATTGAGAAGTAAAATAGACTAAAGAGAATCAAATACAAGAATGCAGTAATTTACGTGGAACCTCCTCTACAATCGAGAAGGGAGAAAACCACCATCAAAGATTGGAGCTTTTATTATTGAATCGTAAAAGAAGAATTACAATCACTCCTTTTCTCTCTCTCTCTCTCTCTTTTGGTTGGATGCAGCGTCGCCAGGAAAGAAAATAATTGGAATAGCCAATCTGATGTAACCCTACACCTATATATATACTCGCGTGGAAACGCGGTTCCCGATCCATCGGCGAGCTCACCGCAGGCGTTCCAAACTTACGTAACATTTCCGATCAATCGGCCTCCTCACGGCTTCCCTACTTAAGAATTCCAAGGAATTTTGAGACATATTCCTAACAAATCTCCACTTTGGTTCAAAATTTATCACAATAATAAAACATCTCCACTTTCTCCAATAACATCCCCACACCTGGGTTAACAAACTAAAACTGTAAGTCCAACTAAATTCGAGTAATGCTCGAATTTCCTGCCTGGTAAAACTTTAGTGAACATATCTGCTGGATTATTTTCAGTACCAATCTTTTTCAACTTCACCTTCCACTCATCGTTCAAATCTCTAATAAAATGATGCTTGACATCAATGTGCTTTGTTTAGTCATGATGCATCATCTGATTTTTAGCTAGGTGAATTGCTGACTGGCTATCACAGTAAACTCCAACAGTACCCCGATCAACATTGACCTCACTAATCAAACCTCTCAACTAAACAGCTTCCTTAAATGCTTCTGTAACTATCATGTACTCAACCTCGGTAGTCGACTGTGCAGTAACTGATTGTAGACAAGCTCTCCAACTGATAGCGCTGTCTCCCAAACAGAACACATGACCAAAAGTGGACTTCCTTTTATCAAGGTCTTTACCATAATCAGAATCAACATACCCTACTAAATAGCATTTACTCTTCCCAAATTCCAAATAAACATCAGAAGTGCCACGTAAGTACCTGAGAATCCATTTGACAGCTTGCCAATGTTCCTTTCCTGGATTCGCCATGTACCTACTCACTTTGCTCACAACAAAAGCAATATCTGGACGAGTACATACCATAGTATACATGATACTATCCACAGTACTAGAATAAGGGACCTGAGACATGTACCTGACATTCTCCTCTGTTTGAGGTGAATCTAATGTTGAAAGCCTGAAGTGAGCTGCTAAGGGAGTGCTAACTGGCTTAGCATCCTTCATGTGAAATCGTTCCAAAACCTTCTCAATGTACTTCTCCTGAGACAAGTACAAATTTCCAGCTTTTCGGTCCCTACTGATATCCATGCCAAGAATCTTCTTAGCTTCTCCTAAGTCCTTCATCTCAAACTTGCTTTTCAACATTGATTTCAAATCATCGACATCTGTCATGTCTTTAGCTACAATTAACATGTCATTAACGTATAATAGAAGATAAGCAAATGAGCCTGAATCTGTCTTTCTAAAATATACACAGCTATCATACTTGCTCCTGAAGAACCCATGGCTAGTCATAAACTGATCAAATTTCTTATACCACTGCTTAGGTGACTGCCTCAAACCATATAAAGATCTCTTCAACAAATAAACATGGTCTTCTTTTCCTTCTACAACTAACCCCTTAGGCTGATGCATGTAAATACTCTTCTCTAGCTCACCATACAAAAATGCAGTTTTCACATCTAACTGCTCAAGTTCTAAATCATGCATAGCTACTAAAGCGAGTATCGCTCGTATGGAACAATGTCTAACAACAGGTGAGAAAATGTCATGAAAATCGACACCGTGTACCTGACTGTAGCCTTTAGCTACTAAGCGAGCCTTATAGCTTGCATCTTCCACTCCAGGAATGCATTCTTTTCGTTTGAAGACCCATTTGCACCCGATTACTCTTTTTCCTATTTGAGGCTTGACTAGCTGCCAAGTCTAGTTCTTCTTCAAAGACTCCATCTCTTCATGTATGGCCATATGCCATTTATTTGAGTAAGATCTCAATACAATATCTGAATATGAAGACGGTTCATTGTCTTCCACTGTTTTAGCTGTAGTGAGGGCATAGGCTATCATCTCCTCATACCCATATCTCTGTGGCGGCCTGATCTGCCTTTTCTACCTACCACCTGCAATTGTATATTGCTCGACCTGCTGACCTGTTTCTTTTTTATCAGTCTCATCAGAAACCTGTACTGGAGTTGCCTGCATACTCTCAAACTGAACTACTTGCTGCTGATCTGAATTTTCAGACTGTATCTGGCTATCATAAGGCTTTTCTGCCTAAACTGAATCTTGAACTGTGGAGGGCGTGTGTGGCGGATATACCAGAACAGACTCATTGAATGTCACATCTCTACTAGTCAGAAATTTATGGGCTTTTGGATCCCATAAACGATATCCCTTCACACCTGATGTATAACCAAGAAAGATACACTTCTTGGCCCTAGGCTCTAGCTTTCCATTGTTAACGTAAGCATAAGCAGGACAATCAAATATCTTCAAATAAGAATAATCAGCAGGAGAACCAGACTATACCTCTTCTCAAAACTTCATTTGAAGCGATGAATGTGGTGATCGATTCACTAGATAACAAGCCATGTTAACTGCCTTTGCCTACCATTCTCTCCCTAATGATGCGTTTGAAAGCATGAAGCACGCCTTCTCCAGTAACGTCCTATTCATTCTTTCTACCACTCCGTTTTGTTGAGGTCGACCTGTACAAGTTCTATGTCTGACAATGCCTTGGTCCTCACAGAATTTGAGGAAGTCACTCCCAACGAACTTAAGACCATTATCTGTCCTCAACCTCTTTATCAGCTTCCCTATCTGTTTTTCAAGCAGTGTCTTCCACTTCTTGAAGAATTCATAAACTTCATTTTTCTGCTTAAGAAAATAGACCCAAACTTTACGTGAATAATCATCAATGAACGTTAACAAATACTCGGAACCTCCTTTGGAAGCAACTCTGGACGGTCCCCATAAATCAGAATGAATGTAGTCCAATGTTCCTTTAGTCTGATACACTATCTGCTTGAAGCTGACTCTCTTCTGCTTCCCATATACACAATACTCATATAAATCCATCAGTCCAGTTGACTAACCACATAACAAACCCCTCTTACTCAACTCTGACAGCCCCTTATCACTCATATGGCCCAATCTCATGTGTCACATCTTGGTGATCTCTGTATCTGTCATAGACGATGTAGAAACAACCACTGACCCTGTTCCAGTAGAACCTACAAGCTCATACAAGGTTCCTACCCTTCATCACAATCAATGCACCTTTACTGACCCTTAAGACTCCACCTTCAGCTGTGTATTTGTACCCATTGGACTCAAGGGTACCTAAAGAGATAAGATTCTTTTTCAAATCTTGGACGTGTCGCACGTCGCTAAGTGTTCTAACCGTACAATCAAACATTTTCACACGAACTATTCCAATACCCATCACCTTACATGCGGCATCATTGCCCATCAAGACTACTCCACCCAGAATTGACTTATAAGTGGTGAACCAGTTTCTATTTGGACAAACATGGTAAGAACAACCCGAATCCATGATCCATTTGTCCTTGAACCTGGACTATGACTCGGTTACTAATAGGACATCAGCATCTCTCTCATCTTCAACTACACTAGCCTCAGCGGACTTATGGTCGTTCATGTTATCATCTCTCTGCTTGTTCTTAAGCTTGTAACAATTTTTCTTTATGTACCCCTTCTTGTGACAGAAGTTACACGACAGGTTTTTCTGTCTAGATTTAGACCTAGACTTCTTTCTACCTTCAGACCCTCTAGATTCAGCCCTACCTCTCACGAACAACCCATTACCAGCGTTATTTATAGAGTCAGACAATTCCGTATCAACTCTCTCTTTACTTACTAGGTTTCTTTTAACCTCATCAACTGTTATAGTAGGCCTACCACCATATATCATGCTTTCTACGAAAGCCTTTATAAGTATTAGAGAGTGAACACAATAATATCATGGCCTGATCTTCGTCCTTAGGGGTGTCATCCGATTCTTTTAATTCTTGAATTACAGAATTAAATTCATTAAGATGGTTTTTAAGCGATGCACCTTCCGTCATACGAAACGTGAATAACCGACGCTTTACTGCGAGTTTATTGGAGACCGATTTGTGGCAAAACATCTCTTGCAACTTTTTCCACAACTCCTTGGTGGTTTTCATCTCCAAGACTTCTGTCAGTACATCATCTGCTAAACACATCTGTATCGCCGTGAGAGCCTTATCATCCAATTCTTCCCACTATGCCTCTGTCATGTTTTCTTGTTTCTTCTATTTTTCATCCCGTGTTTTCTTCAAGCCATTCTGGGTTAGGAGTCCTTCAACATGGACTTGCCACAAATTGAAGCTTCCTTAACCTCCGAACTTCTCTACCTCATATTTGACTGCTGACGTTATTGTACCAACTCAAACAATAAGGGCTCTGGTACCAATTTGTGAGGAAATGCGGAAATCCCAAGTACTGAATTCAAATTAAATACCACGATAATCGACAATTAAAATAGACTAAAGAGAATCAAACACAAGAACACAACAATTTACGTGGAAACCCCTCTACAATCGAGAGGGGAGAAAACCACGGGCAAAAATTGGAGCTTTTATTATTGAATCGTAAAAGAAGAATTACAATCACTCATTCTCTCTCTCTCTCTTGGTTGGATGCGGAGCCGCCGGGAAAGAAAATAATTTGAATAGCCAATTTGACGTAACCCTACGTCTATATATATATACCCGCGTGGAAACACGGTTCCCGATCGATCGACGAGTTCACTGCAGGCGTCCCAAACTTACGTAACATTCCCGATTGATCGAGCTTTAGCCGATTGATCGACCTCCTCACGGCTCCCCTACTTAAGAATTCCAAGGAATTTTAAGACATATTCTTAACACTTTTGATTAACATTGATCATCTATGATGCACAGTTGAAGCCACAACAACAATGGACCATCTTCAAAGCTACGCTCATATGTGCTTGGCTTTGAGCATGGTTCATATTTCAAGTTTCATACTTTGAACTTGAGATTTTGATATTTCTTATTCTTTTTCCTTTGGAAGAATTTATGTACTCCTTTAGGATTCTATCATTTTGCTAATTATCAAAAAGGGTTGATGTAAGACGAGTAGCCCAAAATTTTTTGGAGCAATTGAATTGTCAGAAGTCCAAATGAGTATGCCGGAAACACTAATTTGTGTAAGTAACTTCAAATAGCCATTTTTGATACATAAGGAGTTACGGGCCCCTAACCGGTAAAATCGAAGTTCTCGAACCGAACTATAACCCCAATTCTTTGCCATTGGGCTGTCCTTTTTCTCCCAAATTCAGCCTCTAAATATTTTCTTCACCCACTTTTGTGTTCTCCAAATAGTTTAGTAGCATTTTTGTAATTTCATATTTTTGCTGCGTTTTTCCTAATTTTGCGTTTTAAAGTTTCTTTGTTTTGCTTATACAAACTCACAGTAATTGGTTGCATTAATTCATTAATCAATTACTCAATCCAACAAACCCAAGTTTTCCTTCTCTTTTTTTGGATTCCTAGCTTATTCTTCGAATTTGACAAGATCAAATCCAACTTTATGTCTCGGTTCTGCTTAAAAATAATAAGTTTTCAATGTGATGAAAGTAGTGAAGTATTGGTCCGATAGGCCTTGGGCCTTGCTTTGGGTCCAGGTTGAGATTCAGGCCAGTGTTGATGACTTCATTCGAAAATTCTACCATTTCTATTTTACACTTATATAAATCCAGTTCTAAGGTTTGAGAATGTAAAGTGAATTTGTAGAAAACTCTCTGTAATAATTTCAAAGCAATAAAAATCTCCCTGTAACTCTGTAGACGTAGCCAATTTTGACCGAACTACTTAAATTTATGTATTTAAATTTATTTTTTTCTCGTCAAATTTTTATTATGTTTAGTTATTACGTTTTCTAACAGTCACGGCAGGAGAGAAAGGGAAATGATGGGAAGAGAAAAGGGGAGAGAGAGAGAGACATCATTTTCAAAGGGGATATTGGGATTTTGCAAATGCAAATGCAGAGTCATAATTCATCCCCCATTGATGATGGCTCTTCTCTTTGCTTCCCCTTGTGCCCTGTGGGGCCTTTTGTTTTTTAAATAATAATAATAACAATATATTTGTGATCCGTACTGTTCATAATCATTGTTTGCACTCAAACTTAGAATCATGCCTCTCTCGATATTATTTCTTTCCTGCTTTCCTATTTTATTATTTATTTTCGTAAATTGTAGCCAAGCTGTAGATTGGATGATCAATGCTGGTCGTAACTCTAGTAGTTTGATCGTGTTAGAAGGGTTTGGAGTGGGGCAGGAGCGGGATCACTTTGGAATGTTAATTGAGATCTGGTGTACGGTTCTAGGTGTCGTGTGACTTACTCTGTATACACATGTGGAATTGTGAGAAACATCGAGTATTTTATTAGTTTAGGAGATTCTTCTTTTTGTTTCTTTTGTCCTATCTTTGTGGGTTTTCTCAGGTTGTGATTCGGTGGTTGCATCGATTTTTAGTCTGATAGTTTTTCCGTCTAATTATTGGGGGGAAAAAAAAACTAGTCGTAACTTAGATAGGGTGGTGCTGCAAGAGGGGATGTTGTGCCTGGGATTTAGAGTGATGATGCACTAGGTCAAGTGATCAGGATTATGTTGAGACAAGGTTATTATTTCGTGGCAGGTTTCCAATTTTAGTATTTATATTGGTAAATGGTTCTGTTATGTCCTATGGGTTGAGTAAATTAGTCCATCGGAAAGAAAAATAAAGTATGGCTTGGATGGTCAATGCTGGTCATAACTTGGACAGGTAGGGGAACAACCGGGATTTAGAGTGATTAATATGCGGTTTGCTTAATGTTCTACTTACCTTTTAAAAAATAATAATTTTTGCATATATATATTGGAGTGGTAAGGAGAAGACGATATATTCCATATACAGAAATACCAACACTTGAAGATTGGGGGATGAGTTTTGAATCCCATATCTCTCGCTTAAGGGTAGGTAACTTAACCGCTATATCAAGTTCAACAGTTACAAAATTAATAGGGATAGGACAGAAAACATAAGTAATTTTCAAAAATAAACGACACTTCTATTACAAATCACCATCGTCATCATTCTTCCATACTGACCCTGCTAATTTTCCCACTGGTCATCTATCATATGTCAACTGTTACAAAGATACCTTCTTGAATGCTTGTAACGGTCCACCATTCTTCTTTGAGGTACGAGTTCCTTGTGAATTTCAAGTGTGAATGAAAGAATTCAAAGGGAGAAGGAGAAACCTTAAGTGAGGAGACAGAGTAAGGTTTAGAGAGTAAAATCCAAAAATGGGGCTGCGAATTAACATGACATGTTCGTTGTTATTGTCACCTAGACAATGGTGTCATGCTCAGAGCTATTGCTTTAGAAAAGACATATTGAGAAATCAGTAGCATCTTAATAATACGAAAAAACTTAAAATCTCCAAAAATTATTATTTAACCTTATAACAGAATTATGCGATTATCTCTCTGCTTAATAAAAAAGGCAGTACTTGTCTCAATTTTTTTTGGCTTATGCAAGGATAAATGATGTATACGCATAAATAAAAACTATGTGACCTATTATCATACATCATATAAGTTCAAATTTTTAACTTATAATATGAATTAATAGCTAAAAAAAGTGTGGTAAGGCCCACATTTACTATCATGACATGGATGTGTCAAAAAAATTCATACAATATTAGCTTTAGAAAACCACAAACCACCTAATTTTTTATGGTATTTTTATTTTTACTTTTTAATTTTTTATGTTAAATCTCATATCTTGAAAAACTTTTTATACTTCTAATTTTTTATTTTTAAATTTTAGTTTGAACGGAAACTAAAAACACGAAAGAAAATTGATGAGATATTATTTTTAAAACTGGGTTTTTAGTTTCTAAAAATTCAAAAATAAAAATAGAAAATGATAGCAAATATGTCTTCAATTATTCTTCAATTTTCAAGAAATATGATTTTGAAAATAAAAAATAAAGGCCTCGTTTTGTATGTGGGAAGTAAATGCGAGAAGTAGAAATTCATGGGAATGACAAATTGTGGCTCTTATTTGGTTGGCAGAATGCGGGAAATGAAAACTGCTAAACAATTTTTAATTTTTTCAAAACGTCGGAAATAACCTATTTAGCCCTCCTAGGTAAATTCTAATTCATTTGTTTTTAACTAATCTCACTAAAGAAGTTCTATTTCTCATCTTGGCAACCAAACGTCTTTTACCTACTAAGTTCACACGAGAATTGAATTCCTATGAAATACGACTTTCGGTAGGAGTTTAATTCATGTACCAACCAAACGAGGCCGAAGTATTATGACTGAAATAAACTACTTTTAAGTACTCAATTCACTTCAAAGTGATCGTTGTAGATTTTTTTTAAAGATTGCAATGATCTTTCTATAATATTTAAACTTTTCATTCACTTTTTGTGTTTACATTGATATGTGATTTTAATAATCACCGAAAAGGGGATTTGTCATTCATGGTACCTATATATATATATATATATATATATATATATATATATATAAATTAATGTTTATGCCATCTAGAGGTATCTTATCCTATGATCTCAATATAATGAAAAATAAAAGATAAGACTAGACACGTAAGTCCAGTAAAATCTCACATAAAAACTTGAGAAAGAAGAGATTAATATATAAGGTTAGTGGGTTACCCCTATGGGTGAGCAAAAATCAGGCCGGACTGATTCACCGGACCAGACTGGACATTTCGATCAAGGACCATGCTAGACCAACCATATATCGGTCCGGTCTTTGGTCCTAATATATGGGCTTAATCAGCTTTTTGTCCGGTCCGGTTTGGACCAAGACCAGAAAACCGAAAGACCGGTCAACATTTAATATATAATTAATATATTCTATATGGATATAAAAATATTAAATATTAAAAAATTATAGATTTAATTTTTATTATTTAATAATTATATAAATATCTCGTATAATTATCATTAAATTATATATATTGTGTGCAAATTATACCATTATTGCTATTTTTTTAATTTTTAACTTTCGAATGAAAATGTTTTTTCATCTCATAATTGCACTCGTTCGATGAAAAATGTCCAAATCAGTAAACAGTCTTGGATCAGACCGACCCGGTTTTAATCGGTCCGGTCTTTGATCTCATGATTTGATGTAGTTCGCTCTTCAGTCCGGTCCGGTCCAGTCTGGTTTTGCCTGGTCTTGGACCGTTGTACACCCCTAGTTACTCCATTAAATGTCAATTAGTTTTATGATGGAATACCACTTGGATATATATGTTCGAGTTTAAAGGCCTAGTGAAATTTAACCAAAAAAAAAGAAGCAAAAAAACAAAACTTATATGGTTCGACCAGCTATGCATGCCTACTGAGTTATAGAGATTTTTACTATTTTTTTGAGAGGAGTGCAAGAGAAGTTCGTTTCTTCTTACATATCGTACAAACCTGAAGTGAGTATTTTATAATCATAGAGAAACCATCGTATGTCTAAAACACCATAGAAAATCGGGTGCATTTTTTGCTCGAATCAAGCCTGAAAAATTCCATTTCATCGGTCATTATAGACTAAAACCAAATAAAAAGCCCAATAGGATAAGGCAAAAAGGCCATTCTAATCTGTTTGGCTAATCAACGAAAAAATTATTTTCATAAATACTTTTTGCAAAGTATTTTTATAAAAAGTACTTTCAATAGGCGAGTTTTGTTTGAAAATTTTCTAATTTTAATTTATGCTTCTATTTTTAAAAAATTACTATTTTCTTATCTTCCTTTTAAAACCTGAAAAATAGCTTCTACTTTATTTTAAAAATATTTGTTTAGGCCAAACATGTCCAAATTCTAAAAAATTTATTATTTCCTAAAATAAAATTTTTCTTTAAAAATAATTAACCAAACAGACCATAAAAGGAGTCTTATTGACCATCGATTAGTCAGTAATACTTGTCTGAAGGGTCCGAATAAAAAAAAAATAAATGAAAAGGGCAGATATATATGTTAAATCAATTAATTATAAATAATTAGATTGAGTGTTTGGTACGGTAGCTACAAGCCAAGATAACTTTTTTTTTTTTTTAACATTATATTTAAGGTAATATTATTTTCAACATAAAATTATTAGTGTTAAAGTTTGTAGAGCCTTTAGGCCTAACCCATAGAGTTGGCACACACATGAGATCTTCACAAGTAGGGTTCTACCGTAAAATCAATTGGTAATAGGTGGAATAATTCACTAGGATTATAATATAAGATCTTCTCGTTCACAATAACTCCAGTGTGAGATTCCATGTGGAGTCCTCAATAGTTAGTAGTAGAGCGAAATTGTTATTTTTAAGATAATTTATAACTCTTATTTTTTATAAGTCACATCATTATTTTAACAATAATAACTCCCTATTTTTATTGGTTCGAAGGCATTAATATAAAAAAAGGGGCAAATTACAAGTTCTTTTTATTGTCATAAATATTCTCAAAATCAGAATTTCTTAAGAAAAGGAATATTTTCTTGGCTCTTTCTTTTTATAATTGTCTTTTCTTTTTATATTTTTCCCTTATTCCTTGCCACCCGTTGAGAATAAATACAACCAAAAAGACTTAATTTTAAATACCAATCATAGATCTGTAATTCATGAAAAATAATATTTATAATACACTTAAAGAGGCTAGATACGAATAAAACTGTTTACGTATCTTTGGTAGTGAGCTGTAATAGATTCGTGTAGAAGTACTTCTTTTATATATATTGACAGTGATTGAAGTGATTTGAAATGTTAAAATTCTCGGATCTTACGTTTTAGTTTTGGTAGTGTTTATTAGCTGATTAAGATTTGACTAGCAGATTTTATTTGTTGGTTGTCGCTTCATGAAGGTGCCATTCTTTTCTACTTGCAACTACCTGGTTTTGTTAAATAATTGATGCGATATTATCTTTCAAGACAACATAGAGGCGATGGATAAACAATAAGAAATGATCGTCAAAATAAGAACTAGATGTGAAATATCATCATTAATCATAACACTAAAAACCATTTATGATAAATAAATCTGATAGGAAAAAAAAAAAAAAAAAGCTTAAACACACACACACACACACATATATATATATATATTGTTGAGGACACCCATAAATAAAGGCGGTACTGTCCATTAGATAAAGGCGGGGGGGGGTACCGTCCAGCAATCTCATGGGAAACTCTTCCCAAGCATACCTCTGGGCTCTCAATAAAGATTGGCAGCTGTTTATTACCTACCTAACTAATAAGCACACGGTACCCCCTTTTATTTACTCCATAGAGGGCCTATCTCCTCCCACCAAAATACAGCCCGCCTCTTTCCATTACTGCCTCCTTTCATTAATACTGCCAACTCCTCTTCGTTCCCTGTAAATACGAAGGGCACCCGAAGGTAGGGAGAGAGGAACTTGAGCCCGGTTCCCTCTTTTCGAACCTCGCCTCGAACCTCACCAAAAAACCTTGAAGCATATTTTATATATATATATATATATTAGAATTTGGGATGCAATCGGCATGCCATGTAAGAATGTGTTCGTACCAGTCTAAAAAAATTCCGCTAGAATGAAAATGAAGTTTCCCCATTTATGAAACCACGGGCGAGTCCTAATTTTTTTTTTTTTTTTTTTTTTTGTTCTTTTTAAAAATAATTATATATATATATATATATTTTATGTATATATATTTTGTTATTTAGATTCTATGATAAGTTGGATTTCAATTTGATCATATTGAGTTATAGAATAGGATTGGTTCAGGTCTTGGGTCATCATGGGTTGGGGTCTAATTCGGGTTAGGTTTTGGGTTTCCGGTTAACTCGGGTTGGGTCAAGTTTGGGTCTGGCCAAATTTGGGTCTGTCATTTTCAGCTTTAGATCCCAATAAATATAAAATTTTTCGAGTTAGAGTCAGGGCAGGTAGAGGGTCAAACGGGTCCACTACAACAAAAAAGGGTGATTCTCGGCCCATAATTATCGGCGTTTATGCAAACGTCGAGAAATATCGGCGCTTAAATGCGTCGAGACAAAGCGTAGAAAATTCTCGGCGCTTTTAAACGACTCAAAAAATCTCGGCGTTTATAAGCGCCGAGAATATTGTCGGGTATATATACCCCCGCAAACCCTAACCCTCATTTCTCAACTCGCCGCGCCTCTGAGAAAATCAACTCTCACACCCTCACCCTTGCCGCCACGTTCGTCTCTCACCCTCACCTCCCGATTTCCAACCGCGTCGTCTCCACCGCCAGCGTTCGCCTCTCACCGTCGCCACCGGCGTTCGCCTCTCACCCTCACCTTCCGATTTCACAGTTGCTGTTGCTTTGCTGTTAGTATGTGATATGATGTCCTTGCCCTAGTTTCGGTTTTTATTTTTATTGGACTGCTTATTCCTCTACAAGTGTTATATCATTTGAGTTGGTTGAAGTAGTTGTATTATAGTTTTGTATTATCACCGTTTCACACTTTTTCCTGCTTCATGCACATCCTTAATGCTATGGTTCGAATGATTCTATCGTTGCATCTCATCCTTTGAATTGATTAATACAAAAGATTGTTGTTTTGACGAAATTCTTGTGTTATTGTGTTTGATTGATGTTTAAAATTATGTGTTGGTGGCGCTTGTGAGTTCAATTTGTTAATGCCAGGGAGATTAGATATCGATTTCATAATTTTTGAATTTGGAAAAATAAAACTTTGTTGCTATATCCCTTGTTTAGATAGATCCTTCACATTAGAGGATTAAAATTGATTATAAGGAACTCATGTATCTTACTTTAATTTCTAACTTCTCCTAAGTCCCATTAATTATTTGTTTTTGTATTTGTATATATTTTGATTGGTTGATTAAATATTTGTCTTATGAACTCTAACTTTTTTCAATTTTTAGGTAATTTGATTGCACTACTTAATATTTAGAGATATGGATACGAGTTGGATCACGCAACCAAGGATTAGTCAAGCTTATATTGATGGTGTCATTGAATTCATTAAGTTGGCTAAAGAAAACCTTATAGAAGGAAAAACTCGATGTCCATGTAATAAATGTAAAGTAGCCAAATGGTTCTCATTAGAAGTTGTGTAATATCATATCCTTTTTAAGGGTTTTTGGCCAAAGTATAAGAAATAAATTTTTTATGGAAAAGAAGATATTGTTCAACAATTGAGATGCAATAGTCAAACATCTACCAATAATAATGAGGGAAGGGCCATAGGTTGAGATGATATTGGTGGATTATTCCGAGAAAGTATCGGAGTTGATATTCCTCCCTCCACAAGTCAACCCCATTTGTCTGATGAACATGATTGGTCGGACCAAGTTCCTCTTGAACAACCCAACCAATCTCCTGAGGAGAAAGCCAAGTATAAGAAGATATTGGAAGCTTCTAATGAAGAAGTATATCCAGGCTGTAGCGCATTCTCCAAATTGTCATTTGTTTTGCACTTGTTTCACTTGAAATGTATGCATAGTTGGTCTGCTGAGTCCTTCACGATGTTGCTAAGACTTCTTGTTGATGCATTTCCCCAAATTATGGTATTTCCATCATCTTATTATGAAGCTCAGAAAATGATCAATGATTGGATATGAAAAGATTCATGCTTGTCCAAATAATTGTATGTTGTATTGGGGTGAAATGTCTGAAAAAGAGAGTTGTCATACATGCGGTACCTCAAGATAGAAGACAGTTAAGGGTAAGGAAGATGAAAGTTGCAGTGATGAAACTATGTCAACCAAGAAAGGAGAGCCCGCTAAGGTTATGCAGTATTTTTCTTTGATTTCAAGGCTCAAAAGATTATACATGTCATCTAAAACAGCAGAAGATATGAGATGGCATGAGATAGACCGTTTGAAGGATGGGAAATTAAGGTATCCTGCAGATGGCTTAGCTTGGAGGGCATTTGATGCTCGGTATCCGAAGTTTTCTTTAGATCCTCGTAGTGTTAGGCTTGGTCTTGCTAGTGACGGCTTCAATCCGTACCGTCTTATGAATACTACTTATAGTACATGGCCAGTGGTGTTGATCCCATACAACTTGCCCCCATGGCTATGTATGAAGCAATCGTCATTCATTCTTTCTTCGATTATTCCTGGGAAATCGGGCCCTGGACTTAACATTGATGTGTACCTACAACTATTGCTGTATGAGTTGAAATTGTTATGGGAAAGTATTGATGCATATGATGCCTATAGTGGACAAAACTTTAGGATGTAAGGGGCTATAATGTGGACTATCAATGACTTTCCTGCATAACCTATGTTGTCTGGTTGGAGTACAAAGGGCTACATAGCTTGTCCTTATTGCACTGAACATACACATTCTTATAAGTTTGGGGGCAAGATTTGTTATAATGGACACCGTAAATGGTTACCTTATAATCACCCTTTTCGATCTCAGAGTCAATTGTTTGATGGGACAATGGAGTATGCTTGTGCTCCTACTCCGGCATCAGGGACTGATATCTTGAAAGCACAAGAACAAGTTCGTTACAAGTACGGAAAAACCCAAAAGACTAGTAAGAAGAAAAGAGAAAGGCACCACATAAACAGTTTAATAGAAAGAGTGGACAATGAGGAAGTGCTTTGGAAGAAAAAAAACATATTTTTTGACTTACCATATTGGGAGTACAATCTCCTTCGACATAATCTAGATGTCATGCATATAGAGAAAAATGTAGTGTGTGATAATGTTCTAGGGACGCTATTACATATGGAGAGAAAGACTAGAGATGATGAAAAGGCAAGAAGGGCCCTTGAAGAAAGGAACATAAAGCCACATCTTTGGCTACAACGTCGTCCTAATAGAGATCCGTACATGCCTCCAGCTTCTTACTATATGTCTTCAAATGATAAAGAACGGTTTCTAAGAGTTCTACAGAAACTTAGGGTCCCAGATGGATATGGATCTAACATCTCTAGATGTGTGAAGTTGAAACAAAGGAAACTCTTAAACCTTAAGAGTCATGACAACCATGTTCTTATGCAAGATATTCTTCCTGTAGCTTTACGAGCATCCAATGCCACACAAGTCATTGAGTTGCTTTCAGACGTGTCTTCCTTTTTCAAATACTTGTGTTCTACGACCCTCGACCCAAATATGCTTGATCTTCAACAATCGAACATTATTCTTACACTTTGTGAGATGGAGATGGAATTTCTACCTACATTTTTCACAGTCATGGTTCATCTACTAATTCATTTAGTAGAAGAGGCTAAGCTTGGTGGGCCTGTTCACTATAGATGGATGTATCCGATTGAAAGGTTAGCCGATAATGCTTCATTTACTTTTATCTCTCATATTTGGCATCTAGTAATTGATCTCACGTGTTATTTATATTTATGTAATAAAGGTATTTGTCCCATTTGAAAGCATACGTAAGTAACCAGGAGCGGCCAGAAGGGTCCATTGCTGAAGGCTATATCATGGAGGAGATTATTACATTTTGTTCTAGATACTTAGAAGGTGCTACGACCATTTTTAATAGACCTAAAAGAAATGATGATAATATTTCAAGTATGGGTAAATACTTGTTAAACTCTGGGGGTCGTGCAATTGGAAAAGAGAAAATTGTTCGCCTTGATATGAGAAGTAAGGAACAAGCGCATCGTTATGTGCTACTTCAGCTAGATGAAATCAAGGAACTTCGTGAGTAAGTGTTAATAGAAGCAACTTTGTCAATATTAACTATTGTTGTTCAACCTACTAATAATTTCCTTATTATAGTGAATTTTTAAGTGAAAAATGACGAGCATATTTCCATAGAGGTCGATCTAATGCAACATTAGAAAATTAGTGGATTGTTGAAGAGTTTTCTGAGTGGCTTCAAAACCAGGTTAGTATATTTTATTTGATGTTGAAGTTGATATTATATATTCATTAATTTTGATACTACCTTTTATTCTATTAAGGTGCACAAAATTGATGCAACTACCGAAGAAGGCCGATTGAGAAGGGCTTTAGCTGGTGGGCTAAATCAGTATGCTAAAAGAATGAAGGGCTTTGTCCTTAATGGATACAAGTTTCATACAGAAGATCGTGAACGCTATATGAGGACACAAAATTCTGGGGTCATGGTCGTAGCTGATGGACAAGTTTACTATGGCAAATTGACAGACATATATGAATTAGACTATTATGGGAGTTATAAAGTTGTCATTTTTTATTGTGATTGGGTAGATATAAATAGGGGCTTAAGAACATTTAGAAATGATGGTGCTTGTGTGAACTTCTCTAAGTTGATGCATACGGGTCGATTGTTGAAAGATGATCCATTTGTCATCTCATCTCAAGCAAAGCAAGTTTTCTATATTCAAGATGAGATGCAAAAGGGATGGTATCATGTCATTAAGACTAAACCTAGGGACTTGGATGATCTAGGCGAGATTTGATCTTTGTTTTTTTAGAGTTGTGAAATAATGTTACGTGTTGTTTCATTTTGTCCATGTATGTTAGTTTTCTTTTGTACGTGTTGTTTCATTTTGTCCATGATCTTTGTTTCATTATTGATTATTTATTTTACGGAACATATTTGCTTCTCGTTTTATTTTTGTAAGTTCTATTATACATCTACTAATTCTTTTGTTTTTTGGAAAAGCGTGGATTCATAATGAGGAGGTTTTTTAGAAGTGGCAAATCAGTGCAGTCCTCAACAGCAACACCGGAACATGAAGAAGGTGATGACAGTCAGCCAAGACCGTCAACATCTCAAGCAGAGGGACCAGTGAGGGAAGTTGGTGTTTGGTCCACTGACGTGCCATTTGATGAGAGGGAGCTACTTCAACTTATCGGTAAATGTTTTCAATTTTATAGCATTAATTATGGTAATAATTTTCCAATCGATTAGAAAAGTAATGGTATATCTTAATCGTTAATAGATGGCCAAGGTAACTTGAGTACCTTAAGGACGATACCAGTTAAGGAAGTATGGCATCTTCCTGAAGGTGTAAGAATTATTGTGCGGTTCAATGACCTACGCCAACCAATTAGAAAGGGTGGCGATTTGTTGATCCGGTTTATTGGAGAGGTTGCAAAAAGGGGACGGTTTTGTCCACTCGGAGTAAGAGATTGGCGTACAATGAATGACCAATACAAAGCAGAAGCTATTGAGGTTATTCGAGTAAGTATTATTTATGTCTGAAGTTTACTTTATATATATAATATAATATGTATGTCTGAAGTTTCTGAACTTTATCATTATATTAATTAAGGTTTTATACTCTTAATTGTGTTAATTTAATTCAATAGTATAATTGGCAATAGGTTCTTCTATCAAATTTTACTGCTCGAGTGAAATGTGGATATAACACTGAAATGTGGTTGCTCTCTTACTAGTACAACTACTACTTTATGCCTTCTTACCATTCCCTTGCCTTTTTGTGACATTATTGTTGGATTTTATGTTTTAGGAAAAATTTTCAATGCCTAGTGATGTATTAATTGATAAATCAATACTACAACATCTTGGCAAAATGTGGAGGGGTTATAAGACGAGTTTGAAAGCACAATATTGCCAAGGGAACAAAACTGAGGCTGAAGTTATTGTAACAGTGCCACGAGGAGTTAATCGTGACCAATGGATAACTTTGGTACATTTTTGGTTTTCTCCACAAGGCATGGTAAAACAATTTCTTTTTAAGTAATTTTTGATTGGTTAAAAAGGAGGAAGCAGATTGATATTGATTATGAATGTAAAGTTTTTCTTGGATTGATGTTGATTTCCAATGTCAGGAGAAGAGTAAATGCGGCAAAGAAGCACGTGCCAAGCAGAATCAGTTTCGCACGACTGGTTCAACAAGTTATGCGAATAAAAGAGATAGTTTTGTAAGAATTTCAGTATATGTTTAGTGTATTATTACTATCTACCTGTTAAATTAGTTATGACTTATGTTGACGTGTTGATTGTAGGAAATTAACAAAGGGAGGAAGCCCACCAGTATAGAGTTTTACCAGGAAACTCATACCAGGAAAAGTGGTGGCTTTTTTGAGAACACGGTTTTACAAGAATTTATGGTGGGTTTTATTATTATCTCACATTTCTTTTAATTTAAATGTATTTAATGTCTTTTTCTCTTCTTTGAGGATATAGCTAGAGAAATAGTCGAGGCTCGACTTGGATCTTCTTCTAGACCTCGATCAGAAATAGAGGAGGAAGTATTTACCGAGTTAATGTATGAACAGGAAAATCAGGGCTATCGAGCGGTAGGCTATGGATTTGGCATGAAGAGGAGTGATATATACGGAGTTAGGGGTGAACTAAAGAAAAGGGGACTCGATTGTACCGGTGATCATGTCGAAGTGCAAAATATGAAAATAGAATTGGCCAATGTAAAGCAGCAAATGAGAAGGCTCCTACCCATCTATGATGTTGTTTCTTCTGGCCAAGCATCATATGAAATGATAGCAGAAGGTTGAGCAATTATTACTGCGGTTGCTGATCCGGTAAGATAATCTATTTAATTTGTATTTGTTTGTACTATAATGCAAATAGTTGCCTTTCTAATCCTTTGTAAATAATGAAATTGATGATGTGAATGATTAAGACAAAAGGCGGCATTGGGGTTGGTACTTTTGGAAAACTACATGAATTTCCCATGTGAAGCAAAATTTTGGATCAGATATGCTTGTCTTGCTGCTTGATAAGATAGTTTGGTTTTTGGATATTTTGACACTTCTTCTACTAAATCTTTTCTCTAATATCTTCATTGATAATCCTCTTTTAATTTTTCCCATATGAGGAATAGCCTAACTTTAGACAACAAGATATAATTTGAATCATGTGTGTTGTGCTTTGCAAGATGTGGCAAAGAGTGGAATCTCATGTGTTATATTGTCGCCTTAAGATGTAGCCGACTCTTCATTTGCTTCAAGCACATACTAGATGGAAATGAGAATGGAGGGCAAGCTAAATAGGTGGCAATCACATGATATGAAAGTCATGAAATGCAGCACAACCTAGGCCTCCCTCTATCTACTCCTAGTTCCCTTCCAAAAGGGATTGTGGACACTTGAGGGTTGACGGGTTCCGATGAATGATTTCATGTGCTCGTTGTTATTGAGTTATGTGATAGTAAATTGGTAGATTGATATTTTGTACATAAGTAATGTTATTATTGTGTTGTCTATACAGGGTAGAGATGAATCGGGATCAGGTGATGGTGAACCCTCAAATTTTTTTGCATCTCCAAGCACGCCAAGCTCATTCGGTTGATTGATATATTTGTGAAGAATGTACTTGACTAAGTTAGCATTGTATTTTTTTTTTTATTTTGGTTGATATTAGATTAATTATGTTGATATTTGGAGTGGAAAAAATCTCAAATTTTGTATTGAACTATCAAAGTACATTGACAATATTGTAATATTTTGATTATCGAATTCGGAGTCTTATGAAAAATTTATCAGTTTAGTTGATATTTTTTTATTAAGTAATTATATATATATATATATATATATATATGTGTGTGTGTGTGTGTGTGTGTGTGGAAAATATGCACAAATAAATAGGCAATACAGGCTGTTTGTAAAATGTCCATGCTAAGAAGAGAAAATAGGGTATTTAAAAAACTTAAAAAATCTCGACATTAAAAAAAGCCGAGAGTGTCGGCGTTTTTTATTCTCAGCGTTTTCTTTCTCGGCTCTTGTCCTAAGCGCCGATAATGAAATTCTCGGCGCTTTTTTGAGCCGAGAATTGCAAAAAAAAGCGCCGAGAATCTACCTTTTTTGTTGTACTGGTCGGGTCACATTTTGCCAGTTCTGGCCTCGCATGAAGGGGTGTGAGGAGATGAGAAAATATAGACCATTAGATCTAAATCAAACACCATTTCAAAATTGCTTTTACACCTCCTATTAAAGCAAATGGTTTGTATTTCCTTGGTTTAAACGTAATGGTTCATGTTATATCCTCTCATCTCTCATCCTCTATATACATGTATGTGTGTGTGCGGGCATGCTCTACAATTTCTTCATTTTGTTGTGAACTATTTTATAATATAAATAAATTATTTGAATATAAATTACGCATAACAACACATTTTTCAATAAGAAGTGTACAAACCGCAATACAAAAGCAAGCAATCCCACACAAAGTGAGCCTTGAATCAACACGCCCAAGTGTGAGGGCAAAAAGGAAAAACAAAAAAAAGAAACCAAAAATAACCGATAACATCAACTAAACATCCAAATTAAATTCATCAAATAACAGCCACGATCCACCATGGGAACCCCGATACTACGAAAACCAGAAGCAAGTACATTCCTTTGCAGTTATGCCCATTTTGTTGCCAAGTCTGTGTCTTATGAATTTTTGTTGTTGGAGTTGTGCACTTCTTGTTGCTTGATTCTAGTTATAGCAGAGTTCCTCCTTCCATACACACTTATTATGAGTACGACAATCGGGTATACTATTGGCTCATCACATTGCAGTGCTTTGGCCTGGGAAATCGAAGTATTGTCCATATATTTCTCTAGGCATATCATCTGCATCTCATTTCAAAATTTCTGTACTCTCCATATTTTTAATATAAATATCTGCACGTGTTTCATGGCTCTTCATTCCTACAGAGATTAACATTAAAACCGTGTTTCATGTCTCTTTAGTTTTTCAACAATGCTTTCTATTAAAATCTCCACCTATGCACCGAAAACAATAATTGCCATTTGGGCACTGTATCGATCTTTCCGTACCACTTTGAAGCCAAACCTAACATTCATTGTTTGAACTTCTAATATGCATTTTACGAGCACCTGGATTTTAGGATCTGGGATTCTAATTTTAAATCTGTGTACTTGTATGCCATTGAGACAATGTAGTTCCTGCATATAAGAATTTAGCTTTGATATTTTTCGCTTTCTTCTTGCAATTGTTTACGAGTTCTGAAGGTTAAACGTTTTATTATATCAAATTTTTTCGCAGTAGCATATATTCTGAAATAATTGACCTACATTGGTTGTTTGTATCTTGTGTTATGCCACCATTATGTGTCATGAATTTATTTTTTTATTTTTGTAATGATGTAAGGAAAGCCTTCGGTTTGGTTAGAGACGCAAATTTATGTGATAAACTTTTAATTTTAGAGCAAACAATAAATACAAATGAGCGTGTCTCATGTCTTATAGATTAGAGGTGGTTGTAAAACCGTAAATTATCCCTCATCGGGCTGGGCCAAGCCAAATAGTCCATTGGGCACACTACTTTGCCTCACCACTTGCCTCTATAAATGAGTTGCACCGAGCTGACTTCCACACATAACAGACCGCAACATGCAATGGGTTTTCTAACATTTTTTTTTTTAATCATTTTGATAATTAATTGACACTTAGCATATGTAGTTAGCAATCGCAAGTAGGCAAACATATTGCAATAACCCTCTCACAGCTAGAACATAAACATAGCCAAACCAAGAATACAAAAACAAGGAAAACGGGATGGGCAACAAGCGTTTCACTTGTCGGTCACTGGAGCACCCATGGGACTAGTCATGTATAAATACACATAAGATAATCAATCACCGAACACGATAAACCCAATAACAGAACCAACTGAATACACCAACATAAGTACCGACGTGACCCAACCAGCAACTGAATCATAACAACATAAATTTGAAGCACAACACAAAAGTTTTCGGAGAGTGTTGCCATTAATGATAATATATGGGCTTAAGAAAAGTGAACGATGTTGATTAGGTGTTTGAGACAGGGGAGCTAATTGTTATGTAAATGTGGGACCCAAATTCGATGAAAACAACATAGCTATGAATTTTCTTAATCAAATTGTACACCCAACAACCCCTCTTGTGAATTTTCTTAATCAAATTCGGATCATCAACAGCAACAACAACATACCTAGTGCTTCAAGGGTTCCCGCATAAGCAGGGTCTGGGGGGAAATGTATGCAGCCTTACCCCTTCAAGGTGATACCCTAACCATAGGCTGTTTCCGAGGATCCCCAACTTGAGACACTTGAAAAGCACGAATAGCATGGAAGCATAAAAGCAAAGAGCATACAGGCATCAAGGAATATGAGTAAACACTACGCCACATATCAACATATCTGTATAACAGGCACATAGATATTATGAAGCAATGAGAATGCATACACATCGGATAAAATTATAAGAAACGTTGAATGAAGCAGAAATTGGCACGAGGCTCGACAGTATGTCTTAGCAGAATAATCAATCTTCGTATTTTATGTTTTTCACTTTGGGAGTTATTCTCCTTTTGTTGCTTTGTTTTTTCTCTTCTTCCACTTTTGTGGGCGTCCTCAGACCTCGTCTATACGAGTGCGCTAATTTTTGTACTGTGGGATCTCCCGCTAATTACCGAAAAGCAAACCAACAACCCCTCCTTCACCAAATTGCTTGTGAGTCTTTACATCTTATACACTATGTGATTAGACACCACTTTCACTCTAATTTGCCATCTTTCTGCTCTCTTCTTTACTTTTGACTTTAATCTTTGATAATAACCCTTTCTAATTATATATGCTTCTTAAGGGCTAATGTATGTCAACACCATCGTCGTCATCGCTTGATAATAGTCGTAAAGTACATTCTAGAAAAGATATCGGAAATCTTGATACGTCATCTACATCTAATATACGACAAGATTTTCAACTGTGGAAGAGTAAAGGTTTTCACTATTTCTAATGTTGGTAGCTTCAAGTATTCAAATAAAATTAGCGTACACTCTACAAATTATTAGGTCACATTTGTTTATTGGTATTTTGTGGCTCTTCTTACACGGGAATCAAAAATAGTTTTTGCTTGTTTATGCATACTATTTTGGCTTTAAAAAGTAGTTTTAAAGATAAAATAACATTTATGATCGAGCCACTTATAAATTTTTTTTTTTAATGTTTGACGTAAATATAAATGTGCTTTAAATATTATACCAATTTTGTTTTGACTTTTAAATAGAAGCAAAATGAGAATTATAAATAAAATAAAAATTCATTGACTTATAATTTTAAAAAGTGTATTTCTAAGAAGTAACATGTAGAAAAATAACTAAAAATAATAATTTCACAGTATAGTCAAATAAGCTGCTAATATTGCAATTGAAGATTTTATATTGTGCATATTTGGAATAAACTAACCGAATAAAAATTTGTAAAAATCAAAAAACATCTTAAATATAGGTCGCTAATATACTAAAAAATTTTAGAATTTATCTTTATTTAAATATAAAATGCAAAACATAATTTTATTTTATTTATTTATTTCTCGAGCAATGCTCCAAAATTGCAAAACATAATGGTCGTGGGACAAAGGGAAACACTAATATCATTAAAAACTCAAATTACATCATGTGTTCTTTACCAAAGTTTTTTTTTTAAATTATCTGTAAGATGGATATAACTTGTTTTTCTTATACGAGGCACCGACTTTTAAGAGATGGGAGATAAGCCTTGAAGTTGAAAATCCGTGCATGGGGTTATCTCTTGCTAATTATCGGAAAAAATATGCTATAAGCATATACAAGATATATATAATTCATATAGTTGATATTTTTTTCGATAATTGACATATAATTAGCTGATGTTATATCGTTAATATATAATATATAATTAGTAATTTATTAAAAATAATTACGTTGTGTTATATGTCAAATTTTAGTTTGGATTTCGAAGTTGAGCCCCCTTACAGTTATGGACCTTTATTTCTGAGTCAGACTAATATACCCTTGCAGTTTTGCTTTTGCTTATGTAAATGTTGTTTTAGGGTTTCAACCTTTTTGGATGAAGCTTGTGTCCTCCACTTCTAGAGCAGAATGAAACTTTCTACTGTCGTCCGTGGTTCTTTCCTCATTAGAGGGTTCCCATGTAAATTTTCATGTCATTGTTTCTATTTCTCGATTCTCTTTTTATTTTCATTCAAATATGACTTTGACATCTAAATTAAGACAACTCTTCTTTGATTCAAATTGTTATAGCAAGTTATAGAAATAAAATACTCAAAATTATATAATGAAAAAAGATGCCCCACTCAACGACCTACGAGCCCATCTACAAGTTCCTTTCCAAGTCGTGCTACAATTCCTACTCATGCTCTCAAATTTGGAAAAATAATACAGAAGGAAAGTAATCGTACTCTAAATAGGAGTCTATCTTCTAGAAAGAAATAAGAAAAATATGTTAATATAAAGCAAAAATGGATCCCGAGCCAGACTCCGAGCATTTGGAATGCAGTCTCGCACATTCATGTCCTGTTTATCAAAATTCTTTTACTTGTCACGTAAATTTGTAAAAAAATATGTAAAACGGTGTCAGTTTTAAACACTAAATCCATGTAATAATTATTTATGTCAATTTTAATGAATTAAATATATAGTTTTATTTTTTTTAAATACCAAATAGAAGTTCCAAAAGAAAAAAGTTTTCAAAGTATGAACACATTAAATTCTTCTAGACACAATTGGAACTGAAATTTAGACTGAGTGATTGCATCATTTCCAAAAGAAAATTCAAATTTTATTCTTTTATTCTACAAGCCAAATGTGAATACTTCAACCACGTATAAATTATTTTGACTCAAAAATAGAGTGATTTTTCAAAATAGCATTAACAAGCGAAAATTAAAAATTTTAAAATTAAAATACGCAAAATAGCAAGCATAAAAATGCCACATAAATAGGGATAAAATGATAAATTTGCAATATTTCACTTTAAAAAAAAAGAAAATTCAAATTTAGAAAATTTTAAGTTGTTTACATGACTCTAAACTTTTTTATTTAAAATTTCTTTTTTTTAGTCTAATATTACAAATCGACTATTTTACCCTTGCTTACGTGACAAGGGCAATGCTAACTGCGCATGCAATTTTGAGAATTTCAATTTTCATGTGATATTTTGAAAATTTTAAAATTTTGTATGTTATTTTGAAAATAAAAATGCTATAAAGTACTATTTTAAAAAATTATTAAAACATAAATCACGGAGTCTATTCAACAAGATAATAAAAATCATTAGCTTACCAAAAGTCATTAATTTAGGCAGTATTTGGTTTGACAGAAATTTTATCAGTTGATTTATAATTTTTTTATGCATCTACTCATTAGTAATAGTCAGAGGATAATACAATTTCCCATAAAAAAGACACTTCTTTTTACAAGAAAAAGGGGCGTGATTTTTCCTTTGTTAGTTCTAATCTTTGAATTTTAACCTCGAATCAACTTTAAATAGACTAAACACGGATCCTAAACTAATTTTTGTCTAACAAAGTTGATTTTTTAAATCGAGCTAAAGAAAATTTTGCAGAAAAAAGTACTTTTTATTATAAATCTTGTAACCCGAAAAGTATTTGAGACGGCCAATATTTTTCATACAATTCAATGGAGCTTCGATATTAATTTTATTGACTAATTAATATTTATTATTATTATATGGTTTTTTTAATTACAAATCACATAAATTTTAATTGCGGAGTATGTTCTGGACAAAGTCTCGTCCAAGTAAATGTATTGGCAGCGGCCCAAGAAGGCCCATTAACGCTTGGCAAACTCTATCTTAGGTGTATTGATTATAACTATTGTGAAGCCTTTTTAGCCCATGTTCTCTGGGCCCATTTTAACTCAAAGAGATGGCCCATGTATATTCTTTCAACTTTTTACCGTGGTACAAGCTCATCTTCTACTTTATACTTAAATTATATTAATATGAAAAGGGAGACTATTACGGTACGTATAATCTCTCGGTCAATAAGCCGTGATACTATTTCAAAGAACCAACTATTCTAAAAGTGTCAAGGAACCAACTGTCCCAGAAGCTTAGGCTGATGGGTGAAGGCCCAGGATTGGTTTTATAACATGCCTCCTCACGCAAATGCCAGTTTGGGCTTGAAGTGTGGACAATGCACAAGCCCACCTTATACCTTGTGCTTAATTATTTTAATATTGAAAGTGGGGACTGTTGAAATTCGAACTTCTGACCTCTTGGTCATCAAGGCTTTGATACCATTTCAAGACACCAACTGTTCCAAAAGTTTAAGCTGATGGGTGAAGGCCCAAGATTGGTTTTATACTCTAAAACAAAGACTAAGTTGACGAATGAAGTTTAAGATTGGCTCCATCCCGAAAAAGAAGCAATGTAAAACATTTTACCTTAAAATAGGGACATAAATCTTCAAAATACCAAGTCACATTTTCGTTAGGAAAAACGATAATTACCACTATGTCAACCTCTTTAAACCAGCCACAAATGGTTTTATGAGAGACATAAGATGACAATAACAAGTTGTAACAGACATGACCGTTTTGGGATTTTCGAGGCTCAAGTGAGTTGGTCGATGGACCCTCTTTTTGGTATTTAAGGTCTCCAATTTTGTTTAAATGCATACTAAATATTTCATTTCATGTTATTATACTAGTTAACTATATTAACAATTGCACATGTTGAAAATAAATTGACTCAATTTAAACCCAAATAGTACCTGATGTCAAAGAATCAACTTTTCTAAAACCTTAAGCTGATAGGAGAAAGATCAAAATTAGTTTTATATTCTAATATGCCCCCTTAAGCAAATGCCCATTGGGTATGAAGTGTGGATGTTGCACAGGTCCACATCATACTTTGTGCTTAAATTATGACAATACTGAAAGTGGGGGGCTATTGGAATTCGAAGTTGTGATCTCTTGGTCATCAAGGCTCTGATACCATGTTAAAAACTAACTTTCCCAAAAGTTGAAGATGATGAATAAAGACTCAAGATCAATTTTATACTCTAATACCCAATTATATAATTGCATCAAACTTGTTAACCCAAATTTAATCTAGCTCCATCCAAACTCAACATTTTCGTATTATATTTATATCATATTATTATACTTGGTGAACGCGTAGTAATTATTTTTATTAAAAATTAAGGTATCACATTGATTTTAACTTTGAGTTCAACGGTATTGCTAATAAAATTAAAATTTTGAAAATTATTTTAATTTTAACTAATAATTCGAGGATTATCTATAAATATTAACTATTAGGAATGCGAGACGAACGCCAACGCGGCTGCAAAATGCAACACGCCCTGCTCATGCATGCACCCAAGTGTCCCTTCTATGCATCCTTTTACCAACCCCACAAAAAAAAAAACCCAACTTTATATTATATATTAATTATGAAAAGGAAAAAAAAACTTTATATTATACACAACACAAAAATCCCAAACCTTTTATAGACATTGAGTGCTTCAGGAGTTCACGCTAATGTTTAGATATTTTGTTGTACAGTGTTTTTTTAGGTTTTTTTGGGCTTCACTTTACTGGGTGTGCTAATTTTCGTACTGAGAGTTGTCAGTCTGATTTTCGAAAAAAAATGGCAAAGAGAATAGGATGGTACGAGAGGGTGTTGGGACTAGGGGGTTTAATGAAGAAAGCAAGGAGCCCTAGAGAGCAGAACTTTCCTACACTTGAAGGGCACCCAGCGGTGCAAGTGCATGCCCAGGAAGCTGTAGAGTTACAAGGCAAAGTGGGTGAGGGTGCTAAGAAAGAGTTTAGAATATATAGATGGAACCCTGAGTACCCTAATAAGAGGCCTATTCTTCAGTCTTTCTTTGTTGATCTCTCATTTTGTGGCCCCATGGTATGTTTCCTTTCGGGTCTTTGCGGTTCTGTTTGTTTTGACGGAAAGGCGTTTGTGTTGTGATTGTGTTAATGTTGTTTGTGTTGCTTGACTTTGTGGGGGTGAGTATGAATGTAGAGAGCTATTAGGTTCGGTGTAGTAGTTAAAAGCTATTTATTTTGAGCGTGAGATGTTGGTATATGTGGAACTCGTATTTCCATGGATGTTGGTGGCTCTCACTTGGGGATTGTTGTACCTCGTTATCGTTTGGAATGAAAACTATAAATGTGAAGAATATTTTGCTGTATTAGGCAGAAGTTGACTTCCCCTCGATAGAAGGTGAAAAATATTTTTCATGACAACGTACGTTATATGTCTCACTTTAGTCTCAACTTGGTCGAACGTGAACTCGTATAAGTTTGTAGAATAAAGTCATTTTCTTTAGTTAGAAAAAGAAAAGAAATTTTTAAGGAAAGAATAGTTTTGATTGAATATATTTGTGGTGAATGAGTTGGTTCAAGTTGGCTTGTTCCAATCAACTAGTAGCGTGAGCTTATTAAAGCTCGAGTTCAAAGTTTTACGAGCCTTGGTTAACCTAAATTCTCCCACCATGACCTGGATTGTCAACCTAGCTAGGTGCATTGATTTGAGCGAAGGTCGAGTCTAAATGATTAAGCTAATTAATCAAGTGCTAATGAACTTTTATCAAACTTAAATAAGCCTAGTCGAGATGAATTTAGTTCAGAGTTTGCTGAGTAAGCTTAATTATTCATTTATTATGCATGATCATTTAGTGGATCTTAAGCACTCGTTAAATAATCTATTGTACTACAATACTTGCTCACATATGTGTTCGTATACTGTACATATATATATATACATATATGTTCATAATTTATTATACATGGTTCGGTTATTTCTCTAATTGTAAATGGCGGTACGTGATAGAGTCCTTGACAAATTAGGGTCTCCAAGTGATTGTTTGGAGTGTATGAGATCTTAACCGTCCTTGCATCCACACTAAAACAAATTACATTGCGAAGTTTTAGCAATTTAATATATGACAAAATAAAAAAACCTTAATAAATTCCCTTTATAAGTGGCATAAGAGCCAAACAGGAATGTCAGGCCCCAAGAGGTTTGGGTTCAAAACTCATTCTCCCACTTCCTTGGTACTGGTGCCCCGTTAAGGAAAAAACGGTTTCCTGTTAAAGACTCCACATGTGGGTTTAGTGATATTCCTATATAGGAGTAGTAACAGAAAGCGAAGCCTAGTAGGCTATTTCATCTAATATCAATTGATTTTAGAATGTAAGAGTTATATGTGGATCTCATATATTTCAATTCTGTGGATCAACCTAAGGTCAGGTGAAATTTAAGATACTCACCTTTCCATTGTAAAAAGATTTCTATATGTGTGAACTTTTGAGTAGGTATTGGATGCGCTACAAAAGATAAAGGCAGAGGACGACTCGAGCTTGAGTTATAGACGGTCGTGCAGGGAGGGGATTTGCGGGTCATGTTCCATGAACATAGATGGCACCAACACCGTGGCATGTATCAAGCCCATTGACTCGGACACTTCCACCGCCACCATCATCACACCACTTCCCCATATGTTCATCGTCAAGGATCTTGTTGTCGATCTCACCAACTTCTACCAACAATACAAGTATTTCTCTCCCTTAAACGTCAAACTATTAAAATTATTACGGTTGAGAATTTGTAATAACATATTCACAATCAAATTTCCCAAAATTTGATTATCCATCTGCTTCTAAATAAGTTTTTTTTGGGTAAGAAGAACTGAATTCTAGCTTCAGAGATGAACGAGGCCCAAGAAGTAAAGAATCTTAAGAGAATTTGGGACTCTTAAGATGTTTTTTGATAGTTTTTAAGGGGATGTAGATTTGGTTTTAACGACGAGTTGCTTGCGTGTGGCTGATACTTGGTCAATTTTCCGTCTTGCTCCTCACTCAGTCTAAGGGAACGTTTGACGTGTTCCCGATTCTAAGTTTGAGGTTGCCCTTAGGCCTTACCTTGCAATTAAGTGCCAACTTCAAAATTCTTGCCTTCATAATTTAAAAAATAATTATTTTCACAGTATAACCAAACAAATTCTAACTCTCTAGAATGCTCCTTTTTCCAGGTCAGTGGAGCCGTGGCTGAAAACAAAGAGACCCCCACCAAACGGGAGAGAGTACCGACAATCTCCAACGGACCGGAAGAAGCTAGACGGCCTATACGAGTGCATCCTATGCGCGTGTTGCAGCACCGCGTGCCCGTCCTACTGGTGGAACCCAGAGGAGTTCCTAGGCCCCGCGGCTCTGCTCCACGCGTACAGGTGGGTGTCTGACACACGTGATGAGTACACGGATGAGCGGGTTCAGGCACTTACTGAGGATCAAAAGCGACTGTATCGGTGCAGGGCAATTAAGAACTGCACCGCCACGTGCCCCAAGAGCCTCGACCCGGCTGCAGCCATTCATAGGATGAAGACTAGCCACTTGGTTTCGGTTCCGGTGGAGAAGTTTGAAGATGCTTGAGTGGGGATATTTGGGTGTAGTCTGCATTTATTATCTTCCAGCAAAGATATAAGAGCAAGGTCCAAGGACTACTATAGTGCAATTGTTTGACGTTTGTTCTTGGTAGTAGTGTAAATGAGTCGACTCGGTTTGTGAGTCCTTGCATGTCAGCTAGTTATAAATCTTAAAAGGCGCGCTTGCTCTGAGCTCAAGTCGAGCCGAGCTGAGCCGAGTCAAGTCGGCTCATTTATCTTATCGAGTTGAGCCCGAGCCTTCTGAAGTTTGAGTTCATAGGGTCGCGAGCCTAAGCGAGCTTTTTATAGTATAAGATATTTGCTTAAATATGCCTAATCATGTGAAATTTGAGCTTAAATAGGCCAAGCCCGAGCAACAACGAGCCTAAATTGACTGTACATGAGCTGAAATGTTGCAAGTTTAATTTGAAACTCGTCGAGCTTCGAGAGCCAAGTTTAAGCCATTAACGAACCGAGCTTAAACTCGAACTTTCCGAGTTGGGCAAGGGTCGAGTAGAGCCTCGAGCATGGTAGGCTAGGGCTCGACTCGGCTTTCATGAAGAGCCTTGAGCCGAGCTTATTAGTGAAGCCATTAGATTCCTCCCTTTTTCTTTTGTATTGCAATTTTGGTAAGGTTTTAATCTAGTCATTGTTGTTTTCTTGTTGACTTTGGCTGAACTCAAAACCCCCTGTTATGACATCTAGGGATGGTAATGGGGCAGATAAAACCCGTTACTCGTAGGTATTCGTCCCATTTGGGGTGAGTGGTGTGGGTAGTAGGTAGGGTTGGGTGTACAAGTCCCGTACCTGCCACAGGTACGAGGGTATAGTGTTGTATCAGCCCCAACCCGCTTCATACCTACTCCATTTTGTATTTAATTAACTTTGAAATTAAAAATATGATTTCAAATTATTCATCAATGTTATAATTAAAAATATAATTGAATTTTTAAAAATGGCATTAAATGATCAATATGGGCCGGTATGAATTATTGTTTTGTATTCATATTAGCGCGGGTCCCGTGCTGACATAAACGAGAAGCTAGAGCTATGGAGAGGCGCACTAGAATCGAGGGGTTTAAGGATTAGCAGATCTAAGACCGAGTATATGGAATTCAAATTCTACAGTTCCACCACGACCAGCACCGAGGAGGTTAAGATTGGAGCAGAAGCCGTATCAAGTAAGGAGAGCTTCAAATATCTTGGTTCTATGATACACCAGAATGGTGAAGTGGATGAGGATGTCAGTAACAGAATTAAAATAGGCTGGCAGAAGTGGAGGATGGCATCCGGGGTGCTGTGTGATAGAAAATTTCCGCTAAAGTTAAAGGAAAAATACTATAAGACGGTAGTAAGACCGGCTCTGCTATATGGGGCAGAGTGTCGACAAATGAAACAAAATCAAACACAGAGGATGAAGGTGGCAGAGATGAGGATGCTACGATGGATGTGTGGCCACACAAGAAAGGATAGGATTAGGAATGATGTGATACGAGGTAAGCTGGGTGTCGCCTCGATCGAGGATAAATTGAGAGAGTACCGCCTCAGATGGTTTGAACATGTTAGCAGAAGACCGACCTCAGCCCCAGTTAGGAGGTGTGAACAGCTAAACACAGAGATAAGCAGAAGAAGGAGGGGCAGACCAAAGAAGAGTTGGCCGGAGACGATTCGTCAAGACCTAACTCACGTAAACCTAAGAGAGGAGATGGCATCAGATAAGACACGTTGGAGGGCTAGCATTAGGGTAGCAGAGATGGCAGAGTAGAGTAGTAAGGGGAGTGGATGGTAGTCTAAGATTCTTAGGTAAGCATAACTTCTAGTGTAGCACTTTTAGGCTAGCTAAGTTCCTAATCATGCCTATTCTCCTATTTCTTCTTCTGCTTCTCCTTCTCCTTTTTCTCTCCTTCTTCTACTTTTTCCTCTATATGCATGTTATTGATTGGTGATTTATCTGCAGGCACTCAACTACTTCAGGTTGGGGGTCCCCGGAAACAGTCTCCTTTCTTGACGGAAGGGGTAAGGCTGCGTACAGCACCCCCCCCAGACCCTGCGTTCTGCGGGAGCCGCAAGGCACTGGGACTGTTGTTGTTATTGTTGTATTCATATTAGCGCGGGTACGGGGCGGGTAATGGATACCATGAGCATGGAGCGGGTCTGGATATAGGTTTGCACCCGGCCGGGCGGGTACGGATATCCACTTTGTACCCGTGGTGGGTAATAGGGCGGGTATAGGTATGGATTTTGGTGGCGGGTATGGGTACGAAGGGAGCACCCTGTATCTGTCCTGTCCTATTGCTATCCCTAGTGATATCCTTTCTTTTTTACCTCCCATTTTGCGATGCACATTATTTTACGAGCCTTTGCTCAAAATAGCCTAAAATAAAAAATAAAAAAAATTCCCCTAAATGGCACATTTTAAAAAATATTTTCTCAAATGGTCTCCACGTTATCAAATTTTAAAAATTTAAATTTTTTTTTTTGGGTTTAGGGTTTAAAATTTTTAAACAATTTTTTTTTAAACTTGCTGACGTGGAGGCCAATCGAGAAAATATTTTTTTAAAATTGGCCATTTTGAGTAATATTTTTTTTATTTAGGACTATTTTGGACAACGGCTCCTATTTTACATCCAAGGGGAGTAAGTTTGATGAAATAATTTCAGAAATATAAAAACAAATTTTTTACTACTTGACGAAACATGCGCCTATTGCCTTAGTAACAAAGACAATACAAAATACAAAAACAATAGTTCAGTTTTTTAAGCAGGCTTCCATGAATTGCAGGGTCTGAATAGGGTAAGATGTATTTCGCTTTACTAAATGCTACCTTGTAGAGAGACTATTTTCGAAGGACATCAAATCTAGAAAGAATCATGATAACTCAAATATTAGTGAATTATAATTATGACCTCTAATTCTTTTGATAAATCATACAATAAAATTTTAACTCTACTATAATTAAAATTAAAATTATAATTCTATAATTCAATTTCAATTTCATGTGTTAAACCATCCACAAAGAGACAATACAAAATAGAACACACAAAAATATGTGGGACCTGCAATATCCATTCAAAATTGTATGTGTTAAGAATTCTACGCCACCAACTCAGGTATAAATCCTATTTAGGAGTTTTAAGAAAGAAGAGGTTTGAATTTCACGTAGGAGTTGTAAAAAAAGGAGACCAACATATAAATTTATTGAATTATTTTATTTAATAACAATTGATTTTAGAACGGAACTCCATTTATATTTATATGTGAACTTCATTTATTCTAGCTCCGTGAGTCGAGCTTAAAAAAACCTAACGAAATTTAATACTACAGACCCAATGTATGAAGGGTTACCGCCTAAGCGGGGTCTTGGGGGTGGATGTACACAGCCTTACCTATCCAGGGTATAACCCTGCCGAGAAATTGTTTCCGAGGACCCCCAACCTTATAGGGTTGGCAACACGAGAACTTTCCAGGAGATCACCCATCTTGGTACTACTCTCACCTAAGCACGCTTAAATTCGGAATTCTAATGGGATCCAGTGGTATGGATTTGCTTCCCAACTCTATACATGTAATCAAATGACTTGTATGGAACCCCAATTTCTGCTCGATTTGTGAAGGTGGTGTTTGTTGCTCTCCTCATTTGAGTCGCTCCCGAATTAGGTATTCATCTCTCGCTGCTCTCCCTCTCTCTCTCTCAGATAATTAATTTTTAGATCAAAAATTGATATCTCATGGTCAGTAATTGCATTATTGTGTGACTTGTGACATTAGCATTGGCAATGAGGCGTGTAAAGCCGGTTACCCATGGTTGGGGTAGTGAAGCGGGTAGTTGGTACGGGTCAGGTTTAAATTACAATACCTACCATTGGGTATGGAGTAGGTATTGGTATGATGTTGTACCCATCCCGCTCATCATACCCCCTAATTTGTATTTTATATATTTACGAATAAGATATTTGATTTAGTTACTCAATTTTCTGTCAAATACTAGAGCAAATTATACATTAGGACGGGTGCAGATAATAGATACCTACGGGTAATGGGCCGAGTATGGGTATGGATTTGGGTGGCGGATTCGGGTACGGTGAAGGCCCCCATACTTGCCCACCCATTGCCATCCCTAGATGACATCAATAAGAGTTGCTAGATTACGCTATTCGAAATTTAGTTATGGTTGATAATAGAAACTTGGAAGGAGAATAATTGGAGAGAGAGAGGAGAGAAGAGAATTGAAATAGAGTGCGAGTAGATTTTATTCACAACTTTCCTCGGCCTTTATTTATCAGTTTAAATTTTTACGAAAGTTAATTCCTTGCCATGGTATTAAAACCCTTATTAACCAAGAGGTCATATGTTTGAATCCTAATAGCCCCATTTTTAATATTAACATAATTTAAGCAAAAGCTATAAGGTGGACCTATGCAATACCCACATGTCAAGTCTAACGGACATTTGCGTGAAAGGGCATATTAATGTATAAAACCATTTCACTAATCCCATTAGGCTTTTGAAAAGTTGGTTCCTTGACAATTAAATGAAGAAAGGAAAAATTACTTAAATTATCACTTAAATAAAATTACCAAATTAAAATACTGTTGCTATTTGTTCTTCAGTTAATTTGTTCTTTGGTTGAGTGATTGACATCTATTTTGTAAGCATTGGCCCCCACAATTGACCAATAGTTACATCACCAAATACATATGGAACTTATCCCTTACTTGAATGAGGAGCCGGACATAACCCTTAGGCAAAATCGCTCGGGATTTTTAAATTTTAGGAGCCCCAAATATTTGGAATTATAGTTTTTAAAGTATTAATTTTTAATATTTATAAATTTTGTGATAAAAATTATTATAATTTGTTGTATATGAAGGTTCTCTCTTAAAATTTTTGCTTGAGATCCTAAAAATATTAGGACTAGCCCTGCTTGAATGGATATTTGTTATTTAGTTCTGCCTTGTTCATCACTTAATAGTAGAAAAATACTTGCTCTCACTGTCCTTTTGACTACCCGCAAAACTTTGAATTATTTTTATTATTTTGGATAACTTTGTTAATCAAGGAGTTGAATTGATTGCTTTGCTTATACGAGTATATAACCGCCAGTTGTAACACACTGATTTGCAGTTAATTTTATTGGAAAGTAATGATTAATACACTAACAAGAAATTAATTTTCTATGTATTACACTAATACATCTGGCACTTGTTGATGAGAGACGACAGGAGAGTTGGTTATATTTTAATACATGAAGACTTTCCTTGATGTATATATAGAGTTATTTACTTCATTAGGTTGCTAAAATTGGTTCCTTATTTTTTTGGTTCAAAATGGTCTCAATGTTTGTAACTTTATTGAAATAAGTACATCGTCTTTTATTTATATAAAATAGTTATTAATGCTTTATTTTATAATAAAATTGGTACGCCATCGTAATCTTTTACCTAACTTTGGTCACCGGGTAGGGGACGGAACCATTTTGAACGACATAAAAGACAAGGGATTAATTTGATTAAAGCTATAAATATTAGGATAATTGTAAACAAAAGAAACGGGACCATTTTGAACGACATAAACGATAAGGGACTAATTTGAATAAAGTTATAAACATTAGGATAATTTTAAATAAAAGAAAAGATAAGAGATCAAAGTGAACCAAGTTAAAACTATCAAGACCAACGAAGTAAATAACTACAGCTAAAAATATAGTCTAAAATGTCACCTTTGCCTTACCTTTCTCCTTGCTGCAAAAACCACAGCTAAAAATGCCATCTTCCAATCCTCCTCTTAATATTTCAGAGCCCCTTAGACGCACTAATTTCAACCGTGTATTTGCTGCAGCTTACTTATGCGCCATACTTACACTTTTCTATCACCACATAACTAAAATCATCAACTCTACAAGTGCAGCCTCTTTGTTTTTGTCTCTCCTCTTGTTAATCTCTGATGCTGTGCTTGCTCTTCAATGGGCCAATGCCCAATCTTTCCGTATTCGACCCATTTGCCGCAGGGAATTCCCTGAAAACTTGGAGAAAATCATCAGGGAAAGTGAATTTCCTGCAGTGGATGTATTCATATGTACTGCTGATCCCTTTAAGGAGCCACCCGTTGTTGTTGTGAACTCGGCCTTATCGGTTATGGCTTATGATTACCCACCTGAGAAAATTTCGGTTTATGTATCAGATGATGGTGGGTCAGTGTTTACTCTCTTTGCTTTCATGGAGGCTGCAAAGTTTGCAAGATACTGGTTGCCGTTCTGTAAGGAGAATAATGTTTTGGAGAGGGCTCCTGAGGCTTATTTTAGAAGCAATTGCAGTTGCTCTTCAGAAACTGAGAAGATTAAGGTAGCTTTCTATTCTAATTTCTAGTAATTAATAACTCTTAATTCCCACCAGACTTCTTGGTTTTGCTAGTATTTTGAAGGAAAATTTGTTCTTTCTAGTTAAATTTTATGGATACAACAACAACAACAATAGACCTAGTGCCTCAAAGCCTTCCGCATAAGCGGGGTCAAAGGGGGGTACGATGTACGCAATCTTACCCCTTTAGGGTACTACCCTAAAAGAAAGCTGCGTTCGAGGACCCCCAACCTAAATATAGTCTTAATAGTTGACAACTAAATTGAGTCATTGGTTCGATTTTGTTTCCTCTCCTTCTTGCAAAACATTTATGTTTTGTATGATCTTACAAGCCCGAGCTTGTTTGTTTCAATTGGATTAACTTGTCTGAATATAATTTTTCAAAGTGAACAATTTTGATTGAGAAAGTCGGATCCTTACCTTGTTGGAAGCTTTTCTTTTCTTTTCTTTTTCTTAAACCCAATAGAGTTTGTGAGACTGTAATTGGGTCATCTTAACAACAAATATGAGCTGTTGACTTTTACAACTATAATCTGGGATATCGTTAATGTCGCTGAAAGATTTATGTTATGCATAATAGAATTTATCATTCACTTTCTTTTTTTTTCCTTCCTGATCGAATCATTCACTTTCTTTTATTTTGCTTCTGGAGTAATTAGTTTCATTCTATGAAGTACAAGAAGAATAGTCTGAACATAACGGGACTTAGAACCTACCATTGTAGGGAGGTTGTCATTCACTTTTGAGCGGGGCCAGTCCTGAGAGTTTTATAGTTCGAATCAAATATTTAAACAAGGCCTTTCATATATGCTGACATTTTGGTAGCAGCATAAATATTAATTTAATAGATTATAAAATAGAAATTTATATTTGGATTGAAAATAAAGGCCTAGATTGTTTATACACCCCTAAATATGGGGCCAATTGGTGTTGCTTGGAGTCTTGACTGACCTTGCTTTATCGAAATAACTTAGCCAATTACTGATCACCAGTGTTTTAGATTTCGAAACTCTGCTGAAATTACCAAGTTATATATAATATCATTGCCTTCCCTTAGTGAGACAGGAGATCTTTACAGCTTTAATAGAACACTGGGACATCTGATTTTCCAAGATAGGAAACTTCACTCGACCTGGCCCTAATCATTGTATGCTTATACACCACATGCTGTACTTGAACAGTTTTAAGTAGGGATGTGACGTTTCTATGGGTTTGTGAACACAAGGATGCACTATGGGTGGAGTTATGTTTGCTTGAATATGTACATACATCTTTAATAGCTTCTACGGTCTTATCTTACATATAAAAGGACTAAATACATGGAAACTAAAATCTTGTCCAAACATATAAGTTTGCTTGTTGCCATGCTTTCTAACTTATCAAAGTTCAGAACATGTATGAAGAAATGAAGGGAAGGATAGAAAATGTTCTAGAGAAAGGAAAAATAGAGGATGGATACATTGACAATGAAGAAAATCATGAAGCTCTAAGAAAATGGGCCAATAACTTCACCTCTCAAGATCATCCTGCTGTAATTGAGGTATGCAGTTGGCTGAACTTTGACTTTGCCCATCATTTTCTTCTAGTATAATGTTTCATATACACATTATCCTACCCACTGGGTATGGTAAAACGCTCCTGTTTTTATAGAAAGGAGTTACAATACTGTTCTATCTAGGGCCATCAACTTCTCGAGGAGGGGAATATCAACTTTGAACCCAAAACCTTATGCTTAGAGAGTGAGTAGCCTAATTGCTACACCGCCAAATTTAATAGTAGGCAAGAAGTTCCTTTTCTTAAGGTAAGAAGTATCTAAATAGGGCCATCAACATCCTAGGGAGGGGGACTTCAGCTTTGAACCCAAAACCTCATGCTTAGAGAGTGAGTAGTTAACTGCTACGCCAAATTCAACAGTTCTTTTGTGCATTTGCTTTCGTCTCTGATTTCTTAATCCATTCATTATGTCAATGAATAATGGTTCAGGTTTTGCTAGCAGCTGGTAAGGACGGGGACTGTTTTGGCCATTGGATGCCCAACTTAGTTTATGTGGCCAGAGAGAAAAGCAGGACAAAGAGCCATCATTTTAAGGCTGGTGCTCTTAACACGCTGGTAATCCAGTAATTGATTAAAATTTCCTGATTGCTTCTTGTAATTTAATAATGATATTTTTTTGCATGCTAGATTATTTGTTAACTAATGATGCGGAATAAATTCAAGTGAAAATGATTTGAGAATCATCGAATATTTGAGAGAGAAATTCTATGGTTTGCATTAGAGAAAATGCAGGAATTGGGCAACGATTAGCCACAAGGAGTCTTTACAGGAAAACTAGCAAAATTCTAAATTGCAAGATTACAAAAATGCTACTAGAGTATCACAAAATACAAAAGTGGCCCCAAAACACTTATAGAGACCGCATTTGGCAAAAATAACCAACGGTAAAGTGTCTGGGTTTGTATAGTTCGATCCGTGAGCTTCATTTTGACATGTGTAACAGACCCCGTAACTCCCTACAGATCAAAAGTTATAACCGTTTTAAGTCGTAACCACAAATTAGTGTTTTCGACTCGCCTGTTTGTATTTCGGACCTTCTAATTGCTTCATGAACTCATCGGCTATTTCTCCTACATCAACTAAGGCTTGTTTGGTATTATTTTTATTTTTGTTTTAGTTTTTGAGAAAATATAAAACTAGGTTTCAAAAAGAATATGTTCTTATTTTTTATTTTTTATTTTATTCTTCACTCGAATTAGGAAAAACACTCAAAGCAAAAACCCATAATAAGAAAAAACCGTTTCGAGAAACTGACTTTTTGTTTTCAAAAACCAAAAATATGAACACCAAACTGGCCTAAGCATTTGTCCAAGATTTGTCTAAGATATGATCCTCTGCATGGAGTTTTTGTTCACCCAATTTCTCTCACTCAGCTTCACTTATTTTCCTTCTAGGAGTATGTCGGGGCCTTTAATGTGATGTCTCACAAAGTTTGCTTGTGACTTATAAATCACAATAGAAAGAATGTAAAACGTATTTTGATTGCTCAATCACTTCTTTCTCTCTGATGTATATTTTATCTATTTAATCCTTTGAAGATTCGAGTTTCAGCAACAATGACAAATGCACCTATAATATTGACCCTAGACTGTGACATGTACTCTAACGATCCACAAACTCCTTGGCGTGCATTATGCTACTTAACCGACGCAGAAATTTGTCCCGGCTTAGCATATATTCAGTTTCCTCAAACCTTCCCGGGACTCGATAGAGATGATATATATGCATGTGAGAGAAAAGACATGTATCATGTCAACCCCATGGGGCTTGACGGGTTTCGAGGCCCAGATTATTTTGGAACAGGATCATTCTTTCAAAGGAGAGCGCTATTTGGGAGCCCTTCATCTTTCATTGAACCCGAAATTGATGAACTTCGACCAGTCCATATAGTCAAGAAGCCCATTCAATGTGAAGAAATTTTAGCACTTGCGCACAAGGTTGCAGGGTGCAGCTATGAGAACAACAGTGAGTGGGGTTCAAAGGTAAAGTATGTTTCTCTTTATAAAATAGTGTTGATATCTTTTGGTTTTAGCATATAGAATCAACTAAATGTTATTATGTGATGAGACGAAAGTGTAGTCATGATTTGAACAAGCCAAAATCAACAAAGATATTGCAGTAAACTGTGATTGAGGAGAAAATTCTTGGGTCTAGTATTCATCAAGATCGGCAATAAGCAAAATGAAATTCGAAACAAAGTTTATAGCAACAAAAGAAAGAATTTTAAAATTCAAAGTTACGAAAATGCCTCCAAGCTAGTGGCAAAACACATCTAGAGGTCGAATTTGGGCAAAATAGATATGACCAACTGCTCCATGAACTCCTTGGTTACTCTTCCTCCATCATGGTACCTTTTTTACAGTCTCTGTAAAATGGTATTATATCGATTAAAGATAGCCATATATGTGTTTACATGTTAAAACCCTTTTTTTTTTTTTTTTTTTTTTTTTTTTGGGGTAAGCAGGTTTAGTGGTGTAGGGACTCAAACCCAGAATATCTTTCCTAAGGTCTCATTCAAATTTTATAAGCACCTGATGTTCCACAAAAGAAACCCAACATAGTCACCACATTCCATTACAGAAAGTCAGTGACACTTGCTTACATGACACCGCAACGTGATTATAAACTGCGATTTAATTCCACATTCTAGCCTTGCTGTCTTTGTTAGACTGTATTTGGACGATATCTTAAGACTGATTATACGATGTGCAGTTGGGCTTCCGCTATGGTTCACTAGTTGAGGACTTCTATACGGGACTTCGTCTACATGGAGAAGGATGGAGGTCCATATTTTGTCATCCTGATAGGCCAGCCTTTTTGGCTGATGCACCAGCCACTCTCTTTGATCTACTTAATCAATCCAAGAGATGGGACATTGGGCTTCTTGAGGTTCTCTTTTCAAAGTATAATCCATTAGTTTTCGGAGTACGATCAATTGGATTCTTCATGGGACTTGGCTATGGTTACTATGCTTGTGGTCCCATTTGGGCAATACCAATCTCTGTGTATGCCTTCATTCCTCAGCTTGCTCTCCTTAATCGTATTCCCATTTTCCCAAAGGTATGTGTATTGTAGACACTTTTCATTTCTGGCAAGGAATCAACTATTCGAAAAGCTTATGTTACGAGTGAAAGCTTAAGAATGGTTTTATATTTTAGCATGCAACTTCACGTGTTTTGTCGAGTTAAAGGTCCTACTTTGGGATTTGATAAAGAAAAGACCACTATATATGTCTAGAGCAGTATTCAATCTAATATTCCTTTAATCAAATCTCTAGAGTCTTTGTTTCATTTGATATCAGTAAGTATAGAACGGACCTCGGTAGAACTTATATATAGATCTAGGGGTGTATTTGAGCTGAACTGAGCCAAGCTCGAGCTTGCCAGGCTCGAGGCTCAGCTTGGGCTCGGCTTGAAGCTCGCCAAGCTTGGAAAGTTCAAGCTCGAGTTCGAATCGTTAAAGCTCTGGCTCGGCTCAATTCGGCTCGATCTAAGCTCTGCGAGCTTCAAATTAAGCTTGTAATATTTCGGCTCAATTAATCTCAATTTAGTCTCGTTAAGCTCCGACTCGGCTCATTTAGGCTCAAAGTTGGCTTCATTGGGCTGATTTAAGCAAATATGTTATATTAAGAAAAACTCACCTAGACTCATTTAGGCTCGTGAGCCTACGAGCTCGAGCTTTACGAGGTTTGAGCTCAGCTTGATAAGCTAAACGAGTTGGCACGGCTCGGCTCGAGCTCAAAGCGAGCCGAGCCTTGCAAGCTTTATGATGAGCCGGCTAGTGAGGGCTCGTGAGCTGGCTCAGCTCGTTTACACCCATTTATAGAACTTACATGTCAACTTCTAGAGCTATTTTCAGACCTATTGAATTTCCTAATTTGAGTACATGGTGTGTTGATTCATGCACATTTTCTTAGAACTTGCTTAGTATCGTTTTTCATTTCAAGGTTTTGGTTTTTGAGAAACTAAAAATTAAAGTTTTGAAAATTACTTGTTTTTGTTTTTAGCATTCAGTTTTCTGTTTTCCCTTAAATTAAGAAAAACCCGAAAACAAAAACCCAAAACCGTTCCTAGGATATGGCCTTTTAGTTTCTGAAAAACCAAAAACTAAAAAAGAGAACGATACCCAACAGGCCCTTTGTGATTGAACTTTCCAAGCACATATGTTAATTTTCTCACTACAAGGAAATATCTCGTTACTAGTTTAGCATTTGAAACTAAACATGGACCCAGGTCTGGTCTTGACATTATTGGGGCCTCAAACAAAAATTTGAAAAAGAGCCCTTCATATACAACTCCAAAAATTCGGAGCCCTTAAAATTCGGGGGTCCCAAATAGTTGCTTGATGTTATGTTTGGTCCTGCATGGATTGATTATTATTCTTATTAATTTTGGGGGGAATTTGACAGGTATTAGACCCAATATTTTTCTTGTACATGTTCATGTTCATGGGTGCATATGCACAAGATCTGCTAGAATTCACGATGGCTAATGGAACAGTACATAGATGGTGGAATGATCAGAGGATGTGGATGATCAGTGGCCTCTCATCTAACTTGTTCGCATGCTTTGAGTACTCTCTCAAGTCCTTGGGAGTCGCCATGCCCGGGTTCGGGGTGACCACCAAGGTTCAAGAGGCTGACCTTATGGAAAGGTATGTCAAGAAACCGACTTTTTTAAAAATTTAAGTTGATAAGTGAAGACTGGAGAATGGTTTTATACTTTAACATGTCCCCTCACATAAATTGTCCATTGGGAGGCTTCAAGCCTGGATAATGCATATGTTCACCTCATACCTTGTGTTGAAATAATATTGAAAGTGGACGCCCTTGGGATTTGAATTCAAAACCTTTTGGTCAACAACGTTCGTATACCATGTCAAGGAACCAACTTTCCCAAAAGTTTAAGCTCGTAGATTAAGGCCCAAAATGGTTTTATACTCTAACAAGGTACTTCAACATTTTTTTGGCCTAGTCCCAACCCGCATAGTTTGTACTTATTTCGGGAAAAATTGGTCCAGTGTCCAGGTTGCCTAATTGTCCCCGAGTAACAAATATTTATAGGTTCTGGATGAGAGCCGGGCTCAACCTCTCACCGGAAGGTAGCTGCTGGCGCGTTTAACTCGGACATATCTGCAAAACGAGCAAAGCCGTCAGAGGGACTTGCGGTGGTTTCGACCGCGGGGGACCCCTCCGATGCCTAAGTTAGCAAAAGAAGTGATAAGTATGCGTAAAGTAAATAATACCCGATAAGTATGGGTGCTGGAGAAGAGTGGAGCAATCGAGGTGGCAGCCCGTGGAGGGGAGGGCGCAAACCCAAGTCCTAGTAAAGGGAGAGACGTGAGGTCTCTTAGGAGAGAGAGGAGGGTGGATTGTGTATGTGGGGCGTGAGGCCCCGGGCCTCCTTGCCTTGAATGAGGGGAGTGGGATTAGTATTTATCGGAAATGGTGGTGTGGACGATAGGTGAGGGTGGATGGTAACGTGTGATGTTACTTAACGCGGGAGCTAAGGCAGGTGCCTTATGCTGATTGGTCAAGCGTGCGGTGATACCACCTGGTTGGGGAGGAGGTGGTACCGCCTGGGCGGTGATTGGTTGAGAGGGGCGGTGGTCTTTCCTTAAGGAAGTGAGAGGCAGGCGGTAACATGCTTCACGGTGAGGCATTATGGCTGTGCGGTAGGGCAAGGTATGGGCAGTAGTGCGCCTCACGGTGGCTGTGGGTATGTCCATGGTAGTAAGGGGATGTGTACCACGGGTCGGTAGCAGGCGACAGCCGGGGTTGGTGGCATGGTAGCTCTTCATGTTAAGCATCCTTAGTGATGCGCGTGGTAGAGATCATGAAGCTTTGGCGGTAAGGAAGTCTTACCGTGAGATTAGGGGGAGGTGTACCGCATGGTGGCACCAAGGTCAATCTCGCCATTGACCGGTTAGCCCGCTAGCCTATTTTTATCCCAACAATACCTAAGGTCACATGTAACCGGAAATACTGTTTGGGTTTAAAACTAAGGCAGGGAAATATGAGTGTAGAAAGTTTTTTTTTGTTAAAGGGTTGAAATCAACATTCCATGGAGCCAAATTTGGCTCAACACGAATGCCTCTGTTTTTTCGAACTAACAAATATCCCTGTTAGATGTCAATTTTTTGGTCTGACTTAGAAGTCAACGCCGTGAAGTCACGGTGCTTTCCAATTCGAACTCGTAACTGAATGGATAGAACACCAATAAACGTCGAAAATGTCGAATCAAAGATGGGACCAAATTATGCCAGCCTAGTCTGGTCGTGCAATAAATTAGTCAATCAAGTCTTAATTTTATTATATATATTAGAGATGTTCATTACTCTGAGCTTAAATTGAGCCATATTTTCCTTGAAAATAAACAAAAGAAAGTGAAAAGTAGATTCTACTTTTCCTTGCAAAGGAAAACATTTTCCTCAGGGAAAAAATTTCCCCTCTGCCAAACGGATCCTAAATATATTAGTCGGAGTGTGTCTACTAGCCTTATATTTGGATCCCTTCTTTCCCGAAAACTTTAATTTGAGATTTCTTACTCGATTTACAAGTGGACTAATGAACAGGTACAGCAAAGGGATTTTCGAGTTTGGTGTTGCATCACCCTTGTTCATCCCCATGACAATGGCTGCAGTTATTAACTTAACCGCGCTTGTCATGGGCGTTTGGGGGATTTTGAGATCCGGGTTGAGAGACGAGGGGCTTATGCTTCCGATTCTTCTGTCTGGGTTTGTAACGGTCAACTGTTTACCCATTTACGAAGCCATGGTAGTGAGGAGTGATGGAGGAAGAATGCCTGCCAGAATGACCATGATTTCTTTGGTGTTGGTTCTTTTCATGATAGGGGGTGTTGTTCTTGGTTGATTCACACCTGTAAATGGATGGTTTTTTTCTGTAAATTTGTTTTCCGATTTTAAGGATGGTATTAATTTTAAGAAAAATGTATGAGGATGATACCGCATCTTACAAATATGTTAAAGGAGGTCTTTCTTTGCTCTTGTATTTGCTGTCTTGTTCATAAGATCAACAATGCTACACCAAAATAGACCTATTTTATGCTTAAAAGCATCCCTGACCACCCCTAGCGACACTTATATTAGCGTGGTGCTTGGCTATGTAATGGAGGCTGTATCGACACTTTTTAGCAGCATTGGTATAGGGATAAAATCGCATCTCTAGACGCAACATTTATATTAAGACACATTTTAAAGACCCTAAGTCACATTCGGATTTTACAACACCTATTAGCATCAACAGTCCCACTAGGACAAATGAACTAACCGAAGGAGTACTTAAATATTGGTAAAAAAATTATAACTTTTACAAATATATGATTTCATTAATCAATACATCAAGTTAAAACAAGTGCAATTTGGAAACAAATATATAATTTGCTTCCACAGACTCATGCAATTACATAAAAATATATGCCAATACGAAATTTCATGCAACTAACCCTTTGTAGAAGTTAAAATTACTTACAAGTTATCAAAGTTCAAACTATCTCAAAAACATTTTAAAACCTCAGAATATCTAAAAACTATATTACCGAAGCTTCAAGTGTAATTTCTCCACTGCAGTAGGCTATTTTTCGCTAGATATTATAGAGAAATGCATATACCAAATTACATATAATAGAAAAAGGTCGTTTAACTAAACAATAAAAAAAATCTAAAAATAGGGCGCATAAAAAAAGGATTTTTGTATCGCGAATTTTCTTACCGAGAAAAAGAAAGGGCCATTAACAACCTAGACTCTCTCTCTTAATTTGAGGGGGGAAAATATTGTGGGTGTCTCTCCTTTTTCTCAATGCCTCCAAATTTGTCAATGCATAGACTTCTTCCCATGAAGCCAACTTTAGGGCAACGCCCTTTACCATGCAACCCCACCATCCCCAATTGACACTGCCACGGCCACCGCGACCCCCTCGTCCACCCGCATTCAACAACCCCTCGATCCCTATTTATTCACCATCGTTTTCGTCTAATTTTAACGCTTTTTTGCCCTCCTACCGCTCCCCATTTCCCCGATGGAGGAGCGGATCCCGCCTCCTACACCTAATGATATCAACAACAGCAACAACAACAACAACGATGATGATCATCATCAGTCTTGGCCACCATCTGAATTGGTACCGCCGCCACCAACACATGGAAACATTAGGGAAGGTGACAACAGTGGTGTTGTTGCCCTACAGGTTAGTTGCTAATGTGTGTTAGATGTGAGGTGTACCTGTGCAATTATATTGTAGTTTGTAGTCGAATTGCGATAACGGTTGTGGTGTTTCTAAAGGTGGGTGTGCGTATGTAATGGTTGCAATGAACGTGTTGGGTATTTAGGGAGATGACGGACTTTTAAGCCTTATGTTTGCGACATATGAATGATTGTTAACTGTGATATTTTTCTTTATAACCTTAAATAAGTAGAAAACATTTGTGTGTGTTTTAAATAAAGACGAAAAATATATATGTCGGATTTTATTAGAATTGCTTGACGATCCTTGGGGCTTGTTTGGTTACCATGAAGTTACCGGATGCGTTATTTAGGATGTACGTAGCTATCTCTGCATAACAATATCAAAATTTGCAATGAAACAAATATTTGGTAACATAATGACCTTAATATAATAGTGATGTTTAGGGGTGTAAATTAGCCAAATCATGCTCACAAGCCCTTGTTAGACAGCTCATTATAAAGCCCAAAAAGCTTGACTTGTTGTGAGCTCGAGCCAAGCTGAGCCAACTCGTTTAGCTTATCCAGCCGAGCCCGATCCTAATTAGGCTCGAGCTCATAGGCTTGCACGCCTATACAAGCCAATCTTAATATAATTTATTATTGTAAATATGTTCAACCAAGCCAAGTTTGAATCTAAGCGAGTTTACCCTAAGCCCAAACGAGCCCAAACAAACCTAGATTGAACTTGAAGAGCCTAAAATCGCAAGCTTACTTCAGAACCTCGCAGAGTCGGGCTCGAGCTCAATCAAGGCGGCCCAAGCCTTTAACGAACTGAGCTTAAGAATGAAGTTTCTGAGCTTAGCAAACTTTGAGCCGAACCATATGTAAATGAGCCGAGCATCGTGCCTGACAAACTCGAGCTCCAGCTTGGCTCAACTCAAGTCAAATACACCTCCCAGTGATATCGATTAATTATAAAATATAAATATCTCATAACTAAATTTCTGAATCCGCCATTACAGGTAAAGCCGGCCAGCCAAGGGTCCAGGACCGGCCCCCGAGAGACCTACATAGTCCAAATGCCCAAAGAAATCATCTACCGTGTCCCCCCGCCCGAAAACGCCAGGCTAGTGGAGCAATACCGCAACCCCATCGATAGTCGTCGTCGTTGTGGCCGTTGCACCATCTGCATCATCTCCGTCCTCCTTATCGTCGCCCTCCTTGTTACCATCGCTGGCACCGTCGCCCATTTCACCCTCAGCCCCAACCCCCCATCCTTCTCCATCAAGCACTTAACCATAAAAAACCCACACCCAAACCAGCACCAACACCGGCACCCAGTTCAAAAAACTGGGTACCGAGTCGAACTCGAGGTGAGCAACCCGAATCAGGTGAATGGGATACAGTTGGAGGAGGGAACGACGTCGTTTTGGTACAAAGGGAAGGAGATAGGGAAAGGGAAGTCGCCCGAGACGGAGGTGGACGAAGGAAAGACGACGAAGATGGAAGTGGCGCTGACGGCGGAGAAGGCGGCGACGGCAGCGGCGGAGCATAAAGGGCCGGTGAAGGTGAAGCTGAATGTGAAAGTGCCAGCGAAGATGATGACTTGGCTAATGACGAAGCGCGTGGATCTCACCGTCAAGTGTGAGATGGAGTTGAGCACGTTGAAGGAGAATGCCAAGGTTAAATCACAGAAGTGTTATACAGAAACACAGTAATGTTATTATTATGATAAAATTATTATTATCAGAGTAAATTTATAATTTTTAAGACAATTTATAGCTCTTAATATTTATAAGTCATATTATTATTCTGATAATAATAATTTTTATCATGACAATTACAATCTCCTTAATTAAGAAGATGATTATAATGAAGGTGGCGATGCTTTTAATTGAAGGTCTCTCTTTCTTTAAATACTGAATATGTCCGATTTATATATTTAATTTATATAGTTAATAATGTGATAAAATATAACTAAATGTAAAATAAGCTAATAATTTATGACGTATATTAAACTTATAAATTAAATTTATAAATTGGATACATATGACATTTGCACTATTTTTTTTTGCTGTTCTATTTTTTTTAATTTGTTTTTAAGGGAATATTGGTGTGCTAATTTTACTGATCTTATTTCTGCATGGGAAATAGATTTGTGCGAATTAAATTATTAAATTTAGAGGCAAGTAATATATATATATATATATATATATATATATAACTATACATATAAGTTGCATATTAAATATATATAATAAGTTATTAAAAAATCATTTTAGAGTTATCCTTCTATGATTGAATAATTTTTTTATAATATAAATATATGTTTAAATTATATATACAGAATTCGTGAATGCCTTATGCTACAACCCATTAATTATATTCTGATATTCTTTATATTTATAACTTCTTTAATGAAATAAAAAATGAGTTAAATTATTGAATAGGAAATTTTTTAGTACAATTAACATTTAATTTAAGAAATACTTTCATTTTGGGTAAATAAAAATAAGTTTTTGGTTGAAATAATTACAAAACTTTCTTTTATTCACCAAAAAAGGTTTTTGCTTGAAAACGTATAGACATCAACTTGATACTATATTTGTGACAAATATATTAAATTCAAGTTCGAGCAAAAATAACTTAGGCCTCGTTTGATAATACGGGAAGTAGATGTAAGAAGTTGCATTTTATAGAAAGTGTCACATTTTTGCTTTTGTTTGGTACGTGGGAAGTAGGTAGAATGCGGGGAAAGTGAAAATGACTAAGTAAACAGTAAGAAATAACTTACTTAGTCCCTAAATAAGTTATATTTCCTTAGTAACTTTTAATTTATATGACAATCCTACCCCTTGTAATTGGTAAACATGACAACTTACAGGAGAAGTTGTTGTGTCAACCAAACAAAATATAAGAATTAAATTCCCAAGAAATTCTATTTGCGATATGGGCAACCAAATACTAAGGGAAGTGCAACTTCCTATAGGAATTCAATTCCTTTAGCAACCAAACTAGACCATTGTAAATCGACACTTCAAAATCTATTGGGAATGCGTGAAGAAAACATGAAATAGCAATTATATAATTGTGTGAATTTTGTATTAATGTTAAATTAGGTTAAAAATTGTTATTGATAGAGCAAAGTATTTGGAGTTAAAGAATAAAATTGCTTTAATAATAATAGTTTTAGCTCTAATAATAATATTTTCCACGCTATAAATATAATAACTTCAATAAGGTTAGGGTGGCAAATTTGTTGTGTTGTATTGTGTTTATATTTGTGTTATGTGAAAAGTCTTAGAAATGGAGTCAACCTGAACATGACCCGTTAATTAAACAAGTTAGGAACTCTCAGCCCTTATCCGGTCCATTCATTAAACGGGTTAAAAACTCTCAATCTTTACCCAATCCACTTATTAAATGGATTAGGAACTTTCAACCCAACCCATTTATTAAACAATAATCCTAGGGTCATCCATTTAATTATATTAGTAATTTGTTTTCATTAAATGCTAGTTTGTTAAATTACGAGCATGTCAGACAAGACATATTTATAATTGTTAGAATAAACTATCAAATTTACATTACAAAATATAGTTTAAATCAATTTATGTTGGATAAACTATTAAAAATATGTATATAATAACAACAGTATTCTAATCAAATAACTCATAACTATATAAATAGGTCAAACGAGTAGAAAGCAAGTTAAATGAACCCAAATTCAACCGAACTTTAAAAACTTTGACCCAAACCTGTTATTTTGTGTCATATTTATGGGCCTGAAAACGTTAATAGGCTCAGAGTCTAAAGGCCCAAATAAATGGGCAGATAACCGCACGAACTAACCCAGGTAGTTAAATTAGAAAAATAGAGTCATTTACGCTAAATGTTATACTTGACCTACTGTTTTTATTTAGTCATTTTATTTAAAATTAAAATTAAAATTATTAATGAGGAATACAAATTCAACAATATATAGGTGTTCTCTTATCGTAATTTGATAATTTTTATCCAAAAATACTAACATCACATATTATTTTGGTGATATATACGTAACTTTTATCGAAATTCAACTAATTTTGGTGGATATTCATTAAATTTTGACAAAAATTTACTATATTATAGCATAGGATATCTACTTAATAAAATTTTCAAATTACTAGGACACCTATCCCTAATTGATTAACATTGGTTTTTTCAATAAAAATTTAAAAATTATAGGTTTTGAGTTTGGGGTGTATGTCTCCATTTCCGGTTATAAATTTTACTAGAAAAATTATCACTTAGATATCCTAAGGTTTGATCATTTATCACTTCGGTACCCTGATATTTTAATATATAAATGGGGTAACATGAGATTTGAATATTTTATCACTTAGGTATCCTTTGTCGTAATTTGATAAGTTTTTGTGAGAATTTGGCCAATTTTATATAAAAAATACTGACGTAAACTGTAATTATAATAATATATATAAGTCAGGTCAATATTTTTATAAAATTTTTTACAAAGTATGATAAAATATTTACTGCATATTGATGTAAACTACATAAATATTGAAATAATCATGTGTCATTTCACATATTTTGGTAAAAGATCATCAAAGTCTAATAAAAATACAAATATTATTTAGAAACCGTGTTCATTTTTAGCATTTTCTAATAAAAATCTACCAAATTTTCACACAAGGGTATTTGAATGATAAATTGATAAATTTTAAAGTACGTAAATAATAAAATACTTAAACCTAGAAATACTCTATTATATATGTTAAAATATCTAGATATATAAATAATAAATGCCCAAATACTCTAAAGTTTTAAAATTTTAAAATTTAGAAGCAATGCCTGAGGGCCACGTAGCCCCCGCACAGAAATTGAACTCCCATAACAAAGGGATCTGGGTCACATGGGCCTGGCCCCTGGTCGGACTTGGCCCGGGCATTTGATAATAATCCTCCAAAAAAAACAACATTTTCAGTGTTCCAAAGCTCCCGTCTAAGCAGAGTTGGGGGTGAATGTAAGCAGCCTTTTCCTTCAAGATGTTACCCTCAAGAAGGCTATTTCCGAGTACCCCCAACCTGAAGGGTACAACACGAGGACTTCCTAAGAGGTTACCCATCTTGATACTACTCCTGCCCAAGCATGCTTGACTTCGGATTTCTGAAGAGATTCAGTGCTTTAGTGTCGGTCCTCTCTTAGGGTTTTTTACGTTATTTTTTTCAACAATATAATTTGGATAAAGTTATTATCAAAAAAAAATTATTATTATTAGAGCAAAATTGTAAATTTTAAGATAATTTTTTAACCCTCATTGTTAGTACTTGTGCCCTACAAATAACAACTACCTATAAAAAGGCAATATATATATATATGTATATAAATAAATAATACATGATAAATCTTAATTTTTATATGGTGTTCAAAAAAATATTTTTATACACAAGTAAAATTACAACAACGACGACAACCTAAAGAGACTCTTGCCAAAGTCGAATATGAAAGAGTAATATATATAAGCAACTTTAGTCATACAAGTTGCTACTCTGTAGAGATGTTTCCGAAAGGTAACAATACACAGATAAAGAGTATAATAATCTAAATAAAAAAAATTAAATTGAAGGACTGCATGTTAGGTTATGTCTCAAATTACTTGTTTTATTTTTATTGGGGCTGCCGTGGGATCACTGATCGATCGGGAGGGAAAGCCGATCGATCGGGTGATTTAAGGAAAGGATTCGTATTTTTTTGGCTGTAGAGGGGCCGATCGATCGGGAGTCGTTTCCACAGGCCCTAATTATTTTTTATAAATAAGGGCTTAGGGTTTCGGTTTTTGGGGAGAAGTTTTCTCCAATTCAGATTCAATCAAAGAGCGTGTGAGCCGCCATTAAGAAAAAGAGGTGATTTTGTAATTCCTCCAAGATATTCGAGTGCTATGAGAGTTCAGAGGGAGTGATTGTAATTCTTCCATATATCTCGTTTGGGAAGTGTCGTTGTAATTCTTCCGTTCAGTTAATAAAGAATCTCCATCTCCACCCGTGGTTTTCTCCCCTCTCGATTGTAGAGGGGTTTCCACGTAAATATTGTGTGTTCTTGTTTTGCTCTTTCTTTCTCCATATTTGTTTACTTCTCGTTTTGCGTGAGTTATATTATTTGAATCGAATCAAGTTACCAGGGTTTACGCTTCCGCATTAAGTTTTCCCTAACAGATTTGGTATCATAGTATATCAGATTTGTTTTAGTTTTTCTCCTCAAATTGGTTTTAGAGCCCCGTTTATTTCATTTTGATAATATGACGTCCGCAATTAGATCCGAAATTGAGAAGTTCGGTGGTCCAGGGAGCTTCAGTTTATGGCAGGTTCGCGTTAAGAGCCTCTTGACTTAGAATGGCTTGAAGAAAGCTTTAGATGGGAAAGAAAAGAAATCAGAGAATCTTACAAAAGCACAATGGGAGGAGTTGGATGTGAAGGCGCTCACAGCAATTCAGACGTGTCTTACCGATGACGTTTTGACAGAAGTTCTGGAAGTGAAGACCGCTAAGGAGTTGTGGGAGAAATTGCAGGATATGTTCTGTTTCAAGTCTGTCTCCAACAAACTCGCAGTTAAGCGCCGGTTATTCACGTTTCGTATGTCAGAAGGTACGTCACTTAAGAACCACGTCAGTGAATTTAATTCAATTATTCAAGATTTGAAAGAATTGGATGATGTTCCTAATGATGAAGATCAGGCAATGTTGTTGTTATGTTCTCTCTCTGCTTCATATAAGGGTTTTGTCGAAAGCATGATTTATGGGGGTAGACAAACCATATCTGTTGATAAAGTTAAGAGAAACCTACTGAGTAAAGAACAAGTAGATAAAGAATTATCTGATTCTGTGTATAACTCAGGTAGTGGTTTATTTGTGAGGGGAAGAACCGAGTATGATCATAGTGGAAACAAGTCTAAGTCTAGGTATCAAGACCTAACCTGTAACTACTGTCATAAGAAAGGGCACATTAAGAAAGACTGTTATAAGCTTAAGAGAAAATTAGAAGCAGATAGCAGGTCCGACCAGAGATCCATAGCAGCTAGTGTTGTGAATGGTGAGAATGAAGATTTTCTTTTGTCCGTGTATGAACCTCAGTCCAATTTGAAAGATAGTTGGATTTTGGATTCGGGTTGCTCCTATCATGTCTGTCCCAACCGGGATTGGTTTTCCACGTATGAGTCTGTTCAAAGTGGAGTTGCTTTGATGGGTAATGATAATCCATGCAAAGTTTTGGGTATAGGAACAATTCGTTTTAGGATGTTCGATGGCACTATCAGGGTTTTGGGCGATGTTCGTCATGTTCCTGATTTGAAGAAGAATCTCATCTCTTTAGGTACTCTTGAGTCTAAAGGGTACAGGTACACAGCTGAAGGTGGAGTTTTGAGGGTCGTTAAGGGTGCATTGACAGTTATGAAGGGCAGAAGGTTAGGTACGTTGTATAAGCTTGTCGGTTCCACAGTTGTTAGATCTGTTGCAGTATCTTCATCATCCTTGTTGTTGACAGAACCAGAAATCACAAATTTAGGACGTTTGAGATTGGATCGTTCAGGTGATAGGGGTCTTTCTGAGCACAGTGTGAGGGGCTCTTTGTGTGGTCAGTCCAGAGGACCAGTGGTATGTGAACAAGGGCTTTATGGGAAGCAGAAAGGTTTTCGCTTCAAACAATTCCTGACGAGTAGATGTGTCACGTTTGGTGAGTCTTCATTAGTTTCTCCACAGAAGATGTCATCAATTGTTTGTGATTCAGGTCAGGTGAGTAAGCCAGAGGGAGTTCAGTTTAGTAACACAGTTCAGCAGCAGGTGGCTGTTTCAGATGATGTGTCAAGAGCCAATTCAGAGAAGAAAATTGGCATTGCTGATAACCTCTCAGATATGTTCACTCAGTTTCTACCTAACAGGAAGTTCAAGCTTCGCTCGGTTAGGTTTCGTACTTTGTTGTGTTAACCCCGTGTGTGGGGTTTTTGTGAAGAAGGTAGAGAAAATTCTTTTATGTATGTAATTTGAGCCAAGGTGGAGATTTGTTAGGTTATGTCTCAAATTACTTGTTTTATTTTTATTGGGGCTGCCGTGGGGTCACCGATCGATCGAGAGGGAAAGCCGATCGATCGGGTGATTTAAGGAAAGGATTCGTATTTTTTTGGCCGTAGAGGGGCCGATCAATCGGCAGTGGCCGATCGATCGGGTCTATCCGATCGATCGGGAGTCGTTTCCGCAGGCCTTAATTATTTTCTATAAATAAGGGTTTAGGGTTTTGGTTTTTGGGGAGAGGTTTTCTCCAATTCAGATCCAATCAAAGAGCGTGTGAGCCGCCATTAAGAAAAATAGATGATTTTGTAATTCCTCCAAGGTATTTGAGCGCTACAAGAATTCAGAGGGAGTGATTGTAATTCTTCCATATATCTCGTTTGGGGAGTGTCGTTGTAATTCTTCCGTTTAGTTAATAAAGAATCTTCATCTCCGCCCGTGGTTTTCTCCCCTCTCGATTGTAGAGGGTTTGCCGCGTAAATATTGTGTGTTCTTGTTTTGTTCTTTCTTTCTCCATATTTGTTTACTTCTCGTTTTGCGTGAGTTATATTATTTGAATCGAATCAAGTTACCAGGTTTTACGCTTCCGCATTAAGTTTTACCTAACAGATTTGGTATCATAGTATATCAGATTTGTTTAAGTTTTTCTCCTCACTGCACAATGTTGCTATGCCCATATAAATAATTTAGCCCGATTTAAAAAAAGGATCAAAACTATAAAATATGTTTTTTAATTATTAAAATTTTGTGATAATTCACGTATAAAATTGATTAATAGTTGTGGATGACACCTGACCACTTGGCTCGCTGCTACACCAGTGCATATACCTTAGTTTTTATTCTTTAAAATTAGATTAGGAGTTGATTTAGGTTACATATGGGAGATTCTATCAATCATATTAAAGTTTAATTTATTATATAAAAAATAATATTATATTTGTATACTTATATTTTAATATATGATCTCTTTAAGCCAATGTATCCAGGATTTGATACTAACACATCGCATCCATATATATGTGGAGTAGGCTTTATTTATGGAATAGATGATGGGCGATTTGACTTACGGATTATTTGGTCAAACTACTTTTCTGATAAAAATACTTTATTCAGAAAAGAAAGTACTGTAAGATTGAGAGTGTTTGGCATAAAACGAAAAGTGTATGCAAATAGAAGTGTAAGCCGTTTCATTTTGCTTTTGAGAAGCGACCCCAATTCGATCTCCACTAAAAGCAAATGTTGCTACCCTTTAGGGGAGTATTTTAGCCAAGCTGAGTCCGAGCTTGCTAGGCTTGAGGCTCAGCTCGTTTACTTTAAGCACGGATCAAGGAAAGTTCAAGTTCGAGCTTGGGCTCGGTTCGGCTCAATCTGAGCTCGGCGAGATTCGAATTAAGGTTGTAATATTTCTGCATTTAATCTCAATCTAGGCTCGTTTCAGCTCAGGCTCGGCTAATTTAGGTTCAAATTTGGTTTCATTAGACATATTAATCAAATATATTATATTAAAAAATGCTAGCTTTGGCTCGTTTGCGCTCGTGAGCCTACAAGCTCGAGCTTCACTAGGCTTGGTTTGGCTTAATAACTTAAACGAGTTGGAGTCAAGCCTTTCGAACTTTACAACTAGCTGACTTGTCCTCACAAGCAGACTCGGCTCATTTACACCGGTACTCCTCTTTAAGGGCGATTCCCTTGGCACTTTAAAAAAAAAAAAAAAAAAATCAAAGAGGAGGATACATGGTCACCACATGATACTATGGTATGCTTTTCAGATTTTTGTACCATACAAGTTTTTTGGCTACAACAACAATAAAACCAGTACCTCAAATAGATTCCTGATATAGTAGGGTTTACTTTTTTCACTATGCACATAAAATTGTTCAGTAATATTATTATTACTATAAAATTATTATTATGTTACATATCAAAGGAGGTTCCATCCCAAAACTAATTAGCAAATGAGTGGAGTAGCCCCTTAGGTATATAAACTAGTATCCATTTAACTTGCTCACCTATATGAGATAGCATTTTGCACTTTTTGGGCTGCATCATATTACTAGAGTGATACCTTCATTTGTTAGGAAATTTTGTAGCTATTATTTTTTTGCAAGTTATATTATTACTTTGAAAACAATAATTTTTATTTTGAAAATGACGACTCCCAAATTTTAGGATAATGATGGGTAAACTATATATTAGTACTCTAAGTTTTGATGTGCTAATTTTTTAATTTACAAAAATTGTAAATATATTATTTTAGTACAAAGTTATATATACTTAATAAAATAATCTAAATAACGGTGCAAAAGTGTATGTTGGAAGTAGGGAATCAAAACTAATGTCGATGTTTATTTGAACAATTTCTCTTTATGGAATCAATCTAGATCAACTTTGATTATAGATGGTCCACGTAATTACCAACAGTATTTTATTTAATTAATTTGAATATGCTATTATAAAATATAGTTTTAATACAGTCCTCAAAATACTTAAAATCAGCTTAGCTACTATACCAAGATATAATGTTACAATAGCGGAGGAAAAAAAAAAAATGGACCTTGATCTTTTTAAATTATTAAAAAGCTCTCTAATTTTTTTTTATTAATTAAAAGGTCCCTCTCAAGCGTGATGACATTATTTTTTATCGATAGAGCTGACATAGCAACTGCATTTTATTAATGCTATAATAAAATGACCCCAAGTACCCTTATTTTAACTTTATAAGCACAAAATTTGAGATATTGTATTATGTAGGAGCCAATTATTTTCATTTAATTTGTTTCAAAATATGGTTATAAAAGAATATTTTTATCATTTTTCTGTAGTATTAATAAAACTGCAGCTGTCACGGCAGCTTTGTCTACTAAAAATGACATCGTCACGTCGGAGATGAGTCTTTTTATTAATGTGACAAAAGCTTAGGGGCTTTTTTATTAATATGACAAAAACTTAGGGGTTTTTTTAATAATTCAAAAATGTCACGATTCTTTTTATTATTTCTAAAAATATCCGGATATTAAAGTATAAATAACCATATTTTTTATTGATAAATAGCGAAAAACTCGCAATACAGACTAGACACACTACAAAAGTGGGTCCAAAAGAAGCACAAAATTGAAACAACACCTAGAAAATCAACATTTTAGATGCATGTAAGTTTGCGTTTTTATAAAAAAAATGTATTTTATGTAATAATTATTTTATTTGATAATTAGAGAAAAAACTCTTGATATAAAATTCGGCGCATCTACTGAAACGGAGCCTTAGAAGACCCACAAAAATGGGACAAAAATAAAAAAAAAGACGTAACTCCCAAAACTAGAAGCAACACAACCCAAAATTGTGTAATAATTATAAAAGAGGGCTCTGTAGTATCAGGAAAAATAGTAATTTTTCACAATGACAACGTTTTGCTACAGATCAATTTTTGTTAGTGTCAAAATTAGACAATTTTTTTTACGTTCCGAATAATGATAATAATAGATGCCAAAGAGTACTCGAATTTGATACAAGCAAACTAACACAAAACTTATATACATAAAATTTCATTCCAATATACTTTCAAACAATAAATCATAAATGTTCAAAAAAAAAAAATATTCATAAAGCAATTTCATTCTTTTAAAAAATCGTAAAAATAACTGAGTGCGTCTTATATTTCTTGTTCTTGACCATTCTAGTATCAAAAAAAAGGTAATTGTTATTGTCAAGAAAAAAAATTATTATTATCAAAGTAATGACGTAACTTAACCTTAGAAACTACGATTTTTACTCTGATAATAATAATTTCACTCTGTCGATAACATTACACAAATTAACAATAGTTGGTTCCAAGCAATAATTGGTGGCACTGACATATCCATTCATCACTGCATGGAGGATTCTTGTAGATCGATTTCCAATTTCATTTCCAAAGGTCTGACCAAGACAAAGACTGGTAGATTTATTGGGCAACACTCATGTGGCTCAGATATCCAATGCATAGTCTCATCTTTTAGCTCCTCAGATTGCATTCTGATCCATATTCAATCCTCCTTGTGCCCCATTATATTTTTAAAGGTTGCTCGGCTTTACCCATGTTGCGCTCCCTTTATAAGGATTCTATTCTTGTTTTCTTTTATTCTCGTTGGATATTTTACAGACTTTTTTTTGCTATACATTCAAGAATTTTTCTCCTCTTAAATACCCAAAAAAAATTCGTAGTCATGGATGTGTTGTCTGAAGTAAGGTTGTATACAGATCTACAACATTCATGAACGGAGACACACAATAAATTACTCTCATAATTATTAATCTATGTAATTAATTAATTAAATTCATCTTTAATCAGCACAAACTTCTAAAATTAATCATATTTATTTCCATGATTGCTAATTATTGTTGATTATTCATCCAACTGTAAAGCAGCTTTCATATTATATTTAATATTTAATATATTTATTAGTTAAAAAAAGGTTCCAAGTACATACAATAAATCCATTATATCTATTAATTAAATTATGCAATAATAAGTGTCAAAAAATTATGCCATAATGAGGCAACTGGATTCGAGTATATGAAAATGGTTGGGCAGTTATACTTTGAATATAACGCCAAGGCATATAATATATAGTTTTCTAGCTTGGACTAGTGATCTAAAATTATACAGCGTTACATATTGCACCAATAATTGCTGTAAGAATATGATTCTATAAATAACTCAAAAAATGTGAAATAAGAAGTGTAGAATCTTCGTATACTTTGGGTTTGAAATTTTTAATGCTTTCTTTTAGTGTAGGAGAAACCTTTACTAGTAGATATATAAGATATGTTTTGCCCGTGATTTATTTTCTTTTTATTGCTTTGATTTCCTCGTAAAAAGGTGGAGACTAAAATTTATAAAGTGAAAAACATATTCGTCTTAGAGTTCAGACACACGTTGTGTGGCTATAAGGAGGGTTTTCTGTGAGGGTGTATAATTATTGTTGTATTAGCTTGAACTTTTAAGATAGTTTGTTTCTTGGTACGGTACTAAAATCTTCTTGACTGAGAGTTAACGAGTTTAAATCTTGACAGCTCCCACCCTTAAGAATCAATGTATTAAAACGCACGTGGCATGATGTGCACTTGTGCATTATTGATGCTCTGAACTAATGGCATTTACATAACGAAGCACGTTGCATATAAAATTATTCATGAGTTTTTACTCATTTGTTTAAAATTTTATAGTAATTGATTCAGTTAAAACTTTTTGGTGAATTATAGGTAAATTATACATAGATTTTCCACTTGACAAATTTGTGTTAAACTGGACATATGTGTGAGGCAACAAATTTATGTGATTTAGTCGAAACTTTAAGTAACACTTAGCAAGGCTACACCCCCTTCCCTTTTTTGGAAAGGACCTACACCCAACTGGAGTCATAAAATTATTTTTCAATAAGTAGCGAGGAAAACTCACTATACAAAAATTGGTATCTCATCAGGATACCCAAAAAGCGCACACAGAGTGAAGGAAAGGAAAAGTAACAAGAAACACCTACGAAAGTCGTAACTAACGACCCAATAAACACCGAAAACAAAATACATTAACACGCACCATCAAAGAAAACAAAAAAAACTCTTGAAAAAGTGAAGGTAAACCCCCCAACCCATACGCATAGAACTCAAATCATAACACTCGTTCTCAACACACCTTAAGTTCGACGCACAAATATATAACAATACAGTAAATTCTAGTATGACATGGGCCATAACTAGATAAGCTCAACTCTTTGCTTCATATTTTTCAAACACATAAAAAGTTAAATGCACACATATTGATGCAGCAGGTAATCCAGATTTGGCGGGTCAACATCTCAAAAGTAGATGGAAGCCGTGTTGGCGGCAAGGGGAGCTGGTACACGGCTTAAGAGTCATTGGCGGCCAGGGGAGCTGGCGTTGGGGGTGGCACGCGGCTGGAGATGAGAGGCGCGATAACGGTGGCATGAATCAAGGGATTTTGGCCACGATTTTAGGAATAGATTTTTGATTCTTTCCGTTTTCAGTTTATTCCCTTATTTTAAATCTGATTTTGAATTCTAAATCTTATTTCCACCACTATAATAGAGTGGGCCGACTCTAGGATTAATTAGACTTGAACTTTGATAATTTTGAATTGTTATTGTGAAGATTTCTTGACTCTTTGGGTTGTGAGTGAGCGAGTTTTCTACCCTTCTTTATTATTTTGTTATCCATTTTAATAAAATTCAAAGGGAAGGCCGTTGAACCTTCCCGTACCCCTTATTTCCCACACACGCACTGCATCACATATATAGAAATGGATATAGCAAAGATGCAAAATGGGTAGGGCATATTTTCATAACCTATGCTTGAAAATGCCAAAAATAATAAAAACAAAAAGTTATCCAAAATGGCAGAAATGGACAAAGTATAACAAGGATGCAACCTTGATGGGGTGGGATGCTTTTTTAGGGGCATGAATTTGTCAATAAGGTATGCTTTTGACTCAGCGTGGAGGCCAACAACATGTTGATTCGTCTCATTATTATGTTTATAGCCCCATTTTTAAACTGTCTTCTCATTTTCATCTTATCTCTTTCCGAATAATATCGGGTCAGCTTAAGTACTTTGACCAATTGTCTGTTCGAAGGTTTCTCTACATTTATAAAGTAGGTTGGAATCTACTATGAACTCAACTGGTTGATCCACCAAGCGTTGTTCATGTTTAAAAGCAGGATTTGAACCTTAGATCAAAGTGTCTTATCACTTGAATCAACTATCTAACAAATAACTAAAATAAAATAAGGGAGTTTGTTATTCATGTACCATTAAAATTGAGTAATTATATTTATCTCAAAATTAATATTAACATGATTTAGTTTGGATATAATTTGGAAGGTTATTTGATATGATTTAGTTAAACCTAATTTAATTGGAATTTGATTGCAATTATGATTAAGTAACTCAATAATAAATAAAGCTTAAAATTGAGGGGTAAGATAGGGAAGAAAAGTAAGAAAAGATGTAGAGAATAAGGGTTTTGTGAATAGATGCTCATAGGGGGCACCCATCAGGGGAAGAGATATTTGATTGAGAGATGAGAGTGTTTTTGTAGCTTCCTCTTTCCAAAGTTATATTGTTGAGGGCTGGTGGCTCGTCGTGTAAAAGCTACACGTTGAGAGGATTGCTGACTTGTTGTGCGGCAGTTACACTTGAAGAGGGTTGGTGACTTATCGTACAATAGTTACACTGATGATGATTGTATGGGGTTGTGGGTTATGATTAGAGATTCTAATCCTTAATTTCGTAGTGGATTGAGGCACCCGTTGGGTCCCGTGGTTTTTCTCTCTAGTTGAGAGAGGGTTTCCATGTTAAAATATCGTGTATTGATTTTCGATGTTTTTAATGTCTTTTGCTTCCATTGTGCTTGAATTGTGTGAATTTTCCTCACAACTTGATCCAAAAAATTAAGGTATCTATTTTAAGTTTTGTATTAAATATTAAAGATAAGAAAGTCATGTCACATCACAAGTGGACATTCCTCCTCAAACCTCAAATATCCCATTTCCCTTGATAGAGGTGATATTCAATTTCAGGTATCGGGTATCACTTTCGGAGGTTTTATCAGTCTAGTGAACTGACATATTTACTTCAGAAGGTTTTATCAGTCGTAGTGAATTGACATTAGAGGGAGAGGAGAGGAGGGGGGGGGGGGGGGGGGGGGGGGGGGGGGTGGGGTAATGACGAGAATGAGACAAGATAAGTGTGCCGTCTATGTTACAAGAAAACATCATCGATAACTTTTTAAGGTTTTCAAGTTGGCTTGCATCAAACCAATATTCCTAGAGAATTTACTTGATTATACTGCACAGCCTCACCCTGGGTACACAAAAGAAAAGAGAATCATCGATACAAAATGAGGCATGGAATGCTAGTGGCTCCTTTAGCAATCTCGATACCAATCCTCGACTTAAAATGAGTTGGCTCACTCAGAAAATTCCCTGACAAAGCTTCCATATATAAACTAATAAGGTACAGGGAAAGTGCATCACCTTGATGGATTCCTCTGCTTGATTTAATAAGTCTTGCTCGGAAATAGAAGTAGTCGTATGACACATTACATCACCCATCTGATCCAAGAATAATAGAAGCGAAATGTAACCATTATATCTAAATCCACTCTAGAATATGCCTTTTTTATACCCAATTAATAACAGTCCAACCCGCTTTCCTTTGTTTCGGCCGAACCTTGCAATAACCTCATGATCGATAAGGATTTTGTCATGAATAGCTTTACTTGGGGCAAAAGTCCCTTGGAAAAATGACATATTTTTGGCTAACATAGTTCTTAATTTGTTTGCTAGGACTTTTGCAAGAATTATATGAATGATGTGTAAGAGTAATAGGTCTAATTAGCTGGCAGTCTCAGGTCGGTCCACTTTATGAATTACAGTCACAAATATATGTTCACTTGTCGTATGGTATTACCATCCTTCAAACATGCTCAAACTATGTCCTTCACATTCGAGCCCATGATATCCCTAAATATTTGAAACAAAAATGCGTTAGATCTATCCAATCCATTGAAGTGAGCCACTAGTTATGCGTTCAATCAGAGAATTGCTTGGCAAACCTCCTCACTCAACACAACTCTAGCAAGGTCAGAGGTGTCTTGACCACTAAAGCACATGTTGAGATCTCGCAATGATCGCATAGTGTCCATGGATTGGTTTAATCTGGACCTTCTTAAAATTTGTCCTAGATAAAGAGATCTGCTATTTTCTCACAATTAGTAGTTCGCATTGTGTTGTCATTCCTAAGTTCAGGGATGGAGCATTTACTCTACCTAACAAAGACAATGCGATGGAAAAAGTTTCAAAATTTCTATCCCCCTGAGCAAGTAATTCCTTTTTGTAATACAAACCGCAATATTTCTAAAAGAAGCAACATCCTTTCCCTCTAAAGAGTGAATACTTTCAGCTTTCGATTATATCTAGAATAAGTACTGTTGTCAACTAGTTTTCATTGAATCTCAACTATCGTCTCTGCATTTCTTTCTAACTTAACAATCATGCATCCGAGTTGTTCTTTGCCCCTTTTTTAAATGCTATCTTTGAACTACACTGAACAATTTCGAGCCATCAACACTTGTTGTCCGAACTCTAGCCACAATGTCTTATTAAAGCTCCAAAGGCAACTGGTTTAGATCTAGCACTTTTTTCTAAAAAAATTTAACCAAAAACAAGACTTGTCAAATTTAAATAATTAATCACATTGCATTCCTTGCTTCACTAGTTGTTTTGTTCGGCTATTTATAATATAACCAAGCTTTCTCCTACTATATATTCCTAGACCTAAGCGAACGAGTATACTAACTTTAAATTTGATTAGATTCCTAACCAATTTTGACATTACTTATGTCTTTTTGACTTAGATACTGCCATTCAAATTAGAAAAAAGAATTTTGCTTTTAAAAACACGGACGGTACTTTTATAAAAAACCCTTAACATCGGTATTGTTTTACTACTAAATTAATATTTTTTGTTAAGACATAAATACCTTTTTTTCGATGAATAGCGAGGACAAACTCGTGATATAAAAGTGAGCATCTCACAAGGAGACCTAAAAGCTATACCCAAACACCCAGTACCACATCTAATTTGACCATATAGAGAATAGTAACACACAAAGCCAAAAATAGAAACCCCAATACAAGAGAATAGGCAGGCATTGCAACTTCCTATTCGACCGTTTGTGCTTCTGGTAAACCGGTTACTTTATAAACGCCTTGGATACTTTCCGACATAACTGGAGCCACTTGTTGTTAAGACATAAATAATGATATAAATAATTGGTTTATGTAGAGAGTAGTGAATGTGTCATTGATTCGTTTGCCTAAATCTTGATGCCAACATTTTATAACCTCAAAGTATATAATTATTTAACTTACACCTTGTATATAATTAGTTAAGCGTGCTTGGATGAGAGTAGTACCAGGATGGGTGATCTCTTAGGAAGTCCTCACCCTCAGGTTGGGGGCACTGGAAAACAGCATCTCTTCAGGTTGACACCCTGAAGGGGAAGCCTGCGTAGGCGGGAGCTCTTGAGGTATTGGGTATGTTCCTTTCCTTTCCTTTCATATCCACATTTATTAATAATATAGATGTTTTTATAGTAATACTAATATATATTCAAAATGTGTATTCGGGAAATATACATAATATTTAAGGGAAGAGATTGTTAAATTATGAAAATGAATTGCTTTAATGCTAGTTTTATTATTAACGATTGTTTACCACATTAGTATGTGTTAAAATTATATACTAAAATTAGGTACTTTCAGTATTTTTGATATTCATAGTCTCATACTGATTTGCATATTTTATTTCTTAGGTGTTTAAGCTAAATACTTCTCAAAAAGTTTGAAAATTTGTAAAATGAATCAAGTTCATCTGTAGTTAATCTATAGACTGAAGAAAAAGGCAGGTCTGTTAAGGTCATATGTATTAGTTTATGTTCCTGTTTTAATGTTATTTCTTTCTGAATGGCTCAATCTATTTAGCAATCGTACATTATCAACTGTTGAAAAAAGGACAGAGATCGATCTTTCCTTTGAAATAAAAAGACGTTACAAGGATGGAACTTGGAGAGTTCCTTGTACAAAATACTTGTTACCTAAAAATTCTTCGATATATCCGCTGCTATCTAGCTAGTTACAAAGATGTACGGGGATGGACTATCTATCTGTAACATGCCTAGTGTTATTCTTACCATTTTTTCCAAAAAAAAAAAGTTACAAAGATGTGCAAGGCGTTCAAACCGAAGAGAAATTTTAATTCCCTTTCGCACCTTTTTTTAATAATTAAGAGGATATGATCCTCATAAATATATCAGAGTTGTCCTCTAATAAAATTAAGAGCTCAATTCCCTCATATTTCCATCCCCACATCCTTACAATATTTTATTTGATGACTATATTATATATCTTTTTCTAGGTTTTACTATACGGTCCTCATCCCACCTTTGTACATTTTTCTCGAAGAGACGAGGAAAAATCAACAATCCTTTTTCGCTAATTTGCATCTTAAACTGCCTTCTCAATGAGAGTTGTCTCCATTTCACCAAACGTTGCAAGAAATCCATCACCTATAAAGTAAAAAAAAAAAAAAAAACACTGTCAACGAACTAGTTATCTAAAAGTTTAAACTAATGAGTGAAAATCCATGAATGATTTTATATTCTAACATATCTCGTCATACATATGTCCATCGAACTTAGAGCGTGGACAATGCACATATCATATCAAATCTTGAGCTATTGAGATTTGAACGTTAATCAGGCACTTATATCATATTAAGAAACTGACCATTCCAAAAGCTTTAAACTTTTCGGGATAAGAGGTTCACTGACAAAGAGTTTCAAACTAATTCGCCATAATATATGCACAAGGTCTGATCATTTTTCTGCTAAACGCATCATTTAATTAAACCGAATTACACAAATTACATATATAAAATTACCTCAGATGGCTCCTGCAAGTAGTAAGATGCATTGGTTTCCTTAGGTGTTTTAGATACAAGGATTCCGAAACCTTGTCCCCTGTCTCTCAATACCTAATTTTCGACAGAAAAAGAAAATATAAAGTGATTTATTCAAGATTATGCCAAAAAAAAAAAAAAAATTAAATGAGTTGAACTGGGGATCATGCCACCAATAGATACCTTAAATGCATCCTCATCCGATCGGTCATCTCCAATATATACAGGAAAAACATTAGAGCAGTTTGCGAATCCTACAACAGAAAAATTAAATAAGTACATATTTCAGTCAGTAATGTAATTGTAAACCTTATTATCAGTAGTTACTAATAGATAATTACGAGATTAAGCCAATAAAATAATCATGATGGTTGAATTAATTTATTTTGGGGCTCTCCTAACAATATAATTTAACCACTCAACAAAGTTCTCTTTCTTTATCAACTTTAAAAAGCCAAAAATAAAGGGAATATAAAAAACAAAGTAGAGGTCTACTTCAAGTTGTTATATAATTTTTTTTTTTTTTAAATGTAAGAATATGATGATAAAAATATATAAAATAAATAAATAAGACTTACCGAGTGACTCTAAAAGGAATTCAAGAGCCTTTCCTTTATCCCACTTAATGGTAGGTCGAATCTCCAATACCTGTTATATATACAACAAATCTAATAAATATACAGCAAAAAGTTAAAAACGCGTGTGGTTTCGTATTCAAAACATGTTGTCTTTTTCCTGTATATGATAAAAAAAAATTTTCTTTTCGCTTTTTCAATGATAATATTCTTCATGGATATTTCTACCACTTTTCAACCACTAGTTGAGGTGAATGGACTGCACAGACACTCTTGTTATAAACAAAGATAAATAAATAATATCATTCTTAAGGCAAAATTTTTATAGCCAGAGCAATATCCTTATTTCTGAGATAATTTTATGGCTATCATTTTTTATCTTTGACAATAACAGATTTAGCCATGTCATTAACAACTCCTTATTTTCTAACATCTATTTTAAGGTAATGCTATTATCAAGGCAAAATTATTATAGTCAGAGCAAGTTTATAGTTTTCACGATAATTTTGTGACTCTTGTTATTTGTAAATCATATCATTACTCTGACAATAACAATCTTATATTTTATTATGTAAATTTAAAAACTATAATGGGTTACCTTTCTTCCTTGGGTTAACCGGAGCTTAGGGTAGCCTTTGAGCACTGACTTGACTTCATGAGCTAGTTCACTCCATTTCTGTTCATTTTCAATAATACTTATTATTATTATTATTATTATATCTCTATTTTTTTATTATTAAAAAAAAAGAAGCGCAAAAAATAAATTATTATATGTGACTGTCACAATGTGTAATCTTACCTACCAACTGCTACATAAACTAATTAATTAATCAGTTAGCGTTTACCAAATCAATTGAATAACCGTGGAAATGTAGTTCAAGAAACCAGTTTCTTAAAAATTTTTAATTGATGGGTACATATGGTTAGATATTATCAAAAAATGGTAAATACAGTCAGTAATGACTTTATATTTTAACAGGTCTTCTGCCTCAACCGCACTTGGGCTTTAAGTATGGGTGATTTACATGATTCCCCACTTAATAAAGTTCTGATATTATGTCAAATAATTACGTAATTTGTTTTTTTTTTTTTTTTTACCTTCTCATCGACGCAGCGAAAATGTACGGAAACGCAAAATTTGTTGTGCTCTACTTTGGCACCAAGAATGGATTTGGTTTTCTCCGACAATGCCCTGTACACCTGAAATTTTTTTGAAAAAATTAATTAATTTTTGAAAAATTTATAGAAATAATTAAAAAAAAAAAGTACAAACCTCATCAATCATGGGTAGAAATTCACTTGCTGGTTGAAACAGAACACCTTGGCTACCCTGAATAATAATTAACACCAATTTTACTTTATTAATAACTTACTTAAATATTAATTAATGTACTATAATTGCTAAATTCTAATGGTCTAACCCATGAAATTACATGTAAATTAAACTCATTACTAGTTTCACATATGAAATACTTGGTTCTGTGACATGTCGAGGAATCAATTGTTCCAATCAAGTAAAAGCTTATTAATTGTTTTGTATTTTAACATGCCGCTCACAAAAATGATCACGGGGCTTGAAATGTAGATAATATACAACCCTCTCTCATACATTTTGCTTAAGTTATCTTAATATTTAAGAGTGGGGATTTTAAAACTATATGTTTCAAAAACTTAAAATAACATGTCAAGACACATGAATAATTTTAGATTATAATAATTTTTTAATATATGAATTTTGTGAAATAATATTCTAGTTCAAAAGTCACATATTTTTAATCAGATTGTCCAAAATCTTCTTCATTAACAATATTACAACATTGTTGTTGTGTGTAGACCGAGGAGACTAGCAAAGGATGATGGCTTAACCAGCAAAAAAAAGCAGCAATTTTTATACCCCTTTACACGGTTATTTGGGCTATTTTATTATGTACATATAACTTTTAGATTGAGATATTAATACACCGAACTTTATGATACTGATATATAATTTCTGGTTACCAAAAAAGATGATACCTTGATGTATTTGGAGCCCTTAGAAGGGCCTTTGATGTCCATGCCATGGCTACCAGCATAGTAAAGCTCTGCTAATTTCACAAAGCTGTAAACTTTATCTCTGCATCTCCCTGTCACTATTGCTGTTGGAAAATACCTCGCTAATTTCCTCACTGTTCTCCTCATCTGTTAACAATTTTACGTGTGAGTCTAGTAAAATTCTACATTACAGTTGTCAAAGAAAGAAGACCAATACATAAGTTCAGTGGATTACTCCATCTAATGTCAATTAATTTTAAAATGAAACTCGACTAGAACATATATATATATAGGAAAATACTTTACGTCACGAGAAAACAGGCCACGAAAATAACACAAGAAGAAGGGAGCAAGAAACTAGTTTGACGTGCACAACAAACTATTCCCTACTTGTGTTATTTTTGTGCGTCCAAATCTTGTGAGGTGTAGCATTACCTATATGTATGGACTTGATGTATGTTAACTTCACGAGTCGACATCTATATTTAAAAACCTAATTTTTTACAAGAATTCAGAATTAATTAACAGAAAATTCAGGGGAAAATAAAGAAGAGAGAGAAAAAGGGGGCATACAGCATCAGACATGAAAGCACGATCGGGATCATCAACAATGGGAGAGAGAGTGCCGTCGTAATCTAAAAACATCACAATCTGCTTTCCCTTTGATGCTTTTATTATCTGCTCGAACATTTCCAGTGCCGATTTTTTATTATTCATCTGCACCCATTTCATTTTTCTCCCAGAATTAGATAATCCCGAAAGCTTAATTTGACATACGTAAGGAACCCATATACGATTTTGCGCGGCTATAGGAGCCCATTGAACTTAAAACTCATAACTTCTCAGTCAGCAAAACTCTTATATGCACCCATATTCTCATCAATTTCTTCTCTTTGTTAGAATCAGTCATCCGGAAAGCTTAATTTAAATGATTTTACGCTCTTATATGCACCCATCAGACTTCGAACTCGTGCCCTCTTATACGATATAACAGAATCCAAGAACCCTAGAAGTTAAAATTGATGGGTTTTGTGCATAAATGGTTTTCTACTAAAACAAGTTTCAACGCCAAATTTGAAATAGTATACATTAATAACTCTACATGTCAGCATAATCATACATTGAAGTTGTAAGAGAAAAAATCAATTACTTTTAGAATGGAACCCCACTTCAACTTATACGAAGATTTCATATGTGCCAACAGCTGGGCTTAAAACGCAGTGAAATTTAACATTAAATGAGCAATCACGAAGAATATATTGAAGGCGATGAGCTTACAGTAGAGTGAGAAAGAGAAGGGGTAGAGCGGAGGTGGGTAGGGGAAGAAGATCTCATAGAGTCAACCCACGAGCTTATACGAGCTCCCCCATTTATATCTATATCTTTAAGTAACTGCCTCGTAAAATACTTGGCCGCTTCCGAAACCACCACATTCTGCATCGTCATTTTAGCACTCAAACAGAGCAAGTACTCTTACTTTTTTTTTTTTTTTTTGCTTTTTAATTTCAAAATTAGGATGAAAAATAAAGAAGATCGAAGAGCTGAAAATGGATGTGGATTGGTGTGATGGAAGTGGATAGTAGAGAGAGAAAGAAGAGAGAGAAGGGTGGGGGGAGAGAGTAGTGGGAGTGAGATGGAATTGGGGATAGCGGTTGGATTTATAGTTACAAAAAAGACACTAACGGACACATCTCTTGTTTCGGTCCCACTTCTCGAACATCTAGCTTCACCAATTATCACTTATATTTTTGTTATTTTTTAGGGAAAAAAAATAATTAATTTTGTGAAATTTAGTTTATTTACTTTTTAAATAATTTAAAAATTACATATGTTTAATAAAACAGTTTAAACTATAGTATGTAAGTGTGTATAATAGGTTCCTTATCTAACTCTTGAACAACATTGTTGTTTGAGTGAGGGATAAGGGAAACGGCGACAGGTTGGGTGGGTTACTGGGAAATAAGGGAAAGTTCATATTCTTTTACATCATTATTATTTGGACTATTTTATTACATATATGTAACTTTTAAACGGTAAAATTGTTTCAATTTAAAATTAGTATATCAAACTCTAAGATACTTAAGTATCATAACTGTATATTATTTTGATAACAAAATTATAATATAAAGAAAGGAGTAGTGATTATAACTACAAAAGTCAATCCAAATAACCATTGATCTTTGGATATGAATAATGAATTACTTTATATTATAGTTTTGAAATGGGTTTTGATTACATTAAAAAGGGCAAAAATAAATAAAAAAGGAGGTCCATGTGGTCCCCCGCCATGCACCAATGTAAAAAAACAATGCCATATATATATATGGAGTGTTTTTATTTTTATGATAGAAAATTTTATGTTTATGATAATAATATAGCTTATACTAGAGAATCTTCCGGGAGTTTTCTTGGTTGGGGAGTAGGTGTGACACATCGGGATTTTGGGTTCGATTCTCATCCCCCCTTCCCATTCCCCCCTCCCCTCTCCCCCTTCTTAGTGTGACCAAAAAAAATAGCTTATACCGGATAATAGTTGTAATTTTTTACAAAATTATTCTGATATTAATATTTTGCTCTCATGACAAAATACATATATTTACTTTGTTAGTAAGAGGATTGATGTGTTTTACTGTTTGTGGGATTCCCTGCCGCATGACGTTTTTGAATCTCCATTAATCTTATCTCCAATTTTGATCGGGCTGTCTGTTTTTCCTTGTTTCTGAACCCGTCTTATCTTATAGTAATGTATCTATGTAATGTCTGTTCGATTTTTTTTGTATGTTTGCTTTTATTTTGTACTGTTTTCTTTTTTTGTCTTTGTTTCTTAATTTTGTTAAGAATTAGAATAATAAATTTAAAATAAAAAAATTTATCAAATTAAAAATAAGGAATTTTCTAGTTTTATACAAAATATATGAATTTATATTTTTAGACAAAAGATAGGAGCTTTGTATCAAATTAAAAATAAGAGATTTTTTAGTTTTTATACAAAATATAGGAAATTATATTTTTAGACAAAAGATACGAGCTTTATATTTCTAGATAAAAGATAGGATAATTTTTTGATATTTATAAAAAATAATTATTATAATTAATATAGTAAATAGAAGATATTAATTTTTTTTTAAATTTCTAAAAAAATACTGTAAGAGGAAATATAATATTTTTGTTAAAAATAAATTCTAAAATCTGATTAAAAATTTAAAACGAAAAAAATATATGAAATTAAAAATCTGAAAATAAATACTAAAAAAATATTTTTTAAAAATATTACAAAAATAGAATTTTAAATTATTACTATATTTTTTTACCCTTTTTCAAAAAAAATTATCTTTCCTAATTTATTCAAAATTTTTAATTTCATACTTTTTTATTTTAAAATTTATAAATATCTAAGTGGTGTGTTATGTTTATTAACAAAGTTCGGGGGGGGGGAGTTGTGACTAATAACAAAGTTTGGGGGCTATTTTATAAAATTAAAAGTGTAGGAGTGTGCTGTGTTAATTTGTAAAGTTTAAGAAGCTATTTTTTGAAATTGAAAGTGATGGGGTATGTTGTGTTTAATTGTAAAGTTCAGGGGGCTATTTTCGTAATTGAAAGTGTGGGGAGTGTATTGTAATTAATTACAAAGTTCAGGAAGTCTTACTAAATTTTGTCCAAAAAAATTTAATAATTTTTTCAAAATAATTTTTAGTTATCAAAAAATAATTACTTTAAATTAAGATTTATAATTTAATAATTTTTAAAATATAATTGAGGGGATAAAATATTGGTTTAGACCAAAAGGTCTATAGCTTGATTTTTCCTTTTAATCTCTTTTTGAAGAATCCTTAACTTAATTTGCTCTAATACATGAGTTGCTGCATGCGAGAGTAGTACCAGAATGGGTGACCTCCTGGGATGTCCTCACCCTCAGGTTGGGGGCGGTGGGAAACAGCTTCTCTTCAGGTTAACACCCTGAAGGGGGAAGGCTGCGTACATCCGCCCCCCAGACCCTCCGTAGCCGGGACCCCTTGAGGCACTGGATATGTTCTTTCCTTTTTACATGAGTCGCTGCATGGGTCGGATTTATCAAGTAATCGGATTTTTTGTTAAAAAAAATGAATAATAAAATTAACAGCGCCGGCTGAGGGGAGTGAGGGACAGCTGTGAAGACATAAGGACGGGCGAGTGGGAGTCAGTGCTTGGAGGCTTTCTAACACGTGCCTCCCATCCATGCCTCCTCTCTCTCTCTCTCTGTCTCCTCTTTTATTATTGCTCTCTGCTTCTGCCCCACCCGCTTCCCCTCAATACGGATCCTCCGACATCGTTTTGTGGTCCATCTTGTGTAGAGGTGCCACTCGGGTCATTTACCTCGAGTTTTGATTGTACTCATTCGAGTTTGCGGTCGTTTTGGACTTACAAATACTCGGTACAGGTTAGGCTTGGATCGATCTTGTCGGGCTTGGGTTACTTCGTTTTACCTAAACTTGAGCTGGGTTGCGCTGGGTTTGGGTCAAGTTATTTCAGGTTACCTTGAGTGGGGTTGTAAGCGTTTCTAGTCATTATGATTCTACTACTTGGTGCTTTAGCGATAACTTTACTCCAATATTTTATATTTACCATCATATTTATTCAATATTAATATAAGTGTTAATAATTTCTTATAAAGTTTATTATACTTTTTACAAATAATAACTATCAATTCATTTGAAGACCTTAGGTTAATTTGGGTTTGAGATCAAGATGGGATTGAATTTAGATAATTTTGGGTCAGGTTGGTTAAGATCAATAACAGGTGAATTTAGGTCAAATTGAGTATTGAGTCATTTCCACATCTAGAAAATAAGGGGTCGGGTTAGTTTCAAATAGGATCATTCAACTCTGAGTTCAACTATTGAAGACTAATTTTTGGGTTGGGTTGGGTCAATTTATGAGTTTTCTAGGCTAGTTTTTAAGGTCGGGTTGAATTTACTGCCTCAAATGTTGGGACCTACTATGTAGCCTTAACGACTCCCAATCCCATACTAGTTAAATATGTCGATTTTAGTAAATTTTTGATTGACTTATCAAAAATAAATTTTTAAGTGACTTTACTCCAACATTAAAAGCAAAAAAGGTGTTCCCTTTTCTGGCTTAAATGGTCCATTATATGCCCGATAGAGGACTTCATATTGTTATGGATTGTGTTATAGCAGTGTTGGGTTGCATCAATATAGGCTCGATGTCGATGCCTTCACACATGAATTTATTTAATAAGACCTCACATTAGAGTTCAAAAGAGAAAAACACTAATATGTATAAGGCTTTGTTTAAGATGCAGGAAGTAGAAATTCATGAAAGTATAGATTTTGACTCTTGTTTAGTTGGCAAGAAGCAGGCAGAATGTATGAAGTAAAAATTGCTTTGCAATTTTCAAATCCTTTAAAATATAGAAAGTAATTTATCTAGGCCTCAGGTGAGTTCTAATTTCTTTATTTTTAACTAACCTTCTGAGGAAAGTTCTATTTCCTATCATAGCAACCAAACATGTTTAACTTCCTCCTGAAAAATTGGCAAATGAATTAAATTTTGGAAATATATAACTTTCCGCTGGAATTCAATTCTGTTATCGACCAACGAGGCCAAAGTTTATTAGACTGCTTGTATGTCCATGTTTCTAGATTATGAACCGAAAGTTTATTTTTTTTAAATTGAAAAATATTGTTTAAATCTTTTGTCTTCTTTTAACATTAAAAAGTTTTCATCTTTCTATCTAAAGTAATTAATTTATTTTATAAATTTGTATGAGTTTATACGTAATCAAGTTGAGTTTGAAGTAATATATATAATATAGGATCAAAATGAAAAATATTTTCTCGTGTATAAGATAAAAAGTTTTTCACCGAAAACCACTTAAATTTTGGGTGCGTTCTTAAAAGAACCACCTAAAATTTTTTAAATTTTTTAATGTTACACTTTAATATTAATGCCATTAACATTTATTAGTTTTTGCTGACGTAAAAATTAAAAAAAATATATATAATTTAAAAAATTCAAACTTACATATAAAATAATTTTATGATATTTTAAATATCTAAAAAATTTATAAATACATAAAAAATAAATTTATAATTTAAAAATATTTTTTTAAATATCACGTCAATAAATTTATAATTTTAAAAATATTTTTTTTAAATGTAACGTCAGTAAAAACTAACAGATGTTAACAACGTTAACATTAATATATGACATTAAAATTTTTTTTAAAAGTTCAGGTAGTTTTTGAAAAATTACAAAATTTAGTTGTTGTTTTTAAATTTTATGTGGTTTTTAGTTAAAAAAAAAAAAAGATCTAAGGTTGTGTTTGGAGATTGGAATTGTGGCTCAAAATTCAAATTCTATTATTTGGTTCACCTACTGAAATTAGAATTACAACTCCACTGCCTAATTCCATATAATTGAATTTTAACTAAAAATCATACTTTCTAATTTTTTGGGGTAAAGATTTACTTTATTTAACCTAAAATCTAAAATGACCTCACTTGATTAAACCCAAATCCAAGATGACTCAAAATCTAAAAATTTAGACACAATCTAAAATTTGACCCGAACTTTGAAATAACCCAAGTCGAATGACTAATGGTCAAAATTACCATAACTCAAAGTTTGAAGTAACCCAACACGATTAACCCGAAACTCGATACGACTCAAACCCAAAAAACAAAACTATTTGACATGAATGTGATGTAAACAAGACGAGCTGCACCAAATTGACCCAAACCAAAAATAACCCAACCCATCTCACACTTAGCCTAAGATGACTCGAATTTGAAATGATACAATTCGCGTGTCCCAAAACTAAGATGACTCGAGTTTGAAATGGCCTAAATCAACAAGCTCGATCGATTTTAGCCTGAATTCTAAAAAGATCTAACCCGTTTAACTGAAAATCCGAGATAACATGAACATTAAATGACCCAATGCGATACTAGACCTGGTTTAACTCGAACTAAAAGTGAATCACTCCAACCGTCATAACTTCAATGCAACGTGAACCGCTCCAACCAAAATTCGACCATAGCCGATTTAAAACTCGAAATGCTCTAACTCAATTGATCGAAAACCCTTGATGATTCGAATCATTATGCAATTATAATTTCAACCTCTAATTTCTTTGATGAACAAAATAATGAATTTTTAGTTTCATCAGAATTCTAATTCCACTAGAATTAGAATTGAAGTTGAAATTTCACAGTCTAATTCAAATTTTATGTGCCAAGCAGAGCTTGAAGGAAAATACGTTTTGCTTTCGCCATCAATGGAGAACATATATTTTCCATTTTTGTGAACAAAGATATAATAAATTGAGACAAATAAATTTTTTTTACCCGTAAAAACGAAGTATTATAATTAATGTAATTTGTCACATGATTGTCCAAACTCATAATTTTTTTTTAATTTTTGACATACATTGTAAAAAGTAAGCATCTTTAATGAAAATGGTAGTAGCACTAGCTAGCATCTTTAGCATTGTGGGAATCAAACCCTTAATGGAGCTAAAATTTTGTCACATTTTTTAATTATAATCCCTAATTCTACATATGCTTTTTAACTTACTAAACAAATCGAGCGTTTAGTATACATGAACCTACTTTATAAACGCTTAAGGTAATAGCTAAAGGGCCGATGAATAGTTTGATATTCTAACAATATCTCGTTATACGAATGCTTATTAGGTTTGAAGCGTAACTAGTGCACAGGCACGCTTCATGCCTTAAGTACGACCAAAAAACAAAAGTACAAGATCTTCAATATTCCCAAGGTCTTGAAGGGCATCATGACTAAAACCAGGCAGGTACAATGCCTAGTTTTGGGCATAACGCGCTTCACTCATTGCTCTAAAATTATATTACTATCGAGCATAGAAGTTGATGAGATCATGACATCTCAGTCAACGAATAACTTCTTATACCATGTTAGTAAACCAGCATAAGTGGAGAATGGCCTCTGCGGTACTTTGTGATAGAAAGTTCCCCTTGAACCTAAAGGGAAGATACTATAAGACGGTTGTGAGGCCTGCCATGACGTATGGAGCGGAGTGCAAGGCGATGAAACAACAACACACACAGAAGATGAAAGTGGCGGAGATGCGATGCTGAGGTTGATGTGCGGACACACAAGGAAAGATAGGATCAGAAACGTAGCCTCCGTTGAAGATAAATTGAGGGAGCAACGTTTGAGATGGCTCATACATGTTAGAAGGAGACCGGACAACGCTCCAGTAAGGAGATGCGATCAGCCCCTTACAACACTAGGCAGAAGAGGAAGAGGCATGCCAAAGAAGAAATGGCTGGAGACGATCCGACAAGACCTCACCCACCTAAACTTTCGGGAGGAGATGGCCTTAGATAGGGCCCAATGGAGGGCTAGCATAGGGGTAATAGATGCTCTAGTTGGAGTAGGGTAGTCTAGCTTACTAGTGCTAGGCCTGACATCCTCTTGGCGCGCGTAGGTTGTATACTCGCTTTCATGAGCTGCTACTAGCTACTTACTACTTGCCACTTGCCTACTTATCTTTATCTCTATCCTTATCTTTATCTTATCTTTGATTTCTGCCTGATGTGGCTTGGTTTGAGTTTGTTGTTTTGCTCGCCGAATGTTTTAACCTACTCATGCTTTGTTTGCTCTCCTGCTGCCAGGTCTCATACTCTATACTGTAGACTAGCTTCCCAGGTTGAGGGTCCTCGGAAACAGCCTCTCTTCATGGTAGCCCCATTAAGGGGGAAGGCTGTGTGCATCTACCCCCCATGACCCTACGTATGCGGAAGCCCTTGGAGGCACTGGGTTTGTTGCAGTACCATGTTAGTAAACCAACTATTCAAAATTTTAGGTTAACGGGTGAAGATTTATGAATAGTTTTACTTTGATTCTGTCCCGTGCAGCTTGTATATATTCACTTGCTAATTGATTAATTGACATAATCAAAGTAAAACTGGCGGCCCTTTGAAGCCACCATAATTACGGTCCAAAACCAGCTGCGATTTTGATTTGTTTATTTATTTTATTTACTTTTAAAATGACTTTATTATAGGCTATGGAGTCACATGCGAATACTAACAACCTTAACAATACTATGTTGTAAAAGCAAGCAAGTGCCCTTATTAACTATTCCTTTGCATATTAATTTAATGAGGATTTTCCCCTTATTTCTTTTGCCAACATGTATTAATAAACTAATCAAATTTATTAATAAGTACTCTGATATTTTAATATATATATATATATACAGCGAGGAAGTATTATGTTTCAAAATTTAATTACTTAGGTAGAACTTGGTTAGGTTTTGTTAAAAATTTTGCCAAACCTCCGCTTTTCAAAACACAGGCCTCTCTTGATTGCCACATAATTGAATGGAAAGTTGTATTTCTTGAAAGTTTAATTCCCTTGTCAACTTTTTAGGAAGCAAGTACAGAGTGTTTGAATACTTCTTATAAATTTTTACTTTTTATGTTTATTTTTTAGAAAAATAAGGGTATAATTTGGGGCACCGAGCCCCCCAGGCCACAGTTTGCCCACTATGAGTAGTGCCGTACAGACATAAAGTAGAAGTAAAAGGCTTATAATTATTGGTCATTTCCTCTCTTTTTATTTATTTATTTATTTAAATATATTATTTAATATTATTGTAATAATAAATAATATTCTTAGTGTTCCAAGGATTCTTGTCTAAGTATGGTGAGGAGGTAGATGTATATAGCCTTCTCCCTTCAAGGTGCTACCTTGAAGGGAGGCTGTTTTCGAGAACTCCCAACCTGAAAGGTGCAACACGATGATTTCTCAGAAGGTCATCCATCTTGGTACTATTCTCGCTCAAGCACTTTTAACTTTATAGTGAATTCGGTACTTACATGTTGGTACCCTCTTAGATATTATTTAATATTGTTGTAATTTCTATAATTCAAACAACTTTCCACTTGCTTGAATAAAATGCTCATTCCTTTGCTAAAATCTATTCTTTGATCCTACTTTATTAACATACTTGTACGATCCCATCTCTACATTATTATTATAAGCTCTTGTACTTAGGCTATATATATTATGGTTTAATTGCAGATATTTTGGTATAGTTAAAGATTGTTGCATAACTAGTAGAGCTTTTAATTGCTCTTAATACCATATTTGTGTATTTATACTCGACTAATTATTCACATAATCTCCTAGCTAGATGCACAACAAGTCATGTTTGATTGTTAGCTTCTTAGGCATCACTTTCGACTGCTGAATATGGGTAAAACTTTAATGATTTTAGTCTGATTTTGTCTATAATACGCATCTAATTAAGGATTTTTGATTTTTCTCGTCTCTTCTTCTTTCTTTCTTTCTTTCTTTTTATTTATTAACTCTTTTATCTTTGAAAGACTATCTCTTATAAGCATTTTGTTTCATGTAATTCAAAACAAAAAGTCATGTCAAGTAGCTTGAATAGACTTTTTTTAGGTCAAAGTTGCATGAATAGGCCTAGATGTCCTACGGAGTTTTTTTTTTTTTTGATAATTAAGAGGATTAGATCCACAAAAGTATATCAGAAATATCTTCAAAAAAAAAAAGGCTAAAATAACAACAAAATAAAGAAAGAAAGAAAATAACAAGATTAAACCACTAAATTAAACTAGAAGCGTACCATGGACAAAGTTAGGCAAAGGTCGCCGAGCTTTGCCCATGGTCGGTCATTGAGGGTGCTGCCTGAGGGATGGAATTGAGGAGCTTGAATATTGGACATTCTGGATCTAGATCTGGGAATAACAGTGGAGACCAATTTGCGAGGATCATCCATGCAATGGTGCATGGAGGTGCAAGTGTCGCAAACTAGAGCTTAGAATTAGAAGATGACTCTTAATTTTACATTGTTGATGAGGCGAGTCCAATCATGATTTGAATTTCTGGAAGATTGTGTAGTCCCATAGAGTAATGTGTAATATGTGAATTTGTTGCTTCAATAAAGCAAACCGAGTTGCAGATAAGTTAGCCAACCAAGGGCATACTATCACTCTTGAGACCTGAATTTGTCAGCTATAGAGTTTGTTGTCTGATTGTATATATAATAAAATGAGTAATGTACTAATTCAGACTCTGGCTACAAAGTTCTCATATTTGCCGTTGAATTCTTCCCTTCTTTCCTCTTTAATTCAAAGCTTCTTTGTGTTTATTATAGTTAACATTAACATATATAGCTATTTAATTTTCCTCTTTCACGTGCCAAAAGAGGATACGAAAAATAGTAATGCAGTTCTTGAAATATGAGATAGAAATCGATCACTATTTAATACAAGAATACCTCGACCAATTCGATCACTATACACATAATTGACCATTCACAAAGACCACTTACTTAGTTGTTTCCTTAGTGGATTACGAGTGGGCATGAAGGTGTTGCTACGAAAATTCCGACATAAGTTCCTCTAAGAAGCAATGTGGACTGGATATAACTGTTGAATATCGAGTCACAAACCCTTCTCAATGAACCTATTGCATGGCGAGTCATCAACCCTTCTCAACTTATCTTCTGTACGATGAGCAACCAACTCTCCACAATGTATGATTCAAGCCAATAGTATCCCAGCACAAATAAAACAGAATTTATGTTAATCCTTTTCTACAAATTATTTCTAAACCTAATTATATAATGTTTAAAAAAATTTAAAAATATAGTAAGTTATATATTAGTATCATGAGATTTAATATATTAAGTTTGAAATACTTGTTTATACCAAAAAGTTACATGTATTTAATAAAATAGTCAAAATAGATGTAGTTTATATTTAAACTATTTTATTAAATATATGTATTTTTTTAAACTAAAAAAATTATTTCACAAAAAACTATCGCTAAAAATTATTGCACTAAACTTAATGATATAAATATTTGATTTGCCAAAACAAATATAATAGGAAGAATAAAATGGAAAAGTTGGTAAGAAAGAATGACAATGCTAAGGATGTTGATAAGCTTTCTGATGTGAAGCGTAAGCGAAAGTATTGGAAAAGGCTTGGTTTGGCATATGATGGTGTGATTCGGATATGACTGAACTTTTTACAAGGTTGGAGTAGGGCTTTATGTTGACCAGTCCCTTGTCAATCTCTCTCCAGCTCTATTCAACGTCTTCCTCTACTCCCAGTGCTAATATTGCCATGTTGTGCTTGTTTTTATTCCTTTTTGCATGCCTATTGTCTTTACCTGGCTTTCCAATTTTGTGTTTCTCTCTCCCGAGTTTTTTATGCTTTCTTAGGCTTCGCTTGTTCCAGTGGCCTATTATATATTACGATCTTTGTCGCTAATTATAGAAAAAAAAAGGAAGAATAATAAAGAGAGTTGTTATTGTCATGACAAAAAAAATTATTATTCCAAAGCAATAAAGTAACTTACAAATAATTAAAAAAAAATTATTTTAAAAATTATAATTTTACCTTGATAACAATAATTTTATTATAGTACTAATATCTTCTATATATTATTGCTAAGTAATCCACCTCAATATCCTCTAAACTCCAATCAAAGCAATTCTAAAGAGAGTGTCACTAAAAACATCTAAACTCTAATATACGCCTTTCTAAAAGAGGATTATTTAATATTTGAGATTATAAGAAACAAAAAATAAAAAATTTAATATTTTTACTACATAATTTTATAAAGTATATAATTTTATATCTTTTAAAAAATTAAATATAATTTTAATATAATTATAAATAAATTATTTTAAAAATATAAATATCTTTTATATATCGCATGAAATAATATTAGTTACCTCTACTAAATAAGAAGATAAGGTAATGCAGAGAAATAAATAGAGCCGGGCGGTCATAAATGCACCAAAGCTCCTGGTTGGTTGCCACCTGTACTTTCCTAATACGATTAATTTTCACTCTTTTTAATATTTTTTTTTGTCAGTGTTTAATTACAAATTTGTGAATATTTCGTGACCTGTGTTGTCAATCGTTTCCTTTTTAACTGTCAGACCAAATTTAATTATATTTTTGCTTTTTATTAACATTTTTAATTACAATTATATTATAGAATTTTAATTCCAATTCAAATTGGATTAAATCAAAATTAGGATCTAATGATTGCATGCACTCGTGTTTTTAGGTGTCTTGACTTCCGCTTGGTGCACGTATGGGCGCATTTACTTACCTATCTGTATATTTGATCACTTGTGCACTTGCACACTTGTCGATTATTTGCCTATAGTTACCGTCCATTGAGTTTTGTCTTGTTATGTGTTGCTCTAAATACTTTGTTCCTCTCATATTTACAAGCTATAATGCTTCCATGATGACACGCTCTTCAGGTTGGGGGTTCTCGGAAACAGCTTCTCTTCAGAGTAGCATCTTAAAGAGGGAAGGTTGTGTACATCCATCCCCTCCCCCTCCCCCTCCCCCCGCGACCCTGCTTACGCGGGAGCCCTTGTGGCATTGGGACTGTCGTTGTTGTTGTTTGATAATCAAGCAAGGTAAGGTTGTAATCGTGATTTTATAAAAAATTGAGTCATATCGAGTTTTGATTTAATTGACTTGGATTATTTTATATTTTTGGTTTAATATTATTAAATTCTTTCACCATGCCTTTGTCATAACCTACAAATCGACAAATATGAGGTCGACATATAGGTTTAAGTGGCGTTCTAACCTAAGTGACAGTTAAAAGTACTTGTGTCTGAAATAGTTGTTTTGAGAGAAGAGCATATCAATGTTAGTTCACAGTTCCCTTAGGCTTGCACGTCTGTTATCCTTGTTACTTTGTTGTTGCTTTCATGTCGGATATTGCTATGTTTGACTTAAACTTCGTAAATATTATTCCTTCTTGCGTTTTAGGGTTAGGAGCCTTTCGAAAATAACTACTCTACATGATAGCACTTTACAAGGGTAAACCTGCATATATCGTACCCTCTTGAGACTTTGCCTTTGTGGGATCTTCTTTAAGGTACTGGGTAGTTGTTGTTTGGCATTAAATGAAGCAGCCCACTTGGCTTATATAACATTTCTACTAAATTCATATGTGCAATCTTTAATAGTTAGATTAGATAATCTTAAGCTTAAATCATCTCGAGTTTCAGATCAAATTTGGATCGATGTAATGTAACTTCAGGGGAGAAAAGAATGGAGGGGGCAAAAATGTACTGAAAAGCCCCGACTTAGTGTGACCTTCATTACTCTCTCTACTTGTACGCTGTTAATATTTTGTACCTTTCCCCTCGTTTTTTTTTCCTTGTTGGTTCTCATTTATTTATGACCACCTGGCTTTACAATATTACTCATGCTGTTTATGCATGGTTAGTAAATTCGGGTATTATATGTAAACAATAAGTGTATATGTATAAATTGTCAAATAATAAGCTTACTAGGCATTAAGGCACCGGATCCCATTAGAAACTCTGAAGTTAAACGTGCTTGTGCGAAAGTAGTACCAAGATGGGTAACCGCACAGGAAGTCCTCGTGTTGCCAACCCTATAAGGTTGAGGGTCCTCGAAAACAGCCTCTTGGCAGGGTTACATTATAAAGGGGTAAGGTTACGTACATCCACCCCTCCCAAACCCGCTTATGCGGGAGGCCTTGAGGCACTGGGTCTGTTGTTGTTGTCAAAGAATCATATTTCCCAAAAGCTTAAGCTGATAGGTGAAGTTCCAAGAATGGTTTTATACTCTAACATGCCCCCTCACCCAACTGCCAATTGAGCTTGAAATATGGATAATGCATAGGCTCGCCGACACCTTGGGCTTGAAATATGTTCATATTTAAGGTGGGGGTTCTAAGAATTCAAACTCGTAATCTCTTGGTCAACATGGCTTTGATACCATATTAATGAACTATTTTTCTCAAAAGATTACGCTGGTGGGTGAAGGTCCAAGAATAATTGTATACTCTAATATTAATGTTATATAATACTCGCATTTAAGTAGTTTTTCCAAAAGTAGGGGAAAATTCCTGTTTTTTAAAACTCGTGTACTCCCCTAATTAATTATATCCTATTTCCTATTTGTCAACCACTTAAAAGTACATCTTTAGGAAAAAATTGGAACTTTTAAATATAACAACCCAACGCCTTAAAAAGGTTCTCACCATCGTCAGTGGATGCGGACGATAGACAACTTAGGACTTTTCAACCTAGTTTTGACCATGATGCACATCTAGTCAGTGGCTTTTACCTTCGTACTTACAAGGATTTTATCCTCTTATTTATAAAAAAAAAAAAACAGAGGCAGGTTACTCTGTAAAGAGGCTGTTTTTGAAGCGCTAACAAAGTACACGAACATAATACGTAAATAGTAGAATAATGTTTAGAGCGATAGAGTCATAATATTCTTTTGCACACAAATTAATGGTAAATTTGAAGTCCAGGCTAGAGAACAATAAAAAGTGATAGATTCTGTTCCTTTAAAGAAATTGCATGGTGGCACGTTCAGAATCTTTCACATGCATTTGAAGGGCATATTCAAGCACCTTGGTATCTTTGTCATCACTTTTTATGCATTGTTTTATTTATTTATTGAGTTTATGATTCTTAAACTAGCTTGAACAAAGTGGGTTCTCGTGATTCGATCTCGAGACTTAGTTAGTAGGTTGCGAAAATTTTAATCATCAAGTAGTTCAACTTTATTGCACAAACAAATGTTATTGTCAAGATATTTTTTTGTTAATTGTTAGGGCGATAACATAAACTTTTAGGGTCTTTTAATTAATGGTGAAATTATCATGATATTAACCAAAATACTCTGATAATAGTGTTACATTAATTTCTTTATTTATATTTTTATGGATGCTACGTATCTTTAATTTTTACATAGCTTTAATGTAGAGGAGAGTAGCAAAATCACATTGTTGGCGGGGAAGATGCCTTGGGACTAACAGGTGTTTGGTCCTCTTTTCTTGTACGATCTGCAAGACGGTGATCGGGATTGGTCTCGAGATTTTTTAAGTACAAATAAGTTTAATTTGTTGGTCTTTTTTCGGTGATTGATGTGTGCAAGTACATGTGCATTTATAATATATCATAATATGTCATTGTTTTACCAATTATTACGGTACTGATATTATAATTAAATTTCAAAAAAGGATCCCCAGAAAAATTGGGAACCTCTGCGACTGCCTCGATTATTGGGAGTCTTCATGGACACTAAAGGTCACGATATGACTCTTTGGAATCGATGAGAAAAGAAAGAATGGAGACATATCATATGATTGGAAATGAGATCGTTTATTTATTTATTTATTTTCTGATAATTAACAAAAGCATAGAGAGAGTCGGCTTGGTCCATGGTCCGGCTTGATAATTGGAAAGAGTGGAGTCTCTACAATAATAATGAGCAAAATAAAGAAATAAGAAGAAATTTCAAAAGAAAATCACGATATGGAAGCGCAACATGAGCAAAGCAAATGCAAGCCGACTCTGCCATGGTCCACAACATGAATGATCGAAGTCTAAGTAGCATATGGAGCGGCCAATCTTTGTCTTGGTCTATGAATGGAATTGCAAATCAATCTTAGGGGGGTCTTCCATACACTAGTGTATGACAATGTCAGTAGGACCAATAATTGCCTGAAATCAAGTGATAATCCGTGAATGGATCGTTTAATTTGTTGAATGTGTACAAATGAATGTCAGATTTTAAATTTATAGTTTTTCTTTATTATTATATACAGTTCTCTTTTTGGACAAGTGTTACTAAAACGAGCTTACCTAAACTCGATAACAATTACCAATGATCATTCTTCTTGCTCAAATTAGCCATTAAGAACTATATATTCAACCTATTAAATGAACATATCGGACTAACCATTTTTTTAAAGGAATTGACAATGCATAATTTCTACCCACACATTAAAAGATTTAAATAATTTTATTAGCACATGTGAAAACCCACAGGAATATAAGTAGATTTTTCAGACTCCACATTAGTGCATGCAATGATTTTATATTGAGAATTATCTCTCTAATTATTAAAAAATATAATCTTATTGTTTTTTTCTTACAACAATAATATTCATAATACAGTTAATGTGCGCCTCGTTTTATTTATGATGCACAATTAAGCCTTCATCTAGAAGTTTTGTATTTTTTTTTTTTTTTTTTGTTTATTTAAAAAGACATTATAATTTTTTTGACGTTATTTTTTATCCTTACTTATAAAAAATTAGGAAAAAATTATTTTAACCTAAAAGGAGATCCCGTTTTCTTCGCCAAAATCAACGGGTATTTTTTTTTTTTTTTTGGTAAGAAATTCATGTTATATATATATTTTTTAATATTTCCATTATTGCATATAATGTCTTTGAACATGTATAAATTATTCATGTTATTAAATAAAAATACATCAAAAAATGATAAAATAAAGTTGTAGGTGAACAAACGCAATAATTGGTGCAGTTTTGGTCGCGCAGTTTTGGTCGCTCAGTTTTGTCACATGCTCCCATGGCTTCCATATCCATGTTCATGTAGTCCTAGTTATATGTTAGAATCTCATCGGGACTTTAGGCTCGACTTGTAGAGTTGGTATAAATGAGATCTCCATATAACTTATAAGTCCAATCGAGATTCGATCCGAAACTAATTGGCATTGGGTGGATGAGCCGAATATGCTTATATATTAATATCATTTCTCTTACAAATATAATGTGAGACTTTTACTAGACTCACATGTAGAGCGTTTAATACTCCCCTTTACACTTGAGTCCTCTTAAATCACACCCCTTGCTTTGTCCGATTCGATAGGAAATTAAGTCCAATTGGACGCAACATTAATCAGAGAGGCCCTCAGCGCATTAGAATTAGATGCACCCTTCTTTCCGAGGATATGGTGCGTCAAATAAGAGTTCAGGATCATCAGCCCACTTTCATACGATGTTAAATTTTACTAAGCCTTTAGGGCTGACCCATATAATTGTCATACATGAAATCTATATATAAGCTCAAGTCAGGTTCAATTTAAAAACTAATTGACATTGTGTGGAGTGGAGGAGCCCACTTGGCTCATTTATTGATCTTTTCTCCCTAAAAAAAATAAATAAAGATAGTAGAATTTGAGAAAGTTGATCATTGCATTATGTTATATTAGTAATTTAATTCTAGAAACTTTGAGGTTGAACCTAGTTTTGTCTTCCATCAGTAAGCAATGCATGTGTGTGTATATATATATATATAAATATATAACTTTTATTAGAGGGTGAGAGTAAGAGGATTGATTCTGAACTGCTCATTTGATTTTTGATATCATATACATTCCCCCTCACATCACCCAGTTCTCTCTCCTTAACCAACTGTGTAATGCAGATTTCACCCTCTCATCTCTCATCATCTTATAAGAGTTATCCCCTATGAAATTTTTTTATACTATTTCTTATTTATATTATATTGTTACTTATGTTGTTTTATAACATGATATAAGATAATTGATATAAAATCTTGGCTTTTAAAACAAACAATGTAATATCAGGATGTGAAAGTATGTTTTCCTTTAAAATAAAAATAAGAAATCTCAAATAGAATTTAATTTTTCTTAAAAACATATTTCGAAAATGAGGTATTTTCCAAAAAAAAAAAATGACATGACTTTCCCTCCATCAAACCGAACCAAAAGCATCCTACTTTTAAGGGGAACCCATTAAACTTTATTACTAATAATTTGGTGTTCAAATAAGTGTAAACAACTAATATTAAACTGTGAATAAAATTATACTCAAGAACCGGATTCAATTCAAATATTACAACAAATATGAGAAGTAAATAACAAGGTAAAAGAGAATAAACGAAGGAGACAATAATTTAGGTAGAAAACCCTCTTCAATCGAAAGGGGAAAAAACCACGGGTGGAAATGGATAATCTTTATTGAACGAAATAATGGATGAATTACAATTCACTTTCTCTCTCTCTTTCAATGACGGCGCTCTCTCTATTTTGGATGATCAATGACGAAACCCTCACGCATATTTATACTCAGCGTAAACTAGGTCACGCGTAGATCGGGTCCCGATCGATCGGGAAGCTTCCTGGATCCTTCTGCTTTTTGCATACTTCCCAACCAAATGGCAATCCCCCGATCGATCGGCGTACTTACGGCAAGCTCCTTCATAAATACAAGGAATTTGAGACACAACCTAACAATTTCCACATTGACTCAAATTTCTCACAAAAAAAACTTCTCCACCTTCTCCACAAAACACCCCTCAAGCAGTTAACTCATTAAAATAGAAAACCCGACCAAGTCCAAGCAATGCTCGAACTTGCTGCTAGGTAGAACCTTAGTGAAAATGTCAGCGGGATTATCAACAGTGCCAATATTCTTCAATTCAACCTTGCCCTCTTCAATCAGATCCTAAATGAAGTGATGTTTAACATTTATATGCTTTGTCCTATCATGATGGGTCATCTGATCCTTGGCTAAATGAATTGCTGACTGCCTATCACAATAAATGACAACTGCACCTTGATCAACACTAAGCTCATTGATTAAGCTCTTCAACCAAACAGCTTCTTTAAACCCTTCTGTCACTGCCATATACTCTGCCTCTGTAGTTGATTGTGCTGTAACTGACTGTAAACAAGCTCTCCAACCGATAGTGCAGTTACCAAGCCAAAAGACATAACCTGAGGTAGATTTCCTCTTATCAAGGTCACCACCATAATCTGAATCGATATAACCAACTAAACAGCTTTTACTCCTCCCAAACTCCAAACATTTATCAGAAGTGCCACATAAATACCTGAGAATCCATTTAACAGCTTGTCAATGCTCTTTTCCTGGATTCGCTGTATATTTGATCACCTTGCTAACAGCATGTGCAATATCTGGACGTGTGCACACCATAGCATACATGATACTGCCAACTGCAATAGAGTACGGGACCTGTGACATATTTCTGATGTCTTCCTTTGTCAGTGGCGAAGCTAATGCTAAAAGCTTGAAATGAGCTGCCAAAAGAATGCTAACTGGTATAGCATCTTTCATATGAAAACGATCCAGAACCTTCTCAATATACTTCTCCTAAGACAAGTATAGCTTTCATGCTTTTCAGTCCCTCTTGATTTCCATACCAAGTATCTTCTTGGCTGCTCCTAAATCTTTCATTTCGAATTCACTCTTCAACATAGCTTTCAGTTTGTCGATATCAGACATATCTTTAGCTGCAATTAACATATCATCAGCATATAATAGAAGATAAATGAATGAACCTGCACTAGTTTGTCTGAAATAGGCACAACTATCATATTTGCTCCTGAAGAACCCATGACTAGTCATGAACTTATCAAATGTCTTGTACCACTGCCTTGGCGATTGCCTTAAACCATAAAGAGACCTCTTCAACAAACAAATATGGTCTTCCTTTCCTTTAACAACAAAGCCTTTAGGCTGATGCATGTAAATATTCTCTTCTAGCTTACCATGCAGGAATGCAGTTTTCAAATCAAGTTGTTGTAATTCTAAGTCATGCATGGCTACTAGGGCAAGTATAGCTCGAATGGAACAATGTCTAACAACAGGTGAAAAGATATCATGAAAATCAATGCCATGTACCAGCTGACTGTAACCTTTGTCTACCAATCGAGCCTTATACCTTGTATCTTCAACTCCTGGAATGCCTTCCTTTCTTTTGAAGACCCATTTACAACCAGTGATCCTCTTCCCTGTCTTCCATCGTCTCAGCCATCATAAGAGCATAAGCTACCATCTCTTCATAACTATAATGCCATGGAGCTTTAGTTTGTCTCTTCTGTCTTCCACTAGCTATAGTATACTGCTCCACCTGCTGATTGGTTTCAACCACTTCATTTTTTTCAGAAATCTATACTGGAGGTGCCTGTATACTTTCTGTGGATCAATTCTCTGTGCTATCCAACTGTAGCTGAACTATCTGTGGCATTTGCACTTGACTAGAATCACAAATGATAGAAGACTTCTTTTGTGGATGGAGTAATGAAGACTCATCAAACGTGACATTTCTACTCTCAGAAATTTATGAGAATTAGAATCCCATAAACAAAATCCCTTCACACCTGAAGTGTAACCGAGAAAGAAGCACTTCTTGGCTCTAGGCTTGAGCTTTCCTTCATTAACATAAGCATAAGCAGGGCATCAAAACATTCTTAAATGAGAATAGTCTGCAGGGGATCCTGACCATACCTCTTCTGGAGTCTTCATCTAAAGAGATGAATGGGATGAATGGTTCACGAAGTGACATGCCATGTTCACAGCCTCTGCCCAAACCTGCATTTGACAACATACAACGAGCTTTCTCTAGCAACTATCTATTCAGTCTTTCTGTAACTCCGTTTTGTTGAGGTGTACCTGTGCAAGTCCTATGTCTGACAATACCTTGATATTCACAGAATTTAGTGAAGTCACCCTCAACATATTCAAGGTCATTATTTGTCCTCAACCTTTTAATTTGCTTCCATGTCTGCTTCTTAAGTAAAGTCTTCCATTTCCTGAAAGTGTCATCCACTTCATTCTTCTGCTTTAGGAAGTAGACCCAAACTTTCCTAGAGAAATCATCAGTAAACGTTAGAAGATACCTAGAACCACCTTTGAAAGCAACTCTAGAAGGTCCCCATAAATCTGACTGGATATAATCTAACATCCCTTTAGTCTTATGCACTGCTTGTTTGAAGCTGACTCTCTTTTGCTTCTCATTAATGCAATGCTCACAGAAGTCCATCAGTCCTGTAGATTGACTACATAACAAGCTGATCTCAAACAGTCCCTTGTCACCCATATAACCAAGTCTCATGTGCCATAGCTTTGTGATATCTAAATATGTCATAGATGATGAAGAAACAACTACTGATCCTGTCACTGTGGAACCAACAAATTCATACAGAGTTCCTACCCGTCTGCCTTTTATCACAATCAGAGCACCCTTACTGACCTTCATAACTCCACCTTGAGCTGTGTACTTGTACCCATAAGAATCAAGGGTACTTCAAGAGATAAGATTCTTTTTTAAATCAGAAACATGACGTACATCACCTAATGTCCTAACAGTTCCATCAAACATCTTAACTCGAATTGTTCTGATACCCAAAACTTTGCATGCTGCATCATTACCCATTAAAACAATTCCACCCTGCATTGACTCATATGTGGTGAACCAGTCTCTATTGGGACAGACATGATAGGAGCAACCCGAATCTAGAATCCAATTGTCTTTAGATCTGGACTGAGATTCGGTCACTAACAGAATATCAACATCATTCTCATCTTCAACTACACTAGCTTCGGCAGATTTATCATTTCTTTTCTGGTCTTTTCTGTTTTCTGCTTTTAGTTTTCCCTTAAGCTTATAACAATATTTCTTAATATGCACTTTCTTATGACAGTAATTACAGGATAGGTCTTTATGTCTAGACTTAGACCTAGACTTATTTCCACCATAATCAGATCCTCTTGTTTCAGTTCTTCCTCCCACAATCAAACCACTTTCTGAGTCATAAACAAAGTCGGACAACACCTTATCTACTCTTTCTTTACTCAGTAAATTTTTCTTAACCTCATCAACTGTGATAGATTTTCTACCACCATAAATCATGCTTTCAACAAAGCCTTTATAAAAGGTAGAGAGAGAACACAATAATAACATAGCCTGATTTTTATCTTTAGGAGCATCATCAAGCTCCTTTAACTCTTGAATAATAGAGTTAAATTCATTAATGTGATTCTTAAGAGAAGTACCTTCTGACATACGAAAAGGTGAACAACTGTCGCTTGACTGCAATTTATTGGAGGTAGACTTAACGCAGAACATCTCCTGCAATTTCTCCTACAACTCCTTAGCGGTTTTCACTTCCAAAACTTCTGTGAAAACGTCATCGGTAAAACACATCTAAATAGCAATGAGAGCCTTTTCATCTAACTCCTTCCATTATCCTTCTGACGTACTATCTGGCTTTTTCTCTTTCCCGTCCAAAGCTTTCTTCAAGCCGTTCTGAGTCAAGAGACCTTTCATACGAATTTGCCAAAAACTGAAACTCCCTTGACCACCAAACTTCTCAACTTCAGATTTCATAACGAACGTCATAGTACCAAATTGAACAACTAGGGCCCGGATACCAATTTGTGAAGAAAATTATACCCAAGAACTGGATTCGATTCAAATACTATAACAAATAGGAGAAGTAAATAATTAGGGTAAAAGAGAACAAACGAAGGAGACAATGATTTACATGGAAAACCCCCTTCAATCGAGGGGGGGAAAACCACGGGCAAAGATGGAGAATCTTTATGAAATAATGGAAGAATTACAATTCACTTCCTCTCTCTCTGTTAATGACGACGTACTCTCTATTTCGGATGATTAATAACGAAACCCTCACATCATATTTATACTCAGCATAAACTAGGTCACGCGTAGATCTGGTCCCGATCAATCGGCATCTCCCAATCAATCGGCTCCTCGATCGACCCGATCGATCGGCGAGCTTCTTGGATCCTTCTGCTTTCTGCGTACTTCCCGACAGATAGGCAATATCCCCGATCGGTCGGCGTACTCACGGAAAGCCCCTTCATAAATACAAGGAATTTGAGACACAACCTAACATAAACTTTTATTAACATGGATTATATTGTTGTTGTTGAATCCCCATAAGTTCATTGTTCAATGATACCAACAGTTGAATGCATTAGCTATTTCCCATCTTTTATTTAAGAAATTAAAATGAAATACCAATACTTTCCCACACAATAATTAAGTTATATAAAAACATTAATTAATTTTTTATAAGTTACAAACTTTTAGCAATGTATATTAAATAGAAAATCAACGTAGCACATCGGAAAGACTTTTTTGTTCTTATGATTGGATATGAGTGAGAGAGAGCTTCTTAAATCCATATATATAGATAAAATAATAGAGGTATAGACTAAGTATAACATAAAAAAAAAAAAATTACAAAAATACAAAGGAAACTGGATAAACACGACAACCACAAAGGAGAGACTTGAAGTGCATTGAAATCAAAGTTAGACTATAAGAGATGACTCTCTTGAAATTCCATTTGCAAAATAATCTGCGATAAAATTTAGTTCTTTTTGTGAATGCATAAAATTTCCCTTTTTGATTGACCCTTTTGGAGGTGAAAATTTTAGAGGAGAATTTCAAAAGCCTTGATGGAAATGAGCGTTTTAATTTTACTTGAGAACTCATATCTTACATATGAAATTTAGAACCGAGGAAATCACTTTTCATGCTTCCCTTTACTTAGCTTGGTAAAACTTCAGAGGGCTTAAAGAATGGGGCTACATTCACCTGTCTTCCCCTTTGGGTTGGGCTGATCGGCCAATGCGTGCGGTGTGGACTTTTCAGGTCTGGAATTTACTTTTACTGTCGTTGCTTTTATTGTTGTTGTGATGAAACTTAAAACATGGGTGATTCGTTTCTTGGACGAAAATATGGGCTAAAGCTCGAGCTATTGATTGCTTCCCGCTAGATTTTTTGTTTTAGGATATTCACCTAGTCTTTCCACAACTGCCCGCTCATTCCAAGTTTAAGTTGTATTTTTGTCCACTTTGTAACTTACTAATACTCTCAAGGGGCGAATTCTTCATCTAAATATTGGGAGCCTCTAAGGCGTGGATAGACACAAATTCACATAGAAATCGTTCTTCCCTCTTCTCTCATGTTGCTTCTCCTCATCTTTGGAGGTTCTTTTGAACAATTGGGACATATTACGGTCTTCCACTCAATACTACACTTTAGTAGTGGGCGCCTAATTAACTCTAGGAGTTAGGGGGCCATTTGGCACCATTATACTGGCACAAGGGTGTGAACAACTTAGAGGAGTGGTGAACTCTAAGGCAAAACTCTTTCTTATTTGAGGTGATCCATTGATATTGTTTATGTTCATACTTGGATCTATCAGCACGAGACTGCTGTTGTTTAAGTTGAAACTTTGCTCAGTTCAAGGCTAACTATTCAAGATCGATTGGGTTTAATTTATTTGTCTCGAGTTTTCTTTGTTAGGAAAACAACGATAATGTGCCAAGAAACTATCTTTCCCAAAAGCTTAAGCTGATGGGTGAAGGTTCAAGAATGGGTTTGTACTATAACATGCACCCTCCGCGAATGTCAATTGGGCTTGAAGTATGGATAGTGCACAGGCCCACCTCATTCCTTGTGCTTAAATTGTTTTAATATTGAAGGGGGAGGGGGCTGCTGAGATTTGAATCTATGACCTCTTGGTCAATAAAGCTCTAATACTATGTCAAGAAACTATCTTTCCCAAAAGCATATGATGATGGGTGAAAGTCGAGGAATGATTTTATACTCTAATATAATTAGTAGCCAAAATATAACATAATACACATAAAGTGGTCTCGAGCTATAGAAATAAATTACAGAAGGTATAAAATAGTAAGGAAAGATTAAACCGAAAAATTGTCACGCCACGGAGAGCTATATTGCCCCAAGTCGTTTATGCCCCCACACAAGTACAATGGGACCACTGGTACTCTTACCCCCATAGTTAACATGGCGCCCACCTCAGTAGTGCACTCTAGGGAGATGGACTGAAATATGCTTCAATTTGCTTAGTAATGGAGAGGGGATTTTATTTGGGAGAGAAAGTAAGTGAACGAAGAAGATATACTTCAGTGTATTTTTCGTGTGTTGATCAACCTACCAAAGGGCTGTATTTATAGGTGAAAATCTTTCCCGTTAAGGGAAGGATCATGGCTAAAAATTAAGGCTCAATATGAAGAGTGGCAGATATGAAGGAGTTATGAATCCAACTTTAGTTATGGAAAGAATGGATATAGAAAGAGTGGGTGTTGAAACAGTCAAAATGCGTATCAAGAGCTCTATCCCGGAGTAGCTGGTGATACCTCGAGCTAGCACCCTCAAGGTTCACTAGAAATTACAACTTGTGCTCGAGCTTGCAGTCTTGAGCTCGACCCAATGAGAAATAGTCTGCAGTTCGATTTCAACAACTAAGAATATGATGACCGTAAAAATAAAAGTTCGGTTAGCCGCAGAGCACGTGTGGCCTACCATGCCCACTTTTGGCCCACAAGACTTTACCAAAAGTAAGAACAATGAGTTATATAAAGTGAATTTCCTACACTAATCTTCTTACATGAGATTGAGGCGTTTATACATGTTGAATAAAATTAAAGAGCCCAATTCTCAAATTCCACACTCTTCTGTTTGTTTTAAGTTCAATTTTTGAGCTCAATAACACTATCTTTCCCAAAGGGGCTCCGGTACCACTTATTAATATCACCCACAAGATAACGAAGCACAAATTGAAATAAGAATTATAAACAAAAGAGGATGGGGTAGAACACTGGAATTTACATGGTTCAGCCGAAACCTACATTCACGAAGGGGAGCATAATAATTTCATTATAGTAATTGAGTTTACATAAGACGTCTTAACTCTTAATCTTTCCTCACTCAAACCCTTCTCAACCCTGAATCAAATACCTAATGGTAACATACACATCCCTGTGTATATATAGTACTACCAAAATCCTAGTGAGTCATGTTATACGAATCAATATCAATCTAGCTCACGCAATCCAATCTAACATCACAAACACTCAAATCAGTAGCTATGGGATAGTAATCGGCTACCCCCGGATTGTATATAGTATATATATAACTCCAAAAGAGTTTTTACAAGACAGTAATAGAGAAAGAAGGAAAAATCTAGATAAAAAGAGGGGACATATAGAGATGATTTAGGGAGGGAGAGAGTAGAGAGATTACATTGATCATCAACATTAAGCATGTCTGAGTCACTAACGAACTCCTCTTATGTATACTAACCAACTAAGATGAGGTGGCACTAGGGCTGACATGGTGTGATGATGTGTCACTTGTGTTGACGTGGCAGTCCCGAAGGCTCGAGACTCGTTCAGACGTGACCCTCGTAATATTTGTATCATCATAAGCCTAAATAGAATTGGCTCAATTTTATATCTTATAAACAAGATCCAATACAACCAGGTTTCATATATAACCCAACTGTTGGAAAAATTCACACAATCAAGCACAACGGAAGTGAAAGACATCAAAAACATCGAAACAATAACACGAAGATTTACATGGAAATCCTCTCTCAACTAGAGGAAAAAACCATGGGACCCAACGGGTGCCTCAATCCACTATGAAATTCAAGATTACAATCTCTAATTATAACCCCCAACCCCATATAATCATCATCAATCATCAATGGTGTGATTATTGTATGGTAAATCACCAATGCTCTTCAAGTGTAACTGCTGCACAGCGAGTCACCCACCCTCCTCAATGTAACTGTTGCACGGTGAGCCACCAACCTTCCCACAACGTAACGATTGCACGGCGAGTTACCAACCCTCTCATCAATGTAGCTTCTGTACGGCGAGCCACCAATACTCTACAATGTAGCTTTGGAAAGAGAACGCTACAAGATTATCATCAATGCTTCTCAATCAAGATACCTCTCAACATCAATCTCTTTGCAAACCCTAAAGCCTCACATCTTTCCTCTCTTTTCTCCACCACTCAAACATAACTTTCAACCTCTATGTATAATTGAGTTACCTAATTATAATAGTGATCAGATTAGGTAACTAAGTTACATCAAATATTCTCTTAAATTATATTTAAATTAAATCAGGTTAATATTAATTTTAAAATAAATAATATTATAACACCAACATTTTCAAATGTGAGTATTATATTTGTATTTTTATGAATGCCAATAATACAAAGCATTTTCAAAAGAAACAAACTTTATCAAGGGAACATATGGAAGAGCCAATAGGGGGTTCTAATAGGGGTAAGAAAGGAGTGCCCTACAAAAAGAGGGACACAGTGAACACGCACGCTGTAGGGCAGTGTGTCCGACACCGCACGTGTGAAATTCGCATCTTATTTTTCTTTTCTTTTTTGTTTAATTTAACATCAAACACGTGGCGAATGAAGAGGTGGCGGAATCTAGGAGAGGGGTGGGGCCAGGTAGAAGAACCACCAACATGGATGCTGTAAAGGGTCGGCGGATTCCCTGCCTCTTCAACGAACACCCCTCACATGCTCATTTTGAATCTCCTCCCTCTTTGGAAATAATACAATTAGTTTAATATAGTTTACAATTTTATATTGGTACTTTTTTTTACAAAATATTATTTAAATTTTATGTATGATTTTAAAAGTTATATAAATTTTTTAATTTTTCAATATCTCACATAAACTTTTTAAAATTTTTTTAATGTTATACTTTAATGTTAATGTTGTTCATATCCGTCAAATTTTGCTGATGTGGCTTTCAAAAAAAAGGGAAATAATTAAAAAAAATTTTAATTTACTTTCAAAATATTTTTTAAATATGTTAACTATTTCAAATATCTAAAAAGTTTTTAAATATTTTAAAAAATAATTTTGTATTTCAAGAAAATATTTTTTAAAATACCACGCGTGACCTTGAAAAATTTTGGAATGTTTAGGTGTAAATTGAAAGTTTTTTTTTTTTTAAATGCAACTAAAATTAAGTGATTTTTTACTTAAAACTCTCTTTTTTTTTTTTTTTTTTTAAAACTTTAGTGTTAAAGATTAACAGCTTTTTTTTACCACAAAAATTAAGAGTTGAAAATAGGAAAAAAATAAAATAGACATTGTAAACACGAGAGTTGTCAGCTTATTGTATATATATAGAGTAAACAAATATATTACTTGATCATTGAATCTAACTCAACAACAGCGATATCATGGATATTACTGCCTTCTTCAAGCCCATGGAAGTGGAACTTCTTGATAAGAAAATTTGGACCTCAGTAGTTTTATTCAATTTCAATTAGTTCATTCTCCAAGAGAAACTAATTTTATAGTGTTCCAATTTGCAAAACAAGATGATTCTAGATCCGATTTTCTCATAGTTTGGCTTTAATTTTGGTGTGTAGCATAAATCCTAACGGCACTTGTAACAAACCAAGTAACCTAACAAGGCATTTAACAAAAGAGCAGGTAACTCGACACGGCATGTAATAGAGCACCTAACCCAACAGGGCGTGTACCAAGGTATGCAACCTAACAAGACGTGTAACAGAGCATGCGTCCCAACAGGGTGTGTGACAAGGCATGTAACCCAATAGGATGTGTAACAAAGCATGTGTCCCAACAAGTTGTGTAACCAGGCATAGATCCCAACAAGCTTTGTAACAAGGCGCGTATATGACCCGAACAAGGCATTTAGCCTAGATCCCAACAAGGCGTGTGGAAAAAGGAGCCAAAGTGTAAGGAACGCCTCTCCTACACGCCTAATGCTTGCTTTTCAAGCACAAACTCTTGCACGCTCAGTACCTACACATCCAGTGCTTGCCCTTGATCAAGCATAAATATGGACACTTGCCATTTTAAGAAAGAATCACCTCCACCCTTCTTGTCAACCACTCAACTTAGTCCTTTTTCTATAAAAGGATCACATGTGTTTCGGGTAACAGTAATAGGGGTTCTTTGATGAAGGGCGATAATATAGGCCCTTTATTTTTTATTAAGTTTAATTATTAATTAATGATTTCATTACCGGGATTTTTAAAGGGGCATAAGAATATATAAGAAAAAATGAGAGGGTCCCGCTACTCTCAGGGTCCTACGGCCAAGTCCTGGGGGGAGGCTCATGAGGACGCCCAAGAGTGAGGGTGAGTATGAAGGCGAGTGAGTCTTCTTTAGAGAGAGGCAGGGCCAGCACCTATCTTGACTTGCGAGACGAGCGAACTGGGCAGAGGGACCCACGGGCTGAGCCTGTGAGGAACCCCTCTGATGCTTAAGTCAGCATATGTTCGAGAAGTGACAATAATGAACGGGAAATAAGTAAATGTTACGGCAAAGACCCGCGGGGACGGCCCGTGGGGGACCCCTTCGATGCTTAAGCCGGGGTTTATCCCAGAAAATGTGAGAATAAACAATAAATATGACAACATACCGTGCTTGAGTGGAGTATGATACCTGGTGTAACTCGAGGTGAGCTAAGACGACAAAAGACAGAAAGAATGAGAAAGACTATACCGTGTAGAGTGGGAAAGTCGGGCCGCGGGGGCTTTGCATGCCGTGATCTCGGAGGTGGCCTGCGGCTTAAGGTGGTGCCGATGGTGTTGTCACGAGCTTGGTCGGGTCCCGGCATCCTGAGGCATCTGGGCTTCATCCCTCACGGGGCGTGTCTTGGGTAGAGAGAGAGAGAGAGAGAGAGAAAGAGAGACGTGAGATGGGTGAGGAGAGAGAGTGTGGGTGTGCGAGTGGTTGGATGGGTGGAGTTGGATAGATGGGTTGAGTTGGGTTAGGTTGTGGATTGAATGATGGCAAACGAGAGGGGTTAGGCCCCTATTTATAGAAAAACTGGGCTCTGGAGAACGGGCTTCTGGAGAGGTGTCCGGTGAGTCCTCGGAGGTCCGGTGGGCAGAAAAACCCATCCAGGGCCCCGGAAGGCGTGTTTGGAGGGGTGTCCGGAGGAAACCGGGTCCAATGATGTGTCCGGGGCTGCACCCGGAGCCTTTGCCGTCTTGTCCATTGAGGTGTCCGGAGGAAACCGTGTCTGAAGTGGTGTTCCGAGTTGTATCCGGTGCCTCTAGCGATGTCCGGGGCCTTGTCCGGAGAAAACCGTGTCCGAAGACGTGTCCAGAGCTGTTTTCAGAGCTTGGGCGGCATGTCCTGAGAGATGTTCGGAGGAAACCGGGTCCTAAGATGTGTCCGGGGCCGCTTCCGGAGCCTCTAGGCGTGTCCTTTGAGGTGTCCGGAGAAAATTGTATCTTGAGATTTGTCCAGAGCTGTATCTGGAGCCGTTAGGCGCATGCGGTGAGGTGTCCGGAGGAAACTGTATCCGAAGATGAGTCCGGAGCTGTATCCGGAGCCTTTAGGCGTGTCCAGTGAGGTGTCAGAAAGAAACTGTATCCGAAGAGGTGTCTGGAGCTGTATCCGGAGCCATTAGGAGTGTCCGGTAATGTGTCCGGAAGAAACTATGTCGAAGAGGTGTCCAGGGCTGTATCCGAAGCCATTAGGCGTGTCCGGTAAAGTGTCCGGAAGAAACTGTATTCGAAGAGGTGTCCGAAGCTGTATCCGGAGCTGTTAGGCTTGTCTGGTGAGGTATCCGGAGGAAATTGTATCCGAAGAGGTGTCCGGAGCCGTTAGGCGTGTCCGCTAAGGTGTCCGGAAGAAACTTTGTCCGAAGAGGTGTCCGAAGCTGTATCCGAAGAAAACCATGTCCGAAGATGTGTCTGGAGCTGTATCCGAAGGTGTGTCCGGAGCTGTATTCAGAGCCTTTGGGCGTGTCCGATGAGGTATCCGGAGCCTTCGGAAAGGCACTCTTCGACAAGAGCTATGTTCGTAGCCTTTGGAAAGGCACTCTTCGGCAAGAGCTATGTTCGGAGCCTTCGGAAGGGCACTCCACGGCAAGGGCATGTTCGGAGCCTTCGGAAAAGGGCACTCCTCGGCAAGGGCATGTCCGGAGCCTTCGGAAAGGGCACTCCTCGGCAAGGGCTATCTCCGGAACCCTCGGAAGAGGTACCATTCGGCATGGGACATGTCCGGAACCCTCGGAAGAAGCACCGTTCAGCATGGGACATGTCCGGAACCCTCGGAAGAGGCACCGTTCGGCATGGGACATGTCCGGAACCCCCAGAAGGGGCACCGTTCGGCATGGGACATGTTCCGAACCCTCGGAAAAGGCACCGTTCGGCATGAGATATGACCGGAACCCTCGGAAAAGGCACCGTTCGGCATGGGACATGTCCGGAATCGTCGGAAAAGGCACCGTCCGGCATGGGACATGTCCGGAAACCTCGGAAAAGGCACCGTTCTGCAAGGGACATGTCTGGAACCCTCGAAAAAGGGACTACTTGACATGGGTCATGCCCGGGACCCTCGGAAAGGGTACTACTCGACATGGGTCACGCCCGGGACCCTCGAAAAGGGGACTACTTGACATGGGTCATGCCCGGGACCGTCGGGAAGGATACTACTTGACATGGGTCACGCCCGGGACCGTCGGGAAGGATACTACTTGACATGGTTCATGCCCGGGACCCTCGGAAAGGCACTTTTCGTCATGGGCCCTTCGGGTTCTGAGCGTCGAGTCGTCGTCCACCTGAGTTGGGATGTCGTGTAGTCGTTTATCGCTCGGTCGACTTCTGGAGGGGGCCTCTAAGGGTGAGACGCATGCTGTGCCTAGGAGCCATGCTTCAATCTGTCATCGCGGTACGTGTAATCCCTTAGTTGCAGCTCTTAGAGCCACGTGTCGATTTTTTTGGGGCGTCAATTTTTGGTCTCAACAACATGCGATAAGCAAAGGAGAACACACAATAAAAAGGACACAACGACAATCCATCTACAAAGCGTGAGTTTAGTTCATCCTACCCCACCAAAAACACAGAAAACAAAGCCACCTAATGTTTTTCCTTAGACCACAAAAAAAAAAAAAAAGAAGAATGACATCAATCAATTAAATGTGTCATAAAATAATTTTGATCTTGAATAGCAACAAGTCCATTTCAATCCATGACCAAATAACATGATTCAAACTGAAAGTCTATTCAAGTCGGTACCTGAACACTCTATACACATTTTTATTACATTGATAAAGTTAGGAAGGGAGGAAATGCCTCCAATGGGGATCGAATGTAGGTGGCAACTTTGGCCCTCGAAATTCCAAATCATTGGGCTATGTCTTTTAAGAATTAACTCTCTCACAGATGAGATCATTTCATAATTATTTTTATAACTAAGGTGTATGATCTACATCAATACAAAGTGGGTTATCAGACAGATGGACAAAAAACCGCCCACAAGCTACCAAAAGAAAAACAAAAAAAATATTGTAAGAGTAGAAAACAGGAATAAACTTTTGATAGTGGGAAACACTACTAGAGAACGCGCAATTAGAAAAAGAAATTTCTAGACAATACAAAATAGTAACGGTTTAATGACAAAAAAATTAGGAAGCAAAATCGAGACAGATATGTGGAAATGAAGAAACCCATCTCAAATTTGTTTCAATAAGTGGGACAAACATAAAAAAAAGGGTAGAAATAAAACCATAACAAATCGATCATTAGTGTAGGTGTTAAGAGAGAAATAAAATAGTCAATTTAATTTCCAAAATAGAGAGAGAATATTTGAAAACAGTAAAAGTTGTCAGAAGAAATGGAAACAAGTAGAGAATAAGATAGTGTGACAAATAATTGGGCATTACATGAAGCAAATGTGGGAGTGGGAGTAGGAGGTGGAGAGAATAATTGAGGCTGTTATAGACATGAAGGGATTGAATGTTGAACAACCAATACTCTATTTCTCATTTGCAGTCCCTAAAAAGGCACCCTTACCGTTTTCACCCATTTTCACTTTGCCATTCTGCTCTCCATGTGCCGTTGTTTCGATGCTTTTCAGGTTAGATATTCTCGGATAGACATCTTTTCAGGGTAACACCTTGAAGAGGTAAGGCTGCGTATATCATCACCCTCCTTCCCCCTGCCGAGAGCCCTTGAGGCATTGGGCTTATTGTTGTTGTTGTTGTTTGAATTTTGCTGTACATATTATAAATATCTATTTAGGCCTTCTTTGATTGTTTTATGAATTAAATTCTTATTAAACGTTTAATTTTTCTACAAATTTAATTCATGTATCAACTTTTAAGAAAATAGGTACAAAGTAATTGGTGTTGCTAAGATGGAAAATATAACTTCCTTGGGGACTAGGCTACAAAGTTTTCACTTCTCATGTTCTACCAATTTTTTGACAACCAAACCAAGGGCAAATTTTGAGTTTCCATTAAGTTCCTGGTACTAAACCGGACCTTAATATATTTGTACCTGTCTTTCTATTATTTCTTCTTTCTATCTTTATTTTCATTTTTCTTCCCCATTATTTATCCACAATATTCTTAGAATGCTAAATGTACATTACATAATTGTTTCACAATTAAACGATGAATCGTATTCGGCTCATTACATCAATTTGTAATTCAAATGTTTAGTGGTTTTTGGTCCTTTTTTACTTTTATTTGTCTTCAATTATGATCCGCTTAACTCTGTTCAAGTCATATTTTGAACAATACAGCTATTAATTAGGGATGTAAATGATTTAAATTGAGAATAGTAACCTCTTTTTCAAGCTCTAATGATGGATTTGACTTTGAGCAAACTCTTAAAGGTGGGGATGCGCAAAGAACGACCTAAATCGTAATTCAAACCGGACCAAACCGTAATTTAAGGTTTGGTTTGGTTTATGGCTTAAAAAATTATGGTTTGGTTTGAAAATTTTGTTTTGGAGGATTTGCGGTTTAGGTTTGGTATAAAACTAAACCTAAACCGTAAACTATAAAAACCTAAATAAGAAAGGTTCAATATTTATTTATACCATTTGAATTATAACAAGTCATGTTAATAGCAAAGTTTAACTCGATAACCTAATAAAAAAGTCATGGTTATTTATATTAATTGTCTTTGTACTTTTTTTTAGTATGTCAATTTAGTTCCTCTACAATTTATATTGTGTCAATTAAGCCATTTTGATCTAATTTAAGATAAGTTAAGGATTTAATTATTAACGGCATAATTATGTTAGATTCAAGTAATCCACTGCAAATCACCGATTCATTCCATTCAACACAATCTCTGACTAAAAGTAAAAAAACCTATGCAATACACTTATAAAGGAAATAAATTGACACAATAAAAAACATATGAATGTATTTAATATAAAATGTAAAGTGCAGGGATCTTTAGAGTAAAACACCTAAAAAATTATTATTGTTAAAATTTTGTTACATTAATGTTTATATATAAATAATTAAGGTATACAATTACAGATATATTATGACCTAATTGAATTTAACAAACCATAATATATATCGATAATTAATCTACATTTTATTGATAAAGTAGTAACCTACTTAATATTATGGTTTAACCATAACCAAACCGAACCAAACCGCATTTTAAAACAGTTTGGTTTGGTCTGAAAAAATTTTCAAACCGTATTATAATGGTTTGGTCCAGTTTTGATGCGGTTTTTATGAAAACTTGACCGTGTGCACCCTTACTTAAAAGAGTGATCTCCATCATGCTCTATTTAACGAGATTGTGGTGTCATTTATATTGGGCTCAATCGGCTCATTAGTCTAACTAAATGGAGCTCATTCTCTAGTCGATGTCACTGTTGGGTCAAGTTATTTCGGGTAATAATGAGCCATTGATCACATCAAGTGATCATTATTAATGTGGTACTTGAACTACTAATATGCTATCATGAGGCTAAAAATTGAGCAACTAACTTGCTCATCAAGCTGTAAAGTAAATTCAAACAAGCCTTAATCATACCAACAGTATGATGATGTGAAGCCTCGTTTGGTTGGCACTTGAATTAAATTATTAATTAAAGGAAGTTTTATTTTTTGGGAATTCAATTTCTATGTCAACTATTCAGGACGTAGGTACAATATGTTTGGTTTTTAGGATCGGAAATAAAACTTTCTTAGAGAGGCTATTTAAAAACTAAGGAATTAGAACTTACCTAGGGAAGTCTAGGTAAATTGCTTCCTATGTTTTAAAAGAATTAAAGATTGCAAAGCAATTTCTACTTCCCGTATTTTGCCAACTTTCTGCTAATCAAAAAGGAGCCGAAATTCCTACTTTCTATAAATTTTTACTTCTCGTATTTATTTGATGTGAACCAAATATGCCCCGAATATATGTAGATGAACTTGGACGGGGTTCACAATGTGATGCACGACTGACAAGTTAGGCTAATATATAATTGAGGAGAGCCATGGCTATATTCCCTAAAAAGTCAATCTACTTATAACGATATGCACTACAAAATTATAAATTTATAAAATATAATTAATCTAGTAGAATTTTATAAAATGATCACTATATATTTATTTAGTAGATAAATAAATGAAATGATTAAATATAAAAAATTTAGACCTATCTAGTATGATGTTTTCGTTCACAATTTTTGGTTTTTGTGAAGTAAAAACTAGAGATTGTTCAAAAATAAAAAAAATTTCCCAAAAAAATTAAAAAATGGGAAAAGTAATTCAAATACTAATTTTCTAACTGAACAATGGTTTTCAGGTTTTCTTACTCTTTTGAAAAGTTTGGAAAATAATTTTAAATTATTTTTCGGAATTTTCTACCTCGGTGTTTTTCCACGGAGTTCCTCTAATTCTCTCTTCTTTATTCGTTCCATCCATTTCTTTTACTTTCTTCCCTCCATCCGTCTATTTCTTTTTGTCTTTTATTTATCACGTCTATACTAGCATTTTCATAGTAACGTCATAAACTGATCGCAATTTATTATCATATTATCGATATTATTTATCCAAATATTCCTGTATTTGCACAATATTGGGGTGCATGGTATCAGTTAAGTGGCTTTTAAGGTTGATGACATACAAGAGGATAATGTATGTTAGCATGTAGAACAATTGAACAGAGCAACTAGCTCATAGCCTAGTGGTAAGGTGCCCGGTTGCCGTGTGAGAGCGCCGGGGTTCGAGCCCCACTAGTGCCCCCCCTCCCCTGCCTTTACCAACATTAAAAAAAAAATGTAGAACAATTGAACATGTAATTGAATGTGTAGTTAATTATCTGAAAAAAAATTGTATGTGTAAAGACCCACCACCAAACCAACCACCTGACCACCACCGCGAACATCACCCATCCGCCCTCCTGGCCTGACCCATACCAACCCTGACCTTATGCCCCGGACCTGCCACCTCCACTACCACCAACACCACCCCCCGCCACCACCTACCTCATACCCAAGACCCACCACCAACAGGACCAGGCCTCCTCTCCCTCTCCACCACCCACGACCACCCACCTCAAGGCAGCCACCGACCACCAAATTCGTAGCCGACTGACCCAGGTAAGTAAAAATCGGTCGGCCCCAGGTCTGAATTCTACTCCTTTCTTCCTCCAGTTTGCTTTCCGCATTGCCTTGTTATTTCGATTTTTCTGGTCATTGTAGGCATATCTAAGTGCCGGGGGCAGTTAATGCCTGTTGTGAGTATTATTATTTGATTCTTTTCCTTATACTGCTTAATACTTTGAAGTGCGTTGCCTTGGATTGCTATTGATTGTGGTTTCTTGTGGTGATTACAGCACTTGTTTCTTGCTAGTTTACCTATCATAGTGACAGTAGTTGATGAATGATACTAGTTATGGAACTCAAAACGTGAGGCCATCTTCAAAAGGGGTTGGGAAGGGGAGAGAGAAGCAAAAGAGGGAGGGAAACCTGAGACTAGGGACATTAAATGTTGGGACATTGACAAAGAAGAACCTCGAGGTGGCCCAAATGATTACGAAGAGAAGGATTAACATCCTTTGTCTGCAAGAGATTAAATGGGTGGGCACTAAAGCAAGAGACGTGTTAGGATATAAGTTGTGGTATTCGGACAAAGTCAGAGGGAGAAATGGAGTTGGCATTATTGTCGATAATAGTCTCAAGGATAAAGTAGTCGAAGTATCCAGGACCGGGGATAGGATCTTGGGCATCAAGATGATCCTAGATGAGGAGGCATTGAACGTCATCAGTGCCTATGCACCTCAGACTGGACTACTAGAGAATGAGAAGGCAACATTTTGGGAGGACTTAGACAAAATGATGTCAAGCATACCCCAAACCGAACAAGTGATGATTGGCGGGGATTTCAATGGGCATGTCGGCTCGATAGAGGATGGGTACGTATCATGCCATGGAGGATTTGGCTTTGGAGCTAGGAATGCAGAGGGCAAATCCCTCTTAGACTTTGCAGTAACTTATGAGCTAACAGTTGCCAACACCTGCTTCAGAAAACGAGATGAACATATCATCACATATCAAAGCGGTGGGACAAGAACTCAGATTGACTTCATACTACTAAGGAAAAGGGTACAAAGAGACTGCAAGGATTGCAAGGTCATCCCAGGGAACGACCTTTCTACACAACATAGGGTGCTGTGCGCTGATGTAAAGGTTAAGAGGAGGGACAACACACAGAGGTGTCTGAGAACCAATTTAGATTTATATCTGGGAGATCAACAATAGAAGCCATCCACCTCATAAGGCAGACGATAAAGCAGTACAGGGAGAGACAAAAGGATCTCCACATGGTTTTCATTGATTTGGAGAAGACATATGATAGAGTGCCAAGAGAGGTCCTATAGAGGGTTTTGAGTAGGAGAGACATCCCCTCACCATATATCCGGGCCATTAGAGATATGTTTGAGGATGTACAAACTAATGTGCGTACAGTGGAAGGGGAGACATACACTTTCCCTATTATAGTGGGGGTACACCAAGATTCTGCCTTGAGTCCCTTTCTGTTTATTCTAGTCATGGATGAGCTCACTAGGCACATCCAAGGAGATGTGCCTTGGTGTATGCTTTTTGCAGATGATATAGTTTTGGTAGGGGACTCTCGAGCAGACATAAATGAGAAGCTAGAATTATGGAGAACGGCTTTGGAATCAAAGAGCTTACGGATCAGCAGAACCAAGACCGAGTACATGGAACTGAAGTTCGGTCACTCCACCACGCCTAGTACAGGAGATGTCAAGGTAGGAGCTGAGTCTTTACTGAGTAAGAAGAGTTTTAGATACTTGGGCTCCATGATACAGCAGAACGGCGAGGTTGACGAGCATGTCAACAACATGATTAAAGTAGGTTGGCAAAAGTGGAGGATGGCCTCCGGCGTACTTTGTGATAGAACGTTCCCACTAAAGCTAAAGAAAAAATACTACAGGATGGTAGTGAGACCGACTATGTTGTATGGCGCGGAGTGTCGTCCAATGAAGCAACATCATACATAGAAGATGAAAGTGGCAGAGATGAGGATACTGCGATGGATGTGTGGTCACACAAGGAAAGATAGGGTCAGAAACAACGTTATAAGAGGTAAATTGAGCGTTGTCCCGATTGAGGATAAATTGAGGGAGCAACGCTTGAGATGGTTTGGACATGTTAGCAGGAGACTGGCCACAGTCCCAATCAGGAGACGCGAACAGTTATATCCTACACTAGGAAGAAGAGGGAGGGGCAAGCCAAAGAAGAGCTGACTGGAGACGGTCCAACACGACCTTACCCACCTAAACCTAAGGAAGAGATGGCCTTAGATAGAGCTTGATGGAGAGCGAGTATAAGGGTAGCCGACTGAAGCGGAGAGTTTCTAGGCTGAAATTATCCCAAGGGGTGTAATTATCGGCTGCTTTATTTGCCTAGATCACTCACATATTATTTGCCTTGTACTATTTGCCTATTATGTGTCTTGTAGTTGTCTTCTGTTCGATATACCTTGTAGCGCTAGGGGGATGTTTTTTTTTTTTTTTTTTTTGTTGTGCCTCGTGCTTATGCTTTGTGCTTTTGCTTATACTTTCAGGATGCCTACTCTCATGACGACACGATATTCAGGTTGGGGGTCCTCGCAAACAACCTCTCTTCCACCCGGAAGGGGGAAGGCTGCGTATATCTACGCCCCCAGACTCCGCTTTCGCTGGAGCCTTGGGCACTGGGACTGTTGTTGTTGTATTATATATTATTCAATAGTAAATTTCTCTTTCTTTTTCCTTTGCGTTTGATTCAACATTATAAGTAAATAGTCTACACTTTGAAATCGCGTGCTCCAAAACAGTATTTGTACCCAAACCAACCCAAATCTTCACAAACCGAATATACTTGAACATGTCATTTTCGCATGAGTTACCCAAGTTATTTGGGTCCATTGCAAATCTAATTATTAGGCTCTCAAATTTTTGTGTATTATTTACCAATAATTTCCAATTCTCATAAAACTAAAATTAGAGGTCACTTGATCGAATTTTCAAATTTTTCTATACTGCAAAACTATTAACGATTTTCCACTTGTAAATGTATTTTTCATGTCAAAAATAAAAAAGGAAAACTAAAGAGAAAAAGGATAAGTAAAAACAAAAACCAAAAATTATTTCCTATTTCTAAACACACGGGCTTTTCACGCAAGATTTTTTTCCTTCCGATTTTTAATGTTCTTTTTATTTTTAATATTTTTTTATTTTGAATCAAAATAGAAAAGATAAAACCAAATAAAAAAAAAATACTAATTTTCAAAATTTTAGTTTTAATTTCAAAAAAGATAAAAAGAACTGCACATAGAAAATATGCAGGGGAAGTGGAGCATGGAGATATAATGAGAAGTGTCAAGTCACTAGGTTGCGAAGGTGAAAGCGACACTTTTAAACGTCGGCCCACAGTTATATAACGTTTGCGTCCTTACACCGTTGCATCTTTTAACTTTTGGAGGGTACTTCTTCTGTATCAATTATATTAAAAAAAGAAAATTATAATTTAAGTTTTCTAAGGTTTAACCATTTGTTACTAGGTACTCTGATATTTTAATATATATAATAAGATATATTGAAGTTTGTATATTTTATTACTAAGGCTATATTTGGAGCATGGAATTAGAGGCTGGAATTGGAGCCCAAAATTTTAATTTTGTTGTTAGGTTCACCTACTAGAATTGGAATTATAATTCCACTGTCCAATTCTATTAAATTGAATTTTCACTAAAAATTATACTTTTCAATTCCTTGGGGTGGGGGTAAGGAATTACAATTCCATATTAACTCCATTAATCTAAAATGTAAAATAACCCAACTTGATTAACCCAAATTCGAGATGGCTCAAAATGCAAATACTTAGACACAACCTAAAATTTGACCCGAACCTCGAAATCACCCAACTTGAATGACTTGAACTTGAAATTACCGAAATCACCTTAGCTCAAAGTCGAAGTGACCCAACCTGATTGACTTGAAACAAGAGATGCCTCAAATCTAGAAAATAAACCTGCTTGACTTGAATGTGATGTAAACAAGCTGAGGCGAAGTGGAAATGACCTGACCAAATTAACCCAAAACTTAATACGATCCATACTCAAAATGACCCGACCGTTCTCAAACTCAACCTAAGATGATTTCAAATTTGAAATGATACAGCTCATTTGTCCCGAAACAAAAATGACTTGACTAATGAACTCAAACCTTATCATAACTAGCATGAATCCCAAAAACGTCTAACCTGATTAACTGAAAATCCGAGATAACTTGAACACTAAATGGTCTGACGCGATACCCCGACTTGATTCGACTCTAATATCGAATAATGCAAACTCAATTTGAATCGTTCTGACCATAATAACTTGAACGCAATGTGAACCCTCCGACCAAAATCCAACTACAGTTGATTTAGACTTGAAATACTCCAACTCAATTGATCGAAAACCCTTGATAATTCGAATTATTATGTAATTATAATTCCGACCTCCAATTCCTTTGATGAACCAAACAATGAAATTTTAATTCCATCAGAATTCCAATTCCAGTAGAAATGGAATTGGAATTGAAATTGTAATCGCACCGTCCAGATCCAATTCTACGTGCCAAACAGAGCTTTAGATACTTTATGTCAAAATTTGATGAATTTTGTAAGAAATAGACCAGGTTTACATAAAAAATGCTACTCTAGTGTATGATTACAATATATATATATATATAAGTCATGTCAATATATTCAGTAAAAATTTAACAAATTATAATAAAAAAATTTACTAAATTTTGATGTGAACTACTTATATATTCCCGAAATCATATATCATATCAACTTTTTTCCATCAACTTCTAAATAAGATGTTTATGTAATTTCAAAAATTATGTTTTACTTTAGCATTTTTCAATTAAAATCTATCAAATTTTAAAAAAAAGGTATATGATTTATAAAATTTTAAGATACCTTTTTTTTTTTATTTTATATAATTGAGATTTATTAATAAAAAATGATAAAAATACAAACATCTATGCAAGCATGGGCAAACAAATAAAAACTCCTCCCACAAGAATCCCAAACACCAAAAACACCCAAGATAAGAGAACACAAAACAACCAAACTCCAGGCGAAAGAAACCACACAAGCGACGGCCTAGAAGCACCAAGCTCCCTCCAACCCACACGAGCAACTTTAAGGTACCTAAGTGATTAAATTTTTAAATCTTCAGGTATCTTATTATATATTAATATTATAAAATATTAAAATATTTAAATAATAAAGGTCAAACCTTATGACACTAAGTGATAATTTACTTTAATAAAAAATGTCGGACCACAGTGAGGAAGCGTGTGGGTCGGAGCATGGAGTGGGGCTAAGTGGTGTCGCATCCTCTGACTCATCCCCACAACTCCCATGCTCTTCTTTGATTGACCATCTAATCAATGTTGTGCTAAATTATTATAGATATATTTTTTTAATTTATTTTAACTTAAATTTGTTTATATTAAAAATCTCTCCTTACTCATTCATCTTATGTTTAGAGGTGTTTGCTTCAAACCTTCGGGATCTAGGTAATATTAAGAAGTATGACATTAGTATCGAAATTTCTTGGAGGGTTTCTAGTAGTCCGAATTTCTTCTTTACTGAAGATTGTGTTTTGTTTTGTGGTGCTTAGATGGAAACCATCATGAGACTTGATAACATTCTTCAACTTTACTATAGAAGTTCTGGTCAGTTGGTAAACATAGGAAAGTCAATGGTTATTGTTTTGTCGTACATTCAAAGATTGTTGTAACAAAGAATTAGTGATTTCTTGGGTGTGCCATGTTCTCAAACTTTAGATAAATATTTTTTGACCAACGGAGGTTTACATCTCTTGTGGCAGGAAATATAGCTTACAGGTCCTCTAAGGTAGCAAATTGGAAGGCACAATTTCTCTTGAAGGCGGCTCGTGCAATGCTCATCCAATGCTTGTTGGAGTTAACTCCATGACACATTATACAATGCTTTCGATTACCAAAGAAAGTTTGTCATAGGTGGGTTATCTTAAGCAGGAATTTCTTGTAGAAGAATGGAGTGGGTAAGGGAATGAACTAGGTAGCTTGGAATAAGGTCTGAAGGCCGAAGGGGGTAGGGGTCCTTGGCCTTCGTAAAATGGAAGCAATTAATTTGGTGTTTCTTTGCAAGATAGGGTGCAAGTTATCAACAATCAAGGCAACATCTGAGTGTGGGTGGTAAAAAGTAAGTAATATTAAAGATCAAACTTTTCTAAGTTGCGGTAGTAAGAAATCTGACTTTCATGCTTGGAAAAGGATTTTGGCGACTAGGTGTCTGCCTTTGAAAGGGCTCCAATGGAAAATTGGAAGTGGGCTTCAAGTTGCCTTCTAGTGATAAGTGGGCGGCTAACAAGCTGTTGGTAGATTTAGTGGCTGGAGATTTGAGTCGCTGTGACCCTAATCTTAAGGTTTTGCACCTTATTAATGACAGATGAATTGGAGATAATTAAAAGGATTTTTCCCTACTCACCTCCATAAGATTGTGTTTGAGGAGACAATCCCAAAGAATGCGGTTGAGGATAACAGGTTTTGGGGATTCACTAGGTTGGATCATTTTAGTGTTAAATCGGCTACTTGGCTGGCTCACAATCAAGACTAAGGAAATCAAGGGAGTTTTGTTGGATTTGGAATCTAGAGGTTCATCCGAATGTTAAAGATTTTTATTTGGGAAATGCTTAATGATACCATGGCTTATGGTGAAGCAATGCACAAGAGGGGTATGGATGATCATAGCATGTTGTTACAAACCGAGAATCCGAAGGCTTGAGTTTAAATTGGCACAAGGCGGGAGAGCTGTAAAAAAATTAAAATTCTGTTAAATTCTGTTGTGAGTGCTGCTGTTCTGCTGCTGGTGTGCTGCTTGCTGCTGCTGAACTACTTGCTGAACCTTTCTGCTTTGCTGCTGCTATTATTTAGCGCCAATAATAATAATTTGAACATTAGTTAGTTAGCTCACATTCTAGATTGTTCCAAGTGGTTGCCTAGGTTCATTGCATTAGGCTTGCATTAGATTGTTATAAATAAGAGGTGAATGTATGTTCAGAATCATTCAAGAAATATCAAATACAAATCTCATTTTGAGATCAATATTCTCTCTCTCATCTAACCCTCTCTCTATTTCTCATCTCCTTTCCCTTCTTATCTCATTTAAGTCTAATTCTCTACTTTCTCATCTCAATTTCACTTCTTTTTCATCTCAAATTCTCAATCTATCCCTATTTTACTTAGTTTACGCTTGTGGTTCAATCCCGAGCGTAACAATTGATATCAGAGCCTCGTTTGGCTTCCAATCAAGTGCGTAATCAAGAGACAAAAAAAAAAAAAAAAAAAAAATTCTGGAAATTTTTTTGATCAAAATCAAAATCAAAATCAGATTCATGAAGATCAGCTGCGTGATCCTCTGTCCAGCAGCAAGGAGTTCAGATTTTGAGTAAATCCAGTTCAACAGCTGGGATTTTGAGGCTTGCGGTTGAAAGTGAAGAAGAGATATTGCAGTGAACTCAAAGTAATCTGATCAAGATCAATCCGATCAGATTTTTTTTGCAAAATCAGAACATCAGTTTATCAAATCGGCATTGATCAATTTCGATGGTGAAGTTCAAGAATGGACTCCAATGCGTTGATGTCTCCTGGTGGTGTTCTTACGCGTGCTGCGGTTGCTCGTGCAACAGCAAATCCGACATATGCAGAGGTGGCTAGTGGTAGTACTGCAGTTGAACAAGCTTTTGTGACTCAAGATCAACCGATCGCACGCTTGGAAGCAATGATCATGCGGCTGGAGCAAGATCGGCTGAAGAATTCGCAAAAGATGGATCGAGTTCTGTCCTTGTTAATAGAAAAAGATGAAAAAGATGCAAAGGTGAGTGATCGGTTACAACAAATTGAAGATAAGATTGTACATTTGCAAGATCAAGTTGATAAACAGGGAGAAAATGATCAAGGCAACGAGAAATTTGTGACCACTCAAGTGTTGATGCAAGATGAAGACCGAATCACCCCCAGCCAATGCACACAAGAAATCTTAGCTGAAGAATCACAGATTCCAGGGGAGAAAGCACATGTTGCTGCTGCTGAGTTGCAATCGTGTGTTCCTAATGTGGCTGCAGGACCTACAGTGGCGGAAGGAATGACTCATGTTGGACCTCAAGTTGTTAATGTGTCGGCTAAACCTCAAGTTCAAACTCAAACAGCTGGTGTTAGTCCTCAAGATCCAATTCCAGTAGCTAATATGCACTATCGACATGCCGATCGGCAAGTTTGGCATGATCTACTTCCTTTCTTGAGTGGAGTTTTCATTAATATAGTCTCTATCATGAAGCTATGCTATTGGGAGGACATTTGTGAGCTGTTTACCAAGCTATACAGCTGCAACAAGTTGTCATTTGTGGCAATTCATAGTCCAGCAGCACTTTTACGTTCAAAGACATGGCTTTCATAAATGGGAGGAAATTGCATTCTGTCTGTCTAAACAAGTGATTTTAAAGTCTCAATTCTCTTTCATTCTTGAGGACAAGAATGTTTTCAAGGGGAAGGGAATGTTACAAACCGAGAATCCGAAGGCTTGAGTTTAAATTGGTACAAGGTGGGAGAGCTGTAAAAAAGTTAAAATTCTGTTAAATTCTGTTGTGAGTGCTGCTGTTCTGCTGCTGCTGAACTACTTGCTGCACCTTTCTACTTTGCTGCTGCTATTATTTGGCGCCAATAATAATAATTTGAACATTAGTTAGTCAGCTCACATTCTAGATTGTTCCAAGTGGTTGTCTAGGTTCATTGCATTAGGCTTGCATTAGATTATTATAAATATGAGGTGAATGTATGTTCAGAATCATTCAAGAAATATCAAATACAAATCTCATTTTGAGATCAATATTCTCTCTCTCATCTAACCCTCTCTCTATTTCTCATCTCCTTTCCCTTCTTATTTCATCTAAGTCTAATTCTCTACTCTCTCATCTCAATTTCACTTCTTTCTCATCTCAAATTCTCAATATATCCCTATTTCACTTAGTTTACGCTTGTGGTTCGATCCCGAGCGTAACACATGTGCCTCCGATGTAGAAGCGTCCCTAAGGACTTTGATCATGTTTTTCTTATTGAGATCTTTAGGCGTAGAGGTTTTATTAATTAAAGAACACAACTAAAATCTTAAATAATGGTGTAAAAGAAAACCAAATTGGATGGAAATTCAAACTAATGACAAATCATAGTGCTTTAGGTAAGTCTAGTCCAAGTTAGAATTACTTATTACATTAAACTTATGATCCGTAGGGGAACCAGCCTACATTGAAAAATTTAGTTTTAGAATTGACAAAACCGAACATTGTGTGGTTCAATATCTAATCAAGTTCGTTTTGTTTTGTGCTAATGAGCATAGATCAAAACTAGATTGGATGGAAAAATTTGTGCTAAGACCAAAGCAAGTCAATATTGTGATATTTGGTATTTTGTCCTTGATATTAACTTAGTTTAATGCACATAAGTCAGCGGTGTTCATTTGTCCAAGCCTGAATTAGCTTAAACGGGGATTAAATATACCGGTGGTAATCAAACCAAATAATACGAGTGTCATTTACCTATATGGACCGAACTATCTGGTCTAGTACCGGTTTCTTACATACCTATATAATAATATTTTAAAGATATTCATCGGCTTGAACCTTACAGATCCAACGAGATACTGACAAAAACCAAATTAATCCCAAAGATCAAATTGAGTAACAACCTTGTCTGGCTCTAGAACACGACTTGGTATATTCAAAGTTTTCAGTCTACCTCAAGAGCATCAGTATCGAGTTTGTTTTGTTTTTATACAGTTATTTAAAATGTCCTAATTTTCTTTTTCTCACATAGTTGGAATGAAAGTTTCTTTCCATAAAAGCAACTGAAATACCCCTCAATTTTCCTTAACATTTAGACTCGGCAATCGGATCGGGTCGGGTCGGGTCGGGTCGGTTTTATCTCGGGTCGGGTCAAAATTGGGTTGGGTCAGACGTGGGTCTGGTTATCCTAGGTTTTGGGTTGACCACTGGTCGGGTCATTCCCAGGTTGGGTCGATGTCGGGTCGAGGTCAATCTCAGGTCGGGTTAGCCTCGAGTCGAGTCATCCTTGGATTGGATAGGATTCCAGTTTGATTCATCAGGATATTTTGATAATATATTTATTCAACTTTGAAAAATTTAACTAAAACTATAACATAAATGACTATAATAGCCTATTATTTAGATTCTATGATAAGTTGGACTTCTATATGGGTCATTTTGGTTTATAGAACAGGTTTGGTTTAGATCTTGGGTCATCAAGGGATCGGGTCTAATCTAGGTTGGGTCATTTTTAGTTTTGGGTCAGCTTGGGTCGGGTCAAGTTCAGGTCGGGTCAAATTTGGATCGGTTCACTTTCGAGTACGGGTTCGAATAAATTTAAAATTTTTCGGGTGAGGGTCGGGGTTGTGTAGCAGGTCAAATGGGTCGGGTTGCATTTTGCCAGCTCTAATAACATTTTTGTCCTTCACAATTGCTTTTATTCCAAATACAGGAAAACACTTTTGATTGAGGGTCGTAGTTGTGTAGCAGGTCAAATGGGTCAGGTCAGGTCTAATAACATTTTTGCCAGCTCCAATTTTTTCTCCTCAACCTCTCTCCTCAAACAAAACCCCAACGGTCACTTTTCACCCAACCTCTCCCGGCGAGTGTGGGCACGTGACCACCCACCCAGAGGCCAAAGTTCTGATTCCGGGGTCGTCAAGGCCTTCTTGTGCTGGTCGTACAACGCCCGATGGTGATCGCTGACTCTCAGAGGGTCCAACCCTTCGTCTTCCTCCTCGTCGCTCCTCTGTTCATCCTCCATCTTCGTCGGTTATCTACCTACTTCGTGCTCCCTCCAAATCCGACCATCTGCTTTCAGTCACGCCGCACTAGTAAGTCTTCCCCCATAATCTCTTCTCTTCTCCTCACTCTCACATACTCATCCCGCCGCAACGGGTCACCTCCTCAACCTCCGGTGACCACTAGCACAGCGTCCCACTAATGTCGACTTTTAATGATTCAATGTTAATTTTTGTTGACAGTCTCCCGGAGTTTACTTCAAACTTGTGGCTTAAGGCTGTTTTTCGGGATTTTAGATCAGTTTATGACTATTTTGTCCCGCAAAATAGAAGGGCCAATAAGACTTTCTTATAGTTTTGTTAGATTCCGGCAGCGAAATGAGGCCTATTTGCAATTGATTCCATGAATGGTCGTTGGATCACGGGATACAAGATTAAGGTTGACTGGACTAAACAACGCAGTGTGTCGAATAGCAGGCAGTGTCAGAATCAGAATCGCACAAGGATATACTATTCAGATCGAGATAGGAGGGTTGATGATATAGTCATCAATCAAACTCCAGTGGACATCGATCAATCGCCCCTGGGAAGGGGTGTAATGGAACATAATGGTCCCAAGGTCATAAAAGCTTCCATAAACAAACAGGTGGAAGTTTGGATGTGTAGATCGATAATAGCCCATTCTTATGGGGATGATATGCTAGACAATGTCCTGATGTTCCTTACGAAGAACGAACTTTTTGACTTGACACCGCGAGGTCTGAGCTCAGAAACCTTTATTCTTAGGTGCGACTCGACCGCGGCTATGGATGAATATCTCGGTGCCCGGAAACATGTTCTACTTGGTAAATTCAGAGAGGTGAGCCGCTACACAGGTTAAACTCTTGCTACTATGAGAAGAAGAGTGTGGATTGAAATCCATGGTCTTCCATTACAGTGCTGGTCGACAGAGAGCTTCACTAATTTTGCGCGAATCTGGGGTAACTTAATTCGAGTGGATTCGCTAACTTCGACAATGAGATGTGTGGATGTGGCAAAGGTTCTCATTGATACCTGCTTCCTATCTACTATCCAACGGGTTGTGCAAGTCAACTTTAGTGAGGGAAGCCGAATGGTTTTTGTAAAAGAAGGGAACTCCGAGTTAATCCCAAGCTACTCTGCGGAAGTTATCCACCTCACAGCGTCTGCCAGATTAAATAGGAAAAAGGGTCGAACCCTACGACAAGCTCCTAATGTTAATACCAACACCAACCCAAATCCTTTTGAATGTGCTATGTACCCGATCCAGGAGATGGGCCCTTCGATATGCCCGAGGACTGGGTGTATGGAAGTGTGTATTGATAATATGAGTGCAGGACACGTTACGCTACATGTTAACCATCAGGTTATTGGTAGCTGGCCCTTGGTTATGCAGTCTCCTTACTCGTCTTTCTACCTCTCTCCGCCCCGAGTCTTTGAACAACGTGTTGTTATACAGTGCTAGTTTAACAGACCGTATGTAAGATCGCAACTGCTTTTGCCTTGGGTTGAGGACAGTGGAACCAGTTCACATGGGATGCAAATTCAGAGCACACCTCAAGCAGATCAATTACCAAACACTAATACTGACAGCGAGTCTGAGTTGTCGGAGCCAACCTTTCCACCGGGATTTGAACCATAGATAGATCGTAGTCATGTCGAGGACATGGACCTATATGTTAATTTGGCTCAAGATATGGTGGAAACCTCAAATGCAGGGGGAAGGAGAAGAAGAGAGAGACCGGGGCGCCAGGAACCTAATGATGGTGCTACTAAAAGGGATCGCAAGGCCCCCAAGTGTTGAAAAAAAGATCAAGAGAAACGGAATCTTAAAGAGTTCTTCAAAGATATGTCTCCTGGTAGCAGTGGGATGAGGAGGCCTGAGAAAGTGACCAAAGCCAAAGGGAAGAAAAAGGCTTAAAACAAGAACAAGAAGTGCTTCACAGCTGAGCAGCTGCTTAAGGGGAAACGCACATGGAAAACCAAGAAGTTGCTTGGGTTGGGATTTCATGGGGATGAATCCCTTATGATTGAGCGCTTTGCTCAAACGGACTAAGGATTGGTTTCGTTGTGCTGTTCTCCCTCAGATCTTTTTGGATTTGGTCTAATCTTCCTTCTCTTTCTAGTCCGGTTCTTGTCCAGATCTATTGCGCCTTGTTTTCCAGTTTTTGGTTTGCTCTTGTCTATGTTTTTCTTTGTTGCTCTTGGGTCTCCTTTTTTGTGTTGTGTAGTTTGTAGGTTGGTTTCCTGTTTTGTTGTTTTTTGCCCTGTTTTCTGTTGCCCCTCCCCCGTTGACTTTTCTTTGTTTTGTTTGCTTGTTCCGTCTTCGTTTTTCGGAGTTGTCAGGGATTTCTTTTTTGAGGCCCCTGTGCTGTTCTTTGGCTTTGCCGATAATTAAAAAAAAAAAAAAATTTTTTTTTTTGATTGAGATAATGGAACAAGAGTTATTTTATGGTATTATTCACAAATTTGGTGCTATACACATTCCAAACATGACCTTCATTAATAAGTCTACTTTATAATTGAATTTTTTTTTTTTTAATGATGGTAAGGATAGGGGGAGGGGGAGGGGGAGGGGGATAATACCCCTAAATCACCTCATAAAGACGCCCACTTTGAGCTTAGTGGGAATGGAACCCGGGCCACCCCGTTGGCACCCGGTATTACAAACCACTTTGCTATGTCCCTAAGGGACACTTTATAATTGAATTGACACGCAGATAAAGTTACTGAGTCATTTAAAATTATTTTATCTTAGTTTATGGTGAAATTTTTATTGCTATTGTTTTGACAAATCAAATACAAATTTTTTTTTTTTGGACTGAAGCTGTAATGTAAAAGATCTTGAGATAAATATTTGACCTCAGGATATAACGATAAATCAAAATATTTGCAAAGATCTTGAGATAAATATTTGCTCTAGGATATAAATATAAGTGTGCGGAAGTAAACAATATCCCGATATTCAATCTGAATCAAATACCACGACAATAACGAGAAATATGTGGACTAAAACAGAAAAGAAATAATGACACAATGATTTACGTGGAAACCCCTTTACAATCGAAAGGGGAGAAAACAACGGGCGAAGATCGGAGCTTTTATTATTGAATCAAAAGAAGAATTACAATATACCCTCTCACACTCAATTTTATTGGTGGCGGCACCGCTCAAGGGAAATACTCACTTTAGAATTTGGATACCTAATGACATACCCCTACGTCCATCTTTATAGGCGCCGGGAAAACACGGTTCCCGATCGATTGGCTTGCTCACTGGAGGCGTCCTGCTTTTACTTAACTTTCCCGATCGATCGAGCTCCATCCCGATCGATCGGCCTCCTCACGGCTTCTCTTCTTTAAATACCAAGTAATTTTTTGAAACATTTTCCCAACAAATCTCCACCTTGGCTCAAAATTAACATCAACAATAAAATAACTCTACCTTCTTCACAAACGCCCCCTCAACCGGGGCTAACACATATCAAACTGAAAGATCCACCAAATTCGAGCAATGCTTGAACTTGTTCCCTGGTAGAACCTTAGTTAACATGTCAGCTGGATTGTCCTCAGTCCCAATCTTCTTCAACTCCACCTTCCGCTCGTCAATCAGATCTCTAATAAAATGATACTTAATGTCTATATGCTTCATTCTGTCATGATGTGACATCTGATCTTTTGCTAGGTGAATGGCGGACTGACTATCACAGTAGACTCTAACTGTGCCCTGCTCAACACTGATTTCACTTATCAAACCTCTCAACCAGAAGGCTTCTTTGAATGCTTTTGTGACTGCCATATACTCGGCCTCGGTAGTAGACTGTACAGTAATAGGCTGTAGACACCCTCTCCAACTGATAGCTGTGTCACCTAAACAAAACACATACCCTGACGTGGATTTCCTCTTATCGAGGTCTCCACCATAATCAGAATCTACATACCCAACCAAACAACACTTACTTTTCCCATATTCCAAACACAAATCAGAAGTTCCACAAAGATGCTTGAGAATCCACTTTGCTGCATGCCAATGCTCTCTACCTGGATTCGCCATATACCTACTAACTCTGCTCACTGCAAAGGCAATATCTGGACGCGTGCAAACCATTACATACATAATACTACCCACTGCACTAGAATAAGGAATCTGAGACATGTACCTGACATCCTCCTCAGTCTAAGGCGAATCTAATGCTGAGAGTCTGAAGTGAGCTGCTAAGGGCGTGCTAACCGGATTAGCATCCTTCATGAAACCTATCTAATACCTTCTCAATATACTTCTCCTGAGACAAGTATAATTTTTCGGCTTTTCGATCTCTACAAATCTCCATGCCTAAGATTTTCTTAGCTGCTCCAAGATCTTTCATCTCAAACTCATTCTTCAACATAGATTTTAAGTCATCAACATCTTTCATGTCTCGTGTCCTGATGTACCCATGACCTGTCATGAATTGATCAAATCTCCTATACCACTGCCTAGGAGATTGCTTCAAACCATATAAAGACTTTTTAAGCAAACACACATGATCTTCCTTTCCTTCTACAACAAAACCCCCAGGCTGATGCATATAGATAATTTCTTCTAGTTCACCATGCAAAAATGCAGTCTTTACATCCAACTGACTGTGGCCTTTAGCTACGAAACGTGCCTTGTATCTTGCATCTTCAACTCCAGGAATGCCCTCTTTTCTTTTGAAGACCCATTTGCAACCAATCAGTCTTTTCCCTGTTTGAGGCTTCACCAGTTCTCAAGTTTGATTCTTATGAAGAGACTGCATCTCTTCATTCATAGCAACGAGCCACTTCTCAGCATCTGATCTCGATACAGCCTCTGAATACGAAATCGGCTCACTGTCATCTAAAGATTCAGCAGTAGTGAGGGCATAAGCAATCATCTCCTCATACCCATATCTCTCTGGAGGCCTGATTTGACGCCTCGGTCTACTACCAGCTATAGTACTATTCTTCACCTACTGACCTGTTTCTACATTATCAATAACAATATCAGAAACCCGTACCTAAGGTGCTGGAATACTCTCTAGCTAAACGACCTGCTGATCTGACCGTATCTCTGTAACATCAGGTGTCTCAACCTGAACTGTATCACTGTCAATGGAGGGTGTGTGTGGCGGATGTAGTAGAGCAGACTCATCAAAGGTAACATCTCTACTCGTCAGAAACTTTTGAGCACTGGGATCCCACAATCTATATCCCTTCACACCTGACAAATAACTAAGAAAGATGCATTTCTTGGCCCTAGGCTCCAGCTTTTCATCATTAACATATGCATATGCAGGACAACCAAATACTTTAATCTGAGAATAATCAGAAGTAGAACCAGACCATACCTCCTCTGGTGTCTTCATCTGCAATGAAGAATGCAGTGTCTTTTTCACAAGATAGCAAGCCATGCTAACTGCTTCTGCCCACCATTCTCTTTTCAAGCCTGCAGTTGCAAGCATACATCGAGCCTTCTCAAGTAACGTCCTGTTTAATCTTTCAGCCACTCCATTTTGCAGTGGTCGACCTGTACATGTCCTGTGTCTGACTATATCCTGATCTTCACAAAATCTAGTGAAGTCACCTTCAACAAACTCAAGACCATTATCAGTCCTCAACCTTTTGATTGGCTTCCCTGTTTATTTTTTAAGTAGAATCTTCCATTTCTTGAAGTTATCATAAACTTCATTTTTCTGCTTCAGAAAATAGACCCAAAATTTACGCGAATAATCATCAGTAAACGTTAGAAGATACCTGGACCCACCTTTAGAAGCCACTTTGGAAGGTCGCACAAATCAGAATGTATGTAATCTAACGTTCCCTTTGTCTAATGCACTGCTGACTTGAAGCTGACTCTTTTCTGCTTCCCATAAATATAGTGTTCACAGAATTTCATCAGTCCTGTTGACTGACCACAAAGCAGTCCCCTCTTACTCAGCTCAGACAATGCCTTACCACCAATGTGACCCATTCTCATGTGCCACAGTCTTGTGACCTCTGCATCTGTCATAGCAGATGTCGAAACAGCAACTGAACCTGTCATGGTTGTACCTACAAGCTCATACAAAGTATCAACCCTATTTCCTTTCATCACAATTAAAGCACGCTTACTGACCCGCATGACTCCACCTTTAGTAGTGTACTTGTACCCACTAGACTCAAGGGTAACTAGAGAAATCAAGTTCTTCTTTAACTCCGGGACGTGACGTACATCACTCAAGGTTCTAATAGCCCCATCAAACATCCTCACACGGACTGTCCCAATCCCCACTACCTTACAAGCAGCATTGTTACCCATCAAGACAACTCCACCTTGTATAGATTTATACGTGGAGAACCAGTCTCTATTTGGAGTAACGAGATATGAACAAACCGAATCCATGACCCACTTATCCTTGGGCCTGGATTGAGAATCAGCAACTAATAGAAACTCCCCATCACTATCGTCCTCTACAACACTAACCTCAGCGGACTTGTCTTTGCCCTGATCACCCCTGTTACCCTCTTTCAATTTATTTTTGTACTTGTAACAGTCTTTCTTTATGTGCCCTTTCTTGTGACAATAATGGCACGATAGGTTCTTATGTCTAGATTTAGACCTATATTTTTTCCCACCATTGGATCCCCTATGTTCTGGTCTATCTCTCACATGCAAACCACTACCTGAGTCATTCACCGAGTCAGATAACTCTCTATCTACCCATTCTTTACTCACAAGATTTCTTTTCACCTCATCAACAGTAATGGTCGGCCTACCCCCGTATATCATGCTTTCTACAAAGCCCTTGTACGAATTAGAGAGCGAACACAATAATAACATAGCTTGATTCTCGTCCTTAGGGACATCATTCAATTCCTTTAATTCTTGTATAATAGAGGTAAACTCGCTAAGATGGTTTTTAAGATATGTACCTTCTGTCATACGGAAAGTGAACAACCGACGCTTCACTGCCAGTTTGTTGGAGACTAACTTGTGGTAAAACATGTCTAACAATTTCTCCCATAACTCCTTTGCGGTTTCCATCTCCAACACCTCTGACAAAATATCATTAGCCAAACATATCAGAATCGCCGTGAGAGCCTTATCATCCATCTCTTCCCATTGTGCCTCGGTCATAGTCTCGGGTTTCTTCTCTTTCCCCTCCAGTGCTTTCTTCAAGCCGTTCTGAGTCAGGAGTTCTTTCACACGGACTTGCCATAAGCTGAAGCTTCCCTGACCATTGAACTTCTCTACCTCAGTTTTAATACCTGATGCCATTGTATTAATTCGAAGAACCAGGCTCTGATACCAATTTGTGCAGAAGTAAACAATATCTCCGTATACAATCCGAATCAAATACCACGACAATAACGAGAAATATATGGACTAAAAGTGAAAAGAAACAATGCACAATGATTTACATGGAAACCTCTTTACAATTGAAAGGGGAGAAAACCACGGGCGAAGTTCGGAACTTTTATTATTGAATCAAAAGAAGAATTATAATATACTCTGTCACACTCAATTTTACTGGTGGTGGCGCTGCTCAAGGGAAATACTTCACTTTAGAATTTGGATACCTAATGACGTAACCCTACATCCATATTTATAGGCGCTGGAAAAATGTGGTTCCCAATTTATCGGTACTTTACCGATCGATCGGCTTGCACACTGGAGGCGTTCTGCTTTTACGTAACATTCCCGATCGATCGAGCTCCATCCAGATCGATCGGCCTCCTCACGGCTTCTCTTCTTTAAATACCAAGTAATTTTTTGATACATTTTCCTAACAATAAGTCAAAATATTTACAAAGATTTGAGATAAATATGTGATCTAGGATATAAAGATAAAAAATATTTACAAAATGAGAGTAAATTAAAAAAGACTTATGCTTTTTAACTATAAATTAGAAAATTTACTACAAAATAAAACAATCCCTTCGCATTTGTTTAAGAAACGTGAAGTTATTTCCAACATTTGTTAAATATCCTATGTGTGTTGGAAAAAATTATGGTTTTCACTAATTTAAAAATATTTATTTCTTATATTATTTATTTAAAAATAATACTTAATATGGCTAGAAATAATTGTTGAGGTTGGGATCATTGATTAACAATCTTAATTTGCAATTGTAATTGCATTGATATTTTGTGTTGACTAAGGGTCTGTTTGGAATTACTTATTCTGGGAGAATAAGTGCTTTTTTCTGAAAGTACTTTTCTAGAATCTAGAGGGTGTTTGGCAAATATCAAAAAGCTCTTTTTATTAAAAGTAGAAGCTATATTTCTGTTTATAAATAGAATCAGAAGCAGAAACAAAAACTCAAAATTTTTATGATAAAAATGCCCCCACTCAAACATTAAAATTACATCATATTCTATTGTTTTTCAAAACCCTAACCTTCTACCTAACCAATTTGATCCTTTTCGGTAATTTGACCCAAAAAAAACACTTTTCTTAAACTCTGTCCAAACACTAACAATAATAAAACAAGCGCTTCTGACTAGTTGAGCCAAGCACAAACTGCTTATTCAAAACAGCACTTTTCACATAAGTGCTTTTACATAAAGTGCTTTTGAAATAAGCAGTTCTTTCACACCAATCCCAAACAAGCCCTAAATGTCATATAAAATGACGTATACATTTTTAACCTGTATAAGTAGTATATGGGCATGAAGAAAAAAATATAGAAAACATGAAATATTTTATTCTTTCAATCCCTTCTATTCTTGTGAAAAATAGTGAGCTTAGTAGTTGTGGTTTAGGGATCTTTCATTGTTGTACTAATAAAGGTCTAACGGATTGTTGAATCATGGGAAAGGAGCACGTTTAAGTTTAATAATAATACTCATGCAAGAGGGGCATTTCCTTTCTAAGGAGAGAGTTCTCACGTGCCTCAACCCAATGTAAGATATGTTTTATAAAACCCTTTTTCTCTTTAATTTATTTTGTATGGTTGTTGTTAGTATTGAATTGTTGAGTATGATGTTAGTGTAAATCTCGAAAATACTTGCAAAATCCTTGCATACGAGTAACCCAAAGATCTCAGGGGTTGAGGCTATGTAATCACTTTCCTTAAGGCTTATTTCGGTATAAGAAATATCCTCGAGGATACAACAACAACCAAATATGGAGTGAAGATGTGTATGGGGAGAGATTGACAAAGATGTAGTGAGATTAATTAAGTTTAACAAACCAAACACTTGAATTCACACAAGAACACATGAAGATGTTCTTCTATTGCTTTTTTTCCTTGTGATTCCCCAATCAATCTCATATATTCAAGTCAGCAGAACAAGTATCAGATGGGAGAATATATGTATATCCAACGGAAGAAGACGTCCCAAAGAAAAACCAAGGAAAAAACACCAAAAACCGGAAAAGGGGAGCGAAGATAATTGCCAGAAAGCAGTCTTGTGTGTCGACTCACAGGGTTACTGTAAGATTGTGTGTCAACACACAGCCCCTGTGTGTCGACATACAACATTCTGCCGTGCGCTTCTGTAAGGCTGTGTGTCGACACACGGGCCATTTGTGCGACACACACCTACTCCCCAGTGGTACTGTTGGATTGTGTGTCGACACACATGGCCCATGTGTCGACACACACTCCTCATATGTTTTAAACACTTAAACACATACCGGGACTATCTCATACACATTTTATACATACTTTAAATAATGTTTTACATATTTATCAATACACATTTTGAAAATACACCAACATTCCCCCACCATTTTCAAAATACAATCAATTTCAATATGACATCTCGAATAAAGGACACAACGTCGTGCATCAATGTGGGTGTCTCCCGATTGAACCCCCGGCTAGTGAAAGGACAATACAGTTTATCGGATCGAAAATGGAAGACCAAGCTTTGAACCATACAACCCATTTGACTAACCGACTATCCAATCACGCACTAGGCGTACTCCCCGTACACACTCTACACCTCCTAGATCGACACATTTGTGACCTTGTGTCATGTACCCTTTGTGAGTATTTCAGGGCCAAACCCTAAGTCAAAAATCACCCCTTTGAAACGGCCAAACTTCAACACACACTAAGGTGGACATTATTGATCATGTCCCAGCGACGCGACATTCAATAAGTTCTAGAACCAAGTCCATTAAGAGCAAATGCTCATCCTCTCAGAATCTCTGACGCAGGTATCAAGCACTTCACACTCGGGATGGTAATTTTCATTTTGTGCTTGCAATCACACAGATGACAAGTCTCTCTCATTGAACCCGAGACCTAGAGTCATACTAGGCGTCGAGTCGAGGGCTTATCATGGGCGACTAAAAATGACAGGCTTCACACCAATCCCTTCACTTGTTTTCAGAACCAAGTCTCTAGCTAGGCCTTTCGTAAATGGATCTGCTAGATTCTGACTGGTTCTCACGAAGTCCACAGTAATGACTCCTTCTCGAATAAGGTGTCTCACCATACCATGCCTTACACCAATGTGTCTGGACTTCCCATTATATACCTCACTGTACGCTTTAGATAGCGTAGCCTAACTATCACAATGGATAGATATCGGTGAGATCGGCTTAGGCCACAAAGGTATCTCATACAAGAGATCCTTTAACCATTCGGCTTCCTTAGCTAAAAGCGCGAGAGCTATAAACTCCACTGCCATAGTTGAATCAATTATGCAAGATTGTTTCTTGGAACCCCAACACACCGCACCCCCACCAAGCAGAAATACCCATCCGCTTGTGGATGCATGATCCTCCACGTCGAAGATCCAACTTGCATCCTAGTATCCATTCAAAATAGGAGGATAACCTACATAAGAAAGACCATAACTCATAGTCTTCTTGAGGTACTTTAGTACACGATCCACAGCTTTCCAATGGCTCTTACTTGGATTGCTAGTATATCTACTCAGCTTTCCAACAACAAAGGCAATATTTGGCCTTGTGCTCGTCATGGCATACATAAGACTACCAATGACCTAGGCATATCTCAGTTGTGACACTAGAGTGCCCTCATTCGGTACTACTTTCACACTAGGGTTCAACGGAACAGATGCCGGTGCACACTCATCAAAATGGAACCTTTTCAACACATTTTCAACGTAGTGAGAATGTGTCAAGGAAATGGAATCACCACTCCTTACAATAATTCTAATACCGAGGATCACCCCCGACTCACCCATGTCTTTCATAGCAAAGATTTCAGAAAGAAACCGTTTGGTTCTCTCTACTTGTTCCATATCAGTACCGAATATCAGCATGTCATCGACATACAAACATATAATGACCCTTTGCCATTATCAAACTTGCTATAGACACATTTATCTGATTCGTTTATAACGAATCTGTTGTTAAGAACAACTTGATCAAACTTCTGGTGCCATTGCTTCGGGGCTTGCTTTAGCCCGTACAGAGAGCATATGAGTTTACATACTTTTCTCTCCTGGCCTAGAACAACAAAACCTTCTGGTTGTTCCATGTACACTTCCTCCTCTAGCTCACCATTCAGGAATGCTGTTTTGACATCTATTTGGTGTATCACTAGTTTATAAATAGAGGCAAGGGCAATCAATACCCTTATCATCGATATTCTTGCCACGGGGCCATACGTGTCAAAGTAATCCAACCCATGCTTTTGGGTGAACCCTTTTGCCACCAATCGGGCCTTGAACTTGTCAATCGTTCCATCGATTTTTATCTTCTTTTTGAAGATTCATTTACACCCGATGGGCTTACTTCCTTGTGGAACGTCCACAAGGATCCAGGTATCATTACCTAAGATGGAATCCATCTCATCATTCAGAGCCTCTTTCCAAAAGGATGCATCATGAGACCTCATTGCCTTATTAAACGTCATGGGATCAGCTTCCATGACACAACAATATGGAGCCACTTGGTCCACATCGTTCCTTGAACCTTCTACCAAGAACGTGTAGAAGTCCGAACCGAAAGATTTCTCTTTCCATGCTCTCTTACTCCTTCGGAGTTCTAGAGCACTTTCAGGGACATCTTCCCTCTCATGACGAACATCGTAATATGACACTTGAGTGTCACTTTCAATTGGTACATAGTTCCTCGGTCTAGGGATAGAGGTAAACCGATTCTCGTCAAATATCGCATCTCTCGATTCTATTATTGTATTTACATTGATACAATCATTAGGTTCAATTACATAAAACCGATATGCCTTGCTATGAGAAGCATAACCAACAAAGATGCAATCAATGCCTCTTTCACCTAACTTTTTACGTTTAGGTTCAGGAACTTTAACCACTGCCCTACACCCCCCACACTTTCAGATACGTCAAATTAGGGGCTCGTTTGTTCCACAATTCATATGGGGTTATCTTATTTCTCTTATTTGGAACTCTATTCAATATGTGACAGGCTGTTAATATAGCCTCACCCCAAAACCCATCGCTGAGACCGGAATAGGATAACATGGAATTAACCCGTCTCAGTTAGAGTCCGGTTTTTCCTCTTAGCCATGCCATTTTGTTGTGGCGTATACGGTGCAGTTATTTCATGTATAAATCCGGTGGTTTAAAAATACTTAAGATCGTAGTATTCCCCACCACGGTTCGACCTAAGGCGTTTAAGGAAGGTCTCACAGTGTAATTCAGCTTCTGCTTTATAAACTTTAAATCTATCAAGTGAATCATCCTTGTGACTTATCAGATATACATAACAAAATCTCGAACTATCATCTATAAATGTCACAAATAATGCTTACCACCTAAGCTCGGTGTGCACTTGAAATCACATAAATCACTATACACTAGGTCAAGTAGATTAGTCTCTCTTTGCACTAATGGAAATGGTAATTTCATTATCTTAGTTAACATACACGGCTTGCATTTATCATCAATTTTATCTATGTGTGGAATCAACGAAGAATTAACCATTTCATGCAATCTACGAAAATTCACATGACCTAAACTTTGATACCATAAAAACGACGAATCAAGCATATAAACAGAACTATCAATTTTATTATCAATGTTCATCTTGAACATACCATTACACAAGTATCCTTTGCCAACAAAGACTCCACCTTAGACAAAACAAACTTGTCGGCCTTGAAGACCAACTTGAACCCAAACCAATTTAACAGGCTACCGGACACGAGATTCTTCTTCACATCCGGAGCATAACACACATCAGTTAAAGTAAGGGTTTTTCCACAGGTGAAGAGTAAATCTACTTTTCCCTATCCTTTAACCGGTATAGTCACCCCATTGCCCATGAACAACACAGTTCCGTTGTCCATGGGTTCAAAAGTCGTGAAGAACCCCTTGTCCTTATACACATGTCTCGTGGCCCCCGAGTCAACCCACCAAGAGTTATCACTCTCGACAAAGTTGACTTCTGATGTCATCGCCACGAACCTATCGTTCGAATTTTTGACTCGATGATCAAGCCCCTTGCCTTTATTCTTTTTAAGGTGATAACAGTCCTTACGTAAGTAACCGGGCTGTTGACACTCCCAACAGACCATTTTTGGCCTCTTGTCATTCTTCTTCTTTTGGAAGTGTCCAGTTCTCTTGGGTCCCTTGCTTGGCTGGCCTTCTTCTGTGATATTGATTTTGCCAACATCACCAGGGCGGTCTTTGTTGTCATCCTGTACCCTGTAACCTTCCTCAACACGTAAATGGTTGGCCAATTCCTCAATTGACATATCCTCCTTCTTATTTTTAAGACTTTTCTTAACATCTTTCTAAGAAGGAGGAAGTTTGTCAATTAAGGAAGAAACAACTATGGTAACGTCCATGTTCATTTTATATTGTTTGAAATTATTCAATATTCGTTTGATTTCATGGAATTGCTCCATGACAGGACGATCATCTACCATTTTATAATTATTAAACTGACTAACCAGGAACTTTTTGCTTGTGGCATCCTCGGCCATATAGTGTTCCTCAAGAGTGTCCCACGGTTCCTTCGCGATCGACACGTAAAAGTAGATATCAAACAGGGCATCAGTCATACCATTCAGAATATACCCTCTACAGATGTAGTCATCGTTCTCCCACTTCAGTCTGGCCCTCTGCTCAGCCAATGTCTCCTCCTCCTCAGAGACGGGGGATGAAAATGGTGTACTCAGGACATAGACCACATTCAACGTCGTAATGAGGAAGTGGATCTTCCTCTGCCATCGGAGGAAGTTCCCGCCATCAAAACGGTCCAACTTCACAAAGTCGGCTGTCATTTCCCTTAGTGATAAAGCCATAACCCAAATCAGAAATTAAACCTTAAGATTGTTAGAGTAAATCTCGAAAATACTTGCAAAATCCTTGCAAACAGGTAACCCAAAGATCTCAGGTGTTGAGGCTATGTAATCACTTTCCTTAAGGCTTATTTCGGTATACAAAATATCATCGGGGATACAACAACAACCAAATATGGAGTGAAGATGTGTATGGGAAGAGATTGACAAAGATGTAGTGAGATTAATTAAATTTAACAAACCAAACACTTGAATTCACATAAGAACACATGAAGATGTTCTTCTATTCCTTTTTTCCCTTGTGATTCTCCAATTAATCTCGTATATTCAAGTCAGTAAAACAAGTATCAGATGGGAGAATATATATATATATCCAACGGAAGAAGACGTCCCAAAGAAAGGCCAAGGAAAAAACACAAAAAACCGAGAAAGGGGGGAGAAGATAACTGCCAGAAAGCAGTCCTGTGTGTCGACATACAACCCTTGTGTGTCGACACACACTTCGACACACAGGATTACTGTAAGATTGTGTGTCGACACACAACATTCTGCCGTGCGCTTCTATAAGGCTGTGTGTCTACACACGGGCCATGTGTGTCGACACACACCTACTCCCCAGTGGTACCGTTGGATTGTGTGTGGACACACATGGCCCATGTGTCGACACACACCCCTCATATGTTTTAAACACTTAAACACATACCGGGACTATCTCATACACATTTTATACATACATTAAACAATATTTTACATATTCATCAATTTACATTTTGAAAATACACCAACATTTGACAAAATTGTATTGTATTTTTGTTTGTATAATTTATCTATGTTTTGATGTTAGATTTCAATTGATATATATTATTATATATATTTTATTTTATTAGTATATAATTTGATGATTATTATGAAATATTTCCAACAATGTGGTCAAATACACTGTCATCATCGAAATTGATACAACGAAGCCATTCCTCTTAGTTTGAGTCGATATTTTGAGTGGAGCTAAGCCTATATCTTAAACACCTGGTCAAACAAACACCTAGGGATTGTTTGACATTGTTTTCGATTTCCTTGGTAAGATTTTCAAGAAACTAATTTTATGATTGAAAACAATTTCCCCTTAATTTTTCTTAAATATTTTCTAAATTCAAGCGTAAACTAAAAGGAAACAAAAACAAGTAGAAATCTGTTTCTAAAACATAATTTTGAGCTTTTTTAGTATCAAAGATTATAAATAGCAAATGAAATCGTACCGACTTGTAGCAAATGAGGTTTAAGATGTGAATCGAGGTAGGGAAGTGCAATCTAGAATGAGAGTGACAAGTAAATGGTCCAATTGAATGAAGGGGATAGACAAATGAGACATGGTCATTTATGAGAGACATGTAAAATGGTCCTCAATGTTTCAGCTGCCTCTTCAAATCTCTCCATTCTTTGTCATTCTATGACATTTACTACATGTTCTACACATTTCAAATGTCAATTTGCTCCTCTTGTGTTGTCTTCTATCAATGTTGATCGTTGTTGTATAGTACTGCATTATTTGGAACATTTGAGATACTGATATTTAATTGAAAAATGAATTGTTTTCATGGAACATGTTCGAGTTATGAGCAACAACAACATTGACAAATGACAACGGTGGTGAACGAAGGCAATGAAAAATGGTGGGGGAAGAGACACAGAGAGGAGAATATCAAAAGGTAAAAAGGAGCGAGAGAACAATATAAAGTAGAAATGATTTTAAAATGTTTCACATGTCTCAAAGCTGTTTAATCTTGACACGTAAATGCCTATCTCAAATTCAAACAAATTTGAGACATATCACACCTGTTTGAAGCTATTAGAATTTGAGAAGGAACTGAGATCGATTTCCAACTGAAACTCAAAGATGTTTGAGACAAGAGCTTCCTATCTCAAGTCAGTATCTATTCGAGATGGGACATGCCCATCATAAATTATGAACATTTAAGATAGGCTCTCACCATCTCTATTTTACAATTCAGATCCTGTCCAGACTTTATCTCATTGTTCGTCTTTGAAAAATGATATGCAATACATGTGTATATATCCACACACACACATGCATATGTACCATCCTTACATTTAATATATCGTACAATGCTTATTAGCTATGCTGGGGCGCCGCCCGAGCAAAATTTTCAAAGGAGGCCTTTCGTATATAGTAATAACATTTCTCTTAAAACATATTAATATTTACAATTGTTACTTTAACAACCATACCCTCTAAAATTGTGGGGGCCCCTAAACTTTGGGGGTTTTAAGCTGTTGCTTGGGTGACTTGAGGTTATGACGTTTCTTCAAATCGCTATTTTCTAATGTGTGGAAATTGCTACAAAGAAATTAAAACCCTACATTGATAACCCTTTTGTAAATCAATTCCCTCTAATCAAAAGTGAAAGTGAAGCATTTTGTGAAAATAATGGAAATTTGGGCATCAATTGAAGAAGAATTAAGCCTAATCCTCTAATATAGATGTAATTTTACACTTTGTTCATATGAGGTTCCAAAGGGCTCACTTTTAGTTGATTCCAAAGCTCGGAATACTTTTCTTCACTAATATTTTCAGCCAGAAGTACCCTTTTTTTTTAAAAAGTTTTTTGTCTTTCTAGCAAAGGAAATGGACTTGAAAATCGGAGATGTTTATAGCCCAAACTCAGAGAAAATAGAATTCGAAGCACGCTTGGCTGAGCAGTAGCAGAAGTGACACATGACAACAATCAGGACAGTCCGAGGAGCCAAGAAGCACAATCCACACCTCCCATCCATCTACACCAGACAAAGGGCCACATGGAGGAATCGGGGAACAACAAATAAAGAAAAAAAAAACATACATCCATGTCAAATGACAATTAATGAAAGATAAAGCGCTGTGGGTCAGCATCATAAAGAGACAAATAGGAACATTTAGGTAGCCCAAGAAATTGGCCTGAAAATGCCACAAAGTTCAAATTACTTAAGTAACGTGCCATCGAAATCCACACAGTCTAAACTAATAAAAATTGCTCAAACCAGAAAACTAATGCATACAGTACATCTGCACACATAATTTTCAGTAAACCCCACTCCAATAAGTTTTCACATTCACTCATCTATTATGCTAACTAGGCCATATTTTGCTTAATTAATTTTAAATATAACAAATTGCTAATTTGACAAGATCATAAATCTAAATTCTCTACCATGGTCACGTTTTTCTTAGAGCAATCACCGCTAATAATGGAGGACAAAAAGCAACACCACATCAGTTGGGATCACAGTTACCTTAAATCAAACTTATACATGTTTCACTCTGTTCAAGGCAACACTTTTGTCGCCATATCAATGAGGCTATCTTCAAGCTTAACCTATTTAGCCTAATTAAACCCTTTTGCACGGTTTCATAGTAGAAGCGAAATCTAATAGACAATATGCATAGACCTATCATTGATATACGACAAGAAAACCACGCTAATAGTTGAAAGACAACTATACTTTTCTTTGTATACCAAATATCTTAAATCTCAAAAAAAAAAAAAAAAAAAAGAGTTCTTTTTTTGCCTGAAAGAAGCACTTTTTTCAAAAAAGAAGCTCAGTCAAATATGCTTTAAGAGCCAAATTTTTTTTTTCTTTATTACGAAAAAAGATAAATAGTAAATGGATAATGAAGTAAGATTAAATTAAGGGGATTAAAATGAAAATGATGATTTGACAATAATAAGTGGATTTAATGTAGCATCCTTATCCTTTCACATCATCACATGACCCTGCTTGCTTTAGGTGTGCTATGCCAACTTGAATTTCGTCACTTATTATCCCAATTTTTACACTTCATTCATCATTTTCTTCATTTTATTTTTGGGTAATCTTATTATCAAATAAAATTATTCTTTTTTTTTTTTGTGTTTTTGTTTGGTAGCTGTCCATTAGTTGCTTTCTTTTGGGTCAAATCATCGAGGGCCTTCTTTTCCGTTGTTAGTTAAGTAGTTGACACATACCATGCCATTATGTCATACTCCTACTTTACACCACGCCTAAGACACTTTTTGAGTTATTTACTTTCTTAACATCTTAATATTCGAGAAAATAATAAAAAGATCTCTAATTTTTTTAATTTATTTTTTAGTACCTTAAGTTTTATTTATATTATAAATAAGATATTTTTTGATAAGATGATGATATTTTGAAAGCTGACAAAATAAGTCATGACTTTAACTAACCAACAGAATATGTTCTAGATAACATTGGGACATTTTAAATGGATCATAAAATGCTGTCATATTAGTGCAAGTGCTTTTGAACACTACGTTTCCTCGGGAACATAGAAATAATCATGGTTCCAAACTTTAGTATCAAGCATCAAAACGAGTTGTATTGATAAGGAGAAATTTTGTCTTTTCGTGTCTCCAATATTGTTTCGTAGGAGAGGTTCGTATCTATAAACCTAGAGTACTAAAAAAATAAATCAGAAACGTCAGAGAATTTTATTTACACAAAGGTTGAGATACTAAAAAGTAAATATTTATTCTTTTACACATAAGTATTTTTTATTCTAAGGATATGATCAAATAGTGTGACTTGCAAGAACTTTTCTAGTTATATATCTCATAGTTTCTGTACTTTGTCCAATTTGTTAGGTTAGTTCTTATATTTTAATCATGTTACTTTAGTTTATATGCAAATTTACATGGTATCAGATTATGATACAACCAATTGAGGTAATAACAAAATTAGTATAAATACCGAATTGTAAGTCTGATTTGGATATCAATAAAAAAATTACTTTCTCTCCCCTCTCTCTCTTTCTCTCTCTGCTTTCTCGATATCATTCTTTCTCTCTCCTGTTCTTCCCCAATCTAACCCTAACTCTCAATCTCTTCATTCTCTTTCAACATTTATCCCTAATTCTTGATGTAATCACAAGTGATTACATCATTTGGTATCAGATTCCGCTTTGTGCTGCATATTTCTTACTCGATTATGGCAGATGGCACGTTAAGTGTGACTGATTTGCAACGACTCGAGGCTCGTCTGGACAATACTGAGGCTCGATTTCTCCGTACCATGGATGAACTACTCAAGGTCTTCGAAAGCAGTTTTCAATCGGACATTTCCTCCATTAAGCAAGAACAAAGCAAAATGATGGACATCTTGCGTGAATTACAAAAGCAATATCGCCCTGGTGACAGAATTTTGGGCCTCCCTACTGAGCCGCCATTCATTCCGGTAACAACCTCAGTTATCGGCACTGCAGGGAATCAGGTTCATGATGATGCAGTACATCCTGATGTTTATCTTGAACTGGTACAACAGCAACACATTTTGAAGATTCACAGTAACAACGTATCGATAGTGAATCATCCTGTTGAAGCCACTCCAACACTACAGTCGAAGGATCAAATTGCATCTAAAAATCAGGATTCTGAAGTACAACAAAAGCTTCTGGTGGAGCTTAAATATGATCCATTACAATTACAGCAGCAAGCCTTTGAACCACAAGACAAGATCACTCCAGCAATCAATGAAGATCATACACTAGCAGTACTGGGTTTTGAGGTTCAAGTTGGATCAGTACATCAGCAAAATAACTGGAAGTTCTATGATAATGAGTCATAAGTCCTGAAAATTCAGGATAAGGTTGGTCCAGCAGCATCACAACACGTTCCTGTTTCTTCATTAGTACAATTGAATGATGTAGAAATGAAGATAAAGGTTGGTTTCACAGTTGCAAATCAGGCTCAATTTAGACCTCATGATCCGGGGAAAGGAGTGCACAATGTCCATTGTTGGGAAACAAGTTCGAGGATAAAATCGAGCTTCTCGAATCACAACAAATGGTACAATTGGATTCTTTAGAGGATTATGTGAGGCGATTTGAGGAATGGATACCAATTATGGGTAAAGAGGCAGCAAATCATCCCGTTGTCCATGATAATGCGGTGCAAAAGCAGGTTCAAGCAGTATGGCTGAAGGTTCCTATTGAAGTGTTGGGCAGTAAGTTGCTATGGCTGAAGTTTAAAGAGTATCCAAGCGTTATGTGCAAGCTGATTTCCTGCAGTAACAGCTGTCCTGATCTAGGAATGTTCAATACCTCAAGAGCACTTCTTAAGGCAAGTTCGTTCTGCATTACACCATCCAAATCCTTCGTTACAACACCCTTGGCAACTAAGAAGCGTGCGTTGGCTAGTATTAGTACAGCTCAAGAGATCATTTGGGTCTTGAAGATAGTCATGTGGTCTGGACAACACATAATGCTGATGATAATGGCTGATTTCAATAAGGTTTTCAGCATAGCACCAGTGCAGTCTGGACCTTCGAATTCAGTACCATGGAAGTGCAATTAGCAACAGAATGGTATGTTAAGATGGGAGAGGACACTATTGAAGCATTGACAGACATTAGTGATGCATCTATTAGTTTTCTGGTATCATTGCTTGTTGCTGTTTGGGATGTATGCTGCTGTCAATGGAATCAAGTCTTCCTCAAGCACCGTCAACACTTCATGGAGAAGCCTATTGTTTGGGAGGATGTATGCAAATGGTTTGCTTATATGGCCACATGGGAGGGCTACACGGAGATATGTTTGTGTTTTCCGACTTTTATTCCTTGTGGGCAAGGAATGTCTCGAGAAGAGAGGGGGGGGGGGGGGGGGGGGGGGGAGCAATGATACAACCAATTGAGGTAATAACAAAATTAGTATAAATACCGAATTCTAAGTCTGATTTGGATATCAATAAAAAATTACTTTCTCTCTCCTCTCTCTCTTTCTCTCTCTTCTTTCTCTCTCTGCTTTCCCGATCTCATTCTTTCTCTCTCCTGTTCTTCCCCAATCGAACCCTAACTCTCAATCTCTTCATTCTCTTTCAGCATTTATCCCTAATTCTTGATGTAATCACAAGTGATTACATCAGATTAGTCCAATGATAAAATTGTAATTAACCTAATGGCATTATTCTTAACGATCCTATTATAATAGATCCAGTAACTTGTTGATTGAATTTAAACTCATCCTTGACCTGACTAGTAGGAAATACTTATATCACCAATATAACATCAATTTACCCTGAAATTCAATTGACATATAATATAAATTATATAAGGACTAAATAAATGCAGTTAAAAGTACAATAACTAAACTATTATAGTAAGCAGAATGGAAGATTATGCAATTTCAAAAAAGCTTTAAAATGAAAAAGGAAAATGTTGAGATTATCCTAATGGCTGGTGCCTAGTTGTAGTCGGCAAGGGAAAGTCGAAAATATTATTTACACTTTCATCCAAAAAAAAAAAAAAAAAAAAAAACAAACTTTTATGTTTTCCCCATAGTAAAATTTATGTTAAGTCTCTTAAAAATTTTTAATGATTCATCAACAAGTCGAGTTAAATTGAGTCCACGGGTGGAATTGTAGTGGATTGCTTGTAGTTAACATGATTGTACCCGTAAAAAGTACATCATTAATATAACTTTAATTTGATCATAGGACTAAATTGGCACAATATATATTGTAGAGGGACTAAATTAACACAATTTAAAATACAAGGACTAAATTAACATAATGAGCAAAGTACAGGGACTTTTGATGCAAATAACCCTTTTTGATTAAGGTTTAAATTTGCGACCATAAGTCTTATATTTGAATTTGATAAAAAGAAATAAAAAAAATAAGTTTAAATTTATGTGTTTTCGCTATTTGGGATTTACCAAAGAAGGTACCAACATGCCGTCACCGGATCCCGTTAGAATTGGGAAGTTAAGTGTGCTTGAGCAAAAGTAGTACTAGGATGGGCGACCTCCTGGAAAGTCCTCAACCTCAGGTTAGGGACACTCGGAAACAACTTTTCTTCAAGGGTAATACCTTGAAGGGGGAAGGCTGCGTACATTCCCCCCCCCCCCCCCCCCCCCCCCCCCCCCCCCCCCCCCCCCCCCCCCCCCCCCCCGCCAACCAGACCCTGCTTGGGCGGGAGCTTTTGAGGCACTGGGTATGTTGCTTTTTGCTTTTTTGCTTTTGCTATTGGGGTTTTGACTGTAGTTAACGTTTGATTGAGGAGGCTTTTCGAGCAGAACGGGTCATATTAATGTTTTGGGAGTGTTATTTTTTTAGCTTTCGTGGTAGCCATGGTCACGTCATATGTTTGCTATTGAATTTGGTGGCTTCTTAAAGAGTTTTCGTTCTATTAGATTCTATTTGGCATATTATATTATAATTGGACAATATAATTACAAGTACAATTAATTATAAAAAAAGTTAAAATTATAATTCCAATTCTGATGCAATTGGAATTAAGAAAGATCAACCAAATAATAGAATTCAAACTCTAGACCCCTCAATTTAAGTCTCAGCCTCAATTTAAGGGTTCATTTATCAGGTACTAAAGCACCGGATCCCATTAGAACTCCAATGTTAAGCGTGCTTCGGCGAGAGTAGTATCAGGATGGGTGACCTCCTGGGAAGTCCTTGTGTTTCCAACCCTGTAAGGTTGGTGGTCCTCGAAAACAGCATCTCAGCAGGGTTATACTCTAAAAGGGTAAGGCTGCGTACATCCACCCCTCCCAGACCTCACTTATACGAGTACCCTTGAGACACTGGGTCTTTTGTTGTCGTTGTTGTATTTTCATATGCCAAACATGACCTCATTGATTTGTCCGAATTCAGCAGTTCAAGAGTTTTGTTGATGTTCTCCCTGACGATGTTTGTTTTCTGTGATGATCTTAGGCGACGTTTGTGCGATTTTTTTTCGCTATTTTGTACATCTGGTTTTTACTTTTTTTAATGGGCATTTTTATATTCGTCTTGATTCAATTATGAATTATGACCTAAATTATTAAAAAAAAAAAAAAAAAAAAAAACATAGAACACAATATGGGACCCGGAAGTATACAGCGTATATACTATGATTAAGGCCAAGCTATGAAGGAATTAAGCCTTGACAAGCTAACCTTTGTATAATGGTCTACAGTAAAGTTAACTTCTCTATTCTATACTGAGTAATACCATCAGTAAGTCACCAAAATAATGATATATACGATCTTGCTAACCAGAACACTCCCACTGGCATGAGAGCAAAGTTCGGGAACATGCAATAAGAGACCATATTAGCAAAATCTGGAGCTGCTGCATTTGGCCTAATGGTTACCCTATCCAACTCCTAAGCCCGAGGTTGGATTCGCAGCTCATCCCTCTCCCCGAATGTTTGTGGCCCTTATTATGATATTGTTATAGCTCTTCATCTTTTGAAAAATACATTAGTAAAATCTAATTCAATGATTATACTTTGATAAAGCAACCATTCATTTAGTGATCTATATTATCTAAACTTAGGCTAAAATTTTACTTAAACTTACATGAACCTTGCATACTAATTTCTCAATAATTCTTTCCGATCCAAGACATTCACAGCTACCACCACCTTAAATTAGTTAATTCATTTACTTTTGTCCAGATTGTCAGCGAAGACATTTCTTTTCTCTCCAAACTACCTCTATCATGGACCATCTTCAAAGCTGAGTGCATCACTTACCTGACTTTAATCATGTTGCACAATTAAACTGTGGGGTAAGAAACCGCGTGCTTTTATTTTGTCTTGCCTTTTAATGTTCCTTTTAAAAATTCTTTGTACTGAAGATTTCTCCTCTTTTTAGCTATTAAAAAACTAATTTCTCAATAAAGTTTGCACTTTAGTGAAGTAAAAGGGGTGGATATTGCAAAGAAAAGCAAAAGGAACAAAGAAGAAGATATGAGATAGAATCAGAACTATAAATAAAATAATATAAATCCTACAAACCGTACTTTATTCATTTACTTTTTTCTATATGAGGAAGGCATCTGACAGATAATAAATGATAATCACCTAGAGATACAAGAGTTAAGAAAGAAAGATCAGGTACATATGAATGGGAAGGAGCCAAAAGAGGCAAAAGGGTCGAAGCCCATTATCTAGGAACACAATAGGTCAAAACTAGTGTAAAATCGACCAGTTCTGACTATGGTCTGCATTACTTTATTCATTTACGTTTTTATAAGCGCAAGGCATCTGACATATAGCAAACGATAAACCCCCAAAAATACAAGAGCTAAGAAAGAAAGAAAGAAAGACACACCGAAAGGGTAAGGAGCTGAATGGGAAAAAAAGGTCAAAGCCCTTTATCTAGGAGCATAACATGGTCAAAGCTCGTCTAAAATCGATCAGTCTGAGTATGCTTTGCAACACTTTATTCATTTATTTTGATTTGTCATCTTCATAAGCATATATGTATCTATCATAATCTAATCTCTCAAACTTTTTCTTTAAATTTTTATCTTGCTTTTTTGCAACTGAAACAGTTGGTGATGTGAAGTATTGAAGTTCTTACAAGACTCCAAGTCGGCATAATGGACTTCCACGTTTTCATCTTCAACATTTCCATTAAATATTATGATTACACTTTTCTTATATAGTATTACAAAGATGCTTTATAATTTTGTCCCACCTACAAACTAGACAGAAGTTTTTTTATATATAATTGAGTAGGTGAAGCGAGAACAGGGCTCTCTGATAATACAAATAGTTGCAGTGTTTTCTAAAGTATCTCAACTATGTAATATTATGCAACATGTATAACAAAAAAAGCACGAATAGAAAGTCGATAGAAGTGTATAGTAATGCCTGAGAAAAGGGTTGAAGCGGACCATGTGTCGTGTAATAAGTGAGTACTCGAGTTTTCTTGTTTTAGACAACAGAACGTTAGCAAAATGGAGAAGTATTATCCTAATTCGCTTAACCCAGACTTCTATTTCCACATGTTCGAAGTAGGAGTTACCATCCACGTTACCGCATTGGTTGAATCTGATTTATTAACGAAATATTGTTGGCAAAGTCAATGCTTCAAAGGGTGTCATATCAACAAGGTGCAGTAAGCTATTCGGATGTCTCATGAGGCTAAAGTATGCCACACATATTTGTCAGCAATCCAGTGTGTAATGAAAATGGGACAAATTTGTGTTCAAGACAGTCGTGCTCTACAATAAGATTCTTGTTCTCAATTATGTTTGTTCATATTATTCGACCTTATTTGCATCTGTTTTATTTTTCACTAATAATTTACCTATATTATTGTATATCTATTACTAAATGTAAAAATGGTGGCTTCTATAAATAATTATTTTCCTAAAATCAATTTGGTATGTATATTATATTCCAAATTAGGGATAAGGTGATTGCATACATTGCATTATCAAAAAATTAAGCTTTTTCATTATTTATTATGTATTTTTTTAAGACAACTTTGATTTAAATATTAGAAAATTTTTATCAAGTTGAACTTTAAAGTAGAGATATTTATATAGGGTATTTGTAAAAGGTGAAAATTATAATCATATGTAAAACTTACGATATGTATATAGTTTATGCAAATTTATGCATAATCATCGGCCATACTTGAAGTCTAGTTGTCTTCAACCATGTTTAAGGAGTAAACCATCGACTTGATCCAATTTATGTCGATGATGCATTACGACTTAATAGTGGATACAGATATATTAGGGGATATACCTGTTGAATAGATAATGTACTCTTAAGACATCTCATGCGGTATTCATGAAGATAGTAAATAAGGTTTTACTTCTTCCGTGGAATCGAGTCGTGTAAACTCGATGTACTATTTTTCTACCTCTACTCTATGATTTCTTTTGATCCCCAAGTTTTATTTTTAGTATATAGATGAGAAATGATCCTCAAATTCCAAAGGAAAACATATATAATCAAACTTAAATCAGGGACCAAGGACCAAAATGCACCGTAATCAAAGCTAGACTGTAAATTAAGGGATATAATGTCGTGACACATAGTTTTGTAAAATACTTTATAACAAAATTAGCTTCCCTAAAAGTATGTGGAAAATTAACATTAGAAGAATCTCAAAAGTAATAGTTGTGTTGTTAACTAGTGTTAGGGTATGTCTCAAATTTGGGGTATTTATTGGTGTTTTATTTAGGGCCTTACGCAGTGTGTACGCCGATCAATCGGGGAGCTCTCTGTCAAATTCTGAGATGCCGCTGCAGAGCGGGTGCCGATCGATCCGGAACTGGTGATCGATCGAGGTGGCGATTGATAGGGACATCCCGATCAATCGGGGGTGGCGACCGATCGGGACATCCCAATCCATCGGGGTCCTAATTTTCACGGGGTTATAAATACCGTACGAGGGTTTCACTTTTGTGTATCCAAATAAAGAGAGGTGGCCATCATCCTTGCTTGAGAGAGAGAGAGAGAGAGAGGAAAAGTTTATGTATTTGTTCTCTTCTTGATTCATTAATAATAAAAGCTCCAATCTTCGCCCGTGATTTTCTCCCCTCTCGATTGTAGAGGGGTTTCCATGTAAATCCTTGTGTCGTTTGTTTCATTTCTCTTTTAATCCATTTACTTCTCGTATTGTCTTGGTATTTGATTCGGATTGCATACCAGAAGTCAGAGTTTTTCCGCACAACTAGAAAGTTCTATTTCTAGTGACGAACCATCAATCCAAGCTTAATGATGCTCTACATGCCCCAATGTATGATCATTGTTAGAGATAGAACCATTCATGTGTTTTTATCATTAACTTAAATTTTTAAAAAAGTTGGTTCCTTGACATCATATCAGAGCCGTATTGGCCAAAAGGTAACGAGTTCGATTCCCAACATCCCCTCTTTCAATATTAATATAATTTAAAAACAAGGTATGAAGGGAGCCTGTATATAATATTCTCGGTTAAAACCCAATGGTCATTTGCACGATGGGACATGTTAGAGTATAACGAATCTCGAACCTTCACCTATCAACTTTAATCTTTTGTAAAAGTTGATTCCTCAACAATCCAAGATTGAGGAATTTAAAAATCATGCTTTGTGAAATTAAAATAATACTTTATGTTATCGTCTCAAATCTTTCTGATATGCCTTTTTTTAAACTTTTTATTTTATATTTGTTCCTAAGTGTTGAGCGTACATGTACGGTATCTCTAGGGTTACCAGTCACCATCTTTCTCCGCAACTACCTTAAAAAAAATAGTGCATAAAACTAAAAGAATATACATATTCTAACAAGTTGCAAGATATCTTGAAAAGATAGAGCATATAGTATAAATAATATGATATATATGTAATAACTAATGAATGGAGTAATCCTTCATTGGCAGGTCAACATTTTCATGGTCGGGGCCCGGGCAGGGCAAGTTCAAGAGGAGATGGGAGTGTAGCGGAGTAAGGGGAAGAACTTGGCTCCACCATAGGTGGGCGTTAGAAGGAACCATTGGAGGAAGGGAAACGCGAAGCCAAGGACAGGTCAATCTTGGCTTCACCGATACTTGGCTTGACCAATACTTGGTGCCGCCAAGGGTTGACGCGGTAAAGGCTTGCGGGATTTCCGGGCATGATTTATGGACGGTTTTGATTCTTTCCGTTTTTATTTTATTTCCTTATTTTAAATTTGAATTTGAATTTCAAATCTTGGAATTCTCCTCTATAAAAGGAGCTGGTTAGGAGTAGGAAAGGTAGATTTGAATTTGATTAAATTGATGTTTCTATTCTGGAGAATTTAGACTCCTCGGGTTGTGAGCAGGCTAATTCTATCCCTCTTTATTTATTTTATTACCATTCTTAATAAAGTACAACGAGAAGGCCGTTGAACCTTCTCGTATCCCCTATTTCTTTATCACGCGCTGCATCAGTTGGTATCAGAGTACAGAACACTTTCTGAAATGGCTCGTGGGATGCCGAGATACGCCGCCGTTACAGATGTTCATGACCGTAGAGATCAACCGCAGACCGAGAGGAAGTTAGTGGATATGGAAGAGACATTCCGGCGAATCGAGCCCAGCTTGATTCAACTCGAGGCAAATCCCGATCTTGAACCGGGATCCCTACCCCAACACCCATTTACACCGGGTGTTATCATTACCGGCGACGCCAACATTGAAGAACAGGAAGCAGAAGCCTATCTATGTGAAGAATTTTCGAAGTGGGAGGAAGATGACGCCATAGTGATGGAAGAATACCAGGACGAGTTGGCGTCACTTGACAAAGTAGAGGTAGCGGGTGTCGAAGGTCGCTTGATGTTAGTCAAGCAGGATGGCTTCACACCTGATGAAGAGAACAGGGACAACTGGCTGCGGAACAACATCTTTCAGATAACCTGCAACATTAGCGACAAGGTATGCCTCATGGTTATTGATTCGAGAAGCTGCGAGAATGTAATTTTCGAAACCACCATGACAAAATTAGGATTGAAGACGGAGGCACAACCGCATCCATACAAAATTTCTTGGCTGAAGAAAGGAAATCAGGTGACAATTACTAGGCGTTATCTTGTCAATTTCCCTATTGGCCCTAAATACAAAGAAAGCGTTTGGTTTTGCGTGGTGACCATGGATGCATGTCACCTGTTGTTGGGGCGTCCCTGGCAATTTGATCGAGATGCTATAGATGACGGATGGAAGAATACTTACAGCTTCATTTATGAGGTTGTGAAACAGTCATGCATCCAAGGAAGGAAGAGAACCTGGTACTGAAAGAACAAGCCGCAAACGCAAGTGTTGATCAAGACTTGGCGGAAGCAAAAGTTGGCGCCACCCTTGGCAAACCCCAACTTGAAAAGACTACTGTGAGCACAGTCGACAAATCCGACTTGGCATCACCACTAGTTGGCGACACCAAGGAGGAAGACCACCCAGTATGGGCACGTCAAGATGTAGAGGAGCCGGAGTCTGATTTTTCGGTAAGAGAAGAAGAGGATCCGAAGACGAGCCAAGACATACCGGAAATAATTCAAGATCAGTCGAAGACATCCAAGAACCTAATCCCTGGAGAGAGAGTAATGTGCACAATACCATTGCCACAAAAAGGTGAATCTTATGGGAAGCAAGTTGGTGGCAGAGCCAACATCATGAAAGTCGTGACCTTAAGCGTTCAAGTAAGGACGGTTGAAGTTATTGGGTTGCCGCTTCGAGGACGAGTTCTCCCTCATCCGGTGAGGATGTTGACACCTACACCAAGGCGGAACAGGTCAAAGCGGATAACGAATGACATGAGGGAGCACCACCTTAGAAGGCTAATCAAGCAAACACCGCTCAGAATTCTAGGATAAATTCTGTTCAAGCCAGAGAGAATGATGTAGGGAGTAATCCTTCAATGGCAGGTCAACACTATTGGGTCAACATCTCCATGGTCGGGCCCTGGGCGGGGCAAGTTCAAGAGGAGATGGGAGCGTGTGGAGTAAGGGGAAGAACTTGGCGCCACAATAGGCGGGCGTTAGAAGGAACCATTAGAGGAAGGGGAACGTAGAGCTAGGGACAGGTCAATCTTGGCTTCAGTGATACTTGGCGCAACCAATACTTGGCGCCACCATGGGTTGACGTGGTAGAAGGCTTGCGGGATTTCCGGGCATGATTTATGGACGGTTTTGATTCTTTCCGTTTTGATTTTATTTCCTTATTTTAAATTTGAATTTGAATTTCAAATCTTCTAATTTTCCTCTATAAAAGGATCTGGTTAGGAGTAGGAAAGGTAGACTTGAATTTGATTAAACTAATATTTCTATTCCGGAGAATTTAGACTCTTTGAGTTGTGAGCAAACTAATTCTACCCCTCTTTGTTTATTTTATTACCATTCTTAATAAAATACAAAGAGAAGGCCATTGAACATTCCCGTACCCATATTACCCTATCACGCGCTACATCAATAACTATCTTGATTGGTCCTATCCTCTTTTCGATATATAATTAGCTCAAAAATCGATATAAGGCTAGCGCACATGTAAGAGCGATAAGGTCCCACCGTTTCTCCTAACAGCTTAATCTTAATATTCATTCATAAGAGAGATGGAATCTTGGTGCTATATCTTTTTTTTTTTTTTTCCTTATCTTTGAAGGGCATAGTGATGCAGCCCATATCTTGGCGAATGGGAGATCAGGCGAATAAAGAGTTGTACACGCGCATGAGTCTTTTAGATAGGAGATACAAATTAGCTAAATTTACTTTAATTTTGTATAGGATTTGTGTTGAGATTTAATTATTTTATTTTCTTGATTATCCAGATTTATTTTAGTCGTTAAGCTTAGTTAGGAAAGCTCTGCTATTTAAACGACATAGCCAATTAGGTTTTATTCATTCAATTACTTAGAAATTTATCCCTTTTATGTGTTCTTTCTAATTTTCGGGGTGTGAGAATTTAGTTAAGACTTTATTTCCCTTTGTTTCTGTTTGTTTTAGCAATAGAAATTTAAAAAAAGACTATTGAATCTTCCTTTTTCCTAAATTTCTATCTACACGCTGCATCACATAGTCTAGGGGTCGGGAACTGCGGGAACCAGAAGCGTCACTCAAGTTTGATCTCCACTAGAGGCATTTTCTCACTCCCCACCTTACCAATATAAGAAAATAAAAAAAAATATCTTTAGTTTTTGGCATTTGTATGTGTAAATATAAGATATATATAGTAGCCAAAATTTTAAAATATTGTTTATTAAGCAAAACTGACTGGTTCAAAAATGACGCTGATTTGTGTAATAAGGCACTGCCTAAGAATATTTCGAGGTAAGCGAGCACTGGAGGACAATGTTGCCAGAAGGCAAACAATAGAGCTTGAGACGAGGATGCCTCAAAAGGGAAGTCACTCGGGATTGAGGTAGTTACGTCCCCTAGGGATATAGCCTAGTGGCGGAGAACACTGAAGGTCTTACACGTCACTTGAGTTCGAATCTCTGCTATGTTACTTGTGGCTCCCCTTTAGTGCAATTCTAGTAGATCATGGGGAAGCTTATTCGGGCTGAAAACGTGCTTGTGTAAATCTCGAGGCACTAGTTAACTTCTAGAGCTCTCAAACTTATCTTTATACCAGTTCCTAGCCCTTGATCATCTGAGACAAAGTGTCTTAGGAATACATGTACTACTCCAACCCAACTGTAGCTCAAGTTAAGTTTATATTTACTTTAAGGCAATCGTGGAAGTCTTCCTAATTGAAGCATTGTAAGATTCATCTGAATCATAAACTGAAGTCAAAGGCAACAAAGAAGAACCAAAAAATACAAATATATACCAAATAATTGACCGGGCGATGTCGCCTGGCACTTCTTTTTTTTTTTTTTTTTTGGTTGATAAGTTGTTAGTGTACAAGACTAATATTAGGCCTCCGTCCATCAATTTACGCTATTAAAAAAGTTGATTTTTGGACATAGTATCAGAGCCGTGTAGACCAATCAAATCCCAACAGCCACCTTTTTAATATTAACACAATTTGAGCATAAGGTATGAGGTTGCTATGCAATACCCACGCTTCAAGTTTAATGGGCATTTGTGTGAGGGGCATATGTTATAATACAAAACCAATCTTGAGCTTTCGCTATCGGTTTAAACTTTTAAAAAAGCTAGTTTTTCAACATAATTCGTTATGAAAAATGTAATTACATCGGTAGACAAGGATTCATAAATCAAAACAATAGAATTTCAAATTTGACGTTTTTCTACATCCCATATAAATTGTGTCAAATTTTGTGTTCGTTTTCAAAAAGTAGACGACTTCATTTGAATAGAAAAAGTAGTTTTCTCTTGTTTTTGAAGATTGAAGTACTAAGTTGAATGCTTTTTTGGCATGTGTACTGCAGCCAATCAAGAACAAAAATAAATGCATTCAACAAAAAAGATTCTCACTAAATAAAATGCACAATCAACTAGTTTCTCTCTTTTTTTTTTAATGGATGATGTCAAAATCTATACAAAAGACCAAGACAAAAAAATTAGAACTGTCAATATATGGCAGCAAGCTCAAAAAAAGAAAACGAAGACACAACCCAAAAGCATAGGGGAATAATTTAATAGGCTTTCTCAAAAACGGACTCCCAAAGAAGGATAGGTTCCAAACCCTCAGCACACTGAACTGAAACAAAAACGGAAAGAAAGGCTCCAATTAGACACCAGCTGAAGCAGCAAAAAAATCCCACCCAAAAAATCAACAATACAATGATAACATTAAAGCTCTATTTGGCAATAATTAGAATTGGATTGTGTAATGGTAATTCTAATTGCAATTGCAATTTTGTAAATAAAATTGGATTTAGAATTGCAATTGTAGAATCGAATTCCAACTACAATCTTGATGGAATTAAAATTCTATTATTTGGTGAATCAAAAGAATTGGCGTTGGAATTGTAATTTCATAGCGAATTGTATCAAGCTTTGACTCAATAGAATTTGATCATTCAGAATTTTGCGTCATTGGAGAGATAATCTTTCAAAGATATAAGAGTTAAGAAAGAAAGGACACACAAGAAAACGGGGGGAGGTGGCAAAATGGTCGAAATGAAAGTCAGTCCAAGATCAACCACATTTGACTATGGTTTGCAACGGGAGACGCTACCTGTTAGATTACAAAACTAATATTGGGCCTCACCCATTAGCTTAAATTTTTAGGATAGTTTGTTCCTTGATATAATATCAGAGCCTTAATAACCAAGAGGTTACGAGTTCAACTCCTTCCAGCACCCACTTTTAATAATAATATACTTTAAACACGAGATATGAAGTAAGCCTATGCAATATTCACGCTTCAAGCCAATAGGCATTTGCACGAGGGGCGTCTCAGAGTACAAAATCAATTTTGAGCCTTCACCCATCAACTTAAACTTTTAAGACAGCTAGTTCCTTGACACAATCTAAGATGGCGACTATGATCACTGAACAAAGTTACTCGCAGACATACTTATCAAAAATTACAATGATAATTCCAATTCATGATGCTTTATTTTTTTTGGCATTGCGTTTGGATTTGAATTTGCAAAAAATTAGAACAAAGGAAGTCACACACTCAACAACTACTACTCAAAAAGTATGAACTCTTTGCACATTAACAATTAAAAGACAAATTTGGGTGTCAAATCCACACGTACATTCACATATGCCAAAGTACCGACACTTAGATAGCTTTGTTGCCCACTTTCATGAAGTATATCATTCATATAATTTTTCTATTTTCAGTTATTTAACTTTGTGAGAAACAAAAAATATTTGAAAATCAAATTAAAATATCAATTTTGCATATTAAATATCAAATCCTTTCCCAGTGTTGTGGTGGGGTCCAGGGTTTAGAGCTTTGGTTTGCTTCTCGTGCTTAATTTTGTCCCGGTATAGGTGTCTTGAATTTTTCCTCATGTTTTTTGTTTTTACTAGTGTTGCTAAGGTCGTCGCTTAGGACTCCTAAGATCTAGTACCGTAGGGTATAGTGTTACTCTCTACACTCCACTTTACTCTATTACGCTACTCCCTACACCCTCCCACTCTCTCTCTCTTTCACTCTACCCTCCCTTGTCTCCCTCTCTTTTTCTCCTCTCTCTCTCTCTACTCTCTATATGCACTAACCCCCACTATGATTGCACTAAGTCACATATATAACCCCCCTTTTCATGCTTATATGCTCTCATACGCATACATATTTAGATGCTTGCATGCTTATTCCATTAATTCATTTGTGAACTCATATATGATTAATTCATTGGTGATGAATTGATTACTTACTTGCAGGCATACATGCATCCATCCTTAATTGGATCAAATAAAAGACTGAGGGACCTCGAAAACAGTCTCTCGTTGGGGTCTCACCCTAATGGGGTAAGACTGCATACATCTTTCCCCTCCCAAGCCCTGCATGAGCGGGAGCCCTTCAAGCACTGGGTTTGTTGTTGTAGTTGGTGAGGTCATTGCTTTTGGTTTTCATATTTATTTTCAGTATATTTTGTGATATTTTTGTATTATTCTTTTCTATGTGTATGCTCGGACCTCGCTCTTATTGGCGCATCTACTTTGTTCCATGACTTTTATTGCTAATCATCAAAAAAAAAAAAAAGTAACATAAAATTAAATGTTTTTGATGAACTAATAATTGTCTAATATATGTATTTAAGGATAGTACAACATCTTTTCTAAAGAAATTAATACTTGGGAGAGCGGAATAATGAGTTTTAAACTAAAGGCTTCTTACTTAGGGATTCGCAGTTAAACCACTATGTCGACATCATTAGCTCATATGTACCTGACACATTTATTAAATAGAATTTTTGGTATCAAAAGCATTGTTACTATTATAAAAATTGAAAACTTAGATCTTGTAAAAATTTTCTTACTTTTTTTTCAATAATTAACTTTCTCTTACCCTTATTATTTCACTTTCAAATTTACGAAAACTAGATAATAATAATAAAGAAGGAGAATTAGGGTTAGATAATAATAAAGAAGTACATATAAGAAATAAAGAAAATGGCGTTTCTAAAATAAAATATTTTTTAGAAAAAAAAAATAATAGGTTGGCACAAAGTAATTAATAATACCCAAATAGCCATCCACATGAGACCCACAAAATGGTTGAAATTATTATGACCCATTTGAATGGACTTTTTGTTGTTAAAGTTGGCATAGTGGTTAAGTTTTCAGTCTTTTAAATTAGAAGTCTTGAGTTTAAAATTCATTACTTTTTTTAGGAGTCGGTGTCCTTATATAAACAAAAGTTATACCCGTCTCTAGAAAGAAATTTTTTAGAAAATACATAGCGTCTTCCCGATAGAAGAAAGCCAACAAAAAACCGATCGCCCCATGCTCAAAGTTGGGTGTAAAACTCGCCTAACTTTGAAAATAGTTCGTCCTAAAGCTAGCTTCCTGTGGGTGAGCGGAAAGACGAAGTGGGCTGAATTTTATCCTAGACGTAGCTGCAAAAACTAATTTTTCAGAATTCTCTATGTAATAATAAAGCGAATTTCAGGACATTCAGCTAATACTTAAAACCGTGTACTGATCATCAATTTTTAAAAAAATTGAATTCAAATTTGCATTTACTTGAATGACTTCATATTTCCTACAATTGCATTTACATGGCCTAGTCACTTTTCTAAAATCTATATTGACTACTTACTTATATATCATATTCATTGAATTGGCATATATCCTCCTCCATGAATTCTATGGTCCCCATGAGAACAATGGCATTTATACTCCATAAATCAATGCTACCATAGCTCGAGATCGGATTCTCTTCGTTAAACATGATTTAACGTATGTAAATTCAAAGCGATAGTAGTTACTCTAGCTAAGTTCATTAGTCAATAAGATATACCAGCAGACGTGTGACTTTATCGTTCCATTCTTCCCAATGATTTTAGTTTGTTTTTCCTTGAGCTTTCACACCTTCTAGCACCTGGGTGTTTGCCCCAAGTATCGAAAAAAAATTCCAAATACTGATAAAAACTTTGACATAATTTTTAGCTTGAATTTCGCCCTGTCTGCAACATTTATTGTGTTAGAAATCCTAATCACTTTGTATACAGTAAGAATACTAATTAACAAGGCCGTGAATATTAAGTTAGATATGTTATGCACCGTGAATAAAAACTCTACTTAAAAATATTAACCGGCTGAGGTTTTTTTTTTTTTTTTTTTTTTTTTCCTTCCCTGGTAGGCAAATTATAAAAGGAAAAAAAAATGATGAAGAGAGAGATGGAAAGCTTAGTGAAGAGTGACTCAAATTTGAGTCATAGAATCCAATGATATGCAAATCCCCACCTAAAAAGTAAGTATCAAGATGGTAATCAAAGATAAGAAGAAAAAAAAATATTTGAAAATTGTTATATCTAATTAATTTTTGATATCTAATACTATGCTAATATAATACAATCTCTCAGTATACTCTAACGCGAATCATGCTTAAAGTTAGATACGGCACTTGCCTGGCTTTAATCATGATGCCCATTTATACTTGGATCGAAGATTTGTACTTTTGTTTTCTCTTTGCCTTTTTGTTTTCTCTTTTGAAAACTTTATATACCAAGAGCATTCCCCTATATTTAATTATAAAAAAAAAAAAAAAAAAAAACTTATAAGCCTTATATTTGAGCCAAAAATACAGAGTTATGAAAATAAGGGACGTTATCACTTTGATATCTTAGTAGTAGAGCATTTATCATTTAGGTGGTTTAATATCTCAATATATACAATAAGATACACTGAGATCTGAGAATTTTATAACCCGGGTATGTCGGGTTGGAATTTGGTGAATATTTTATTAGAACTGTACTAATTTGCAATAAGAAATGCTAACATGACACAAGACTAGATAATACATGAGTCATGTTAGTGTTTTCAGTGAAAATTTAACTGATAACAATAAAAGTTCCACAAAATCTAAGGAAGTTAGTTATGTATTAGAAAAATAATGTACACTATTAGCATATTTCGGGAAAAAAATCATCAAATTTTGACAAAAGTGCTTATATTTGTATCAACATTGTCCAATGAAAATCCACCGAATTTCAGTACATGTAAATGTTTGATAAAGTTTTTAAACTTTAACGTACATAACTGATAAGATTTTTAAATCTCAAATATCTCATTGCATATGTTAAAGGGCTAGGATACTTAAGTGATAAATATTCAAACCTCAGGATTATAAGTATTAAATTCCCTAAAAATAATCCTAGATGATTAGATTTTTTTTAGCCAATTAGTTTTTACTATACATATTATGTTAATATATTGGATGGTCGAAAATTATATATAAATAAATTGTTGTTAATTATATGCCTAACAGCCCGTTAATTTTGACTTATCAAATGAATATTTTTAACTTTCCACCTAATTAAAATATCAATAAAGATTTCAAAGTACCATTAGTCATAAAAAGATACATTATATTATACTAAAATTGGCCCTTTTTATTTTACTTAACAACTGGTCAAATGCAGTTCAAAAGGAAACAAAGGAGCTCGGGATGGTAAGGCGGGACAGGTACGTGGTGCCTTCTCGATACCCGTACTCGCCACCAAATTCATACCCATACCTGCCCCATTATTCGCCATGGGTATAAAGTGAATACCGATATCCGTTCCCGTGGGTACAATACCCATCCCGTTACCCGCGTTTATCCATCACCGCCCTATACCTGCCTTAAAATGGGTACCATACCATATTAATTATTTAATATTAAATTTTAGAATCTAATTACAATGTGCTCTAATATTTGACACAAAATTAAGTAAGATCAAATATATATAACTTTTTCTTATTTTTAATAATAAACTATAAAGTGCAGTAGGCATGGTGGGTACGGGTGGGGCAAGGCAGGTATGGAGCGGGGCCGAGGTACAACATCATACCCGTATTCGCCCCATACCCATTGCAAGTATTATAATTTATACCGATCTGTACCCACTATCCGCCTCATCACTTGTACTCATACCTGACCCAAACGAAATGGATCCCTGCCCCCACCCCCTGCCATTCCCTAAATGGGGCCATCAATACATTGGCTTTGTCCCCTACTCTAGGTCCATCTTCTCTGGTGGTGGCCATCAATTTTTGTCTTTAACTGTCCTCTTATTTGGTTTTTGTATTGTTTTTGTCTCTGTTTTGATCTCTGCTTTTATACAGGTTGACTTAGATCTCATTTCTACGATGTGTCTGCTTTTTATTGCAATTTTATTACTTTCTCAAAATAAATAAATAAAAGATCATTAATACAAACTCCATAAAAAAGGTGTAACTATTGGGGCATTTTTTTTATTAATATTAGGACAATTTCAAAACAACAAAGCTCTAAAATTATTTATTATTACCTTTTCTTGATATTCAGTTTTGTCCGATGTTCAAAATGGCAATTAAGCAGGAAAATATAAAACTGAACCAAATTCGTCAAACTTCAAATGGGTTTGACTCATTTTACTTAAAATCATCACAAATCTAGAAGCATATTTTCGATGGGCTACTTTTTATTTTTTTGTCCATCTTTATATATTTATTTTAGGAAGAGTAATCTAAGACATTTTACTCGAGCTTATGTGAAATGGAAACGTAAAATTTGATTTGAACATGTTAAGATCGAAAACTAACTCGAAATCCACCGAAAAGAGAGAGAAGAAACTACTGTTTGATATAAGAAATTGTTGTATGCCATAAACAACAAAGCTATGTGCGGAGAAAACAAAACAAAATCCAAAAGAGCAAAATTACTAAAATGCCATTGTACTATACGCAAAACTTAAAAGTGGTTTAAAAACATGTTTAGAATCCAAATTTGGGGAAAATAGGCGGGCCAGCAGCCAAACAGCAGGGGTTGCATAGTTCTAACGGAAAGCTTTGTTGGGATATGTAATTCGCCCTACAATTCCTTATGGATCAAAATTGATGCTTGTTTGAAGGTGTAATCACATATCAATGATTTCAACCCACTCGCTTGAATTTCTAGCAGTATAATTGTTGTAGTCTTCTAGTACTCGACCTACGTCAGGAGCTAATTTCAAGTTGGGGTTAGATTTTTGACACAACATCAATTCTTAGAATCTCTTAACCTTTTATGTTTAGAATATATACAATAAAACGTCATATGTGCCAAATCATATTGTACAGTGGGTTGTGAAGTTTTTGCTATTATTCTCCTTTTAGGGTATTCATGTTGTAATGAACTTCCTATGTTATTTTTTCTTGCAATTTTTTTGCTCGTTTCTTCTACTTTTGAGGTGTGTTTTCTGTCTTTCTGCATTGAATTCCTCTTTTTTTTAAAGTCATTACTCTGTCCCTATACTATATATGAATTTTGACTACAATTATTAAAAGAATTGTAGAATTATTTATATTTTACTACCCTGCCATTTTTGGTAATTATAAAAAGGACCCTGACGTTTTGAAATTATTAAAAAGGATTCCAAGGTTTTATCGTTTTAATAAAAAGGACCCTCTCTGACTATCAAACGTCATTTTAAAAGGTTTTTGGGTCATCTGGTTTATTTCGATTCGATCTGGATTTGCATGATAATTACTGTGAAGATTTTTGGGCCACTCACAATCATGATTTTCCCTGTTTTGAAAGCCAAGTCATTTACCCTTTTTTGCCGGAGAGGGTCCTTTTTATTAATAAGATAAAACCTCGGGGTCCTTTTTAATAATTCCAAAACGTCGGGGTTCTTTTATAATTACTAAAAAGGTCATGGTAGTAAAATATAAATAACCCAGAATTGTACTTATTGATTAGATCTTACACAAAAATTAGGTATCAAAAATTATTATTATTATTTATTTTTAGTTATGAGGAAGATCCTCAAAAATATATAGAAGAAAGTTCTCCAATAGATACAAGAGCCAAAAAACAAAGAAAAGAAGAGCAAAATTTAAATCTTAATCTAGGTGCGCATCATAGTCAAAGCTGAGCTCGAATCACCCAGCTTTGCCTATAGTCCACAATAGAGATGCTGCCAAGGAAGACTATGGAACAAGCTGTGGGACATCTGGTATAGCGAATTTGGATCTGGGTTTGAGCCTAATAGTGGGAATCATTCTGCAAGGGTTTTATGTATATTGATGAATGAAAAATGTTTGTGTAACCCACTAGTGCGTAGAACCGGACTCTCGATTTTACAGAGTCAATGATGTATGACCATTTCTTTTGGGTGTACGGAAAATATTTTGACTGGCATAACAAAACAAAGAAACAGGATATTTGACTTCCTTAAATGAGAAGGCATTGCAGGTGGGATGGGCCTCGGCCCATCACTCATCAACTAACTTAAGTATTGCGCCCATCATTGATATGGACCATAGACCCATAACCCCAGTTCTGCTTATGGATCAGAATTGTCAAGGCCGAGGCCCACACAAATTTGTTTCTATAACGTACTATATCATCCTAATAGAATAATCGGCAATATTTAAAAAAAGAAAAAATAAATAAATTTTAAACTCAAGACCTTATATTTAAAGTTGAATTAGTCAAAATGGTACACGAAACCTGTCAAGTGTCAGCTCAAACTTCGTAATACTAAATACTAGGTTTGTCCCATGCTGCGCATGGATTGCTATATTTTCAGTTATATGTGGCATCGCTTCAAGTCCATATTGATGCTTTGATTTATTATGGCTAAAAAAGTCGTGCACATGAATTGTATCTAATTAAAGATAAAAGTAACGGTTTAAAAATAGTATTTCCATAAGTCCTTATTCTTGTTGCAGTTATGATGCCTTTTGTCACCACGTTGAATAGGATCTTTGATTGACATTAATCATAAAATCTTTTAACCTGATGCACATTAGGTCAATCACCTTGTAGGTTATTGGTGTGTGTTTATCTTGTTTGCTAATGTTTCTCTAATTGATGGATGTTCATACTGGCGTTGGTTGGTTGTGTGGTGACATTCTTCTTCCCAACATACCTTCAATATCAAGGTAATAGTTGGCTCTCCAATTTTTTTGGCTTTAGGTTTCCGTATCACAGAACTAATATTCGAGGATGGTGACTCTATAGAGAGAGGTGAGTGTTGAAGAGGTCACTGATTTCATAATGAGATGAGTGTATATCTAACTAAAGAGAGGAGAGTACTTAATGTATACAAAATTTCAAATTCAATTGATTACAAAATTGTTGGCTAATAAGCTTGATGTTGTGTTTTCCTTCATCGTCCCGCCTCGATAATTTGTTTTGCTTCCCTACAACAAAAATCTGTTGCTATTAGTAGTTATGTCTTCTTTATATTAAAACATATCTGATTCCAAAACCATGTGAATTTTTTAGCCTTTTGTTATTAGTCCTTTTTATTGTAATTAAAATATGTATTCACTGGTATTTTTTTTCCTCTTACTCTATGAAAATTTTTTTGTCATTTTAAAATATGAATTTGATTGAAATTATTATTTATAATTATTTTATTGGCAAATTCATATTGTATTGTGTTAAGTAATTATAATAATGTTGTGAAGATAAGCTTTTAATTCGGTTGCAATATATTAGTGAAGGAACATTATTTTTTTAAAAATGATATCTTGCCATAATATTTTTTGAATTTTGTATTTAGTTGCAATATATTAGTGAATGAACATTATTTTTTTTGAAAACTATATCTTAGCATAATATTTTTTTGAATCTTGTATTTAAGTTTTCTTAATATAAAAATTTTCTTTTTTGGCAAAAAATATTTTATTCATATTCTAATAAATAATTTCTTTTTAATATTTTTTAGAATTAAAGAAGAAGTATTAGGAGAGGTCGTTCTAATAAATAATTTTTTTTAATATTTTTGAGAATCAAAGAAGAATTATTAGGAGAGTTGAATAGTTGTATTTTATTAGGAGAGGTAAATATCTCTAATAAATAGTTTCTTTTTAATAAATAATTTTTGAATCTTGTATTCAATAGCAACATATTAGTGAAGCAACATTGTTTTTTTGAAAACTATATCTTAGTATAATACATTTTGAATCTCGTATTTAAGTTTTTTTATTTTAAAAATTTTTTTTCTCTAAAACGGTCTCTCGTCAGAGGCCCGCCCTGATAGGGGTAAGACTACGTACATCCTACCCCTCCTAAACCCTGCGCAGGAGGGAGCTCTTGTAACATTGGGACTGTTGTTGTTGTTATTGTAAAAATTTTCTTTTTTGGCAAAAAATGTTTTATTCATATTCTAATAAATAATTTCTTTTTAATATTTTTTAGAATTAAAGAAGAAGTATTAGGAGAGGTTGTTCTAATAAATAATTTTTTTTAATATTTTTGAGAATCAAAGAAGAATTATTAGGAGAGTTGAATAGTTGTATTTTATTAGGAGAGGTAAATAGTTTCTAATTTTAATAAATAATTGCTTGAAATGATGAGCTTTGGAGTGCCTGATTAGTGAAATGATGAATTTTGGGGGATGAGGGGCTTTGCTTTAGAATTGCTTGATTAGTGGAATGATGGCTTTTAAAAGAAGGGGGCTTTTGCAATAATGTTTAGATAGATTGGTAGCCCGCAAAAATAGAGAAGGTGTCTAAGCGGTATCTAGCAAAGGTGCAAAGACGAGAAGACCAGCGTTGGGTAACGTGAAGGTGAAGGAGACTAGTGGCCATCTTGCGAGCTTTGGCTACAAAAATCCTAACGGTGGCTCGCAAATGACGGTAGCACAAAGGTGCGAGGCTAGGCCTGAAGGCTTTGATAATGGTACTTAAGCGAAGGAGAGGATGGGCACTTTGTGGTGCACCGGTGAGATGCACAATGATATTTGAAATAGAGGATAGATGTGATAGTGTCTCCAGTGAATTTGTTGCACCGAGGGCCTCTCCGGTGAATGCAGGATTCAAATAGATCAGAGAAGGTGAGTGTTGCGTTTGTCGTAGACACACATGTGAAGGGGAGTGTTGAGACTCCACATGTGATCCTAGTAATTAGAATCTTACATTGGAGTTGAGAGAAAGAAGAGATCACTTTATAAGCCTAATGGGTTACTCCACCTATTGCCAATTGGTTTTAGAATGGAACCCTACTTGGGCTTATATGTGGATCTCATATGTTTCAACTCCGTGGGTTGGACCTAAAGGCCTAGTGAAATTTAAAATGGTATCAAAGTGGGTGTATGATCCCGTACTCTTTGTTAGGTAAATGTCTCAAAATTACTTGGCGAATTAAGGAGAAGGGCCGTGGAGAGCCCGATCGATCGGGAATATTACGTAAAAGAGGGACGCATCCAGAGAGCGGGCCGATCGATCAGTGAGGAACCGATCGATCGGGATCCCGATTGATCTGGAAACAGAGTTTCCGCGCATCTATAAATACAGACGAGGATACATCACAATATTTATCCAAAGTAAAAAAGAGAGGTTTCCCTATTGCGGCGCCGCACCAAATCAAATTGAGAGTGTGAGAGAGAATATTGTAATTCTTCTTCTTCTTTTGTTTCAATAATAAAAGCTCCGATCTTCGCCCTTTCTCCCCTTTCGATTGTAAAGGGGTTTCCACGTAAATCATTGTGTCTATTGTTTCGTTTCTCTTTTAGTCCGATTGTTTCTCGTTATTGTCGTGGTATTTGATTCGATTCAGATCCGAGTATATTGTTTATTTCCGCACAAATTGGTATCAGAGCTTGGTTCTTCGAATTGATACAATGGCATCAGGTATCAAACTGAGGTTGAGAAATTCAATGGTCACGGAAGCTTTAGCTTATGGCAAGTCCGTGTGAAAGGACTCCTGACTCAAAACGGCTTAAAGAAAGCACTGGAGGGGAAAGAGAAGAAACCAAAAACTTTGACCCAGGCACAATGGGAAGAGTTGGATGAGAAGGCTCTCACGACTATACAGATGTGTTTGGCTGACAATGTTTTGTCAGAGGTATTGGAGATTAAAACCGCAAAGGAGTTATGGGAGAAATTGTTAGACATGTTTTGACACAAGTCAGTCTCTAACAAACTCGCAGTGAAACGGCGGTTGTACACTTTTCGTATGTCAGAAGGTACATCTCTTAAAAACCATCTTGACGAATTTACCTCAATTATACATGAATTAAAGGCTTTGGATGATGTCTCTAAGGACGAGGATCAAGCTATGATATTACTGTGTTTGCTCTCTAATGCGTATAAGGGCTTCGTAGAAAGCATGATATATGGGGGTAGGCCAACCATTACTGTTGATGAGGTAAAAAGAAACCTTGTGAATAAAGAACAGGTAGATAAGGAATTATCTGACTCAGTGAATGACTCGGGTAGTGGCTTACATGTGAGAGGTAGATCAGAACATAGGGGATCCAATGGTGGGAATAAGTCTAGGTCCAAATCTAGACATAAGAACTTATCGTGTCACTATTGTTACAAGAAAGGGCACATAAAGAAAGATTGTTACAGATATAAGAATAAATCAAAAGAGGGTAACAGGGGTGACCAGGGTAAAGACAAGTCCACTGAGGCTAGTGTTGTAGAGGAGGATAGTGAGGGGGAGTTTCTATTAGTTGCTGATTCTCAGTCCAGGTCCATAGATAAGTGGATCATGGATTCGGGTTGATCGTTTCATGTTACTCCAAACAGAGACTGGTTCTCCACGTATAAGTCTATACAAGGTGGGGTTGTCTTGATGGGTAATGATGCTACTTGTAAGGTTGTGGGTGTTGGAACAGTCCGTGTGAGAATGTATGATGGTACTATTAGAACCTTGAGTGATGTTCGTCACGTCCCGGATTTGAAAAAGAACTTGATTTCTCTAGGTACCCTTGAATCTAATGGGTACAAGTACACTGCTGAAGGTAGAGTCATGCGGGTCAGTAAGGGTGCGTTAATTGTGATGAAAAGAAATAGGGTTGGTACTTTGTATGAGCTTGCAGGTACAACCGTGATAGGTGCAGTTGCTGTTTCCACATCTGCTATGACAGATGCAGAAATCACAAGACTATGGCACATGAGAATGGGTCATATTGGTGACAAAGCATTGTCTGAGCTGAGTAAGAGGGGACTTCTTTGTGGTCAGTCAACAGGACTGATGGAATTCTGTGAGCACTATATTTATTGGAAGCAGAAGAGAGTCAGCTTCAAGGCAGCAGTGCATCAAACCAAGGGAACGTTAGACTACATACATTCTGATCTGTGGGGACCTTGCAGAGTGGCTTCTAAAGGTGGGTCCAGGTATCTTCTAACATTCACTGATGACTACTCACATAAAGTTTGGGTCTATTTTCTTAAGCAAAAAAATGAAGTGTATGATATCTTCAAGAAGTGGAAAATTCTGCTTGAAAAACCAACAGGAAAGCCGACCAAGAGGTTGAGGACTGATAATAGTCTTGAGTTTGTCGAAGGGGACTTCACTAAATTTTGTGAAGAGCAGGGTATAGTCAGACACAGGACATGTACAGATCGACCTCAGCAAAATGGAGTGGCTGAAAGGTTAAACAGGACGTTACTTGAGACGGCTCGTTGTATGCTTTCAAATGCAGGTTTAAAGAGAGAATGATGGGCAGAAGCAGTTAACATGGCTTGCTACCTTGTGAACAAGACACCGCATTCTTCATTACAGATGAAGACTCCTGGAGAGGTATGGTCTGGTTCAACTTCTGATTATTCTCAGATCAAAGTTTTTGGTTGTCCTGCATATGCATATGTTAATGATGGAAAGCTGGAGACTAAGGCCAAGAAGTGCATCTTTCTTAGTTATACATCAGGTGTGAAGGGATATAGATTGTGGGATCCATGTGTTCAGAAGTTTCTGACTAGTAGAGACGTTACTTTCGATGAGTCTGCTCTACTTAATCCGCCACACACACCCTCCATTGACAGAGATACAGTTCAGGTTGAGACACCTGATGATACAGAGATACAGTCAAATCAGCAGATTGTTCAGCTAGAGAGTATTCCAGTACCTCAAGTACGGGTTTCTGATGTTGTTACTGATAATGCAGAAATAGGTCAGCAGGTGGAGAATATTACTATAGCTGGTGGTAGACCGAGGCGACAGATTAGGCCTCCTGAGAGATATGGGTATGAGGAGATGATTGCCTATGCCCTCTCTACTGCTGAAACGTTAGATGACAGTGAGCCGACTTCGTATACAGAAGCTGTATCGAGATCAGATGCTGAGAAGTGGCTCGTTGCTATGAATGAAGAGATGTTGTCTCTTCATAAGAATCAGACTTGGGAACTGGTGAAGCCTCCTACAGGGAAAAGACTGGTTGGATGCAAATGGGTCTTCAAGAAAAAAGAGGGCATTCCTGGAGTGGAAGATGCGAGGTACAAGGCACGTTTGGTAGCTAAAGGCTACAGTCAGGTACAAGCACGAGATATGAAAGATGTCGATGACTTGAAATCAATGCTGAAGAGTAAATTTGAGATGAAGGATCTTGGAGCAGCTAAAAAGATATTAGGCATGGAAATTCATAGAGACCGAGAAGCCGAAAAATTATACTTGTCCCAGGAGAAGTACGTTGAGAAGGTGTTAGACAGGTTTCATATGAAGGATGCTAACCCGGTTAGCACACCCTTAGCATCTCATTTCAGACTCTCACCATTAGATTCGCCTCGGACTGAGGAGGAAATCAGGTACATGTCTCAGATTCCTTATTCTAGTGCAGTGGACAGTATTATGTATGCGATGGTTTGCACGCATCCAGATATTGCTTTTGCTGTGAGCAGAGTTAGTAGGTACATGGCGAATCCGGGCAGAGAACATTGGCATGCCGTGAAGTGGATTCTCAGGTATCTTCGTGGAACCTCTGATTTGTGTTTGGAATATGGAAAAAGTAAGTGCTGTTTGGTTGGGTATATAGATTCTGACTATGATGGAGACCTTGATAAGAGGAAGTCCACTTCAGGGTATGTGTTTTGTTTAGGTGACACAGCTATCAGTTAGAGAGCGTGTTTGCAGCCTGTTACAGCACAATCTACTACCGAGGCCGAGTACATGGCAGTAACAGAAGCATTCAAAGAAGCCGTCTGGTTGAGAGGGTTGATCAGTGAAATCAGTGTCGAGCAAGGGACAGTTAGAGTATACTGTGATAGTCAGTCCGCTATTCACCTAGCGAAAGATCAGATGACTCATCATGACCGAACGAAACATTTTGATGTGAAGCATCACTTTATCAGAGATCTGATTGACGAGCGGAAGGTGGAGTTGAGGAAGATTGGGACTGAAGATAACCCGGCTGACATGTTCACGAAAGTTCTACCAAGAAGCAAGTTCGAGCATTGCTCGAATTTGGTGGGTCTTTCAGTTTGATGTATGTTAGCCCCAGTTGAGGGGGCATTTGTGGAGAAGGTATAGTTGTTTTATTGTTGATGTTGATTTTGAGCCAATGTAGAGATTTGTTAGGTAAATATCTCAAAATTACTTGGCGCATTAAGGAGAAGGGTCGTGGAGAGCCCGATCGATTGGGTGGAGCTCGATCGATCGGGAATGTTACGTAAAAGAGGGACGCATCCAGAGAGAAGGCCAATCGTAGGGAAACAGGGTTTCCGCGCATCTATAAATACAGACGAGGATACGTCACAATATTTATCTAAAGTAAAAAGAGAGGTTTCCCTATTGCGGCGCCGCGCCAAATCAAATTGAGAGTGTGAGAGAGAATATTGTAATTCTTCTTCTTCTTTTGTTTCAATAATAAAAGCTCCGATCTTCGCCTGTGGTTTTCTCCCCTTTCGATTGTAAAGGGGTTTCCACGTAAATCATTGTGTCTATTGTTTAGTTTCTATTTTAGTCCGATTGTTTCTCATTATTGTCGTGGTATTTGATTCGATTTAGATCCGAGTATATTGTTTATTTCCGCATACTCTTGTTTGTCGACATCGTGTTCTCTGAAAGAGGGTGTATTTGTGTATGGTGCTCCGAGGATCTCTCCTGCATGTTGGATCCAATTGGATTGGAGAAGGCAATGGATGCATTTAGAATAGACTCGCATGTAAGGAACAATATTAAGGAAATTTAACATGGTGTGAGAGCCTTGTGTTAGAGAGTAAAACTATTTCTTGGCCTTCAACCATTAGCTTAAGCTTTTGGGAAAGTTGGTTCCTTAACATGGTATCAAAGTTTTGATGACCTAGAGGTCATGAGTTCAAATCTCAACAACCCTCACTTTCAATGTTAAAAATAATTTAAGCACAAGGTATGAGGTGGGCCTGTGCATTATCCACGCTTCAAACCCAATTGGCACTCACGTGAGGAGGCATGCTAGAGTATAAAACTATTCCTGGGCTTTCATCCATCAGCTTAAGCTTTTGGAATAGTTGGTTCCTTGACAAATAGGCTGGTGGCATGCTACACTCAGGAGGAGAGGGAGAGGCAGGCCAAAGAAGAAATGGATGGAGACGAATCGACATGACCTCACCCACCTAAACCTACAAGAGGAGATGGCCTTAGATAGAGCTCAGTGGAGGGTTAACATAGGGGTAGCTGATGTAGCGGTATAGAATAGAAGAGCATATTTTGGCTAGTACTAGTACTTCTAGACTTATATTTCTGCATGTTTGGCTTACTTGATATGTCAGAAAGCTGTTGTATAGCCTATTGCTGCTTCATGCTTTCTTTATGCTATGTGCTTACTCTGTGCCGTTGTTTTGCTCTTGCTTGTATACTTTTATGCTTCTCAAGTTGGAGGTCTTCGAACACAAGCTCCCTTTAGGGTAACACTTTGAAGGGGTAAGGCTACGTACATCCTTCCCTCCTAAACCCTGCATATGTGGAAACCCTTGAGGCACTGGGTCAGTGGTTGTTGTTGTTGTATGTGATAGGTCGATGACGAATTTGGTTGTAGTACATCTAATGATTGCGGGTTATCTTAATAGTGCTAGGATCCAATTAAAGATATGCATTAAGGGTCGAGTATAATTACAACCTGCAATTACTCAAGAAAACCCGCCACGCAATAGTATGGGCTAGAGGCTCGAAAAGAACACACAAATTAATCAAAAAATCAAGAATAGCCCCAAGCATTTAAATGAAAAATCCAATCATATATAAAACTACCACACATGGGTGTGAAAATCGTGTAGCAAAAGTTATCAACGAATAAAATCATAAAATCTAGGATCCGGATAACTAATTGTGCATAATTCATAAACTCAGAATCTACTCCTTAATAAAGATGTAAACGACCCAAATATTTGACAAACTACTTGTGTTCAATGAACAAAACCCCAAGAAACATATTATATCAAATTACAATGACCTTATATGGGTTAAAACAATCGGGAAAATTGCCTTAGTGTATATCTTCCAAAAGAACGATACGCTAACAATCCTGTTAGTTTGTACGTGTTTTTATTAGGAAAATCAAATTCTTAATTTACAATTATTACAGTATACACTAATGATTTAAACATCATAAGGACTCCTAAGGAACTTGGTGAAATTGTTACATACCTAAATAAAGAATTTGAGATTAAAGACTGGAAAGACAAAAAAATTTTCCTGGCTTGTAGATTGAGCAATATCAAATGAAATTTTAGTCCATCAATACACTTCTACAGAGAAAGTGCACAAACCTATTAATATGAATAAGGCATATCTATCGAGTGCCTCATTGGTTATTCGATCCCTTAATATAAATAAAGACCTTTTTCGTCCATAAGACAATAATGAAATTCTTAGTCTTGAGAAGAACCATATCTTTGTGTAAGTGGTGCATTAATATATCTTACTAATTTCACGAGACAAAAATAGCTTTTTCAATCAATGTGTTAGCATGATGTAGTTCCTCACCAACAAGAAGACATTGAACTAGAGTTGAACATATATTTCACTATCATCGGCTAATATTGAAAACTCAAAATTCAATAGCTATAAAATCGCATCGTATACTAAATATAATTTCTGGTGGTATCTGGATCGTGTTTAGGTCGAATTAGATGTCATCCAAATCCAAAAATTTATTTATCTACATCAAAATACAAATCAATTTAAATCTTTTTTTTACATCCAAATCCATCGTAAATGAGTTGAGTTTGATAGATAATCAATGAATTCAGGTTCAATAATGGGGCTTCATGAAACAAGTAAATAATATGTATGGTCGACATCCTTAGGTCAACATATTCAAAAAGAAAAGTAATATCCCAACAATCAAGAAGAGTCCAACAATAGTATGTAAAAATAGTGTTGTGTGTATTGCTCAAATCAAAGACGGATATGTTAAATATGACATAAGCAAGCACATCTTATAATTTTTTTTTCCGCGCATGCGCTTCAAATAAAGGTGAATTAGATATTCATCAAAATCACTCAAGTGAGAACCTAACAGATTTATTCACAAAAACATTACCTACAGTAACCCTTAATGAACTAATACACAAGATTGGCATTTATCGATTCAGATACACCCTTTATTAACATGATCACATGAGGTGCAGTTAAATACATAATGTACTCTTTTTTCTTCACCATAATTTTGTTCCGTTGAGTTCATGAAAAGATTTTTAAAAGTACGTTGAAAAGACAAATATCTAAAACACAATACTCTTTTATTTCATTAGAAATTTTGTTGCACGGGGTTTCTTATTAGGATGTTACTAAGCTATGGTTTTAAAGATGAATATCCAAAGGAGAGTATTATAACATTTGGATATCCTTCGTTTTTATTGCTTTAAGGGTTGAACCCTTAAGATGCTCAACCATTCTTCTACGAACATAGGACAATTACAAACATTGATTTTTTTTTCTGTTATGTATATTTGTAATACTTGTTATTTTTGTGTGTTCTCCCCAAACCCCGTACATGCAGGAGCCCTTGTGGCACTGAGAATATTATTGTTGTTGTTGTTATTTTTGTGTGTTCCGCCTCTTCTACAATAAAAATAAGTTCCAACATATCCAACTATCACAAGTTAAAAAAAAAAAAAAAAAAAGAAGATTTATACTCATACAAATATCACAAAACCGTATAAAAGAGAAAATAAAATAAGACACTTTTTTTTTTTCTATTCTTTTGAACACTAAAAAGCCCGAGAACGGATAAGAGCATACACCAAATTTTTACAAAAAGAAAAAAGAAAAATAAAACCTCACCTCCATCAATGTCAAAAACACCATTGCAGAGGGTAAATTATAAGACTCAAATTATTTTTCAACAAGTATGTACAAATTAAACCCCAGTGTGCCAACACGGTTAAATAAGGATCAAAAGGGTATTATTTTCATTCTTATTTGACAAATCTTTTTACTCTCTTTATTCTTATTTTTTTTAACTTGCAATTTACAGTAATAAAGACGGTAATTTTTTTTTTTTTTTTTTTGACACTGGACGGTAAATTTTTAAACACTTTTGAAGAATTTGACATTTATTTTAATTATAACACTCTTTACCCTTTTATTCGATTGATAAATAAAGTATGTGCCAAGAATTCTATACGTGGGTTTAGTTGAATTCACATTAGAATTATGAGAAGAGACTAACATATAATTCTATTGAATTACTACATTAATGTCGATTGGATTTAAGATGAAACTTTATTTAGACTTATATATAAATCTCATATATGTCAGCTCTGCGTCAAATAGCATCCCAATTGATCTCCACAGATGGGTTCCGATCCAACCCCAACAAGCTCCCACTTTCATCCCATCCACATTCCCCAAACTCCAAGAATGCCGGCGCCGACGACATCTCCGGCGCAGACTCCGGCGACGGCAACCTTTTTTCCCTGCCATTCGCTACCGCCTCCGCAGTACCATTACCCTTTTTTTCACCCAGCCCCAGATCCCTGCAAATCCCCTCGAGCTTGGCACTCACGGTCGCGTCAAGCGGGTTGTAGTCTCCGGTGCCGCCATGCCGGAGGTGGGGGAAGTTGAGGCGGGCGAAGTCGCCGCGGAGCATGAAGGCGGCATGGTCGTAAGCCAGCGCGCCGTCCACGGCAGTGGCGAAGGTGCCGAGCCAGAGGCGGGTGCGGCTCCTGGGAAGCCGGATCTCCGCCACCCACTTCCCCCAGTGCCGCCGGCGGACACCCCTGTAGAGGTTGTCGGGGTGGCGGTGTGCAGTGCTTCGCTTCATTGGAGCCGCCTTAGGAGAGAGAATTCTGGTGAGGGTTTGGGTTGTTAAGTCTTGTGATGGGCCGAGGAAAATTGGTGAAGTGTTGTTGTATATGCTCGTTAAGTCTTGCTCGGTGAATTGAAGGGTGTTATTGTAAATGTACATGGTTTCCGTTTTTGTTTTCTATTTTCAAATCGGAGTTGCTTATTGGCAAAGTGGATTAATGAAAACCTAACAAAAATAGGGGAAAGAAATCAACTTACGAGAAGAAAAATGGAGCCTATAGGTTGAGTAAATAGATTTCACCCCACTTTCGAAAAGTAAATCTAAAAAGAAAAACCCAGTTAATAAAAAAAAAGATTATTTTGAATTTTTTGTGAGGCAGATTATGAAAAAGGAGAATAATGAGCTTCGAACTCAAGAATTTTTACTTACTGTGAGTAACTTTACTACTACACCAACTTTGAACGCGATCGAGAAAGAAATGAGAGAAGAATTTTGAGAGGCTTGTGCAAGGTTGAGAGGAAAGGAATAGAGTGGGGTGGTGACCCCCACCTTGCATATGCTTTGCTTTATATAAATGTCCAATCCTGCTTAGGTTAGCTCCCTTCTTGGTAATGTCACAATTTTAGCAATCCTTCACACATTATATGTTTAATATATATAATATAAAGTTATTAAGTTCTTTTATTACGTGTATATTCTAAAATTTGAGTATTTATTATTAAGATAATTTACCCTTTTATTATATATGATAAGTTATTTGAAAGTTTAAAAGGTTTATCGTATAGGTATTATTTGTCATGATCGTTGGAAAATAGTAACACGTTATGAACATATACGAGTCATGATAACACTTCGAGTGAGAATTTGTTGGATTACGAAAGTAATTCAGATGATTCTAGTAGAAGGTCTGCTTATATTTCTAAAATGTTATTCCAAATCGTTAACTCTTTTTTTTCCTTTTCCTAAAGCCACCGTATTTAAGTCAAGGATAACTATACATCACAAGACTCATGTTCTATTCATTTGCAACTAAAATTCACCAAACTAAAACATAAGATTTTAGAGTTAGCTCATTAACTATATTGATACCACAAGAAACGAGGGTGATAACAAATAAAATTGTATGATATTTAAATAATAATTTCTTAATTACTAAATTTTTTAAAATTAATATTTATTTTATCATACAATTATTTAACATTATTAGTATTTAATTAATTTTAATTAGAATTATTTATATTTTATTATTCCAATATTTTTAGAAATAATAAAAAATGATCCACAGCGTTTTGAATTATTAAAAAAGCCCTAAATTTTTGTCCTATTAACAAAAAAAAAATCCTTATATTTTTATCATATTAATAAAAAGATCCCTCTTCGGAATGATGACGTTATTTTTCATTGATAAAGCTGACATGACAACTATTTTATTATTAATGATACAGTAAAATAGCAAAAATACCCTTTAATAACCATATTTTAAACAAATTAAGCGAAAACCAATATTTTCTACATAGAAATATCTCGAATTTTATACTCATAAAAGTAATAATAACGGTATTAAAAGATAGGTTCGTCATTTCACTATAGAATTACTAAAAAAGTTTATCACATCAACTCTGTCGATTAAAAATAATGTCATCGCGTTAGAGAGATGCCTTTTTATTAATACGATAAAAACTTATGAAATTTTTATTAATTCAAAAAAGTTAGGATCTTTTCATTACTTTAAAAAATATCGAGTATTAAAATATAAGCAATTATTTTATTTGTATATACGGTATATAAACTTATGGCTCAAACCACGTCAGCGTCTAATCAGTGGGCACCTGTGTTTCTGTTTTCTTTTTCTTTTTTTAGTGAATTAATCCTTTGGGGCTTGCGAGGGGCACCACTTTCCTTTATTAATTTAATTTTCATTTACGTCATAACTTTTTATTTTTTATTTTTTTTTATCAAGAGCACCAGCCGAAAACACAGCCGGGACAAAATTACATTCCATCACAATCAATTACATGCTGAACGTCCATAGGCGGTTCTAGCCACCACCTGTGATTACAAACATTCCTTAAATGAGATTTTGCAACTACGTGAGCTACACGATTACAAGATCTAGGGGCCCATACAAAGTATATACAATCAAAAAAGCCATTACATATCAAAATATCATCAACAATTGAAATAACATTCCATAGCGGGGCTTCACAATGATTCAAAAAGTTAACCGCCTTTTGACAATCCGATTCAACCATCACATTTCTCCATCCGCATGATAACGCAAGGACGCACGCACCTCGAATTGCCAGGACTTCAGCAATGAGAGGATCACAAACCTTGGATGAGCCACACCAACCGTGAACAATGTCCCCATTATGGTTACGAGCAACGGCTGCAAACGCAACCTCGTCGTTTTTCCACGCCGCGTCGACATTTATTTTGATGAAAGGCCACGGGGGGAGACCACTTGGAGGTGTTGTGATCAACATTCCGAGTTCTCGGCGTACAGGAAAGCTCCATAAACATCGCAGCACGGCTCTCCGCTTCATTGCATAACATCATTGGGGAGAACTTTTTGCTCCTGAAAATAAAATCACATCAACTTTTCCAGATATACCAACACAGGTATGTACATTTAGAAATAATCCCTATGTCACTTTTGAAAGATCTACATAAATCAAACCACCAAGTAATTAAACCCGGGAAACCCAAGTCATTAGGTTTAAAGCCCAGACTTGAAGCTCCCCAAACCGCCCGCGCGTACGGACAAAACAAAATAATATGTTCAATTGATTCGGTTTCTTTTTGACATCGAGGGCATTGGGGAGAGCGTATAAGTTTCCTTATGTATAAATTTTCTTTTGTTGGAATCGCATTTTGACAAATCCGCCATAGGAAAAATCTAACTTTTGGCTCACAAGGAGACTTCCAAATTGATGAAAACCTCTTAACAGGGTTATTAGAATACGATGCGACATTTAATTCCATATGTTCGGTCCTTATGCAGGACCATTTTCCGTAACTAATTTCACACTGTAACACCCATTCTTTGACCCCGACCAAATTTGTCTGTCCTCAACACAAGGTCCCCCTATAGGTATTTTCGCAGTATTATCCGCTATTGGGTCCCGGAACAAGGTTCGGACCTTTGACAGGTCCCACCTTCTTGCATGAGTATTTATTAAGTTAGCCACCGTTATTGGACCAGAGCCCACCTCTACATTTTCCACTCTCGTTGAATTATTAATCCCTGGGATCCAGTTCTTGTCCGTAATATTAATTTTCTCCCCATTACCAACAACCCAAAAAGGTCTTTTGCAATAAACTCACTACCCTCTAAGACGCTTCTCCGCAACCACGAAGGATTGGATCCCAGCTTTGCGCTAGTAAAAGAATTATTCAGAAAATGTAAACCATTAATCACTCTTACCCAAAATGCATTCGGATTTTGAATGATTCTCCACGCTTGTTTGCCCAACAAGGCAAGGTTGAATCCTTTAAAATCTTTAAAGCCCAAACCACCCTCTTTTTTGGGTTTTGAAATTACCTCCCATTTCTTCCAGTGCACGTCTCGAATTCATTGCCTCCCCTTTCCACCAAAAGTCAGCCACAAGGGAATTAATTTTTTTGCAAAAACTTTTGGGAAATTTAAAGCATTGTATCGTATAAACCGGGATTGAAGAAATAATGACTTAATAAGTACTTCTCTTCCCGCATGGGATAGCAAGGAATTAGCCCAACCTTTCAACTTGTTTCTAATTCTATCCGTTAAGAAAGAAAGAGCTTTTGTTTTGGACTTTCCCCACATAATAAGTTGGACAACAAGATACTTTTCATCACCAGTCATAGGGTCCACCTCAAAAAAAGACCGACATTGCTCCCTAGTCGTGTTATAAAGATTAGCTGAAAAAAAACACTTTTGATTTAGAAAAATTAATCTGCTGCCCCGAGGCATCGCAAAAAAGATCTAAGACATTTTTAACACTAGCAGCAACAGAAAGATTTGCCTCAAAAAATAATAAACAGTCATCTGCAAAAAGTAAATGAGAAATAGGGGGAGTATGTTTGTTGATGTGAAATGGAATCCAATCCTTATCGCAAACAGCTTTATTTAAAAGACATGAAAGGACATCCATTATTATTATAAACAAATATGGCGATAAAGGGTCTCCTTGGCGAAGACCCCTTCCTGTACTAAAACTCCTACATCGCACCCCATTCACTATTGGGCTTATTCTAACCGTGGTAATACACTCCCGAATCCACTTTATAAATCTATCATCAAAACCAAATTGGTCCAAAACCATTTCCAAAAAACTCCAGTTAACACGATCGTAAGCTTTTGACAAATCTAATTTTAAGGCCATTATTCCTTTCTTGCCCCTTCTTCTTGCTTTCATATAATGAAAAGCCTCGTGCGCAATAATAATATTATCTTGAATTTGGCCATTTTTGACAAAGGCTGCTTGTTGGGGGGAAATTATACAAGGCATAATGTGTTGCAACCTATTTGCAATGATTTTTGGGATGATTTTATAAAAGAAATTGCAAAGGCTTATAGGCCTAAAATTGTTTATTGATTCCGGTCAATTTTTATATTTTATTCTATTAAATTTTTTTTCTTTATATTTTCGGTTGTTTCAGTTTAATTCGTTTATAATTTAAATATAATAATTTAACTATAAAGTAAAATTTACTGTTTTTTTTATAAGTAGAGTAAAATTAATATTAATTTGGTGAAATAAATTTTTAACTGGGTTGGCTGTTGGATTTAAAATAGCAAGAAGAAAACTGTCTAGCAATGTTAGTACAAGCCACAAATCAAAACAGGAAACACTAAAAATCAGTAGATGTAATAACCCTTCGGATCTTAGCAGTAGTAAATGTAAACTACAGCCCACATTTACCACCTAGCAGCACGAACTCCTCGTATGGGTACCGGAGATGATCTTGTCATGATCCAACTCTTTAAGCAATCGATTTTTCTAGTAATGTCCACCGCGGAGTACGGAAGGTCTATAGGCCAAGCCTTAACTCAAAATCCTTCTCTCATTTTAATGCTCCAAGACATCATCTTTGGACTAACTACCATTCTCAAAAATAATTTTATTCCTAGTCCATTAGATAACCCACACAAAGACAAAGAATAAAGTAACCTAAGTCTTCTCATGGCAAGTTATACTTTGAAATCTGACTGGTAATTTAAAATTTACATTATCAATTTAATTTTAATTTCAACCTGCGATTAAATTGATATGAGTAAAATGCAAGGATATTTGGTGTTTGATAACTCTTAATTCAAACACATAATACATATTATAAGGTTAAGAAGATAGAATAATCATTTAGTGTAAGGTTTTTATAATTTGACTACTATATAACTTATTTATTTTGTATTTAAGTTAATATTAAAACAAATACCTACAGTAATTTTTTTGTAAAAATAAAAATGAAATATTTATCCTTCTTTTCAGCTAGGAAAGGTTGGTTGTTTAGAACCTAAAACCATATATTCTAAAACCTTAATCATAAAAATAATTTCATGCCATTTTAAACATAAGAAATAATAATGTATATAATAATATGCTTTCAACTAGAAATATAAAAGAATGAGAAAACAATTTTGACCGTGGTTGGCTGTCAATGACTAGAACCTAACTAGAGTTAGGTTAAGGTGAAATCATGTGAAGTTGACAACAAATTTAAGGTTGCCCTCCTCAATTTCCGGCGCCACCCCATCACTAGTTAAGTGTTTTGTGTTAGAGTGTAAAATTATTTTTAAGTCTTTATTTAATAGTTTAAAGTTTTGAGAATGATAATTTTTTAATATAGTATCAGAGCTTTGTTGACGAAGAGGTCACGAGTTTGAATCTCAACAGCCTCTACTTTCAATATTAAAACAAATTAAGCACAAGATATTAGGTGGGTCTATGCACTATTTACACTACAAGCTCAATTAGTATTTATGTGAGGGGACATATTAGAGTATAAAATTATTTTTGGATCTTTATCCAACAGCTTAAGCTATTGGAAAAGATGGTTTCTTGATATTATGATCCTAAGATCATAACCTTGCAAAGAAAGAATAGAGTTTGGGATGAAAAAGAAGGAAAAGAATTAGATGAGAGAAGAATAATGAATCTTGTTATCAATTCACATACATAATGCTCCACAATACTAGCTTTGACTATTTATACAATTAATTAATCATAACCAACTTGAAAACTTCCAAACTAAATTCCCGCCACCTAAGCTAACCCAGGCTTAGCTAACTAACTTGTAACCAACTTCTAATTCTCTAAAATATGTACTAACCATCATACAATCATAACATTAATTCCCCAAATAATTTAACAAACTAATGTTATTGTCGGAAGAAAATAATTATTGTTAAAATAAAATTGTAGTTTTTAAGGTAATATTATAACTTCAATGCTTGTAAGCCATATCATATTTGGCAATAACAATTTATGCTATGACAATAATAACTCCAATTTAGAAATGGAATTATCCTTTAATTATTTTAAGATTTGAATATTTAGCATTTAAATATCCATATATTTTAATAGATGTAAAGTATTTGAAAATTTTATCATTGAAGCATCTAATGTCAAAATTATGTGAATTTTCGTAAAAATCTAACTAATTTTCTCTAGGAAGTATTAATATGATATAGTAATTATGATAATACATATACACACCCATCACACCATATCACCATTTTTGTTTTTTTGAAATTTAGTGGATTATGAGAAAGTTAGTTGATTCTAATAGATGTTATATATATGGTATCAAAATAAAAATAATTTCCGACAAAAATTTGACCAAATTATAATAGATGACACTCATATAATGTTGGACTATATTCCACTCATCAACGACTTTTCTTTAAAATCCACCAAGTTTTGGTATAGGATAGGTTGGATCGTGTTACAAGCCAAAGGTTAGGAGAAAAATAGGTATCCTACTGATTTTAGTCAAAGTATAAATAATGTACTTGTATTACTTTTGAAGGCATCAAATAAACAACTAATTCTTCCCTCTCTTTTCTCTCTCTATCTTCTTCTTCCCCGTCTGAACCCTAACTTCTTTCTCCTTCTCTAATCAAACCCTAATTCTTGTCCTAAATCTCGATACACCATTCAATTAGCGTATCATTTCGTATCAGATTCAGGTCGTGCTGCATTTAAATCACGATATGGCGGATGGAACTCGTAGTGTGGCTGATTTTCGTCGGTTGGAGACTCGGATGGATGACAACCAGCGTGCCATTGATGAACGCTTCAATAGCTTCAAAACTCGAGTACAATCGGACATATCATCGTTGAAGCAAGAGCAAAGCAAGATTATGGAAATCTTGCGCGAAATTCAGAACCAAACGCGTCAACCTGAGTCTCGTCCGGCCGAATCGCGTCCTAGTAACCGCCAATAATTTTGGTAACCGCCTTGGTTCCCGACGCTGGTATATCCTCTTCGGCCACTTCTCCGCATCACTTTCATACTCGTTTGTCCAAAATTGATTTTCCACGATTTACTGGTGGTACTACTGTTAAAAATTGGGTGTGGAAGGTTGAACAATTTTTCAACATAGATCATACTCCGGATTTGGTTAAGGCAAAATTAGCGTCAATGCACCTTGAGGACAATGCCCTTGAATGGCACTGTTCATTTCTTATAACGCATAATTGACCTATTGAGGAGGTCAAGTGGTCCGATTATTCAGCTTGTTAATTCAGCGATTTGGTAATGTTTACGAAAATCCCATGGCGGATTTGATGACATTAAGGCAAAGTGGAAGTGTTTTAGAGTACCAATCATAATTTGAACGTTCGGTACCTCAATTGATTCTCTCTGAGACATACTTAGTTTCGTGTTTTGTTATCGGGCTGAAAGATTCAATTAGATATCCGATTCTTATGCTATAGCCTAGCACGTTAGCTCAGGCTATGAACTTAGCTCGGTTACAGGAGGTCAATCTGTCTTCGCATGTCAAGCTTCCCACGGGTGGTTCTTCTCGGTCTACGGCATTTCGTAACTCTTCAGGTTCAGCAGCCTATTCTTCTATACCGGGGTCGATTGTTCACTCATCTGCTGACTCCTCGAGACTGGGATCCTGTCCCTTGAAACGTGAGGGCCGCACGATGTCAGCAGCAGAAATTGAGGACCATCGGGAGAAGGGTCTTTGTTTCTTTTGTAACGAATCTTTTACTCCGGGTCATATGAAGGTGTGTAAGGTCAAGAATCCTCAGTTGAAAATGTTTTCTGGCAATGTTTCTGATATCGAGGATATGGATCCAGATGATTTGTTGCTTGATCCGGGTGCCTCGACAGTGGAAGGCATTCCACATATTTCTTTTCATGCGTTAGCCGGTGCTTCTTCCTATAGTACTATGAGGATTACGGGCTATTCTCATCGTAAACCACTACACATCCTCATCGATAGTGAGAGTACACATAAATTCCTCGATGTGATGAAGGGGCGTTGGTTGGGATGCACAACTTCATCCATATCGGTATTGTCCGTGGTAGTTGCTGATGGGAGTCGAATTCAATGTTCGAAGATATGTCGTGACTTTCGTTGGAGCACCCAGGTTCATGACTATGTTAGTGATGTCTTGTTGATCACTTTAGGCGGTTGTGATATTGTCCTTGGGATCCAATGGCTTTCTACTCTCGGACCGATCCTTTGGGACTTTGACCGTTTAGATGCAGTTCACGTGGAATTCAAAGACCAGTACCTTACAGGGCGCGGTGCCTTCCATTCGTCATGCCGGTAAGAAAATTCTTCACCGCTTACATCTTATGAGTCCTTCTATTCATGTTGTTCTTCTTCCTTATGATTCGTTAATGTCTCTGTGCATGAATGATTCTTTATCCCCTTCAGTCGTGGTTACCGATTCGGAGTGGGCTGAGCTTAATGCTTTACTACTTGAATTTGCTCGGGCTTTACCGCCTTGTAGACCACACTTCGACCATCGCATTATCCTTAAACAAGGGGAGGGGCCGGTTAATATTAGACCTTATCGTTACCCTTTGGTTCAAAAGGATGCAATTGAACGTATGATTCAAGAAATGCTTAAGACAAGGGTGATTCCTAATAGCACCAGCCCATTTGCTTCACCCGTTATTCTTGTGAAGAAAAAGGATGGTACATGGCATATGTGTGTCGATTACCGGGAATTGAATCATAAAACAGTAAAGGATAAGTTCCCAATCCCGGTGGTTGAGGAGTTATTGAATGAGTTATGTGAGTCTGTTATTTTTTCGAAGTTAGATCTCCGAAATGGATATCATCATGTTCGCGTTTGTTACGAAGATGTGTATAAGACGGCATTTCGCACCCATCTCGATCACTACGAGTTTCGTGTTATGCCATTCGGACTAAGAAAAATATTTTCTATTAAATCAAACTAAGAAAAGGAGAGTTAGGGATGGCAATAGGGTGGATAAAACTCGCTACACGCAGGTACCCGCCCCATTTGTGGCGGTACAGGTATAATTGGGATGGGTAGTGGGTACTGTTAGGTGTACCCACCCCGTACCCGTCCTGGGTATGGGGTGGGTACGGGTATAGTTTTGTACTCGCCCCATCCCACCTCATACCCACTCTACCTGCTTCATTTTGTATATAGTTAATCTTCAAATTAAATAATACATGTTTAAATTCAATAACCAAAATTATTTATCAATGTTATAAAAAATATAATTGGTTTTTAAAAATAGCATTAAATAACTAATATAAGCGAGTATAGATAATCATTTTTTATACACATTAGGCAGGGTACGGGGCGGATAGATACCCATTGGATACCCGCAAGTAATGGAGTGGGTATGGGTATGGGTTTGTACCCACCAGAGCAGACACGGGTATCCACTTCGTATCTCTAATAAGTAATAGTGCAACTACGGGTATAAAATTTAAATGACGAGTACTAATACAAAAGAGGCATCCCCATACCCACCCCATCCCATTACCATTTCTAATGAGAGTGATTGCAATTAGGGTAGGGGTGGGAGCAGCTGACGTGGCCCACTTCCCCTGACACTATAACACGTCAGATGCTGACGTGGACATCACTTGCAATCCACTACTATATATAATAATAATTTTGTATTTAATTCATTAAAATATTATTAGTTCATAAAAACCAATATTTAAAACACCTTTATCCTTAAAAGTTAATAATTTTGTTAGACTTGTACATTGATTGCACTTATGGTTATTGATTATATTCTACAATGTCAAAAACGTTATTACAGTTTTTCTAAATTACGTATAATATCTTCTAATTAAAATATAAAATTTTCTAACATATGCCTATTAGATACATGTTAAGATGTATTAAATACACCATATTTTAGTATTTGGTTGGCTAATGCAAAATTTATTATTATTGCTAGTTGTATATGTCCAATCAAATATAAAAATATGGTGTAATTAATATACGTTAATATGTGCCCAAAGGACATATTAGAAAGACCCTTAAAATATAATATATGTTAGTTAAGGGTTTAATATCCAACAACAATTGATTCAATAAACAACAAAATAAATAAAATTAAATATAAAAAATATGGATTAAAATATATTTGTTTGACATATGTTAGAAAAATTTATTAAGCATTTATATTTCATTTAGAGACAAATAGCATCTCTATTACAGGTGCCACAAATGATGAAAATTAAAGGGTATAATTTAACCATTATAATAAAAAAAAAACGACACAAGATAGACCCTTAAGATTGATAGATAAAGTAATTTTTCTCATTAATTACTTTCATGCAAGGAAAAAAAAAATCATTTGCATTAGTTGTTTGTAAACCCATCATTTTTTCCATAAATGTCAAAATAATTCTTAGAAATATTTTATAAAAAAAGAACGACATAAGGTGTTGTATTAGATAAGTAATGACGTTCAAGCTTGGCCTATGACATATTTTGCATTTATTTGGGAATTAAGGAATACGCTTATTTTCCACAATTCACCTCCTGATTGGACCGAATCTTGAGATCACTAAATCAAGGGTCATAATTTGTTTTAGAGCACCACTTGAACACTCAGACATCTCCCTCCACAACCAATCCCAGATTCAATTTGACTTCAATAACCAGACTTCCTTAGGAAGACCATTAATGTTGCGGACCTCCTTACAAAGCCAGGCATCTCTATAAACCTTGTTTTGATCTCGTTGCACAATTCAACATTATGATTTAATTTTCTTTTGTCTTTTGATTTTCTCCTTTATATATACCTTGTATCTGTTAGAGGTTTCTTCCTCCCTCTTAATTATAAAAACAATTTCAAGCCAAAAATTTAATTGAAAAAAATTATCAGTGCAATAGTCCCTAATCCATAACTTGGTTGACCTACTCAAGAATGTCAACTATAATTTTGTTTCTTATTATTATTTAACACTATGTGTTCGTTGGGGTCAACTCAACAATTAATGGTTGTGCCAATAAAAATTGGAAATGGGATCATTATCAGCATGCAGGTAGGTCAACCCTATGCAAGTTTCTTAATAATTTAATAGTAGGATAATGTTATTGTCAAAGCAAAAGTATTAATGTTATTACAATTTTATTTATTTATTTTTTTTTTTTTGTTGCGAATGATACAAGTCTCTGTGTTTTGAAACCTCATCTTTTTGTAACCTCTTTATAAGCATTGTCCCACACTGTAAATCATATCACCTTTAATATGATAGTACAAGATAATCTCTTAAGTTAAGATAAAGGTGAGAGGTGAATGGGAAGAAATTGCGCCGCTCTATCAAGCCGGGCTCTAGTGAGAGTTTGGCATGGGTATTCCCTTTTTCGGCATGCGTTTTTATCTTTTTTGGAAATCGTTGTGACAGATCCTTATTCTATTCCATTTTCCATAAGGATGCTCCTGTTTCCTATATAAAAATTTTATTTAATCTTTGCACCTCTTCCCAGTAGTGATGATAATCAGGCTACTTAACAACAATGACTTTTGGTAATATGAGGCTCCTCTTCCTGAAAGGTGCATACTCCACTATATGTTACATATCTAAAGAGATTCCATTCCAAAATTAATTGATAAAAGATGGAGTAGTTCCTATGGTATATTAGTTTGTATATTTTCTATTGCCCACCGATGTGGGATTACTGTTGTTCCAAATTGTCTGTAGGCTTTTAGTTCTACGAGTTATTTCTCTTTTGATTGTTTTTTGTCCTGCTCTTATGGGTTTTCTCGGGCTCCAATTTCTTGGGTGCCCCGACTTCATATCAAGAGTTTTCTCGCTATTTATCCCAAAAAAAAAAAAAAATTCCCAATTTTGGTTGAATTTAGAATCAATCAGCTTATCAGCAATTCTCTCTCCCTTTCTATCCTTCTCTCTATTTGGGCAAAGTTTTTGGCACTATCAACGACTAATGAGTGCATGTTACAGGCAGGATTGCGTTAATCCTGGAGGATGACCACCAACATTACTCCGAACACTGAAGCAGCGGCGAAATTGTCTTTTAGAATAGTAGTTCTACCATGGTGCAATACTCGTCATTCGTATTTCAGATAAGATCTTTCATATTTCTCTTCTTGTGATTGGTTTTTTATACTATATTTGTTTACATTTCCAACACCTTTTGAAGTTTGTGACTATTATTAACTGCAAGTCACATCATTGGTCTAATAATAATATTTTCTGCTTTAACAATAGCAATACCGTTAAAATATTATATTGCCATCCTATTTGGTCGAGATATGTTAAATCAAGATTTTAAGAGCCTTCATATTTTGTATTAATACATTCATTGAACAATATAAACACATGCCACTATGCAGAGCACTAAAATGTTATCTAGTAATTTAAATTTTGATATAGAAATTTCCTTAATTTTATATATGTAGATTCTGTTTGTTTCGGGGTTTCCCTTGGAAAATATTTTCCTTAGGAAAAGACTTTTCAAGAAAAAATAAATTCCGATTAACATTTTTTATTGTTTTGGTGGAAAACTTGCTACTGCCTTATAATATTACTTATTTGTTCCAAAAAAATAATATTTTATTAATCATACTCTACCCTATTATAAGATAACATAAAGTAGGAAAACTATATAACATGTTATATAAGCTTCATTTGACTGTGAAGAAGTTATGTTTTAATAGAAAAACATGGAAATTTTATCACTTAAGAGATTTAAGGTTTGATCATTTATCACATAAATAACCTACATATTTCAAAATATACAATGAGGCTGCCGCTTGATGTTTCAAAATTTCATCCTTCAAGTATCGAGCATGGTGAATTTTTATCAAAATCAATTTTCATCATAGAACATTGAAGTAGTACATGATTACAATTATATATATAATTATATCAATGTTCTTAACAAAAATCCAGCAGACTTAAGGTAAATTGATAGATAGTTTTCTTATATTTGGATTGATGTAAACATTAATTTGTAATTATATTCACTATATCATAAAGTAGTAAACACCTTTAAAATATAAAATAGTGGTCAGAAATGAAAACCAAATTGCATCACATAATTCTATCCAAGATCAAACCCGAGTTATCATTATTTGTCCTGTCCTTATTTCACATTATTACCTCTAGCGTTCTATGATCCCATTTAATTCATTTCTATATGATCCATATTACGACTGACGTATGCCCCAAAACTTTTTAAACCACTTGGAATGTTGATTTCCCTTCTTTTATAAAGGAAAACATTTTCCCCGTTTTAAAGGAAAACATTTTCCCGGTTTTGTAGGAAAACGTTTTCCGTCAAAAATGCGCGTCAAACAACGGAAAGTAAGAAAATCATTTTCAAGAATCTCTTTTTCCTTCGAAACAAACGGGGCCGTAATCTTGAATTTTTGAATAAGTTAAATGATACAAACTTTTATGTATGGCGCAACGATGATGAGGAGAGATTATTAGGTAACCCAGAGGCACCAGATGATGTGGTGATCCCAATATATTTTCTTTCATTTTTACATTAAAATTAATTAAAATAATAAATTTTAATTATTAAAAATAACTTCCCAATATATATAAATATAGGAAGTAGTTGGGGGTCACCACGTTATCATGGTGACCCCGAATCACCTAATAATTTCTCCGATGATGAGATGTGATAATTTTCCTCGTGTCATGTTAGTTTAATTTGTTGACCGTATAGAAAATTAAGGGTAATTAGCGAATCCTATCATATTACATCAACTCGTGTCATATACTAAAATTCTAAATGTTTTATTATCATTTTAAATTTCCTATAAAATAAATTATTCATTTCTAATAAATAAGCATGCATACCACCAATCAAAAGGAGCATTTATGTTAACAAGGTCTCCAAATTATTATTATATATTAAAGGTTCTGATAATAAAGTTGTGGGATTTACACATCTTTCTACATAATCCACTGTTAGAGTATAAAATTAATTTTGGACCTTCATTCACCTCTCAGCTTAAACTTTTAAAAATGTTGGTTTTTTAATATGGTATTAAATCCTTGTTGACCAAGAGGTCATGAGTTTAAATCTCAGCAGCTCCCACTTTCAATATTAAAACAATTTGAGCACAAGGTATGAGATGCACTTGTACATTATCCATTCTTCAAGCTCAATTGGCATTCGCGTGAGGAGACATGTTAGAGTATAAAACTATTCCCGAGTCTTCACCTATCAGCTTAATTAAAGTTTTGAGAAAGTTGGTTTTTCTTGACATCCACCACTAATATTTTACTCTGATATTAATTTTATCATATTTATGGGGCGGTAGTCATTAAAAAAAAAATTTCGCACATCAAAATTTAAACACTACAACCTGTAAGCGAGAATAAAAAGTATCAACTGTAGGAGCTAATTTTACGGTGACAATTAGGGAGTGGCAAATATATTCCTAATTATTAAAAATATATTTATTAAAAATACAGACAAATATTGTTCATTGCTAGCCTAATCAAAAATATTTAAAATCCCATATTGTTGGTTATTTAACTTGCTGTGGAGCTGTAAATATTTTTATTTACAGCTGGTTTTCTAGCAACAATTTACTGTATATATATATTGTTGCGTTTTACCTGCAATTACTGCAACAAGAGAAAATGAGAGAAAAGGATCAACAGAAAAGCAAAAAAACAAAAGAAAAGTAATACATTAAGGGAAAAGAATATGCAAAAGAAAATGGGAGCAATGGCTATGGTAAGTGGTGGGTGTGATAGTAACAATGGTGGTCGATTAACCTTCACAGTGGTGATCACCTGCATTGTTGCTGCATCTGGGGGTCTCATTTTTGGCTACGACACTGGTATATCAGGTAAAATATCTCTTTTCTCTGAAAACATGTGTTGTAAGATGGTGAGGATTTTAGATTTTAGTAGAATGACTTTATTGTTTCATGCTATTCTGTGTAGGGGGTGTGTCAACAATGCCTGCTTTTTTGGACAAATTTTTCCCGACGATCATGGAGAACATGGCCAAGGCTGAGAGAAATGTCTATTGTGTGTATAACAGTCACGCTTTGACTGCATTCACCTCTTCATTGCACCTTGCGGGGTGCATTGCCTCACTGTTAGCCAGTCGCTTTTGTTCTGCCTTTGGCCGAAAGGCAACCATGTTGTTTGGTGGTTTCACCTTTTTTATTGGTGGGATTCTAACTGGTGCTTCTTTGAATCTCCCCATGCTGATCTTGGGGCGTCTCGTTCTAGGTTTTGGTGTTGGTTTCAACAATCAAGCAACTCCTTTATATTTATCGGAGATGGCACCCTCAAATTGGAGAGGAGCAGCCAACACAGGGTTCCATCTCTTTAACGGGTTTGGTGTGGTTATTGCTGGCATTATGAATTATAATGTACAAAGCTTAGAATGGGGTTGGCGTCTCTCCTTAGGCTTTGCTATCGTCCCTGCACTGATCATGATGATTGGAATCTTTATGATCTCTGATTCTCCTAGCAGTCTCATTGAGCGTGGCAGGGTGGAAGAAGCAAAGAAGACCTTAATTAAAGTTCGTGGAGAATCCAATGTGGATGCCGAGCTAGCCGATCTTATCAAAGCCGGAGAGATGGCTAGGGAAGCGAAGGACGAACCACTCGTCACCATATTCCAAAGGCAGTATAGGCCACATCTAACTATGGCAGTAGCCATTCCATTCTTCCAACAAGTTTCTGGGATTGTAACAGTAGCCTTTTATGGTCCAGCTATTCTTGCATCCCTAGGAGCGCACAATGATGCTGCTCTCATGGCTGCTATTATGCTTGGCGGCATTAACATATTATCTATTCTTGTATCTACTTATACTGTTGATCGATCTGGAAGAAGGATCCTGTTGTTGCAGGGTGGCATACAAATGTTTGTTTCATTGATGGGAATGGCTTTGATATTGGCTTTGACGATCGGATCTGATGGAACCCAACCAATAACAAAGAACCATGCCGTATGGATGTTAGTGTTGATGTGCGTATTTGGAGCTGCATTCGGTTGGTCATGGGGTCCGCTAACCTGGATCATTCCTAGTGAGATATTTCCTTTGAAGCTTAGGCCGATGGGACAAAGCATAAGTGTCGCAGTGAACCTTGGCACCACCTTTGTGCTATCCCAAACATTCTTGTCAATGCTCTGCAGCTTCGCATATGGAGTATTCCTCTTCTATGCAGCTTGGTTGGTTGTCATGACAGTATTTGTTGCTTTACTTCTTCCCGAAACCAAAGGCATTCCTCTTAACTCAATTCATGTCATATGGGAAAAGCACTGGTTTTGGCAAAGATTTGTACAACATCTACAACTTCAGGTTGCAAACAATAGTAAGTAATTTGGATGGCTTGAATTGTATAATCACAAGGCAAGAAATTCAATATTATTCGTGATGTTGTGCTTTCTCTTGTCTGACCTCTTTTCATCAAATTTATTCCTCTAGCGTTTTTATAATTTAAATAATATCTTGCATTTACTTGTCAATTATCATTTTTCTGTTAAGAATTAATATATAATCCAATTATTATGTCCACTATGAAAAATAATTAATATGAAAAAGTTTGACATATAGCATCAATATAATTGTTGAATTAAATTATGTTAAGTGTTAGGTTTTATGTCTCAAAATTACTTGGGGAATTAAGGAGAAGGGCCGTAGAGAGCCCGATCGATCGGGTGGAACTCGATCGATCGGGAATGTTACAAAAAGAGGGACGCATCCAGAGAGGCGGCCGATCGATCGGGAAACAGGGTTTTCGTGTTTCTATAAATACGGACATAGGGTACGTCATATGGTATCTAAGTCAAAAGAGAGGATTTCCCTATTGCGGCGCCGCAACCAAAGAAAATTGAGTGTGAGAGAATATTGTAATTCTTCTTCTTCTTTTTTTGTTCAATAATAAAAGCTCCGATCTTTGGCCGTGGTTTTCTCCCCTTTCGATTGTAAAGGGGTTTCCACGCAAATCATTGCGTCTATTGTTTCGTTTCTCTTTTAGTCCGATTGTTTCTCGTTATTGTCGTGGTATTTATTCAGATCCGAGTATATTGTTTATTTCCGCACAAATTGGTATCAAAGCTTGGTTCTTCGAATTGATACAATGGCATCAGGTATCAAAACCGAGGATGAGAAATTCAATGGTCAGGGAAGTTTTAGCTTATGGGAAGTCCTTGTGAAAGGACTCCTAACTCAGAACGGCATGAAGAAAGCACTGAAGGGGAAAGAGAAGAAACCAGAAACATTGACCGAGGCACAATGGGAAGAGTTGGATGAGAAGGCTCTCACGGCTATACAGATGTGTTTGGCTGACGATGTTTTGTCAGAGGTATTGGAGATTAAAACCGCAAAGGAGTTATGGGAGAAATTGTTAGACATGTTTTGCCACAAGTCAGTCTCCAACAAACTCGCAGTGAAACGGCGGTTGTACACTTTTCGTATGTCAGAAGGTACATCTCTTAAAAACTATCTTAGCGAATTTACCTCAATTATGCGTGAATTAAAGGCTTTGGATGATGTCCCTAAGGACGAGGATCAGGCTATGATATTACTGTGTTCGCTCTCTAATGCGTATAAGGGCTTCGTAGAAAGCATGATATACCGGGGTAGGCCAACCATTACTGTTGATGAGGTAAAAAGAAACCTTGTGAGTAAAGAACGGGTAGATAAGGAATTGTCTGACTCGGTGAATGACTCGGGTAGTGGCTTACATGTGAGAGGTCGATCAGAACATAGGGGATCCAATGGTGGGAATAAGTCTAGGTCCAAATCTAGACATAAGAACATGTCATGTCACTATTGTCACAAGAAAGGGCACATAAAGAAAGAGTGTTACAGATATAAGAATAAATCAAAAGAGGGTAACAGGGGTGACCAGGGTAAAGACAAGTCCGCTGAGGCTAGTGTTGTAGAGGAGGATAGTGAAGGGGAATTTCTATTAGTTGCTGATTCTCAGTCCAGGCCCATAGATAAGTGGGTCATGGATTCGGGTGGTTCGTTTCATGTTACTCCAAACAGAGACTGGTTCTCCACGTATAAGTCTATACAAGGTAGGGTTGTCTTGATGGGTAATGATGTTGCTTGTAAGATAATGTTGGAACAGTCCGTGTGAAAATGCATGATGGAACTATTAGAACCTTGAGCAATGTTCGTCACATTCCGGATTTGAAAAAGAACTTGATTTCTCTAGGTACCCTTGAGTCTAATGGGTACAAGTACACTGTTGAAGGTAGAGTCATGCGGGTCAGTAAGGTTGCGTTAATTGTGATGAAAAGAAATAGGGTTGGTACTTTGTATGAGCTTGCAGGTACAACCGTGACAGGAGCAGTTGTTGTTTCCACATCTGCTATGACAGATGCAGAGATCACAAGACTATGGCACATGAGAATGGGTCATATTGGTGACAAAGCATTGTCTGAGCTGAGTAAGAGGGGACTTATTTGTGGTCAGTCAACAGGACTGATGGAATTCTGTGAGCACTGTATTTATGGGAAGCAGAAGAGAGTCAGCTTCAAGGCAGCAGTGCATCAGACCAAGGGAACGTTAGACTACATACATTCTGATCTGTGGGGACCTTCCAGAGTGGCTTCTAAAGGTGGGTCTAGGTATCTTCTAACGTTTACTGATGACTATTCACGTAAAATTTGGGTCTATTTTCTTAAGCAAAAAAATGAAGTGTATGATATCTTCAAGAAGGGGAAGATTCTTCTTGAAAAATAGACAGGGAAGCCGATCAAGAGGTTGAGGACTGATAATGGTCTTGAGTTTGTCGAAGAGAACTTCACTAAATTTTGTGAAGATCAGGGCATTGTCAGACATAAGACATGTACAAGCCAACCTCAGCAAAATGGAGTGGCTGAAAGGTTAAACAGGACGTTACTTGAGAAGGCTCGTTGTATGCTTTCAAATGCAGGTTTAAAGAAAGAATGGTGGGCAGAAGCAGTTAGCATGGCTTGCTACCTTGTCAACAAGACACCGCATTCTTCATTACAGATGAAGACTCCTGAAGAGGTATGGTCTGGTTCAACTTCTGATTATTCTCAGATCAAAGTTTTTGGTTGTCCTGCATATGCACATGTTAATGATGGAAAGCTGGAGCCTAGGGCCAAGAAGTGCATCTTTCTTGGCTATACGTCAGGTGTGAAGGGATATAGATTGTGGGATCCATGTGTTCAGAAGTTTCTGACTAGTGGAGATGTTACTTTTGATGAGTCTGCTCTACTTAATCCGCCACACACACCCTCCACTGACAGAGATACAGTTCAGATTGAGACACCTGATGATACAGAGATATAGTCAGATCAGCAGATTGTTCAGCTAGAGAGTATTCCAGCACCTCAGGTACGGGTTTCTGATGTTGTTACTGATAATGCAGAAACAGGTCAGCAGGTGGAGAATATTACTATAGCTGGTGGTAGACCGAGGCGACAAATCAGGCGTCTTGAGAGATATGGGTATGAGGAGATGATTGCCTATGCCCTCTCTACTACTGAAACATTAGATGACAGTGAGCCGACTTCATATACAGAGGCTGTATCGAGAACAGATGCTAAGAAGTGGCTCGTTGCTATGAATGAAGAGATGCTGTCTCTTCATAAGAATTAGACTTGGGAATTGGTGAAGCCTCCGACAGGAAAAAGACTGGTTGGATGTAAATGGGTCTTTAAGAGAAAAGAGGGCATTCCTGGGGTGGAAGATGCGAGGTACAAGGCACGATTGGTAGCTAAAGGCTACAGTCAGGTACAAGGTGTTAATTTTCTCAATATTTTCTCACCTGTAGTTAGACACACTTCGATTCGTGCATTATCGTCTTTGGTTGCCATGCATGATTTTGAACTTGAACAATTGGATGTCAAAACCGCATTTTTGCATGGTGAACTAGAAGAGAGTATCTTTATGCATCAGCCTGAGGGTTTTGTTGTTGAAGAAAAAGAAGATCATGTGTGTTTGCTTAGAAGGTCTTCAAATGGTTTAAAGCAATCTCCTAGACAGTGGTATAGGAGATTTGATCAGTTCATGACAAGTCATGATTACATCCGAAGTAAGTACGACAGTTGTGTGTACTTCAGAAAGACAAATTCAGGCTTTGTTTATTTGCTTTTGTACGTTGATGATATGTTAATTGTAGCACGAGATATGAAAGATGTCGATGACTTGAAATCAATGCTGAAGAGTAAATTTGAGATGAAGGATCTTGGAGCAGCTAAGAAGGTATTAGGCATGGAAATTCATAGAGACCGAGAAGCTAAAAAATTATACTTGTCACAGGAGAAGTATATTGAGAAGGTTTTAGACAGGTTTCATATGAAGGATGCTAACCCGGTTAGCACGCCCTTAGTAGCTCATTTCAGACTCTCAGCGTTAGATTTGCCTCAGACTGAGGAGGACATCAGGTACATGTCTCAGATTCCTTATTGTAATGCAGTGGGCAGTATTATGTATGCGATGGTCTGTACGCGTCCAGATATTGCTTTTGCTGTGAGCAGAGTTAGTAGGTACATGGCAAATCCGGGCAGAGAACATTGGCATGCAGTAAAGTGGATTCTCAGGTATCTTCATGGAACCTCTTATTTGTGTTTGGGATATGGGAAACGTAAGTACTGTTTGGTTGGGTATATAGATTCTGACTATGGTGGAGACCTTGATAAGAGGAAGTCCACTTCAAGGTATGTGTTTTGTTTAGGTGACATAGCTATCAGTTGGAGAGTGTGTTTGCAGCCTGTTACAGCACAATCTACAACCAAGGCCGAGTACATGGCAGTAACAGAAGCGTTCAAAGAAGCCGTCTGGTTGAGAGGTTTGATCAGTGAAATCAGTGTCGAGCAGGGAACAGTTAAAGTATACTGTGATAGTCAGTCCGCTATTCACCTAGCGAAAGATCAGATGACTCATCATGACCGAACGAAACATATTGATGTGAAGCATCACTTTATCAGAGATCTGATTGACAAGCGGAAGGTGGAGTTGAGAAAGATTGGGACTGAAGATAACCCAGCTGACATGTTCACAAAAGTTCTACCAGGAAGCAAGTTCGAGCATTGCTCGAATTTGTTGGGTCTTTCAGTTTGATGTACGTTAGCCCCGGTTGAGGGAGCGTTTGTGGAGAAGGTGGAGTTGTTTTATTGTTGATGTTGATTTTGAGCCAAGGTAGAGATTTGTTAGGTTTTATGTCTCAAAATTACTTGGCGCATTAAGGAGAAGGGTCGTGGAGAGCCCGATCGATCGGGTGGTACTCGATCAATCGGGAGTGTTACGAAAAAGAGGGACGCATCCAGAGAGGCGGCCGATCGATCGGTGAGGAACCTCGATCAGGAAACAGGGTTTCCGTGTTTCTATAAATACGGACATAGGGTACGTCATATGGTATCCAAGTCAAAAGAGAGGCTTTCCCTATTGCGGCGCCGCAACCAAAGAAAATTGAGTGTGAGAGAATATTGTAATTCTTCTTCTTCTTCTTTTGTTCAATAATAAAAGCTCCGATCTTCGCCCGTGGTTTTCTCCCCTTTTGATTGCAAAGGGGTTTCCACGTAAATCATTGCGTCTATTGATTCGTTTCTCTTTTAGTCCGATTGTTTCTCGTTATTGTCGTGGTATTTGATTCGATTCAGATCCGAGTATATTGTTTATTTCCGCACATTAAGTTCTATTATAAACTTCACATTTACAACCCAAAATTGACATACGAAAGGAAAACATATGTTATAGTAGACCACAATTGAAAACTAGGGTCATAAATTCCACAAACATGCTCAATATACTACTCGTATTTAAAATAGATTAAAACTTGTTCTCATCAATCGTGGGAGCTAAATAGCTTAATGAGCCTAGTGTGAATAAGGGTGTTCTATTTGTTACCGTACATTCACAAACAATTTAATAAGAGTTTGATAAACTTATTCAATTCCTTAGGATAAGGAGAAAAAAATTACAATTTCATATTAACTCAACTAATATAAAACTCAATACGATCCAATTCAAACAAAAATCTAAGATGACTTGAAAGTGAAACACCCAACTCAATATAAATTTTTGCTCAACTAAAAATGACTCTATTTGAATCTAACTCAAAAGTGGAAAGACCGAAACCAATAAACCCAAATTCTAAGATGATTTAAACTTAAAATGAGGCCACCAGACCTAACTCAGATCTAATTTTTCGAGATAATCCAAACCAATTGATCTAAAACCTAGAGATGCTTAAAAGCTAAGCACGACATGACAAGACTCAAATTTTCCTAACTTACTAACCTAGACTAGAATGCCTTCGGGCTTTCTAATGTTCAAAAAAAAAAAAGAAAAAGAAAAAAGGAGTCTAGAAAACAATATAATCTAAATGATTTAAAATCAAGATGGCTCGAGCCCTAAATCAGCCTACCCAAATCAAATTCTGACCCATGCTAACCCAAGTCTTGGAATGAATTATCTAATGAACCCAAAATCTTATAACACTTGAACATGATATGATTCAACCCAACTAAAATCCAACCGAAGTTAACTCAAAATTAAAAATCTCTCAAATCCAAAACGATCCAATCCAACCGATACCCAACCCTAGTTGACCCGAAATCCAGAATAATCTAACTCGACTAACACAAAACTCGCACCAATTAGTCATAAACCTACAACTCTAACTTTGACATCCTATTGGTCTTTCGGGGGGCCTTGCCTTATGGTGGAATACAGAGGTTTCAATGCACATATTAGCAGCGACGAATAGATACATCAAGGCTGAAATTGAAGATATTGGGTCAGGGAAAAAATGGGTTCATGTGTTCACCTACGGAGAGCCGGTCAGGGATAAGAGGGCTCGGTTTTGGGCCCAATTTGAGGATGTTTGCTGCTGTCCGCATTCCCCCGTGATTGTTTCGGGAGACTTTAATACCATCTCCAGTGCGTCGGACAAATTGTTTGGTAACGAGGTGAGTGATTGTCAATGGGCTTGGATTCATGACTTCTTTGATTCCTGCGATCTTATGGAGCTCCCTTATAGTGGATGTAAGTTTTCATGGACTAACAAGCAAGGGGTTCACACAAACATTAAGGAATGCAACAATAAAGCTGCAGCAAACTACGAATAGCAAATCTTGTTCCCTCACGCGCAGATCATTCTTCTTCCAGCTGCAGGATCAGATCACTCCCCCCCTTATTATTCTGCTCTTCTCTGACTCTTCTAAGCACCCTAGGGACTTCAAGTTCGAATCAAAGTGGCTTCTGGAACATGATTGCAAAGAAGTGGTTAAAAGAGGATGGGACTTCCAAGGTAATGGATCTCGTATGTTCATCTTCAATAAAAAACTACTTAATTGCCGAAAGACCTTGAAGGAGTGGAGCATCAGTCGATCAGGCGAGAGAAAAAAAATTGTCATCGAGGCTATGGAAAAACTCACAGCCATTCAAAGCAGAGCATATTCCAGTTCTGACTTAGAGGAAGAGGAAAAGGCTCTTTCTATCCTTAGCCAGACATGGGAAGCTGAGGAGAGATTTTGGCATCAGAGATCGAGAGTGAACTGGCTTTCTGCTGGGGACAAAAATACCCGTTTTTTCCATGCATCTACATTACAAAGGAAAAAAGCAAATACGATCAGAAGAATAAAAAATGATGAAGGAATTTGGGTGGAAGACCAAAAGGGGATTGCAGATTTGGTTCAGTACCATTTTTCTCAGCTTTTTGGCCAGAAATCAACGAACAGGACCGATGAAGCATTGAAAGGAATTCAATCGAACGTGACTGCCGAAATCAACAATGTGCTGCTGCAGCAGGTCTCGCCTGAGGAGATCAGGTCTGCTGCTATCCAACTCGGGGGGCTTAAATCTCCGGGTCCCGACGGTTTTTCAGGTATCTTTTATTCTTCTTTTTGGGAGAATATTTCTTCTGATGTTATCGGGGCTGTGAGTGGTTTTTTTGAAAGTGGTCGTCTTCTCAATTGCTTGAATTCTACGAACATTGTAATGATTCCTAAAGTTGATAGGCCGGAAAGCCTCAATCAATTCCGCCCTATTAGCCTGTGTAATTTTAGCTTAAGATAATCTCAAAAATCTTGGCTAATCGGCTCCGCCCGTTCCTTAATGATCTTATCTCTCCGGTTCAAGTAGCCTTTGTTAAAGGGAGGTTGATTCAGGATAACATTTTAATTGCCCACGAGGTGTTCCATGCCTTGAAAAATAAAAGGAAAGGGGGAAGATGTACGATGGCCCTTAAAATGGATCTCTCTCATGCCTACGACCAAGTGGATTGGTCCTTTTTGGAAAAACTTCTCCTAAAGAGAGGTTTCCATCCATCCTTTGTTTCGAAAATTATGACTTGTGTCACCACGGTTTCGGTCTTGCCAATCCTCAATGGCCGCCGCCTTAAGTCCCTCCCCATGAAAAGAGGCCTCAGACAAGGAGACCCTCTTTCTCCTTTCCTCTTTCTCTTTGTCATGGATTGCTTCTCGTCCGGTGAGAGAAGGAGAGTGGAAGGGTCTTCGTATTAAGAGAACGCGCCCCTCTATCTCTCATCTTCTTTTTGCCGATGACTGCTTGCTTTTTTATAAGACTTCTTCTCAGGGGATAGAAAAAGTGAAGGACATCATCTCATGTTTTTGTGAGGCTTTAGGAGAGGCCATGAACTTCGATAAATCACAAGTGTTCTTCTCTTCCAACACTCCAAATGCGCTTAAAGTGGACCTCCTTTCTAACTTGGGGGTTCGTGTTATGGAGGAAAATGATCGATATCTGGGCCTTCAAGTCTTATGGGGGCGCTCAAAAAAATGTGCCCTCAATTTTCTTTTCGAGCACATCATTAGAAAAGTTCAAGGTTGGAAATCGAGATTGCTTTCTCATGAAGGAAGGGAAATCCTCATCAAATCGGTTCTCTCGGCTATTCCTTCCTATGTGATGCATTGCTTCAAAATTCCTCTTACCTTTATTCAAAAAATCAATGGGTTTCTCGCTCGGTTTTGGTGGAAAGGAGGCTCGCTTGAAGAGAGGGGACTCCATTGGGTAAGTTGGGAAAAAATTTCAAAACCTAAGAATCAGGGGGGACTTGGATTTAGGGATATGGAGGGGGTTAACCTGGCTATGCTCGCTAATCAGGCTTGGAGAGTCATCGAGTAACCCAATTCGTTATGGGTGAAAATCCTAAAAGGGATTTACTTTCATGATTGCTCCTTCCTCAAGGCCAAATTGGGGAGTAACCCATCTTGGGGGTGGAGAAGCATCATTCATGGTCGTGAGCTACTCTCAAAAGGAGTTCGGTGGAATGTTCATAACGGTGTAGATATTAAAATTTGGAATGATAATTGGATCCCGTCTTCCCCTAATTTCAAAGTCTCTTCCCCCCGTCGTACTGGCTGGCCCTTAGAGACGGTTGACCATCTCATCCTTCACGATTGCCAGAGGTGGAACCTTCCCCTTATCCATTTATGGATTCAGCAAGACGATATTAAGCGCATTTCTCTCATCCCCATCAGTAGGAGGCAAGCCCCAGACAAGCTAGTCTGGCACTTCTCCGCCTCCGGCGTTTACTCCGTTCGTTCGAGGTACGCGTTTTGGTCCGAGAATCTAAGGGATTCCACTTCCATGTCTTGCCCTTCTTCTTCTTCCGAGAGCCTTTCTAAGAAGGCCCGCCTCACTATTTGGAAGCTTCAAGCACCTCCAAAAATCTGTCATTTTATGTGGAGGGCTCAAGCCAACGCCCTTGCTACCTATGAGAACTTACGAAAAAGGAGATTTGCTCTTCCTATTGCTTGTCCTCGTTGTGGCGAGGATAGGGAATCGTTAGAACATATCCTCTTTTTTTGCCCCCCGGCAAGGGCGGTTTGGTTTGGGTCTCCTTTTGGCTTTCGTTTTCAAAAACATGGTTTTAAAGGTTTTATTTGGTAGTGGAACGATGTATGTAATGATTTATCTTTTTGTATTGAACGTTTGAGCCTTATTGCCTTTTTATGTTGGGAGTTATGGAAAAACAGGAATGAGTTTGTTTTTCAGTGTAAGGATCGTGACCCAGCATCTTTGGTACGAGCTTCCTCCCTTCATCTCGAGGAGTTCAGGGCCTCGGGTTGTTGGGACCATCACGCCGCCATTGCCCCGCATCCTCCTGCTCAGCTAAGGTGGTCTCATCCACCAACGCAGTCAATTAAAGTTAACTCTGATGCGGCTTGAAAATCGAAGGATGTTTTGGCAGCTGCGGCTGTGGTGGCTAGGGATTTTACAGGATCAATTATTGCGGGTTGGTGTGGATCCTTCTTTGCCTCGTCTCCTCTTATTGCTGAGGCTTTGGCTCTCAGAGCCGCTTGATCACTTGCTAGGACCTATAATTAGAGCTCCATCATCTTTGAAGCGGATAACAAAATACTGATTGACGCTATCAAAGGTGAAGGAACGACGCACTGGGAGATTCAAGCCGTGGTTGATGACATTTGTTCCTTTTTCCCTTCTTTTGAGGATGTTTCCTTTGTTTGGTGTAATAGGTCTTGTAATAGGGCTGCCCATTTTGTATGTAAGAGGCATAGCTCAGGGTGTTTTACGCATGATTGGTGGGTTGACATCCCTCCAAGTCTTGCTCGAATTGTTCTCACGGATAGTAATGAACGTAGCTGGCCCTCGGACGTCTTCTTGTTCAAAAAAAAAAAAAAAAAAAAAAAAAAAACTACGACATCAAATTAAAATTTCATATTCCAATTCCAATTTCATCCTCCAACCCAAACATATTTGACACCTTGTGGGTCAAAACTCCCCCATTTCTCCTCTCCACCCCACAAAAACTCCAACCCGATTCCCCTCTCTCAACATGAACAACACCACCCAATACGATGACGTATTCGACTCCTCAATCTCCCTCGAGAAAACCCACATCGAAGAAGGCTACACCGACGGCTACAAAGCCGGGCTCGCAGTGGGCCACCGCGACGGGTACGAGGTGGGTCTCAAGCACGGGTTCGGGTTGGGCGAGGAGGTCGGGTTCTACCGTGGGTTAGTCTCTGTGTGGGTCACTGCGATCCGGGTCGACCCGGATTGTTTTCCGGGTCGGGTCCAGAAGGCTGTGATTCAGATGAAGGAGCTGATTGAGAGGTACCCGTTAATGGAGGTGGAAGATGAAGGGAAAGATGAGATAATAGAGAGGATAAGAGTGAAGTTTAAGGTAATTTGTGCTACTTTAGGGTTGAAATTGGAGTATAATGGGTACCCTAGAGTGTCTGATGCCCATGATATGGAGTTTTGAGTCTGTAAGTCATGGAACGGATGATATCGTTTTCATTTGCAGTTTTGATTATTTAGCAATTAAAAGTTAGTTTTTGATAATGGGTTTTTTTCTGGTTTTTATTGGTTTTATAAGGAAGCTGTTCTCTAGTCATTACGAGGATAGGCTTTTTAGTCTTCTGTTAAAGAGTGGGTGCCAATTAGAAAGTAAGAAAATCAATTTGTAAAACTGATTTTTTCTTCCAAACAATCTGAATCTGAAAAGTCACAAACCAAAAAAATTAATTTCGAGACTATGGTTTTAGTTTTAAAATGTCAAAAATCATATAAAGAAAACGATATAAAAAAGGTCCTAAAGAAAAGAATATTAAACATGATTATGTTGTATTCAGTTTTAGTTGATGATGTACCATGGAGATTTTTATTTCTAGAATGATCATTTTTAAGTTGATTTGGTGTTGGTGCTCAATTGATTGGTGGTAGATTCTTGTGATGAGAGTTTTTTTTTTTTTTTTTTTTTAATCAGATTGTGATGAGAGTTGAGATTGAACATTTACGTGCTTCAGTGTAGCTCCCCCCCCCCCCCCTCTTGGATTAATGAATTTTATAGGTATGATTTTGTGCAGTATTTCACTTTGCTAGACTCTCATTCAGAGTCCTGAATTCTAAGAGTCTTGAATTTGATGAATGAACCATGTTATCTTATTGTGTTAAGAGTTTGCAAAATAGTACAATTGACAATGAAATTGCCAAATGAGGCTACCATGGGCACTAAACTAGTGTCTAGACTACTAGCGGCCTATTTGAAAACACTTTCTTCAAATCAAATACACTCAAGTCCTTTAAAAGTTACTTTTTTAGAAAAAAGAATCACTATTTTCGGAAAAAAAATTTGGCCAAACAAGCCATAAAAGATACACAAAACTCATCAGCTGCAGGACAAAAATTAGAGAACTTAACATACCACCATACAAGCAACAGAGCCAAGCGGATTGGTGCAATCAACTATACGAATATGAATCCTAGCAGCTTGCACAACTCAACTTGCCATCCAAATTTCAAGCTAAGTTATTTACTCCGTTAGTCTGTAATGTTGATAAATTTGTTTAAATTGATCCTTCATTTTTTTTTTTTTCTTTTGATAAGTTTTAAGGATTATTTCTAACAAAAGAAAAGACGATGGATCAATATGAACAAAATAACTGGACTACAGAGTAAATAACTCATTTCAAACATTATCTTTACAAACAAACTACACCCAGAAGAAAATTTTCAACTTTGGATGCTCCATTTGCAACAAAAGCATCAACAAAGCCAACCATATAGTTACAGGAAGAACTTCAAAATCTGGTGGGTCTGGGATTCAAATAAGCAACACAAGCAGCTTCACTTTTCTGTCTTATTTCTTCATACAGTTTCAACGATGCCTCCGAAAATTTTGTTAATTTATCAAGCACCCTCGTCAAACTCGACTGTATAAAACTCAAGTTCGAAGATTCGCCATCCTTTCTTTCTTCATCTTTACCTTCTAGCTCACCGCTACCATTCAAATGAGGAAGAACATCTTCTTTTCTTTCTTCTGGTTGCTGCTTAATCAAGGAGTGTATGTCAGAAAGAAAAGTTTTAATGGCATCGTTCACGTCTCCAGAAGGCAACGCCTTAATCCCTAACGACCAATCACGCAACAGAACGAATATGGGTGGGGCCAGGGCACGACGTGGGGAGAAGGGCCTTCTATTCTTGGACCGTTCCTGTGGATGCAAGATGCAATTTTGAAGCCACCCGTTAAGAGCATCGATGTATTTTGTATGGGTACTTGTCCAATTTGCAAAACTTAAACCAAAGCATTCGAATTCGTATTGAAGTTGGGACATGAGTTCTCTATGGGTTTCGGGTGCCGGTGTTTGTTTGGAGGTCTTGGCGTGATATGCTAATGAGATGGTGATGTACTGAGCATGATGGCACTCAAGCATGGCCTTCCACATCCTGATGAATCTGCATATACGCCACTTGTTATCAAGTATGTGTATAGAATGGATTGGTGATTTGTTAAAGTTAGTCATTTGGGCCTTTTTTCATCAAGCATCTTTTCTAGGAAAGAAAATTGTTTTTTCATGAAAAATAAATAAATAAATAAATAAGTTTTCTGGGATTTGAGTGTGTTTGGCTTAAAAAAAAAAAAAAAATACTTTTAAATTGAAGCCAAAGTTGTGTTATATTTTAAGTAAACGTAGGAAAATAATGATGTGGATTTGCAACATAAACAAAAGCAAAACCTAAAAAATTTTCATATAGAAAGTGCTTTTCAAAAAATGTCTTTCACAGCTTCACCAAATAAGAAAAGTTTCCATGCATTCCCCCTCCCCCCACCCCAAAGAAGCGTTCCTTTTACAAAATTTGGCAAGCCTTTAAGTCCCGCAAATAACCATTCTCCTCTACCCGTGCTTTTCCCCTCAATTTGAGGCTTTCTGCTTAAATCTATGAACTTTTTTTTTTCTCTCTTTTCTTCTCAATTTCTTTCAAAAAATGTTCTTTCGCATTTAAATTGAATCCGGTTCTTGATTAAGAAGAAACAAAAGAAAACCAAACATTTCCAACAATTAGGTGAAACCTACCCCTGAATCAATTCCGTGAGTTGTGGCTGCAACTCTTCATCTCTCATTTTCTCAATGCGTTTCGAGATAGAATCAACAGCATGAAGCGATACCAGAATACGCGAGTGCAGATCCTTTACAATGGCTCGTGTTTTATCAATCACCTGACTTCTCATATCCTTCGCAAACTGGTGTCTAAGCAGATTGCATTTTCTATCATACTCCTTCCTGATAACCTCACTTGCCTGACGAAAACCAGTCCAGACATTAAGGAAAGGAAAAAGGAACATACTCAGTGCCTCAAGGGCTCCCGCCTACGCAGGGTCGGGGGGGGGGGGGAATGAACGCAGCCTTCCCCCTTTAGGGTGTTAACCTGAAGAGAGGCTGTTTCCCAAGTGCCCCAAACCTGAGGGTTAGGACTTCCCAGGAGGGCTTCCGCCTACAAAAACCAGTACAAACATTGAATAACTACAATTTTTCAAGGGGGAACAAGGTGAAATATGTATTTTCACATTCAAATATGAAAAGAAAATCTTCAACTTTATATTTGATAATATATTCTTCAAAGTAGAGAAACAATAATATATGGGGAGAGCCCTTCTTTTCAGTTTCATGTTGAATAAGAATTCCAAATTCTTCATCTCACAAACAGACATTAGGACCATCCACAAATATCAACACAGCAAACAAAAACAAAAGGGACTGGGCGAAAAGCAAAAGCACCAGAATTTACGTAGTTCGGCGGAAACTTATCTCCATGAAGGGAGAGCAATGCAATTTACTACATAAAATGAGGGTTATAATTCTTGCTCACTCTACTACACCAGTATAAGAGGATCCTAATTATAGACCTCTTACAACCAACAACCGCCGGAAGCACAAGCATCACCATCAAAGGCATCAATAAATCCAGCCATGAATATGATTTTTGGGGAAGACCATCAGTCTCCATAATTCAGTTTTCAGGATAATATCAATAAATCTCACCATCCTCTCAGACAAAACGAATAAGCAAAAAGAAGCCACAAGAAAATAGAGTGGGAAAGTGCTTCATTTTCATCGCTGAGCAAGAAAAACAACCTTGTTTAATCTATCCGTGACAAATTTTAATGTTAGCACTGCTGTGACTCTCCACAGCGGGTTGGCATTCAGAATCCACCACTTCCATAAGTAGTCATTTCTTATCTACCTTAGATGCCTATTACTCATAATCAGATACTTTCTTCAAATCTTCATCCACAGATAAAGTGTCAGTCACCCAGAGAGCGCTATGCTTACATAAGGACAGCATTACAGGAGTCTTATCACGCGGTAGTTTATATGTTTTAAAACACTTCAACAACGACAACCACCCAGTGCTACAAAGGCTCCCACCGAGGCAGGGTCTGGGGAGGATCAAATTGACAACAAGTACAGCAAGCTTAAGATTACCTTTACTCGCCTCATCAACATCTTATTTTGGAGAAACTAATCAATTACTAAATAGACCAGAAAATCTGAAACACTACCCAACACTTAGCAAAAGGAGCAAGTACTTAACTGGTTATACAAGTTTTCATAGATGAGATACTGCATCCCACATATACCAAAAGAAATCAAATCATCTGAAAGGCATAAGTACATTTATGTAAAGAGTTTCTCAGAAAAGTACCTTGACTTCGTCATAAAGCTTTCGCTCCCATGCATAAAGTCTATCCAAGGTGGAGTAATGGCTCCCTGAGATCATGCATAGCTCTTCGACATAATCGCTTCCACTGTAATCAGCGTCGTTTTTGGATCCAGTGGCAAGAGGATTTCTTGATGAAGATGAATGTGAAGACAAGGACCGGTTCCATATTATAACCTTGGTCATTTGTTGTGGAGGTTCTAGAAAAACACCAGAAATCCTTAAATACTTATTTACATGCAAAGGACATATATAACTAGAGATGGCAATGGGGCGAGTAAAACCCGTCACTCATAGGTACCCACCCCAGGCACAAGTGAGGCGATACAAGGCAAGTAAACGTTGTTGTATCCGCCACGGGTACGGAGCGGGTACGGATATAATGTTGTGCCCCGCCCCACTCCCATCATACCCACCTAATATATACTTCAATTTAATTACCTAATTTATCTATCAATGTTATAGCACAATATGATTCAATTCTAAAAAATAGTATTAAATAATTAATGCTAGTGGGTATGCATTATCGTTCAATACCCATATTAAGGAGGGTATGGGATAGGTATTAAAGACCAGTTCGATACTTGCGAATGGGGCGGGTATAAGTATGAGTTTGTACCACTGGGGCGAGTATGGGTATCCACATCATACCCATGACAGGTAATGAGGCGGGTATGGATATGAATTAGGGTGGCGGCTATAGGAATGGAGGAGGCAAACCCACCCACCCACCCTTGTGTTGTGCCTTGAATTTATGTTTTAATTCAGAAATGAAGGTGTGTGGTGGTAGCAGAAGGGCTAGGCCCAGCACGCTCGTAAGGGAAATTGGGATTTCAGGATCTATATATAGGCATAAGTGCGGCCAGTTGTATACTCTCCTTTCATATCGTGGTAGATTGCTTTCTCCTTCGCCGGTGATTTTTCCCTTAATTTGAGGGTTTTCCATGTAACTGTGTGTGTTATTGTTTTCTTTTTCTCTCATCTCTTCTAAGTTTCTTTCAGATATGTTCTTTAACATCTAAATCGAACACAGTTCATGGGTATTTGCTTAACAGATAGATAAAGGAACTGGAAACGTTGTTGGCCTCAATTTCATATTAGATCACACTTTTTTGGTCAGCCACTCTTTCAGTTTCTTTGTTTCCTAACAATTATAATAAGGATTTCTGGAGCATGTCAGCATGCTAATTCATTCAGAAGTTTTCATTTAAACCATCAAAGGGCCTTGAGCTGAAAGTATAACCATGACGTCTTACATACTCCTTTGAAGAGCTACATGTGTATTTCTTCTTAGAAACGAGATAGGCATAAAAGCAAGACTTCAACTGATTAACGCAACTAGATTTTCGAATGATAATCGTGAATGTTTGTACTGAGCAAAGGCAAAAGCTTACCATGAGAAGCATGAACACTTTTCCCGCGACAACAAACTGGATTGCAGGCTGCTAAAAGATCTGAGGCAGATGGATTCACTACAAAAGAATCCATTCAAAGTAATTACATCACATGGAAAGATCTGATGTTTAAAAAAAAAAACTAGTTTGAAGACAACAAAATTTCACGTGTTTATGCAGAAGAAAAGTGCAAACTCGATAACGAACACGTCCAAATCAAAGAACTCGAAATCCACCAAAAATTTTAGATGGAAATCTAGAGTCTTTTTTGTGTTCAAGAAGACTACACTGGATTGACAAAGAGCTACCAAGGACTATTTATAAGAAACGGTAACAAAAACCCCTAAACCATAAAATTACGAAAAAGTGCCACTAAATTAGTCACATAACACACAAGATGTGGCCAAAACACATTTTAAAGGCTGGATTTCGGAAAACGAGCAGGGCTAGTGGCAAAGCAACTGAGTCTGCATAATTCAATCTGAAAGCTTCTTTTTGATATATTATGGGCCTTCCTAACAGACCAAAGTTATGGCCATTTTTATTAGCAATTGCGGATCACTCCTTCCAACCCACCCATTTGGGTTTCTGTCATTCAAACTACCCAAGAACTCCTTGACTATTCATCCTACATCAAGTGTAATAGCAAGTACACGAAGGGAAAGCAAAACAGCCAATCGACAAATAAATACACACCACACCAAAATTTTGATGTAAAGAACTAATCTTCAACATCAGAAACTATGGCCTCAATAATGGAATCAAAGTAGATGTACGCAAACCAACCAAGTAGAGAAGTTTCCTGACCACCTAGAAAGAAAAAAAACAAAGGTAAGAAGGAAGTTCAGTCATTATTCACAAGCTCACCTTTTGCATCAGCATATCCAACCCGAATTTTGTTAGCCTCTAGCATTCTGGCAACTTCCTTGCCTGATTCCGAAGCTCGAATGAACCGATGCTCGATATCCTTTATGCTTGACAGAAAATCCTTTGCCCTATGAGTGATGAACTCAGATGGATCTTCTCTTTCCTCACATAAATCCTTCTCCACCACAGGTTTCATTCTTTTCGAATCTGAATTCTCCAGATGATCCTTATGTACCAAAGTTGTATCTGACCCATGAATCCTTTGTTCATCATCTGATTTGTTAACTTTCCTATTAATCTCTTTTTGATCCTCTTTCAATCCTCCGAAAATCAAATCAGAACCATCTTTAACAGACAAATTCACTGAATTATTCAACATTTCATCAGACCCATTATGACCCACAAACCTAAAACTATCACCCACCTCACCAGGCTCAAAGTAATCCCAAGAACCCCCCGAATCGGGCGGCAACGGTGGCGGGGGAGGTGGCATTGTGAACCCCATTACATCGTCATCATCATCCATAAGAGTAGTATTAGTAGCTGGATTATACCTTAAGGTAACAGCACTACTTCCAGTTAATTTCATATAGCTCAATCTAGACACATTAGGTGAAGGAGAATCAGAAACTTCAGCAAATTGAGACGTGGAAGGAGAAGGGTAAGAGCAATGAGAGGGGGTTTTGTCAGAAATAGAGAGAGGAAATTCAATCAACATCTCAGCCTCGGCAAAACGCCTTAGAGAAACGCCAATGTTCCTTAGAGATTGAATGTAAGAGACATGGGCCGCAGCAAGAGCATACCTTGAATCAATGGCTTCTTTTATCAGTCTTTTACGCTCTTTGCAGAGGCGCAAAGCCGGTGTTTTCTCTGGTTTTGAGTTCCCTGAGCCCATTTTGAGGGAAACCCAGTTCAGATAAGAGGTTGAAGAACACAAATGGGGATCCTAAATAGAGGGTGAAAGGCCTCAAAGGAAGCTCCTTTAAGTGCAAAGATGGGGGTTTAGGGTTGGAACCCTGAAATTGAATGATACCCAGTTCTGAGAAGAGCTGAAAGAGGTGGAAGAACACAAATGGGGGTCTCAAATGGAGGGTTAAAGGCCTCAAAGGAAGCTCCTTTAAGTGCAAAAACGGGGTTTAGGACCCTGAAATTGAATGACACCTTGTTCAGAGAACAGCTTAAAGAGGTTGAAGAACACAAATGGGGGCCTCAAAAAGAGGATTAAAGGCCTCAAAGGAAGCTCCTTTAAGTGCAAAAATGGGTGTTTAGGGTTGGATATTCACATGAAAAAGAGTGCAAATTCTGGGATTGAATCGGTGTGACTTTTTCTGGGTATAGAATGCAAGATTTTGGTATGATAATGACAATTAATAGACCATTAAAGAAACGCGAGAGAGAGAGAGAGAGAGAGAGAGAGAGAGAGAGAGAGATGAAAAGGACGATTGCAAATGCAGAGGCGCAGAGAATAGGGGAGTGACCATTCCTGTCTCTGTTCCCACTGTTTTTCAATGCATGAAAGCACAAAAGCCAAGCCCACATTACTATTTCTTGTAGACTTGTAGTCATCAGGATTATAATCTTTTCTAGTAACAATTAGACTTTTTTACCCAATCAGCATTTTTTTTAAAAAAAATTATTAAAATAGCATTTTTTTTTAAATATTTACCAAAAGTATACTATTTACTGTAGCTTGTTTAACGTATGCCGTTTGTAACGACATATGCCGAATAATTTTTATTTTTATTTTTAGTTTACTCAACATACTCCATTTGAAAAGAAGTATATTGAGTAAATTTTTTTTTACCTTACTCAACGTACTTCATTTGAAACAGAGTACGTTGGGTTATTCTATTTTAAAAAAGGGAGGTTGGTTTCGAGTACCCCAAAACCCCGCATAGGTGGGTGAATGCTAGCACTCTCATTCCCAGTAACCCCAAGAGCCTGATATCTCTTCACCCACCTATGTAAGATCTGGAGTATTCGGAAACAGTCTCTCTTCAGGGTAGCACCCTGAAGAGAGAAGGCTACGTACATCCACTTAACGTACTCGACGTACTCCGTTTTAAACGGGTGATAACGGTTATTAAATTTTAAACAGGTAGCACCCTTGATTAATTTTTTTTTATAGTTTACTCAACGTACTCGATTTGAAACGGAGTACGTTGAGTAATTTTATTTTTTTTCCCGAAAGTACAGCTAATTTGTATTTTAAAAATTATTACATTAAAACTATTTTATATAAATAATTCAAATTTCAATAATCTTTTAAATTTTTTAAGAAAGTATATTAACTTCATCATAACATTGTATGTGTCATCTTTTTTATTATCACTTCATCGAACACATATTCTTTTTTGTCGTCATGTTATTTTTTTTAGTAATTGTCCTGGTCACTTATAAATAGTTGATACATTTTCTGTCCTTTTCTAAATAATATTTTTCTTCTTTATCGCTTTTGCAAAGTATGTTGCCTATATTGTGTATAATATCATTTTTGAAAACTTTCACTATTTATGTTTTCATCTAAAAAATAATGCATAATTTTCATGTATATAATATTGGTTCAACAAAAATTTAACGAGTACCTAAATGATGAAATGACATGTATATATTATCGTTATTATTCACTATATTAAATATAGTAAATAGAAAGCAACATACAGTCTCAATGTCCCAATAGCTCCTGCCTATGCAAGGTCTAGAGGGGTGGATGTACGCAGCCTTCTCTCTTCAGGGTGCTACCCTGAATAGAGACTGTTTTCGAGTACCCCCAAACCTGGCATAAGTGGATAAAGAGATATCAGACTCTGGGGGTTATTGGGAATGAGAGTGCCAGCCTTCACCCACCTATGCAGGGTCTTGGGGTACTCAAAAACAGCATCTCTTTTTTAAATTACTCAACATACTCCGTTTCAAATAGAGTATATTGAGTAAGCTAAAAAAAATTTACTCAACATGCTCCATTTCAAATGGAGTATGTTGAGTAAACTTAAAAAAAAATAAATTACTCAACGTACGCCATTACAAACGGCGTACGTTGAACAAGCTACAGTAAATGGTGCTATTTTAGTAAATATTTTTGAAAGGGTGCTATTTTGGTAATTTTTTTTTAAAATGTGCCAATTGGTTAAAAAAAATCTTACAATTACACCTAAGGGCATATTTAATATGGGATTAAAAAAAGGATAATTTTTAATGGTATAATTGTTAATGCTTATGAAAATTTTTTACTTTTATCTTGTTTGATTATGCATTTTTAAAGGAGTAAATATTAACCCATGAATTTTTTATTATGTCTGGTTTGAGTGTAACATACTTCTTTTTTATCTTTCACATGCTAATTTATTTCTTATATTATTTTTAATTTTTTTTAAATTTAATTATAATAAAATATAACTATTTATTAAAACATTGAGTAAAATTACTTTTGTATAATTGACGAAGCTTTAAATATCTAAAAAATAATTTTAAAATTATTAAACAAATCAGATAATCCCTATTACAACGTCGACGACTTATCCTCACTGACATCGCTATTGTTGCCGACCTTCGGTCACCATCAACATCACCACAATAGATCTCTCCTGCTTTCAATTCACTTTTTTAAATATTTAATGATTTTTTTTAATCTTGAAATATTTTTCAAGTACTTAAAATATTTTTGTAAATATATAAAATATTTTTCTAATATTTAAATATTTTAGCTATTTTTAAATGTTATTATATATTTTTAACTATTAAATTTTTATACATACTTTTTATATTTATAAATTTAGAATATTTTTTAAATATATAAATATATATTTCAAATATTTTATGAATTTTTAAAATATTTTCTAATATTAAATATTTTAAAAATATTTAGAATATTTAGATTAAATATTTAAATAATTTTTAAATATATAAAATATATTTTTATAATATCTAAATTTCTTAAATAATAAACAAGTTGAAAATATTTTTACCCCGTCCCTTGTCATGAATGTTGCACTAGGAGAGCAGCGCAATAATTTTAACCCCATTTGGTGGTAAATTTTTTAATGAGTTAAATATTTTTGTTAAACCAAACATGGTTAAAAGGAGTGTAACAGTTACCCCTGTAACCATTAACCCCTGTTAACCCTATACCAAACATGCCCTTAGTGTTATCTCGTACAATATATGGAGGATGTTTATGGTTAAAATTATAATTTTAAATATTATTATACTGAAATTTTATTGAATTCATCTTAAATTTTATAGGTATTTTATTTGCTTTTTTATTTTATGTATTGGTGCTGCATTTATATGATTAAATATCATGAATACATATCCTTTTTCCCCCTTTTTATTATTTGCTAATTTATATGTAAGGCTTTAAAATTGCACGATTTGATGTTTAAGATGTTTCAAAGGAGGGGAAAAAACTTAAAAATAATATATAGAAGATTTGTGAAACAGCGAGTTAGATTTATGCCGTATTTGACAATCAATAATTAATCTAAAAATAACTTTATTATATGTAAATATACCAAAAAATAACCGAACTCTAACATTTCTACAAAAAAATAACCAAACTCTATTTTCTAACCAAAAAATAACTCACCTCTGCCTTTTGTACCAAAAAATAACCAAACTCTAAAGTTAATTTAAAAATAATACTGAATTGACGGCTAAGCATGGCATGTGGCATGACGCTCTGACAATATATTTTTCTTCTATATATTTTTGGTTTAGCTCAATTTCTTTTCCCACCTAACTAAACTAAAAATACACTTTTTTGGATAATTGAGTACAACCCCACAAAAAGGCAATATCTCGGGGCAAAAAACAAACAAAACAACCAAGGAATACAACCAGAGAGCTAGGGCTGCAAATGAGCCGAGCCGAGCCGAGCCGAGCCGAACCACAGCTTGCTTAATTCGACTCGTTAACTAAATGAAACAAGCTCGGTATCAATATCATTTATCTAACTGAGCCGCATATATGTGCTCGGCTCAGCTCGGTTGCTAAATAAGACCGGCCCCGTATCGGTATCATTTAGGTTTGATTATTTGGTAAGCTGGCTCGTTAAGTTTTGCCGGCTCATTGCGCTCATTTATGAGGCTCGTTAAGCTCATTTATTAGGCTTGTTAAACTCATTTATGATTATTGTTACTTGAAATAAAATAAATCATGTATGAAAATTGAAAAAAAAAAAAAACATGTAGCTCAATTTCGTAATGTAGACATGCGAACCAATAATTAAGCTGGCTCATGAGCTCATAAATGAGCCGCCTTGTAAACCTTTCGTGCCGCGTCAGCCTCAGTTCGATTTGGCTCTTTTATTTAAACGAGCCGCCGTTAAACAAGTCGAGCAGACTCTCTTGTCAACTTAGACGAATTCAAACCAAGCCCTTAACGAGCTGAGTCAAACCGGCTCAAGAGCAAGCTTGGCTCATTTGCAACCCTACAGAGAACAAGCCAAGCCAAAAATATGTAGAAAAAAATATACTATAGGAGCATCACAAATCAGTATTTTTTAAATCAAATTTTTAGAGTTGAGTTATTTTTTTATTAAAGTTAGAGTTAAGTTATTTTTTGGTAGAAAAGTTAGAGTTGGATTATTTTTTGGTTACAAAAAAGAGTTAAATTATTTTTAAATTAATTATTGTTTGACAATAGGCATAAATGTATCTAAAATTTTTTACTTAATATTTGTTGAACGAAGATAAGAATGTACTCTTTATTTCCCTTAGCTCCTTTTTATATCTTTTTACTTAATATTTCCTATTAATAGATAATAAGCGTAAAGAGGGCAAAAAAAATTTTAAGGGTAAAAGGAGGGAAGAATTAAATTTTAATAAATTTAGACAATTTTGCCTTTTATTTAAACAATAACTCTCTTTTTAAAGGAAAACTCATTTACCCTTTTTACCCTTACTACTTTTTTTTGGATCGACTTAACGCCCTTATTTAATATGTCTAAATAAGTGTATGACAATCTCTTACATTCCCTCACTTTGTCGGGCTCTTAAATATGGTTTTAAAAGTGTGCAAAATCATGCACTCACAAGCATACGGCAAGTCATAACTATGGTGGGTATATAAGTGCCGTATCCACATAAAATTAGTATAATTTTAGTTTCAATAATTGTTGAACAATTAGATCCGGGGTTTTGGTTGATTAAGTGAAAGTTTAACTAAAATAAAAAAAAAATTAAACAGTAAATTAAGGTTGTCATTCAATTAATCAATGATAACTTAAGGTATGAATTCATGTTAGCCTAATTCGGATATCATTATATTTCATCACGATAATGACTTCAATGATTTGGGGTACAATTTCTAAATCTAGGTTAACACTTAATTAGGGTTTACGGTAATAAACTAGTTTAAATGCGTAACACATCTAATAGCTCTAGGTATTGTATGGATTATCTCAATAACACTACTTAATTCCTTTGCTACATTTGATTTACCATTAATTTGTACAAGAGATTACACTCAGGGTTGAATACAACATCAACCTTGATCGTTCATAAAAACATGTTATACTATAGTGTAACCTATAAGCATAAGACATCACACAAATAAATGGGCAAATTAGGTCATGGCTACAAGCACAATAAAAAAAAAACAAAACCAATCTAAAATATAAAACTTTTGGTGCTCAAAAAAATATAAAACTTCCCGTAAGGATGCATAAAATAGTATAACTACAACCATTATCACAAATAAAATATAAATCTGATATCTGGACGATGAACCGTCCTTCACCTCAAATATGTCATTATACTTTAAAATTGAGAAAAAATTTGACATTTAAATTAAAATGTGTAACATGAAGTAGTGTTTATTCCAAATTAATATTCGAATTTTCATGGATCGCATGTACTACAAGCAGTCATGGTTGGATCGGTAACCTAAATTATTTAAATTGGGTTTGATTGAATTATTGGATTTTTCGATTCACGGGAATTACTAATGCCTATAAATTTTAACTTTTAAAAATTTGAAAATTGAGATCACTTGAACTCATTTTATAATTTTATATATTAAAAAATTGCTAAAGATTTTTCAATTCAAAATACATTTTCCAAATAGAAAAAAAATCCTAAAGATGAAAAAAATTAAAAATAAGAAATAAAATTATTTTCTGTTTTTAAATTCAACCTTAATTACTACACCAATCAATTGAGTGCATAAGAAAGTCGGATTCATTAAAAGAAAAAGAACTTACAATTTAGTTGCCTTATATTTGGGTCCTTAATTATTCAATACTTTACATTTTTTTTTTAACACCACCAAGCCACGAGGGCAAGTTAGATTACTAAAAGATTATTAGTTACAATCGAATGGAGGGGAAGGGGGACATCCCTCCACCAAACATGAGAATAAGAACCTCGTAAATGATCACACGCTATAAAATGGGCGACCCGGTTGCCAACTCGAGGGACTCAACAAAACCTAATAGCATTAAAACAGCTAGAAGACGCTAAAAAGATAGTATCCTCAATAACAGTACTACACTCCCACGTAGGGGAAGACACGGGAGATAAAATTAAAAGCTAATTGACAATCAGACTCAATAATGACATAAGTCCACCCATAAAACAAGGCGAGGAAGACACCAGCATGTATAGCAAGGGACTCGGCCACAAATGGGGAGGTTGCCGTGGCATTACCACACCAACCTCCAATTATGGAACCTGAACTGGATCGGGCAACAACCGCCAAAGCAGAGGAAGCAATGAAGGCGAAAGCTGCATCGGTATCGATCTTAACCCATCCAGGGGGGAGGATCCCAACCCGAGGGACGGGAATCGAGCCTGAATGAACGGCCCCACGAGATCAGGAGAGACCGAAAGAGTCATGTGGCAAGAAGCAGCTTCATTGACGAGCTATGAGGCTTTGAAGGCAGCTTGAATTGGGTCAATGCTTGTCTTATTGAAGATGTGAGAGAGAGAGATTTAGGAAGCATACCCAGTAGGGTTGTTGAGGTACGTATATATAACAATAGTAAGAAGTACGAAAGTACAATAATGCCCTTGGGTAGATAAACATGAATAATATATAATATCCTAATACGCCTCCTCAATCTGAACAGGGGGGCCAACGTGCAAATTGGCTTTATGGAAGCGGAAGTGATCAATAGCCAACCCTTTTGTGAAAATATTAGTAACCTGTTTGGTAGTAGGTGTGTATCGAACCTGGATATCACCCTTAACTACCTTCTCACGCACACAGCGAAAATCCACAATGAATAAGGATGGGACCGGAGTGGCGTAACCCAAGGTCACGCATGAGGTAGTGAATCCAATCACACTCATCGATGAGCTTAGCCACAGCTCGATACTCTGACTCAGTGGTAGACTTAGCAACCGTTGGTTGCTTTTTAGCACACCAAGAGATGAGGTTCGGACCAAGAAATAGAGCAAACCCAGTGGTAGAGGGGCGGGTGTTAGGGCACCCCCCAGTCAGCATCAGCATAGGCAGTGACTGAAGTGCAAGATCCAGGGGTGATTGTGAGGCCATGATCAGGAGGGAACTTAAGGTATCGTAGGATGCGTTTCACCATTTGCCAATGGAAAGTCGTCGGAGCATGCATGTATTGAGACACGCGGTTAATCGCAAAGCAGATATCAAGTCGAGTCATAGTGAGGTACTGAAGTACACCAACGGCACTGCAAAAAGCTGTGAGGTCAGTGAGAAGATCACCATCGGTCTTGGAAGGTTGGGCCGGGGCAGGTATGGGGGTCTGAACAGGTTTGGCTTCAAGCGTGTCATGTTTGCCTAGGAGGTCCAAGGTGTACTTATGTTGGGATAAGAACAAACCATGTTGGGAGCTAAGCTTCAATACTAAGAAAGTAGTGAAGAGGACCAAGGTCCTTCATGGCAAACTGTGTAGAGAGGGCGGCATTGAATTTGGTGAGAAGGTCTGAATTTGATCCAGTTAGTATTATGTCGTCAACATACAGCAAAAGGCACACAATGTTGAAAGGTGAACAGTGAATAAAAAGGGAAGGGTCCGCCTGACTACAATGGAACCCAAGACTATAAAGGAATGTACTGAACCAGTGAAACCATGCTCGAGGTTTCTGTTTCAGACCATATAGGGCCTTCCACAGGAGGCATACATGCATTGGAAATTTGGGGTGAATGAACCCAAGGGGTTGATGCATGTAGACCTCTTCATTTAGACAACCGTGTAAAAATGTATTTTTGACATCAAGTTGGCGTATGGACCATGAATTGGTAACAGTAAGGGCAGAAGAAACCTGATGGTTGTTGGTTTGACAACCGGGATAAATGTTTCAAAATAATCAAGGCCTTCACGCTGATGAAAGCCCTGAGCGACAAGGCGCGCCTTGAAGCGTTCAACAGAGCCATCTGGTTTACATTTAACCTTATACTTCCATGTGCTCCCAACATTTTGAGAAGGGGAAGGGGGTACAAGGTCCCATGTCTGATTTAAAAGAAGTGCATTAAACTCCTCAGCCATGACCTCCTGCCACTATGGGTTTGTAACAGAGGTTCCTGAACTACCACAACAGAACTAAGAGAGAGAATCCTGGGAGCACCCAGGAGACCCAGCAGCGTTCGGGTGTAGGAAGGACCGAGAGAGTAGGTCCAGGGTGGACACGGGGACCCGCGCTGGCGAGCCAGTCACGGTGGTAGTGGGCAAGGGAAGCGTGGCGTCGAGAGCACCAGGTGCAACTAAAAGTGTGGATGGTGAGGGACCGTTGGGTGCAACACCCGATAGACTGGGACTGTTCAACACAGGTGAAGAAGCGAGTGAGGGGCCTCCAACATAGGGGAGGATGGGAAAGGGAACTTCCACAAGTGAACTACTAGGCGGCGCTATGCAACTAGAGACCAGGTCCTGATAAGGAAAAATGTTTTCAACAAAGTGAACATGACGACTAACATGAACCCGACCCGTAGTAGGGTCCAGACAGCAATAGTCCTTATATTGTGCAGCATACTTGAGGAACACGCAGAGCATGGAGCGAGGGGCCAATTCATGAGCAGAACGAGATGTGATGTTAGGGTAACATACACACCCAAAGACCCAAAAAACATTATAAGTAGGCGCTTGGTTAAAGAGTTTTTCAAAAGGAGACATGTTATGCATAAGTGGAGTAGGCAATCGGTTTACAATGAAACATGCAGTGCACACAGCATCGGCCCAAAATTCATATGGTAGTTGCGCCTGAAAAAGTAGGGTCCGTACCATTTCATTTAAATGTTGATGCTTATGTTCCGCCACTCCATTTTGCTATGGAGTATGAGGACCGGAGAGGCGAAAATGTATGCCATGAGTTCGACAAAGGGCATCCATAGCCCTATTGTCGAATTGACAATCTCTATCACTTTGAAAACACTTTATAATGGTGTTAAATTGATTTTCCACAAAAGTCTTAAAGTCAGAAAAGATGGAGTACACTTCGTCTTTCCGATGCATCGGATAAAGCCAGGAAAAGCGCGAGTAGCCATCAATAAATAGCACATAATAACGTAAAGTAGAATTAGACTGAACTGGAGATTGCCAAACATCAGAATGTATTAATTGTCAAGGTGCAGTAGTAGTATGTATATCACGAGTAAATGGTAACCGACGTGACTTGCCTAAACAACATGCAGAACAATGTTTAATAGAACTAGAACCAATACTAGAACGAAGTAAATAACGACTACATAAAACATCAAAAACATTATGACCTAAACGTCCTAAGCGCCTGTGCCATAAGTTTGCAGGAGCAGTCTGTGCCGCGAGTCCTGTGAGGTGAAGAGAGAAGCCATAGAGTGGTCCATTACTGAGTATCTGGAGGAGTGGCATCCCAGTAGCCTTGTCCTTAACACAAAACGAGGATGAGTCAAATTCAACATTACAGTTATTATCACGACACAACTATTTAATTGAAAGGAGGTTGTAGGTAAGTCCAGGAACCAAGAAAACGTTAGAAAGTTCAAGGGCACGCGAGGAGGCACGCAATTTAGAGGAACCAACATGCGTAACGGGTGATAAAGAACCATTACCAACTTGAATAGATTGAAAACCAGTGTAAGGTGAAAGATTTTTCAAAATACTTGGGTTTGGTGTCATGTGGTTAGAGGCTCCTGTGTCAGGGTACCATGTAGGGTCAGCGGAATCCATAACCGACATGGCAGAAAGAGAGTGTGAAAGATCAGTGCTGAAATAGCGATGTGGGCAAAGAGAGGCAGCATGATCGGCTTGATGACAAATATGACAGACAAAAGACCAAGGACCAAGTATACCTTCCTGAGGCGGACGGGGAATAGGAACCCCATTCCGAGCCCACGGTTGCGGAGGGGGTTGTGCGGCACCAAAGTGACTCTAACCTGATCCAAGGTTAGGTTGACCGTATGTCCCACCACGTCCCCTTTGAGATCCTTGGCGGTTGGAGTTACGCCCATGACCCCTATGCCCACGTCCACCATGACCCCAATTGTTACCCGTGTGATCAGGCGTGTGACCCGTGGCCACGAGAGCATGCGCATGGTCAGTTGTGGATCGAGCCTGAATCCGGGACAAAGCAGCTTCTCCATCCAAGAGAGCTGTCTTTAGCTGCTCAAACGGTAGATCACATGAGGACTGACGAGTGAAGGTGTTGAAGGCGGCATACTCCGGTGGAAAACCAAAGAGAGCATAGTGCATCAATTCTCGATTGGAGACCGAGGAATCAATGGCTGCTAGGTCATCAGCAATGGTTTTGAGTTCAGTTAGGTAAGCGGTCATGGTCTTATTATCTTTGCATAGAGTGACAAGTTGAGAGCGCAAGTCAAATTCTTTGGCTAGAGAGTGGTCCCAAAATCTTTTGGCTAGGGCATCCCAAATAGCTTTAGAGGTAGGTTGAAGGATGACATCATTGAGAACTGGGCGGGTAAGAGACGCGGATAGGTAAGCCCTAATACTTTGGTCAACACAAGACCAGGTTTGATGGTCAAGATTAGCAATGAACATACCAGATGGAGTTTGTAGTTGAGAAGGAGGACAGGGAAGAGAACCATCGACGAAGCCCATGAGACAAGGAGCACGTAGTAACATAGAAACTAGTCCTCTCCCAGCCGTATAGTCAGTTGGGTTTTCGAGTTTGATTGGAACAAGGCTCGTAATAGAGCATAGGGAAAGAGGAGCCGCAGATAGAGTGGGCACCGGTGTATAAGACAGCCCAGGGAAGGACGAAGGGAGGGAAGAGGAGATATTGTATTGATGGCCAGGGTAACCCATCTGAAAATTAGAGAGTGGGTAAGAGAGACCGGTATTTGATGCCGGAAATAGGGATGCCGATGAGGAGAGAGGCAGGGACCCTAATGTGGGTGATGGTGGGATATTGCTTATGGATGTTTGAGGTAGATTGGCCATGGACGACACCGGAGAGGGAGCCCGCAGTATTGGGTTCGACGGTGGAGAGGAGGAGGAGGTGGGAGGAGCAGCCATGAATCTGGTCAATTAATCAAGTAATATCACACTATGCAGCCTGAGAGACCACCACGAAGGAGTACCGGTGTGCCGTTGCTCACCGGGAGGGAGGAGGTCCACTACCGTCGTCGTACAGTAGCGGCGCTAGGGTTAGGGTTTGGGGGCGGCTGACGGCGCTAGGAGATGGTAAGTTAATTTAGTTTTATTTTTATTTTTATATTAAGTATGCTCTGATACCATGTGAGAGAGATTTAGGAAGCATACCTATTAGGATTGTTGAGGGACGTATATATAACAACAGTAAGAAGTACGAAAGTACAATAATGGCCTTAGGCAGATAAACATGAATAATATATCATATCCTAATAAAATGCACTCATATCTCGCCTACCAAATTTTCTAACAAATAAAAGAGACCCTGACAATATCATCCTGGGAAAAAGATTTACTACAACAAATTGCTTTTAAATTCAACATTAATTAACATTAATTACTATACCAATCAATCTAGACTAGTATAGCCTTTTTTGCAAATACATAAAAACCGTACCCGATTGAGTGCACAAGAAAGTTGGATTCATTTAAAAAAAAGAATTTACAGTTTAGTTGCCTTAAATTTTGGTCTTTAATTATTCAATGCTTTAAAATTTATACGCGGAATATTTCTAATTGTTAAGGTTGGTGTAACGAGTATATTCCCAACCCACAAGTTGAGCGAACTTTATATCGTAATTTGTTAATTTTTTATTAAAAGTATTAATATAATTTACTGGGCCAGTTCTGACATCTTCAGGGCCTTAAGTGGACATTTTAAATGGAGGCTCTTTATATATAATAAAATTCTAAAAATTGTAATATTAAAACATATTAATATTAACAACTAAGACTTTATTAATACAACAATAACAAACCCAGTGCCTCCAAGGGCTTCCGCAAAAGCAGGGTCTGGGGAGGGTAGGTGTACGCAGCCATCCCCCTTCAGGGGGCTACCCTGAAGGAAGGCTGTTTTTAAGGACCCTCAGCCTAAAAAGATGGTCCGCATCAATTAGCCAAAGACCCAGACAGAACGAGATCCATCCTCACTCGTAAGACTTTATTAATACAATCGTCTAAAATTTGGGGCCCTTAAATTTCGGGGACCCAAGCGGGTGTTTGGGTTGTTTGGAGTTATGCATGGCCTTGATGACTTATAAATATTATTATAATTATGTACTACGATAATATCTTCTGTATTAAATTGATCTAATCCTTACAAAGATTAATCAAATTTCAACATAAGGTATCTAAATAATTAAATATTTAAATCTTATAGTACTATATATAATAAAATATTAAAAATATCTAATTTATAAATTATTAAATCTCCTGATAATTTTTTTAAAACATAATTTCTCTTTTAGAAATTCTATGGAAAAAAAGTTCCCTCCGAAAGTTAATATAGAAGTCCGCAAAATATTGTCGTCGTCGTGTTGTAACGGCTCTTTCTGCTACACCGTATTTTCCGAAAGTTAATTTTTTTTTGTTTTTGGCTTTTTTCTATATTTTTTTTATTTGGTTTTTCCGCTCTTTTTATTATTGAAATTTATTATAAATTATATTTTGTTTCAGGTAATTAGACACAAATTCAAACTTAAAATATATCGATATACATAAGTTTTAGCTTTATATTTTTAAGTTATGAATTTTTCTGAGTATTGATTTAACAGTGGTCAAGTATTATTTAATGCCATTAAAATCTTTGAAATATGATAATGTTATGTGCCAAAAATAATAATAATAAAGTTTTTATTGTTATTTTCTTTTTGGAAGGTCAGCGTGATTGGTAGGGGTGACAAATTTAACTTGATCTAAAAAATCAACCTGAAAAACTGGTAAACCGACCCGATTTGAAACGAAAATATGTCATAAATTATTGAACTCGAAATTGACATGACCTGACCCGCAACTAACCTAACCCGTTCTCTGGCTGACTTGAAAATAACCCGATACCGATTTAATCTGACCCGACCTACCATTGACCTGAATCAACCCGGCCCAAACTAACCTGAACCCGAACCCAACCCAACTTAAAAGCTAAATTTACCCAAGGTCTTTAAATTCAATAAAAATTATTAGTTGTTAGAAGTACAATTGAATTTCATAACAAAATATTGAGCACCTATATATTTGTGATATAATAAATATATTGATAAAAATATAAATTATTTAGTATAATTTAAACTTTTGTGACTGGTTCATATCACCAAGGCACCAAATAGTAGGATGAAGGCCCGAAACCTGTACAACCTGACCCAAGATTAACCCTAACCCAAACTACTCAAAATTAAAGTAACCCTAACCTGAACCCGAAATAACCCAGACCCAACTTGACCCGAGCACAGGTAAAACCCGAAAGTGAAACGAGCCCGACCCGAGATTATTATAAACCCGAAATGACCCAAACCCTAATGGATTCACTCGAACCCGATTCAAATGGCCCGATTGCCACCTCTAGCGATTGGGGGGTTTTTTTTGGGGGGCTGGGGATACTCCTTAAAATCCCCATAAAAGAGAGCCACAAAGTCTCATAGTAAATATTCGAGCCCGAGTGACGTGTAAGGCCGCCAGTATTCTCTGCTACTTGACTATGTCCCTAGGGCACTAGTATTATTCACTATAAGTCACATTATTATTATAATAGTATTTTTTTTTGTAATTAGTAACAACACTTTCAGAGTATCGTTTTCTTTATAAGTTGGATAGTATTAGTAGTCTAGAAAACTAACTTATAATAATGATTACCCTTAGTCGATTGATAAGCCAAGCAACGGACTAAGTCGAGTTTCAACAACTCCGTTTTTACGTGAAGCGAAAGAAGTTACAGAGAGTTAGAGTGGTCGAGAAAAGAGAACACTTTAGGTAGTTAGATTAAAAAATATAATACTTTTACTGCTTGGTGTTCGGATAAATGACTCCCTATCAAAATAACTAGGATTAACATAATCCAATGACTAAGAATCATATGTTAGAGGTAATTGTTGTGAAAAAAATGCTTTTTAAGAAGTATTTCTTGTAAAAATATTTTTGTAAAAAGTGTTATTTCAAATAAGCAGTTTGTGTTTGGCCAACCAGTAAAGAAGCACTTATGTTAGTATTATAAGTGTTTGACCAATGTTAAAAAATTAATTTTTTTTCTATAAAATTACTAGAAATAACACTAGTAGAAGTGTTTTATAGTTGAAAAAAATCACCCATGAATCATTCTAAATATTTAATTTTTTTTCATACCGAGTGCCTCAAGGGCTCCCTATCGGTGACCCCACGGCAGCCCCAATAAAAATAAAACAAGTAATTTGAGACATAACCTAACAAATCTCCACCTTAGCTCAAATTACATACATAAAAGAATTTCCTCCACCTTCTCCACAAAACCCCCACACACGGGGTTAACACAACGAAGTACGAAACCTAACCGAGCGAAGCTTGAACTTCCTGTTAGGTAGAAACTGAGCGAACATATCTAAGAGGTTATCAGCAATGCCAATTTTCTTCTCTGAATTGGCTCTTGACACATCATCTGAAATAGCCATCTGCTGCTAAACTGTGTTACTAAACTGAACTCCCTCTGGCTTACTCACCTGACCTAAATCACAACCAACTGATGACATCTTCAGTGGAGAAACTAATGAAGACTCACCAAACGTGACACGACTCGTCAGGAACTGTTTGAAGCAATAAAGCTCTTGTTCACATACCAGCAGTTCTTTGGACTAACCACACAAAGAGCCCCTCACACTGTGCTCAGACAGACACTTATCACCTGAACGATCCAATCTCAAACGTCCTAAATTTATGATCTCTGGTTCTGTCAACAACAAGGATGATGAAGATACTACAACAGATCTAACAACTGTGGAACCAACAAGTTCATACAACGTACCTGACCTTCTGCCCTTCATAGCTGTCAATGCACCCTTAACGATCTTGAAAACTCCACCTTCAGCTGTGTACCTGTACCCTTTAGATTCAAGAGTACCCAAAGAGATGAGATTTTTCTTCAAATCAGGAACATGACGAACATCACCCAAAACCCTGATAGTGCCATCGAACATCCTAAAACGAATTGTTCCTATATCCAAAAATTTGCATGGATTATCATTACTCATCAAAGCAACTCCACCTCGAACAGACTTGTACGTGGAAAACCAATCCCGATTGGGACAGACATGATAGGAGCAACCCGAATCCAAAATCCAACTATCTTTCAAATTGGACTGAGGTTCAGACACAAACAATAGAAAATCTTCATTCTCACCACCAACAACACTAGCTGCTATGGATCTCTGGTCAGACTTGTTATCTGCTTCTAATTTTCTGTTAAGCTTATAACAGTCTTTCTTAATGTGCCTTTTCTTACGACAGTAGTTACAGGTTAGGTTTTGATACCAAGACTTAGACTTGTTTCCACTATGATCATACTCGGTTCTCTCCCTCACAAATAAACCACTACCTGAGTTATACACAGAGCCAGATAATTCCCTATCTACTCGCTCTTTACTCAGTAGGTTTCTCTTAACTTTATCAACATATATGGTTTGTCTACCCCCATAAATCATGCTTTCGACAAAACTCTTACATGAAGTAGAGAGAGAACATAACAATAACATTGCCTGATCTTCATCCTTAGGAACATCTTCCAATTCTTTCAAATCTTGAATAATTGAATTAAATTCATTGACGTGGTTCTTAAGTGACATACCTTCTAACATACGAAACGTGAACAACCGACGCTTAACTGCGAGTTTGTTGGAGACAGACTTGAAACAGAACATATCCTGCAATTTCTCCCACAACTCCCTAGCGGTTTTCACTTCCAGAACTTCTGTCAAAACGTCATCAGTAAGACACATCTGAATTGATGTGAGCGCCTTCTCATCCAACTCCTCCCATTGTTTTTCTGTAAGATTCTCTGATTTCTTCTCTTTCCCATCTAAAGCTTTCTTCAAGCCATTCTGAGTCAAGAGGCCCTTAACGCGAACCTGCCCTAAGCTGAAGCTCCCTTGACCACCAAACTTCTCAATTTCGGATCTAATTGCGGACGTCATATTATCAAATCAAAATAAACAGGGCTCTGATACCAATTTGAAAGGGAACTTAACAAATCTAGTATGCTAAGATACCAATTTGTGGAGGAAAACTTAAAAAACCCTGGTAACTTGATTCGATTCAAATAATATGACTCACACAAAATGAGAAGTAAACAAATATGAAAAAAGAAAGAACAAAACAAGAACACATAATATTTACGTGGAAACCCCTCTACAATCGAGAGGGGAGAAAACCACGGGCGGAGATGGAGATTCTTTATTAACTGAACGGAAGAATTACAACAATACTTCCCAAACGAGATATATGGAAGAATTACAATCATTCCCTCTGAACTCTCGTAGCACTCGAATATCTTGGAGGAATTACGAAATCACCTCTTTTTCTTAATGGCGGCTCACACGCTCTTTGATTGGATGCATTCTGATGTAAACCCTACATCCCTATTTATAGAAAATAATTAGGGCCGGCGGAAAACGGCTCCCGATCGATCGGAGAGACCCAATCGATCACCCATGAATCATTCTAAATATTTAATTTTTTTCATACCGAGTGCCTCAAGGGCTCCCGCCTAAGCAGGGTCTAAGGGGCAAATGTACGCAGCCTTCCCCCTTCAGGGTATTATCCTTGAAGCGAAGCTGTTTCCAAGTGACCCCAACTTAAGAGCGAGGACTTCTCAGGACGTACCTATCTTGGTACTGCTCTCGTCCAAGCACGCTTAACTTCGGAGTTCTAATGGGATCCGGTGACGGCATGTTGGTGCCCTCTTTGGTATTCTAAATATTTAATATATTTTTTCCTTATTTAAAATATTTTCTCAATATTTTTAAATATTTTAAAATATATTTTTTAAATATTCAAATTTTTTTCTAAATATCATAAATATATTATTAATTATTAAAATATCTTTTTCATAATTAACATATATTTTAAAATATATAAACTATTTGTGAAATATATAAATTACTTTCAAATACTAAAATAAATTTTCTCAATTGTTTAGTCTTTGTTTCTGCTTCTGCTTAAAAACAGAAAACGGCTTCTGCTTTTAATAAAAAGTGTTTTTTCACAGTTGTCAACCCTCAAATCTTAGAAAATTACATTTTTTTTTTTAAATAAGCAATTTCAAACAGGCCCTAAAAATCATATGTTAGAGGTGGATGGTCTAACTATACGTATTGTATATAAAATTCAATAGTTCATGTACAAGAGTATTTGCACACCAGTATGCCAAGATACTTCCCATCTTGATATTTTCATGCGTTTACTTATTTTTTACTTTTTTATTTTTATTTTTTTTACTTTTACTTTATTTTCACCTTTTATTTTTAGGGTTGGAGGCCCTTGAATACAGCCTCTCTTTAGGAGAGTATCCTGAATGTGTAAAGTAACGTACATCTTACTCCCCAAAAGACCCTACTCGGGTGGAAGTCCTTAGAGCATTGGATTTGTTATTGTTGTATGGCAATATACTTTTGACATACTAATGTTATACAAAGTGTTATTTAGTACAATTTTTTAAAATTATTTTTAATATTATTGTCAGAGTAAAAATATTAATGTCAATAGTAATGGCCTTGATAATAACAATATTAATACTTTTTTCTATTCTATCATTTTATTAAAGGTTGTTTACATTTTAGTATCGTAACGTTTGTGGAAATAATAAAAAATACCATAACTTTTTGGAATTATTAAAAATGCTTCTAAGTTTTTGCCGTATTAATAAAAAGGCCTTTAAGTTTTTATCACATTAGTAAAAAGGTCCTTGTCCGTCGTGAGGATGTCGTTTTTACTTAACAAAGCTGACCTAACAACTTCGTTTTTATTAATGCCATAGTAAAATAACAAAAGTACCCTTTAATAACTATATTTTGAAACAAATTAAGCGAAAATAGATACTTCTATATAATACAATATCTCGAATTTCATGCTTATAAAGTAAGAATAAGAGTATTAAAGCGTGCTTTAGGTCATTTTATTGTAGCATTAATAAAAATTAGTCTCCACATCAGCTTTGTCGATGAGAAAGAACGTCACCACACTTAAGAGGAGCATTTTTATTAATATAACAAATACTTAAAAGTTTATTTAATAATTTAAAAAGGTTATAATTTTTTTATTATTTTAAAAAATTTAAATACTGAAATGTAAATAATCTTTTTATTAATTAATTGGTATGTTTTGGAAATTCCGAGCAGCAGCGCCAGACGGGTCGCGTGCACAAAGGCTCCAGGGCAGCGGGGCCATATTAAAAAAGGTGATGTGTTTTCCAAAAGTATTGTTTAATAAGGATTTTTACTGTAAATTATCTAAATTTTAGATATAGTTTTAAATAATAACTTAGATTTATTTATTTTTAAATGACAATTTCTAATTTATTTATTTATTTTTCTTTTTTTTGAAATGTCACTTCATAAAAAATTGACAAATATTCACAATGTTACATCAAATTATAACATTGAAGAATTTTGAAAATTTTAAGTGTGATATTCAAGAATTAGAACATCTAGATGATTTTTTAGAACACAATTAAAATTTAGGCAATTTATAGTAAAAAATTTAAGGTAAATTACATATTAGTACAGTAAGGTTTGGTGTAATAATTTATTTGTTCAGAAACTTTGTGAAATAATTTATTAGTCCATATGTTGTAGTATAATCATTTTTTAGTCCAAATTCAGGGGATATAACATCAGTTTTTAACCAAAAGATAACGTGTAAAGTTAACGAAATTCAAGAAAAATACTAAATGTGAAAAACCGACAACGTTTTGAATAAGGGTATAAATGTCTCTTTATCTTTTTAATACGTTGTTTTACTTGATATTATACTAAAAATAATTACATTAAAATCGATAAACTAATAAATTATTCTGCAAAGTTTTTGAACTAAAAAGTTATTATATCAAACTTTAAGATACTAATATATAATTTACTAAAAAATTTATTTAATAATAAAGAACTTTTAAGGAATCACCAATTTCTCTACTTTTGAGGTCCAAAAGATAAAGCTAATTGGAATGCCAATTACACTAGTACATTGATTGAGGCTCGAATTTAAATACCAAAATATATTTTTGGTAATAATTTAATAATTTTTTAATATTTATAAAATGTTAATTTGATCTCTTTTATTGTACAATTTTAAATTAATTTTCACATAGGTATTAAATTCCAAATTAATTCTTATATTAACATTTAATACTTTTCTTTTACTGTTAAAGAATTAAATACCAAAAAATTTCTCTAAGGTACCGTCCAATACCTTTTTAATATTTTTTCCAAATCACTATAAACCTTTGAAAACTATCTTTTTAGTGATTTCTATCTACACTATCACAATGTTTGATTTTTTCGATATATTTTCAGGATTGTAATTAAAAACCACCTAAATTGCAGGTGCGGTTTTCAATATCACCTTAATATTAACACTGTTAACTTTTGTTTGTTTTTATTGACATGACTTTTGGAAAAATAATTTTAAAAAATTTGAATTTGCATTTTAAATAGTTTTAATATCTTTTAAACACTTTAAAATTGTTTTAAAAAGCTAAAAGTATTGTAGAAGATATTTTCACGTCAAAAAACTAACGGATGTTAACGGTATCACATTAAGGTGTGAGATTGAAAAATTTTGAAAAGTTTAGGCGTAACTTTAAAAAATTAGAAAATCTAGATGAATTTTAATTAAAAAAAAAAAATCCTAAACCTCCCTTTTCATCTCTTTTCTCTTTAGCTTGTTTTCTTTTCTTCTTACATTTTATTTCTCTTTCATTTTTCATTTTTACATCTACCAAATTTGAGATAATAAATACACAACAAATGATTATGTTTTTGTCCTAGTTTTATAATTTCTCTATGTTAGTACTCTTAGGCTCCATCTGTTTAGGGGGAAAACCATATTCTAGGAAATGGTTTTCCCTTTTTCAGTTATTTGGGGCAAAATTGGTGACGGAAAAGGTTTTTCCAATGAGAGAAAACAACTTCCCTTTTAAAAGAGGGGAAGCCATCATTCTGAGTGATCTAAAAATATGATTCCGACAATATATAAGTATTTTCATTAGATTTTTCCTAAAAAATGCTAATACTGCCTATGATTTCGGGCATGTTTAGGTGGTTTTTACATCAATATACAATGAATTTTTTATCGTAATTTGCTAAAAGCATTGACATGACTTGTAAATATTATTATAATTATGTATTATATTAGCACTTTTATATTTGGTCAGATTCGTACAAAAATTCGTCAAATTTTGATGTATGGTACCTGAGTGATAAAATATTCAATTTCAAGGTACGTTATTATATACATTTAAATGTCAGGATATGTAATAAATGCTCAAACATCAGGGTATCTTAATTAGTAATAACTTTCCAACCCCACATAGTCTAAATAATTTCGAAAATATTGTATTGCTATTTATGTTGTCCTATAACTAGGAATAAGATGATTGGTAAAATATTATTCCTTTAAAACAAGTAAGAAATATCGAAATGTGAAAACATGTTTTTTTGTTGAAACAAACAACGGAAAACCTCAATGGGAATAGCATTCCATGGAAAACCTTTTCGAAAGAAAAATATTTTCCGTGGGAAAAATATTTCCGTTGAAACAAACGAAGCCTTAGAGAAATTCAATTAGCAGAACTTTCAAGATGTTATATCAATTAGTAGGTTTTGTTTAATGAAGGTAAGAAACGCATGACGGGGGAAAGAGAGAGAACCGAGATTCAAACGCCTTATTTGCAGCAACAATTATGATTTATTGAGAACTGAAAAAGAAACATATAGAGCAGCCAAAATGACTGTTATTAGATTCCACTAGTGAAATCAGTGGAACCAAAGAACATCAATATTATACATAGTTGCTAAAAGTGTATTTGTTTTCACCTTTTTGGTAACTTAAAGTCGTAAAAATTTTAAAAAATTTATAGCTAAACCGTAGGATACTTTGTCACAACTTTAAAAAAATGTTAATCTTAAACTCGCGTCAGTATGATTCAGTTTTACTCATTCCACCGTCCAACACCATGCCACATCCCTCAGCAATCAATGGCTCATCGCCATTGAAATCCTATCCATCATCATGAGTTGCCATTGCCATTTTTTTTTTAATAATTAGAGAAAAAAATCTTAGTATAAACCGGTGTACCGCCGAAGTGAAGCACGAGAAAGCCGGCAGGAGCGGGAAAAAAAGAAAAATAAATAAAAAGATCCCAAGCCCCTGGACGCCCAGAAAAGCACCTACACCAACTCCCTGTATATGAAATGCCAAGTGGATCACACCAATCCAAGTAAAAACCTCTAAAAATGAAAATGAGTGCCATTGATGAAGAAAGCCTTTTATCTTACTTTGGACACCACAAAGTAGATGCCGTCAATCTCAAATGCCATGTTCTATTATAGTGTCAAGGAACCAACTGTCCCAAAAGCTTAAGCTAATAGGTGAAGGCCCAAGATTGGTTCCATACTCTAACATACCCCATCACGCAAATATCTATTGGGCTTGAAGTGTGGATATTGTACATGCTCAACGCACACCTTGTGCTTAAATTATATTCATATTAAAAGTGGGGGATGTTAGGATTCGAACTCGTGACCTCTTGGTCAACAAGGCTCCGATACCATGTTAACGAACCAACTGCCCTAAAAATTTAGCTGATAGGTGAAGGTTCAAAATTAATTTTATACTCTAACATATAGGATGGAAGTCACAATCCCACGTGAATGGAATGTAAGCCTCCTCACCACCATTGTTTACCCTTATCAGTTACTTTATAATATGAAAATACAGGTACTAAAACTTAACATCAAATGTATTTCCTAATAATTTTACTTCTGTAGACCTAGGACTTTTAGGCCCATTCTATAAGATATGATATCTTTATTATGCAATCATAACAACAATAACAACAACAACAGACCTAATACCTCAAGGGCTTCTATATAAGCGGGGTCTGGAAGGGGTGCATGTACGTAACCTTACCCCTTCAGGGTATAACCCTGCTGAGAGGCTATTTCCAAGGACCCCCAACCTTATGGGGTTGACAACACGAGGACTTCCCAGGAGGTCACCCATCCTGGTACTACTCTCTCCCAAGCACGCTTAACTTCGAAAATCTAATGGAATCCGGTTGCATTAGTGCCTGGTAAATGAACCCTTTATTATGCAATCATATATAATACTATACAAAGATACTATATACATATTTTATTAAGATAAGATAAAACAAGAAATAGACAGAACAGACACACATTTGCAACCCTAAGGCTTGTTTGGTATTGCTTCCATTTACAATTTTTTATTTTTTAGAAACCAAGTCATATTTGAAAATAATTTTTCTTATTTTTAGTTTTTATTTTCGATTTTTCATTAATATGAATGAAAATTGAAAATACAAAACCGATAATAACAAGTAATACAATTTCAAGACCAAATTTCTAGTTTCTAAAAAACAAAAGACTATAAGCAAAAAAATAGCAAATATACCCTTATTTATTTGACTAAATTTGCAACAATAAGATACCACTTTTTGAAACTAGACCGAGAAAAGCTTGTCAGCGGAAGATTAAACTTGATAATGGTTTAAATTTTGTTCCTTAATCAAATGGAAGTACTATTTGTTAAGGCTGGCGCAATCAGCCAAGGGCTCGTCCTTAAGGAACCCCATCACATGGGCATAGCTGTGGCTCGATGTTTTGTCATCTAAGTTGGTCAAGGTGACTCGTGACCTGGACTGGCCCGGGTCTGCGGTTTTACAATCACTCCGTGGACTGTCCACTAGCATCATGTCACATATTTGGTCATTAGGATAATCTGGTACGGTGAATTGGACATTCCCTTTTTGATTTGTCTGTGCTTTCGCCATATATAGAACGTTCAAACTAGACTTATCCTTGCATTGCACCGCTACCGTTGCACCTGCACACTAAACATACTAGGTTAGTCTTGTTAGTTTTAAGTGTGGAGCCTAGTTTAATGGACTTTATTATGATGTTGAGGATAGGACTAATTTGGTTCAGTGTTTGACTCTATATATACTCATAGGGTTATGAGAGTTGAGGTATAGTACTGGAATTGCTCCTCGTACTATTCTCAAGTAGTGAAATTATTATGCTTTTTTTCATGGATGTAGGTTTCGGCAAATCACGTAAATTCCGGTGTTATTTTTCCGCAAACCCCTTTTGTTTGCGCTCGCTAATTTCGATATAGAGTTTTGATGTTTGTGGATCCTAACAAGTCTTCCTTTGAGTCAGAATTAGGACTATTTATTTAGATGGAAGAGTTTTTCTATCACATAATTTGCTGTACAAATAAATAGCAAATCTTGCCTTCAGGGAAAATGATTTCCTCCATAAAGAAGATTATAGACCCTAGCTACCGAGGGCAAAGTACATGCAAATTGTGCATAAGCAACCACTTTATAAACATTTTGGTCATGGTTTATTTCTCGTGGCCCTGCTTTTTATAGGTGTACACTATTTTATATTCTGAGTTCTCGCTCGTTACTTATCGGAAAAAAAAAATTTTATATACATAAATAAAAATTTGCAGCGAGTATGCCGCCCCCGCCAATGGTGTCATACCCCTATTCATGTAACCGCTTCAGTGGCAACATCCACACGAATTTAGGATTCATTTAGGCACTAAGGCACTGAATTCCATTAGAACTCCGAAGTTAAGCGTGCTTGGACAAGAGTAGTGACAGGATGGGTGACCTCCTGAGAAGTCTTTGTGTTGCCAACCCTATAAGTTGAGGGTCTTCGAAAACAGCCTCTAGGCAGTGTTACACCGCGAAAGGGTAAGGCTGCGTACATCCACCCCTCCCGGAACCTGCTTATGCGGGAGCCCTTAAGGTATTGGGTCTGTTGTTGTTGTTGTAGTGTTCACATAGACTAAGTTATCCATATGGGCCATGTCTCAGGAATTATTTTTTAAACCCTCTTTTGAAAAACTTGTTTCGGGCATTATTTCAAGAACCAACTTCTGAGCATTCTATAAGATAAGAAGGTGGGTTATACCATGGATGTATTCGGAGGCGCTAGTCACAAAACCAACACGACAAGTGTCACAATAAACTCTCCCCGTTAGCTCGTAGTGGCGAGAAAGATGGCGAGCGGTGGCTGCAGCCACCAGGGCACAAACAGCAAACAAGAGCAAGGACTTATAATTAGCCATATATACGAGGTACTGTAGAAAGATCTTTTTTTTCTTTTGATTTTTTGGGTGGAGGAGAATTGCATGGAGGAGGCTAAATATATAGAGAAGGTGGTGAGCTGGGTAGGTGAAGTTGGTGGGTCACATGGCCCATGCTATGTATAAAATACGCGTATAATTGAAGTATTAAGCACGTGTTTGTAGTTTTTCGTTTACAAAGGGTGTCTGTATGATTGGTAATAATTCAGTAAAATATGCATTTTTTTTATTATAGTTGTATAGTACATGTTCTATAACATAAATCTGTATTTTTCTCGGAGAAAGAATAAAAGATCAGTTGAAAGTGATCATACTTTTTTTCTATAAGTAGGATATAAGCCTAGAAAGGCACAAACTTGCAGGATAGGGCCCAGAGGCAAGGAATATCGAGACAACTGAACCAACACTTGAACCCCAACAAAAGGCTAAACCTAAAACCTAAATAGATCAAGGCCATAGACAGAAGCAACCACATACTAAAACAACCAAAGCCAAAACCGGAAAAGGAAAAGATCTAAACAAAACCAACTAGATCAAAAATATGAAAGCCTGCAAAACACCAAAAGCCAAATCCATAGAAGAGAGCACATGCATGATGATGGGCTAAAAAAGCCCTACCACCTTCGTTGAATATTGTTGACAGTCATTGGAATACTTAGCAACTTATCTCCGTCTATCATGTCTTGAAGGGTCCTAATGATGACTTCATTTTCCCCATCCAACTTAAGAATGAACTTACCTCCCAAACTTTCAATCTCGTTGAGTAGAAGCACATGACTAGAGCTCTAAAACAGACACTTCTGGAGGTGTTAAAGTTTCTAGACATTTTGATTTTGAAACTCGACCTATACCATCTCGTTTCTTGGTCACTGAGCTTGGGCTCGTTGACACCCCATTTTCCCTTGAAAGTGATCATACTTATACCTAAATTAAGTATTTATATTTTTTATTTTTCAAAATTAATCACTTCGACTCCCAAACTATCGACCTATACCACATTTTTTTTAACATGTATATATCACGGTTACTACGGCCGCTATTACAAATAACACCATCAAATAGAAGTCAAAGTCGACAATCATTTGTGCTCTATCAGTATTTTAGAAATAGTTGTAACAGACAAATGTAATTCCGTTTAATTCCGTATTGTATTTTCCTAATTATGCTGCGTACTGTTCCATTATTCACTTCCCCTTCTTCATTTTGTTTCTCCGGCGGGTCTTACGGATTGTGTTGCAATTCATACCTGCGGAATCGGCATAATATCACATTAATTCAAGAAATAATATCCAATTATTTCACATGTGTATTGTTTAATTATGATTTCATGAATCATGCTAATTCAAATCAATTAAGGGTTATTGAAAGGAAACTTAACAAATCTAGTATGTTAAGATACCAATTTGTGGAGGAAAACTTAATGCGGAAGCGAAAACCCTGGTAACTTGATTCGATTCAAATAATATGACTCACACAAAACGAGAAGTAAACAAATATGAGGAAAGAAAGAACAAAACAAGAACACACAATATTTACGTGAAAACCGCTCTACAATCGAGAGGGAAGAAAACCACGGGCGGAGATGGAGATTCTTTATTAACTGAACGGAAGAATTACAACGATACTTCCCAAATGAGATATATGGAAGAATTACAATCACTCCCTCTGAACTCTCGTAGCACTCGAATATCTTGGAGGAATTACGAAATCACCTCTTTTTCTTAATGGCGGCTCACACGCTCTTTGATTGGATGCATTCTGATGTAAACCCTACATCCCTATTTATAGAAAATAATTAGGGCCGACGGAAAACGACTCCCGATCAATCGGAGAGACCCGATCGATCGGCCCCTCTACGGCCAAAAATACGAATCCTTTCCTTAAATCACCCGATCGATCGGCTTTTCCTCCCGATCGATCGGTGACCCCACGGCAGCCCCAATAAAAATAAAACAAGTAATTTGAGACATAACCTAACAAATCTCCACCTTAGCTCAAATTACATACATAAAAGAATTTCCTCCACCTTCTCCACAAAACCCCCACACACGGGGTTAACACAACGAAGTACGAAACCTAACCGAGCGAAGCTTGAACTTCCTGTTAGGTAGAAACTGAGCGAACATATCTGAGAGGTTATCAGCAATGCCAATTTTCTTCTCTGAATTGGCTCTTGACACATCATCTGAAACAGCCATCTGCTGCTGAACTGTGTTACTAAACTGAACTCCCTCTGGCTTACTCACCTGACCTAAATCACAACCAACTGATGACATCTTCAGTGGAGAAACTAATGAAGACTCACCAAACGTGACACGACTCGTCAGGAATTGTTTGAAGCAATAAAGCCCTTGTTCACATACCAGCAGTTCTTTGGACTGACCACACAAAGAGCCCCTCACACTGTGCTCAGACAGACACCTATCACCTGAACGATCCAATCTCAAACGTCCTAAATTTATGATCTCTGGTTCTGTCAACAACAAGGATGATGAAGATACTACAACAGATCTAACAACTGTGGAACCAACAAGTTCATACAATGTACCTGACCTTCTGCCCTTCAGCTGTGTACCTGTACCCTTTAGATTCAAGAGTACCCAAAGAGATGAGATTTTTCTTCAAATCAGGAACATGACGAACATCGCCCAAAACCCTGATAGTGCCATCGAACATCCTAAAACGAATTGTTCCTATATCCAAAAATTTGCATGGATTATCATTACCCATCAAAGCAACTCCACCTCGAACAGACTTGTACGTGGAAAACCAATCCCGATTGGGACAGACATGATAGGAGCAACCCGAATCCAAAATCCAACTATCTTTCAAATTGGACTGAGGTTCAGACACAAATAATAGAAAATCTTCATTCTCACCACCAACAACACTAGCTGCTATGGATCTCTGGTCAGACCTGTTATCTGCTTCTAATTTTCTGTTAAGCTTATAACAGTCTTTCTTAATGTGCCCTTTCTTACGACAGTAGTTACAGGTTAGGTTTTGATACCAAGACTTAGACTTGTTTCCACTATGATCATACTCGGTTCTCCCCCTCACAAATAAACCACTACCTGAGTTATACACAGAGTCAGATAATTCCTTATCTACTCGTTCTTTACTCAGTAGGTTTCTCTTAACTTTATCAACAGATATGGTTTGTCTACCCCCATAAATCATGCTTTCGACAAAACTCTTATATGAAGTAGAGAGAGAACATAACAACAACATTGCCTGATCTTCATCCTTAGGAACATCTTCCAATTCTTTCAAATCTTGAATAATGGAATTAAATTCATTGACGTGGTTCTTAAGTGACATACCTTCTGACATACGAAACGTGAACAACCGGCGCTTAACTGCGAGTTTGTTGGAGACAGACTTGAAACAGAACATATCCTGCAATTTCTCCCACAACTCCCTAGCGGTCTTCACTTCCAGAACTTCTGTCAAAACGTCATCGGTAAGACACATCTGAATTGATGTGAGTGCCTTCTCATCCAACTCCTCCCATTGTGCTTCTGTAAGATTCTCTGATTTCTTCTCTTTCCCATCTAAAGCTTTCTTCAAGCCATTCTGAGTCAAGAGGCCCTTAACGCGAACCTGCCCTAAGCTGAAGCTCCCTTGACCACCAAACTTCTCAATTTCGGATCTAATTGCGGATGTCATATTATCAAATCAAAATAAACAGGGCTCTGATACCAATTTGAAAGGGAACTTAACAAATCTAGTATGCTAAGATACCAATTTGTGGAGGAAAACTTAAAAAACCCTGGTAACTTGATTCGATTCACATAATATGACTCACACAAAATGAGAAGTAAACAAATATGGAGAAAGAAAGAACAAAACAAGAACACACAATATTTACGTGGAAACCCCTTTACAATCGAGAGGGGAGAAAACCACGGGCGGAGATGGAGATTCTTTATTAACTGAACGGAAGAATTACAACAACACTTCCCAAACGAGATATATGGAAGAATTACAATCATTCTCTCTGAACTCTCGTAGCACTCGAATATCTTGGAGGAATTACGAAATCACCTCTTTTTCTTAATGGCGGCTCACACGCCCTTTGATTGGATGCATTCTGATGTAAACCCTACATCCCTATTTATAGAAAATAATTAGGGCCAACGGAAAACGACTCCCGATCGATCGGAGAGACCCAATCGATCGGCCCCTCTACGGCCAAAAATACGAATCCTTTCGTTAAATCACCCGATCGATCAGCTTTCCCTCCCGATCGATCGGTGACCCCACGGCAGCCCCAATAAAAATAAAACAAGTAATTTGAAGCACAACCTAACAGTTATCTTGTTTATTATGCTTAAATGATGATTCGTACGACTAGTAGCATAGCTTGTAATTTTGGTTATTGTCGGGGCATTAGGACGAAGGATTTCTACTCTAATATCAATGTTACGTTTCCTTAAAGTTAACCAGACTAACTGAAGTATAAGAAACTAGGAGTTCAGTAGAGACTACTTTTCATTAATCATCAACTAGTATAACCCCGTACGATGCACGGAAGGTGTTTACGTTTTAAAAAAGATTTAATAAGCCATATCAATATGTTTCTAGTGTTACAAAATTAAATTATCATTTTTAGATCCTTATTGATGCAATAACATTATTTTTAGATTTTGTTATGGTGATTTAATGAAATCAATTAGGTTTTAACAGTGATTTAATTTAGTGATAGAAGGAAAGTTGAATAGCGGACTAATAAGATTGCTAGGATTAGAAAATGGAACTTCTGGGTGAAGAGAACTTTGCAATAACAACAACAACAACAACAAATCCAGTGCCTGTAAGGGCTCCCGCAAAAGCAGAGTCTGGGGGGTTAGATGTACGCGGTCTTCCCCCTTCAGGAGGTACCCTGAAGAGAGGCTGTTTCCGAGGACCCCCAACCTGAGAAGCTGATCCGCAGCATAGAGCATGTGAAGAGAACTTTACAATAATATATGTAAAGATTCAGGTTACAAACAAGGCTGAACAAATCCATCTTAAAAGATAACATAAGTCAAGTACTAGCAAAATAAGGAGAAAAAGAATCACTAGGATAAGATCTAACGGCTCTATTTCCCCTAGTACAAGTAGAAGTAGGCCTAAAATGTGAGCCCATGCATTTAGGCTATCGTCCTAGTAGCCTTGATGTTTAACTTGGGTTTGCTCATCTTAGCCCACCGTCATATATCCCTAGCCTACACAAGTTAGGGAGGCCTCGCCTTCTTCAAGTTCAGGCTCGTCTCAATTTATCTCATGGGTTATATTCGATAGTGGTTATTATCTCGCGGGTTCACCCTCTTCTCCTTCTGAGTTTGGTGGGTTGTTTTCTTCTTTACTCATGATTTTATGGATAATTTTTTAAAGTAGCATATTTTGATATTTTTATTCCTAAAATAACATGTAAAAATTTAAAATTATCAATATAGCATGCAAAAATTAAAAATTACCAAAACAACACGCCCAATCAGCATGCCATTGCTACCTAGGCAAGAGCATTATGGTCATTTTATTTATTTAAAATTAAAAAAAATAAAAAGTTTCTTTTTAACGGCTGGAACAACCTTTCACCAAAATGTAAAAAAAAAAAATTAAATATTGCCTAAATTTCTTGTATAACATGTAAACTTAGATATATAATAACAATAATAATAGTAAATATACTTTTTCTTATAATAAATTTTTAAAATTTTTATAAATTTTGACATATCGAATAATAGTATCTATATAATACAATACTAAAAATTTTAATCAACATTTATTTTTTTATTTTGGTGAAAAGTTGTTGCATCGTAAAAAAAAAAAATTCGTTTTTTAAAATTTGAAAAAGTGATATGACCAAAATGCCCTTGCAAGATGGCAATGGCATGCTATTTTGGTAATTTCTAATTTTCACATGCTATTTTAGTAATTTTAAATTTTTACGTGCTATTTTTGGAATAAAATTATTAAAATGTGTTATTTTAAAAAATCACCCTGATTTTACCCTCAATTCAATTGTGGGGTTTTCATGTAGCTATTACTATTTTCGCTTTCTCTCTTCCCTTCTCAATTTCTTCAAATTAATATCCAAATTCTTGGGTGTTTTGCTCCGTTGGGCTCTTGACACCACGTGTTCGAATCACCCATAAAATACAAAAATTCTAAGTCGAATTAGCAATTATAAGGGAAAGGGGATTGGGCATAATATCGAAATTTACGTGGTTCAACCGAAGCTTAAATCCATAGAGGAAAGCATAATAATTTTACTATTTCATTGAAAGTTACATGAGACATCTCAACTCTCAAATCTTCCTCAACCCTTCTTAACCTTTTTTGTTCGATAATTATCTTCATAGCCGAAGTACAAGCAGGTAACTCGACAAGGCGAGCCCTTCTTAACCTTAATGGTAACATACACAATTCCTGTGTATATATACAGTCACTCTACTAAAAATCCTAGTGTGTTACGGACTAAATAGGATTGACCAAATCTTATACTTTATAAATCAGGCTAATACAACCACACCCTACACATAACCGAATATGCTCTAAAGAAAACGTCCCCAGAACTGCATGCAAATTTGCACACCGCTCCCTAGACCAATATTGTCAAAGTAACAATGACATTTTACGTTGTGTGCTCAAAGAAGATAAATTATCATTATATTGAAAATAAAAGGAGCATAATATATAAATTATCATTATATTAGATTCAGGCAGTTGAACTGAACATAACAAAATAACATCAATATGATTAATACGCCTACTTAGAACCTTAGATTTGTTGAATTTTTTCTTAATAAGATACTACTAATTAAAACTAGACCAACGAGAAAGCCAGTTGGCCAAATTCAAGATATAGCATTTTATTCACAACCATACCGTCGAGATCATGTAAGCTGAACTAAACAATTGATTAAATAGCCAAAAAAGTTATTCATCGTCAGAATGGAAGTAGTAACTGTGGAGGTGAGGGCAAACGGGCATGGGCTCGTCTCTAAGGAAGCCTAACGCGTTTGAGTAGCGATGATTCGATATTATGCCGTTGAAGTTGGTGACAATGACTCGCGACCTGCCACGACCTGGATCAGGTATAGTGCAGTCGGGACGTGGGCTGCGGACGAGCACCATGTCACAGTACTGGTCCCCGTGATCTTCCGGCACTCTGACTCGGAAATTCCCACGCTGATCTGTCACGACTTGCTTGGTGTACACCAGCCTGGAATCTGACTTGTCCATGCACTGTAGCTCCACCGTTGCACCTGCACCCCATATGACTCACTCATTTTTCACTCCCATTTATACTCTTATTAGTTCGAGTGTCTATTTGATATCATTTTTCATTTCTAATTAAAGAGAGCTGACTAAAACTCAATGCCTATCCAGTAAAAATTATGGGTGGTTACTCCCTTAGTAAATCATAAGTTGAGATAATTTGAAGAGTATCTCACTTCATGCGGAAAGTATGTGAAATTGGGATTCAGCTTTGATGCATATAAATAGAACTCACTTTGACCCAAAGTGGTTATGCATATACAAAACTTTGTTAATCTTCTCAATATTGCACAAGAGTCTCAAAGGTGATCAACTGAATACCGTAAGACAAGTCTAGATGATCTTCAGTAATCAAAATTTATCTAAACTCTGAGTTTACACGTACGCACACTTTCCCAACAGCAATTTAAGACTTTTTAAAAACTAAAAATCATATTTTGGAAACAATTCAATCTAATTTTTCATATTTTTATTTTCAAATTCTTTTTTTCTGTTTTTGCAATTTAAGAGCGAAAGCTAAAACAAGAAAGTGAAGGCCCAAAAAAAACATTTCTAAAACCATGTCATCCATCTCTCAATCACCCAAATTCAACATAAATCCAAAACAACCCAACCCTTGTTTATAAAGACCAACCCAAATACTAATTCTAAAACTAATTGAAGCAAGACATATAACATGAAACAGTGAAAATTACCATGGAGATACTCGGTGATGGGAGTCTCGAAACCGAAGCGACAGGTGTCACAGTAAACCTTTCCGGTGACTAAGTAAGGGTAGCGCAGGCGACGGGCGGTAGCCGTGGCCGCCAGAGCACAAAGCGCAAAGAATACTAGCCAACTATATAATTTGGCCATTTTACGAACTGGGTTATGGTCTATTTTTTTTGGTAGATTAAAGTGCGATCAATAAGGTTAAATATAAAGAAGAAGATAGATTAAGGTTGAGATCTAGAGGGAACGTCGGTGATCACATGCGCATTCAACTCTTTTGCTTGCTTCAACCGCCCCTTGCCTCTCTTAAAGTGTCTTGTTTTTTTTTTTTTTTTTTTTTATACTGAAAAGGATTTTTCTAACATATGCCAGACACATGTTAAGGAATATTAATTGCATTAAATTCTTGTATTTTATTGGTCTATATAAAATTAATAATATTTTTCTTTTTTAATGTTTGGATGATTTAATAAAAATTCCACACATATAATCCGATACAAAATTTATTATCATTATTTTTGTATTTGGCCAATCAAATACTAGAATATGGTGCAATTAATGCATCTTAACATGTGCCCAATAGACACATGTTATATATATATATTGAAATATTATTGAGATTTGAAAATTTCTATTACTTAAATACCCTATATCAGATTTAATGAATTTATGTTAAAATTTGGCTAGCTTTGACCAACAAAATGCTAATGTAGTGTATAATAAAATAATATGGATGAGTCAAGTTGGAGTTTTTATTGAAAATTTGGCGAAACTACTTGTATATTATTGAAATTATGTGTCATATCAACAATTTACAACAAAATATTTAGCCGAATATGACAAAGGATGCATATATGCTATCATCCTAAATTATCCTTTGCATATTATAATTTATCTTAAGAGCTTAATAACAATCTCATTATCTCGTTCTACTTGAATATAATTGGATTATATATATATATATACACGGTGATGTTCTTATAAGAGCGTATGAGCTGAGAGGGGCGAATCCTAGCCCTCTATTATAATAGACAGCCAAGATTTGTTGAACAAAAAAAAATAACAATTTACGATTCATACTCCTTCATGGAGCAGAAAGAAAGAAGGGGTAAGGGAGGAAAATTATTTTTTTCAATACTTAACAAATTTTGATCATAAATTATTATTTTTTTAATATCCAATAAATATTAGCCGTCGGTTATAATATAAGTGGATTATGCATATATTTTTTTAGTGTAGGGCTGACATAGTTAGCATATGAATATTCCCAAAGCGCAGATCTCAATCCAGCTGCCAACAGTGCGCTGCTTTCACGGATCTCCTTTATCCTTCACAAGAGCTGTTTCACAAGCTTCTTTTTTACTACATGCGTTTGATTCATTTTATTTTAACTTATTTATTTTAATAAAATTTATTTATTTAAGATTTATAGCTTTTTAGAGGATTTGTTTGATTGTATAACGTAACAAAGTTTTTGGATACAATTTTAAAAAGAAAACGTATCCGTTTTATTCACATAAAGTAACTTATTTATATAAATCAACTGATAATAATAGGTAGGAGTGAATCACGATAATAATTGATCATGATAGTAGAGGATAGTGAGTGTAGCGACCTTTAGAAAGAACCACTTTATATAAAAGATTTGAAGATATTTAACTTAAAAGAAAAAGTGTTTTCAAACGACTTTTTGACGATTTAGCCAAATATCAATCAAGAAAATTGGCTTTTTAAGTTAGTATTTTCAATGTACTGAAGTGATGTGAGATACTTAATATTTAATTACGTTCTGCTTTGGGCTCACAAAGTGACTGAAAGAAGAATCTTATGTGATTTTATATTTTACTCTAGGCCAAAATTTTGTATTTATGTTGTCTCAACTTGAATCTCTTTTATGATTTATAGGTACAATTTATGAATATATGCTAGATTTTGCTTGTATGATTCATGGCCTTTGTTTGAAATTGGAAAAAAAAAAGAAAAAGGTAGCATTTATATGTTGTAGTTAGCAAAAAGACGGTTTTACTTGTGACAAAAAGAAATTAGAGTCATTTACATTAAATGTTACTTTACTTTGTCTATTGTATCAATTTAGTGTCTTTATAATTGATATTGTGTAGGAGACCGACTAATGTCCCTATCAGGAGATACAAACAATTCCATGCTACAATCGAGATAAGAGGGAGAGACAGGCTAAAAAAGAGATAGATGGAGATGATCCGACAAGACCTCACCCACCTAACCTACAAGAGGACAGTGTTGGGTTAGCATAAGGGTAGTCGATTTAGCAGTGTAGTGAGTAGGATAGAGAAGCTTATTTTGGCTAGCTCTAGTACCCCTAGACTTATATGATTGCTTGTTTGCCTTACGCAAATATTTGCTGTAGTACCGCTTACTGCCTATTGCTGCGTCTTGCTTTTTTTATGCTTGCTCTTGTTCTTATTGCTTTTGCTGTTATACTCTTATGCTTTTATGCTTTTATACTTTATGGTTCATGCCTGTTTGCCTCTTTTCTTCTCAGGTTGGGAGTCATCGGACACAGCCTCCCTTAAGAGTAACACCTTGAAGGGGTAAGACTGCGTACATCATGCCCTCACCCCTGACCCTACATAGGTGAGTCCTTGAGACACTGGGTCGGTTGTTGCACAATTGATATTATGTTAGTTTGGTCCTTAGAGCAATAAAACACATTTGCGAAGTGAAACGCTAATTAAATAGTCAACCACTTGGACTTAACATTTCAAGTCTTAGGTTTCTTTTTTTTTTTGATCAACAAGTTTTAGGTTTAAGTAGTGCCATTTAATGCAAGATAGCTCGACCACCAACATATTATATATGGGTTATAACTTATCTTATTGCATGTAGAAAACCTTTTGTATGAACAATGTATATAATTTGACAATGAATTAAGATGCATATAAGTTAAATGGACACAATGTTCTAAAAAAGAAATTTGAAAAGTAATGTATTTTTCAGTTGGTCTTGCAACAACAACAACAACAACAACTACTAAAAATCTAATGCCTGAAAATTTTCTGCCAAAACAGAGTTGGGGGAGTGAAATATATGTAGCCTTATCTTTACAGAGTGATACCCACAAGGAAAGTTATTTATAAGGGCCCACGGCTCTAAATAGCAAAATAAAACAATAATTTTAAAATCAAGTTAAAAGTCAAATCCATTGGGTCAATCATTTACGAGAAAAGCTAAATAACATAACGAGAGGGCTAAAATGGTTGGGGGGGTTCCATGGTGTAGTGGTTAGCACTCTGGACTTTGAATCCAGCGACCTGGGTTCGACTCCCGGTGGGACCTTGTCTTCTTCCTTTTTTCATCTTCACCTTCATAAAATGTTGTCTACAAAAATTTGCAGTTTTATCCCATCAAAAATGGGAAAATAATGTTTTTTTTTTAAACCCAACTCAGGTTATAACGAAACATGTAACCTGTCTATGTTGGGATATTCGGTTCATATTCAATTAGGTATTACGATATTTTTAGTACAAGTTATGGTTACTACTATGGAGACTTGATGAGGCAGGTTAACTTTTCATAAATTTTAAAAGCTTGGTTCATTTATCTTATAGAGCCAAGCCAAAGTTTAGTGAAGCTTAAGCATGTAAACTTGAAAGTTTAAATAAGTCTAAATGAGTCTATTTTAATATAATTTATCAGATTAAATATGTTTAATTGAACTAAGTTCGAGCTTAAATGGTAGCACTAACTTATGTTTTTCACTTGAAAGGTTTTTCAGAAAGGGGTTAATGTTTACAAAGAGAGAATATGTTGTTATGATTCTAGCCGAAAATTAACATTAATTTTAACATGTGATGAGCTAACTGAAAAAATTTTAATTGTTCAAATACTATATTGACATAACTAAAAGTATATGGACTAAATTGAAATAATAAACAAAGTATGGGGCTAATGATATAGATAATACTTAAATTTATTATTGTCAAGGAAACCATAGGATGAACAAACAAATCTATAAGTTTGACATTGACATATTTTTTGATTTAAAAAAGAAACATTAACAAATTTAGCTTTGGCAATAACACAATTCTAAAACAAACAACAACAACAACAATAGACCTAGTGCCTCAAGGGCTCCCAAGCGGGGTTTGAGAGGGGTGGATATACGCAGCCATACCCCTTCAGGGTGTAACCCTGCCGAGAGGCTATTTCCGAGGACTCCCAACCTTGTAGGGTTGGCAATATGAGGACTTCCCAAGAGATTACCTATCTTGGTACTACTCTTGTCCAAACATGTTTAACTTTAAAATTCTAATAAAATCCGATTGTACCAATCCGCTTAAGCTTTTGGAAAAATTAATTTTTTAACATGGTATTAGAGCCTTTTTGACTGTTCGAATCTCAATAGGCCCCAAACATGGTCCACGCTTTAAGCCAAGTGGGGATTTTTGTGAGGGGGCATATTGGGGTATAAAATCATTCCTGAGTTTTACCCATCAGCTTAAGCTTTCTAAAAAGTTGGTTTTGATATGGTATCAAAGCTTTGTTGACTGAGAAGACACATGTTCGACTCTCAATAGCCCTCACTTTTAATATTAATCTATTTTAAGCACAAGGTATGAGTAGGCTTTTGCATTATCCATACTTCAAGCCCAATGGGAATTTACGTGACGAGGTGTTTTAGATATAAAATCATTCATGGGCTTCCACCCATCAATTTAAGCTTTTGGAAAAATTGGACTTTGCCATGAATGGTTTTGTACTTTAATGTGTCCATTGAACACATGCTTGTTAAGGCATTTGTTAAAATGATACTGGTATTGCAAAATTGTAGGTTATTGTGGATTTCTTTGATATTCTTCTCAGTTTGCGTTTCTGTAGAAATACGTAGAGGTAGAAGATTCACTTATGCAGTTTGAGGCAAGCCTATAAGGTTGTACAATGAAAGTATCTCCTGAATTACTTATAATTCTTCACTGCTATCTATCTATTTAAGCTTTCATTTTTGGCCAAGCTTTAACCTTTTTTATTCTTTGCGAATGAGGAAGGCTTCAATCTCTTGAAAATGATGGCTATATGTCTCTTCCTTGAGAAATTTTTTTGGGGACAATCTTTTCCTTTAGAAATTGATCTTTTTTTTTTTTTTTTTTTTAAATCTGGAATGAGAATTTTTGTGACTGCTAATGTTGAGTGTCTAAACATGTTAAAAAGAGTGGAACAGGATTAAGATATACTTCAGAGGTTTCTGTTTGATGGCGTTTTATATGTCATTAAGGAAGTTCCCTGCTGAAATTTTGTTACAGTATAAAAGTTGTCTCGGGCTTTCGCTTAATAACTTTAGTTGTTTGAATTTTTGGTTCCTAATATATTATTAGAGTTTTATTGACCACGAACTCTTGAGTTGTAGCACCAATTTGTTATTTTGGAGACTGATGGTCTTCCGAAACAGCCTATTTATGGCTGGAGTTGGGTTTCATAAAAGAGGTGACGTGGGGGTTTTCAGCAATTATGATTGTAGAGGCTTTTAAATAGGGTCCTCTTATTCTTGGTATTGGTAGGGAGGAAAACAAGGGGAAAAATGTAGAGCAAACAGTGGAGGGTAAAGTATGAGTGAGAAAATTTGTTGTAATACCTCTATTTCTATTGCGAAATTATTATTGCTGCCCCTTCGTGGATATAGGCTTTGGCTAAACCACGTAAATTCCGGTGTCTATATTATTTACCCTAGGCACTTTATTTGAGTTTGCTATTTTGGTTTGAGATATGGTATTTTGTGGGTGGCTTTAACATAATTGGCTTCACTTTTAGTACTACCATAGTTTGACACAAGGAATTAAATTGGCTTATGCATTTTCCAAGCTTCAGGTGCTGTTGGTACTTCATTCAAGGGTTATGTTAGTGTTGCCTTCACTAGCAATTTAATTTTTGAGTAGTTGGCATCTTGGTCATCTTAATACGTTGTACTTTAGGAGTTTAAGAGTTTGTTTGAGTTTGAACATAGTGGTAGCTAGTTTTTCCTCTATATGAGCTGAACTCTCACCTTCAACAGTGGTGATTGCATTTCATTGGTGTTAATTGTGAATATTACTATTTGATATTGAGATCATAAGGCATTGCAGCCAATCTGCGTTTAGCTCTATGAAAAAATTAAAATCCAGAATTCTGGTCACTCATTTTTGAATAGAGAACAGAGAGATATTGTCAGAAAGTTTCTCAATTTTTGGGTTACAGATTGCATAGTAGTCTCCATTTGTTTCTTGAATGTATATTTGAAGAAATAAATAGTTTGGTCTATTTTTGAAGGACTTCTGTTTGATCGGTTCACCGAGCGCTCAGTCTTGAGAAATTTATTTTGCCATCCGTAATTCATTAGATTTCAGTTGCAGAAGTTGTGTGTAGTGGATGTTACTGTAACGGGTCATTGTGATTCCTAGCTGTTTTTTCCTTAAGCTGGTTGGCGCACCTGGTTAAGAGAAAATTTATATGCCCCAAAAGGTCATCAATTAGATATGGCTACAAAGGGTAGAGGTGGCAAATTCAACCCGACCCGAAAAACTGATCTGACACGAACCAAAAGTATGTCGTAAATAATTGAATCCAAAACTGAATGACCCGACCTGTAACTAACTCGACCCGTTCTTTATCTGACTTGAAAATAATCCGATACCAATTTGACTTGACCGAACCCTCCATTGACCTAAACCAGCTCGACCCAAACAAACCTGAATCCGAACCTGAATCCAACCTGACCTGAAAGCTAAATTTATCCAAGGTCTTTAAATTTAATGAGAATTACTAATTGTCAGAAGTACAATTGAACTTTATAACGTATTATTGAGCACCTATATTAATAATAAGTTGAACAAGTTGTCGAGATACAGTGTGGCGGCTAATGAAGTGATTGAGTTGCATAAGTGCAATAATAATCTTTTTGGTATGTGCCCGGAAAAATCTTTTGATATTTTTAGGAAGTTGAAATGTACTTCTTGTTATCAGGACAGTAGTTATGGTTCATATTCAAACCAGGTAGAGAACACAAATTTGTAATGTAAGAATTGTATGTGCTTGTACCAACATTTGTAATGTAAGAATTACTGCAAATGCCAGGATTGCATTCGGAACTCAACGGAAATGGAATTTTATTAATACATTTTCTCTGTTACATATTCATACACAGCATTACAATTGAACCATTGTTTAAATTCAACAGGCATATCTGTATCCCATGAATTATCTGCGTTACGAAGTACAATACAAGGAATTCCCCCTTCAATTTGTTTGGGTTTTCCGTAGTGTACATTTGCCGTCCAGTCTGATTTTGCTCCCAGGAGTTCCTTCTTGTACTTACAGTGTTTGAATGATATGTTGTCTACTACGTTGTAACGTGCTTCGTTAGAGTAATCACTGAAATCCATGCATCCATGGAAGTAGTTGTGTGGTGCTAACCATCTCGCCCAGATCGTCTTCCCCAGACGAGACCCACCTTCCAGTACCAGTGACCTTGGTCTTAAAGTTCTGCGCAAGCAGCACACATTTGTTGATGACCACTCTTGCAGGGTGTTAGATACATTTCTGAACTCAACAAAGGGGGAAATGTATGCTTCAGGTTTTGGTCGCCACGCATTTGTCGCAAATCGTTCTAAAGCTGCATATTGCATGATGAATGCTTTTGGTTGACGTTCTCTATATAAACGGAGAAATTCTTCTGCAGAGTTAGCTTCTTTTAATATTTGTTCCCGTATTGTTTTATACCAATTATTTCCCAGACTCCTTGTAAATTCACCCTCTTTAAGTATATCACCCTCCTTATTGATGTAATCAAGAACAGCGTTCGGGTTCCTTGCTGCACGGATATTTGGGTGATAGGTTACAGAATCATATGGGAGATCCCATATTGTGGAGTCCCAGATGTATTGACTTGAGGAGAATTGTATGAAGCAATGTAGATGGAATGATCCATCTTGGTGTTCTTCTGTGGCGATATGAATATAATTTGGAGCTGAGGAAAGAGATTTAAAAAATTGTAATAAAACTGATTTTGGAGCGGGACAGTTGGGGTATGCAATGAAATACTTTTTTTTACTGCCGTTGGATTAAAGGAGCCCTTTAGACACGTGTAAGGTTCAAATTAAAAGACGCCTTATTTTTCCGTACACCTTTAATGTGAATATCGAATTTTTCCGCTCAAACACCCCCCCCCCCCTCCCCCACACCCCACGGGCTTCGGCAGATTTATTTTTGGTGGGCCCCACAATGTTCCCCGCCCTACCTCCCACCTTTCATTTGTTTTCCACATCTTTTTTTATTTTTTAATAGAAATTAATTTATTTTTTACTTTTTAAAAAATTTAAGTAGAATTATGTTTTATAAGAACAAATTAAGAAAATAAAATAACATGAAAAGATGTGAAAGCAAATCATCTCTATTACTAAGCTTATATGTACGAACGTATATTACCTTTGTCTATTTTTAAATGACAATCTACCACTTACAATGAGTCCCTACACATTATTCATATCAAATATTGAAATCATGAACATATAATCGTATAAGATACACAAAAAAAAAATTTAAAAGATAAGTGGGTACTGTAATTTTGGCCTTCGTGATTAGTCCTTTGAAAAGTTGAATTGAATCGATTTCAAGTGAGATGACTGCTTGTTTTTTTTAAGAACAAACTCTTTTGATATGTTTTTTGTTATATTTTAAGTAGAAGGTTCAATAGTAGAAATCACTTTTAAAATTGAATTATTTTTCAATCTTTCATTTTAAAGTTAAAATTAATTTAAATAATAAAATTTAATTATTGGGAATAACTTTCCAGTAAAACAAATGAAAGGTAAGAGGGGGGGTCACCATGTCACTATGGTGGCCTCGGGTCGTTCGATAATTTCTCGTATGAGTGATGCTACGTGACCCCACGAATTCACATGAAACCAAAAAAAAAGAAAAAATAGGGAAAGTTGTGTTAGAACAAATTTGTGAAATACTTGCAGCCGGGTAATCGCGAGCTCTCAGGTGTTGAGGATGTGTAATCACTTTCCTTAAGGTTTATTTCGGTATATGAAGTATCCTTCGGGATATAACAACAACAAAAAATGAAGCGAGGATGTGTAAAGGGAGAGATAGATCGAGATATGATGAGATTGAAGTTTGTAATTCAAGAACACAACACAAGAACACTCAAGAACACTTAGATACAAAGATTCTTTCTAATCTTACTTTTCCCTTTTGTTTTTCATCCAATGACATTCATCATAAAAGTGTGGAGCATATATATTTATTCATGAAAAGAGACGTCCCAAAATGAAGAGCCAAAAGTGACACAATGAATCATGAAAAAATCGCGCAGACAAACCGTCAAAATAGACCTGTGTGTTGACACACAGCTCCTGTGTGTTGACACACAAATCGACGCACAAACTGTAGATCCGTGTGTCGACACACACTTCCTATGTGTCGACACACAGAGTTCCTCCGTGGGCTTCTGTAAAGGGTTGTGTGCCGACAAACGGGCCATGTGTGTCGACGCACAGCTATTTCCCCATTGTTTTGTTGGATTGTGTGTCGACACACATGGCCCATGTGTCGACACACACTCCTAACAAGCTCTAAACATTCAAAACAAGTATTGGGACAATCTCAAATACATCTTCTACATACATAAATAACATTTAACATATTTATGTATTATTCAACACACATTTTGAAAATACATCAACAATCCCCCACCATTTTCAAAATACAACCAATCTCAAAAGGATATCTCGGTTAAAGGAGGCCTTATTGTGCATCAACGAGGGTGGCTCACCATTGAACCCCCAGCTAGTAAAAAGACCATACAGTTAATCGGATCGAAAATGGTAGACCAAGCTTTGAACCATACAACCCATTTGACTAACCGACTATCTAATCACGCACGAGATGTACTCCCCGTACACACCCTACAACTCCCAGATCAACACATTTGTGGCCTTGTATCCTGTACCTTTCGTGAGTGTTTCAAGGCCAAACCCTTAGTCAAAAATCACCCATTTGAAGCGGCAAAACTTCAACACACACTAAGGTGGACCTCATTGATTATGTACCTGCGATGCGACATTCAATGAGCTCTAAAACCAGGTCCATTAAGAGCTTTTGCTCATCCTTTTAGAATTTCTGACGCTGGTATCAAGCACTTCACACTCGGGATAGAAAAATTCTCATTTAGTGCTTGCAGTCACACAGATGACAAGTCTCTCTCATTGAACCCGAGACCTAGCGTCATACTAGGCATCGAGTTGAGGGCCTATCATGGGAGACTGAATATGACAGGTTTCAACCCCATCCCTTCACTTGTTCTCAAAACTAAGTCTCTAGCCAGGCCTTTAGTGCATGAATCCGCTAGATTCGAATTTGTTTTCACAAAGTCCACAGTGATAACACCTTCCCGAATAAGCTGTCTCACCATACTATGCCTTACACCAATGTGTCTGTACTTCCTGTTATACACCTCATAGTACGCTCTAGAAAGCGTAGTCTGACTATCGCAGTGGATAGAAATTGGTGAGATCGGCTTCGGCCACAAATGTATCTCATACAAGAGATCCTTTAACCACTCGGCTTCTTTAGCTGCAGAAGCGAGAGCTATAAACTCCGCTGCCATTGTAGAATCAAATATGCAAGTTTGTTTCTTGGAACCCCAAGAAACCGCACCCCCACCAATCAGGAATACCCATCCACTCGTGGACGCATAATCCTCCACATCAGAGATCCAACTTACATCAGAGTACCCCTCCAAAATTGGAGGATACCCTTCATAAGAGAGACCATAGTTCATAGTCTTCTTTAGGTACTTCAGTACCTAATGCACTGCATCCTAGTGCATCTTACTCGGATTGCTGGTATATCTACTAAGCTTTCCAACAGCAAAGGCGATATCGGCCTTGTGCTTGTCATGGCATACATAAGACAGCCAATGGCTCATGCGTCCTCCAGTTGTGCCATTGGAGCACCACCATTCGGTACTAATTTCATACTGGGATCCATTGGAATGGATATTGGTGCACGATCAAAGAAATGGAGCTTTTTCAACACATTTTCAATGTAGTACGACTGCGTCAAGAAAATGGTATCACAATTCCTTACAATCCTTATACCAAGGATTACTTTCGCCTCACTCATGTCTTTCATAGCAAAGTTTTCCGAGAGAAACTATTTAGTTCTCTCTACTTGTTCCATAGCAGTACCGAATATCAGCATGTCATTGACATACAAACATATAATGACCCCTTTTCCATTATCAAACTTGCTATAGACACATTTATCCAATTCATTTATAACGAATCCGTTGTTAAGAACAGCTTGATCAAACTTTTGGTGCCATTGCTTCGGGTCTTACTTTAGCCCATACAGAGAGCGTATGAGTTTACAACCTTTTCTCTCTTGGCCTGGAACAACAAAATCTTCCGGTTGTTCCATGTACACTTCCTCCTCTAGCTCACCATTCAGGAATGCAGTTTTGACATCCATTTGGTGTATCACTTGTTTATAAATAGAGGCAAGGGCAATCAATACCCTTATCGTCGATATTCTTGCCACGGGGGCATACGTGTCAAAGTTGTCCAACCCATGCTTTTGGGTGAACCCTTTTGCCACCAATTGGGCCTTATACTTGTCTATTGTTCCATCGATTTTCATCTTCTTTTTGAAGATTCATTTGCACCCGATAGGCTTACTACCTTGTGGAAGATCCACCAATATCCAGGTATTATTTCCAATGATGGAATCCATCTCATCATTGACAGCCTCTCTCCAGAAGGAGGCATCATGAGACCTCATTGCCTCATTAAACGTCATGGGATCAGCTTCCATGACACAACAATATGGAGCCACTTGGTCCACATCGTTCCTCGAACCTTCTACCAAAAAACGTGTAGAAGTCCAAACCGAAAGATTTCTCTTTCCTTGCTCTCTTACTCCTTCGGAGTTCTAGAGCACTTTCAGGGACATTTTCCCTTCATGACGAACATCGTCATTTGACACTTGAGTGTCACTTTCAATCGGTACATAGTCCCTTGGTCTAGGGATAGAAGTAAACCGATTCTCGTCAAATATCGCGTCTCTCGATTCTATTATTGTATTCACATTGATATAATCATTAGGTTCGATTACATATAACCGATATGCCTTGCTATGAGACGCATAACCCACAAAGATGCAATCAATGCCTCTTTTACCTAACTTTTTATGTTTAGGTTCAAGGACTTCAACAATTGCCCTACACCCCCACACTTTCAGATAAGTTAGATTAGGGGCTCGTTTGTTCCGCAATTCATATGGGATTATCTTATTTCTTTTGTTTGGAACTCTATTCAATATGTGACAGGCTGTTAACATAGCCTCACCCCAAAACCCATCGCTGAGACCGGAATATGACAACATGGAATTAACCATTTCAGTTAGAGTCTAGTTTTTTCTCTCAGTCATGCCATTCTGTTGTGGCGTATACGGAGCAGTTATTCCATGTATAATTCCGATGGTTTTGAAATACTTAGGATCATAGTACTGCCCACCGCGGTTCGACCTAAGGCGTTTGAGGAAGGTCTCACAGTGTAATTCAGTTTCTGCTTTATATGCTTTAAATCTATCAAGCGACTCGTCTTTGTGACTTATCAGATATATATAACAAAATCTCGAACAGTCATCTATAAATGTCACAAAGTAATTCTTTCCACCTAAACTCGGCGTGTGCTTAAAATCACATAAATCGCTATGTACTAGGTCGAGTAGATTAGTCTCTCTTTGCACTGAAGGAAATGGTAGTTTCGTTATCTTAGTTAACATTCACGTTTTGCATTTATCATCAATTTTATCTGTGTGAGGAATCAACGAAGAATTAACCATTTTATGCAATCTACGAAAATTCACATGACCTAACCTTTGATGCCATAAAAATGAAGAATCAAGCATATAAACAGAACTATTAATTTTATTATCAATGTTCATCTTGAACATACCATTACATAAGTATCCTTTGCCAACAAAGACTCCACCCTTAGACAAAACAAACTTGTCGACCTCGAAGACCAACTTGAACCCAAACCGATTTAACAGGCCACTGGACACGAGGTTCTTCTTAACGTCAGGAGCGAAGCATACATCGGTTAAAGTAAGGTTTTTCCAGACATGAAAAGTAAATCAAATTTTCCCTTTTTTTTAACCGGTACCGACGCCCCATTTCCCATGAACAACTCGGTTCCGTTGTCCATGGGCTCAAAAGTCGTGAAGAACCCCTTGTCCTTACACACATGACTCGTGGCCCCCAAGTCAATCCACCAAGAGTTTTCACTCTCGACTAGATTGACTACCGGTACCATCGCCACGAACCTATAGTTCGAATTTTTGGCGTGATGATCAAGCCCCTTGCCTTTATTCTTTTTAAGGCGATAACAGTCCTTGCGTAAGTGACCGGGCTTCTGACACAGACAAATTTTGGCCTCTTGTCATTCTTCTTCTTTTGGAAGTGTCCGGTTCTCTTGGGCCCTTGCTTGACTGGCCTTCTTCTATGATATTGATTTTACCAACATCACCAGGGCAGTCTTTGTTGTCATCATGTACCCTGTAACCTTCCTCAACACGTAAATGGTTAGCCAATTCCTCAATTGACATATCCTCCTTCTTGTGTTTAAGACTTTTCTGAACATCTTTCCAAGAAAGGGGGAAGTTTGTCAGCTAAGGAAGAAACAACTATGGTATCGTCCATATTCGTTTTATGTTGTTTGAAATTATTCAATATTCGTTCGATTTCATGGAATTGCTTCATGACAGGACGATCATCTACCATCTTATAATTATTGAATTGACTAACCAGGAACTTTTTGCTTGTAGCATCCTAGGCCATATAGTGTGCCTCAAGAGCGTCCCACAGTTCTTTTGCGGTCGGCACGTTCGAGTAGATATCAAACAGGGCATCAGTCATACCATTCAGAATATGCCCTCTGCAAATGTAGTCATCGTTCTCCCACTTCAGTCTGGGCCCTCTGCTGGGCCAACGTCTCCTCCTCCTCAAAGACGGAGGATGGTGATGGTGTATCCAGGTCATACACCACATTCAGCGTCGTGATGAGGAAGTGCATCTTCCTCTGCCATCGGCGGAAGTTCCCGCCATCAAAACGGTCCAACTTCACAAAGTTGGTTGTCATTTCCCTTAGTGATGAAGCCATAACCCAAATCAGAAATTAAACCTTAAGATTGTTAGAACAAATTTGCGAAATACTTGCAACCGAGTAACCGCGAGATCTCAGGTGTTGAGACAGTGTAATCACCTTCTTTAAGGTTTATTTCGGTATACGAAATATTCTTGGGGATACAACAACAACCAAAAATGAAGCGAGGATGTGTAAAGGGAGAGATAGATCGAGATATGAAGAGATTGGTGTTTGTAATTCAAGAACACAACACAAGAACACTTAGATACAAAGATCCTTTTAATCTTACTTTTCCCTTGCGTTTTTCATCTAATGAAATTCATCATAAAAGTATGGAGTATATATATGTATTCATGAAAAGAGACGTCCCAAAATGAAAAGCCAAAAGTGACACAACGAACCGGGAAAAAGCTGCGCAGACAAACCGTCAAAACAGACCTATGTGTCGACACACAGATCGACACACATGCTTACTGTAGATCTGTGTGTCGACACACAGAGTTCCTCCGTGCGCTTCTGTAAAGGGCTGTGTGTCGACACACAGCTATTTTCCCATCGTTCTGTTGGATTGTGTGTCGACACACATGGCCCATGTGTCGACACACACCCCTAATAAGCTCTAAACATTCAAAACAAGTATTGGGACAATCTCAAATATATCTTGTACATACATAAACAACATAACATATTTACGTATTATTCAACACAACCAAAGAGGGCACCAACACGCTGTCACCGGATCCCATTAGAACTCCGAAGTTAAGCGTGCTTGGCGAGAGTAGTACCAAGATGGGTGACCTCCTGGGAAGTCCTCACCCTCAGGTTTGGGGCACTGAGAAACAGCCTCTCTTCATGTTAACACCCTGAAGGGGGAAGGCTGCGTACATCCGCCCCCCCCGACCCTGCGTAGGCGGGAGCGCTTGAAGCACTGGGTATGTTCCTTTCGTTTCCTTTTATTCAACACACATTTTGAAAATACATCAACAATTTGCAGGATTTTCTCTCTCCTGCAGCTTTTTCCTTTTTTCTTTGTTTTTGGTTTTGTGATCACTCGTGGGGTTTCACGGTACAGCACAATGGCGAAGTGGACAAAGATGTCAACAACCGAATTAAAGTAGGATGGCATAGATGGAGGATGACTTCCGCAGTACTTTGCGACAAAATGTTCCCATTAAAGCTAAAGGGAAAATATTACAAGACGGTAGTGAGATACTATGTCCTATGTTCGGACACACAAGGAAGGATAGGATCAGGAACGACGTCATAAGAGCCAAATTGGGCGTTGCACCAATTGAGGATAAATTAAGGGAGGAATGTTTGAGGTGGTTCGGTCATGTTAGAAGGAGACCAATCAATGCTCCGGTCAGAAGATGCCAACAGTCTCACACTACGCTAGAGAGGAGAGGGAGGGGCAGGCCAAGGAAGAAATGGATAGAGACAATCTGACAGGACCTTACCCACTTAAACCTATGGGAGGAGATGGCCTTAGATAGAACTCGGTGGAGGGCTAGCATAGGGGTAGCCGATGTAGCGGCTTAGAGTAGAGCACCTTTGACTGCATGCACTGGTGATTCTAGGTGTCTTTACTTCCTCTTTGGCAAACTCATATTGAAGCTTCTATTTGTGTATCGGTGTCTTTACTAGTCAACTATTTGTCTGCAGTCACCTCCCTTCGTGTTTTCCCCGAATTCTTCTTGAGTTTCGCTTTCGTACGCTTGGCTTGTGTTATGTATTGATTTAATATTAAGTTGTTTTCATGCTTCCAGGCTCTATGGTTACATGATGACACGCTCCTCGGGTTGTGAGTCTTCGGAAACAGCCTCCCTTCAGGATAGCACCCTAAAAGGGGAAGGCTGCGTACATCCATCCCGCAGGCCCGGAGCCCTTGTGGCACTAGGACTGCTATTGTTGTTGTTGTTGAAGATCACTCGTGGGGTTACAGCTCGTGACCCCTACCCTATTTATCTGCAATTTTTTGAGTAAATTAGCAAACTAATATAATTTTACAAAAAAAATTAGCAAAATGGCACATTTGGAAAAATATTAGCATAATGACATAGTTTATTGTTCACTTGTCGTTGCATGCCGTTATATAACGGTGTGCAACAATGAACAGTTTTTTTTTAGTATTATATCTTTAAAATTAAAAAAAAAATTAGTAAAATAGATTTTTAATTTAAATTATTTTAATTTGTAATTTATAATTTTATAATTTGAATAACTAAATATGTATACCTTTTAAATTAAAAGGTATATGTATATTAGTATTTGAATTATTAATAAGAAAGATATAAATGAGAGACATATTTAAATGATGAGATAGTGATATGTATATTATTATTTGAACTATCTCATACAGAAACTATGATATTATAATATTATTAATAAGGAAAATATAAATGAGGGACATATATAAATAAGGAGATGATGATGTTTCCAACAAAAAATACGAATTTACGTATTTGTATATTATTATTTGAACTATTTTATTAAATATATATAATTAAAAAATTATTTCATATAGTTTATATAAACTAATATATAATTTGAATTTCGAATTTTCCCGCTCAAAAACACCCACGCTTCACTCTATTTATTTTTGGTGGGCCCCACAATGGCCCCCCACATGGGAAAAGCTATATGGAGTGATGCTATGTGATCCACTTAATCCACCCGAAACCCAAAAAAAAAAGGAAAAAAATAGGAAAAGTTGTAGGATTTACTCTCTCCTGTTGCTTTTTCGTGCTTTTTCTTGTTTTTTGTTTTTGTGGTTTCATGATCACCCGGAGTTTTTTTGCAAAAGGACGCGCTTTGAAAAAAATTTAGAAAAGTGGCATCTTTTGAAAAATATTTAGCGAAATGGCATGCTTTACTGTAGCATAGTCGTTGCACGCCATTTCCTACGTCGTGCAAAAGTGAAAAACTACATATGACGCGTTGTGGAACACCAGGATATGTTGCACGCCGCACGGCAAGTAGTGCAACGTTGTTGCACGACGTCCGGCACATCGTGCAACGACCAACTTCTATCCGTACCCCATGCAACACTGTTGTTCCTTTGCATGTGTTGCAACCCTACCTCCCGCTAACGATGCGAGAATCCGGCTGCAACTTCACCCATACAATACATTCCTTATCCATTATGTAATAGGTGATTGTATCATATTATATAAATTACAACAATAATAATAAAATATTAAAACTATATGAGTCTATGTACTAAAAATGTAAATAACTCGAATAGTAATAATAACAATCATATATCGTATTACAATATAAAAAAAAAAAATTTAATGTCGATCAGATAATATACATATTGGGGAGCGGTTGCCTGTCACATACGTCCGTAGACAGAACAAGAATCAAGTCCAACTCCATGTATTCTCCTCGTTCACCAAAGCAAAACACAATGGATACAGACCGTTGTTTGCTTCAAATGCGGCTGCAACAAGCAACTTCCCCATGTATTTCTCGAACAAATGGGTACCATCAACACTGATCAATAGATGACAATATTTGAAACCCTCTATGGATGGCCCGAATGCCCAAAACACTCCGCGAAACACTGCTTCCATGTCTTCTTTGCTCTTAAACTGCCAGTTGACAACATTGCCTGGATTTGACTGTTGCAATGGAGCGAGCAGCTTAGGGGGCATAGGAAATGCTTCCTCGTGCGAGCCGAACAACCGGTCAAGCACTTGTTTATTGGCTTTCCACGTCTTGAAATACGAAATGGTGTACCCATGCTGCTGTCTCACTGCTGCTCGAATTGCTTCAATGTTCACCTTAAGATCAGCAGACACAATAGGTAACACCATATCTGCAACAAAATTTGAGGTCAGGTGACGATGGTCTTCTGACAATACAGTGGTCGTACAGGTATGTGGCCCTTTTAAAACTGATATCTCAAACAGGCCACTCCTTTGTTTCAACGCTCCTCGCAGATACCACTCATATTGTGGTGCTTGTACGCACTTTAGAGCTACGTAGTGAGGCTTCGACTTGTGCACAACATATTGCAATTTGTTCTTAATGTGCCACAAATTCACTTGCTTGACTAACTCTTCCTTTGTTTGAAATAATTGTCCCTCTTCTAAACTAGATCCTGTTGACCCATGTCTTCTGCCTTCCTCCCAATCAGAACAGACCGCCCGATCTGCCCAGGAAACATCTTCAAACTCGGGAACAGGGGCATGGAATACTCTCGTCTCGTCCATACCATCCGCTTCATCAGCAAAAGCAGCCATACCCTCATCTGCATTGTCATCCAATGCCTCGGAATCATTGTTGGCATACGCCCCATCGAATATACTTCTGTTCCTATTTGCAACCATTCTAGGTACCAATGAAACATCCACATCGGGACTTCCAGACGGGCCAGCAACTTCGAATTGAAAATGTGATGCATACCGTTGAGAACTGCCGGCGTCTTCCACAGTATTTAAGTATAATTCTACAAATGTCAAACCACTTCCTAAAACCATTTTGAACATGGACCTTAAAGTCACTGGAGAAGTGATCATAATAGGTGTATATTTCACTGAATTTTGGGGCAACAACATTCTCCATGTAATTGCAATGTCAGTAGTGTTACTATTCCACCCAGTGGCTTCATACATCATACCCTTCAACTCAGGAAGAGAAATTCCAGACTGTGCCATGAGTAGAAATTGTCTTCCACCCGTGTAATCAATGCCATCAACGGTTTGCACCATATAACAACAACAACAAACTCAGTGCCTCAAGGGCTCCCGCAATAGCAGGGTCTGAGAGGGGTATATGTATACAGCCTTCCCCCTCCAGGGGGCTACCCTGAAGAGGGGTATATGTACGGTTTGCACCATATGTCCATCAAAATGACACAACAATGTGACTACGTTACACGCCATAATATCTATATTGATTATTCATAAATAAAAGTAATAAGTAATTTAATTATCTAGTTCTATTACAATGAAACACTTTGTGACACACTTAATTAGCCATAATTTTATTACATAAAACATAATATTAACTACACTTTTCACATAACACATCAACTGATTACATGCCATATTATTGGGCCAAATGTGAATCAACAGAAATCTACAATGTAATAACTAACATCAAGTAACTACGCTTTTAATACTACATTAATAGTGATTCGCTCAAATACATCGACAAATAAAATTCTTTTATACTAAATATACCATAAAAATTCATGTATAATACATATAAATACATACATGCAAACATATCATATGTATCCATCAACTATTTACATGCTATATATATATGTGCGTGTGTGTGTGTGTGTGTGTGTGTGTATCAACGACATTATTAATTTTGGTTTTTTATTCCCTTATATTTGATTATCGATTAAATTGATCTTTTTCACTTCTAATTTTTTAAAAATTCGAATTTTACTTCAAATTAAGTATTATACATATGCATATTAATTTTAATAATCACAAAATGTTTACAAATTCGAATTTAAATATTTCAATAAATAGTATGTGACTTCAAATTATGCATAATATTTTAAATATGTAAAGATACTATAAATATTTAAATCATATGTGTATATTTAAAAATATAGTTTTCTAACATTAGATTAAGACGTAAATATAAATATTTAAAAATTTTGCCAAAATTATAAGTGTATTTGAATATATTGTACAACATATAACATAATATTTAGCATAACAATTTACTATTGGGTGAATTAACAAATATATTTCATAATTAAATTTACAACCTATTAATTGTTATGTATAATTAGTAAACAATAATAATACTTGTACTTAGCTCTTGAGATTACTTGTGATTAGTGTAAATAATAATGTAATAGTTTCATTTGAGGGTAATGACAAACTAAACTTTCCCTCTCTTTCTCTATTCTCTCATCCCCTTCTTGTATTTCTCTATCTCATCTCACTCTAACTCCCAAATGAAACCCTAATTCAAGATAAACCCTAACCCTAACTCATAGTTACACCAATTGGTGTAATATTAACTAATATTGTAATAATTAATTACATCAAAAATTATTCTACAACAAATTATTTAACAATATTATATTTTTATCTAAACAATATAAATAATTGTTAATTTTTGCTCCAAGTCTCCATATTTGACATACATTCTCATAAAATATGTAACTTACTTCAAATTTATTATAACATGTGTAAAAATTATATGTAATGTGTACAAGTCTTCAAAATCACGAGTATATTAAAGTACAATTGTTAATAATTAACAATATTATATTTTTATCTAAACAATATAAACAATTGTTAATTTTTGCTCCAAATCTCCATATTTTACATACATTCTCATAAAATATGTAACTTACTTCAAATTAATTATAATATGTGTAAAAATTACATGTAACGTGTACAGGTCTTCAAAATCACGAGTATATTAAAGTACATCATATAAATATATAGCATAATACTTTTTACAACAGTATATTATTCAATATATAATAAAAAATGCATTGTATAAAATATCATTCTACACATTAATTATATACTATTTATAAAATAAAATAAAAAAATAAAATCACTAAATTAACATGACATCAAAATATAAAAGAACAACTGAAAATTTATCACAATAACGATTTACATAATAATGAAAATGAAAGCTGGAGTGAAAGTATTTGATTAAGCAAGAATAGATTAAAAGATGTGAAAATTTAGTATTGTAATGATTTTTTGTTGTAAAAATTTGAAGAATTATTAGGATATATATAGAGAATGAGAGTGGAAGAAATGAGCAAGGGAAAGGGGGATTCACGGGTGAAATTTACATGAATTCACGGGAGGAATGAATCCTGCAGCGCTTTTCAAAAAAAAAGAATCCCGCGAGGGAATCCCGCAGCAGGATTCCCGCTGCGGATACCTGTTGCACGGCGTACAGCGCATCGTGCAGCAGGTCCGTACGTCGTGCAACAGGTGTAAGCCTTCCACGACGTTCTGTGCGTTGTGTACAGTTGTTGAGCCCCATTTCCTACGTCGTGCAACGACTAAGCTACAGTAAAACGTGCCACTTTGCTAAATATTTTTCAAAAGATGCCACTTCTCTAAATTTTTTTTTCAAATCGTGCTCTTTTGCAAAAAAACTCGATAACTCGCGGGGTCACAGCTCGTTGCATGCCGTTACAAACAGCGTGCAACAATGAACAGTAGTTTTTTTTAGTATTATATCTTTAAAATAAAAAATTAATAAAATAATTTTTTAATTTATAATTTATAATTTTATAACTTGAATCACTAAATATGTATATCTTTTAAATTAAAAGGTATATGTATATTATTATTTGAATTATTAATGAGGAATATATAAATAAGAAACATATTTAAATGAGAAGACGGTGATATATATATATTATTATTTGAACTATCTCATGCAGGAACTATGATATTATAATACTATTAATAAGAAAAATATAAATGAGGGATACATTTAAATAAGAAAATAGAGATGGTGATGTTTCCAACAAAAAACATGCGTTTACGTATTTGTATATTATTATTTGAACTATTTTATTAGATATATGTAACTCAAAAACTAAAAAATTATTTCATATAGTTTATAAACTAATATATAATTTAAAAAAAATATAAAAAAGAAACTCAGCTAATCTTGACAACTAAGTAACACTCCACTTCAACACTCTCTCTCTCTCTCTCTCTCTCTCTCTTTCTCAATCTCTACCATTTTACTCTTTTCCTCCTTTCTTTCTTCACTCTTTCTCTCTCTTATTTCCCAACTTCTAATGTTGAACTTTATGATTTTAAACTTTGGAAACTTTTCTGAAAGATTCATTGAAGTTCTTATTTTGGACCAAAATGCCGGACAAGAATGGAATCATATTTTCTTGTATGGCGAACCGAACAAAGCTAGAAGGGCTACTTTTTGGAGAGAAATGTATTCAAATTTCTCCAACTTGGGCCCGCCTACTATTGTTTCAGGGGACTTTAATTCCATTTCCTCCTCTCAAGACAAGCTTTATGGCAATTCGGTTTCTACCTACCAATTGTCATGGGTGTTGGACTTTTACGATGCTGCAGGGCTTTTTGAGCTCCCCACTAACAGTTGCAGGTTTTATTGGTCGAATAAACAAGATCTGAACAGAAATGTCAAGGAAAATATTGATAAAGTTGCAATGAATTTGGCGTGGCAGCAGCTCTTACCTCATGCCTCGGTTTGTCTCCTCCCAGCAATTGGGTCGGATCACTCGCCCCTCCTTTTGTTTTTAGAGGGAGAGAAATCAAAATGTCAACGTGATTTTAAATTTGAATCCAAATGGCTCCTTGAGGATGATTGTCGGGAAAAAGTCAAAGAAGGATGGTTTTTTGATGGGAGAGGATCAAGGATGTACTGTTTCTCAAAAAAGTTTCATGGCTGCTGACAAGAGCTCAAAAATTGGAATATTGCTAGGAGGAAAATACGCAAAAATAGATTCGAGTTCATCTTTCGACGCCTCACTGAATTACAAAGTGGAGCTACATCCCAATTGGACAAAGAGGAAGAATTTGAGCTTAATCAGGAATTAAAAAAGTGGTGGGAGGCTGAGGAAAGATTCTGGCACCAACGTTTGCGCATCAATTGGCTGTCTTATGGGGACAAAAATTCTAAGTTTTTTCATGCCTCTACTATCCAGAGAAGCTGGTACAATGAGATAAAAAGAATTAAAGATGAGCATAACCATTGGGTTGATGGCCCGAACAGCATCAAGTCTATCATCTCTGCTAACTTTCAATCCCAATTCCAGTCCAAGGGAACCCAACAGCAAGATGAAGTGGTTAACAACATTCCCTGCAAGGTTAGCGATTTCATGAACCAAAATCTTACAAAAAGGGTGACCCGAACCGAGATTTGGGATGCGGTCAAGCAATTGGGAGGTCTTAAAGCTCCGGGCCCTGATGGCTTCCCAGGTATTTTCTACACCTTTTTTTGGGATATTATTTCTAATGATGTTTGTTAGGCGGTTGAAAGCTTTTTTGAAAATGAAAAATTATCTTCAAACATTAACATCACAAACATCATTTTGATTCCAAAGCTTAAATAACCAACTTCGATCAACCACTTCCGCCCTATCGGTCCTTGTAATTTCTCTTATAAAATCATTTCAAAAATCATTACAGATAATTTAAAACTGTTTATGGATTTGCTTATCTCCCCTCATCAATTCGCCTTTGTTAAGGGGAGACAAATTCAAGATAATATTTTGGTGGCTCATGATGCTTTCCATGCTCTCAAAAATTAAAGGAAGGGAGGGAAACATTTTGTTGCCCTCAAAATTGATCTTGCAAAAGCGTATGACCAAGTTGAATGGAGCTTCCTCGAAATTTTTTTTAAGAAAATGGGTTTTAACAATACCTTCGTTGGTTGGATTACGGAATGCATCTCTACTGTCAAAGTCACCCCCGTTGTTAATGGGGAAAGATTGGACTGTTTTGATATTTCGAGGGGTCTGAGGCAAGGCGATCCTCTGTCACGAACCTAAGGGTTAGTGATGGGATATTCACGGACCTAAGTTCGTGATGGTGAAATAGAGTTTAGGTGAGAAGAGAAATAGATAGAATTTGGATGAGTGAGAGAATTAGAATTAGAGTTTGGGATAAGAAAGAAATAAAGATTTAGAGAAGGAAGAAAATAGAGAGAGGGGAGAGAAGGTTAAGATAAGAGAAAATAGATTTTCATTGATAATATTTTTGTTGGATTCCTCCTTTACAATTCAACTCATACATATCTCTAATGCTTGACACCAACTACCAACATTTAATGACTTAAGGCTAATACATGAACCTACTTAACTACTTGCTCATCCTCCAAGGAGCCGTATGGGAAGAAGGGAAAATTGGAGGGAATACACTTCATATGTCTTTTGAAATATTTTAAGTAATATTCTAGACTATTCCGGACAAAATTGTAAATTAGAAAATATAATAAAATATTATTGGGCGTCTCGATGTGTTGCTAGGGCAAGGTCACGGCTAGGGTCGTGACATCCTCTCTCCACTTTCCTGTTTCTCTTTGTTATGGACTCCCTTTCAACTCTCATTCAAAAGGCGGAAAGTGTGGGGGAGTCGAATAGCTTCTTTGTTAAAACTCCTTGCCCTCCTCTATCCCATCTCTTTTTTGCCGACGATTGTCTTTCGTTCTTCCAAGCTTCTCACCGCGTGTGTCATAATGTTAAATCCATCCTTAACAATTTTTGTAGTGCCTCTGGTCAAAAAGTCAACCTCCAAAAATTTCATACCTGCTTCTCTTCCAATACCCCTTCAAGGGTAAGAGAGGAATGTCTTCAAGTGTTAAGGGTGGGCTTGCTCAATGGGAAAGATAAGTACCTTGGGTCTCAAATCCTTTGGGAAAGATCAAAAACAATTGCCCTTTCGTTCCTTTATGATAAGATTAGAGGAATGGAAATCTAAACTTCTTTCCCATGCCGGAAGGGAAGTTCTTCTGAAATCCGTTGTGTCGGCTATCCCTACGTTCGTCATGTCTTGTTTTAAGTTACCGGTCACTTTCACAAAGAAACTCAATAGTGTCATTGCTAATTTTTGGTGGAAGGAGGGCTCCGCAGAGGATAAAGGGGTCCACTGGAAGGGGTGGGATTGTCTTACTAAACCTAAAGAGTCCAGGGGTCTTGGTTTTCAGAATCTTTGCGGTGTCAATATTGCTCTCATTGCTAAATATGTTTGGAGAGCTATCCAAAATCCCAATGCCTTTTGGGTCAAAATTCTTAAGGGTGTTTATTTTAGTGAGTGTTCGGTCCTTAAAGCTCGTCTTGGTCATAACCCTTCCTGGGGTTGCAGAAGTTTCACTGAAGGTCGTAATTTTATCCTCAAGGGTCTCCGTTGGAATGTCAATAGTGGTAAATGTATTAACATTTGGGAGGATAAATGGGTGCCGGGTACCCCCTCCTTCTCTGTTGACCCAGCTGTCGAGGGGCCTCAAATGGCTTCTCAAGTGTCAGACCTTATTATTCCCGAAGCTAGACGCTGGAACTCTCCTCTTGTCTCACATTTGTTCTCTCCGGAGATTGCAAAGGCCATCTCAGATATCCCAGTTGGAAACCCCTACCGAGATGATGAGTTGGTGTGGCACTTTTCCCAACAGGGTGTGTTTTCGGTTAAGTCGGGGTATCACTTATGGATTGCCTCTAACGATGCCGATTCCCACTCTAGAGCTTCCTTGAGCTCCCCATGTTGCTCCGAACAAGGCTTTCGAACACTTTGGGCAACCAAAGCCCCTCCAAAAGTTAAGCACTTCTTTTGGAGAGCCCTCATGAATGCTCTTGCTACTTCCGAAAATTTGTGGAAAAGAAAACTCAAGACCAATCCTTTTTGTCCTAGATGTGATGGTTCTCCTGAAACAGTTGAACACCTCTTTTTCCTCTGTCCTTGGGCTCGGGCAATTTGGTTCGCATCACCGTTGGGCTATAAACCAAATGTGGAAGGATTTAATGCCTTTCACCTTTGGTGAGACTCTTTATGTTCTAACAAGCAATTCTCATTTGATGACATTTTCAGGGTGATGGTTTTATGTTGGACAAATTGGAAAAGTAGGTGCGATCTCGTTTTGAGGAAGATCTCCAACACCCCCCCCCCCCCCCCCCCCCCCCAAAATCAGTTGTCACCGCTGCGGAGGTTCTGATTGCGGAATTCTCAAATGTTGTTACAAACCTTAATTCCCACCCATCTTCTTCGGTGCGGCCTCCTGTTGATGCTGCCTGGTCTCCCCCTCCCTTGAATTGGATCAAAATTAATACCGACACTGCGTTTTCTTAAGGAAAAGGGTCGGCTTCAGCAATTGAGGCTCGGAATAGCCACGGTAACATCGTAGGAGGTTGGTGTGGATCTTTTTCTGCTTGCTCACGGCTTGTTGCTGAATTGCTTACCTTACGGGCTGCCGTTTCTCTTGCTGAGTTCAATGGTTGGAAAAACGTCATTTTTGAATCCGATTGTAAACAGGCTGTTGATTTTATTTCCTCGGTTGTTCCCCCTACGTGGGACTGTAGTGCTATTATTACGGATATTAGGTTGCTTTCTTCTATTAGTTGCTTTAGTAATTGTATTTTTCACTGGGCCCCTAGATCATTTAATAGGGTGGCCCATTTTATCGCTTCTATTCATTTAGGTGGTAGTTGTTCTCACTGTTGGTGGCAGGTTTGTCAACCTCCTATTGTAACGCTAACTGTATGTTAATGCATTCCTAGCCTTCGGGCGTTTTTATGTTTTTTTTAAAAAAAAAAAATGTTGAACATTTGGTGTTTAAAATCAAACATTCTTTACAAGAAAAGGAGCAAAATGTATTTTTATCTTCATGAAACATCATCTTCTTGTTACTCTGTTCATCTCATACAAGAATTATGATATTATAATACTATTAGTAAGAAAAACATAAATAAGGGACACATTTTATATTGTTACTCGTTATAATTCAAATTATTGTATAAAATAATTTTTAATTTAAAGAGTATATATATTTAGTGATTCAAATTATAAAATCAAAAAGTTATTTTATTAATTTTTTATAAATTTAAAGATATAATACTAAAAAAATTTACTAACGCCGTTTGCGCGATGCTAGAATTGTCGTGCAACGGCGTTCAAGTTTTTGTATGACGTTTGAAACGGCGTGCAACGACAAGTGAACAATAAACTATGCGTTTTGCTAAATATTTTTCCAAAGTTGCCATTTTGCTAATTTTTTTGTAAAATTATGCTAGTTAGCTAATTTACTCTTTTTTGTGGAGCGCCGCAGGTGCTGGTATTGTGAGTTGCACACTTGTGCGGAAATTGCAGAAGTACTTGGAGATGCAGGGCCATATTTCTTTGTACTTCAGAAATACGAAAAGGAAATACGAAGATGGAGGGAGCTCGGGCAAGAGATCCCGGACCTCGCGAGGATACCTGAAAGTACGATCCGGAGGTTTAAGCAAACGTCTGTTGTAGGAGGATTGTTTAATAACGGTAGGGTGTAACTCTCAAAAGCTCACACTGTTACACCGATTTGGTGTAACAACCCTAGGGTTAGGGATTGGGGTGAGTTAGAATTAGATGAGAGAAAGAATTAGAAAGAAGAGGATGAGAAGTAGAATAAGAGATAAGAAAGGATTTTATTATTGATTGAATGCCTCAAATGATCACTTACATCCCTATTTATACTTATCACCTATTACCGCATCATTCTCACTAATACATGCATCAATACTTCCCCCAAAAGAACTTCCTTGCCCTCAAGGAAGAAAAAGTTGGAATCGGCGTCTCAAGCCTCGCGCAGTTGACATTCGTTGGCTCCCTTGAAGCATTGCCGTGGATGAGGGATTTTAAATGAACTTTGCCTAAATTTTACATGAGTTCCCTAACATTACATTAAGCATTCTACTACCATATAGTAAAATCTAATACATCAACTAACAATCCCTAAGTTGTACTTCCTAACAACCCTATGTAACAAATTATTAAGAGTTTGTTTTAGTTTGTTTGTTTGTTTTTTTTTTTAACCTCCAAATGAACTACACTTTGCTCTTTTATACTACTACAAGGCAAGAACTCACAATCCTTTAGTTCTTAATCTGAATGTCAATTGTCTAGTCACTCCTGTGCTACCAGTGTCTGATTGTATGTAGCAAGGTCTGCTGAAATCAATCATTTGCATGACGGAAATGTGACACTGAGCTGTCTTCAAACCTGCAAGACTGGCATTTTGATGTATACTATCACAATGATCATGTTTCCCAACCTTTGTGTGACCTTGAGCCTTACGCAAGACAAGCTCAGGAGGCCTCACATTTGCTTGCACTCTAGGATAGTGTCCTTTGCTTCCAAGCCGACTCATATAGGCATCCAACTTCAGGCCCTTGTTCCCTGCAATTTCAGTTGTAGAACACCTCACAATCAACTGAGATTGCATTCATCTTTTAAGAGCTTCCCTTGGTTATGCTTGTATGACATCCATTGAGCTGTCATCCCCTTACTTTTCATTTTGGGACTAGTTTTAACCACCATTCTTCCATCCCTTTTGCTGCAAGATTCCAATTGCTCAACCAATTGATCTTCCATTACAACTTTATTGACTAATGCTTTCCTGCTGAAGTTGGCTTCTAACTCCAATTTCCCTTGATCGGATGGCTTGAGATCGGTGTTCTTTGTTGAATTATCATAAGCTGCCTTCAATTTAACTGGTACATCCTCACTTGAAGTTGATCTTGTATTACTTGACAACCCAACGGCTTGTTCCTTGATATCCTCCATTGGCACACACTCCTTCTCCTTATGAGGTTGATCTTGCACCCTTAATGGCTCATTCGCCCCCTTGGGCTGATCTTGCTTAGTTTCAAGCTCATCTTTCTTGGTTCTGGGCCTTACTTGTGTTAAGGCTATCATCCTTTGAAGACTTTGCTCAAGCTTCTGCCAAAGTGTCTCGGAAACGTCTTCTTTGGTTTCCCCAACTTCTTCTTGTGTTTCTCCAATTCCTTTACTATGAGTGAAGAATCGAATGTCTAGCGTACAACAATCGTCATAGATGTTTCTCCCTTTTAATTGATTGCGTGCTCTCTCAGCATCCGTTCTCGAACTATAGGTCACTTGTGCTTCAACTTCTAAGTTAGAAATTGAAGTAACCTCAATACGTTTAAGAGAACAATATGGCCAAAAAACCTTGTGGAGAACATCCTTGGAGATAGGATATAAGACATTGAAGATTTTTACCAAGAGTGATGCTTCCATTTATGTTCCTTGCTCAGCTTAGTACGCTAACTGTGCAGCTTGTCTAAGATTACAGAAGCTTTCACCAAATCTAACAAGCAAACAGAAGCTTAACCAATGCTTACAGAAGATTTCAAGATCAAGATCAAATTTGCCTTCTGCAAGTTCACTGCAGATCGAGCACCCGCAACCTCAATCAATCAGACGCACGATTTTGCACCAAAATACCAACGTACCGAAGACCTGCACCAATGCTAACTTCCACTGGCACGAATAATTTTTTTTCCTTTTTTTTTTTTAACAACTGCAAGTTCTCAATCAAGAATTCAAAATTGAACTCCTAATCAATTGGCAATGTGATCAAGGTATTTGATATCAAATTACACAGCACGTGCCTGCTTTGATACCAATTGTTACACCGATTTGGTGTAACAACCCTAGGGTTAGGGATTGGGGTGAGTTAGAATTAGATGAGAGAAAGAAATAGAAAGAAGAGGATGAGAAGTAGAATAAGAGATGAGAAAGGATTTTATTATTGATTGAATGCCTCAAATGATCACTTACATCCTTATTTATACTTATCACCTATTACCCTATCATTCTCACTAATACATGCATCACACACATACTGGATGGAGTGGACATTTGGACCAGATTACCCGGCACTGGAGGTCCTAATCGTAACGGTGATCGGTGCTGCTTGCGGTCCAGAAAGGTGTACTTTGCTGATGGTACAAACTAACCTGACAGGATGACGTATGTGATTATATGGCCTGTCCGTGATAAGAAGCCGTCTGCCACTGTTCCGGGAATGGTGGATATATTTGACATGGAGAATAATAAGCGGGGCGTGTGCCATTGTTAAGTTCAACGAGCTATCGAATTCGAGACCAAATTCTCTCCAACCCGGGGAGGATGATGCAGCCCGTAAAGGCTTCACAGGCTTAGCGGGACGGGAATAGAGCATGTCTGTCAGGCTTGGTGGGACGAGCTCAACACCGTGGGAGCCAAGTTACCGCATTTACCACCACGATTACAGCCGGATTTTCAGCCATGATTCTGTTGATGTATTTTCAAAATAAGATATGTTAATGAAGTGTTTGAAATTTCTCTCAATGTTGTTTGAAGTGTTTTTTAGTTGTATGGGGTGTGTGTGTTGACACACAATCCTACAGAACCACAATGCAGAGTTGTGTGTCAACACACAGTGCCCATGTGTTGACACACAATCTTACAGAAGCGCATGGAACAGACCTGTGTGTCAACACACAAGGCAAGTTTTTGACAGTTTTAATGAGCGGTTTTTTGTTTCAGTTTTTGGCGCCTCTTTTTGGGACTTCTCTTTTCATTGTTCATCACATATATTCCTTAATTTCATTGTTTGTAACTTGCTTGAATCAATTTATCAAAGATAAAGAACTTGTGATCAAAAGTGTAGAGAGTTCATTCAAAAATTCATTCTCATTTATCTCTTCCATCTCTCCTCTTACACATTTTCGGTCCATCGTAATTGGCTGTTGTCGAATTCTCGAGAATATTTTCTACGCTGAAATAAGTCTTAAAGAAATTGATTACATGGCCTCGACACCTGAAATTTGTATTATACCCATACTTGCGTGATTTGCAAGTGTTTGCATTAGTAGATTCTAGGGACGGTTTTAACAATTTTGATTCATTTCCGATTTAGCTTTATCTCTTCCTATTTGTTACCCGTTTTGAATGCTTTCCTTTTGTCAACTCCTCTATATAAAGGGAAAGGATAGGCTAGGTTTAGTTAGTTAATTTTTCGCATAAATTTCATATTTTCTTGTACTCGTTTCTCAACATGTGAGAAACCGAGCTATCAATCCTCATTTTAATTTTGAAATTCAATTAATAAAATTCAAAGGGAAGGCCGTGAACTTTCCCACGCTCCTATTTCCCATTTCACACGCTACATCAGATACAAGTAAAACCATCTTTTTGCTAACTACAATATGTAAATTGCTACCTTTTTTTTTCAATTTCAAACACAGGCCATGAATATTACAAGCAAATCTAGTGTATTTTCTCAAATCGTACCTATGAATTATAAAAGGTATTCAAGTTTAGAAAAAATAAATACTAAAATTTGGCCTGGAGTAAAATATAAAATCACATATGGAGGATATATATTATGTACTATGGTCCAGTCCACATTATATAATTTTATGTTTGGTTGAAAATTAAAAAGAAAAAAAAAGGAAAAGAAATTTTAATGGGTTTTTTAGCCCATGTTTGCAGTTAAATATGTCTAGGGTTTATGTGCAGAGCAGCCCCAAATCACAAAATAACGTGAGTGAGAGATCGACGCGAAAGGCTCGGCTCGGCTCGGCTCGGTGAATAAAAAATTCCGATTTTTCGGCGGAGATTGAGGATTGATCTTGGAGCAATTTGGAGTGTATTTTCTAGAAGTTATTACTGTTCAGATCTGGCGTTGTTCGAATTTTCTTGACAAGATTCAACTTCCGGAAGAAGTATACTTCTATCTTTTAGTTAGTTCTTTGGTTTCTGACTTAGAATCCAAAGTTCTTGCTTGAGTTCTTAAGTCTAGAGGCTATTTGTTCTAGATTTGAGTTATTTGTGGTTGTAATCACTTGTTGTTTGTATAAATCGGTTCTTTGGGGGTTAGATCTGAGATCTTGGAGTCTATATTCGTTTTTTGCTTGGTGCGACTTGTATTAATTTATCTGAAGTCATTTTATTGTTAAACTCGTTAACATGTTACAAGGTCAATACAATGTTACAGGCCTAGTACCTATCCTCACAAACATTATTAATACACACGCTATCAAATTCATCATAAACAACAACAACAACCACCACCACCTAATGCCCCTAAGGACTCCCGTAAAAGCAGGGTGGGGGATAGATGTACGCAACCTTCCCCCTTCAGGAATCTACCCTGAAGAGAGGTTATTTTTGAGGACCCCCAACCTGAGAAGCTGGTCCGCAGCATGAAGTTCATCATAAACAACAACATGGATTATAAACAGACATATCGTCGCTTTAAGGTTAAAAAAATGTAGCTTTTCACATTAAACAATTCTAAAACAAACCAATCAATATGTGTGAAAGTAAAAGCGCCAAAAATGACATTCCTTATGATAAGAAGCCCAGGTGTCAAAGAGATGGGCTTTATGAGCTTAGTAAAAGTAAAAGCCCATAAACTCTGAGCCCACGGCCCAACTTCGTTCTTCTTCTTGTTTCATACAGAGGCAAAAACCTAATTTGACTGCTCACTTCTTACCCTAAACCCTCTCTCTCTCTCTCTCTTCGGGCTGTTTCTCCGGCGCTCCTCTTTTGCGCGGCGGATCATCTGTATGTCTCTCTGTCTCTCTCTATGTGTTTCTCTCTTAGGGTGTAAAATCATTTGGGCCCTTCATCCATCAGTTTAAACTTTTGTGAAATTTGGTTTCTTTAACGTGGTATTAGGGCCTTGTTTACTGTACGAGTACCTAATAGCCTTCACTTTCGATATTAATCTATTTCAAGCATAAGGCATGCGTGGGCTTCTGCTTTGTCCCTGCTTCAAGCTTAACGCATTCATGTAACGGGACATGTTAGAGTATAAAGCCATTTTTGGGCTTTTACTCATCAAGTTAAGCTTTGGGAAAGTCGGTTTTTGGATATGGTATCAGAGTCTTTTTGACCAAGAGAACTATGGTTAGAATCCCAACAGCCGTCACTTTCATTGTTGATCTATTTCAAGCACAAGGTGTGCGTAGGCCTCTGCACTAACCGTGCTTCAAGCCAAATGAACAGTCACGTGAAGGGGTGTGTTAGAGTATAAAACCATCTTGGGCTTTCACCCATCAACTTAAACTTTTGGGAAAGTTTAATGTGAACGACTTCATATTTAACATGTCCTTTCAGACAAATGCTCGTTCAATCTTGTATTAAATTATACTGGTATTGCGAAATTGTAGGTTGTTGTGGATTTCTTTCATAGTTTCCTGAGTTATGCAGTTTTGATGCAAGCGTATAACGCCTGTGAAGATAGTATCTCTTGAATTACTTATAATTTTTCAATGCTATCTATCTATTTAGGTCCTTCAGGGTAGCACCTAAAGGGAAGGCTGCGTATATCCAGCCTTGACCCTGCGTACGCGGGAGCCCTTGTGATACTGGGATTGTTGTTGTTATGGTTGTATCTATCTATTTAGGCTTTCATTTGTGACCAGGCTTTAACCTTTTTTATTCTTGGCAAATGAGGAAGGCTCCAATCTGCTGAAAATGGAGGCTCTATGTCTTTTCCTTTAGGAATTGGTCTTCTTTCTTGTGTGGAATGAGAGATCTTTTGTGACTGCTAATGTCGAGTTCCTATACATTTTAGAAAGAGAAGAATAGGAGTAGGATATACTTCAGATCTTTCCATTTGATGGCATTTTATATCTCATTAAGGAAGTTCCCTGCTGAAATTTTGTTACAGTATAAAAGCAGTCTTGGGCTTTCGCTTAATAACTTCAGCTGTTTGAATTTTTGGTCCCTGATAGAGGATTAGAGTTATATTGACCATGCAGTCTTCAATTGTAGCGCCAATTTGTTACGCTCGGAAACTGATGGTCTACTGAAGCAACCTATTTATAGCTGAAGTTTATTCAGGGTTTAATAAAAGAGGTGACTCTAGGTGTAATACTCAGTCTAATTGAATTAGGAGTTAAATAAATTAATGGATTAATTATCAGAAAAGGGGTCCATTGTTAGTAATATATATAAATATTAAAGAAAAAGAAAAAATAATGAAATAATATATATATACAACCCCCCCCCCCCCCCCCCCCCCCCCCCCCCCCCCCCCCCCCCCGCCCCCCCCCCCCCCCCCCCCCCCCCCCCCCCCCCCCCCCCCCCCCCCCCCCCCCCCCCCCAACAACCCCGAAGAGGGTACCAACGCGCTGTTACCGGATCCCATCAGAACTTCGAAGTTAAGCGTGCTTGGGCGAGAGTAGTACCAGGATGGGTGACCTCCGGGGAAGTCCTCACCCTTAGGTTGCGGCCATTCGGAAACAACCTCTTTTCAGGGGTAATACCCTGAAGGCGGCGTACATTTGCCCCCCTAGACTCTGCTTAGGCGGGAGCCCTTGGGGCACTGGGTATGTTGCTTTATATATATATATATATATATATATATATATATTGTTGTAAATATTGAATATTTTTCGGGTACAAATTTTAGAGTCGAGATTAGATATTATCAAATATTATAGAAAATTAGAAATTATGTAAAATACTTATTTACGTATATAAACAAATACATATATATAAATGGGTATAGGAGTAGAATGTGACAAGTGTCACACAGGTAAGGCTAAAGGATGGTGACTCACCCCTACCCTCCATTTGTGTATAAATACACCCACAGCACAATCTGAACACAAGCAAGAAAGAAGAAAAAAAAGAAAGAGGGAAGAAAGAGAAAGAAAAAGAAAGAAAGAGAAGGGAAAAAAAACGAGAGAGAAAAGAAAAATAAAAGAAAAAATTATCTCGTTCTGATATAAAATACTTGCTATTTTTCTTCAAGTATATTTGAGTTTGTCTTTTTATTACCATCCTATAGAGTATAATATCTCTATAGTTTTACAACACGTTATCGGCACGAGTCTCTAACTAGACAAGGTTTATATAAGCTTAAGGTAAGGCTTTTATTTTCTAACCTTTGTCATTTCTAATGGCTAATCTAACAAAGATTGACTTTACTGCTCTTGATATAAGTGGCAAGAATTATTTGCCCTGGATCCTTGACGCTGAGATTCATCTTGATGCTATGAATCTCGCAAATACTATTATAGAGGGTAATAGCGCATCCTTGCAGGATCGCGCAAAAGCTATGATATTTCTCAGGCATCATATCCACGAAGGATTGAAAGCTGAGTATCTTACTGTAAAGGACCCGCTTATCCTCTGGCAGAATTTAAAGGAGAGGTTTGATCACCAGAAATATGCGATCCTCCCTAAAGCTCGCTATGAATGGATTCACCTGTGGCTGCAGGATTTTAAAACCGTCAGCGAGTATAACTCTGCAGTGTTTAGTATTACCTCCTGACTGCAATTATGCGGTGAAAATATTACTGAGGAGGATATGTTGGAAAAGACGTTTTCAAATTTCCATGTCTCGAACATGCTCCTGCAGCAGCAATATCGAGAAAGAAATTTTAAAAAATACTCAGAGTTAATTCAATGTCTTCTTGTTGCTGAACAAAACAATGAATTGTTAATGAAAATCACCAGTCACGACCGACTGAGTCAGAGCCATTCCCTGAAGTGAATGCTGCTTTCCATGAAAATAATACGTCTAGCCGTTGCCGTGGTCGTGGTCGTGGACGTGGCCGCCGTCGTGGACGCGGTCATGGTCGTGGACGAGGTGGTAATAATGGACCAAAAATTAAGGGGTCCGGCAATAGTGAAGAGAAAAATAAAAGGGAGAAAACCAATCAGCCAAATTCGTCGAAAGACGCTGAAACCTGTTGTTTCCGTTGTGGCACAAAAGGTCATTGGTCGCGTACCTGTCGTATGCCTGACCATCCAGTGAAGCTATATCAAGCATCATTGAAAGGAAAAGAAAAGCTCCCAGAAGCGAATTTTACCGAAGATCATCCTCCACTTGATGTGACACATCTTGATGTCTCTGATTTTTTTGAGGATCCTAGTGGGAGAATTGATCATCTGATCGGCGATGGAAATGTTATACTGGACTAAAAGTTTTATGTTTTTCTATTATGTTTCTTGTACTAAAATTTGGTTTACTTGTAATATAATGGTGTGTGTAAGTTGATGTAAAATATAGTTTGAGAATATCTTAATACTTTATTTCTAATAAAATTTTAAATGGAATCTCACTAATACATATGTATTTTATAGAAACATGAATTTGATCAAATATGGAGATTTATGTCTAGCAGACAGTGCAACGACACATTCTATCCTCAAAAGCAAAATATATTTTTTTCAACTACAACAGATGAAGCAAATGTCAATACAATATCATGTATTTCAAATTTGTTTGAAGGTTCCGGAAGAGCACATGTTATGTTCCCTGAAGGGACAACTAAACATAAGCGATGCTCTGTTTTCCAGCAGATCACAAAGAAACTTGATCAGTTTTCGAGATATTCGTCGCAATGGTTATCATATTGAAACAACAAATGAGGGGTGGGGGTGAGTCACCATTCATTAGCCTTACATGTGTGACATTTGTCACATTTTACTCCTATACCCATTTATATATATATATTTGTATATATACATAAATAGGTATTTTACATAATTTCTAATTTTCTATAATATTTGATATTATCCAAACTCGACTCTAAAATTTGTACCCAAAAAATATCCAATATTTACAACACTCCCCATTGCAACTTGTCTCTGGTCAAGAACCAGATATATCCCATCTATGAATTTTTGGTTGCGCGGTATATGTTTCAATTTCTCCATCCCAGTGCACAAAGATGGGTCTCCAAAGGAGATTGGGAATTTATGTTGGGTTTGAACCTCCGTCAATTATAAAATATCTTAAACCATTGACTGGAGATATTTTTATTGCACAGTTTGCAGATTGTAAATTTGAAGAAAAGATGTTCTCAGAATTAGGGGGAGAAAAACTAAAGCTGGAAAAGCATGAAATTGAGTGGAATGCATCATCTATATCACATTTTGATCCACGTACGAATCAATGTGAAATGGAAGTCCAGGAGATTATCTATTTACAAAATATTGCGAATCAATTATCAGATGCATTCGTTGACACGAAAAGAGTGACCAAGTCACATGTTCCAGCTATGAATGCCCCCGTTCGATTTGATATTCCGAACGAACAGTCTTCTAAGATATTGGCAAATACGTCTACTACACGCCAGAGGCGTGGTAGGTCTGTTGGTTCTAAAGATAAGAACCGGAGAAAGAAAAGAGAGCAACATAAACAAATTGGCTCCTTTATTAAAACTGCTGAAGAGAAAACCCCTGAAGTGGTACAAATGCAAATCCCAGAAATAGAGGGTGAATTGGCTCCTCGAGGGTATCAAGTATCTAAAAATGTCGAGAATGAAGAAATCTCGATAAACTATGTTATTACTGGCATTTGATGGAATCGAAATGATACGATTATCGATCAAGTGTTCGCATATAATGTAGCCACTAATTTATCCACAGAAGGTGAAGATCTTAAACCTAGATCTCTTCAAGAATATCAAAGAAGAGATGACTGGCCGAAATGGAGAGAAGCAATACAGGCGGAGTTAAACTCACTCACTAAACGTGCAGTTTTTCGACCTGTAGTTCAAACGCCTGAAAACACGAGACCCGTTGGCTACAAATGGGTTTTTGTGCGAAAAAGAAATGAGCAGAATGAAGTCGTAAGATATAAAGCACGACTTGTAGCTCAAGGCTTCTCACAAAGGCCAGGAATTGACTGTGAAGAGACATATTCACCTGTAATGGACGCAATTACGTTCAGATTTTTAATAAGCCTGACAGTCTCTGAAGGACTCCACATGCGTCTTATGGATGTAGTAACGGCTTACCTATATGGATCACTTGATAATGATATCTATATGAAAGTCCCTGAAGGGCTGCAAATGCCAGAAGCATATAGCTCAAAACCTCGAGAGTCGTGTTCAATTAAATTACAGAGATCACTGTATGGATTGAAACAATCATGGCGAATGTGGTACAATCGCCTAAGTACATACTTTCTGGAAGAAGGATACGTGAACAATCCTGTTAGCCCATGTGTTTTTGTTAAGAAATCGAAATTTGGATTTGCCATAATTGCTGTCTATGTTGATGATTTGAACATCACAGGAACGCCTGAAGCGATTAAACATGCTGTTGCATAACTAAATAAAGAATTTGAGATGAAAGATCTCGGCAAGACAAGATATTGTCTTGGCCTGCAAATAGAGCATTTATCTAGTGGAATTTTAATCCATCAATCTGCTTATACAGAAAAAGTGCTTAAACGTTTTTGTTCGTTGAGCATCCCAATGGTCGTCCGATCACTTGATGTGAATAAGGACCCGTTTCGACCTCGAGGGGAGGATGAAGAAATTCTTGGCCCTGAAGTGCCATATTTAAGTGCAATAGGTGCACTGATGTATCCCGCTAACTATACGAGGCTAGATATGGCCTTTTCGGTTAATTTGTTAGCAAGACATAGCTCAACGCCTACTCGGAGACATTGAAATGGAATTAAACATATCTTTCGATATCTCCGTGGTACATCTGATATGGGATTGTACTATCAGAGACAATCAAGTCCGAGATTGGTTGGATATGCAGATGGAGGATATTTGTGAGATCCACGTAGAGGCCATTCACAGACAGGATATTTATTCACCTATGGTAACACTGCTATATCTTGAAGATCTACCAAGCAGACACCAGCAGCAATTTCTTCAAATCATGCTGAAATACTCGCACTTCATGAAGCAAGTAGAGAATGCTTATGGCTGAGATTCCTTATTCAACATGTTCAAGAGGAATGCAGTCTTCCAAAGATCAGGGGGAGTCCAACAATACTATGTAAAGATAATGTTGCATGTATTGCTCATATCAAAGGTGGATACATTAAAGGCGACAGAACTAAACATATCTTACCGAAGTTTTTCTTTACACATGAGCTTCAGAAGATGGGTGAAATAGATGTTCAACAAGTTCGCTCAAGTGAGAACCTGGCAGATCTGTTCACGAAAGCTTTGCCAACGTTAACTTTTGAGAAGTTAGTTCATAAGATTGGATGCGTCGACTCAGAAACGCCTCTCACTAATATGTTCTCATGAGGGGAAGTTAAATATGAGCTGTACTCTTTTTCCCTTCGCTATGGTTTTTCCCACTGGGTTTTCCTAGCAAGGTTTTTAACGAGGCAGGCGTATTTAGCTTGGATACTATGTCCCGTTATAACGGAAAATATCCAAAGGGCGAGTGTTGTAAATATTGGATATTTTTCGGGTACAAATTTTAGAGTCGAATTTGGATATTATCAAATATTATAGAAAATTAAAAATTATGTAAAATACCTATTTACGTATATATATAAATACATATGTATAAATGAGTATAGGAGTAGAATGTGACAAGTGTCACACATGTAAGGCTAAAGGATGGTGACTCACCTCTACCCCTTATTTGTGTATAAATACACCCACAGCACAATCTGAACACAAGCAAGAAAGAAGAAAAAGAAAGAAAGAGAAGGGGGAAAAAAAAAACGAGAGAAAAGAAAAATAAAATAAAAATTATTTCGTTCTGATATAAAATATTTGCTATTTTTTTTAATTATATTTGGTTTTGTCTTTTTATTATCATTCTATAGAGTATAATATCTCTATAATTTTATAACATATATATATATATATATATATAAAGGAAGAAAAAAAACATATAAAAGCCCAGGTAAAAGTCCCCGCTCAAACCCCAATTCTTTCCAGCCGCGGCCCCCCCCCCCCCCCCCTCCCCCCCTCTGTTTCTCTCGTTCCTTTCCCGCTAGCGTTCCGCCTCTCTATAAGTCTCTCTCTTTTCTCTCATAAATCCTAAAACTCCAATTCCGCTTTTGATAGGTTTCGAAGGTAATTCACAACAAGAGTCCGATTTTTTGTTCAGAAGATAGTGAATGTAAGTATACCACTTTCCCCTACTTATTTGTGAAATATGAAAAATTGTTTTACATGATTTGATTCGTGACACTTATATTTTGGATGGTTTATTAGTTGGTTAAAGTAGGTTTGGGCATATGTGTTTGATTGATTGTGTGATTTCTACTCTTATGATTTGGATTATATTGATTTATACGATGATTTGATATTAAAATATGTGAATTTTTGAAGGAGTTTGTACTTGTGATATGGTGAAAGCAATTATTGTAAACTTGTGATTTGAATTGAAAGGTTTTTATGGGAAGAGTTCACAAATAACTATGTGACCCTTAGGGGTCTATCGCCGAAAGAATGTGAAAAATGTGAAAGTTGATCTGTGACCTTGTCATGAGAATAATACCGGCACGTAGTCTCCTATTTGTCTCTCAGTTCTTCTGATTTGGCAGATACTATGTTGACCTTAATGGGTCTATCGACTCAGAATTGATTCGAATGTGAAAAATATGAATGTCGATCTATGACCCTGTCACGGAATAATATCGGCCGTAGTCTTCGATTGATCTGTGAGCTTTACCAAGAGCCCTTGTGAAATCAATTAAAGTATAAAGTGGTAAATTGTGCTTCTTGCAACATGAAAATTTGGAAGATAAATCCTGTTTTAAATAATATGCCTGATCCGGGTAGGGTGTGTGGTGTACTTGTTGAGCGTGTTGTTTGCTTACCCAATTCCTTTATTTTCCATATTAGTAGCTCATTGCAAATTCCTAAAGGACGTGGAAGATAGAGTAGCTTCCTAAATTAGTTTAATTTTCATAGTTTAAGTATTAGATAATTCCATAGCGGGATATTATGGATTATTTGTGATATTGTAATTTTGATATTTGTACTGTTGGTTTTAAATTGTAAGTCTGGATGTTGTTTGTGATTTGATCTATTATATACTATTGGAACTTTTATGTAAATTGAGGAATTATGAATTGGAAGTTTCCGGGCTTCGTACTATGATGAGGGGATTCTTTATAGTACGGCCATGTAGTGCGCTTTTTGACTTAAGCCTATTTGTTATATGATTTGGGGGCGTTACATTGGGGTTTTCAGCAATTATGATTGTAGAGGCGTATAAATAGGGTGCTTTTTTTCCTTGTTGAGGGCCAGCATAGGAGTAGCAGCGTAGAGTAGGGTAGTCCAGCTTTTGTGCTATATCTAGTGTTCTAGGCCTGTAGGGTAGTCCAGAGCTGGCGCGCTTTTGTGCGATCTGAGCTCTTGATTGACTAGTTGTTCATTGGCATATTTGCGATCTGCTATGTCTTTGCCTTTATTCGATTATCTTTGCCCTGCTTTATGCTTATATGCTTATATGCTTATTGGCTCTCGTGCTGGCAGGTTACCAGGCTACATTACTGCGGATAAGCGGATAAGCTTTTCAAGTTGGGAGTCCTTGGAAACAGCCTCCCTTCTGGGCAAGCCCCAGAAGGGGGAAGTCTGCGTACATCTACTCTCCCCAGACCCCGCTTTTGCAGGAGCCCTTGAGGCACTGGGTGGTTGTTGTTGTTGTTGTTTTTCCTAGTATTGGTAGGGAGGAAAACAAGGGGAAAAATGTAGAGAAAACAGTGGAAGGTAGAGTTTGAGTGAAACTTTATTGTAATACCTCTGTTTCTATCGCGAAATTATTGTTGCTGCCCCTTCTTGGATTTAGGCTTTGGTTGAACCACCTAAATTCTGGTATCTATATTATTTACCCTAATCACTTTATTTGAGTTTGCTATTTTGATTTGAGGTATGGTATTTCGTGGGTGGTTTAAACTTAAATGACGTCACTTTATTTGAGGTATGGTATTTCGTGGGTGGTTTAAACTTAAATGACTTCACTTTTTAGTACTACCATAGTTTGACGCAAGGAATGAGATTGGCTTGTGCATTATCTAAGCTTCAAGTGCTGTTGGCACTTCATTCAAGGGGTATGTTAGTGTTGCCTTCTCTAGCAGCTTAGATTTTGAGAAAGTTGGCATCTTGGACATCTTAATACGTTGTACTTTAGGAGTTTTAAGAGTTTGTTTGAGTTTCAACATAGTGGTAGCTAGTTTTTCCTCTCTATGAACTGAACTCTCACCTTCAATAGTGGTGATTGCATTTCATTAGTGTTAGTTGTGAATATTACTATTTGATATTGAGATCATAAGGCATTGGAGCCAATCTGCGGTTAGCTCTATGAAAAAATTAAAATCCAAAATTCTGGTCACTCATTTTTGAATAGAGTAACAGAGAGATATTGTGAGAAAGTTTCTCAGTTTTGGGTTACAGATTGCATAGTAGCCTCCATTCATTTCTTGAAGAAATAAATAGTTTGGCCTGTTTTTGAAGGACTTCTGTTTGATCGGCTCACCGAGCGCCCAGTCTTGAGAAATTTATTTTGCCATCTGTATTCATTAGAATTATATGGCCCAATTGGATTTCAGTTGCAGAAGTTGTGTGTAGTGGATGTTACTGTAACGGGTCATTGTGATTCCAGCTGTTTTGCCTTAAGCTGGCTGGCGCACCTGGCTAAGAGAAAATTTATATGCCCCAAAAGGTCATCAATTAGATATGGCTACAAAGCCCGACCTGAAAAACTGATCTGACATGAATCAAAAGTATGTCATAAATAATTGAATTCAAAACTGAAATGACCCGACCTGTAACTAACTCGACCCATTCTTTGCCTGACCTGAAAATAACCCGATATCAGTTTGGCCTGACCGGACCCTCCATTGACTTTAACCAACCCGACCCAAACTAACCCGAACTTAACCTGACCTGAAAGCTAAATTCACCCAAGGTCTTTAAATTCAATGAGAATTATTAGTTGTCAGAAGTACAATTAAACTGAATAACATATTATTGAACACCTATATTAATAATATAATAAGTATAATGGTAAAAATATAAATTATTTGGTATAATTTAAAATTTTGTAACTGATTCATACTACCAAGGTACTAAATAGTAGGATTATGAAGACCTGAAACCTGTACAACCTGACCCAAGATTGACCCGAACTAAAGACCACTCAGAACTAAAGTGACCCGAACCCAAAATAACTTGACCCAGGCCCAACCCGACTCGAGTACAGGTAAAACTCGAAAGTTACTCGAGCCTGAATGGGTCCACCCCGAGCCCGACCTGACCCAAGTTTATTAAAAACCCGAAATGACCCAAACCCGAATGTGTTCACCGGAACCTGACCCAAATAACCTGATTTCCACCTCTAACAAAGAGGCCTTAGGATCTGTTTGGGATTGCTTATTCTGGGTAAATAAGTGCTTTTTTTTGGAAAAAGCACTTTTCTAGAATCTGAATGGTGTTTGAAAAATATCAAAAAGTGCTTTTTATTAAAAGAAGAAGCAGAAATTTGAAGCTTTTGATTTTAAATAAAAGCAGGATCAAAAATTTAAAATTTTTAGGACAAAAATATCCCTACTCAAATGTTAAAATTACATCATATTCTTACACAAATATTATCTACAAAACCCTAACCCTTATACAAATGTCATCTACAAAACCCTAACGCTTACATAAATATCATCTACAAAACCCTAACCCTCTACCCACCCATTTCTATCCCCACTTTCACCACCGCACTGCTGTCGCGCTGCGGCCTCCAACACCGTTGCACATCTGCCGACGAACTCCAGGTCAGATTTTTTGTCCCTCTGTTTGAACTTGACCAAAACCTGCGAATTTGGTACGATTTTGTTTAATTTCTCTACGATATTGGTATGGATTTGGTTAGATTTTGTGATTTTTAAGTCATTTGGTTTGAGTTGCTGATTTTTTGATTTTTCATATGATTTTTGTGTGATTTTGGTCAAAATTTATCAATTTCAAGTTGAGTTGTTGGTTTTGTTCAACTTCTATGTAATTTTGTGTTTTTGAAGTGATTTGGTTTGAGTTGCTCGATTTTTTACTTCCCATATGATTTTTATGTGATTTTTGTTCAAAATGTTCAATTTTAAGTTGAGTTGCTGATTTCAATTTCTTTGTGATTTTGGTGTGATTTTTTGACTACAAAAGAATTTTTGCCCATGTCCTTTTTGGTAATTTGACAGAAAAAAGCACTTTTTTTAAACGCTGGCCAAACACTAAGAATAATAAAATCAGCGCTTCTGATTGGTTGAGCCAAATACAAACTGCTTTTTTAAAATAACACTTTTCATATAAGTGCTTTTACAGAAAGTGCTTTTGAACAGCAATTCCAAACAGGCCCTTACTTCTTTTGGCTAAGTAGGAGATAGAAGCTAGTTCTTAGTAGTTGTGGTGCCTATGTTTTATATTTGAAAACAGAGGTCTTAGTTGCTTTCACTAGGGTGTTCAAGAGCTATTTCAGGTAAGACAGTTGGATTGGACCAATCATTCAGTTCAAGGCCAAATCGGACTGAAACTAATTTGGTGGTGTTGATCCAATCTGGTCAAAACCCGGTAGGCCTGAATAATTGAACTAATTCTTTTGGTTTTAGCGTACTGGCTTGTGACTCCCCCTGCCGTTTAAGTCTTTAACGGAGCATAGCCTAGGGTTGAAGTCCTCTCGTCTCTTTGCCCCAGTGTGTGCTGGGTGCTTGCCTTTTTTAACCTTGTATTTGGATTCGTGTGCTTGTAACTTCTTCAGTTTGTATATGTTCCATTTGAATCGATTGACAATATACTTGAATGTTGCCCATTCAACTGGGTTTTGCTTAAAATTTTTTTCTCAGATGCAATGTTGAATGGGGGTCAGGAAAGCATAGCTTTTGGCTTCAAAACTGAATTGTTCTTGAGTTGTGCCTTGTTAGACTATAAAACAATTATTGGACCTTAACTTATGATTTCGTGATAGTTCATTCCTTAACATGGTATTAGGGTCTTACTGATTGAAAGATTGCTAGTTTAAATCTCAATCCCACCCCGCAATGATTCAGCCTAAGTAATGGAGTGACTTGTGCATCATTCAGACTTCAAGTCCAAAAGGCATTTGTATGAGATACCAATACATGATGGTCCAAATATTGGTAAGCAAAAATTTTTCATCAGAATTCAAGCATTTTTAAAAGTTGTCCTCATCATATGCTGGTTGGACCTCAAGTATTTGTAATATGTATAATAACTTGTTATAATGTTTAGTTGATTGATGCATTGCGAGAAGCCAAGTTATTAATGATCACATATTTTTGGACTACTTAGTGTGCAATTTATTCCATATAAAGCAGGTTAAAAGAAGTAAGAAACTTCTAGTTCGGTCTGATTGGTTTGATTTGGTCCAAGTTTATAGTCATTTCTGTGCAAGACTGAATTAATGTTAATCAGTTAATCTGCACGATTGTATAATGTCAAATGAAAGCAGTTTTCATGTACTAATTATTGGTTGCTAGTTCTTGCACATTTTGACTCATTTTTAACATGGGATTATATATTTTCTGTGACATACTTTAGAAAACGCAATACATGTTTGAACCAGTTAATCTCTTCTCCGTTCCAGGCAGATACAACTTATCATAGATGGTGGTACTAAATAGCCAACTTGCTTCTCTTAATGCAAATGACATGGAAGATCATGATATAAACTTTGATGGTGAACCTTACGATTCTGACTTGGAATCTGAGTCTGATGAAGAAAATGTCAAGTTAACCGAACCTTCCAAAACTGCTATATACAATAAGCACGCTATCCTTGATAAGCTCGGTGATATAAACTGGCCTGACAATGTGGAATGGATACAAAAGCTTTCTATTGATATTGATCAACAACAAGAAGTAGATGTAAACGATGATCTTGCCCGTGAATTGGCTTTCTACACGCAAGCTTTAGAAGGAACGAGACAAGCCTTTGGCGAGCTCCAATCACTGGGGATTCCGTTTTTAAGACCTTCTGATTACTTTGCTGAGATGGTGAAGTCAGATTCTCACATGGAGAAAATCAAAAGCCGACTTTTGATCGAAAAGAAACAAATTGAAGAAGCAGAGGAGAGAAGAAAGGCAAGAGAGTCTAAGAGAATCTCGAAACAGGTACATGTTGAGAAGAGGAAATACCTGTTAATGTTATTTTCCACACTCAAGATAACGACTCTTTGGTTTATTTGGCTTGAAAGTAATGTTATGACTTTTAAAAATCAACATATGCCAATTAATTTCTTAGAAGGTCTTTTTAGGAGCTTTTTAGACAAAGAGTTTTGGGGACTTTGTTGACTGCCTCAGTTGATTTGCAAAGGGATTGGAGGTCTTTATGTTGCTGTTGTTGCATTTTCTAATTTTAAGGACATTTAATCCTCAATTCTATGTACATTCTCTCTCTTAATATAATTACTTTTTCTGATCTAAAAAACACAGGTACAAGCTGAGAAACATAAGGAGAGATCGCGAGAGAAGAAACAGCAGATTGAAGCTGTTAAGAAATGGAGAAAACAAAGGGAGCAAAGCGGGTATGCCAAGAGCGACAAAGATGAGATGGGTTTGTCATTTGAAGATGGAAAAGTCTTTGAAAGAACGAGTAAAAGACGACCTGGGGTGGGTCTTGGAGATCGGTCCGGCGGAAAGGGTAAGGACAAGAAGAGGAAGAACCGCGAGCACCGAGACTCGAAGTTTGGGTTCGGAGGTAGGAAAGGACTAAAGAAGCAGAACAATGCTGAGACTACCAGTGATACTAGGGGGTTCAAAAATGACAGACCTGGGAGAAAGAAAGCAAAGCACTAGATCACGGTAAGTCTATCTTTTTCCTCTATAGTAAGAGAATATATAATTATTGTAGTGTTTTTCCTTATATTCTCTAGTTAATGATGCTGTGTTGATCACATTTTGGTTCTTTTGAATTGATTGCATTTCTTCTGAACTGTTAGAAGGGTGTTACTGCTTCATTGATGTATGCTGAGGGGTTTATATGTGAGTAAAGTCGCCATACACGATGTGATGAAGAATAGATGAATGTATAAGTTTTGTCGGGTTATTATTTATTGCCCATTGGTTTCGAGATGAAACTTTAGGTAAGGCCTGTTTGACTAAGTTGTGAGAAAACCCTTGTTTTAGAAGCATTTTTTTGTCGAAGTACTTTTGTAAATTGTGTTTTTAATAGGGGAGTTTTTGATTTAAAAGTTTGTAGTTTTTGGTTCTGTTTATTCGAAGGGAAATGACCTTTTTCTTATTTCTGCTTAAAGACAGAAAAATCAGCTTTTGCCGCTACTAAAAAATACTTTTCGTTCTAAGTTAAACCACTCCTATTTTTGAAAATAACACCGTTCTAGAAAAAAAGACTTGGCTAAACAGACCCCTGTACTTAATAGTGTACCTCACACGTCAACTTTCTAAAGATGGGGCCTAAACTAATACAAACTTTTCACAAATTTATTTCTAAAACAAGAGAATAATATCTTTATTATATGATGAAGTACAATTTGTTCCTTCTTTCTTTTCAGAGATAGGGGCCCTTCAAAAACAGCCTCTACTGGATGCATCCTAATAGGGTATGGTTGTCTATATCTTAACAACCTCCCCCACCGTGCTTTGGCAGGAGTCTCTTTAAGATGCTCGGCTATTGTTGTTGCAGGTTCGATTGTTCCTCCCTTAAAAACTCTAAAGTAGTTTGGTATTGGTTTTCTTAACTTTGGTATTTCAATAGTTTGATGAGGTTGTTTACATCCTTTTGAGGCACTATTGGAACCACATGGGCTTTAGCCCAATGGTTTGGTACCCTAAGAAGAGTGGGCTTGTTACTTTAGAAATTTGGTCCTTGTGGCCCAACATTGAGTTGAAAACGCTTTTTATCTTTATTTGGACTTCTATCTGCCATCAAAGCTGAATCATACCTTGTTGTGGCTCCATCTGTTTTTATCCGGAAAATATTTTCCGTCTCACTCCTGTTATAAATATGGAAGTGAATACGTATCTGGATGAGAATCAAAGCGGTTGCATATTTTTTCAAAGGAAGGAAAAGACCTAAGAGCTAGTTGTTAAGTTTCGGGTATTGGTTCAATTGTCTTGGTGTTTCTCAGAAACTGTTAATCAAAATGATCCAAGCATAACTTTCTTCATGCTCTGCATAACCGTACACAAATCACTCACAATTGCACTCTTCTACTGTGGTAGCCCTCGAGCTTTTCGCCTCTTTTGTCACCCATCAATTTGTATTCATAGTTTGAGTTTCTCAAAAATTGTTAATACACGGTTTTGTTATAACTACATATAATTTCTTTTATGAGTCAGTTCCACCGAAAAGTAGTTAAAACTGTTAAAAGTGCAATGACAAATCATTTACTGTCTTGTGGTAATGCCTGGCATCTTTTGAAATAGTTGCAAAGTTTTAAAATTTTCCTCTCTTTGTGAAGTAAAACAAAACTGAGCTGTGGCATGGAGTCCAGCATTGCCTTAACAAACGACAGCAGTCCGGTGTCTAAAGAAGCTTCCGTTAAGACAGGGTATGGGGAGGATAAGATGTATACAACCTTACCCGCATACGGGAAGGATAAGATGTACACAATCTTACCTCTATATGGTGTTACCTTGGAGAGATGCTATTTTCGATGGGCCGCCAACCCAAAAAAGAAAGAAGGAATGATATTCATCAAATTCAAGTTAAATAAAGCAATATCAGACATATAAACAATAAAAAAGTAGTAATAATAAGACATTCAAGCCTAGGAGCAATGTGAACTTAGCATCATTGTACTTCTTTGTGCTAACAACATTGCCTAATCAAAGGGAAAGCTATCTAATGGTTACCAAAATTAATAATAAGGGTTATATATGTTTGTGACATATAAGCATGGTTATTATTTATTAGAGATACGTGAGATATGCTTTGATAATTTAATGAAGTTTGGATTACCCATGTTTAAAGAGCGGAAGATTTAGTGACATCAATTGGGCATGACTAACACGAGAGAGGTATAATAATGGTCAAGAACTGACGATTCTTCATAGGGTAAATTACAAAAACCTTTTATTACAAATAAAAATTACTTACTAAATTCCCTCACTTTTAAAAATTAAATACTGATACACCATTCCAACTTTTTTTTTTTGGACTATTTTGCCCTTCAAATGCGAGAGGGTTAAGTGTTTGATTTTGTTTTTAAAAGGGGGTTCTATGTTTTTAAGGAAAAATTAGGAATATTTGTGTCTTTAGTAAAAAAATAAGGGGTTTTTCTATATTTATAGAAATATAATTATTTTAATTAACTATAATATTAATATTATAAGTTTAGAAGATAAATAATATTTTTAAAATTTTCATAAAAAATATTATGACATAAAATATAATATTTTTTAGTATAAAAGAATTTCAAATTAGATTTAAAATTTTGAAATTAAAAAAATAATGAAAAATTAATTGTTTGAAAAAATATGATAATATTTTTTAATTTTAGTTTTGCAAGTTATTTACAAAAAAAAAAAAGAAAATTATAATTATTTTCAAATTTGTAATTTCATCCATTTTTTAATTTTAAAATTTATTAACCAATAATTATTACATGTTGTCTTATTATATGTTTTAAAATTTTAAAAGTATTTTATTATCTTAAATTTATAATTTGATTATTATAATTAATTTATATACTTATATTTATATAAATAATAGAAAATTCTTATATCTTTTATGAAACAAATATAAAGCTCCTGTCTGTCATCAAAATACACAAAATCTCTATTTTTTGACTAAAAATAAAAAAAATTTATTTTTTAATTAGTGTACTTTTTTAATTTTAAATTTATTAATCTAATTTTATCAATGTTAAAAATATTATTATATTTGCTAAACTTTTTTCATAATTACTTTTCTATTTTTTTAATTTATATATTTTTTTAGTTTCAAATCTATTAATCTAATTTTAAAATTACTTTAAACAAAAAAATATTATATTTTATTTATAATATTTTTTATAAAATTTCAAAAATATATTTTTTATTTTTTAACTTATAATGTCGTTACTCTAATTTATTAAAATAATAATTTTTAATTAAATATAGAAAACCCCCCCTTTTCCTAATAATATAAAAACTCATTTTTTTTCCCTAAAAACATAAAACCTCCCATCTAAAATAAAATTAAATACTTAACCTCTTTTATTTTGAGGGGCAACACGGTAAAAAAAAAAGTTGATTGGAAGCAAAGTGTTTGATTTTTAAAAGTGAGGGAGTTTAGTGTGTGATTTTATTTGTAAGGGGAGTTTTTTTGTTATTGAAGTAAAACATTGGAGAATTTTCTATAATTTATCCTGTAGCAAAAAAAAAAAAAAAAAAAAAGAATCTATTCCCTTTTGGGATACAGAAGTGGACAAACAAGAAGAGTTCAACGACCCACCCAAAACATCCAAAAGAAATTACAATATCCAAAAGCAAAAAATTCAAGGGAAGAAAATGGAGATTAAGCTTGACAATGAATGAAAGGTGCATCCATATTGGAGCACTCAGGGGTTCGAGCCTCCACTAGAACACCCCCCTCCCCTGAATTTACTATGATAAAAAAAAAAAAAAAATATTGGAGCACTCAGGGGTTAACAACTCGAAGCACCCTAATCACTGTAGTCAACAGTTATACTAACTACTCCACGTGTCTTCTTTAAAACATTACAAGAACATTCATGCATTCGAACTTCATAAGATTTTCTTTGATAATTGGCTACAAAAGTCGTATTGCAAAGCAGGCACACCTGCAAGAGTGAGGTCTATGCCTACACGCAGAAAAGCGTGCATTAGAGGAGACTAACATATAAACATCTCAAAAGATAACAAAAATAAAGTGAAAATCATAAAAGGCTAGAAGATTTCACCAACATTTAATAAGACACAAAAAAACATGAGAAAATAACCCAAAGCGTCTTAAACAAAACAAGACGAAGCAAACAGTGTATCAAATACCATTCTTTTTAATTAGACTTTTGTGATACGTAAATGTTACAGATACTAATTTGATTTCTTTTTTAACCTCTATCACTTTATCCTTGACACAATTTACCATTTAGGAGTAAACAAAAGGTGCATAATTGCACTTGCTCTTTTAGTAGTCCATGTCAGGAGTATGTGGGGTAGAACATTTGTCCACAAAGGTACAAATAATTTCAAGGAGCGGTGTACCATGACACATGGGTTACCAACACACCAACCCTTTTTTCCTTTTTCTTTCAAGATAATCGATATTTTTTAACAGTGTAAGGATGTACAATACCATTATAATGAGAGTCGTCAAATCAAGGAGAGTGGGAGGTGATTTTTGAACTCAAGACCTCATGTATAGAGAGCGGGTAGCCTAAGCACTATCTAGAATCCAACATCCCTTTTTTAATAATTGATACTGCTCCCTGAGATGCATCAAACTGCAGCGAGATGGTAAGTGAAAAGAATCATGAAAAGAAACTATCACAATAATTGAAACCCGCTGACACCTGAAGGAAGAAACAATGTCTCGAAACTAACCCTTAGTGCGCTGCGCTGCACTATACCCAAAAACTTAACCCTCAACATTGAAAGCACAGTAAGACAACTACAACATCCTAGTGCCTCAAAAAGGGTCCCGTCAAGATAGGGTTTGAGTAGGTAAGATGCATGCAACCTTACCTTTATATAGGGTGTTATCCTACAAAGGTTGTTTCTGAAGGATTGCTAGCTTTAAAAAAAAAAAAAAGAAGGAAAAATATTTTTCAAATTTTAGTTAAATAAAGTAATAACAGACATAAAAGCAACAATAATCAACAGTAAATAACAAATATACAAACTTAAAAGTATTGTAAACCAGCATCAATATACTACTCTCTCTTAACATCGGTGTGCTTATCACTCTTCCAGAGCACAAGAAGACACCAAACCAAATTGGTTTCACTTTTCATGATCAACGGTTGAATAAAGGTTCACGTGATGGACCACACCCCCAATCATCCCCTACACTTGGGGACTCTAGATTGAGTCATTTTAGTGGGGGTGTGCCCACCTTGGGAATCCCATCCATCAGACATGGATTGATATGCATGTGCAACACCAATGCAACGTTTTAGGGGTCCAAAGTAAATTTTATTACTGTATTTTTGTTTTCGTACCTAATTTGTTTAGACTAAGTTAAGCACGTCACGGATGATCCAATATTGTAATAGCAACTAATATGTGGGTCTTTTATAATTTTTTGATAATACAAAACAAGCACCTTGTAAAACGAGACCCAAGTCAACCCATATTTAGGTGGGGATCAAAACTATGTCAACAAAAGCAATAAAACAGACCAAAAAACATGATTACATGACATTCATTGGAAAAAAATTAACAGGGGCTACATGGCTACAATTATTACTAGAGAGGATGGACTAGGATCAGGGGAATAGCCGGGAGTGAGGTTGCTAGGGAATTCGGTTGACCGACACCTTAATTTGTCATTGCAATATACATATTTGTTTATAATAATATATCACGTGTCATTATTTCTTCAACTATGAATAGTGATAAGTAGTCAAAACAAACCAATAATGTAACTAGCTTTTATAAGAGACTCCTAGCAGATTGGGAGTTCAAGTAACTATTTATATTGTGTGGATTCTTTGGACTTATTTCACCAAATTTCTTTATCCAAAAAAATATTTTTTAAAGAAAAAACACCTTTTTCAGAATTCTATGGCATTTTACGTAAAAAAAAACGCTTTTAAATAGTAACAGAAAGTATTTTTCTACTTTTAAACAGAAGTAGATTAATAATTCTTCTCTTTTAAAACAGAAATATGAGTAACAACTCAAAATTTTCGAACAAAATACCCTTATTAAAATGACTTTTTTTCTAAAATTGAATTTGCAAAAAATAAATCTAAATATATATACATATATTTGTATTTTTTTTTAATGATGGTAAGGACAGGGAGAGGGGGAGGGGGATAATACCCATAAATCACCTCATAAATAGGCCCACTTTGAGCTTAGTGGAAATCGAACCCGAGCCACCCCGTTGGCACCCGGCGTTACAAACCAGTTGGTTATGTCCCTAAGAGACTATATATATATATATTTTTTTATAACTTAACCAAACCGTCAGTTAATCAGTTGATAATGGGTGGGTGGTACTAGAATCCACAAGAATTATTTGGCGACACATGTAAGTGTGTTAGTGGGGCTTGTGCCTAGTCTTTGTAAACCATTCATGTGAGCATCACATCTTTCTCTATTGTGGCTCTCTTGTTCCCATCAATCTTATTCATTTTTTTGCCTTTTTCTTTTTTGTCGTTAATATTTGTCTCAAATGAAAATTTTAAAACATCTTACACCATGCAATATGTGAATGATAAGTTGTGTCGGACACATTTCTGTTTTTAGGTTAATAGAGGACGAGTCTTTGTGTAACTGTATAGTTGTTTTCATTGTAACCCACTTGAAAACGTCCAATTTCTTGGGCCCCAATTGTTGGGGATGCTTTAGAATGTTTTTGGGTCCTCGGGTTTGAGGCAGCTTCCCTCCTCCGTCGATGTAGTGACCCTAACAATTTAAGAAAAATAAACCATCCGAAAATTGTTGCTTATAATAGATGTTTTGTTGGTTTATTTTCGAATTTTATGTTTGAGTATTATATGTATCATGTTGATAAGTGAGTTTTTGTTCGGGGACATGTGGGACATAAAAGAAATATCGAAAGATACTTTGTGTCCCATGTAAAAGGTGTATGTTCAGAAAGGATATTTTAACCACCAATATATTTGTTCATAGACACACATTGAGTATCCACCAATATCCCCCTATCATTGTCAATACATTAATATTTTCATAAATTCTCTTTCTCAATATACTCTCGGTGATGTGTGATAACATACAGACATTGGGTTTTATTGAATCTCGAGACTATTTTTGTCAGAGATGAAATAAATCTTAAGGAGTGTGGTTGATTAACACCTTAAAGCCTTCCTTTTTTTTGTTTTTGTTTTTTGTTTTTTAACATTGGTAAGGAAAGTGCAACGTCTTCCTTAAAAGGAGTTCAACTTTAAACCCAAGGACTTCTTGTTTGGATTGTTTGCAGACAAACTACTATATCAAACACCTTTAGTTCACCTTGAAGCCATTTTCATATTCTCACCAGATAATTCCCTCAAGACCAATGAAAGGAGAAATTGCCATAATGCTATAAGGAACAAAGCAAACGATGCAAAAAAAAAAAAAAAATTGGAACTTTCTTCAGAGCATTGAGTGCCAAAGTTAGGGCTTTTTTTTTTTTTCCCCAATAACTAGAGAGGAAACTTTCGATACAAAATCTGGTACACTCATTGAAACGGAGTCTAAAAAAGGCCATAAAAGCGGGGAAAAAATAAAAAGAGCAGTAGCAAAAAGAGTGGCAGGTAAGGGCTATCGAAGAGTGAAGAATCAAGGTCTTGGCAAAACGAGGACGCCATTCTCTCAAGATAAACGACAATACGTCTTATTTCCTATTCAACTTTGATGAATGTCTTATACAAGAACGTTTAAATAATTAATTTGATATCATTTTCTCTTTACAGAAAATTAAAACTAATTCAGCCTTAGGGGTGAAGATTGTCCTGTAAATAGCATCAGCAAAACAAGGATATCATTTGAAGCATAGAATGTGATCCTAACCTAGTTTTTTTTATATTATGTTAAATAGAATCATTTTTGAACTATCATCCATCAGTTTCTACTTTCGAGATTAGTTCTTGACACATTAAAAAATATATAATTCGATGACATTTTGTTTTTGCAAAATAACAAAAACAAGTAGAATTGCAATAAACATTTTCATTAGAAAGGGAAGAATAATAGTAATTACATTATAGAAGGCAAAGCAGAAAAAACTGCTGCTGCTGTGCTTGCTCTAGGACTAGTCTGCCACTAAAGCCAAGCTATTTCTACACAATTTTTGCATAATAATCAATAAAAATATATAGCAGCTAAGCACCCTTTTTCAAAGGGCGTTGTTATTATCGGGAGCAGTAATTATTATTCTCACAACAATAATAATTGTTCTGATAATAACATTTCCCTTATCAAATTCGTTACAAAAACCCTAGAATCAAAAGGCGGTGCTTTGCTTTTTTTCATTCATAATCACACCGAAAAAGCACACAAAAAAGAAAGAAAAGGAAGCAAAATAAATGCGGGCATTGCGGGCTGGGGAGGGGGGGTTGGGATTTTGGGGAGCCAAATCTACTTGTACTCAAGAATCATGTTGTTCTCAGGAGCCAAACCAACACAAGCCCTCAGTATGTTCTCCAGCATTGCCCTCTGCTTTGACAGTGCATTCACCACTGGTGTCCCTGGTGGCACCTGCCCCATTTTTTCAAAAAACAGAAACCCATATTAATTAATCAAAATTAATAAAAACCCATTAAATAATTTTTTACTTTTTACAGTGGTAACGAGTATAATATTTTCCGTTAAGTAGGGCTACCGATAGATGGGAGTTAAGGGAGATGAGCTTTGTACCAATAACCTCTCACATAGCTGGGAAGCTTTAACTGTTAAACTTCGCTTAAGCTATTAGGATAATTAATCAATGCTCAATGTTGAGATAATATAATTCTAGCACAAGTATGAAATTGGCATATATGCATTATCCAGGCTTCAAACCCAATAGACATTCGCGTAAAGGGGCATGTTAGAATACAAAACTATTATTAGGCCTTTATCCATCAGCTAAAACTTTTGGACTAGTTAGTTCCTCGACATATTTCATCGGTTTGGAAGAAAAGCATAATTTTGAACTTACAAGAGGGGCCTTGGTGAGGTAGCTGAGGATAGTAGCAACTGGGTGGAAAGAGTGGAACTTTTCCTGCAAGAATTTGATTCATGCCAATCAAAATGAATATTCACTTCCATTAAACTTTAATTTAATGCGTGTAGTTATTCGAATGTTGTTCCCGTTACCTCGGCTTCAGACTTGAATTGGATGCGAGAGCTAAGCTCAGCAAGGAGAACAAGGTCAAGAATGATAGGTGCAGCTAAAAGAGAGTCCTCACAAGTGTTGTGCATCGCAATGGTGTTCTTCCCTCCCAAGAATATCTCCGATGTGTACTCGTCCATCGCCCTCTTGCTATCGCCCACATACGGGACATACTGTACATACACCACATTTACAGCGCAACCCAGTTTATGTTATCAGTACTTGTACATATATTTGCTTGAACTGATTAAGAATTTGACTGAAAGAGAATGTGGGTACCTTGATCACGACAACATGGTCAGGGTGCTCCCCTGGCTCATAGAGGATGCCGTTACTGGCGACCATGTCATCGACCACGTTGCTCTTTGAGATCTCCTTCGATCGGAAGGTCTGTGGGGCGGACAGGTTCATCCCGTCATTGTTACCCAAGTGGTTGTAGCTCACTATTGATGTTGGCTGCACTCGCATCACCCACCATTTTAAGTCAGTTTTAAAATTTTGTATTTTGTATTTTGTATGTTGAAATTTTATAGTTGAATAATAATACCTTAATGCCAGCGCCAACAAGGAAGTCAACAAGAACTGATTTCATCTTAGTCTGACCACTCTTGAAGTCATCTCCTCCAATCAAACTGTTTCTCTTGATTGCCAAGTCTATCAGCCCTGTAACCCCCACAAATTGCATGTATGCATCATTATCAGTGAAAATTTTATTTGAATTTGTTGAATATTTGGATCTGGGGCTAAATCCAAGGGGTTGGCATCTGTTAGAGTATAAAATCATTCTCGAATTTTTATCTATCAGCTTAAATTCTTAGAATAGTTGGTTTCTTAAGGAGTCTTTGAGGCAAAAGTAACTCGTATTTGCTTAGATGTTCACTTTTCTGAGAAGAGGAAATTCAGATTTGCTTATGCCCAACTTGATAATCCCGTTAGTTGCACACACTGTCCATTTAAAAATTCAACTATGTGCAGCTCTCAAATTCAATGAATGTCCCGAACGAATTGTTTGCACCGAATCACAAAGTTTGAACCTCAAATATAACACTTTATGGGGAGTTTAAGTCCAAACGCTCTATTACTTGATCCAACCCTTTTAAGGTTCATTACACTTATAAGTCGTTCTCTTCTTAGTCAAAACTCCAATATAACGTTCATGGCTAGACTCATAAGTTAATTACCTAATAGAATTATCATCTATTACATGAGAAAAGCAAACTCAAATTACCAGGCACAAAAGTGTTTTGAGGGCTGCCATTGATGAAGGGCACATTCTCAAGCACACAAGCCAATGCATACAGCGTAGAAGGTGAAATCTCCGCCTCATTCCTGTCAAGCGCTGCCATCAAATTCTCCACGGTGTCATTCAACCCGACCACCACGTTGCTATACCTGTTAAGCACTCCACATATCAGTATAACCAAAACATTCAGTACCATAATAATAACAGAGCAGTGATCAACCTATAAGCTTACAGTACCTTTCGGTGTTGGCAGTCCAGAGCACCACAACCTTGTCAACCTTGTTCTTCTCCTTGAAGTCCCTGATGTCCTTGATGACTTGCTGAACTTGCTCTTTCTTGGAGCCCTTGACCACGTTGTTGGCACGTGACCCTTGGTTGGCTGCAATGAAATCTGGGTCGTAGATACCAGGGAGAGGGACCATGGACTCCATGTAGGGCCTGAGTTGCTTCTGGAGGTCAATGTCTAGGACCTTGGCCCTTGCCATGGAGTCTGCCAAGTTCATGTCACTTATGTCCCATCCCCCAAATACAATGTCGTCAGGGTTCACCTGTTTATCATAATTGGTTAGACATCACCTTTGGGATTCCACTTTTGGGCTTATAAGCAGTCCGTTAAGGCTCAGTGCGGTACTTTTTGCTTTCATAGGTTGTGTTGCAACTATGTTAGGTTTTGGATCCTCATAATTTTCACAACTAATTTTCCATCAACACTAAACGAGTGAAGTCGAGTTTGAGCTGAGTTAAACTCTAGGCCCAACTCACCAAAGTACACTTTGCTAAACTCGGTGTGATTTGACTTTGAGCTTGATATGAACTCGCTCAGTTGGGTTTGAGTCGAGAGTAGCAAAGTTCAACCTAAGTTTGCTTTGTTGAGGTCATTTAATCACATCATTTATGGTGAAAGTAGCTTGTTTAAGTTTGTTTGGGCTTGCAAATCTTCCAAAGAAAGGGATTCTTTCTAGTTCTATAACGTGGTGGCTCGTGAAACATGCAAGCATACTTGGCTCATTTACAAATTAGCACTAGCCATGCGAGCCAGTTAAGATGAGTTCAACCTTGTTAAACTCTAGGCTCAACTTGAGCGAGTGTGCTTAGAGTTTGAGCTCGATTTCAACTCACTCAGTTGAGTTCAAACAGCATATGGCAAGCTCCGAGCTAAGTTTGTGTTGTAGACTCGTTTCAGCACATAATTTCCAGCAAGGTTAGCTCATTTAAGCATATTTAGACTCCCGAACCTCCAAACTCGAGCCTCACCAGCTCGAAACCGACCTGGGTTTTCGAGTTTTGCGCTCAAAATCATCACACAACAGTACTAGCCAGTCAATTTAAAAGCAAAGAAGAAATACAAGGGTAAGTAAAAGGCATCATACCATGGGGAGAAGGCTCTTGAAAGGAGCATAGATTTCCTCTCCATTGAAGGATCCGACCCGAATAGAAGACGCCTGGGTCAAGGACCCGAAGTAGTTGGCCTGCTGGACCTTGTCCTTTGTTGCCCATGATATTCCCCTGTCACCCGATATCCCCCATTACTAAACCATCCCAACTTTATAACAAAGTTTTATGGTCGAAATAGATATTTTAAAACAATACCCTTCATATATATGGACGTTTTTCAAGTAATAAATAAATGTATGACAAATAAAAACCCTTATAATTTACGGGTCTCTAGAATTTGACTAACCCAGTCTCTAACTTTTCAATGCAAACATTCTACACATGCATGCACGGCTCTTGGATGCATATCATGTATGACTCTGATACCATATTAAAGAATATCTTTATTGACGATTTTGATCAACACCAGGTCCCTATCTTCTTTTCAAGTTGGATATAGAGAATATTCATTCTCCATGTTGAGGTGATTAGTGTATGCATTTCGTCATTTTCGTTTACATATATATGCATATATGGTTCTTCTATAACTTTATCAAAGAATTGTACTCATTTTCCATTAGAAAATTTGACTTACTAAGTAAAGCTGGTCAAAACGCCAAGCAACAAAAAGTAGTTGCTTAGGGCCACAATTCGTTAAAGGCCCTCTTTACAAGTTAGTTAAATTTTTAATTTGCTTTTGTCGCATTACACACTTCATAATCAGAAAAAGTAACGCCAATATATTATAAACACATTTGCGCAAATATAAAGTACATTATTTAACGTGTCGTTATTTTGAATTACACTTCCGTTGGTAGAAAAATGGCCTTTGATAAAACTTGTTTTGGGTCCTATATACAATTTAAATATATAATACTCCATAGAATATTAGGTTACAAAAAGTTACAATATTTAAAATTCTTATTATTATCTAATTATTATTGTCATATTCACCGTTTCTGTATTTATTTTTTAGTATATATAATCTTTGATTTTTTTTTTCCATTTTTATATTTATTTTTTGGAAAAATGGGAATAAAATCATCTGATATTCAGGTTGTTAAGTTCTTGAAATAGTTAAGAGTAAGTGACACTTTTCTCGTTCGAGCTTGGTCGAGTAAATGGTTCTATTTTTTATTTTTTTTTCATTTTATTATACTAGTATTATCAAAAAAGGTACTAACACGCAAGTATCAGATCTCATTAGAACTCTAAGGTTAAGTTTGCTTGGACGAGAGTAATACCAGGATGGGTGACCTCTTAGGAAGTCCTTAACCCTCTGGTTGGGGATACTCGAAAACAGTATTTCTTCAGGGTAACACCCTGAAGGGTTAGGCTACGTATATCCACCCCAGACCCTGGTTAGACGGAAACCTTTGGGACACTGAAAATCTTGCTTTTGCTTGCTTCTTATTATACTACTATTAAATTATTGTTTACTAATCTAATTAATTAATTAAAACACTGGTCAGTCTCTTGATTAATTAATTAATAAATAATAATTTAATACTGTTAGAACCAAAAAAAAAAAAAAAAAAAAAAGAACCTTTTAAGTGCCACTTGACTTCTACTCCTGATTCTCAAATGATTTTATTCTCATTTTTAAAAAAATTAAATACACAAACAGAAAAACACAAAGATTATAGACACCAAAATCTTACAATTTGTCTACTATCTTATTTTATATTTCTCAATTCTAACTATGTCCATTTAATTTTATAATAAAACAGAAGTTCGCAATTATTTTAATAGTTTTATTGTATTAAAATGTCAGAACCAACTCTATTCACATAAAAAATTTTAATTAACTCAGTAAATAAAATATATTTAACTTGACATAAATAACTTAAAAAAAAAAAAATAGAGGTAAGAACTTACTCCCGATTGGCAATCACACCGGCGGTGAGGGTAGACCCGTTGTTTCCACCCCATCCCACAAGCATCACCCTTTCATTAAAAAAAAAAAAAAAACCCGAATAATTTAAAATTCAATCAATTAAATTAAATATCACAATCAAAAATTCAAAAATTAAATAATCATTTTACCCTAATTTAGGGACACAAGTATCGGTTATGAACTCGTATTTAACGGTCTTAGGCTTGACGATCCACTGGTAACCCGACCCGTCACGTTTCTCATGAACCAACTCGGTTGTTTCGTAATCGTACACCGAGTGGATCTCATTCTCGGTGTACTTCACGTTCGGGCTCTCTACCTTGAAGCTCTCGATAAACATTTTCAATTCGGAAAATTAATTCAATCAAGAATTTTGATTTCGGAAAAAATTAAACGACGATCGAGCGAGAGAGAGAGAAAATTGAGAATTTTATTTATTTTTCTCTCGCTAAGGGGGAAAGGAAGAGTGCAGAGGTGCCCTTGATGGGGTGGAAAATGGTTCTATTTATAGAGGGATCAAGGGGAATTTGTTGACACTTGGCGTTCTCTTATTGGTTTCTATTATTACATTTTCTCTTTTTCAATTATTGGAGTAATATTGTTACAGGATATATTGTATAAGATCGTTCTTTGTAATTGAATCTTGTAATTCTTATACTAGTTATATAGGCGCACGTATTACTTGTAAGTACAAACTAGTTGTTGGTTATGTTAGTTAACAACTTATGTTAATTGGTTGTGTTAGTTAGTAACTCATATAAATAGTCTAAAAATATATGCAGAGAACTATGAATGAAATATAACAAACTTCTTAATTCTCTCTCCAATTCTTGACTCTCTCACTCCCTTCTTTCTTCTTCTTTTATCAATTCTTATAAAAACTCCTAATTTCGGATGACACAAGATACATCTGTAAATATATATATATGATTATGGCTATGTTTGGCTGTAATTGTTAACTGTTAGCATTTAGTATTTAACTGATAGTTGTTAGTTGATTAATTAGCTGTTAACTTATGAGTAATGTGTTTAGTAAAACTAGATGTTGAAGTTGGTGGATTATTATAAAATAATAAATAAAATTTGATTACATTGCTTATGAAAAGTTAAAAGCTAAACCCTATAAAAAATGCTAAGAATAAAATTTTACCAAACAACATTATTAGCTATTTGACTAGTCAAAAAGTTAAAAGCTACAAAAACACCATAAATAATTGCTTGCCGACCATAGCTTATATACAAACATCTCTGAATTTCACAATTAAATACAATATATCTCTACATTTTTAATTTTTAAAATGGTTTCTAAATTTTACAATTAAGCACAACACACCCCATTACACATTCAATTTCATAAATATCCTCATAAAACTTTTAATTAAATACAAAATACCTTTGCACTTTTAATTTAAAAAAAATAGCCCCGATAATTTGTTTTTACAAATAACTCACACGTGAACTTTGTTGTTAAATGAAACTCGGTCTTTAAACTTGGAATATACAAAAATATAACTTGGGGATACCTTTTTTTTTTGGGACAAACTTGGGGATACATTTATACATAAGTAATATACAAAAGTATATTAAATGAAACTGAAGTTATATATATATATATATTTTTTTTTTGTGACTAGGGATTGGGTTGCCCCGACCAACCCGACCCATGAGAACAGTTTACAAGCTTCCATGAGCAAGTAAGTCATGAGTATATCCTCAGCGGGAATCGAACTTCTGACTCGTGGGCGATGACTACAGGGTTAGGAGATGCTACCAACTAAGACACCCTTATGATGGGCAACTAAAGTTATATTAATAATATAATTTTTAACTTTAAGTAATACATACTTACTTGTAGCTTGAACATTGAAAGTTAAGTAATCAATATAACTATAATTTACTTCAAGACTGAATTAAAATTATGTATATTAAAAAAGAGTAAAATAATACAATTAAAATATTATACAGTATTAAAAATTGCATAAATTTATAACGTAAACATTAAAAAAATGTATATTAATGTATTTACGAGGTTTATTGTTCTTCCAAGGAAAAAAAAAAAAAAAAAAAACCGTGGAGGGGATTGCATGAACCAACCACCCACCCTTTTGGGGAACTTCATTGTTGACTCCCCCTTTTCCAGTTTTCCTTTTTTTTTTTTTTTTTTTTTTAATTTAACTGAATGTCGTCTAAAGTTTGGATGCCATTTTAAAAAAAATTTAAAATTTTCTGATTTATCAAAGTCACAACTAAATTTTCAAATTTTTTTATTATTATACCTTAGTGCTAACACTATTAATATTTGTAAGTTTTTGCTCACACAGCTTTGAAAAAAAGAGAAAATAATTTAAAAAAATTTGAATTAAATTTAAAATACGGTTATTTACACTAAAAGTTTATGTACTTTTCTCGTCAATTTTGTCCATTTATAATTTAAATTGTGTCAATTTAGTTCTTCACTAAAATACAAGTTAAGTTATTAACGTAATTTTTTGTAGCACAATTATATTAGATTGCAAGTAATTTACTAAAAATCCACCCTTGTGACTTAATTTAATCCAACCCATGGTCGAACCATTAAAATTTTTATTAAAAAATTAATATAAATTTTACTTCAGGGACTAAATTGAGACAATATCAATTGTAGAAGGACTAAATTGACACAATTAAAAGTACAAGGATTAAATTGACACAGTAGACAAAGTACATGGACTATTGGTGTAAATAACCCTTTAAAATAATTTTAAAATATCTTAAAAATTTGTAAATAGTTTAAAACATAATTTTTCATATTTAAAAAGAATATTTTTTAAATGCCATGTCAACTAAAATTAACGGACGTTAATGGTGTTAACATTAAGGTATAACATTGAAAAATTTTGAAAAATTTAGGTGTGACTTTAAAAAATTAAAAATTAAAAAATTTAAATAATTTTTTAAAACTGTACATAAAATTTAAATAGTTTTCAGTAAAAATTCGTTTGTTTCCTCTTATTGTCTCTATTTTTTTGGTGCATGAAACGAAGTGCATCTGGTGTAAAATCCAATTACTTTCCAATTTGAATGGAGATTCAATTTCTTGCTTTATAAAAATTATATACACTTTTAGCAGTAATTTTAGTCTATCTTAATCAGGTTTTTCACATTAGCTTTGGTTTAAAAAGGTTAATTATTGACGTTGAGTAATGTTGACTAATTTAGCAAACTATCACAATTAAAAAAAAATTTTAGCAAAATATCACAACTTTGAAAATATTTAGCAAACTATCACATTTTACTGTAGCACAGTGGGTGCACGCCTTCCCGTATGACGTGAAATAGTGAACAGTTTTTTTTAAAATTTTTTTATAAGTTTCAAATCTTTAAAATTTAAAAAAAAATTAATGATTTTTTTTTCATTTAAATTATTTTTATTTTTAATTTTATAATTTCAATCACTAAATACATATATTTTTATTTTTAATTACGGGTCTGGGAAGTCCTCATCCTCAGGTTGGGGGCACTGGGAAACAGTCTCTCTTCAAGTTAACACCCTAAAGGGGGAGGCTGCATACATCCGTCCCCTGCAGACCCTGCGTAAACAATTATTTCATATAGTTCAAATTATATATGAATTTTTAAAATATATTTTATAAACTATATGAAATAATTTTTTAGTTTTTGAGTTACATATATCTAATAAAATAGTTCAAATAATAATATACAAATGCGTAAACTCGTGATTTTTTATTGGAAACATCAACATCTCTTCATTTAAATGTGTCCTTCATATTGTTTATAAAATATATTTAAAAAATTCATATATAATTTGAACTATATAAAATGATTGTTTACGCAGGGTCTGGAGGGGATGGATGTATGCAGCCTCCCCCTTTAGGGTGTTAACCTAAAGAGAGACTGTTTTCCAGTGCCCCCAACCTGAGGGTGAGAACTTCCCAGACCCGTAATTAAAAATAAAAATATATGTATTTAGTAATTCAAATTATAAAATTAAAAATAAAAATAATTTAAATGAAATGTGCTACAGTAAAATGTGATAGTTTGCTAAATATTTTTAAAGTTATGATATTTTGCTAAATTTTTTTTTTAATTGTGATAGTTTGCAAAAAAAGTCAGTAATGTTTGGTTATGTGTGAAGTCTTATTGTATTGGGCCAATCCGATTTAGACTTATGACACACTAAAGTTTTGGGTGTGGGAGGCTTTGTATACAAAGTACGGTTATATATGTTAACATTAGGGTTGAAAAAGAGTTCAGAGTTCAGAGTTGAGACGTCTTATGTACATTTTCAATAATATAGTAGATTTATTGTGCTCCTCAACTTAGATGTAGGCTTCAACTGAATCATATAAATTTCGGTATTTTTTATTTTACTCCCCAATTCTCTTTTATTTGAGATTGCTATTTGGATTTAAAGTTTTAGTACTCTGTGGGCGAGCCTAACAGGGGCTATCAGAGTCTAACAAGTAAGCTTTTTTTGGGTCGGCTTAGGCTCTTATGTCCCGTTGGTAAGGTTTTGAGTTCGAAACTTATTTATCCCGTTTTAATTGTTGTCACTCTTTGAGAAAACCTTGTAATCTTCTTACGAATGTAGAAATACTAGTCCTTTAGCATTAGTTAGCCCAAGATCAATTTAATTACCTGACGGATAAAATACATTTCACATACTGTTTCTCAAGCCACTATCACTATGTTCATAAAACATTTCACATACTGTTGAGTTGTATTGTAAATTAATTTATTTAATTTAAGTTGGGTGTTGTTCTTGTTATTCTATTTAAGAGGATACATATATTAGGAATAAATCTGTTAAATTTAGTGGATTATTGTCACTGATCATTCTGCACTGTTACAGTAGCTGCAGCAAAGAGACACAAGCAGATGGGGAAAATCGAGTTCAAAGAGCAAGGAATTTTGTTCTGGTTTTTGGCGGGAATTTCAGGTTTTCGGTTGGGTTCATTTTTGGCAGGGCTCGTGCTGGGCACGTGACAACCAGCAGAATCAGAATTTGTTAGTGAAATTGCAGAGTTAGTTGAAGATATTTCCATGTAGATATTATCTATTAATTTTCCTTTCTTTAATTACTTTCGATTTCCATGTCATGTTGAGAGTTCTCTTTAAATAGTGAAGATTGTCATTTAGGGTTTATCAAGCATTTATGAATACAAACTTTCTTTTCTCCCTTAAAACTCTTATTCTTTCTCTCCCTTAAACCTCTTGTTCCAATTAATTGCAAATCGATTAACCTAGATTTTCTATGCTAACATTGGTATTAGAGCAACGATCCTTAATTTGGGAAGCATTTCAGCTCGTTATGGCTGATAACACGCGATCCATGGCTGAACTGCGAAGAATTGAAGAATCTATGACATCTCACTTTAGGACCAATGCAGAGAAGCAAGATGCCATAGTTGAGCAACTCTGATTGAGCTTAGAGAAGCAGGACCAGGCCCAAGAGGAGACGAGAGCAGTTCTACTTAGCATTAGAGATGCCTTAAACGGTCTATCGATGCGGCCTGGCAATTTTGGAGGTGGGGCAGGAGTAGTCACTGGAGGATCTTCATCAGCCGTACCCGCTGCTACTGGAGCAGACCAAAACCCTGTGATTGCAAGGGAAGCAGCACAGCTAGCTCCTATGGGTAACAATTCTTACTCTACTCGTTTGACTAAGGTAGAGTTCCCTATTTTCCATGGGGAAGACGTAAATGGTTGGATGTTCACATGTGAGCAATTCTTCACCATTGATCAAACGGCTAAGCAAGAGAAAGTTAGGTTAGCCTCGGTGCATATGAGAGGCCTAGCTCTCCAATGACATTGGAAGTATCTTCTCACAAGGGGTAATCTACCATTACCCAGCCGGAATGAGTATTGTAGTGCTTTGAGGATGAGGTTTGGTAATGCGTTTGAAGACCCTGTATCTGAAGTAGTGAGCCTCAAACAACATGGGACGGTAGCTGATTATGCTACCAGATTTGATGCAGCTGCTGTCCGGGCAGACCTTAGCGAGGCTCAACTCATAAGTTGCTTCCTCACTGGTTTAAGAGAAGACATTGCCCTTGAGGTGAGATCTTCCCAACCAGCTATCCTTTACCACGGAGTATGCTTGGCCAAGTTGGCTGAAGCAAAGTTCGAAGCACTATCCAAGCAACTAAAGTATTCCAAAGTGCCTCTACTTCCCACACCAAATACACAAAAATCCACTGTAAACCCCTACAGATCCAACACCCCCAGACCAAATTTTCCAGCCCAAAATAGCCCAACTCCCTTCAGATCCCAAAAGACCATGACTAGAGCTGAGATGCAAGATAGAAGAGCAAGGGGGTTATGTTATTTTTGTGATGAAAAATTCGAGGTGGGTCATAGGTGTAAGAATAGGAGTCCTCAACTCTTTGTGATTGCAACAGAAGAGGGTTTAGATGAAGAGGAACCCCCGGATGCTGAGATTGAGGGAGTAGTTGATGAAAGTGAAGAGCAAACAGCCCAAATCTCGTTACATGCCTTGTCTGGTGCACCTACCTTCCAAACATTGAGAGTAACTGGGGCAATCAGGAGCAAACCCGTTCATATTCTGGTGGATTCAGGATCCACCCACAATTTTATAGACGTGTCTTTGGCTCACAAGCTGCAATGCTCCTTGAAATTGATCCCTACGGTAGCTGTGGCAGTAGCAGATGGCAGCAACCTGAACTGCAAGCATCAGTGTCCTGATCTCACTTGGAAAATGCAGGGGCCATCATATACCTCCAACTTTTTGCTCATTCCCTTGGGTGGCTGTGATATGGTGTTAGGCATTGAATAGCTCTCCACCTTGGGAGAGATTAAGTGTGACTTCAAAAACCGTACAATGTCTTATACCTATGAAGGGACAGCAAGACAGTTAGAAGGAGATACTTTTGTGTGCTGCAAGGCAGTGGGTGCCAAAGCTCTCTCCAAGGCCCTCACAACTTCTCCTATCATAGCCTTATTACAGGTGACCCCTGAAGATTCCAGGGAGCAAAGGGCAAACTTATCAGCAGTGGGCCTGAGTTTGGAACATCCCCAGCATCACACTCTACCACGAGAGATTTCTACCCTCCTAAATCAGTATGCAGCCCTTTTTGAAAAACCTCAGTAGTTACCTCCTCGAAGAGGCCCCTTTGATCACAAGATCAATCTAAAAGAGGGCACTCAACCTATTAATAAAAGACCATACCGCTACCTATCCTTACAGAAAGATGTCATGGAAGGAATGGTCCAAGAACTGCTGCAGAAAGGGTATATTCAGCACAGCTTCAGCCCTTTTGCTTCAGCCGTTGTCATGGTGTGCAAAAAGGATGGGGGATGGAGGATGTGCGTGGACTACAGAGACTTAAACAGTGCTACTATTAAAGATAAATTCCCTATACCTCTAGTAGAGGAATTATTTGATGAGCTAGGGAGTGCAAGGCTATTCACTAAGCTTGATTTGCGATCTGGGTATTATCAGATTCGTATGCAAGAAGAGGATGTTCAAAAACCTGCATTCAAAACTCATTTTGGGCATTTCGAATTTTTAGTGATGCCCTTTGGGCTCACCAATGCCCCTTCTACATTCCAAGGCCTTATGAACTCAATTTTTGGCCCTTACCTCAGAAAATTTGTCTTGGTTTTTTTTTTTTTTTTTTTTTTTTTTATGGCATTTTGGTGTATAGTGGTGGGTTAAGTGACCATTTACAGCATTTGCAGACTGTCTTTGAGGTCCTGAAACAAAGCCAACTCTTTGTCAAGATGAGCAAGTGCTCATTTGCATCCTCAAGGATAGAATATTTAGGCCATATTATCTTTGAGGGCAAGGTAGCTACAGACCCTCACAAAATAGCTGCAGTGCGTGATTGGCTAGAGCCCAAAACCATGAAGCAATTAAGAGGATTTTTGGGACTTGGTGGTTATTACAGGAGGTTCATCAAAGGTTATGGTGTGATAGCTAAGCCCTTGACTGCACTCACTGGGAAAGAAAAGCTGGAATGGACCACGGCTGCTCAGCAAGCGTTCAATATGTTGAAAACATCAGTAACTTCAGCTCCTATTTTAGCTCTGCCTAACTTCTCGTTACCCTTTGAGGTTGAGTTAGATGCAAGTGGTCGAGGCATAGGGGCTGTTTTGGCCCAAAGAGGTCATCCTATTGCCTACTTCAGCAAGAGTTTGAGCCCACGACAGCCGGCATTATCAATATATGAAAGGGAACTTATGGCCTTAGTGGCAGCTGTGCAGAAATGGCATCAATACCTCATGAATAACACCTTCATAGTGAAGACAGATCAGAAAAGCCTTAAGTTCCTTTTGGAACAAAAGGTTAGCACACACTTCTAGCGACTTTGGTTAGCAAAATTGATGGGATTCAGCTATGTGATCGAGTATAAGAAAGGCAAAGATAATGTCATGGCTAATGCTCTTTCAAGGATAACTAGCCAGCAAATAACATGCCGGCTCCTATCTACCGTGGTCAGCAATCTGTATGCTATGATACAATTCGGGTGGCAGACTGACCCAGCCCTGCAGCACCTCATCACAACTCTTTCCAATGGCTCTCAGCAGTATCCGAAGTACAGCTGGAAGTCAAAGCAACTCAAGAGGAAAGGCAAACTGGTTATCAGCAATGATGCGGATCTGAAACACAAAATAATGCAGTGGCTTCACTCTTCTCCTAGTGGTGGTCACTCAGGAAGGGATGCCACACTCCAAAGGGTGAAATCTCTTTTCTTTTGGAAGGGAATGTCCAAAGACATAGCTGGATTTGTCCGGAAATATCAAGTATGTCAGGCCTATAAGTCTGAGACAGTAGCTTCTCCAGGCCTATTATGGCCCTTGCCCATTCCTCAAACAGTATGGACCGATATCTCTATGGATTTCATAGAGGGTCTACCTAAGTCTCATGGCAAAGATGTAATCTTCGTGGTTGTGGATCTTCTCAATAAAGCAGCTCACTTTTTAGCCCTCTTTCACCCTTACACTGCCCTCTCTATAGCTCAGCTCTTCATGTGGGCTGCTTCAGTCCATCGTCAGTGATAGAGATACAGTGTTCCAAAGTGATTTTTGGCAAGCTCTCTTTTCCATCCAAGGGGTAGAACTCCACCTCTCCACGACCTACCATCCCCAATCAGAGGGTCAGATAGACAGAAGTAGTAAACAGGGGATTGGAAACCTACCTCCGGTGTATGCGTAGTTCACAACCATGTCACTGGTCCAAATGGTTGCCTCTCGCTGAATGGTGGTATAACACCACATGGCACTCCTCACATCAAAAAACACCTTATGAAGTGGTGTACGGCCAACCTCCACCACTACACATCTCTTACATGCCCCGTGAAACTAATATTGATGCTGTGGACAGGAGCTTGCAGCTAAGGGAGGAAGCTTTGAAGGTCATCAAATATCATTTAGCTCGAGCCCAAAATCGTATGAAGCAGCAAGCTGATAAACATAGATCTGATAGATCCTTCCAGCCCGGGGATTGGGTGTACCTGAAATTGCATCCATACAGGCAAATTTCAGTAGCTCATAGGAGCTCTCACAAACTCTCTCCGAAGTACTTGGTCCTTATATGGTCCTTGCAGCCATAGGAAAGGTTGCTTACAGGCTGGAACTTCCACCTTCCTCCCAGATTCACGATGACTTTCACGTATCACAGCTCAAAGCTCACCATGGGCCGTTGCCACCTGACATTGTTCACATTCCAGGTGATATTGAAGCTCCTCCCCAGAGAGTACCAGAGTTGATTCTTGACAGAAAGATGGTAAACCGCAACAATCGAGCTGCTACGAAGGTCCTTGTTAAATGGAAGCACTTGCCAAGGGAAGAAGCCTCATGGGAGTTCCTCTACGACTTTCAACTCAAATACCCTGAATTTCACCCTTGAGGACAAGGGTAAATTAAAGGGGGGAGTATTGTTACAGTAGCTGCAGCAAAGAGACACAAGCAGATGGGGAAAATCGAGTTCAAAGAGCAAGGAATTTTGTTCTGGTTTTTGGCGGGAATTTCAGGTTTTCGGTTGGGTTCATTTTTGGCAGGGCTCGTGCTGGTCACGTGACAACCAGCAGAATCAGAATTTGTTAGTGAAATTGCAGAGTTAGTTGAAGATATTTCCATGTAGATATTATCTATTAATTTTCCTTTCTTTAATTACTTTCAATTTCCATGTCATGTTGAGAGTTCTCTTTAAATAGTGAAGATTGTCATTTAGGGTTTATCGAGCATTTATGAATACAAACTTTCTTTTCTCCCTTAAAACTCTATTTCTTTCTCTCCCTTAAACCTCTTGTTCCGATTAATTGCAAATCGATTAACCTAGATTTTCTAGGTTAACATGCACCGAAATATATGGCTGAGAGGTGCTATACATGTCTCAAGGCATGGTAACTTTTCAATCTCCGTGTTTGTTGTGTTATTTATTATAATTAGTTAAAATATTAAAAAAGTATTGAACTATATTTTAAAATTTTTTTTTTGGTATTTAACTCTTTAATGGTAAAAAAAAAAACAAAAAAAAGCATTGAACACCTATATAGAAATTAATTTGGAATTAAACAACTATATATGAATTAATTTGGAATTAATTAACTATATAGGAATTATTTTGGAATTAAACAACTATATAGGAATTAATTTAGAATTGTACGACCAAAGGGAATAAATTAGGCATTCTAGAGATATATTTAATATCTACAATCTAGTTTTTAATAATTAAGTATATTTTATGATATGTATTGTATAATTAAATTAAGGTTATCTATGTAAAATGTTCTTGTGGTTCAACTAATGTGTTAATTTAGTTCTTTTATTTTAATTGTATCAGTTCAGTTTTCGTACAAGTTAATAACTTATTTTTACTCGTTTGGTTACATTAAATGTACAACCCAATGCAGACCCACCTTTTAAACTAATTATACTCACTCGTGATCCGACCATTAAAATTTTTTTCACCACCTTGACTTTGACCAAAGTAAATTAAGCTAAATTAATTTTTAACCTAACAATATTCGTAGTCCTACAGTAAAATTAAGGTCAATATTGTGGAATTTTTTAATTGTTAGGTAATAAATAAGTTCAATTAGGCTAATTAATTTTTAATGCGCCTAATTTTACTTGTAGTCCTATTATGAAATTAAAGTCAATATGGTAATTTTTTTTTCAATATTCGGGTCATGAGTAAGTTTAATTAGGCTAAATTAATTTTTAATTAGCATAATTTTTCTTATAGCCCTACAATAAAATTAACGTCTATGTGATGAAAGTCATTTTAACGGTCAAGTCACTAGTGAGTTTAATTAGGCTAAATTAATTTTAATTAGCCTACTTTTACTTGTAGCTCTACAGTAAAATTGACATCGATGTGGTGAAAATTTTTAAATGTCGAGTCATAATTGAATTTATTTAGGCAAAAAAATATGATCAAATGATTAAAAAATATGTTATTAACTTGTACCAGGACTAAAATCGTACAATTAAAATCAAAAGAACTAAATTGACACATTAAGCGAAGAATAAGAATATTTTAAGTAAATAAACCTAATTTAGTGGTATAATATGTATCATAAATTATGTTTAATTATTAAAAAAATGGATTATATATATTAAATATATATCTAAAATACTAAGGCTCCGTTTGTTTCAACAGAAGTACTTTTCCTGCGGAAAACGTTTTTCTTTGGAAAAGGTTTTCCATGAAAAATATTATTCCCGTTGAGGTTTTCCGTTGTTTGTTTCAACGAAAAACATGTTTTTACATTTTGATATTCCTTGCTTGTTTTAAAGGAATCCTCTTTTACCAATCATCTTATACCTAGTTATAGGATAATATAAGTAGTAATACAATATATTTAAAATTATTTGGACTCTGTGTACATTCACCCCTCCCAGGCCCTGCTTTCTGCGGGAGCCGTGAGGCACTGAGACTGTTGTTGTTGTTGTTATTTAGACTCTGTGTGGTTGTAGAATTATTACTAAGATACCCTAAAGTTTGAGCATTTATCACACATCATGACATTTGAATGTATATAATGATGTACCCTAAAGTTGAATGTTTTATCACTCGGTACCATACATCAAAATTTGATGAATTTTTGTAAAAAATCTGACCAAATATAAAGTGCTAATATAATACATAATTACGATAATATTTACAATTCATGTCAATATTTTTAGCAAATTACAATAAAAAGTTTATCGTATATTGATGTAAAAACTACCTAAATATGGCCGAAATCATATTCCGTGTTAGCATTTTTTAGGAAAAATCTAATGAGAATACTTATATATTGTCGTAATCATGTTTCTAGATTACTCGAAATGATAACTTCTCTTCTTTTAAAAAGGAAATCATTTTTCCCCATTTGAAGGACAAGGTTTTCCTTTGGGCCAAACAACGGAAAAGGGGAAAACTACTTCCTAGAATGTAATTTTTCTCCTAAATAAATGGAGCCTAAATTTATTTTCCTCAATTGTATAGTTTAAAATTAATTCATATATGGTGGTTCAATTCTAAATAATTTCTACTTGAATGTTGAATTCTTTTCTTATACCATTGAAAAGTTAAATACTAAAAAACTTCTTTTGGGTATAATTTAATACCTTTTTAATATTTAATTCTTTAAATTATTGCGTTGATTTATTTTAATATTTACGATTTATTATTTATATATATTATCTGAATTATAAGTTGTTATATTCAATTTTGTCCCAAAACACTTTAAACTCAGTACATATTTACATTAGCCCTATATATATATATATATTATTGTATATACACAATAATATCAATAATTTAGTGCCTAAAGAGACTCCTACCAAAGCATACAACCTTACCCCTAAAAAGTACATTCCAAAACATCATTGTATACATATACGTAGAGTAATTTTTTAAAATAGCATATTTTAAAATTTTTATTTTTAAAATTATCAAAATAGTATGTAAAAATTTTAAATTATCAAAATAGCACGTCCAGTCAGCATGCCACGTGGCAAACTGGTACTTAAGTAAGGATATTTTGATCATTTTATATTTTTCTAAATTAAAAAATAGAAAAATGAGTTTTTTTATAAAAAAATATGGCAACAATAACCTTTCACTAAAATGTAAAAAAAAAAGTGCTTTCTAAATTTTTTGTATAACATATAAATATAGATATATATATATTATAATAATAATAATAATAATAATAATAATAATAAATATACTTTTTTTACAATAAATTTTTAAAATTTCGATATCTTGAATAAAGTATTTATATAACACAATAAAAAAAATTTATACAACACTTATTTTTTTATATTTTAGTGATTAGTGAAATGTTGTTCCAGTAAAAAAAAACTAATTTTTCTTTTTTTTTTTTTAATTTTAAAAAATATAAAATGACTAAAATGTTTTTACTTTTGTGGCAACTTGCAACATGGCATGCTGACTGGACATGTTATTTCAATAATTTTTAATTTTTGTATACTATTTTAGTAATTTTAAATTTTTATGTGCTATTTTAGAAATATGACTATTTATATTTTAGTATTTCGACGCTTTTGGAAATAACACAAAAGACCCTGAAGGCCCCTCTTCTGCATGATGGTGTCATTTTTCGTTGATAGATTTCACGTGGCAACTAATTTTTTTATTAATGTTAAAGTAAAATGAGCAATAACCATATTTTAAAACAAATTAAGCTAAAATAGATAATTTTTATATAATATAATATTTTAAATTTTGTGCTTATAAAGTAAGAATAAGGGTATTAAAGGGTGCTTTTATCATTTTATTGCGGCATTAATAAGTAAGTGGTCTCTATATTAGATTTGTCGATAAAAAATAACGTCATTAGAATATCAAAAATTTAATGGTCTTCTTATTCATTCAAAAAAAGATCAGGATCATTTTTTATAATTTAAAAAATATTAAAATACTAAAATATAAATAATTCGGGTGCTTATTCAAGACATTTTTTGCAATTTAGCACTATTTTAAAAAAAATTTAGAAAAGTGGTATAGTTTGAAAAATATTTAGCAAAATGGGATGATTTACTGTAGCTTGTTGGTTGCACGCCAAACCAAACGTCGTTCAAAGGAGAAAAATTACAGCCCGGGGCTCGACCCTATTGCACGACGTACGGCACGTCGTGCAACGACCAAACAAGAACCTTGCACATAAAATAATAGATGGGGGTCGTTGCACGCCCTCCGGCACGTCGTGCAACGACCTGGGGGCTGCGTCACCGGTTGCACGACGTACGGCACGTCGTGCAACAGGCTCAGAACCAGGACTGTAATTTTTCTCCTTTGAACGACGTTTGGTTTGGCGTGCAACCAACAAACTACAGTAAATCATCCCATTTTGCTAAATATTTTTCAAACTATACCACTTTTTAAATTTTTTTTTTAAATTATATTAAATTGCAAAAAAAGTCCTTATTCAAATATTATTTTGATGGAGACGAAGTAGCTTACAAGTGGTACAAAAGAGGTAGAAGTGTAGATATAGAAGAGAGAGAGGGAGAGAGGGTACAAGTGTACATACTTAGTGAGCTGATGGGGTGACACAGTGACACTGACACGCTACGTGGCTGCCATCTCTCCTCTCCCTCCCCTGGTCCCCGCACCCCCACCCCCCCCCCCACGTGGAACCTCCTAGAATTAAACTAAACCCCATGTGGACCCCACAACCCCCCCCCCCCCTCCATCTCAGCGAGTCGACTCGCCCACTCGTTGATTCACTTTCACGCGTTCCAGTCTTGTCTCTTTTTTTTTTTTTTTTTTTTTTTTTAACACGAAGCAAAGCCCGGGGGCTAGGATTGTATTCCCGTACGATCGTTATTAACAAGAGATACAATAGAGGGTGGACAAATCTGCCACCATGAGTGCGAGCACCTACCACCTAAATGACACGACACAATAAAATGGGCGACCTTGTTACATGACCTAGGGGCCCAACGGAAAATAAAGTTCCTAAAACAACTACTGGATAATAACATCCTAATATCTGCTATTACCGCACTATACTCCCACGCAGGGGACATATCAAAAGACAAAAAATCAATAGCTTGTTTACAATCAGACTCGACAATAACATCAGTCCAACCATGAGTCGCAGCAAGAGAAACAACAGCCCGGATTGCAAGGGTTTCGGCGACAAGGGGGGAGTTAATAGTGAAATTCCCACACCAGCCCCCAACCATGAAGCCCTGGCAATCGCGGGCCACAGCCGCAGCAGCTGAGGACGAAGAATGCGAAACCGCCGGATCGGTATTAATCTTGATCCATTGAGAAGGGGGAGGGTTCCAACGCCGAACAGTAGAAGGATGCACCGGCTCTAGAGGGTGATCAGAACACATCTAAGGATTCGCATTTGCTGCAGCGAATTCAGATTTGGCTGCTTCGGTCTTATGGATAACCGACTCGGGCGAAGAACAGATCCCCTTGAATACAAGATCACACCTACTTTTCCAAATTTGCCAACAAAGAACCATAACCCTGAAAATATCATCACATGAGAAATGTTTGTTAGTACAAATTGAGTACCACCAAAGATGGAAGCAATTAAAGCCTTCCACATTTGGTTTGAACCCCATAGGAGAAGCGAACGATGTTGCCCGAGCCCAAGGACAAAACAAAAAAAGGTGTTCAACGGTTTAAGGGATCCCGTCACATCTGGGGCAAAAAGGGTTGAGCTTAAGTTTTCTCTTCCACAAATTTTCAGATGTTGCTAAAGAGTTGAGGAGGGCTCTCCAAAAGAAATGCTTGATTTTTGCAGGCACTTGAGACTCCCAAAGAGTACGGAATCCAATCGGGGAGCATGTGGGGTAGCTAGATGAGGCACCCTCCCGAGTGTCCGAGCCATCAGAGGAGATCCTCAACCGATAACCAGAATTGACAGAGTAAACACCGTTTTTAGAGAAATGCTAAACAGTCTCATCACCCCGGTAAGGGTTGCCGATCGGGATAACCGAGATCGCCTTAGCCACATCAGGGGAAAAAAGACGAGAGACGATGTTGTTCCTCCATTTTCTCACTCCAGGACAGATAAGGTCCGAGACTTTCGAAACCTCGTGAGAGGCTTGCGCAGTCCTGACCGAGAACAAGGGGGATCCCGGGATCCATCTATCTTTCCAAATATTAATACATTTGCCACTATTGACATTCCAGCGGAGCCCCTTAAGAATGAAAGCACGCCCCTCAATGAAACTTCTCCAACCCCAAGATGGATTATGACTAAGACGAGCTTGAAGTATTGAACAATCCCTAAAATACACACCCTTGAGAATTTTGACCCAAAAAGCATGAGGATTTTGGATTGCCCTCCAATCTTGTTTAGCAATGACAACAATATTAACCCCACAAAGATCTCAAAAACCGAGCCCCCCTACCTCTTTGGGTCTAGTGAGACAACCCCAACCCTTCAAATGAATACCCTTATCCTCACAGTTCCCGCCCTTCCACCAAAACCGGGCGATAATGCTATTGAGTTTCCTAGTGAAAGACACTAGAAGCCTACAGCAAGACATGACATAGGAAGGGATAGCAGATACCACCGACTTGATAAGCACCTCCGTCCCGGCATGGGAAAGAAGTTTGAACTTCTAACCTTGCATTTCCCCCCGTATCTTATCGTAAAGAAAGGATAGGGCATTCTTTTTTGATCTTCCCCAAAGGAATTGAGAGCCAAGATATCTATCTTTCCCCTTAAACAGACCCACCCCAAGAGTATCAAGACATTTTTCTCTTACCCAATTGGGAGTGTTTGAGGAGAAAAAAACATGAGATTTATGGAAATTGACTTGTTGACCCGAAGCAGAGCAAAATTGGTTTAGGATGTTTTTAACATTGTTACACACTCTACTTGAGGCCTGAAAGAATAAGAGACAGTCATCTGCGAAGAAAAGATGGGATAAGGGAGGACAAGAATTTTTAATGAAAAAACAATTCCATTCCCCTATCCTTTCGGCCTCGTAAATCAAAGAGGAAAGGGCATCCATAACAAAAAGGAAAAGAAAAGGGGAGAAAGGGTCCCCTTGTCTTAAACCCCTAGAAATTTGAAAACCAGGAAGCCTTTCACCATTAACGACAGGACTGACCCGAACCGCCGAAACACATTCCATAATCCAACCAATAAAGGTTTCATTGAAGCCCATTTTTTTCAAAACTTTTTTGAGAAAACTCCATTCAACCTGGTCATAAACTTTAGCAAGGTCAATTCTGAGAGCAGCAAAATGTTTTCCCCCCTTCCTTTTATTTTTAAGAACATGAAAAGCTTCATGGGCCACCAAAATATTATCCTAAATTTGTCGCCCTTAACAAAAACTGATTGCTGGGTGGAGATGAGGGAATCCATGAAAGGTTTCAAACGATTTGAAAGAATTTTCGAAATGATTTTGTAAGAAAAGTTACAGAGACCGATTGGCCGAAAATGATTGATCGAGGTTGGGTTTTTCAATTTAGGAATCAAAACAATGTTTGTATCATTAATGTTTGAAGAAAATTTTCCATTTTCGAAAAAACCCTCGACCACTTGAAAAACATCGTTGGACACTATGTCCCAAAAAGTGGTGTAGAAAATACCTGGGAAGTCGTTCGGCCCCGGGGCTTTAAGACCGCCTAGCTGCTTGACCGCCTCCCAGATTTCGTCCTTGGAAACAGTTTTGGTGAGCTCGCTGTTCATATACCAGCTCACTTTGTGCGGAATAACTTCAATGATAAGGTCCTGTTTCTGAGTACCCTTAGCTTCAAAAACGGTGCGAAAGTGGGAGGAAATCATCCCCTTGATTCTTCCAGGGTCATCAACCCAAACATTATCATCATCCTTCAATCTTTTAATCTCGTTAAATTTGTTCCTCTGCATGGTAGTAGCATGAAAGAACTTTGAATTCCTATCCCCGTAAGCAAGCCAGTTGACACGTGATCGCTGATGCCAATGTCTCTCCTCCACATCCCACCATTTTTTGAGTTCTTGATTAAGGTCAAGTTCTTCTTTTTTCTCTTGATAATTCGTGGCTCTACTTTGTAGCTCTGTGAGATGGTTGAAGATGAATTCGAATCTCTCTTTTCGAACTTTCGTCCTAGTAATGCTCCAATCCTTCAAACCCCTATGGCATTGATGAATTTTTTTCATGACGCGGTGCATTCTTAATCCTCTTCCATCGAATCTCCAAGTTTCCTTAACTTCATCTTTACAATCCTCCTCAAGCAACCATTTGGTTTCAAATTTAAAGTCTCGGTGTCATTTAATTTTCCCACCCTCGAGGAGTAAAAGGAGAGGTGAGTAGTCTGACCCAACCGCGGGAAGCAAAGTGGCCAAGACACGGGGAAACAACTGCTGCCAACTTGAATTAACCGCCACTTTATCTAACTTTTCCTTGACATTTTTGTTCAGACCTTGTTTGTTCGACCACGAATACCTGCATCCATTACTTAGGAGCTCATAGAGCCCTGCCTCATCAAAAAAATCCAGTACCCACGACAACTGGTCTTGTCCATAGAACACGAAACAGTGAAAGGGTGAGGCAGTAGACTGTACATCTAGATAGTAAAAATGCATATAATACTTGCGAGTTTTTTGATTTAGATCTAATAGTTCATAAACTTTCATCTTATCTCTCATCCTTTGTTAGAGTATATTGTATAGTGGGTCATAATTGCAATGGGTTATAAGTGTACATATATATTGGGCCCATATGTTAGGCCCATTAAGCCTGTCATGTATTGTAAATCATTATATATACGAGAGGGCTCCTATTCTAGGGGTACCAATCATTCCCACAATTATATTCTTTTATGGTATCAGAGCTAACCCTAGCTCTCTCGTAAATCAAGGCAAACCCTAGCCAACTTTCCCTTTCCTTTTCAAAAAAAAAAAAAAAAAAAAAACTAGCCACCGCCACCCTCTTCCTCCCCAAAGCAACCCTAGTCGTTTAACCTCAATGGCCGATGCAACTTCGTCTACCACCCGCTGCGCAAGACGCTGCGTCTCCTCTTCCCGCCGGTGGCCCTTCTTTTCGTACACCATTTAGCGTTTCAAACATTCGACATCAGATTTCTTCCACGCTAGATCTAAACAATCCCTCCACATATCTAGTTTGGCGCCATTCTTTTCTCTCCTCTGGTAGAGTTTATGTTGTGGATGATCTTCTTGATGGCACTTCTTCTCAACCTCCTACATCAGATCCTCAATGTCGTTATTGGCGACAAGTTGACAATCTTCTTATTTCCTGGATATTCGGTACTATCTCTCCTGACCTTGCTAGTGCTGTGTGTGGTAATGTTGATGATATAACTGCTGCATCACTTTGGGATTCTATCACCCACCTTTTTACTGATTTTGGGCAATCACGCCAATTGCAATTTAAACGTGAATTAACCAATATTAAGAAAGGCAATCTCTGCATGTTGGCTTATATCACGAAAATCAAATCTTTGGTTGATAATCTTAAGTCTGTCAATGCCTCCATTACTGATGTTGACATGGTTCTTGTTGCTGTGGTTGGTCTCTCTGATGACAAGGATTTTCATGCTGTTTGTACATCTATTACGTCATGAGTTCCCTTTCCCTCCTTTATTGAGGCCCATTCTATGTTGATGAATGAGGAATCTTGCCTTAAGAATGTCAGTGCAGGTACTTCATCGGTACTTCTAGCCGCCGGTGCGTCGGACACGCCAGCCACCGCTGCGCCGGTCACGGCCACACCGGTCTTCCCGGCACGACCACAGCCATCGGTCACGGATTCGCAAGCAGCTTTTCCCACTCAGTAGCAATAGTCAGGTTATGGAAATCAGTATGGTAATGGATGTGGTAATGGTCGAGGTCGTGGAGGTCGTGGTAAATATGGTCGTGGTTATGGCAATTCGTGGGTGCCGAATATGTGGGGACCGAATTTTAGGGGAATGCCGTATATGCCGTTTGTCCTGCAATTCAACACACCATACCGGCCTCCTCAATTTGGTTCTGCTCCTTTTGGTGGTAATGTTTCTAATCCACAATTTTATCCTGCAAATAATGTTTATATCACTGGCTATGATTTCTATCCAGGATTTGATGCGAGTCAGTTTTCTCCACAATATTATTCCACCCCTACCTTTGACCCATCTTGGGTCATGGATAGCGGGGCCTGCTCCCACATGACAAATAATCCAGGTATCTTAACGTCCTTGTCTCCGTATAGTGGGTCTGATAAAATTTTAGTCGGTAACGGTGCTTCTCTCTCTATTGCTGGTATTGGATCTTATTTCATATCTACTCCTGCGGGTCGCTTTGTTTTAAATAAAGTTCTATTTGTTCCCGGTCTGTCCAAAAATTTACTTTCTGTTTGTCAATTTTGTTCGATAACAATTGCCTTCTTGAATTTGACTGTTTTGGTATTTTTGTGAAGGATCCTAAACTGAAGTCAACTATCATCCACTGTGTCAGTCCGAGCCCTCTTTTTACAGTACCAGGATCACATACCATCACTACGTCGCTGTTCGCTTCTTGAGTCTCCTCTTCTCTTTGGCACCGACGCCTAGGCCGTCCAGGAGAGCCAGTTTTATCACACTTAGTCAACAACAAATTTATTTCCTGTTCCACTCCTTTAGAGTCTAGTTTGTGTCATGCTTGCCAACTAGGCAAGCACAGTCGTTTACCTTTTCAGAAGTCTATTTCTAGTACTATGTGTCCTTTTGACATTGTTCATTCTGATGTATGGACATAACCTGTTTCTAGTTTCAGTGGCTACAAATATTATTTGTTATTTTTGGATGACTGTACTCATTTTGTGTGGATTTACCCGATGCGTGCAAAATCAGATGTGTTTGATTTATTTCTTCAATTTCGTGCGCTTGTCTTGAATTAGTTTGGTGTTGAAATTAATCAATTCCAATGTGACAATGGGACTGAATATATTAATTGTGATTTTAACGGATTTTTTATACAACGGGGAATCCTTAGTCGGGTCTCATGCCCTCATACATCCCAACAAAATGGGAAAGCTGAACGCATGCACCGCACTATTGGCAATATGATGCGAACTCTCTTTTTTCAAGCTTGTATGTCTCTTGAGTATTGGGTTAAGGCTGTTTTGCTGCTCCTCATATTTTCAACTTGTTATCCTCTACTACCATTAAGAAAAGGGTCCCATATCAACGCCTCTATAAACAAAAGATTGATTATGATCATCTTCGTGTGTTTGGAAGTACTTGCTATTCTAATTTAACTGTAACTGCTCCACATAAACTTGTACCCCGGTCTACTTTGTGTGTTTCTTGGGCTATCCACAGAATCATAAGGGCTACAAATGCTTAGATCTTTCTACTAACAAAGTCATTATTTCAAGACATGTTATCTTTGATGAAACAGATTTTCCTTTCGCTCGGTTTGGTACCTTTTTCGAAGAAATTATGACCCAACCCACCGTCAATGTCGGGCTCTCCTTCTCCGGTTCCCGCCTCACCACAGCCACCCACCGAGCCCGAGACCATGTCTGGCCCTGCTCCAGCCGTGACCGATGCACCATGCCTACCTCGGGACGCTTCTCGACCTCTTCACCTATGGTCACACGTTCTAAGGCTGGTATTGTAAAACCTCTTCTTAAACCTTCTATGCTTGCTCATAATACGTTACCCGAGGTTCCTTTCTCGTATAAGTAGGCCCTTACAGACCACAATTGGAAGACCGCTATGCTTGATGAATATAATGCCCTTATTCGTAATCACACATGGGATCTTGTTCCTCTACCTGGTCATGGCAACATTGTTGGTTCTAAATGGGTTTTTCGTATTAAGCAGATTTCTATAGATGAAGTTGAACGATATAAAGCTCGGTTGGTTGCACAAGGTTTCACACAAAGGTACGACATTGATTATGGCAAAACTTTCAGTCCTATTGTTAAGCCAGCTACAGTTCGCACGATTCTTGCTCTCGCTACTTCTCGTTAGTGGCCCATTCATCAGCTTGATGTTAAAAATGCTTTTTTGAATGGTTATCTCAATGAAGAGGTTTACATGAAGCAACCTCCAGATTTCCTTAACTCTCAATTTCCAGATCATGTGTGCAAGTTAAATAAGTCCCTTAATGATCTTAAACAGGCGCCCCGGGCATGGTATAATCGCTTCGCCTCCTTTCTACATACACTCGGTTTCACGGGTTGTAAGTCTGATTCTTCACTATTTATTTTACGTCGTGGTGGTGACATGGCTATACTGTTGGTTTATGTTGATGATATCGTTCTTACTGCATCTTCTACCGTGTTTCTTCAAGCTCTACTTCGTTCTTTACGTTCTGAATTTGATATGACTGATTTGGGGCGGCTTAATTATTTCCTGGGCATCTCTGTCTCGCACTCTTCAGATGGTCTTTTCTTGTCTCAGTTCAAGTATACTCATAATCTGCTTAATAAAACCAACATGCTTTCCTGCAAGCTTGTTGCTACCCCTACAGATTCCAAGTCTAAACTTTCCATAGACGATGGAGATCTCATGCCTAACCCTACTTTATATCGATCTATAGTTGGTGCTCTTCAGTATCTGACTTTCACTCTCCCCGATATGCCTTATGCTGTGCAACAAGTATGTTTATTTATGTATGCTCCGCGTTTACCTCATTGGATGGCCGTTAAACGCATTCTTAGATACATCAAGGGCACTATTACCTATGGATTGACTATTTATCCTTCTTGTGTGGATCAACTTGTCGCATACTCTGATGCGGACTGGGCTGGTTGTCCTGATACTCGTCGGTCCACATCTGGTTTTTGTGTCTTTTTAGGAGGTAACCTTATTTCTTGGTCCTCCAAACGTTAGCCTACAATTTCTCGATCCAGTGCCGAGGCCGAGTATAGGGCGGTTGCTAATGCCGTCTCTGAGTATTGTTGGCTTAGCTCTCTTCTTGGTGCGCTTGGTCTTCTTCTTCCCCGTGCCACCTTGCTTTATTGTGACAATGTTTCTGCCATGTACTTGTCTACAAATCCGGTGCAGCACGTGCGAACCAAGCATCTTGAGATTGACACTCACTTTGCTCAAGAACGCGTCCAAATGGGTCTTGTTCGGGTTCTTCACATTCCCTCGCCACAACAAATAGCTGAAATCTTTACAAAGAATCTACCGCGGCAACTCTTTCTTCTATTCAGACACAATCTTTGCCTTCGTTTCTCTCCTGCTTCGGTTAAGGGGGGATGTTAGAGTATATTATATAGTGGGTCATAATTGTAATGGGTTATAAGTGTACATATATATTGCGCCCGTATATTAGGCCCATTAGGCCTGTCATGTATTGTAAATCATTATATATAAGAGAGGGCTCCTATTCTAGGGGTACCAATCATTCCTACAATTATATTCTTTTGCATACGAGTGATGTCATATATGTGTGTGTGAGTGTGTTTGGGGAGGGGGGGGGGGGGGGGGGGGGGTGTTCGTCTCCTACTCTTACAAGAGGTTAAGAGATGATAGGTTATGTTTCGAGCCGCACATTTAGTTCAAGTAGGATAAGGGGGTGATGTTAGGTACAAGGAAGATGATATCAGCAGTCAAATGAGTAGTTCAGAATGTTCCCTCTCACTCTCACCATCTCATATATATTGTATGTATATATGGTGACGTTCTTATGAGAGGGTGACCTTGTGGGAAGTCCTTGTGTTGCAAACCTTGTCAGGCTAGGGGTTCTCAGAAACAGCCTCTCTTCAGGGTTATACCTTGAAGGGAGTAAGGCTGCGTATAACCACCTCTCTCCAGACCTTGCTTATGCGGGAGCCCTTGAGTCACTGGGTATATTATTATTGTTGTTCTTATGAGAGTGTGAGAGGGGCAAATCCGAGCCCTCCATTGTAATGAACGGCTAAGATTTGTTAGACATTAAAAAAAAATAACAATTTACAAGTAAAAGTGGGGCAACTAGTAGGTAAGGACAGAAACTCTCTTATGTCCAACACTTGGAGTCCTCCGCCGATAAAGGAACAAAAAGTGACTTCCCCCACGTTAAAAACCGAGTAAGATAACGTTAAATTGGTGAGACACGTACCCGGGTATGGTTTGCCATTAAGCCCAGCCTTGGCGAGTACTATCTCTTGCTCCAGTAGTTCCTGAGTAGCCAAAAACTTATCTCCCTCAAATTTCCCGGTAAAGTATTCATACACCACGCACTCCTCCTTAGTCATGCTTTCCAACTCAGACTGGGTTTGCTTATTAACAACCTGCCAACTGGTAGGATATTGCGGGTGAGTTGGAGGCTTAACCCAAATAAATTTGCTCATCCAGTTCTTTAGGTTTGAAGGGTTGCTCTTGATGAAGGTGGACCCACCTCTACTCTCAAATAAGGTGCCACTCTTGAACTGCTTAGCTTTGAACAATATATCAAAGACCCGATGGGTAGGTTGAAACCTGTTAACAAAACAGCCTAGCAAGAAGCCAAATATGCTCCTATATGTGTTTGGTGTTACTTGAAAAGGACATACACTATATAGAAGTAAAATATTCGAAACGAAAAGTGAATCGGGACTCATAGACCTGCGTCAAGTGCATCTACGATAATAGGGAAGAAGCCCCGTGGTGGAAAAAGCAGGCATTCATCCCCTTTAAGACCTCGAGTTTCAAAGTTATCAGGGAAATAAAACCTGGCACGTAGCATAGCAACCCCTTGCTCATGAACAATGAAGGCACAAGGAGTTCAAGCATTGACTACCTTTGGAAACTCCTCCGCAAGCTCTACCTTCTCCATTGACCAATTCGCCATAGGGGGGGTGTTAAGGGGTAGGTTCGGATGAGGTTTCTTCTTCGACAAATTGCTCGAAATGGGTCATGTCCTCACGAGCGCCCATTACACCACTTTCCCCTCTATGGGTTGCTCAACATGGGCACCATTTCTGTATCTTTGAGGACTGAAGAAGATAGGAGTAGATGTTTGAGCCCGAAGCCGAGTTCCCCAATCACCTCAAGTAAAATACGAGTTGAAATAGGCGAGAAATAGTGAATATTGAAGTGCAAAGTGTGGCGGAGGACAAGATTTCTTTTTAGGATTTCGAAACATGGGGTAAAAGAAACGAAGAAGATAAAACGGGAGAGCTGGGAGGGAGGTTACTGTGCCAAAAGATGAACAGCGGAGATGAGGCGCGTTAAATGAAGGGTCCAGATTTTGCCAGCCACTGATTGATTGGACAAACCCCACTCACATGTCAATCAATAGCCGTCATCCCATTAATTTTGCATGTTCCCAAGGAGCAACCCGGGTAAAATAGGTTCTCCTTCGCCAATTCTAGCGTGTGACTATTACACCTCCCCACTTGGCAAGTTTGATTGCACCAACCAACTCCTTGCGGCGGCTTGGATTAACGCCAACTCGTATAGGTGGGAAGTGCACTCCATGGGCAAATGTGAAGGGTAACTTTCACCCATGGCGTGGGGGCTACTTGTTGAGGAGATAAGTTGACCTGGCCGCTTCCCGACTATGGAGTGATGGGGGACCTTTGGCGGCATACCAGCATAAAGGGTAGTGGGCAAGCCCTTGGTGTCACACCCGATAATAGGCCTGCGGGTAGACCCTTAGCGGCCTACACTTGGCAGTATAAACTTAGCAACACACTCTTGGCAGCATACCTGCCTAAAGGGTAGCGGGTAAGCCCTTAGCGGCACGCCAGACCATAGGCCCGCAAGTAGACCCTTGATGGTATACACTTGGTGATATAAATTTGGTGACACACTCTTGGCTGCATGAGCCATCTGGTAGTACTCCAGTCTAGCCACGACACTCCGCTCCGCCAATGCCATCCTCCTGCCTTGTGACATACCACCCCGCCTACCTTACCCACGTACACAGGCTTCCAGCATCCCCTACAAGGGAAATTTGCCACCCACCTGACCAATCCACACCCTCCACACGCCTTTATCAACCGCACTAAGCAAACCCACTCCAACTATAAATAAAGGGGGAGGCGGTCAAATAAGGGTAAAGTAGAAATCATGGCTATAAGTTGGTCCTTCTTCTTTCCCCCCAAAAATAAGTGCTTGAATCTGACTCTTCCTTAAAAAAAAATCTGCTCAATTTTTTCCAAAACACTACCAATCAAACTAGAATTAAAAATACAAAAAATACTCAGCTCGATTTGAAGCACGTGAACCTTTGAATGGGGGACCAATAGCCCCATGTGCAAGTGTATGGCCCAGCCAAGATTGTATTTTTCCTCATATATTTTTACCACTTATATAATTTGTCAGTATTCAACTGCCTTTCACTTATTGCATTCATTTATTATGAGGCCCTTATTTAACGATAAGGATTTCAAATTTTAAAGGGCAAAATGTCTAATTTTTTTGTGTCGTTTTTGATATTGTCATTATAAGTTGGGCACCTTATCGCACTATTATTTAAAACGTGTTCGACTTATTTGTAAAATTTGGTTGTATTGATCGTGTTTATCAATTAGAAGTTTAGACTGATTTAATTAGGCTGTTGATAAGAGTATAAGTAAGCAAGTAGATGTGGACAAGTAGGATCCATATGTAGTAAGGATTAAGGTTAGTGAGGTTTAGTAGTGTTATTATCCACCTCCATCACTTTTAATATGTTAGTCGCTCACTAGTACTTTCACAACTTACTTATCGACTTACTCTCCCAAGTTCCTATTCGCCCTCATTACCCTTAGTCTGGAGACCCCAATAGTGATACTTCTCCAAGACTTCTACTCGGCCCTAAGCTTGAAGCCTTACTCGTCTGTCTAGATATAAGGTTTACTTGTCCCTCTAGATCTGAGTGGAAAACATGTACTTGATCACCTAAGTTCGAGTACCAGGCTTGTCCTTTAGAGCCCTGAATACGCTTCCGAAAATGAATTTCATGTGTTACTCACCCCGTAAGATCCAATACCCTATACGTGTATGAAATAAATAGGAATGCACGATGTCCATAAAGATACCTCACCCCATCTCATTTCCCTATAAATGCTAATACTAGAAGAGGTATGAGTAGGGGTGTAAATGAACCGAACGTTCAATGAAATACTCGTGTTCGAAATCGATTATGGCTCGTTCGTGTTCATATTTAGGGCTCGATAACTTATCGAGCCGAGTTCGAGCAGGCTCGATAAGCTTAACGAGCCGAGTTCGAACAAGAGGGTGCTCGGCTCGCTAATGTTCGTAAACAGTTCAATAAGAGCTCGTTAAGGGCTCGTTAAGAACTTGTTAAAAAACTCGTTAAGAGCTCGTTAGCAGTTAATATTAACTCCAAAATAGTTCAATAATAACTTGCTAGTAACTCGAATAACTCAGCTCGATAGGGAGCTCGACTCTATAATAAGCTCGTGTTTGTTATGAGCTCGATTTCATTCGGTAACGAACTGGGCTCGGCTTGAAAAGGAGCTCGAATTGGTTCGATTAGCTTAACGAGCTGAGCCAAGCCGAGCTTCAAGCACAAAAAAACCTTAACGAACCGAGCTCGAATAAGGGGTTGGAAAGCTCGATAAGAGTTCGGCTCGAGCTCGAGCTCGATAAATCTTAATGAACCGAGTTTAAACAACGGGATGCTCGGCTCGGCTCGGCTTGTTTACACCCCTAGGTATGAGGAGCAATCTTGAATACCATACTAAACAAACACAAAAACAAGACATGAACCTTGGTCCTATTTTCTTTCTATCAGAGTTTGCGTTCGACTCTCCTTACTGAAGAACCTATTGAAAACAACACCTATGGTACGCCGTGAATGTGCATGTTAAGTCGGTTTGTAGTCTTAAGATGTTTCATGTTATCTTATTCGGATTTAGTGAATTTGTTATGCCCCGCTCTCTGGATGTTAGATTCAGCCAAACCATGTAAATTTGGAGTCTATTATTCACTCTGCTTCTCTATTAGGCCCTTGTTATTCTAATTTAATGTTTTATATTCAAAGTTTACCACTCATCTTTTATAGTTGTAATTTCTAGTGTTTTCATATGGAATTTTTTAGGTAAGAAGTGTTGGATTCAAACCTAGAGAGTTGTGAAATTAGAGAATTTTGGATTGTTAAAGTGTTTTATGTGATTTCCTTATGATAAGATCGTCGGGTATTTATAAGACTAATGTCATTCGTTTGATGAGTGATGCAGGAGGACTTAAATTTTCTAGGCCATATCGATATGCTGGTTCATTATGGAAAAGCAAGTATCAAAGGATATGGGCAAGTGTTTTGGTTTCAGCACATAGCTAGATCCAGTCTTCAGGATTCGCATTCAAGGAAAAGTTGGTCACAATCAGTTTATACTTATTAGTACTTCTTACCTCCCTTCTTGCTTTGTCTTGGGCGGCGCTTCTCTTGTTTTCGGTTACAGTAACTAGTATTCGCTTTCCCATCTCTCCTTTCCGTTATCACTACTTGATACAATACAAATATTTATAGCTCTGCCTACCTTTCAAATAACAATATGATAGGTTATGTTTATAACTAAAAATTAAAATTTATTTTTTATTTTCAAATTTTCTTTCGATCACTTGGCGATCAAATTCTTGATGGAAATCATTAACTTTCAATTTTTCTTTTCTATTGGAAAATAAAGGAATGAAAAATCATTAACAGTGAGTTTTGTAATATAGAAAATTGACAAATGTATTTAAGTGATCTCAATTTTTCAATTTTTTGAAACTTGAAAATTATAGGCATAATTAATATCCTAGAGTAAAAATCCATAATACAATTTGAACCTAATTAGAGTAACCAATCAAGCAATGATAGATTCGAGCGCATTCTACTCGTGAAATTTCATATGCCTATTTTAAAGTGTAGATCATTAACTCATAACTCATATAACCAAAGAGGGCAACAACATGCAGTCACCGGATCCCATTAGAACTCCGAAGTTAAGCGTGCTTGGGCGAGAGTACTATCAGGATGGGTGACCTCCTGGGAAGTCCTTACCCTCAGGTTGGGGGCACTCGGAAACAGGCTCTCTTCAGGTTAACACCCTGAAGGGGGAAGCCTGCGTACATCCGCCCCCCAGACCCTGCGTAGGTGGGAGCCCTTGAGGCACTGGGTATGTTCCTTTCCTTTCCTTTCCTTATCATTAACTCATATGTTTGAAGGCTAGTACGTGAAAGAGTGCGAGAAAGACAAAGAGAAGGAAATTGGAAACAAAGTGATCAAGAATAAACTCATGGAAAATATCGAAGTGAAAAAATTCAAAAAATTAATTTTCAATTATTTTAAATTTTTTTTCTAAAAAAATAGGAAAAATTGAAAAACTATCTTTGGTTGAATATTTGGACTTCTAATACTTTTTCAAGTTTTCATTTTTCTTGATAATTTTTAGCCCCACAATAATTTCTCGTGCTCAATGATCAGTAATGAGTCCAAAAAGTTAACCAAAAAAAAAAAATTTTTTTACAAAGAAAATGGTTAATATATCTAATTTTGTATATAGTAATGTAATAAAATATTATTAATTCTTTAAAAGGTAAAACACATATATAATATAAAATTAAGAAAATAAATGCGTTTTTCTTAAACAGCCTCTCTTCAAGGTGGCATCCTGAAGAGGAAAGACTGTGTACATTTACCCCCCAGACCCTGCTTAGTCGGAAGCCCTTGGGGCACTAGGAATGCTGTTTTGCTTTACAATATTGCTAATTTTTGAAATTTGTACTAATAACTAGGAGAAGTAATGTATTTTTGATACTGTTAAAAATTTTATATGTGAGTTTCATAAAAATTTCATGTAGGAGTTAGAATGAAACCCCATTTAAAATTAGGATAAATTATAGAAATTTTTTTGACTTTTACTTCAATAATAAAAAATCTCCCTCACAAATAAAATTACTCCTTAAATCCCCTAATTTTTGAAAAATTTTCACTTTGCTCCCAAATAATTTTCTTTTACCATTTTACCCCTCAACAAAAAAAAGTTATATCTTATCTTATAATATTTTTTCTAAAAATTTAAAAAATATTTTTTATTTTCTGAACTTATATAATATTACTATAATTAATTAAAATAATTATATTTTTATAAATAAAGAAAATTTTCTTAATTTTTTTGCTAAAAATATAAAATATTTAATTTTTGTTTAATAATATAAAACTCTTTTCTAAAAATAAAATTAAACATTAGGGGCAAAATAGTCATAAACAAGTTGCATGGAGTTAAGTAATAAATTTTTAAAAGTGAGGGAGTTTTGTGAGTACTTTATTTGTGAGGAGGGTTTACTATTTTTATAACAAAAAACAGAAAATTTTTCTATAATTTATCCTTAAAATTATATATGAATTTCATATATATCAATTCTATAGGTCGAATATTTAAGCCCGATATAAATTAACACATTAAAATCATCTGTTTATTCCCTGTGGCCCTCACGGAAAATGTACGACTCGTGCTAAAAAAACTGTACAATTATTTTTACCGTGATACTCGAATATTCCTGAATAAAAAAATTATAAAAAAAACTATTTGATTAAATAATAACTTATGCAACCGACGTACTGAAATTATGATTATTCTGATATTTAAATACTAGGGTTTGGCATAACACAAAGCGACTTAAACAATCGTTTGAGATCTCTAAATTTTAAAGATTTCGAATTTTTGAAGTTGTAATTTTTAAAGTATCGATTGTTAATATTATTAAGTTTTAAAATCAAAATTTTCATAATTTGTTGTATATGAAGCGCCTCATTTGAAATTTTTGCTTGAGGCCCGAAAATATCAGAACTGGCCCTGATAAATAGGAATCTGATTTAATTTGGTGCTGCTAGGGTTAATAAGCTGCAGATTCACATCCGCGTTGGCGTTTTGCAAGGAATGGCAATGAGTTGGATATGGGTTGAGCTTGTCATCATCTGCATCCACTCTTAAAAAAAATTTGAACCAACCTAAATCTGAAAAAAAGAAAATACTTATTCCATAAAAATTCAATTCAAATCTAAATGTATTGGGTCAAACGGGTGTCCAATCCGAATTTATAACCCTTTTAAATCATAGAATAAATTATGATATTATAATCTAGGGTTATTTAATCCTTGTACTTTTAATTATATCAATTTAGACTATCTACTATTAGTATTGCGTCAATGTAGTCCTTTGGTCAAATTTATATTAAATCATTAATGTAATTTAATGGGACAATCATATTAGATGCAAGTAACCCACTACAAATCCGGTCATTAACTCAATTGAACCCAATCCATAGTCAAACCATTAAAAATTTCATTAACAATTTAAAATAATTTTTAATCTAAGGACCAAATTGAATAATATCAATCGTATAAGGTCTTAATTGACACAATATGCAAAGTATAGGGACCTTTGGTGTTAGTAACACTAAGATTTGATATTATTATATATAACACTAATAATGTAATTACAGTACCGTAGAAGCTAATATTTAGATAAATTTCTACATTTTTTTTTCTTTTTTTCATTTAATGTGTACAATAATAATAATGCAATAGTAGACAATCGTTCCAAAATCTCTTAACCACTAATCTTTATGCACGGATTTGTTAGATTATGGTTTTTACAAAGAGCATTATAGTGCTAGAACAAGCTTCTAAATATTGGGGCAATAAAAAAAATTGTTGGAATATGGTTTGACGTGTTAAAGACTTAAAATTTAGTAATTTAAAATTTTATCCTACACTAAATACAAATTTGGGTCGGATCAGACCGGGTTTGGTGAATTATTTTTTAATGCATAAACTTTGTGCTTGAAATTTTTTGGAGAATGGCCTTTTCAATGTGTTATGTCACCATTTCAATGTATTGACGTCACTTTCTTGGTGTAAAGAATCACGCTATAGTTATGTGACATCACCTTTTTATAGATTCCAGTCAAGGATTCAATAGCAGTTGGACATAAATTATTTCGCCATAACCAAAGTTTAAACATAAAGTTTGGACTCAAAAGTAATTTCATAAAACTGAAGGGCGATGCTACCAAGAAAGTGACCTCAATACACTAAAATGGTGACGTAATACAAGAGGATAGTAAAGCCCTTAGTTTGAGCAGGCCTTTTACAAGAGTGGGAGTGACTATTCCAAAGGGATGTTGTTAATACCAATAATGCTGAGATTGTTGCTAAGATGAGGGTGCAGTTCATTTAGTTGATTTTCTAACGTGGGACAAAACTCTCAAGTGGCTTTGCAAAAAGGTGGTCTCGATTGACTTAGACTCATTTCTAACATGCTATACGATAAACTCCCAGTGGATAACGTTATCTTAAAACGTTAAGTGGACGTTGGCCTCCGCGGTACTTTGTGATAGAAAGTTCCCCTGGAAGTTCAAGGGACGATACTATAAGATGGTTGTGAGGCCAGCCATGACGTATTGGGCGGAGTGCAGGGTGATGAAATAACAGCACACATAGAAAATGAAGGTGGCGGATATGCGAATGCCGATGTGGATGTGCGGACACACAAGGAAGGATAGGATCAGAAACGACGTTATTAGAGGCTAATTGGGCGTAGCCCCCATTGAAGATAAATTGAGAGAGCAACGTTTGAGGTGGTTCGGACATGTTAGAAGGAGACCGGACAACGCTCCAGTAAGGAGGTGCGAACAGCCCCTTACTACACTAGGCGGGAGAGGAAGAGGCAGGCCTAAGAAGAGATGGATGGAGACGATCCGACAAGACCTCACCCACCTAAACCTTCGGGAGGAGACGACCTTAAATAGGGCCTAATGAGGGCTAGTATAGGGGTTGTAGATGCTCCAGTTGGAATATGGTAGTCTAGCTTATTAGTGCTAGGTTGTGTTATTCTCCTGGCACATTTAGATTGTGTACTTGCTCCCATGAGCTACTACTTGCATGCATACCTGCCTACCTACCCTTTGATTTCTACTTGATGTGGCTTGCTTTGTGTCTTGTGTCTTGTGTGCTTTGTGTCTGTTGTCTTGATCGCTTTGTTGCTCTCCTGTTACCAGGTCACATACTCTTTGAGGCAGACCAGTCTCTCGGGTTGGGGGTTCTCGGAAACAGCCTCTCTTCAGGGTAGCCCCCTGAAGGGGGAAGGCTGCGTACATCTATCCCCCCAGACCTTGCTTTTGCGGGAGCCCTTGTAGGCACTGGGTTTGTTGTTGGATAACGTTATCTTAAAAGAGCTTGTATGTGATAATACACCCCATCAAGCCGAGATTATTGGTAATTTACCAAAATGGAACACTTTTGCATTTTTATTTCCAAAATAACATGTAAAAATTTGAAGTTAGTTGGCAACCTAGGACTTCACACGCGAGTCTAGTTGGATCCCACTTTGGTTTTGTGAAAGAGAAGAGATCAATATACAAGTCTAGTGAATTGTTCCATCTAATGTCAATTGGTTTTATGACAGCCCTATTTGGGCTTATATGTGGATCTCGTTTGCACCATTTTTTTTCCCGATAATTAACGACAGAGTTGCAGCACAAAACAGGGCACTCTAACAAGCGAGGCCTAAGAGGGTACCAACACCCAAGCACTGGATTCCACTAAAACTTCGAAGTTAAGCGTGCTTGGGCGAGAGTAATACCAAGATGGGTGGCCTCTTGGGAAGTCCTCGTGTTGCACCCCCCAGGTTGGGGGTTCTCGGAAACAACCTTCCTTCAGGGTATCCTGAAAGGGGAAGGTTGGGTACATCTTCCCCTCCCCCGACCCTGCTTAGGCGGAAGCCCTGAGGGCACTGGGAATGTTGCCTTTTTTTTTTTTTTTTTACATGAGCAGGGTCTAAAATGCCCAATAAAATGCAACATGGTATTAGAGCAAGTGGATGATTAATTGTGGGCTCTTGTTTGACGCATTGTACCCTCACGAAGAAGGGTGCATTTGAGTTTGTTACACCAAGGACCTCTCCAATGGTTAGATCTAATTGGATCAAAGAAGTCGAATGTTGCAATTGAAAAAGACTCACATGTGAGTCTAGTTGAATAGTATTATGAAAGATAATAGATCAATATATAAGTTTAATGAGCTATTCCATCTATAAAGTCAATTTATTTTAAGATGAAACTCCACATAGGCTCATATATAGATCTCATGGATGCCAACTCCGTAGATCGAGCCCAAAATGGCCTGTAAAATTTACCATGGTATGTTTACTAGGTGTGCTATTTTGAGAATGAAAACACAAAAGAAAATCGTCAAATAGACAATAACTGAAAATACTCAAAACGAAAAGGAGAGAGACCTTTCGTGAAGGAATATAACAAGGCTAAAAAAGGGACCAATGAAAAATAATGAAAGCCACAAAGTGAAGAAGCATAATCGAGGGAAATGTGGCAACCCCATAATGCAATAACTAATATAGATGAATTACCCAAAACAAGCAAAAAAGTGTAGGAAAAGCCTATACCATTATAATAACACAAAATTGATGGCTGGGAGTTAACTAGAATTTATAAGAAAAAAGAAAAAATAAAAAATTTGAAAGGGGCAGGTATTACATGTGACATTGCACTTGGGGACAAGGTGGTTGTCCTTTACCTCAACGCCCATTGGAACTTGTGAGGTCGAGGATCGAATCGAGAATTATAAGATTTTGTTATATAGACAATAATTCAATGCCTCACAGACTCTCATGTTAAGACAGAGTTTGAAAAGAGTAAGATATACATAATCTTATTCTTACATGGTTTTTTTTGATAAATATCGGCAGACCTGAAGAACAAACAAGCAAATCGAAAAGAAGAGGCCTAAGCCACCCCATAAATGGAAGTGGGGATAGAAAGAGATCAGAACAAATAAGGAACAAACAGACACAAAAAACAAAACACCCAAACACAACACAAACAGACAACAAGCACAGACCTAACAAGACGGGCAAGAACAAGCTCAAACAGGGATCCAAAATAAAAAAGAACTAGATGAGCAGCACATGAAACAGGAGCAGGACTGAAGCCTCAACCACAAACCCATCCACCTCATTTAGCAAGCAAGTCTAGCACCATCGGTGGGTCGAAACCATCAAAGTTAAAACCAACTATTTTTCCCATCTCTATAACCCGCTCCGCTTGCATGATCATCCCATCATCCTCTGCTTCCGAGATCTTATTGTACCGATTCCCCCTATTCCGTCTTTTCCTCTTCACCTCATTCCCCTTTTTCCGCTTGCCTGAGGCCTTGGTCATTTTAGGCATGCTGTTTGTAGGCGACATATCTTTCCTAAATTCCTGAAGCTTCTGCTTTTCATTCTGTTTTTCCTTGTGCATCAACGCTTTCCTCTCCCTTTTTGTCATCACTCCTTTTCTTTTTCTCATCCCAACTCCACTGGATCTCTCCATACAGGGCTCTGACCTGCTAAAATTAGAGGGCTCAAAACCTTGAGGAAACACAAGCCCCGAGGACCCAGAATCATCTTTACTAGCTGGGTCTTGAGTTACATTCTCAAGATGCGATAACTGAGCATGAGGCTGAGCTGAACTATCTCTGTCACTCTCCACCCACTAGAGGCAGATGTTGATTTTCTCGCACTTCCTGAACTGAGATAAGATCACCACGCTGTGGAAACGGATGGGGAAGAGAAGCATGTGGCCAACTGCATTCCACAGACCATCTACCGACATACTGACCTTCAATATGGAAAGCATTTGACCCCGCGACAGCTTGACTATGTTTACTTCCTCATACACTGGGCTACTAGTGCGATTCCCATGATCCGTAGCTCCCATGTTAGCTATCCTATGAACAGGGGAATGCTGAGTCAGTGTGGTATGGCGGACCAAGGTGGTGCACTGATGTTCCCAGTGTGAATTCTTACTTGGTGTTACCAAACCTAAAGCGAAAGAAGGAATAAGTTCACAAAATTTAAGTCACAATAAATGACAAACCGAGCTTTGACCATTGGTGGATGCCTTATGATGATAGTGCCACATATTTTTTCACTTGCCAAATTTTTTTTGTGAGTTTCCTATTCTTTAACATTTATTAAAGACTTAATAATAATTTATAAATGCTTAGTTTGGTTTAAAAGTTTTACTGAGAAAGTAAATTTGTGCAAATAAGACTCTATTTGCTATGTTTATTTTACCAATTAGAGGTTTTGGTACAATGTAAGATCGTATTATCCTATCCTTCTTTTTATTCTTAAGGATGTTAGTGATTCAATCAAATTAAGAGGCTGTGAAGAGTCGTTATCAATTGTCAATGACTCAGTGTTAGAATCGTACTAATCTAAGATCTAACTTGAGTTTAACTACTATAATTAAAAGATTATCTGACCGAATTGTGAAAATTTCTTTTTTTTTAGAAGTGTTTTTTTAGAAACATTTATAAAAATCGATTTAGATAAGAGTTTTTTGTCTTGTAATTTTTTGATTTTTGCTTCTACTTCTATTTTAAAGGCGAAATATCATTTTCCTTCTTATTTTTAAAGTAGAAATATAACTTATACTTTTATTTAAAAAACACTTTTATTTTTAAATAAACAAAACCATGGTTGATCCCTTTAACCATTTGACAATCTTGTGGGTTATATCATCAGATGTGAACCTTCTTGATATAGAACGAGTAGCCAAAGAGTTTCTGGAGCAGTTGTATAACCAGAAATCCAAACGGGTAAGCCGCTAATTTGCACATGCAACTTCAATCACCCATAAATTTTGATCTGTATGGAGTTACAGAGCCCGTAACCTGTAAAATCGAAGCTTTAAGACCAAATTATGCAACCCTGGTCAATTCGCCATTGGCCCCACCTATTTTCCCCCAAATTTGGCCTCTAGACATGTTTTTTGAGGCCACTTTTATGTTTTTCCAGATAGTTTAGTCGCATTTTCGTAATTTCGCAATTTAGTGGCATCTTTGTATCATTTTCCGCTTTAGAATTTCTTTGTTTGCCTATAAGTACTTGCTACTGCCGGTTGTATTCACTCAGTGTTTAATACAAAACCCTAGTTTTCTTTCTCTTGATCCTAAGTTCATAATTAAATTTCGATGAGATCAATCAAATTTTTGTTTCCATTCTGCATCACTTCAAACCTTTTCTACCCGAAACTGCTTAAAGATTGGACCCACAATAACAGAGAGAGTTATGAAAATAATAACAAAATAACAAGAAAGTGAAATAAAATGATGAAGAGAAGAAAGAAGAAGTGTGTGGTAGGAGTAAGTAGTAAAGTGAAGAAGAACTCCGAGAGAGAGAGAGAGAGAGAGAGAGAGAGAGAGGTGAATATTAGTGGTGGTGATGGTCCCAACGCCACATCCACCACTCACCTCCCCTTTATGTTTTCTTGGACCTTGCACCCACCATTTTAACTTTTTATACTTTTTGTTTGGTTACGTGTTGAGTCTGGTTGTATTAGACTTTCTTGATGAGATATATAATTGAGCCAATCCTGTTGAGGTTCATGGCATATTAAGGTTTTTGTGTGGTGGCTTTGTTATATACTATTATGATTTGAGTTGGAGTTGAGAAGGGATGAGAGTTGAGATACGTCTCATGTAGTCCAATTGATATAACAAAATTATTGTACTCCCACCGCGAATGTATGTTTCGATTAAATCACGTAAATTTTTGTGTTCTCCCCAATTCCCTTCGTATATGATTGTTATTTCAATCTGTGATTCGTTATCCCGTAGGTGATCGTAAAAGGTGATATTAGGGCCCAACATTGTTGTTATTTGTCTATTTATAATTTGGAATAGTTCATTAACATTGAAGACTGATGGTATACTAAAAATAAATTTGGTTTTTATTTTGATTTATGGTTCACTATTTTGTAGGTAGTTCTAACAACTAGTATCAAAGAAGATATTAGTTGTTGTGATGTTCCTAAGAACTGATATCAAATAAGGTATCAATATTACTGAGTTTCTAATATAATTTATTTTTCCATATGATATTCGAGTTTTGTTAACTTAGAGTTACTGAGTTTAAATTTCTATGATCTACTTCTTTAATATTAAACACAAAAAATATGAAATACATTTATGTATGGTTAAACCCAATAAGTCTCCTTATGAGGAGACATAGTGAAATACAAATTTATTTTTAAGCTTGCACCCATCCACTTAAGCAACTTTTTATACTTTTTTTGCTGTGCAACTTTTCAGGTTGGACGTTTTTGGAAATAGCCTCTCGTCAGGGTATCACCTTGAAGGGGTAAGACTGCATGAATTACACTCCTCCCTGATTCTACTTAGCCGGAAGTCCTTAAGGCATTAGATATGCTGCTGTTGTTGTTGTTGCTGTTGCATCCATCCACTTAAGCGTCGGAAATATTTAATTATTTTGATACATCTAAATACAGACATTACTAGGGATGTCAATAAGACGGGTAAAACCCGCTAGCCTGGGTACCTGCCCCGTTTGGGGCGGGTACGAGTATAAGTGGGGCGGGTAGCGGGTAAGGTTTGGTGTACCCTCCCCTTCCACCATGGGTATGGACTAGGAATAACCATAGTGTTGTACCCACCTCGCCCACCTCAGAGCCGTCATATCTGCTCTATTTTGTATATAGTTAACTTTCAGATCAGAAAATACGTATTTAAATTCAATAACCTAAATTTTTATCAATTTTATAAAAAAATATAAGTGGAACTTTAAAAATAGTATTGAATAATTAATATAGACAGGTAATCGTTTTTTACACACAAGGGCAGGTACAGGGCGGTAATGCATACCCGTTGGATACCAGCGGGTAATGGGGCGGGTACAGATATGGATTTGTACCCCCATTGTACAAACTTGACACTTTCGGTAGTTATCTCAACTTATTTGTACCCCCATGTCAATTTGATCTTGTTACAAAATATGACTACCGATATTGAATTGAGACATCTAATACAAGTCATTAAGCAGCGACTACAAACCATAACTAATGGGAATATATTTAAGCTCATTTAAACATGTTCGTTTATAAAGATCTTAAAATGAATAAGTTTAGGTTCTACTTAATGCCGTACATGCCAAGAATAGCCTATTGAGACGAGAAAAGAATGAAACAGAGCCCAAAATTTGTTGGAATCGCATTAGGGCGGGCTTCCTTTCCTTTTTTTTCTCGTCTCAACCGGGCTATTTTTGGTTTGTACCGCATCACTACTTAATTTCAAACACAATGATGTATCAAATGCAGGATTGTTTTATTTGCACACATAGTTTAACTTAAGCAAGCAATAACCATAGACGTTTTAATTATTGAAGTTTAGTTAATATTTGCTCTTTTTGTAATAGCATTTTGATTTATACATGACAAAAATGTCGCTATTCACCAATTTAGGGCTCGCTTGGTGTCATTTTTGTTTGCATTTCTTCATTGTTTTTGTTGTTTGCTATCAAATTAAAAATTAAATTTTGAAAACAAATGTTTTTTTTCCTTCTCATTCTTTTTTTTAAAGTTTCTTTTAACTTGAGTGAAATTCAAAAAAAGGAAAATTTCTAAATCTTGATTTTAATTTTTAAAAAGTAGAAAAAATTCAAAGAAATTATAAACCAAACTAGTCCTATAAGTGATCATTCTAGAAACAATCACGAGAACAATTATTAAATATTGCAAATTTTTTTATTTAACTGCTCAAATTAAATTAATAGAATAGTTTAATGAGTGGTCCTATATCTAGTTTTCACACAATCACTATAAGAACATTCCAGAGTATTTACCAAATTGTGTAAAGAAAAATAAAATAATCTAATATTAAAATAAATTAAGGGAAATAAAGAAAAAAGAATGCAATTAGAAAATAAAAAAAATGAAGGATTATAAATTATAATAATTATTGTGAGAATCGTTTGCAGTGACCAAAAGAATCTATCATAATAGACTAATACTACCACTTGTGACTTAGTTTTCTTTTCTTAGTAATTCCCTTTATTTATTAATTAAAAAAAAGAGAAGTTTCTAGATATTCTAAGCTCGAGTAGATCTAAGCTAGCTCATCTACCTTAACGAGCAGTGCCGAGTTTAGTGTAGTTCGAGCTTGTATGCTCGTTCAGGTGAGACAATCTCAATGCATATATCGACAAAGATATGTCCAATCAAGCCAAGTTAGTCTAGATGAGACCAGCTAGAGCCCTAAACAAGTTTAAATTAGCTTACACTTAGCTTAATTAATGAGCTTGATTACACTTAGCTTAATTAATGAGCTTGATAAGACGAGCTTAGCAGGAAGCTCATCAAGCTCGATTCAAGCTCAGTCAAGTTGAGTTGAGCCTAAATAGCCTCAAGCCCAAACGAGCTTAGACCTAGATTAAATGACCCCTAATAAAGCGAGCTAGGAGCAGACTTCACGGAGCATGGTTTGGACTCAACTGAACTAAGCCAAACCAAGTTGAGTCCAAGCTTGAGCACAAACAAGCCTAGACCCAGATTAAATGAATACAATGGAGCGAACTTACTTCAGAGCTTTCCAAATCAAATTCGAACTCAACTGAGGCAAACCAAAGTCCAAGCTAAGTGGAATGTTGGCGCCTCAAACTTGATACACTTAAGCTCGATTCTACTAGTATGTACACCTACATGAATAAGAAGAAAGCCTGTATGACATCATGTTTCAGTGTATATATAACTATTTTCTAGTCCAAATTACAATATATAACATAGTTTTTCAGTGTATGATGACACCTTTTCCTCTCATGATATCACCATCTGTTTTAAAATTTTAATACGGAATATCTATAAATTAAAAAAAAAATAAGTGCACCAAACATTACCCTTTTTTTCCCCTTGATCAAGCTAACTCAAATATTTTAAATAAATATAAATGTTATGAAAAAATACAAAAGTGAATCACATGGAGATTTTGTAACTTAATGAATCCTAGAAAGTCCTTGGCTATTTGCTCAATGGACCCCTTTCAAGTCCTTATATTTTTTAATTGCTAGCATTGTTCATTTTGGTATTTGCTCAATGGTTCGAAAACAACCTCTCGTCAGGGTATCACCTGAAGGGGTAAGGCTGAGTACATCACCTCCCTTCCAGACCCTACTTATGCGGGAGCCTTGAAGCACTGAATATATTGTTGTTGTTGTTGCTCATTTTGGTATTTTTTTGGCTCCAATTGTATTTATGATACTTATATTAAATGCAACGAAGGCGAAAGTTGATCTCCGGTTTAACTCTGAGTTTCTTCTAGGTGTACATCTCTATGCCATCTTTCGTACCCACAAAGTCACTTAGCAAGTTCTCCCCAGAGCTCGTATCTCAGCCTCCATCACAATGTAAAGACACTAAAAAAGAAAGTCACATTCCTCGTGCCCCAAGGGCTCCGGCCTAAGTAGGGTCTTAAGGATGGATGTACACAGCCTTCCCCTTTCAGGGTGATACTATGAAGAGAGGCTGTTTCTGAGAACCCCCAACCTAAGGAGTGCAACATGAGGACTTCCCAGGAGGTTATCCATTTTAGTATTACTTTTGCGAAAGCACGCTTAATTTTGGAGTTCTAATGAGATCTGGTGCTTGCATGTTGGTACCGTCTTAGGTTCAGTTTTATAATGTGAAGACACTATTGTTATTATAAAGGCAGTTTTATAGTTATCATTCTTTATAAGTCATATTATTTATAGATAACAAAAATTATTCTTTGACAATAACGACCCCGTTAAAACATTCTTATAACAAGGCAGTAAATTTTCCATTTTTGGGTAGCTCTGAAAAAAACAATGGATGAGATTAGGGATGGCAATGGGGCGGGGCGGGTACGGGGGGTGTCTCCTCCATACCCGCACCCGCCACCCAAATCCTATACCCGTACCCGCCCCGGCGGGTACAAACTCATACCCGTACCCGCCTCATTACCCACGGGTATCCAACGGGTATGCATTACTCGCCCCGTACCCTCTCTAATGTGCGTAGAAAACGATTATCTATACCGGGTCATATTAGTTATTTAATACTACTTTTAAAAATTAATTATATTTTTTTATAGCATTGATAAACAATTTGAGTTATTGAACGTAAACACGTATTTTTTTTAATTTGAAGGTTAATTATGTACAAAATAAAATGGATATGGCGGGTATGAGGTGGAGCGGGGCGGGTATGGGGCGGGGCGGGTACAAAACTATACCCGTACCCGCCCCATGCCCGTGACGGGTACGGGGCGGGTACACCGAACCCGTACCCACTACCCGCCCCGCTTACACCCATACCCGCCCCAAACGGGGGGGTACCCGCGCGTAGCGGGTTTTACCCGCTCCATTGCTATCCCTAGATGAGATTTTTATTTTATTTTATTTTTTTTTTTGCAAAACTTTATGCTTGAAAAGAAAAAAGTGGCCCCAAAATGATGAAATCACATTGTAAGAGCAATAATTGCAATAAAATTGTACTTTTTAATGCCCTTTTTATTTATTATGACTGTGTCACGTTTCATCTCCACTCTTCTTCGTTTGTTTGTTCACCTAGCTCTAGAACTATGTAAATTATTTATTTTGGAATTATTTGCACTAAAAGTTTATATATTTTATTTATTACGTCAATTTAGTCATTATATTTTTAATTGTGTCAATTTAATCCCTCTACTGTTTAGATTTTGTCAATTTAGTAAATAAAGTAAAATTTATGTTAAGTTATTGATGATATTTTTAATAATTTGGCTATAGGTTGGATTAATTGACTCAATGAGTAAACTTATAGTGGATTACTTGTATCTAATATGATTGCATCATTAACTTAACTTGAATTTGATAATTGAACTAAATTAACACAATTTAAATAGTAGAGGGACTAAATTGACACAATTAAAAGTACAAGGACTAAATTGATATAATGAACAAAATATAAGGACTTTTGGTGCAAATAACCCTTATTTTTTCTAAATGCGTCCGGATTTTCTCATTTAAAATCAAGTTTTAGTACTATCTTTTTGACACAATTAAAAGTACAAGGACTAAATTGATATAATGAACAAAATATAAGGGCTTTTGGTGCAAATAACGCTTTATTTTTTCTACATGCTTCCGGATTTTCTCATTTAAAATCAAGTTTTAGTAATACCTTTTTGAGTGTGCAATTGTTACAGGTGTAAATGAGTCGATCTAACTCATAAGTCTTTATGAGCTTGCTCATTGTAAAGGCATGAAAGGTACTGCTTATTCAAGCGCTAGTAGAGCAAAATCGGCTCATTCGGTCTAAGCTTGAGCTTTCAACACATGAGTTTCAACGAGCATAGAAGAGTTCAATGAACAAATATTAGTTGAACTCAAGTTTAAAAAACCTAAATGAGTCTAGATTAAGTATAAAACCTCAACAAGAGGAGCAAAACTCAAAACTTGCCAATTTGTATTCCAGCTCGACCCAATCTTGATCTTGTTTCAAGGCAATCTCGAGCCTACACCATGCCAAATGTTGACAAGAGCGAACTTGGCTCTATTCATTTGCCCCTAGCATTGGGCAACTTATCGAATCCCCTTGTTTACTCGGAAAAATGACAAGTTAGAAAATGAAACTGTTCTCAATTAAGATACTCACATGCTAGGCACAGAGGAAATGATTTGAGGGAAGTAAACTCAAGGGCAGCGTTGCTAAAGGACCAGATATTCGAGCTCAAGACAGTTACTTGTGAAGCTATACGAGACAAACACTTTACCTAGGATGGGGAAAGAAATATGGGCCTTAAGAACGGATATAGAGAAAATGGAAACATAGAGAAGAACGATCTTAACCCTCAATGAATTCTGTCACTGGTAGAGTTTCAACAGTCTATGAAGAGTTCAAGATATGAGGTATGCTTGCGTGAATAGTGTAGGAGCAGTTAGGATTTGGGGTCCATAAAATAAGGAACCAAAAGCTCAATTTGCGGTTCCACAACCATATTAGAAACACTTTAGTTTACTTCGATACACATTTGTGCTTATTTTTCTTTCCTTTTTTCAATAAAATTAGATTTATTATAGCTTCAATTTGCTCTTATAATAAAATCAGAGTTCCAATAACGTTGTTCGAGAAAGTTAGTGTGCTTTTAGCCAGAGTCTCTTGCATTCATCCTAAGTCCCTTGACTTTTACTTATGTCACGTGTCAAACGTTTTGACTGCCAAACCTCAGCATGAATGCAATTGATCTTGGGTTGGTGACTGAAATTGAGTTACTCCATCATAAGCTTGTTAAGTTAGATCTTGATTGAGTGTTTCCATTCAAGGTTTCTAGGCTTGTACTTAATTGAATCGAGCTCAAAATAGATTGTTGAGCTCTCAGGCTTAAGTCTGCCCCAAATTTTAAATCTTGAGCATTCAAACTAAAATGTGTGAGAAGTACCCAACTTGCGCTGCTCCACTTCGACAGTTGTTCAAGTTAGCACCGTATCGATACTCTTTGCATAATTATATATATTAAAATTGATCAACTCATTAATTAAGGCATTGATAAAATTCACGTCAGTTATAAATTAAAGTCAATAGAACAAAACATAAAAAATATAAATAAAAAGCTTTTGTGAGGTTAACATGTACAATTCAAACTCGATTTACCTAGCTGTGGTAAATCATTTTCCAAGTTTGTCCCATAATTAAACAACCACCACAAACAACGCAAAATAATAAGTGTATGTTATCTTAAAAACATTAAAATTTACTTCTTATTACAATTTAAAGGTGAGGCTATTTTGGTTATTTACACCAAAGTTTCTTGTATTTTGCCTATTATGTTAATTTAGTTCTTGTACTTTTAATTGTGTCAATTTACTCTCTAAAAAATTTAAAATATGTCAATTTAGTCCTTTAATTAAATTTAAATTTAAATTAAGTTAATTACGTAATTTTGAATGGCAAAATCATGTTAGATGCAAGTAATTTATTATAAATTCATCCGTTTACTTAATTTAATCTAATTCGTGGCCTTACTGTTAGAGTATAAAACCAATCTTAGGCTTTCACCCATCAGCTTAAGCTTTTGGGACAGATGGTTTCTTGACATGGTATCAGAGCCCTGTTGACCAAGAGGTCACGAGTTCGAATCTCAACAGCCCCCACTTTTAATATTAAAAACAATTTAAGTATAAGGTATAAGGTCGGCCTGTGTACTATCCACGCTTCAAGCCCAAACGGGCATTTGCATGAGGGGGCATGTTCGAGTATAAAACCAATCTTAGGCCTTCACCCATCAGCTTAAACTTTTGGGACAGATGGTTTCTTGACACTTACCATTAAAACTTTTTTTAAAAACTTAACATAAAATTTTTTTTAAGGACCAAATTAACACATTTTGAATTGTACAAGAATTAAATTGACACAATTAAAAGTGCAAGGACTAGCAGATCTAAGGGATTGTGGAGAAGCGCTTTGGAATCGAAGGGATTACAAATTAGCAGATCTAAGACCGAGTACTTGGAATTCAAATTCAACTATTCCACCACGACTAGTACAAAGGATGTCAGGATAGAATCCGAGACCGTACTGAGTAAGGAGAGTTTCAAATACTTGGCTTTCATGATACATCAGAACGGTGAGGTTGACAAGGATGTCAACAAGAGGATTAACGTAGGCTGGCAGAAGTGGAGGATGGCCTTCGGGGTGCTTTGTGATAGAAAGTTCCCGCTAAAGCTACAGGAAAAATATTACAGAATGGTAGTGAGACAGGCTATGTTGTATGGGGCAAAGTGTCGCCAGATGAAACTACATCAAACACAAAGGATGAAGGTGGCAGAAATGAGGATGTTGCCCTGGATGTGTGGCCACATAAGGAAGGATAGGATCAGAAACGATGCAATCAGAGGTAAATTAAGTGTAGCCTCGATCGAGGAAAAATTGAGAGAGCACCGCTTGAGATGGTTTGGACATGTTAGCAGAACACCGACCACAACCCCATTCAGGAGGTTTGAACAGCTACATACTACGCTAGGCAGATGAGGGAGGGGCAGGCCAAAGAGGATTTGGCCGAAGACGATCCGACACGACCTCACCCACCTAAACCTAAGGGAGGAGATGGCATTAGATAAAGCACAATGGAGGGCTAGCATATGGGTTGCAGATGTGGTAGCGTAGAGTAATGCGGCGAGTGTCTGGTAGTTTAAGATTTCTAGGCAGTCATAACCCCAGGTAGTGCACTTATCTGCTGTTTAGTTGCTTCCCGATTATTCGTCTATTATTGGCCATGTACTATTTGCTTTACTTTGTGCATTGTAGTTGTCTTATGTAGGATATATTTTATACTGCTAGTTTAACGCGGTGTCCTAAGCTGATGCATTGCGGCTTCCTTGGTCTCCAGGTTACAATGTTCTCATGATGACTCGATCTTCAGGATGGGGGTCCTCGGAAACAGCCTCTCTTCCACCTGGAAGGGGGAAGGCTGCGTACATCCGCCCTCCAGACCCTGCTTCGTGCGGGAGCCCCTATGGCACTGGGACTGTTGTTGTTGTTGTTGTAAAAGTGCAAGGGCTAAATTGATATAATGCACGAAATATAGAGACCTTTGGAGTAAATAACCCTTTACTTTATTTCTTTTTTAAAAACGCAAAAACAAATTTACTTTTATATAAAACCCACTTTTCATTTCATGTGGTCCATTAAAACCCATATGTAAAAAAGATTATTTTGATTAAAAAAAAAACAAAAGACGCTAGGGCTATGGTAGTGACATTTGGGCCTGACAAATGTAACGGGCTTAGCCCCATTTGTACGTTTGGGCCTTTTGCCCAATCTTAAAATTGTTTTTAGATCATTCGTAAATATAAACCCGAGATGAATTTTGTAGTTTTTGAAACGGGCTTTAAATAAGCGTTAAATTATTGGACGTTTGTTTTGAGTCCCTGTGATTTTTGTATCTACCATTAATATATAATAATGATAACAACAATAGGGTAAATTTTTGACATATAATAGTCGACGCTTGCAGATGTTCTAAGAAAACTCGATGTATAAATGCATTGAAATAGAAGCCTCAAAAATTTTTGACGCTTTTATGCAATGAAGGAAATATTGATGCATAAATGTGTAAAAGTTCTCGATGCATAAAAGTGTCCGACAATCTCAACGCTCTTATGCATCGAGAGCAATCCTCATTCTAAAACTCCTCATATGAGAACTCACTCCCTCCCAATTGTCGATCGCAATGCTTTTCATCCCCGCAACACAGCCTCGTTGCTATTACGCTACCTTCCCGTTAAGAATTTCGTATTCTCCTGGCATTTGAGGAGAACCGGGCACGTCGCTAACATTTACCTTGCCTTGCTCGGCCATGCCTCGGTGGTTGTCATGGTTCACAGTACTAGAATAGCTGACCGCCGCTTGTTACCCTTGTCCTCTTTGAACGGTGCCTTAGAGCTACCACTGTAGGTTATTTCTCTTCTTTAAAATTAACGTCTTATTAATTTACATTTTGTAGGTGTATTTCTAACAATATGTTGCTAAAAAAAGTTAGTCGAATGAAAAGACGGTCAAATCTAAGCTTGACCAGCCTAGACTCATAACAAGTCTGATTCAAGTTAACCCAGGCGGGTCTCACCCATGTCAGGCTCGTGATCCAAGCCAAACTGAATTTGAGAAATCTTTTATTCCGATATCCAATCTTGTTCAATTCAATCTGTCTTATATTAGTATATTAGACTAGGATATACTTGATTATATTTTGCCTTATCCCTTAGGCACTATATTGTAATTTCCTCTATTGTTATTTTCCTGTATAATTTCCTCTCTATTGAATTTTAAATCTTTAACATGTTCGATTATATTCGAACATCTTTTTTATTGTGCCAACATTTTGAAATTTGTTTTGGTACTATAATATTCTTTGTAGAACCATGATTTTAACAAATTTATGTATAAAGATTACTTGTTAAAAAGTATTTAAATGATTGCCTAATATTATATTAATAAATAGTTAATAAAAAAGGAAAAAAATATAGTGATTTTGTCCAAAAATTTTGCTTTTGAGTTATTATTATTACATTACTATTGTTAATATATCAATATTAGATAGCAATATTATAATTTATTCTATAATTTAAATGAGTTACGGATTTAGGTCGGATATCCGTTCCTTTGGTGGATTTGGATTGGGTCAGGTTTTTTTGGGTTGGATCTGGATGAAGGCAAACCCAACCTAAATCCGACCCATTGCCATCCCTATTTCCTGCATTGGTCACGATCTGCAGGTACATTTACTTATCTGTCTACTGACAGTATACTTGGCTCTAGGCCTCTTGTTTGTCAGATTTGCTATCACACAAGTCATGCTACATCACATTGCCATCGATGCTATGTTCAGACAGATCCCTCTCATTCCTTATCAGCCATGTCGGTCTCGGATCCTGTTGAAAATACATGGTACCCAGACTCTAGAACATCTAATCATATGACTTCCAACTTGAGTATTTTGAAAAATGCATTCTTATAATGGTTTTAAATCTATTCAAGTTAGCAATGGTTCACTTTTAGCTGTTACGGATGTTGGTTCTACTTTCATTCACATTCGCACTCGACTTTTTTCACTGTCTAATGTCTTACCTGTCCCTAGTCTTACCTATAACTTGCTGCCTAGCAAATAATTGTGTCGTGATAACAATTGCATAGTTGAGTTTGACCCTAATTGTTTTTGTGTCAAGGACAAGGTTACAGGGATGCCACTCTTTAGGATACACAATGATGGACCGCTCTATGACTTCTCACCATATCTGATTGGACTTGTTGCACGGGCAATCATTGTTGAACTTTGGCATAGATGTTTAAATCATGTTTTAGATACTTTACAGGGTTGTAATTAATTTGATCTAGTTCTAGTGTTAGTTTAGTAAAACATTGCAATGTATGTTGCATAGGAAAATGTCACAGATTACCATTTTCTCATGTTTTACATACTACTACCGCTCCTTTACAGTTAATACATTCTGATATTTGACAAGCTCCACTTGAAACTAATTTTGAATTTCGATATTATGTTATTTTTATTGATGATTTTGCCGAATTTTTCATGGATTTATCCGATGCGTAGGAAAAACGAAGTATATTCTACATTTTTTGTTTTTAAAACATTTGTCAAAAACCAATTTGATATTAAAATTAAAGTTTTCCAAAGTGATTTTGGTCATGAGTTTAACAATCCTCATATGGGTGCCCTTTGTCGAAATCATGGTATTCACTTTTGTCTTTCATATCCTAATACTCCACAACAAAATGGGGTGACTGAACATAAGCATCAATATTTAAGTGAAATGGTATGAACGCTACTCCTTCAAGTTTGTTTACCACCTAAATTTTGGGCGTATGCTGCATGCACAGCTTGTTTTATAGTAAACCGTATACCAATGCCAAATTTACAAAATCTTTCCCCTTTTGAAAAACATTTTCATCATGTACCTGACTATACTTCTTTTCATGTCTTTGGTGTACTTGTTATCCTAATATCACATCTCGTACTACTCATAAATTAGCCCCTCGATCCATAACTTGTGTCTTTGTTTGGTTGCTGCACGTTATAAGCGATGTCGTTGTTTTGATCCTACTAGTGGTCGCGTGCATATTAGTCGTCATGTGTCTTTTGTAGAAGATCATTTTTATATCCTGATATTGTAGCCATTTTAGTGGTGACCACTGATGCGTGTTCAGCTGAGCTTCCTCTTCAAGTCACTTATGTGTCAAATCCATGTCCTCCCACAAAACCCGTCACCCAACCCGGTAATGACACTGTCAGTCTTAGTCCATCCACACGTATTGCCCCTACTATTATGTCCAATGCCATAACCGAGCCTGACCGCACTTCTACTCTGCAAACCACACCTTCGATACTGGACGGTCAACTGGTCCAAACCCATAGGTTATTAATGTTGCCTCGTTTGACTCAGGGTGTGGGAACCTTTCATTCCCACGTCGTAGTCCTATAACGAGTGGTGAAGGTACTGAACTCTCTTCTGAAAATGTGGTTGAACCATCATATAATACACATTCCATGCGTACTAGACTCAAAGATGGGGGACGTAAATCCAAGCCCATACTATCTCTCTCATATGTCACCCACTTATTTTTTACAGGCTGTTAAGAACCCTTAGTGGCAGGAAGTCATAGCTGAAAAATTTAATGCCTTCATTTTGGAACTATAGAGTTAAGTATAAAGCTGATGGGTCAGTTAATCTTTTTAAAGCTCGTCTCATAGCTTAAGGCTTTCCTCAACGTGAAGTCTTGACTACTTTGAAACGTTCATCCCGATTGTTAAACCAACTACCATTAGATCTATTCTTACCTTGGTCGTAGCAAACAAGTGGTCTATTCGCCAACTTGATATCAAAAATACATTTCTACAAGTGGTCTGTTCAAACTCCTTGACCTGCTCGGATCCAACCGTCAATTATTGATGGTGAACCCTGGCAAATCCGGCTGAGTTTTGAAGTGCAATAGGTGCTCTTCGGTACTTAACCATGACTCATCCTAATATATGGTATGTTGTTAACCGTGTGTCCTAATCTGTGCATGCCCCCAAGTTCTCTCATTGGCAAATTGCAAAGCGTATTCTCAGGTACCTCAAGCACGCTCTTGATCATGGCCTCTCTGGTACTCTAGGATCTTCTACAACCATAATCGCTTACGCTGATAATGATTGGCTAGATACACGACATGCCACTACTAGGTTTGCTTTATTTCTGGGTCCGAACCTTATCTCATAGCGTGCTAAGAAGCAATCTACTATTGTTAAGTCCACTATAGAGTTTGAATGTTGTGCTATAGCCAAGTCTTTGCTGAATGGGATTGGATTCGGTGCCTTATGCATGATCTCGGATTATTTCATTTTGGTCTAGTACAGATCTTTTGTGATAATGTCTCTGCTACATATCTTGCAACCAATCCCATATCTAATGATCGTATGTCAAATATGTTGATGTTGATTTTCAATATGTTAGGGAAAATGTAGTCAAGGATGACATCTGGGCTCGATTCACTCCAAGTACTAAATAGGTTGCTGACATCCAGCCTAAGATATACTTTATTATCTTTTGCCTTATCCCTTTGGGAATATATTGTAATTTTCTCTATTGTTATTTTCCTATATAATGACATGTCAGCAACCCTATTAGGTATGTTCTCCAAAATATTATCTCACATCTCAAAACTAAACTAACCCAAGTCACCCACACGCACGTACAAAAGAGATTGACTAACACGTTGATGTGGAACGGAAACGAAAAGATCGAATCGAGCACGTTAAACTCGAACAACAAAATCAGAATCCACCGAAAAGAGAGAAAATTAAGGTTTGTATTTAGAAAGTTCGGCAATGAAGAATACAACCATTCATAGCTATTTTTTTATCGGAAAACAAAGAGAAACCCTAATATGTAAAATTAAGAAACTACTCCTAAACCAGGCGGAAAACATAAAAGTCGCCCAAAAACACGTTTAGAGGCCGAATTTGGGGAAAATAGGTAGGGCGAGAGATGAAGCCTTTGGGGTTACATGGTTCAGTCTAATAGCTTCGTTTTGACAGTTACGAGCCTCGTAGCTCCTTACGGATCAAAAGTTGTGACCGTTTGAAGTTAGCCGCGTTAATTAGTGTTTTCATCCCACCAGTTTGAGTTTATGGCTGTCTAGCTGCTCTAAACACTCTTCTACTACTTGTCCTACATCACGCTTCAACGAGTTCGAGCTGTTAGCCACCACTATAGGTATGAAAGTGGAAAGCAAGTATGAACAAGGTCAACAGTGGAAAGCAAGACCCAAATGTCGCATTCCCCGCGTGAAGATATTCTGCCACTGTCATCCATCCTCTTTGTTGAGTCGCAACTGGCCAAGAAAATTATACTTGCATTATTGCGTTATTTTTTAAAATAATATATTTTAATATTTTTATTATCAAAATAACACATGAAAGTTTTAATTATTCAAAATAATATGCGAAAATTAAAAACTTTAAAATACCTAAGCCGGTCACGTGCCCTTGCCATGTAACTAATAGTTAATTTACAATATTAGACTAAAAAAGATAACTAAAAATAGAAAAAAAAAAGACCTCCATATAATATAATTGACATGGCCCCAATTTGTCCTCCAAATTTTAATTTTTCTTCTTTTTTAGTCTAGTATTATAAATTAACCATTTTATCCCCACATACGTGGCAAGAGTATGTTAATTTGAAAATTTTTAATTTTCACGTGCTATTTTAAAAAAAATTTAAAATTTTTACATGTTATTTTGAGATTGAAAATATCTAAAGGTGCTATTTTGAAACAATCATCCAGTTTTATTCATCCTTTTCTAATATTGGTTCATCCAAAAAAAATAAAAAATATTGGGAGAAAACTAATAATATTACAACAAGTTAACTTTATTGGCGGCTTAATTTATGTAGGCAAATGCAATTTCATGGCGGCCATGATTTTTGAGTGACGATCTAGGGAATTGCATTGTAAGGTGTATAGTTGGCAAAAATACTATATAATAATATGATAAGTAATATTTTTAAAATTTAAAAATAATTATATGTCTCTTATTGTCAAGTAACGACTATCTCAAAAGCTTAACCTGATGGATAAAGATTCAAGATTGATTTTACACTCTAACATGCCCCCTTGCGCAAATGCACCGTTGGAGTTTGAAATGTGGATATTTCACAGATCCATCTTATAACATGAGCTTAAGTTACATTAATATAAGAGGCTGGGCAGTTGGGATTCAAACTCGTGACCTGTTATTTAACAAGACTTGGATATCATATCAAAGAACCAATTTTTCCAAAAGCTTAAGTCGATGGGTGAAGGCTTAAGAATAGTTTTATACTCTAACACACGCAAATACCCTTTGGGCTTGAAGTGTGAATATTATACAGATCGATCTCATACCATGAGCTTATATTACGTTAATATTAGAGGTCAGGCAGTTGGGATTTGAACTCATGACCTGTTATTCAACGTAGCCCTAATACCATGTCAAGAAACCACTGTACCAAAAGCTTAAGGCCTTGTTTGGCTGTTAGGAAATAAATGCATGAAATACAAATTCATGAGAAGTGACTATTTGACCTCTTATGTGGTTGTTAGAAAGTAAGCTGAACACGAGAGGTGGAAAATAATTGGCAATTTCTAATTCATTTACAACATAGGAAGTAACTTTCTAGCTTCCGGGTAAATTATAATTCCTTTATTTTTAATGAGCCTTCCAAATGAAGTTCTATTTCCTATTTAGGTAACTAAACACTTTGTACCTACCTTTTGGAAAGTTGACACATGAATTTAATTCCTAGGCAATGTAATTTCCTATAGGAATTCAATTCATACGTCGATCAAACAATGTCCAAGATGACGGATGAAAGTCCATGCTTGGTTTTATATTCTAAGGGATACGGTTGACTCCACATGTGAGTCTGCTCATAATCTCATGTATGAGTTGTGAGAGAGAAGACGTCATCATATAAGACTAGTAGAATACTTCATCTAATGTGAATTAGTTTTAGGATGCAATACCACTTCGACTTATATGTGAACCTCGTATGTACCAACTCTGTGAGACGAGCATAAGGCTCGATGAAATTTAAGAATGGTATGTGTTTATATATTAGAAATTTGAAAACTAAGTAGACAATATATGATGCATTTCCAGTGCATTTCCTAAAAGAAAATGCATGGATCTTCACCCTGATTTCCCTTTTTTGTTTTCTAATAATTTTTTTTTTGTTGTTTATGCACTTTTTGCACGTTGCACAGTTTATTTATTGTAGTTTTTTATTCATAAATGTTTGCTTGTGCTTATTGATATCCTTTTGGCAATCATGTATGTTGAGTTGGTGAATAATGAAATAAGATTTAGAAATTATATTTGCATGATTTTAACAAAATATTTTTGTTATAAAAGGATTAACTTTTATTACTAAATATATATGTTTTTTTTGTCCAAAATATATATATATATATATATATATATATATATATATATATATATATATATATATATATATATATATATATATGTTTTTTTGTTATATTGAAAATAGTGATCCTAAAAGTTTAAGTTGTTGGATAGATTCATGGGCTTTATCCATGATCTAGTTCTCGTCTTGCTTTTTGTTTTCAGTTTGTGTTGTTCTGCTATCCCCTTGGTTCTTTATTTTCTACTGATTCAGTTTAACCTCATGCTCAGTCATCGTCTCGTGAGAATGAAGCTCAAGACTCCGCCAGTGAGAATAATTATGCGTCCTCAGGACCTGTGTTTCCTCTAGGTTTCTAGCCCACTGCCTTAAAGCAGGCCGGAGCCTTTTATGGAGGAACCTAGCAGAGCTGGGATGAGAAAAGGAAAAGGGGTGAAAAAAAGAAAGGAAAGCTTTGAAGCGCAAAAAGAAAGAGAATGAAAGGCAGGAGCTTCAGGAGTTTTTAAAGGATATGTCACCCAGGAACAGCATGCAGAAAACTACTAAGGCCTCAGGCAAGCGGAAGAAGAGGAAACGGGGTGGTTGCACTCAAAAGACTGAAAAGATCCTGGAAGCTGAACGAGTAATTGAAACGGGAAGAAGGTTAGGTTTGAACTTTAACAGCCTTGATCCACCTATGGTGAGTGCTATACTTGAAAAAAGGGTGACTTGACTGCCCCTTTATCCTATTTGGTTTTTCCCTGAGTCCGAGTCTTTCATAGTGTGTCATTTGTTCTGTTTTCCTTGTTTAGCCTCTTTCGTAGCCCTGTTTGTTTTGCTTGTGTATTTTTTGAGCACCGTTTTTTAGCAGGTTTTCTAAGAGCTCGCTTGTTCGAGCGCCTGATTTGTGTCGTGACTAGGTCTCTAATTATCGGAAAAGAAACTTTTGATGTGGTATTGGGAGTATGGTGTGAGTCAACACAGTCTTGTTTCTTGGGTGTATTGAGTCGTTAGATACAATTTTCATGGGTATTTCTTGTCATTTTTCCTTTTTTTGTACTATGTGAGCGCCTTTTTTTTTTTTGGGGGGGGGGGGGGGGGGGGGCTCTACTTGAGCTACTAGTTTTTGTTCTACAAGTTTTTCTCGATATTTTGTTATATATATATATATAAAAAAAAAATTGTGAGGCAGATAACCACAAATGAAGAATGATCTTATTGTCTAAGCATATCATGCAAGTTAATGCTTTTTGAGCTTAAAATGTAGATAATTTACATGACTACTACACATCTTATACTGATTTATTTGCAATAGAATCTGGAGCCGTCGAAATTCAAACTCGCAACCTCTTGGTCAATTAATATTTAATACCATGTCAAAAAATTAACTGTAAATAAAAGTTAAAGTTATTAGGCAAATACCTAAAAATAATTGTGTGTGTGATGCAATGCATGTAATGGGCAAATAGGGGTATGAGAAGGTTCAATGGTCTTCCCTTTGAATTTTATTAATTGGGTAACAAAATTAAAAAGAGGGGTAGAAAACTCGCTCACTGACGACCCGAGGAATCAAGAAATCTCCACAATAATGATTCAAAATTATCAAAAAAAAGCCTCTAACCCATTGACTGTACTCAACGATGCCATATTAAGATGGATCGGTTAAAACTAGTTGATTCTGTGAATACTCGAGCAATAATCTAAAGAGGTAAAAGGATATGCTCGATTTCTCAACCCGAGAAAAGGAGAAATAAGGGCTTGATTTCTCACATCCCGAGAAAATGAGAAACAAGAGCTCGATTTCTCACATCCCGAGAAAAGGAGATTCACAAAACAATTCAAATTTCCGGAAAATAATCTCTACCTAAACCTAGCCTAATCTTCCTCTTTATATAGAGGAGGAATTACAAATTCAAAATTCAAATTTAAAATTCAAATAAAGGAAATAAAATCATAAAAATGGAAGGAAATTTAAAACGGATCCAAATCCCTTGAATCGCGCCTTAAATCACGCCTTGCCCTGCCTTGAACCCTGTTAACGCCAAGCTCACCTCGAACCCGCTAACGCCAAGCCTTAACGTGCACATTCCTCTCTCAACCTTCCCATCAGGCTTGTGCCGACAACCTGAAGCACTGTCGCCAAGCTATGCGCCACATGAGGCAGAGCTGCATCAGTGTGTGTGTGCCTATATATATAGAAAGGAAAGGAAAGGAAAGGAACATACTCAGTGCCTCAAGGGCTCCCGCCTACGCAGGGTCTGGGAGGGGGCGGATGTACGCAGACTTCCCCCTTTAGGGTGTTAACCTAAAGAGACCCAACCTGAGGGTGAGGACTTCCCAAGAGGTCGTCCATCCTGGTACTACTCTCGCCCAAGCATACTTAACTTCGAAGTTCTAATGAGATCCGGTGACGGCGTGTTGGTGCCCTATATATATATATATATATATATATATATATATAATATTCTTACATCTATAATCAGCCAATAAGATCTTAGGAATGTTTCTTAAGCATAACAAAATACAACAACAATAACAATCCCAGCGCCATAGGGGCTCCCGCTTGCGTAGGGTTTGAGAGGGGTAGGATGTACACAGCCTTATTCCGTCGGGTGAGCCCTGACGAGAGACTGTTTTCGAGGACCCCCAATCTGGTAGTAGAAATTTATGAAGAGCCTGCAAAGAGAGCAAGTAAAGCCTAGAAATCATATGCATCATGTATGCAAGAAAGCACGTAGGCATGCAATCAAACTCAATAATCGGATAAGCATGTAAGCGTGTACTTAGGCATGTTTCTTAAGCATAACAAAATACATGTAAAAAATATGTGTAATCTTATTATTAAAAACAAAATCATTGGGTCCCCTTAATAGTCAACTAGCGAGATTTAGGGTAATAAAATCACATTTTTGCATATTTTTGACTGTTGATTGATCCATATTAGCGTTGATTTGGACTGGTCTCGATTGAATATTATAAAACATAAAAACTTTAATTGAGAAATAATAAAATATATCAAACTTGAACGTGTTAGGGAGGATTTTTTCCGACAATTAGCAAGAAGACTTGTAATAAAAAATAAAAAAAAAGGCATGGCCATTGGAGGTTGAGGCCGAAACTGCCAAAACGGGAAAAAGAAACAACAAAAAGCAGTAACCAAAAGAACCAGAACATAGCTTATAATCCTCATAGGATTATATCTTCATAATTGCAAAATAAAAAAAAAAGGTTTGGTATTCAATCGACAACCTAATCCTTTTATTAGAGTCATTGATATACAGATATTCTAACACTTCGAATAGTTCTTCCTATGAATCATGAGACCTAAAAATCGGGTCGGGTCGGGTCAAAATCTGGTTGGATCAGGCTCGGGTCTGGTTCTCCTCAGATTCAGGTCGTCCTCGGGTTGGGTCAATCTCAAGTTGGGTCGATATCGGGTCGGATCATTTTGGGTTATAGGACAGATTCGGTTCAAGTTTCTGGTCATCACAAGTTGGGTCAAGCTAGGATCGGGTCTAATTCAAGTCAGGTCATTTCGGGTTTAGGGTCAACTTGGGTCGGGTCAAGTTCAAGTCGGGTCAAATTCGGGTTTGGGTCCCAATAAATTTAAAATTTTTCGGGTTAGAGTCGGGTTGGGTAGCGGGTTAAAAGGGTCGGGTCATGTTTAGCTAGGCCACGTACCAATAATATTTAAATATAAGATTATGTTTGATCATATCAAAATATAATCATAATATATAAGCATATTTTAATGTTATAAACTTTGGTGTATAGCATTCTGTTTTGTAGAAAAATAAAACTAGGCAAAACAAGAACAAATCAATTGTAATAATCAACACTTTTATTTGAATAGGATAATTAACCAAAGAAAAAAAGATACTTAAATAATAAACCTAAAGACACAACCTACACTCGGAAAATTAAGAGCTAGACAACGCTAATCAATGGCACATCATGGCTTTGATGGCCGGTTATAATGGAGGGAGAAGAAGGATTTCCTCATCAAACCTCACCTGCTATATTAGTAATGTCTACCTACCATACTATTAAATTGCTAGGAATATTCTATGTACAAATATACAAGGTGTCTAAGTATAAATACTAATAAGTACACACATGTAAAATACAAAACTAATACTAAAATTTAACATGTTTAACCTTAAGTGAGTTTATATTAAAATTAATTGATAATAGATGTAATATCCTTTCTCAATGTATCTCTGATTATTTTATCCTTTTAATTATAGAAATAATGTAATGTCATGTTATACTATGTATCTTTTTTTCTTAGTACTTTGATATAGATTTTCTTTTACGAGTATATAATAAGCATAATTTTGTCGACATTTAGAATAGGTGGCGTAGAATGGAAGCGACTTTCAGACTTATTAAGTTCGTAAGTCATACGAATGGGTGTTAATCAAGTTTCACTTTGTTTTTTAAGATAATTGAGAATTTATAATTAGAATAAAATGGACACAAGTCATCCAAACATCCAAAAACTAAACGAGATACTCCACACAAACGAACACCCCAAAACACCTAAAAACCAACAAATGACCAAAAGACTCAAAAGGCATGACGGACCCCACGAACTCCAAAACAAGAACAACTCCAAACTTCCAAAAATGAAAAACAACCCAACAACTTAGAGGCCGAGAAAAACAAAGGAAATAACAACACCATCCCATGCCAAGAACAAGAAAAAAGACACACCCCCTCGGGAACTGAAAACGCCACTCAGCACCAACACGAACAGAACAACGCAAGATAATTGATCAAGTTTCACTTGAAAGGATATATTTGAAATTCAGCAAAAGAAATCTCAAAACTCGGGGAAATAATAAAATATATTATTGAATAATCAAGAATAAGTTGCCTCCTAGAACAACATAAGGTCCTTATTTATAAAAATAGGATTAATTAGAATACAAATAGGAAATTAAACTAAATCTAATCTAACTCAATAGATATAAACTAATATCTAAAGAATTTAAAAGTTACAAATATATTTAAATTCTTTCAAATTCAGATGCATTTATAAATCTCATATTTTACATTATCTTCATACCGTGGGAACAGGGGTTAAAGTTTTGAATTTATAGGCCAATTAGAACACCAAAATTGAAACTTGAGGTTTGGATTAGGACATGACAAAAGTCAACCATCACAAGATTAGCTACTTTCCAAATTGAGCCCCCACTTGGATTAATGCATATATTTGATACACCTTCATTAACATCTTATCTGGTATTATTTTCTTCTTACAGTATTTTGGTGATTCTAGAGACTGAAAATCAACATTCGAAAATTACTTTTTGTTTCTTATTTTCATTTTTTACTGTAGTTAGAAAATTAAAATAAAAGAGAGCAAAAATAGAAACAAAATTTTTTTAACAAAATATGATTTTTAATTTTGAAATATTAGAAAAATATAAATAGAATGATATCAAATATATCTTAAATAGCCTAGGAAACTATTTGAAAAAACTAGTTACAATTCTTGAACTATAAATGGTCTCGGAGTGTGAGTATAATATGTATATATAAGATCGTTGTTCTTTTACTGATCTCAAGAAACTAAATCTCATTATGGATATTAGTATAAATAAGATCGTAATGGAACATTTTGCAAAGTGATGTATCTCGAGATCAAAATGCTACCATATATATATATATATATTTTTTTTTTAATAATTAAGAAGAGAAAAATCATTGAAAGTACAATAGAGAAAGTCTCTAAAACATTCAAAGAAAGCAAAAAAAAAAAATAAAAAAAATATTCCTTATATAGGGAGCTCAATGGGGGCAAAGTTGAGCAATCCTCTGCCAAGCGTATTTGACTCACCATCATTAATTATAAAAACAGTAAATATAAGAAACCGTTACTCTACATAGTATTTCTATCAAAAGGTCAGCCAAATAAAGACCATATAACAGCTCTAAGATCCTTACACATATGCATTAAACTATCCACGTTTGGAAGTTGATATTGCAGGTAGTAACTACCTCGCATCAACTTAGAAATAGCCTAGATCGATCTAAATCTATCACACCTTTCTTAAAATAAAGTGCGTTAGATTATTTTTCTTGGTAATAAAGAACCCATAGAGTATTTCTGTAACATTGCAAAATTATATGCATGAAATAATGAATTCAAATGTATATATATGTGGCCACACAAGGAAGGATAGGATCAGGAACGATGTAATAAGAGATAAATTGGGTGTAGCATCGATCGAGGATAAACTAAGGGAGCACCGCCTAAGATGGTTTGGACATGTTAGCAGGAGACCGACCACAGCCCCAGTTAGGAGGTGTGAACAGCTACAAACAACGCTGGGAAGAAGAGAGAGGGGTAGGCCAAAGAGGAGTTGGCTGGAGACGATTCGACACGACCTAACCCACCTAAGAGAGGAGATGGCCTCAGATAGGGCACGATGGAGGGCTAGCATAAGGATAGCAGAGGTGGCAGCGTACGATAGTAAGGCGAGTGACTTGTAGTTTAAGATCCCTAGGCTAGCATTTTCATACTGTTTAGTTAGTTCTGATTACTCATCTATTTTGGCATACATACATACACACTTAAATACTTGCATGCCTTTTCCTTTAATTCAGGTGGTACCTTATTTTTACTAAATTCATTGGTGATAAATTGATTTCTGTACTTGCAGGTTTACACACACTTCAGGTTTGGGGTCCTCGGAAACAGCCTCCTTTCCACTCGGAAGGGGTAAGGCTGCGTACATTTACCCCTCCCAGACCCTGCTTATTGCGGGAGCCGCGAGGCACTTGTACTGTTGTTGTTTGTTGAATGAATTCAAATGTATATTATATGATTTCGCATTAAAATAAAACTATATTTCCACTGATTATTCGTGGAAGCAACCATTTGGCCAGGTTGCAATTATCAGTTCAAAACTTACATAAACTATCTTATCCCCAAGTGTGAACCTGACCATGCAACATCTACGCGACAAACTTTATATAATAAGCAGTGCTAAAAGATATTTATAATTTGGTCTTTTTTTATTGTCGAATTCATTAGAAGTGTGATCATTTTGCCTCTTGTTTAGTTGCCAAAAAGTAAATAAAATTTAAAAATTAAAAACTACTTAGTAATTTTCAGCTCCCTCAAGGTACATGAAGTAACTTCTCTAACTCATTAGGTAAGTTTTAATTCTCTCATTTTTAACTATCATTCTCAAGGAAGTTTACTTTTTTGAAACGAATTCTTCGAGAATATAACTTCCAATATGAATTCAATTCATTTGACAGCAAACGAGGCCTTGGTATTGAATTTATACATTAGCTTACGTTAATTTATTTTTATAATTTAATACTGTTTATATAAATTAAAAACCTAAATTAAATATATTCAATATTTCAATAGATATTATTACACGGGGTAATGCTACACCACACGAGAAGGGGGCACATGAAAATGCCACGACTAAGGGATAGTTCATCATTAACAACAAAATGGTTCCTAAGCACCTATTTCTCTTGATATTTGCGTATTTTTTTTTTCTCGGGACATACGACATTTTTGATATTACACACCACTACTGTTATTAACACAACTTTTTCAATGTTCAAAAGTAAACCTACACCCAAAAGACACCTTCCTAGTGCATATATTACCTTTTTCCCATTTGAATCTGTCAACCACACTCCACCTTTGACTCTGACTTTCTAACCCTGACGCCCTCCATTTTTTTCCCGTACAAACACCAACATCTCACAGAGTAGGATCCAAGAAAGATCGCGATTGGACAAAAGCAGAGAAAAAAGGACTCATAGAGCACAGGGATAAACAAGTTAAATAACATTAATAATCTTTATTTAAATAATATTAGATTACATAACTTGCGAAGAAACTTAACAAATCTTGATATCCTCTGATACCAATTTGTGAGGGTAAATCTTGATGCGGAAGTGTGAACCCTAAAAACTTGATTCGATTCAAATAATATGACTCACACAAACGAGAAGTAAACAAATATATGAGAAAAAAAAACAAACACGAACACACAATATTTACGTGGAAACCCCTCTACAATCGAGAGGGGAGAAAACCACGGGCGGAGATGGCGATTCTTTATTGATACTGAACGAAAGAATTACAACGATACTTCCTCTTGACGAGATCTATAAAAGAATTACAATCACTTTCTTTTAAATCTTGTAGCACTCAAAATCTTAATTAGAGGAATTACAAAATCACCTCTCTCTCTCAATGGCGGTGCCTCACACTTTAATTGGATCACTAATGACGTAAACCCTACGCCCCTATTTATAGACCCATGTCTGGGAGGTCCCGATCGATCGGCCCTCCTACGGCCCAAAATCCCGAAAATACACTTAAATCACCCGATCGATCGGTGACCCCACGGCAACCCATAAACTTAAAACAAGTAATTTGAGACATAATCCTAACATTACTAGATATAATTAGACAAATAAGTTAAATTAATTCAATTATTTAAGTAGATTGAATATAACTCTAGTCTCCTCCGGCTACCTCCAGGCCTAGGTTATCCCGTCATCATTCACATCCTAGGCTAATAGTCTAGTTGCGAACCATTTCATAAAGCTGGACAACATTTGGTCCATCTTTGATCACGGTAGACTTTTAGGCTAGGTTTGGAAATAAATATCACCTAATAGATCTACATTCGTACTGCTATTTTATACTTTCTCCTATATAAAACCAGCTTATTAATTTGTAGACCATCATCAAAGTAAGTTGTTATGTGCGCCTTTCTTTATTCAGGATGCATAATTGAGCCTTTATCCATAGAATCTTATATTTCTATTGAAAAATTGTCATTTAGATACCTTGAGATTTGAGCATCTGTTACTTAGATCCCTGACATTTTAATATATACAATGAGGTACCCTGAGCTGTAGACATTTTATCATTTATGTACCCTAAAGTTTTAAAATTTCATCACTCAGCCATCTTTTTGTCAAAAATTCGATAGATTTTCATTACAAATGCTAAAGTTGAACATGATTTTAAAAATATACAAGTATCTTCTTTAGAGTTTGATGATTTTTTTCCCAAAAAATGCAAAAATAACACATAATTATAGTAATTGTTAGGTGGTCTATATCAATATTTGATGAATATTTTATCACAATTCATTGATTTTTGATGAAAACATTAGCACTAACTTAAATGTATTATCGTATTCATGTATTACATCAATATTTTTGTATGAAATTGAACAAATTCTTACAAAACTTCATCAAATTCTATTATAAGGTATCTAAATAAAAAAATATTCAAAACACGGGGTACTCATTGTATATATTAAAATGTCAATGTACTTAAGTAATAAATGTTCAAACCTTAAGGTACCTAAATGATAATTTCTAATTTTTAATTTTTTTTTTTAATACCCTCTTTTTTATTTTATTAATGCTTGTTTGAAAAGATATTATATATTTTCTTGAGGATATTTTCCAGTCTTACTTTAAAAAAAAAGAGGAAAAAATCAACCCATGAAAAACCATAGTTTGAACTCGAAATCTTTATATTATAATCATATTGTTTGTATGCATGCCCAGTTACATTAATCTTTAATTAAAATAACACAATCATTGTATATATATATAAAAGGCACACCCCACACGCTTCTTATGTGTCTTATAAAAGGTTCACCCTAGGCTTCCATTTTAGTAATACATTCAAGTCTATCTTATTTTACAATCTCTGCAAAATATATATCCCGATAATGGGGAAGGTGGCGGGTATCGTTTTATGGGTGATAGCAGTAGTGGCAATGGTTGCTGTGACAGAGGCGAAAGTGAGATATTTTAAGTGGGAGGTGAAGTACGAGTACAAGTCACCAGACTGCTTTAAAAAGTTGGTGATAACGATAAATGGGATGAGTCCAGGACCTACGATCACTGCCCAACAAGGCGACACTGTTGTTGTGGAGGTTAAGAACAGCTTGATCACTGAGAACCTTGCTATCCACTGGCACGGCATACGTCAGGTGAACTATTCGTTATTGTCTATTACAGTATAAAAACATTCATGTGCATCGATATTCACACTCTTTTTATTTCGGCTGATGACATTTTTTGTCCAATCTTTATAATGTTTTTATTATATGGTAGCTTAGTGCTTATAGTCTAAGTGAATTAAAAAAAAAAATTATGATTCAAACCAAAAAAATCACAATAACATAACTTTTTGAAACAGTTCATTGCCTACAAATGAATCACTGTAACGGTAAAAATACGACCGTATATATTATAAAAGTAATAAGAACTGTATAATATTTACTACATTCATACAAGCAGACCAATTTTTTGATTAAAAAAAGGCAAGAATGATTTGAAAAACATAACATGCAGGGAGGCGTGAAGCTTGCTATAATTTTGGACTAGGATCGTTTTCTTTCTATTCTTTAAATATGTTATTTTTCTTGTACGTATCAAATAAAAATCAAGTCGGGGATCGTCAAAAACAGCCTTTCGTTAGGGTATTACCCTAAAGAGATAAGGCTGTGTATATCCCACCCCTCCGAAACCCTGCTTATACGGGAGCTCTTGAAGCACTGGGTTTGTTATTGTTGTTGTTGTATCAAATAAAAATGTGTATTTAAGACTGTTATATAAGTTATATTTTTACTCGGGCACTTAACTGTATTAATTAATTTTTGATTTTTGTATTAATGACAGCTTGGAACACCATGGTTCGATGGAACAGAAGGAGTGACCCAATGTCCTGTTGTTCCTGGCGACACCTTTGTTTATAAATTTGTTGTCGACAGGGTGCGTTCGATTAATTATTATTTTTTATATTTATAAATTTAACATATAAGTGTATAATTAGACATATTTTCTAAATATCTAATTGAATTTTGAGGTTTCCTATTCCTTAAAGCAATAATTACTATTGTAAATATATTTATATAGAGATTGACCCAAAATTTAATTATGTAGTGTGCATGCTCCATAAAACGAATAAACAAGTAGAATAACGAACTTTAGAATTGTTGTCCTAGTATAGACGGTGTTGGATTCAAATCTGCCAGCCCCAGCTCGCCAACCTGAAAAAAATATCACTCGAGCTCAGATTTCGAAACTATATTGAGCCTTCAATTTGATTGCAGTTTTAACTTTTGAAATAGCTGGTCTTGTAACATGATGACAGCTAAATTTTGACAGTCGATTCATTAACATGACTTGGATATTTTGCGTGTGTATATATAGGGCGGGACGTATTTGTACCATGCACATTACGGGATGCAGAGAGAAGCTGGGCTAAACGGGGTGATAAAAGTGTCACTTCCAGAAGAGATGTCGGAGCCATTTACATATGATTACGACACAAGTATAATTTTAACAGATTGGTACCACAAATCTACTTATGAACAATCCACTGGCTTATCTTCCCTTCCCTTTGTCTGGGTTGGTGAACCTCAGGTACTTTTTTATTTCACATTACTTAATTAGCTACTTATCTTTGGAAATAGCCTCTCGTTAAGATATAATAGTCGACATATGACGTAATATGTTCAATAACTAAATTAGCTAATTAAAAGTAAAAGTTCTAATTTATGCAGTGTGTGTTCAGTGCATTGACTTTGAATGTAGATAACATTCATTTATATTATTAACCTCTTTGTTGCTGATCACCGTTTGTATTTTCTTTCTTCTAACAAGAAGATACTATATATTATGTACTACTTAGATGATTGTTTTTTTGCTTTTTTACTCATCAATATATGTACGTATATAATACATATATCACTTATTAACTAATATTATAATATACGGTAGATTAATTATTCAAGCAATTCTTAAGCTAGCCAACTTCAACAACTTGGTGATTGAAAAGAACCTTCTGATCAAACTAGCTCGGTATCCGCCAATTCCTAGGACGGCCCCCATATATATATATATACGTATATATGGATGAAGTGTTCATAATATACCTTTAAAATACTAATTTTGCTGAATCGAATTAAATCCTTATAAATAATTAAGAAGTTGGGGTCCCGATCAAAGAGCTGCTTGTGTTGTTTGGACTTTTGACCGCCTCATATATGTCATGTATTGCTATTTCTTGAAGTTCAAGTTAAATATATGGTGGCATATAAGTTGATGTCAATGTAAATAATAATATTTATATGTGCAGTCACTTTTAATACAAGGAAGGGGAAGATACAATTGTTCATTGGTCAACTCTCTTGCTGACGCCGGGGTCTGTAACACGACTAGTCCTGATTGTTCACCTTATGTACTAACCGTTGTTCCTGAAAATACTTACCGTCTTAGGGTCGGTAGCCTAACCGCTTTATCTGCGCTCAGTTTCGAAATAGAGGTAATAGACATCTTGTCCTGTCATATATCTTGTTTTTCTCGAAACCGTTTCATTTCTATACATATGTTCAAAAACTGGTCCAAAGCGCACGCTCAGACTGAACAGGGCTATTTGACCTTGGACGTTATCATTAACGGACTATAATTTTGCAGGGTCATAATATGACGGTTGTTGAGGCAGACGGGCACTATGTGGAGCCATTTGATGTGAAAAATCTATTCATCTATTCTGGTGAAACATATTCAGTCCTTATAAAAGCCAATCAAAACTCCTCTCGAAACTATTGGATGACCTCAAATGTTGTAAGTCGTAAGCCGGGCACCCCAACAGGTCTAGCCATCCTCAACTATATCCCGAACCCACCAGAGAAAAACCCACCCACAGTCCCAACCACGGGCCCGCTTTGGAATGACAGCCAACCTAGGGTTGCCCAAAGCCAAGCCATCAAAGCGCACAAAAGCTTTATTGAACCACCTCCCCGGACCCCAGACCGGGAAATAATTTTCCTTAACACCCAAAACAAAATCAACGGCTATGTCCATTGGTCAGTAAACAATGTCTCTTTTACCCTCCCACACACTCCTTACTTGGTTGCCTTTAAGGAGAATCTCCGCCATGTCTTCAACCAACGGCCGCCTCCGGACGGTTATGACATTCAACGTTATGACATATTTGGCGTCGCTTCGAATGTGAATGCCACCACTAGCAACGCAATATACAGACTCAAGTTCAATAGCATTGTAGATGTCATATTACAAAACGCAAACAGTATGACTCCGAATAACAGTGAGACCCACCCATGGCACCTCCATGGGCACGACTTCTGGGTCCTCGGGTACGGATCAGGAAAGTTTGACCCATCAAAGGACCCAGCTAGTTATAACTTAGTTAACCCAATTTTGAAGAACACGGTCCCAGTTCACCCATATGGGTGGACAGCGCTCAGATTCAGGGCTGATAATCCAGGTGTTTGGTTATTCCATTGTCATATCGAGTCTCATTTCTATATGGGAATGGGAGTTGTATTTGAAGAAGGAATAGAAAGAGTAGGCAAGCTACCGAAGTCCATCATGGGTTGTGGCGAATCCAAACGCCTTCTTCGCCCATAATTCTTGCACGAGCAGCAAACCACATACACGATTGTATCTCGAAAACTCATGAATTTTGTGATTGTTTATATTGTATCAAATTGATTGTTTGAATGTTGATTATTGAATCTCATCACATAGCCATGTAGTAGTCTATGTAAGGAAAGTGTACAATTAAATTGATTGAATTAATTATTGGACTTTTTTTTGGTCTTTTATTGTGTAGTTCACATTGTTTGACAATGCCAACCTCTATGTAAATATTTCAAAATTATATGAATTTTGGTTTGCTTAGGTCATGAGAATTTATCTTTTTATGAAAAATATTTTCAAGGGTATTGACTAAAAATTTAATATTTACAGAATACGTTTTTTTTTAATATATAAGAAAAGTACATGAATTTTTTTCATATAAATATATATGATCCTATTCAAGATGATATACATTTTTATAGTTACATCTATCTTAAAAAAAATATCCTTTTGATTCTCACTATGATATAATTATAATTCAATCAATCAATCAATCAATTATATACATTCTTACTTATGTTTGTCTCTATATAGAACATCAATTTAATCCAATTTGAAATCTTCTAAATCTTGTCGTAGATCATAAATATTATTTTAAATTCAATCACAAATATAAACTTTTGAATCTCGTAGTTGGTTGAACATATCTTTCAGTTTACGCCCACGTGAAATATTTGAAATTAGTCGGGGGTTTAACTGATCCTAATGTAAATATTCTTGAGTCCGATTTTGAATTTAATTTACCTCACATAGAATTTTCTAAACTTTTACCGTAAGTTGACAATCTATTGTATAATTTTGCAATATAATTGTAGTTTGATATAGAACTTTTTCTTTTTTGTTCTTTTTTCTACTTCTTTTCTTGCTTTCACGTGGAGGTGGCCGATGGATCAGATTCACCCATAACCCGATCTGTAAAAAGACACAACCCGACCCGACCTATCAGGTTGGCAGCTTGAGTCGTCCCCTGTACCGAGCCGGGTCACAGGTCACTTTTTTTTTTTTTTTTTTCCCCTCGCCAAACCCGTATTCAGCTCAACTCATACAGGTGATGCTAGGTTTGTTTTCACCCGTGTCTGACATTGTTCTAACTTGTGTCAAACACGGGTCTAAACCGATAACAACCCGTCACCAAAGCCTCACAAATCAAACTCGTGTCATGATCCGTGTCCTGAAATAGGTTTAACCCGTATCATAATTAATGTGATGAGATATTTTAAAGTGATTACATAAAAAATTTCCAAGTTTATTATAATATTTATAATTTACTTTTTTATGTGTACTATATATTTTTAATATGTTATTAATTATAATTATTATTAATGGTATTTTATATTTATTTGTTGTTTTTTATAAATTAGAAAAAAGTATTTCGACAAAAAACCTAAAAAAAAAGGATAAAAATATGGTTGTGACCCTGGTTTGACCCATAAAGGGTAACACTTGCATTAAACCTACAACCCGGTTCAACCTGTCCCATCCCAAACTGTGTTACAAACCGAGCCGGGTCATTGGTTTTTCCCTCAATCCAACCTAGCCCAACCCGTTGTACAGACGGATCTAACTACCGTCAACCCATCCATACAACCCGAACCTGTGAATCTGATCACGGATCAATACGGGTCGACCTGTTGGTCACCGCTACTCTCAAGCATCACCTTTTTATTATGTGTTCAAAAAAGGTGTCACCTTTTTTCCCCTGTTTTAACTCTTCCTAATTTTCTCCTCTCCTTCATCCGAACGCTTCCCTCAAGCCATATATAAATGCCTAATATACGACCTAAATTTATTTTCTTTGAGAAAAAGTAACTATTTAAATTAGTTTTTTGGGGTTTTCACTCAAAACTACTTAAATTTTAGGTGTAATTTCATAAGACCACGTAAATTGTCTAGTTCTTTAATGTCACGCTTAAATTTTACAAAATGTTTCAATGTCACACCTTAATATAACACTGTTACATCCATTAGTTTTCGGTAATATGACATTAAAAAATATTTTTGAAAATATATAAATTGTTTCTATAACATTTTACAAAATTTAGGATATTTAAAATATTTTTTAAATAATTGCAGTATTTTTAAAATTATTTTCCCTTTTTTAGAATGTCACGTTAACAAAAACAAATGGATATAGATGACGTCACATTAAAATGTTACATTAAAAGATTTAGAAAACTTTAAGTGTGATATTAAAAAATTTTAAAAATCCAAATAATTTTTTGAAGCCAAAGCTGACATTTAAGTGGTTTTCAATTAAAAAAAAAAAAAAAAAACTTAATTCTTAATAACCTAATTTTCTTTTTTTTTTTTTTCCATTATTACATTCGCAAAATAAGAATATAAAGTAATATATGTAACCTGGCAGTTGGGTCGGGTCAAAATCGGGTTAGATCAAGCTCGGGTTGGGTTGATATCGGGTAGGGTCAACCTTAGGTTGGGTAGGATTACAAGTTGATTTATTATGTTATTTTGATAATATATTTATTTGAACTTGAAAACTATAACCAAAACTATAAAATAAATGACTGTAATTAGTTTATTCTATAATAAATTGGATTTCTATTTGGGTCATTTTGGGTTATAGGATAGCTTTAATTCAATTCTCGGGTCATCTCGAGTTGGGTCAAACTTGTGTTAGGTCTAATTCCGGTCAAGTTATTTCGGGTTAAGGGTCAAGTTGGGTTGGGTCAAGTTCAAGTCGGATCAAATTCACTTCGGTTCATTTTTGAGTCTGGGTTCCAATAAATTTGCAATTTTTAGGGTTAGAGTCGGATCGGGTAGCTGGTCAAATGGGTCGGGTCATATTTTGTCAGCTATATATGTAACATACTTTCTGCTTATATTTGTTTATTTAATTTCTTTTGACTTATTATGTTTTGGATCATTTATTAAGCCCTCGGTGGTCATATGCGTTGGCTTTATGATATGGTCCCGAATCTGAGCCCACCTTAGATTGAGCCCATGTACATATAGCATTCAACATATAGAAGAGTAATTTTTTTAAGGAAAAACATCATTTGAAAATCAGAGTAAATATTAAAGGAACATACTCAGTGCCACAAGAGCTCCCGCCTAAGCAAGGTCTGAGGGACGGATGTGCGCAGTCTTCCCCTGTCAGGGTGTTAATCTGAAGAGAGGCTATTTCCTAGTGCCCCCGACCTGAGGGTGAGGACTTCCCAAGAGGTCACCCATCCTGGTACTACTCTCGCCCAAGCACACTCAATTTCGGAGTTCTAATGGGATCCGATGATGGCATGTTGGTGCCCCCTTCAGAGTAAATATTGTCTTTCAATTTGATCTGGTATGTACTAGTTCAAGTAAAAGGAACATACTCAGTGCCTCAAGGGCTCCCACCTACGCAGGGTCGGGGGGGGGGGGGGGGGGGGGGGGGGGGGCGCTGATGTACGCAGCCTTCCCCCTTCAGGATGTTAACCTGAAGAGATGCTGTTTTCTAATGCCCCCAACTTGAGGATAGAGGTGGCCAACGGGCCAGGCCGGCCCGAAAACCGCACCAGCCCAGCCCGTGTTTGGCCCGGCCCGCACTGTAGCGGGCCAGGCCGGGTCTATTTTTATTTTCGGCCGAGCCACGCCCGTGAGGCGGGCCTGGCCTTGCCCGGGCCCCTGGCCCAACTGCTCTAAAAAGAGCCGTTGGGCTCGTTTTGAAAGCCGTTCAACGGCTCTTTTATTAAAAAAAATATATATATATATTTTTTTCCTATAAATACTTAAACCTTCCCAACTCATTTTCTCACCAATTCTTCAATCCTCTCTTCTCTCTCTGTACATTTATCATCTCCCATCTTCTCTAACTTTGCTACTTGCAAAAATTGTGCTCTAAAGTTCGAAGTTCGTAAAGTATTTGGCTGAAGTTCCAATTTCATTGTTCTCTCGTTTCGGTAATTTTAGTATCGCAATTTTATTTGATTTGCATTTTTAGTTATTTAATTTGCATTACTACTTGCATTTTATAAATACTAATCACTTATACTAATATGGTACACAACTCTTCATCATCCTCTGGAGCCGGTCGTGCTAGTTCTAGCTCTTCTCGGCCACCCAGAATCCCTAAAAGGAGTAGAATTGTCTTACTTGATACTGAAGAACGAGCTTTTATACAACCAGACCCAACACCCCCATACACTGATGATAGCATAGATTATGACTTTTCACAACAACAAGATTATCATGAGTCAGGTGGTGGTGGGGTTGGAGACTCACAAACTGATGAGGAACCCACCCCCACCACCGAAGCCCAGCTTGAAACTAGTACCTTTACTAGTAGGCGTACAACTAGTGGGGTATAGAATCACTTTACCCTTAATAAGACAACTAATAAAGCAACTTGTAAATTATGTGACCCACCTAAAGATTTTAGCCATCAACCTGGTAGTGGGACGGGCACATTAAACAGACATATACTTAGGTGCTACCCCGAGCAATTCCCAGAAAAGAGCCAACAACGTCTAGTACAGCAAGTGACCGATGCACTTGCTAATTTTAGGTTCTCTCAGGAGAGCAACTGAAAGGGGCTAGCTAAATATATAATTATGAGTAAAAGGCCTTTTAATACCGGCGAAGACCCAAATTTTGTCAACTACCTCCAACGAAATGTTAATCTCGCCATTGTGAGGATTCCTCGGAACACCGTAAAGCGGGACGCTTTTACGTTGTACCACGGGATGAAAACTGGAGTCTTCACACATTTTGCGACAAACACGAGCATGTTCTCGTTGACCTCGGATGTATGGATGTCGAAACCCGGCCAACCTTATATGTGCATAACGGCACATTGGACCGATGAATCCTTCATCATGCAAAAGCGGATAATTCATTTTGGACTTTTAGATTGCCCCCACAATGCCGAGGTAATTACGGGTGTGATTATGTTGGCAGTCTGCAACTGGGGCATAGAGCGACGTATCTTCAGTATTACGTTTGACAATGCTACCAATAACACTGCAGCCGTTACACATTTAATTAGGCAAATGAGACCCATGTTAGGTGGGAAGTGCTTCCATATTTGTTGCGTTTGTCACATTTTGCATTTAATGATAACGGATGGTTTATATCTCATAAAAGCATCCCTTATCACCTTAAGATTGGTAATAATATCTGTAAAATCATCCAGCACTAGAAAAAGAAAATTTAAAAATTTATGTAGGTTGCATAACATAGAATATAAATAATTCAAATTAGACTCCCAAAATAGGTGGTCGTCTACGGTAGAAATGTTAGAGCGCCTTCTACCATACAAAGACGTTCTAATGGAATACGCCCAGGAAAATCGTGCAGAATGGAGCGATTCCAACTTGGCCGGTATAAATTGGGAGACAATAAATTAAATTTGTAACTTTTTTAGCATGTTTAAAGAGGCAACAACATTTTTTCGGGTTGCTACTATCCGACCATGCCTCAAGCAATATCAAGATTGCTTGATATTGTCAATTGGATGGTGAGTAATGAATCCAACCCCGTTTTGTTCGCATCGATTCAGGCAATGAAAGAAAAGTTTGCCAAATATTATTTTGAACTACCTCTTACATACTGCTTTGCAACTATTTTAGACCCTCGTTGTAAACGCTCGGGTTTCAACTTGTTTTGCCAACATTTTTTCACGTATTTGAATCATACTCTTAATATCGACAATTTCATTGCCGATGTCAATAACGACTTGCATAGTTTATTTTCTCAATATTCCCGTCGATTAGCGTCCAATAATCCTAGTACTGCTGCAGTAGGATCTTCCACATCTAGTGAAAGTAGTTCACACACGTCATAATCGTGAAAGCTGTTGGAGCAATTTACGCCCACAGCAGCCCCCACATCTTGTGACGAGTTAGATTATTATTTACGGACACCGATGGTCCATATTTTCGGGCCGCCGGCCAACCCGAATTTTGACCTGCTACAATGGTGGAACACAAACCAAACCCAGTATCCCGTGCTTTCCACCATGGCACGTGATATACTAAGTTGTCCGGTTTCTTCAGTAGCATCGGAGTGTGCTTTCAGTCTGGGTGGCAGGTTGCTTGGAACGAAGAGGGCGAAGCTATCGCCGTCAAGCTTGGAGATGTCCGTGTGCTTGAAGGATTGGCTACTAGCAGAGGCAAGAGATCAACAGAGAATGAAGCTGGATTCATCGAGTGATGAAGAAGATGACCGTACAACCGATACCTCAAATGATGGCCTAGATACCCCCGAAGGCAACTGATATCAACACTTTTGTATGTCAATTATTTACTTTTGAATATTGACGTCAAAAGACGACCGCACCCCCCATATACCTCGAAAGACGACCGCACCCTCCATATGTCAAACTTTGTATTTGTACTTATATTTGTTATGTTATTTATGTACCATTATTTTTTTTGATAAGATATTTACCATTACTTATTGTGTATTTTATTTTATTACATATATTTAATGTATATTTAGCATTATTAGTGCTTGAAAAAAAATGTATTTATATCTCATATTATTTATCAATGAATTACAATAATTTTAGTACAAAACGACTTTGTATTATAGCTCTTTTTTTTCCCTTTAGTACAAAAACGACTTTAGTATAAAAAATAGGGCCCGGGCCCCGGCCCGGCCCGGCCCGCCCTCACTGTAGCGGGCCCAGGCCCGGGCTTGACCCTCGAGGCCCCCGGGCCGGGCCGGGCCGGGCCGGGCCGGGCAGGGCCCGGTTCCCAGATGGGCCTCGGCCCGGCCCGGCCCGGCCCGCTACAGTGCGGGCCGACCGGGCTTCGGCCTAGGCCTGGCCCGGCCCGCCCGTTGGCCACCACTGCCTGAGGGTGAGGACTTCCTAGGATGTCACCCATCCTGTTACTACTCTCGCCCAAGCACGCTTAACTTCGGAGTTCTAATGGGATAAAATATTTTATCAAATTATCATCAAATAGATAAATAAATTTTCTAGGTTCATACATAATATTATAATGTTTGTTACTTTAATGAGGCAATTTATTCGTATTAAATATCTTTTTTTTTTGTATTAAAAATATGTGTAATTGTTTTACAAAAATAACTATTGCAGCCTTTTATTTTTCAATCAACAATCAAAGGTTGACGCCATTAGTTTTTGGTTAATATGCGCTTGGGTAATTAAATAAATAATATATTTCTAATTACCTGTTTTTAATATCAAATTTAATAATATTTATTTTTCTTTATTTAAAAATGGTCATAAAAGTTTTTGGAAAAAGCAAAATGTAACAACTCAAAGGTAAAAATATGTTTAAAAGGTTTATTATTTAGGGGTAATTAAGTAAATAAATTATAAGACTAAAATTAAAACAAGGGAAAAAATTGTGGGCCCCCAAATATTTTCATTCCTTGGGAGTGGATTTGTAAATTCAGATCCCTCAATACCGTTTGTTACGTGAGAATAAATTTGTAGAAACGAGGATGAGGAAATAAGAATAACTTTTAAAAAGTGTAAATGACCTATTATTTTCACTTCTCCATTTGGGATATCATGTAATGGATATGAGAAATGAGGTTGAAATAGCTATTATCATGTTTGGCATGTACTAGTGCGAGTGGCTATAAATAAAATATTTTATCAAAATAACCTCTAATAGATTTTAGTATAATAATAATAAGAAGAAGAACAACGACAATGATAGTAGTAGTAATAATAATAAAAGCAACATTCCCAGTGTTCCAAGGGCTCCTGCCTAAGCAGGATCTGGGTGATGGATGTACGTAGCCTTCCCCCTTCAGGGTGCTACTCTGAAGAGTGGTTGTTTCCGAGTACCCCCAACTTGAGGGGTGCAATATTAGAACTTCCTAGGAGGTTACCCATCTTGATACTACACTCGCCCAAGCACGCTTAACTTCGGAGTTCTAATGGGATCTAGTGCTTGCGTGTTGGTGCCCTCTTAGGTAAGAGGAGGAGGAGGAGGATGAGGAGTAGTAATAATAATAATAACAACAACAACAAAAATAACAAGAATATTATAGAGGAACCATGTTACCCGATAAACCCCGACCTATGTGGCGATCCACATACCACATAAGCCAATTAAGTCAAGAATTCCTCAGGGAGAGGCTCAAGCGAGATATCGAATTTTGGCTGGGCCTGTTTGGGATTGCTTATTCTGGAAGAATAAGTGCTTTTTCCTGGGAAAAAAAAAAAAACACTTTCTAGAATCTGGAGCGTGTTTGGCAAACGTCAAAAAGTGCTTTTTATTAAAAGCATCAGAAGCAAAAATTTGGTGCTTTTGATTTTAAGTAGAAGCTGAATCAAAGACTTAAAAATTTCAGGACAAAAATACCAATACTCAAAATATTAAAATTACATCATACCCTCACACAAATATCATGTTTCAAAACCATATTACTTAAGGTATTTATATACAAGTTTAAAATGTACGAGTTCATTATATTACTTGCATTATATAATTTTACTTAATAATAATAATAACAACAACAACAATAATAATATTAACATTAGTCATTTTAGGTTTTTAAATTTTTAGAAATGATACTGAATTATGAATAAAATAAATAAAAATATTAATTTTTACTTTACAACTCATTATTATTCTATAAAAATTTAAAACCTAAAATGATTAATACATACTAAAAAATTGTTTAAAATTAATTCTGTATCCAAATACTATTAACTATAAAAGCCTTATGGCCATGTCCTTTTTGATAATTTGACAGAAAAAACACTTTTCTTAAGTATTGGTCAAACACTAATAATAATAAAATAAGCAATTCTGATTGGTTGAGTTAAACACAAACTACTTCTTCAAAATATCACTTTTACATAAGTGCTTTTATAGAAAGTGCTTTTGAAATAAGTAGTTTTTTCACAGTAATTCCAAACAGGCCCTAAAACAATATTATATCCCCTTATTTTAATATTTTTATTATTATTATTATTGGTAGTACTATTATGATTAGTAGTAGTAGTAGTATTTTTGTGCTAAAAAACTTGCTTACGTTTATTATTTGAGAGTGATACGAGTGGATAAAGGAAATTATACAAACATCACATTTTTTAGTGTAAATAAGGATGATAAATTAGGGTGGAGATTATGTTATATGATTGTGTTAATGTACTCTCTCCCCCCCTTATTTCTTCTATGTTTTCTCCCCGTTCTTCCACTTCTCCCCCTTTTCTTGTATTATCAATACCTAATACTATATTTGCGTATCTTTTACTATCAGTACAAATGTTCTTTAGTTAATTTGAACTTAATCTCTTGTTTGATTGAGTGTGGATTGGTTTCAATCGATTGAGCTCGTAACAGAAAGTAATTAAGTAAAACAAAATTAAATTGAGATTAAAATAATAATTTTCACTCCTATTTTAAACTCATTCTTTTGATATAAAAATGTGGGAGTGGGAATGCTTTATATTCTTATTTTCACCCTTTTTCTATCACAGTCCGACATGTCAGATTGCCAAAAAGTAAGAATAGATTGCTCATTCTCACTCCCACGCAAGATTGTTAAAATCGGGATTCTACACTTAGAATTAATAGGGGCTTTTAAAATCGGAATTGTTGAATTGAATCGAAAATCATACGATTCTATTAAATATATATTATAATTGTTTTTCGTGTTAATATTAGTTATAGAATTCCAAAAATTATTAAAAGATCTTTACTTACATGAGTATATGCAAGAAATATAATCAAATATGATAAAGATATTTTCACATGGGGGAACCCGTTTGATCTTCGTTAAAGAAGGAAACTCTATACTGATACCAAACTACATCCCAGCGTGGTGTCCAGAGCTGCATCTGCTAGATTAGCTAGGGAGTAGGCTTATTTCACATCACACTCCCCCCAAGGAAACGAATGTACGACCGTGGTTAAACAGTCTTCACAGGTTCAACCTTCTCTGCATCTAGTACCAGAACGCTCGATTATTTGTGAGGAGATTAGAATTCCTGCTCCGTGGTTGGCAAATGAAGGGATGGGAGTGGCTTGGCAGTCGTCTAGACATGTTTCCCTCCACCGCAACGGCCAAATCATTGGGAGATAGGCCCTGCAGCGAATGCTTGTGAAAGCCATGCCTAACGCCTCACAGCAGGTGGCATATCCTCCTCTACTTCTGCCATGGGTTGAGAATGATGAAACTCCAGCTGATCAACATCAAACTCAAATAACCACCCCTGATACCTATACTTGGGGAAGTAACAGTTATAATGAGTCAACAACATCTGGGCCTGAATTCCCTCCAGGATTCGAGCCCACAATAGCAATCGGTGACTCTCAAGCTAAGGATAGTTTGCTGCAGAGTTAGCAAGTTTTAGCTCCATGCTTGGAAGGGCTTAGCACGGACTAGAGGAAAAAGGAAAAATTTGGCATAACAAAAAGAGAGAGAAAAGCTATCAAGCGCAAGATGAAGGAAAGAGAGAAGCGGGAGTTGCAGGATTTCCCGAACGATACAAGTAATGCTGGAAAATCGTCTAAGACAGCCGGAAAGAGGAAAAAATGGAATGAGGAAAACCGAATCCAGAAGATCGTTAAAGAAGAGTATAATGAGAGGATCCTGAAAGCGGAGCGGGCAATAGAAATAGGAGAAAAAGTGTGTTTCAACTTTGATGGCTTCGACCGGGCTATGGTGACAGACATTATTGCTCAATGATATGGCTTGGGGTTTGAGTTGTGGCTTCAGCCCCGTTCTCGGTTCTTTTGCTGGCCTTATGTCTCTTCTTAAGCTAGGTTCTTCTTCAGCTAGGGTCTCTATTTGTGATGGTTATGCGCATGTTGTTATTTTTTGTCCCCGTGTCTTTTCTGGTCCTGTTATCTTTGTCTGCTATGTCAGGTTTTGAGGAGAGCGGTTTGTTCCTGTTTTCTTGTTTTGTATTGGTTGTTTTTGGTCCCCGCATTGTTGCGGTCGGACTCAGGCCTCGCCAAGCGAGTGGCCAGGTTGTTTAGTGATTTTTTCACAATTTATCCAAAAAAAATATTTTCACGTAATTTATTTTATGTTATAATAATTATGAGAGCTTTTAAGGTAGATGTTGAGATTAAAATATAAAATTAAACTTAATTTAAATTTCTTGAAAGTATATAAGCCTTAATTAACTTTTTTTTACTTAGAATTAATAAAGTAAGTTTATCTATAATAAATACTTGATTTATTTACATTTTAATTTTTTATTTGTATAAATTTGTAGAATTGAAGTCAGATCGATTGAATCGTAAAATCGTATTATGATTCTATCCATTAGTTTTTTGTAATATCAATAAATCTTAAGATTTTACAAAATTAAAATTCTACTTAAGATTCAAAACTGTCGGCAATTGTGGAGTCGTAGAATCATAAAACTCTAAGTTTCGAATCGAGATTTTAATAACCATGCTCCCACGCCTCATTCCCACAAATCAAACGGCCCCTCATTGGGTATGAAAATGTAGGAATGAAGCGCTTTTCATGCTCACTCCTAACCCTTATTCGCCCCCACTCATCTGCATCAAACAATCAAAAAATGAGAATGGGTTGCACATTCATGCCCACTTCTTTATACTTCTGTACCAAACTACCCCTTATAGTTTTTTATGTACCTTTTAGAGGAGACACTTCTCTTCATATAAAGAAACACACATGTTCTCAAAAAGAAACAAAAACTATCTTCTATTTATTTTTAAAATGCACTAACTACCATTGAACCAAAGAGGGCACCAACACACCGTCACCGGTTCCATGAGAACTCCGAAGTTAAACGTGCTTGAGTGAGAGTAGTACCAGGATGGGTGACCTCCTGAGAAGTCCTCACCCTCAGGTTGGGGGCACTTGGAAACAGCCTCTCTTCAGGTTAACATCCTGAAGGGGGAAGGCTGCGTAGGCTATGACCGTCAGCGTTCGTGCAGGGATGATGGAGAGACCATGTTCTGGAGTGGCTTTGAGGTACCGAAGAATACGTTTCACCGCTTGCCAGTGAGTGGTGCGAGGACCATGCATGAATTGAGAGTTGGTCGAGTCATGGTTAGGTACTGGAGTGCCCCCTCAGCGCTCCTGTACTCAGTAGGATCCTCAAGAGGGTCCCCATCACTCAATGAGAGATGTGCTCGGGTTGGGAGGGGGTTTTGACGGGTTTGGCTTCACATAGGTCATGTCTACAGAGGAGGTTTATGGTGTATTTGTGTTGGGATAGAAAAAGGTGATCAGGTGTGCGCTTGGCCTCAATTCCAAGGAAGAAGTGAAGAGGGCCAAGGCCTTTCATAGCGAATTAGGTAGAAAGGGAGTCAACCAATGTGCTAAGATGGGAGGGGTTGGTGTTGGTTAGTATTATGGCATCGACATAGAGTAGGAGGCAAGTGAGATGGGATTTCGTTTTGTTAATAAAGAGAGATGGATCAGCACGGCAACAAGTAAAGCCAAGGCTATGTAAGAACGTAATAAATTGTTGGAACCATGCCCGAGGTTCCTGTTTCAGACCATATAACGCCTTGATAAAAGCAATATATATGGTTTGGAATTTGGGATGTATGAAGCATTTTGGTTGTCTCATGTAAAATTCTTCCTCAAGATAACCATGTAGGAAAGCATTTTTGACATCCAACTGACGAATAGGCCAATTGTATGTGACAGCAAGGGTAAGTATAAAGCGTATGGTGGTTGGTTTGAAAACGGGGCTAAAGGTTTCCTTGTGGTCAAGGCCTTCACGTTGGTGAATTCCTTGGGCTACAAGGCGGGCCTTAAATCGTTCAACCGAGCCATCTTCTTTGTACCTAACTTTGTATTTTCACGTGCTTCCTACAAGGTTTTGGGAGAGGTCATGCGGTACTAAGTCCCAGGTGTTATTGAGGATGAGCGCATTAAATTCATCCACCATGGCCTCTGGCCATTTTTGATTTTTCAGGGCCTGTGAGTAGCATGTGGGCTCCTGAACTACGGTGATGGAGGAGAGAGATAGAGGGTACTTAGTCTTGTGTATACCCATTTTAAGTCGCGTTTGCATGGAGTGTGTGTTAAGTGGTGGTCCTACCGAAGTGGGACGCGTAGGGGGAGGGTAGGGTCCGGTTGCTGGCGGTGGTTCTAGAGGGTTGGGGTCTTGGGTTGGTTCGGGTGAGGTGGATCCCGAAGGGACTAGGTCCCGAGGTGGGTCATCAGGTGGCGCCAGTGCCACGGTGAGGACACTGGATGAAGTAGGAGGGATCGCGGATGGTGTGTCCACTGTGGGTGGAGGCGGCAGAGGCTCCCGTGCAGCCGCAGCGGGTAAAATGGGTGGGGGAAGGGGAGTGACCAGTGAGTTAGAGCAGAGTATCAAGGGTGGAGGAGTTGTGACATTAGAGACTACTTTATTTTGATTAATAAGGTCATTGTAAGGAAAACGAGTTTTGTCAAAAACGACATGCCAGTTTATATATAAGAGTTTATGTTTAGGATCATAACACCTGTATCCCTTATATCGAGTAGCATAGCCTAGAAAAATGCAAGGGGTGGAGCGAGGGGCAAGTTTATGAGGGGCACGAGGTGTGATATTAGGATAACATGCACACACAAAGACGCGAAAACGAGAGTAATCAGGTGGAGTTTGAAAAAGTTTTTGAAAAGGTGAGTAATTGGAAAGATTTGGTGCGGGTAGATGATTTATAATAAAACAGGAAGTACAGAAAGCGTCATCCCAAAACTCATAAGGTAACTTAGAATGTATTAAGAGCGTCCATGCCATTTCAGATATATGAGATGTTTGCGTTCCGCCACCCCATTTTGTTATGGGGTATCAGGACAGTATAAGCGAAAATGAATACCAGCATCACGGCATAGAGTGTTCATGCGTCGATGATCATATTCACCCCCGCCATCGCTTTGAAAAATCATAATAGTCATATTAAATTGGTTTTCCACTAGGTTTTTGAAAACAGTGAATATTTCACAGACATCAAATTTTTGCCATATAGGATAAAGCCAAGTAAATCTAGAGAAGTCATCAACAAAGAGAACATAGTATTTATAGGAGGAATTAGAGATGACAGGAGATTGCGAAACATCATAGTGAATTATTTGTAAAGGCATAGTAGTTTTGCGTAATACACGTTCAAAAGGAAGTTCATGGGACTTACCTAGACAACATAAATTACATTTGCCTGTAAATTTAACTCGTGAAAAAAAATGTTCTTACATATCAAATCAAGAATACCATTGCCTAAATGTCCTAGTCTTTGATGCCACAAATCACCGTTCCCTACTTGTGCTACAAGTCCAATATCATGAGGCAAGAAACTATATAGGGACCCATCACTGGGTACTCGAAGAAGCGCAGCGCCCTAGTAGTTTTGTCCTTGACACAAAAAAAAAAAAAAAAAAAAAAAAATTGAGTCAAATTCAACGCTACAATTATTAGCGTGGCATAGTTGTTTAATGGACAATAGGTTGTGTGTGAGATTAGGGACAAGCATAACGTTTTGAAGCTTAAGAGACGAGTTTGGAGTTGACAGATGTTGAGCCCACATGTGTCATAGGTAGTAATGCACCATTACCAACAAGTACATTCTTATGACCAGAATAAGAAAGAAGATTTTTGAGAATACTTGGATTGGGCGTCATATGATTTGTAGCACTGGAGTTAGAGTACCAGTTGAAATCGCGTGGTTCTCCAATCAACATGACCGCAATCGAGTGGGAGGGATCCGAGACGGAGTTGTTATCAAACCGGTGTGGACAAGTAAGAGCCATGTGACCAATTTGAAAACAGATTTGGCAGTATTGAGGACTGGGACCGAGCACACCTGCATTAGAGTTAGGAGGGAGGCCAAATGGGGGTTGAATTGAGCTAGGATGGGGGGGTCCACCAGTGGGAGGTGGGTTCGGGTACTTACCGGGCGGGCCACAGCGGCCGCCGTGACCGCCCCGTTTGTTTTTACCCTTGCAGCGGGCACGGTTGCCACCGTGGTTAGGGTAGCCTCTACCCGGTTGTTGGCCGGACTGTGGTTGGCCCTCTGCCACCATTGCGTGGCTAGTGTCGGGGTTAGAACGTCCATATTAGCGAGTTAAAGCAGCCTCTTCATTGAGTAGTGAGGTTTTTAACTCTTCATAGGAGTATTGTTTGTTTGTTTGGTGGGAAAATGTTGCAAAAGCAGCATATTCAGGGCGTAAACTATAAATTGCAAAGTGTTGAAATTCTTTTTGAGAAACTGGAGAATCAATGGCAGCTAGGTTGTCCATTATTGATTTTAATTCTGAGAGGTAAGCGTCCATTGTTTTGCCATCCTTACGGTGATTTATTAATTGGGTTCGGAGATCAAACTCCTTAGCAATGGAGTGATCCCGAAAACTTTTAGCCAAGGCATCCCACATGGCTTTGGATGTAGAGTGGCGGACAATGTCGTTTAATAGAGGACGAGACAGGGTAGCAGAAATGCAGGATCTGAGACTTTGATCCGTGCGAACCCAAGTGAGATAATTTGGGTTTGGAAAGGTCGATCCTTTGGGGAGATTGATTTGGGCAGGGGACAGGGATAGGTACCATCTATAAACCCTAATAATTGGTGAGAGATTGATAGCATGTTGAATTGTTCACGCCAGGGCGGATAATCAGTAGTTGATTCAAGTTTGATTGTTACAATATTAGCAATGTTGGAGAGAGGAATTAAAACAGGTGAGGGGGACTAATTATATAAATTAGGGTTTATTGAATTAGGGTTGAGTATATTAGGGTGGGTTGACCCGAATCCTCCACTGACACTAGGGAGTGGCGATGAGGGGTGGAGAGTGGAGCCGGAAGGAACTCCGGTAGTGGTGCCGGCAAATTGCGTGAAGAAGAGCGGAAGGGAGAAAAGGGAAGGGAAAGAGGTGGGGATGCCCAAACTAAGTCCCGGGGTCACTGTAGGCTTCCCAAGTGGTGGTAGAGTATCGGAGATGGCGACACCGGCATCGATCGATCGAGGGATTGGGTTGCCGGAGGTGATGGACCCGACATAATTGGTGTCGGGCACCACCCCTAGCATGGCAGACCCGAGCGACGCTGGTGGGGTTTCGGTACTGTTGAGACCGGCCTCCACCAGGGGCTGGGCGGCCATGAGGCGTGAGGGGGAAGAGAAAGCGGTAGCATAGGATCGAGTAGGTTTAGATGCCATTTAAAAAAAAATTTAAATTAAAGCAATAAGAATTAAGAATTCAACACAATGCAAGAAAATAAAGAACAGAAATTGAAGAGTGGAAGCGAAAAGAAAGAAGAGAAAATTAAATTAGAGCCTGGGCTCTGATACCATATAAATGTAAAGAATTCTATATGAATTGAATAATATAGATGGTTACATAGGAGGCCTATATATAAGCTAAGACAAATACAATAGTGACCAAAATGCCCTTGGACATAACATAAGTCAAGGGGTACAAAGGTAAAAGCAGTATATAAACCCTAAACATGTGGAATACTCTAGAATACTCTAATAGGTGCAAGAGCCAAGAAGAAAGTCAACCTCGTACCTTGTGCTTCAATTATGATAATATTGAAATGGATTAACTCGTGACCTCTTTGTCAAAAAGGCTCTAATACCAAGTTGGAGAAACACAATTATTCTAAAAGTTTAAATTAATAGGCGAAGAATCAAAAATGGTTTTATAGTCTAACATATTCAAAAATTAACGGAGTAAATTATATCATATCCTTTGTCAGTTGATCTTACGTTTTACATTTTTTTTATTTACCTATCCATAAGGGAAATTATCACTTGGTTATCTCGAGATACTTTGATATTTTAAAATATACAATTAAATATCTTGAGTTTTAAAAATTTTACCACTTAAGTAGCCTAAAGTTTTAAAATTATGACAATCAAATACCTTTCTCTCAAAATTCTGTAGATTTTCATTTTAAAATGCTAAAATGAAACATGAATCCGACTATATATATATATATATGTATATTTATTAAAATTTGATAATTTTTTACAAAAAATATTGATATGCCAAAAGATTTCGACAATATATAGGTGATTTATGAGGGAAAGAATTTTTTTTCAATACTCAACAAATCTTGGCCATCCATTATAATAGAGAGCCAGGATTGACTCCTCTCATACTCTTACCCTCTCATAAGAACGCCACCCGTATATATAATATTTAAACATTAGAATACCTAACTATATATACATATGAAAATATTAATCAACAATTAATCTAAAAATAACCCAACTATATATTAATATACCAAAAAATAATCAAACTCTCTTTTCTAACAAAAAAAATAGTCCAACTCCAACTTTTCTAACAAAAAATAACCAAAATCTAAAATTGATTTAAAAAATACTGAATTGGTGGTTAAGCATGACATGTAGTATGACTCTTTGACAATATATTTTTCTTCTATGTATTTTTGGTTTGGCTTGATTTCTTTTTCCCACCTAACCAAACTAAAAATATATTTTTTTCGATAATTGAGTACAATCTCACAAAAAAACAATATCTCATGGTATTGAACAAGCAAAACAATAGATGGATACAATTATAGAACTAGGGCTGCAAATGAGCGGAGCCAAACTGAGCCGGACCATAGCTTGCTCCGCTCAACTCCTTAACTAAATAAGACCAGCTCGGTATCGGTATTATTTATCTAACCATAGAAGTAAGGCTGCAAATGAGCGGAGCCAACCTGAGCCGAACCATAGCTTGCTCAGCTCAGCTTGTTAAATAAATGAAACCAACTCGGTATCGGCGTTGTTTATCTAACCGAGTCGCATATCTATGGTCGGCTCAGCTTGTTTACTAAATAAGACCGGCTCAGTATTGGTATTATTTAGGCTTGATTGTTTCGCGAGCTGGCTCGTTGAGTTTTTCCTAGTCATTAAAGCTCATTTATCAGGCTCGTTAAGCTCTTTTATTAAGCTTGTTATACTCATTTATGATTATTGTTACTTGAATTTACAGAAAAGTGTAATAAAATAAATCATATGTGGAAATTGGAAATAAAAAATTCATATATGTAACTCAATTATACAATGTACATGCAAACCAATAATCGAGCCAGCTCATGAATACATAAACGAGCTAGCTCGTGAGCCTTCCGAGCTGCGTCGACCTTGATTTGATTTGACTCGTTTACTTAAACGAGCCGCCCTTAAACGAATCGAGCAGACTCTCGAGTCAGCTTAGACGAACCCAAGCCGAGTCCTTAAAGAGCCAAGTCAAACCGGCTCGCGAGCCGTGTTGGCTCATTTGCCGCCCTACAGAGAACAAGCCAAACCAAAAATACGTAGAATAAAAATACATTCTCAGAGCATCATACCACACACCACAATTCATTATTTTTTAAATCAAATTCTTAAAGTTGGGTTATTTTTAAATTAATTTTAAAGTTTGATTATTTTTTAGTAGAAAAGTTAAAGTTGGATTATTTTTTGGTTAGAAAATAGAGTTGGATTATTTTTTAAAATATTAACATATAATTAAATTATTTTTAGATTAATTATTAAAATATTAATATACTTAACTAATAAATTATCAAATCTTAAAATAAGATAATTTCATTAAAAAAAAGGCCAAGGTAACGTAAACACAAAATAAAAGAATAAGATGTTCCAAAAAAAAAATAATAATAATAATAAATAAATAAAAGAATAAAAAGGGAAATAAAGTGAGGGTCAATTGCCAAAAATGGAAGTAAAAATAAGGAGAGAGAAAGGGGGGGCAGGTTAGCTTTAATGCAAATAATGCCAAATTAAAGGCCGCTCCCCCTGCATGCATACCACGTGTGTTTGCCTCCTTGCCATTGTGACGTTCTCATTGCTGGATTATACAAATTTATTAATGATACATTCCAAATTAGATATTTTGGATCTATAATATTAAGGTATTTAATATTAAATAATTTAACAGTATGTATAATAGGCCCCATTTATAGATACGAACTTAAAATTATAGCAAACTATAAACTAAAAAAAAATATTAAAGTACTGAAAATAAAGGGAGATACAAAGAAATATAAAGATGATATTTTATTTTTTTATTGGATTTGAATTACAATCACCCTTCTATTTATAGAATAATCCCTCCATAAATGGGTCTACTATATCTAATATTAGGCTATCTAATATTATATACCATAATACTATAGACCCTAAATACCTAACTTGAGAACGGATCTATTAAATATGTTGCCAACTTTGTTTTTATTAAATACATATAATGTCTTAAGTCTCTCTAGATTTAATCTTAACCGGAGTCTCTTTAAGATATTAGATTATTTTGGTTGCTGTATGAATGGTGTCTGCGGAAAGTTGTTACCTGCTAATTAATAACTGTTAGGGGTTAATTGTTACCTAATAACTCTTTGTTGATAGCTTTGGCTATTGGCTCTTATCATCGGACAGTTAATAAACTATTCAATGTGAGTGAAATTATATTATATAAATAAAAGAGATACATAGAAACATTAAATGTTTATATAAAATGATAAATATGAAAATAAATAGACATATTTATCAACTTACCTTTTTTCTCACTTGTTAAATATTTTCTTACAAGCCAAAAAGAATAGTAGAAAAATATAATTTTACATTAGTGGATTATTAGAGGAAGTACCACTTTATATATTTAAGGAGCTAATTTATCCATTATCAATTGATTTTGAAATGGAACCTTAGTTGGTATGTAACATATTTTGATAATATTTTTGTAAATAATAAATTTCAAAATAAAAATACAGATTTAATATGTGTATTAATTAATAGTTATTCAATAGAATAATAGAACGTTAATTTTTTTTCCCCATTAGCTAACTTTTAGAAGCAAAAACCTACTTTTTAAGCTTTTCAAAAGCTAGCTTTTTGGCCCCCAAACTGTTAGATTGATCAAACACAAAAATCGAGTGAAAACACTAATTATGAAAATCGTTACCAAACATTTTGACTGGCAAAGTAGCTCAATTTTAACCAATATACCACATCAGCATAATTTAATGGGTCTGTAATAGATATATGAGGAGAGCATAACAAAAAATATGACCAAAGTTTATGTGCCATGACCTGTGTTTGCTGTGGATGTTTAGATGAGGTGAGTTTAGGTTGTCGGGTTTGGGTTTCTATGAATTTTGATTTTGGGTGTATCGAGTCGGTATCTTTGACTTGTTTTGGTGTTTCTTATTGTTTTTCCTTTCCCCGCACTATGCGTGTATCTTGGGTGCCTCCTTGAGATGCCAGATTTTGCATTGTGACTTTTCCTTACTACTTATCCAAAAAAAATACAAATTACGAGAAGAGTATATAAAAAAAGTTACCGGAGTACCTTAAAAACATTTAAAAACTCCAAGATATCCAAAAAATATATTACCAAAGCTTCGGTTACCAAATCTTATTTTTCCCAAAATATAATTTGACTGGAACACTTTTAATTTAATAAAATAGCCTTCTCACCAATACATTAGATCCACCCCCTCGCTAACTTTGCAACTTGATATTACTCACCCTTGCATATTTAATTTTTTTTTGAGAAAAAATATAAACTATGTAATAAACCAAAATTATCTGTGCATCAAATTTAATGTTTAAATAAAACATAATTTACTCCTTATTATCTAATTTAAAAATATAATAGCCTCCTAAATTATGATATTATAAAACACAACTTATCCTGGCACATTCAACTTTAAAAAAAATCACATTAAATTATTTCATTAAACCTAAATCATTAACACATATTTGGAAAAAAAAAAAGCATTAACACATCAAATCTAATGCTTAAAATTAAATAAAAATCACTTCTTGTTGTCCAATTTAAAAACATATATATAGTTTAGAGGGTTACAAAAGAATACAATAAAAAGAAATAAATTGTAATAAATTATTAGGTTATTTATGTTTAAGGTCCATGTATTTTACATATTGTATCAATTTAGTCTCTGTAATTTTAATTAAGTCAATTTAGTCCACCTACTATTTTTATTGCGTCAATTTGATCCTCAGGATGAAATTTATGTTAAGTCTTTAATGAAAATTTCAATTTTACCATCATATTAGGTGCAAGTAATCTATTATAAATTGACTCATTGACTCAATTAACCCAACTTGTCGCTGAACCATTAAAAATTTTATCAAAAACTTAACATAAATTTCATTGTAGGGAATTGACATAATACAAATAGTAGAGGGACTAAATTGACACAATTAAAAGTATAAAGAATAAATTAATATAATAGGTAAAGTATAAGGACATTTTGGCGCAAATAACCCATAATTATTTATGCATCAAGTTTAATATTTAAGGGTAATTTGGATTTAATAACTAATTCAGAGGATTCTTTTTTAAAATTAAATATGTATGAGGTGAATTAGGTGTAATAAATAATTCATGGGTTTGTTTACAAAATTAAATGTTTAGGGATGAATTTGTTTAAATGCAAAAGTCTAGGGGTGGGTGGTTGTATTAATTAAAAGCATATGGTTATCTAATATTTTAATATATATAATAAGTTATCTTGATATTTAAAATTTTTTTACTTAGGTACTTTGAAATTTAAAAATTTAATACGTAAGATATTCTCTAAAGAGATTCAGTGATTTTCATTAGAAAATATTAAAGTATAATATAATTTTAGGTAGCTTCTATCAAAATTTGAATTTTATACAAAAAATACTGATATGTAATAGATGATTTACATAAATATATAGATATTTTCCATCACCACACGGTGGCTTTTTTTTTTTTTTTTTTTTTTTGTTTAAGAAACCCATTGATTATTAACTGAAAAATATTGACCAGATTTCAATAAAAACTCACCTTATTTAGGCATGAGATATCTAAGAAAAAATTTTCATAACTATATACTACCTTATTATATGTTGAAATGTATGAATACTTGAGTGATAAATTATTAAAAAGGAATATTGGAAAAGGGAAATGTATTACACCTCTAATTTAGCAAGCTATTTGAAATAATTAATATATTAAATAATAGGATTATTTTTATTTACTTTGCTTATTATATCAATATAGTCCTTGTACTTTTAATTGTATCAATTTAGTACATCTACTATTTAGATTGTGTCAATTAAGTCCAATTATCAAATTTAAGTTAAATTAATTATGCAATTTTTAATGGTACAATCATGTTAAATATAAGTAATCCACTATAAATTCACCCATTTACTCAATTTAACCCAATCCGTAGCCAAACCATTAAAAACTTCATGAACAACTTAACATATATTTGAGTCTAGGGACCAAACTGACACAATATAACTAGTAGAGGAATTAAATTGATGCAATTAGAAGTCTAAGGATTAAATTTGACACAATGGGTAAAGTATAGGAATTTTTGGCATAAATAACCCAATAATTTATTCATTTTTATTATACGTAATATTTAGGTTGTGTATAAATAAATATAATACAGTTGTAGTAAATTATTTTCATTAATTAGGGATAAGTGAAACATAGAGAAAGTTGATAATTGCACTTGAACTTGTAATTATCTTACCAAGTATTTGTTGAACCAATTTACTCTATTGTATAAAAGAAAATTTTTAATTGGATGATAAATACAAATTTGATGTTTTAGATTTGATCTACGAAATTGATATTTTCTCTCTTTTATGGGCTCGTACATAATATTTAGTAGTATACTCGAAACTAGTTGTTATACGCATAAATTAATCTAAAAATGTCATTGAAAAAGAAAAAAAAAAAAAGAGAGAGTCAAGTTGGTGACAACGGAAATAAATTTGACCTTCTTTTACCCAAAATCCTTCCAGATATCTTACTTTTATTCATTAAAAAATTTATGTCAAAGGCTACAATGCCCTAAAATTAAGGTTCCTTTTGGAACACGAAACAAATTATGAAACGAAAAAAAATTAAAGAAAAGTGGTTTTTTCGCGTTTGGAATACAGGAAAAATATGAGGGAAAAAAAAGTGAATGAAAAATTTTGAAAATTCATAATGCACTTTGAGCAAAAACATTGTCCTCTTGAAAAATGGTGGAAAATTGGAAAAAAAAAAAAAAAAAGGATGTTGACCCAAATGATTACTGCTCGATATGCATTAGACTTGATTTCAATTTTATATTTCATCAACAACGTTCGCTTTGTTGTTATATAAGCTAATCAACAATTAATGTAAAAGTAACCCAACTATATCTCAATGCATTAAAAAATATCTCCAACTATATCTCTTATTCTAAAAATAACCGAACTTTAACTTTTCTATCAAAAAATAACCCAACTCTATTTTTTAACCTAAAAATAATTCAACTTTAACTTTTCTACTAAAAAATAATGAAACTCTAAAAAATTGATTTCAAAAAATATTGAATTGGTGGTTAAGTGTAATACGTGGTATGATGTTCTAGTTATTTTTTGGTAGAAAAGTTAAAGTTGGGTTATTTTTTTTGTTAAAAAATAAAATTGTGTTATTTTTTAATAGAAAAGTTAGAGCTGAGTTATTTTTAGATAGATTGAGAAATAGTTGAATTAGTTTTAGATTAATTGTCGTAAGTTAATTGAATAAATTTAAGTATTTCGGTGTATACAAAGTATAAATAAGATAGAATATTTATTATTTAATTACTTCGTAAATAAAATATTTAAACTTCTGGGGTACGCAAGTGTGATAAAATTTGATTTAATTATCCTGAGTTTTGGTAATATATTTTTAAGTACACTGAGATTTTGAAATATTTTTAAGGCACCTTAAACTTTCGTAACTTTTTTTCAACTATTGCGCATATAAATTTATTAGGGTTTGATTAGTTTATAATGACATACATTTAAGGGAAAAAAAAATAAAATATTTGGTATTTACATTTACAAAAAAATTAAAATTTTCAATTTTTTAAAAATTCAAATCTTTGAAAACATTTTAAATATTTAGTTAACATAATTTAAGTATTTAAAAAAAATTAGAAGTTTAAAAATGTCTTTTATTTCAAAAATATTTAATATATTTAAAAGATATTTTATATATTTATATTTATGACGTTTTTTAATATTTAAAGTTTTTAAAATATTTTTAATATTTATATATTTTTAGATATTTACAATATTTTCAAATTTTTAAAATTATTTTTGATATAAATCATCCTTTTGCTCTTAGTCAAATTATTTTATAGGTTTCTTTATTTGTGAGTTTTTTTTCTAATTTTTTGCTAGGGGTGCCACCCCGGTTCGAAACCCACTGGAGGCGTTTCCTCCTCCCACCCTACTAATATTAAAAAAAAGGAAAAACTATCTTATGATAACCCAAAGTTTTAAGTATGAAGCTCCTTTTGGTTTAAGATATTTTTTATAGAAATTTTCGTTGTTCTAAGTATTTTTTTCACGAAAAAGAACTTTGATACAGTGAACTAAATTTATAGTTAATTCTGATAAATTCAGCTCAAATTGGGAGATTCAAGATAGAAGAGAAGAGAATTAGGGTAGAGAAGGAAGAGGAGAGAGAAGATTAGAGGAAAGAGATTAGGTTTTCATTGCGTAAAAAACAACCTGAATTACATTAATAACTATATATATGGCAAATTAAAACAACAAAGGAAAAAGAAAGACAATTTAAATTGCAATTACTAAGTTAAGGATAAATATTTTAAAATCTGTCAAATTGGTTCTTCCAGTCACGTGCCTTGCACATGATCACCCGCCACCAACTCACGTGCCGCTCACGTGATCTTCCTGCCTCTAACAGTTTTGCCCGCCAAAAACTGTCTTCCTTTTATTCCAAAACTGCAATTCTCACTTGATTTTCGCTGCGAATTCTGACCTGACCCTTTCTCCTGTATCAGAACTCCCTCCTAAAACAACCCTTATCCTCAAGGGTTGAAATCAGGGTACTTGAGCTTAATGTCGTAGAGGAATTCCCAGGATGCTTCTTCCTTCGGTTTTCCCTTCCATTTAATCAATACCTTCGTAGCAGCCCTGTTGTTTCGGTTCACCAGCCTGCGGTCCAGGATACACTCCGATTCTTTTGGAGGAGCAGCTTCAATATCACCAGGAATGGGAATAATTGATGAGGGAAGAGGGCCATAGTGGGGCTCGAGTTGTGAAACATGAAAGACATCATGTATTTTGGCTGAGGGGGGTAGCTCAAGCTGATAAGCTACCTTGCCCACTGCTGCTAGCATCAAAAAAGGGCCAAAGTATTTGGGTGATAGCTTCTGTGAGCTCCTATGAGCAACTGATATCTGTCAGTAAGGGAGCAATTTCAAATATACCCAATCTCCAACATGAAATACTCTGTCGGTCCTCTTCTTGTCAGCCAATTGCTTCATTCTATTCTGTGCTCGAGCTATGTGGTATTTAATACTGCTAAGCATTTCTTCTCGTTGCTGCAAATGTCGATCAACAGCAGCAATTTGGGTCTCTGATGGAATGTAAGGGATGTGGAGAGGTGGAGGTTGTCCATAAACAACTTCATAAGGAGTCTTATTGGTGGAGGAATGCCAAGTGGTATTATACCACCACTTAGCTAAGGGCAACCACTTGGACTACTGAGAAGGGTGAGTGCTACACATGCATCGAAGATAAGTCTCAAGTCCTCTATTGACCACTTCTGTCTGTCCATCCGATTGAGGGTGATAAGTGGAAGAAAGATGTAGCCCAACCCCCTGTATGGAGAATAAGGCCTGCCAAAAGTCACTCTGAAATATTGCATCTCTATCGCTGACAATAGAGCTTGGAAGGCCATGTAACTTATAGACATTGGCGATATAGATCTGGGCCACATCAAAAGCTGTGTAAGGATGAGCAAGGGACATGAAGTGCGCAGCTTTGCTCAATCTATCCACTACCACAAAGATCACATCCTTGCCATAGGATCTAGGTAGACCCTCAATGAAATCCATGGAGATGTCGGACCAAACAGAGTGTGGGATTGGTAGGGGTTGAAGCAATCCCGGAGAGGCTACTGTTTCATTCTTGCAAGCTTGATAGGTTGAGCAATTCTTCACAAAACTAGCAACCTCAGATGCTAGGCCTTTCCAAAAGAACATACTTCTAATTCTTTGAAGAGTGGCATCCCTTCCCGAATGCCCACCACTTGTAGAGGAATGTAGCCAATGGAGGATTTTAGATTTGAGGGAAGGGTCATTGCCAATGACCAATTTCCCTTTCCTCTTTAGCTGCTCATTCTCCCAGCTGAAATGCCTATGCACTTGAGACCCTGCCTTTAAGTCGCTAATGATGTTCTGTAATACAGGAACAGTTTGCCAGCTAAGTTGAATCAAATTGTACAAGTTACTGTCCACAGATGACAAGAGCATGCAAGTGACCTGGTAGCTGTAGACCCTGGAGAGAGCATCTGCAGCTATGTTCTCCTTGCCCTTCTTATATTCAATGATGTAGTTAAAACCCATCGGCTTGGCAAGCCACAATTGCTGGAAGTGAGTATGCACCCTCTGATCGAGAAGAAATTTCATGCTTTTCTGATCTGTTCTGAAGATAAAAGTGTTGTTCATGAGATATTGTTGCCATTTTAGAACAGTGGTTACTATAGCTAACAACTTTCCTTCGTACACAAACAAGGCTTGCTGTCGATGGCTTAGAGCTTTGCTGAAATAGGCGAAAGGATGACCTGATTGCACCAAGACAACCCCTATTCCCTTGCTACTAGCATCTGACTCCACTTCAAAAGGAATGGTGAAGTTGGGTAAAGCTAGCACTGGAACTGAGATAAGAGCTGTCTTCAAGGCATTAAAGGCTTCCAAAGCTTGATCATTCCAGATCAGCTTATCCTTCCTTGTGAGCTCAGTGAGAGGTTTTGCAATCACCCCATGACGTTGGATAAATCTCCTATAATATCCAGTGAGGCCTAGAAATCCTCGAAGTTGTCTCAAGGTGGATGGAACAGGCCAATCCCTGATTGCATTGATCTTTTGTTGATCTGTGGCTACTCTGCCTGCAGAAATAACGTGTCCTAGATATTCAATTTGGGAGGCTGCAAACGAACACTTACTCCTTTTGAGGTAGAGTTGACGATGGTGAAGCAAAGTGAAGACAACTTCCAAGTGTTGGAGATGGTCTTCCAAATTAGTGCTATATATCAAGATGTCATCAAAGAAGACAAGTACAAATCTTCTCAAATAAGGGCCAAATATAGAATTCATAAGGGCTTGGAATGTGGATGGTGCAGTAGTGAGTCCAAAGGGCATCACCATGAACTCAAAATGTGTTTTAAATGCTGTCTTTTGAATGTCATCCTCATGCATCCAGATCTGATAGTAACCAGACCTCAAATCCAGCTTGGAAAAAAAATCTGGTAGCTCCCAATTCATCTAACAATTCTTCCACTAATGGTATAGGGAACTTATCTTTGACCGTGGCCTGGTTTAAGTCCCTATAATCTACACACATCCTCCATCCTCCATCTTTCTTCTTTACCATCACTACGGCTGATGCAAAGGGGCTAAGGCTGTGCTGAATATACACCTTATTCAGCAATTCTTGGACCATGTCTTCCATAACATTTTTCTGGAGGGTGGGATAGCGATATGGTCTTTTATTGATGGGTCTAGTTCCTGGTTGCAAGTGAATCTTATGATCAAAGACACCGCTGGTTGGAGGAAGGTGTTGTGGATCTTCAAATAAGAACCCAAACCGGGTAAGGAGAACCTCTACTGCAGGAGGAAGTGGGTGTGGTCTGTTTGTATCAGGATCAATCTGAATGGACTGAAGTGAGACCCCTTTTTCTTGAGGTTCCTCTGGATGGACATTGAGGATAGCAATGTATGGAGCTGTAGTTAAGGCCTTAGAGAGAGCCTTCACACCCACTGTCTTACACACAGCTGAGTTACTGCCCTTCAATTCTCTTGCTTTGCCTTAATAAGTATAAGTCATGGTTAGGTGCTTGAAATTGCAGCAAATATCACCTAAGGTGGATAGCCATTCTATACCCAATACCATATCACAACCACTAAGTGGTATGAGTAAGAAATTGGAGCTGTACGTGGCTCCTTGCATTTTCCAGGTGAGATCCTTGCATTGAGAGTCACAACATAATCTGCTACCATCAGCAACAGCTACTGTAAATGAAGGGAGTTGGGACATATGGCACTGCAGGCTGTGTGCTAGAGTCAGATCAATGAAATTATGAGTAGAGTTGGAATCAATCAGGATGTGTATAGATTTGTTCTTGATTGAACCCACCACCCTTAGTGTCTGAAAAGTAGAAGTGCCAGATAGGGCATGTAAGGAGATCTGTGCAGAGGGATCTTCAGGCACTTCATTCAGATTAGGACCTCAAGTTCTATCTCCTGTTCCAGAGAACCTTCATCATCAACCTCAATGATAAACAAATGTGGACCCTTGTTTTTGCACTTGTGACCCATCTCAAATTTTTCATCGAAGAAGTAACAGAGTCCCTTGGCTCTTTTCTCTTGTAACTCAGCTCGGGTAAGGGTTCTTTGAGCTCTGTTTGATGGGGCTCCTTGTGGAGGTTGGTAGCTAGGTCTGGCATTGGTGTTCCAGTAAGTGTTCATAACAGGTTTTGGTGTGTATGGGGGTGGCATTAAGGGGGTTTTTGAGTACTTGAGCTGTTTTGCCAATGCCTCAAACTTAGCTTCAACTAGCTTGGCAAGGCTAACTGCTTGATGTAAGGTTGTTGGTGTTGTTGATCGAACTCAAGAGCAATGTCTTCCCTAAGACTAGCTAGGAAACAACTAAGAAGCTGAGCCTCAGTAAGATCAGTCCCTACTGCAGCAGTGTCAAATTTGGCTAGATAGTCTCTAATGGATCCTTGTTGCTTCAGGTTAACCAGCTCAGAAATAGGATCTTCAAAAGCATGGCCAAACCTCATCCGTAAGGCATTACAGCACTCCTCCCATGAGAGCATGGGTAAGTTGACCCTAGTTCTCATTAACTGCCGATGCCATTGAAGAGGAAGCCCTCTTAAATGGACAGAGGCGAGCCTTACTCTATCTAATTCAGGTGTTTGATCAACAAGAAAAAATTGATCGCAAGTGAAGATCCAACTATTAATATCGTCCCCTTCAAACAAAGGAAACTCAACCTTGCTTAATCTAGCTGAGTAAGGCATGTTACCCACATGAACAACTTGATTTTGCTGCCCTCCAGGGGCTGTTGGTGCAGGGTTGGTTCTCGGAATTGCTGGGGCTGGTGTAGGAAGCAAGGGTGGTAGAGGGCCTCCTTCTGGAGTTGGGACAGCTGTTGAACTTGATCCTCCTTCAGGGGTACCTCCTCTGGTTTCAGCTCTCTCCAATCGTGTCAACATACTAGCCATCAATCCCTTAACGTCAATTAGCAAAGACTCCATCCTTTGCTGAGATTCGGTACCCTGCTTGATAGACTCCTCCAATCCAGCATTGCCTGCTCTAATTGTACTTTCGAGCTGATCGGTATTAGCCCTGAAATGAGTGGATAATGCCTCTTCAATCCTCCTCATCTCAGTTGCTGATCTTGTATTGTCGGCCATAATGTGATCAATCCACAGTCGTAAGGATCGATGCTCTGATACCAGTGATACAGTGAGCTAAATTTATAGTTAATTCTGATAAATTCAGCTCAAATTGGGAGATTCAAGATAGAAGAGAAGAGAATTAGGGTAGAGAAGGAAGAGGAGAGAGAAGATTAGAGGAAAGAAATTAGGTTTTCATTGCATAAAAAACAACCTGAATTACATCACTAACTATATATATGGCAAATTAAAACAACAAAGGAAAAAGAAAAACAATTTAAATTGCAATTACTAAGTTAAAGATAAATGTATAAAAATCTGTCAAATTGATTCTTCCAGTCACGTGCCTCGCACATGATCACCCGCCACCTACTCACGCGCCGCTTACGTGATCTACCCGCCTCTAACTGTTTTTCCCGCCGAAAAATGTCTTCCTTTTATTCCAAAACTGCAATTCTCACTCGATTTTCACTGCGAATTCTGACCCGACTCTTTCTCCTGTATCAAACTTTTGTTAAAATTTTTATTTGTTTAACAAAGTATGTAATTTTGTTATCAAAGTTTGTGTATCATTCACGTTTTGTTTTCAGTATGAGGACAATATGAGGATGGAACTTGTGGGTCTTGTGGGCCTGATTCTTTTGTAGCTTGAAAAACCAGACAAGTTGTGTTGGAGGTTCGACGTTGGTGGAAAGTACTTGGAAAAGTGATTTTGTAGAACTTTGATGCTTAGAAGGAACCATTGACCCTCGAATGTGTTTGAAGATGTATGGAAAGGATATGCCCCACCGAGAGCCGAGTTACTTGTGTGGATGGTTCTAAAATCAAAAATTAACACTAGAGATCGTTTGGTTAATTTTGGCATCATTCTAGAATCTCAAGCACAATGCTCTCTTTACAATGAAGATGTTGAATTGGTTTCACATTTATTTGTTTTGTGCCTTGTTGTATGGCTTGTAAGAGGAAAGATTTTTGTATGGTGGAATATAACAATGGTCATCCCTGCTGATACGAAGTGCTGGTTCGAGATATGACAACGTGTTCATTTCCATTGTCTTTAGAAGAAGATCTACATCACTTTGGTAATATGGACAACATGGAAACAAAGAAATGAAGTCATATTCAGGGGTCGAAGTGCGTCGGAGAAGGAATTAATCCATCGTATCAAATATAGACTTGCATATTAGAATTAATTCATCATATTCACGTGGTTTGGAAGCTACCGCACAAAGATGTGTTAAAATGGAACACAAATGGGTCTGCTTCAGGAAAATCAGGGCCAGCTGGAATAAGCAGTGTGCTAAGGGATTATAAGGCAGCTTCATAGCAGTATTTTTAGTGCTTGTCAAAATGATGGATTCGAACCAAACTGAGGTGGAAGAAATCACCTATGCCTTGGAGCTATCGCCTAGGAACGGTGATGCAAGGGCCATCGACCTAGTAGTTGAGTCAAATTCGTCTAATGTGATTTCATGGATAAACAAGAGTGATAATGTACAGTGGAGACTAAACTTCTTATTTAATAAGATTGGTGTTCTAAGGTGATCTTTTTGATTGATCTCCTTCATACATACCTCGAGGGAAGCTAATTCTGATGCCAACACCCTTGCAAGAAATGGTGTACATAGGGTACCTCCTTTGGTCGTTTGGTACAATTAGATATGAGACTGATTTTTTATATCCTCCTTGAAGGATTTGATGTATTTGCTTTTCTGTTTGAATGAGAATTTCTAATTATAAAAAAAAAAAGATTCACGTTTGATTATATTGAGGTTGAATTGAGATATTTAAAATAAAACTACGATAAAACATATTTTTCATCCCATTTAGGAAAATATCTTCTCCTCTCCTCGAGGGAAGTCAACTTTCTTCTTATGGAGTATAACATTTTCATTTGAGACAATAGCTACTACTTATTTGAACAATAAAATGATATGAATGCGGTGAAGTCAGTTGTGTAAAAACAAAACGAACCCTAAACAAATCAATACATTAATAAAGCTATTGCGTCGAACATAATATGAGGTGAGATTCTAACTAAAAGAAAGCCCACGTAGTGTAATACTAAACTTCACTTCTTGGTATGTTTAAAAGCATCATACCTATTATAGGCGACACTTTAACAATGACTTAACTTCCATGTGTAGCTAGCTAAGGCCATTGACACTTTTGTGAACAATGTTATAGCCATCCAAAAGCATCACTAGACTGCGACGTTTGCCTTATGCCTTTTTTTAGGGTATTTCAACTATAAACATTAACAACATGACGCTTTCTTATTTTTCTGGTCTCCTGAAAATAGATGAACAACCAACACATTCTTACACTTTCTAGCTGACCTACAATATGTTTTTGTAAAATTATTGTAACATCATTCACCGTTCTTACAAGCCATAATAAAATTATAGGTGACAATATTTTAATTATTACTCTAATAGGCTAAAAGAAAACATGATATTATATTAACAAAATGTGATAGTTTACGTTTACAATGGATCCCCTATATGTAGAGAAATTGTTTTTTCCAAACATTACATGTGGCATATCTACTACACTATGGAAGACCTTCTCGAAGTTCGATTCTTAAATGTCCATCCATGGAATCTTACACAAAATAAAGACAAATATATCTTAGTTAAACCAAAATTTTCATAAATGATAGTTGCGATTGAGCTAACATATGCAATTGATGATTCAAACTAGAAAATAAGTATTTGAAGATCAAGATAATGACGAAACATCAAAGACGTGTATAAAATATACAAAAAATAATGTCAATTTAAGTACTCATAGTTACTATATTTCCTTCAATAATAACATACACTGTGGACATTATCAGAAATAACAGTTAATAAAAACTTAATTGTACGAATATTTTTATTAGAGCCAAAGAAATGAATACGTATAGAGATATGCATATATCACTTAAATTCCAGCTCAGTTTAGTGTCAACGCCCATGGTACACACACCTTTCCACATGGTTAATAGCGTTAAGAAGATTTTTGAAAATTTACTTTGTATGAGAACTTCTTACTGTGATGCTGCATGTTTTTGGAAGTTTTTGTTTTTTGATAATTAGCGGCAAAACTATGCAACAAAATAGGGAGCTCGGCAAAACGAGCCCCTGAAATTCCCGAAACCGGGAGACATACAGAACAGACCCAAAAGAGAAAAACAGGGAAACAACAACAAGAAAACCAAACCAAAAAAACAGAACAAACCACGACCACCAAAACAGGAGAATGGAACAAACCATGTTTTTGGAAGTAAAGTATAGCTATACTTTTTTGGATTTCAAGCCTATTATTGGTTTGTTTCTTATTTCAATTTTATATGATGCTTCTATTAACCAAAAATTAAAAAAGAAAAACCTAAGGGATTGTATTTTTTTTGATAATTATCGGCAAAGCCGAAGAGCAGATGGACCTCGAAAAGACGAGGCCAAGGCCACTCCGAAAACGGAGGGAGGAGCAAGAAGGGCAACAAAAAACAAAGCCAAAACACCCAAAACCCGAAAGGACAGACAACGAGCACACGCAACCCAAAACACGCACAAACCAAATAAAAACCAGGAAACCAAAAGAAGAAGAACCGAACCACCCACGCAGGAGACCACAGCAAGACCGAGCCTCAACGACAAAAACATCTGCCTCATTTAGCCAGCAAATCTGCCACCATGGGAAGGTCGAATCCATCGAAATTACATCCAATCCTTCTCCCCATGTCAATTACCCGCTCCGCTTGAAGGATCATCTCATCATACTTTGCTTCCGAGATCAAATCGTATCTATTCTCCCTATTTCGTTTCTTCTTCCTCCGAGGTGCCTTTGACGATTTCACGCATTTGACCTGCTTCCCCTTATTTCGTTTGCCTGATTTCTTGTTCTTTTCCGGCGTACTTTTCCTAGGCGAGATGTCCTCAAGAAATTTCTGCAGCTCTCGCTTTTCACTCTCCTTTTTCTTTTGCTTCAACGCCTTTCTGTTCCTTTTTGTCGGTAAATCTTTTCCTTGTCTTATCCCATCTTCACTGGATCTCTCCACACAAGACTCTGACATGTACACGGTAAATGGCTCAAAACCTGGGGGACATTCCGGTCCTGATGACACAGAATCATCTTCACTTACAGAGTCACGAGTTAAATTCTCAAGATGCGATATCTGAGCATGAGACTGATCTGAACTGGCTATGTCACTCTCCACCCATTGGAGCAGAGGAGGCATATGCTGGTTTTCCGACAGAATCTGAACTGGATGGACACCACTTTGAGATGGCAGATGGAGAGGAGAAGCATGCGGTCAGCTGCATTCCACAGACCACCTACCAATATACTGACCTTCAACGCGGATAGACAGCTAACCCCGTGACAGCTCATCAATGCTAACATCGGCATACACTGGCCTGATACTGTGACTTCCATGATCCCCTTCCCTCAACACTCCTATCCTATGAATAGGGGAATGTTGTGTCAGTGTGGCAGGGCACACTAAGGTAGAGCATTGATGTTCCAGTTGCGGACCCCATGTTGAAGAGGTCCGTTCTCTCGCTATTCTGGTCGACGCAGCTAAAGCAACAGTACTAGGAGAATAATCTGAAATCAGCTCTGTCCTGCCCTCCTTGACCAGGGCCAATCGGGTCACCCCATTAAAATGGACTTGCACCATTTGATGAATCAGTGAAGGTGAGCATGTTTCGATGAGAAATCTGGCAGCATCAATGCATCTCATGGATGACATCCTCGAGTCCGCCCTGATAAACTTCCCCCATAATCCCGTGAGGTCAGAAAAGCATTCCTTTGTCCAACATTGGACAGGCAGACCAAAAACCTCAATCCATACTCTTCTGTTAAGTGAGCCAAGAATCTCGCCAGAGTATTTAGAGACCTTGCTCAATTTCCTAAGCAGAACCTCGCGATGGGGGCCGAGGTAGAGTTCCACAGTCTCAGCGGAATTACAGACTAGGACGAATGTGTTGGTGCTTAGCCCTTTAGGGGTTAAGCCGTGAAGGTCGTTCTCTGTAATAAAGGTGAGAATACTATCCAGACTCGCCTCACCCGATGTGTGCGCAATAATAGACCGCTGAAGCCAATCCTCCACATTCTTGTTGGTATTTGAAACCACGATCCTTGGATTTTCAGAACCCACATAGACTCTGGTCTGAGTAAGAGGTGTCACATCCTAAACATGTAATCAGCCAGTGTCTCTGCTCTGCTGAAAGGCCCTAGAATGATACTGGCTTCGGCCTGATGACTCCGTTGATCTTCTTGGTGGGTTAGCCCATTCAACCCTAAGCTTAGCTTTCACCACCCATCTACCATTCATAGTTGAAATTACTCTAGCAGCTTCCCTCGGATTATGAAATCGGACAAAACCATATGAGCATCTAGACCGTAGCCTCTTCTTAGCAGGAACAAATATATCATAAACTGACCTGAAATTACGGAAGACATACTTGAGCCAGGAATTTGTTGTTCTCTTAGGTAAGCCATCAACGAAAATGGACACCGTTTCTCGGGGTATTGGCATTGGTTTTCTGGTTAAAATGAAAAATTGATGGAAGAGAAGGGGGGGTGGTGGGTCTGTTGGTGGTGGTAGTAGGAGGAGGAATAGGGTTAATGTTTGTATGAAGAGGAGTATAAGTGGAGAGGTGGTGGGTGGCGGTGGCGATGGTGGATGTCCGGTGCGGGGAGCCGGGTACCGGTGGCGCTGGTGGTGGTCTGTTATTGGTTAGGAGAAATGGGGGGCGGAGTGTTGGAGAGAGAAAATGGGTGATTAGGGATGATGAGGGGTAAAGCGTTTTTGATGGAAAGTCAGAGTACTGGAGGCGATTTGTGGCATTTGTTGGTGTAGATGGAGGCCGGAGGCCGGAACGGGAAGTCGGAGGAGAAGACGAAGTTGATGGGGTAGACGGTGGCAGAGGTTGGGGTTGATGATGACGGATGGACAAATTGCTTGTACGACCGGAATGGCGAGGGGACGACGATTTTGGTGGTGCAACTCCGGCACCCTGACTCCGGGTGACGCGCCCTCACGCGCCGAACCTTAGCGGCGCCTGGGTGTCCTGTAGCTAGCCGTTGTGAGAGAGAGAAAGCGCTGTAAACACACCTCTACACCATATGACTTGGTCATACCTAAGGGATTGTATAATTTACAGTTGCAGATCCTATCGTCATACTTGGGTGCAACCTCTATCAACCATTGAGGTATAAGATTGCTAGATAAGGCTCGTGTCAAATCTAAGATTCAATCTTCAGTTGTAAAACACCCTTTCCAAAAAACCACAAAAAAAAAACACACACACACACACCAGAAAGCAGGCTCACGATTAAAGTGGTCTAGAAGACACAGGGCCATACATATTTCCAATTGAGCATGGCTCCACTTGAATTCGTGTTAGGCTTAACGAATACTTTTCATAAAATTAAGCACACAATATGTGCTTACACTTATTGGGGCATTTACCTTGAGTTCCAACTTTCTACGGTTATACCTTCTTACTGCATCTATAGCGCACGCGAACTGAAGAAGTTAAATTGTTCTTACTTCAACTAAAGTAGTAGTTTCGATAGATTGTACAATAATTTTCCATTTTTTAAATGTTAGGTTTAGATCTACATTAATTATGCAAAGACGTTGTTAAAGTTACTAGTGTATGTCATTATTCATCAAACTTCATACATCGTTGCACATTGGTATATGTTTTATTATAAAAGATAATATTAAATAATGATGTTTTTACAAGGTAATAATTTGTATGCCATGTATGCTTGTAGTCGAATGAGGAACAATTCATGTGTACAATCACATTGATCTTTTGGATATGTTTCTGACACTAAAATGAAAGTGTACCCATCAAAGTGTCTTAATAAACCCTTAGCTTGATTCAATTAATGTTCCTGACATATCCCTAAAAACGCTGCAAGTCTAGTGTCCCACGAACTTGTTCTATCATGGTGCACATAGTTCCATGGTTAAAGTATCCGATTGACACAAATATGACAACAATATCACCGTCTCATGATGAGGAGATTAGCCGTTGTTTAGAGTTTTGGAAAAAAATTATTAAGACAAGTTTAATCGTTGCCGACTGGTACTTTTTTCGGATAAATAATGATAAAGTCGCAGTACAGATCAAGCCACTAGTACAATTAACCCAAATAAAAGCGGAGTAAGAAACAAAAATAAATAGACAGTCAATAGAATAAGATTACATTGGAAAAAAAACAAACAGGCAAAAAGAATCAAATACGCACTATATGGCTGCATTACCAATGGAGGAGACCTTGTGTAGGGGAAGTCCTCAAACCGTATGAAAGATGGGGAGAGATTGACAAAGGTGAGATCCAACTACAACCCTAGCCCAGCTTTGCAAAAAGCACGACCATATTCGGATTATCACCACGATATGTCAAACCAAATTTTTTTTTCCAAGCTCCCACTCACGCTTCGCATAAAAGAGCTTATTGACATCTTTAACACCCTCGCTTTCATCCTAATCAAGTTCCCCTTTTTTTGTTTCCCAGAAGCTTTGACAAGTTTCGTCCCACTACTCTTTGGAGACATATCCTTTAAGAATTCCTGCTAGTCTAGCTTGGCATGTTTTATAATCTTTCACTTTTGTGTTCTTTGACTCTTCTTTGAAGACAAAACCCTAGTATTGACTCTTCTTTGATGACAAAACCCTAGTATCCTTGTGACATACAACCATCCTCCTTCTTCTCTTCTCTGTCTTACAAGGCACTCTAACATGCGGCATCGATACCAGTAGTCGTCTAAAACCTGACGGATACTTAGGTCCTGAGGACCCTGAATCATTGCCACTACTAGCATCCCAAACCTAGTTTACATGAATAGATGTATGACCTTGGGCCCCCCCTAAGTCATCAATGCCGGCCTCATTCCAAGGTAGGCAAAAGGAGAATGAGTTGCCTGGATTAGGGCATGGAAGATTGATTGGAGGAAGGTAGATAGAACAGGCAAGCATGGGTATGGAAGAACCCATATCCATCCTTCTTGACTAGCACATGATGCGCTTAATATGACAATATTCATAATATGCCAATATTTATTATTATTCATTGATCAGTTTTTCCTTTCAGTCTTTTAAGAAACTGACATATGTTATTGGTATTCTTTATTGTTGTGAAAATGTGTGTACAATTTTTATAACTTTCACCCACATGTTATCCGGGTCATAGATCACTGTCCAATCCAATTTACTCAGGAAGGCCAAGTTGATAGCTTCCATTTTTTGGAAATCTAATCTCCCAACACTATTAGGATTCCAAACTGTAAACCAAGCTAGCAGATTTAAGCCGTCATTTGAACCCTTATTCCATAAAAAATTCCTACTAATGTTATCCCATATCCTATAAACCATTTTGGGATCTAAAAGTATTGCATAATATCGTCCAAAGTTGAGTCAAGTGAAGATTTAACATGCAAGCCCCTACCAACCTTGGATAAAAAAATCGCCTTCCATTATGCTAATTCGGGTGCCAACTTCTCCCTAATCAGTCTAGTAACATTATTGACAAATCTTCCATAGCCAAAGCAACAACCCAAGTACTTTCCCAACAATGGAGCAATCTGCACACTAGGGAAGTCATTAATTCGTTGTCTCATCTTCCTTTAGGTATTTTGGGAGAAAACTACAACAGACTTCTCAAAACTAACAAGATGACCAAAGCCCTAGCAATACTCATTCACTAGGCCAAGAATCCCCAAGATCAACTCCATTATAGGTTTAAAAAAAAAAAAAGAGACAATCATCTACGAACAAGTTATGAGATTAAAGGGGCCTCTCTGGTAACTTTGATACCAATATCTAATCACCTCTTACCCGTGAGAACCTAGAGGCTCAAAGCAAGAACATCAATGTATAGAAAACAAATAGCAAGAGAGAGGATCTCCCTGATGGAGCCCTCCGCAAATAGAAAATATTTTAGATCCATGAATCTTTATAATCCATTTAAGAATCTCCTTGTTTGCATGTTCTAAGCCCACACAGCATTAAAGCGGAAAGGTCCACGTGTACGGCTCACATCTTGATCCATTCTTAAGCAAATAGGAATATGGTTCAAAATGGTAGCATGATCATTACAAACGACACAAGAGGGAAAGAGATGGATCCAATCTGGGTGTGCGATGGCATCGTCCAACCTTTCTTGAATTAAAGCCCCATTAATTTCCCTCTTCAAATTGAAGGGATACTCAGCCCAAGGAATATTGACAAGGTTATAATTTCGACAAAAGTCCATAAGATGGAATAGTTTATGATCTAAAACACGATAACCACCTACTTTCTTAGAAGCGTGCATATGTTCACAAAAATCCCCTATTGTGCACCAAGGTTTCGAAGTAGCTTTACCTACTTCCTCAAAACTTCCCCAAAAATTATCTATTTTAGAATCTCTAACTGGGACATAAAGAATACTAAGCGTGAAGCTATTGTCATCTCTTTCCAAAACCTCCATATTCGTCATTCAATTAGAGATCTCTTTGACAAGGACAACACAACTCTAATTATCTAGTTTTCTTGTGTTAGGTAACAAAATTTTTATTTTTTTTCAAGTTTGATAATGATCTACTTAAGAGTGTCTCAATTATTATATATATGTGACGGTACTATGAGTGCAAAATTTTCTCTCTATAAACGACCGTTCACCTCCCCCACCACCCTTCCCTTCCAGCCCCTCGTGGCAGCGCGTGCAGTGTCCGCCGTCGTCAATCCTGCATCCCGGTGGTCGCCGGCCTGCCGTCAGCCCATTAGTACCACCTATATTCATGCTGGTGTTCCATTTATTGGTCATTTTTAGATCTGATTCTTATTATTTGGGATTGCGTGGTTCGTCTTCCATCTGTTCATAGTGGTGCTCTGATAGCTTTGGGTGAGTGTCGACATGCTCCCCTACGACTCAATCAGTGGCAGCGGAAGGCTCAAAGCTTTGTGTGCTCTTCTGGGTTTGATCTGGTGAGTGTCGTCATGGTCAAGACACAAATTTGGTTAAGACACTATTAGATCCAACAATTTAATCAATAGTGTAACACACAGGGTAATTTCTCTACATTAGCATTAACAGGTTAGTATGACGTTTTCTTTAGAAGTCGGAGGTAGGAAGTCAGAGATGAATGGTGGAAACGAAGTCGGAGAATCGAGCGTCGCAGTCTCGACATACATCTTGTTTGTGGAAAAACTACCAATGCAAATGTATAATGAATGGTTGAAAAGAGATTTTTCGAATCATGGGATGTCATAGACGCTTTTGTTCTAAGAAAAGAGAGGTCAAAGAAAAATGTGGGGTTTGGGTTCATTAGGTTTCGACACATAAAGGAGGCAAAGGTAGCTATCGAAAGGTGAAGGAGGTATGGTACGGGGATAGGAGGATTATATTAAATTGGGCAAAATTCTCTAGAGGTCAGAAAAAGAATCAAGAAGTGATAGCAAGACTCCAAATACTAAGAAGACGTCATTGAATCCTACATGGTGCGACTATAAAATCTTTGCTCACATTGTCAGCCATGTATCTCCTCAGGGTAACATTAGTAAAGAAGGGGTGAACAAACTACCTGTCGCTGAGGTGGAGAGGAGGATTGTTGTAGGGAAACAAAACGAGGGAAATATGGAAAAATTGCACCGAAGTACCATAATCAAGGTTGAGGAAAAGCTAAGTAAAGAGTGGGAAAGGGAGATTTTACTAATGGAAGGTGCAATGCAATGTGAAGTGCTAAGCCTTGAAGGTAGGAAGTTTGTGGTCATCTTCCAAAAGGAGGAAGACTTGCTGCTAGAAAAATAAGTCTTGTGGTCCGAATATGGCATCTATAACATAAGAAAATAGACAGAATTTGACGGGAACTTAAAGAGGTTAGCCTAGATCACATGCTTTGGGGTAACTTTATAGGCCTGGTCATCAGAGAACTTCAGGAGGATAGTAGGAGAGTGGTGTAGAATTGTCGCATTGGACATCCAGTGCAGGAGATTTTTGAATTTTGAAGTTCGATAAGTACTGATTGAGACAAATTGATTGGAGATGGTAAAAGATGTCGTTGTCCTAACCATAGGAAGTTCGCAGCACATGGTCCATGCTTTTGAGGTTGATTAAGTGGCATATGAAAAATTCTTAGAATGGAAGATTTCAGCAATAGAGAATGAATCCCAGAAGTCTTCAGAGGAAAACGGAGAAGATTTAGTCATGGTGCCCCCAAAGATGATAGGGTCGACAATAACTCGCCGATGGTGGAATAGCATGAAGAATCTACGCTGGGCGTCGCCAAGGAAGTTGAAGTGGTGAAGGAAACCCAAGAGGCGGAGCTTGGCGAACCTAAGGATACGAGGAATAATGTTGTTGAAAAGTTGGTGAGCTCAAGTGAGACATTTCCACCAGGGTTTGTAAATCTCTTTAAAGTCAAAATTCAAGAAGTTGATGCATTGAAGACTCCAAAAATTCCGTAGTTCAAAGGGGAAAGCTCGATAAAGGAGTTTAGAAAGGATCAATTGGCCCAATCGGATGAAACTAGCGACACTTTTATACTAGGGTTTGTTAATCTCTTTGAAGCTGTTGTTCAAGAGGAAGTGGAGGTTCCTTCTTTCAATAATCAAATGGCCAACTCGAAGGCAACCACATGCAACAGAGTTCGATCAAAGAAAGGCATGGAGGATTCGACCTCATTGGGGTTGGTTAGGAGCTCGAAGGAGGCCGTCAATAAGGAAGCATCCAAAGTGTTGAAGGTAGGGCCTATCATCATATTGCATCATTTCTGAAACTGAAAAAATTCGCCTACCTAGTGGGAAGAAAGGGAAACTTGGGAAGGATAGTGCCTTAACGGAATAGGTTCGACACGCTAAAGAATATTGGGAGATGGCAAAGATTCTAGGTTTAGGCTACATCGGCCCAGAAAGTTACTATGAAGTCATTGTCAAACCATTTTCGAACCAATATCAATTGTTAATGAGCACTTAATAAGCTCTTAAAAAGCCACATCAAGCTCTTATCAAATTGTACGTGAACATTAATGGGCCCACTACCCCCTTGTCGAACTCAGCCCGTTAAGTTTATCGAGCCTGCCCGAACTCGGTGCGAGAAACTTATAATTAACACAATTGAGCCTTGTTCAATTTCGAACATGAGTAGTTCAATGAACATTCAGTTTGTTTATACCGCTAATTATATTTATTATGATGTGGCCACTTCTCTTATGTGGTGGCGGCAAAAATATCAGTTTTTGTTTTCTGCTATAACATATCATTAGATTGCCATTATTTAAACTCATATCCAAGATTGAGTGAAAACGACAAAAAACCCAAATTAACTTATCTATCACTCAAACCCTGATCTCTCTTACATATCCAAGATCTAGTGAAAACGACAAGAAACAAAAGTTACCTTACCAATCACTTAGACCCAAATCTCTCTTACACTGTAGTATCCTTGTATGGTGACACCAAAAAATGCCGACTTATTAATTCTACTGCAATCAATAGACTGTTATTATTGGGACTTTTTAGTTACCTATATTACAATGGAAACACTTCTCTTATATGGAGGTGACGAAATTCCATCTCTGTCTTTTGTTATGGTTACGATATTGTCACAGCTGCAACCGACAAAACGCCTTTTTTGCACTATCTATGCAATTCCACGTGTGATACAGTTGCATGCTTCCCAGATCTGGTAAAAACGACAAAATTACATGTTTTCTTGTGCTAATTTTTTTATACCCTTAAGTTTTATCGAAGGAACAAAATCACCACTTAAACAACAAAAACATTACTATGTTTGGGTCCAATTAGACCATCACATTACCTCTCTTGCGGCGTCACATCAAGTTTATGTAACACAACTATGTACTGAGTGGTTAGTTTTGGCTACAACAATTAACGAGCCATAATCACCAAAATCATATTATTACTTCCAAAATTAGTGATAGAACTTCATGCTATAATATAACAGAAAATAACATCAAAATTCATACCATTTTTGTATGTCGTGTGTGATCAATCTATATCTTTTATTTTATTTCTTGTACTACATACGGCGCCGCCACTTCTCCAATATGCTAGCAATAAAAATATTGACATTATAATAATATTTAAAAACTAAACTAGCCCCATAAAATTTATGAAAAAAATTAAGAAATCACTTTCAACTATCAATAATTAATCAACACTAATTGAACAATATGCTTCTTACTTATCCAAATACACTAATACTACTACCCCTATTATTATTATTATTATTATTATTATTATTATTATTATTATTATTATTATTATTATTATTATTATTTCTTCTAAGCAGCTCATACATTCAGATATTTTTGCAACGGAAAATTACCAAGCTAGTGGGCCCTTGGAATATACCCAAAAATCACATGCTTCATGTTAATGCCATTTCTGTTTATCTTGGCCATTAAATCCTCATAATGAACTGTAGAAAATATAACTATTAAAAAAGCAGAAAAAAAAAAGAAACAAAATCATTTTTGGGTCTTTTTCTAATAATTGGAAAAGAGAGTATATAAAAGATTAATAATAAGGTATCCTCAACTGAAAAAAGAAAATGTAAAAATCAAATACATAATAAAAATAAGCTGACATAATAAAACTTTCCAATCTCTCTGCAGATTGATGAACGTTGCATCAGGGAAGCCTCTGAGCTTTTCTCGTAGCTGGAGTACAGGAAGATCGTATTTTTTCCTATAGGAAATTCACCAATGCATATTCGTTTTTTAAAGAGTATGGCATTGCTCTCCAGAAAAACATACATAAAGTGCCACCCTAGCTATAATTAAATAACAATTTAGGTTATGTTAGTATGAGGTCAAAAGGGGTTGACGATTATAAGGGTAACCATTATATTTCTTTTAACCGTGTTTGATATCGAGTTAAAATTTAACCCATAAAAAATTTTATCCTCAAATGTAGTTAAAATTATTGCAGTACCCCTTGTAATGCAATGGTCATAACAAGGAAAGGCGAAAAAAAGTTCTCAATTAATGTTTCTTAGCTGGGATTTGGGAAATTAAAAAAAGTATTTTATATATTAAAATAACATCTTAAAATTTTAACAAGTACCATAAATATTAAAATATTATTATATTTGGCAAAAACTTTATACATTTAAAAAACCTAACAAAAGCAATGAGAGATCTACCATGATGACGTTGGTAGTGGCCAAAGGATGACAACGACAGTGATGTCGATATAGGCACTCAATATTGTAGGAGGAATTTTTTTTAAATTAAGAGATTTCGAGTGCAGATCTCAATACTCCCTACTCGATGTATTCACGTAGTCCAAATCAATTTCGACCATAACGTATTAAATAAACATGTACATTGTCCACATTTTAAGTTTAATGGGTATTTTTATAGTAAAGTAATTAGAATGTAAAACTATATATGAACATTCATTTAGTAGCTTAAATTGTTATGATTTGAATTAGGGAACAGAAGTAAAAAAATGAAATGAAAAAGGAAAATAATTGCAAATTGCATGCATATTGTCATTATGTACCACAAAAATAGGCGTTACAAAATCAAACCAAAAAGTGACCAGGAATTCGATTATAAATAGGGCTTCCGTTTCTCCTTAAGCATAATACTCATTACTTGTTTCTCTGTATACTCTTGAGTATCTTGTTCTAGAGATGGCCAGGATTAAAACCACCCCGACACCACCTCGATGTCCTGCTCCGCCTCTTAAGCTGAGGTAATGTTGTTCTGTCCTAACTATGCTCGGTTTTTTCTCTTTTAATAACTAAGGTTGATATTCCATCTAAGAACAAGTTGGGTCAAGGAAAAATAAAAAAGATTCGTAAAATCTACCCACAACGTCTGAAAGGAAGGATTCTTCATCTTGCTAGTCGAACCCGATTCCTCTTTTTCTAGGCCTTTTTTTATCTCCCTTCTTATGTGCTCCATTCTATTTGTCTTTGATCTTTTACTCTTTTTTGGTATCTATATTAACGGTTTTTTTGGCTATATTTTTGCATTACGTTCTTTGTTAAGTGTATTAAAATTAATCCTCATTTCTCTTAGAATCTAGAGAGTATTTTAGTTGGATCAATGTTTGATGTTTCAAAATTGATACATGCATCGTGGTAGAACGCCAATTTAAGAATTAAAAGGCTATGATACGATGGTCAGTTCTTATTTAGATACATCTGTTCAAAATTTCATATAAAAATCTACTTTTTTAAATTTGAAGCCTAATAGATCTTAGAGATACGCGTGCCTCACGTTAAGATTTCAAAGAAATGTTGGAGCTACTCATGGTTCCTTTTTTCATTGAGCGTACTAAGGTGGATCCTTTTTAATCGTTAATGTGCTATGAAAATTAATTTCCAATAGTTCTTTTCATAAATTCATATGGCAAGTTCTCTTTTCAATTTCGTACAGCTTTTCAAGAGATACAGGTGAGTCTGCATGTTGTATGCCATTCAAAGAAAAGACGGTGCCACTAATTCTGGTCCAATATTTTAAAAAGAATCCTCGTTTATGACTGAATATGAGAGAACAGATTACTAGAAAGTTACTTTCTTTTTAAACTTTGTACATGCATGAAGTGAAGACGTCGACCGAAGGACAAACACATGCTATTTATGATCAGTTCTTTTAAGATAAATCGTTTCCAAAATATACTAATCTCATTAATTTCTGAAACCAAAATTTAGCAAGATGCTCGTGCATGTCGTATAAATTTCAAAGAAGAGCTCGAGCTACCTGTTTTTTTTAACCTATTTTGTGAATCTCTATTTTTTTTATTTTTTATTTTGGAGAATAATTTACAAGATTTTAACTATGTTTGTTACTTATACTAGTCTAGATCAAAAACAAAAAAAGATTTAATGACCAAAGACTGAATTGAATAGCGATTCCCTAATATTATCTTTCAGTCTCGATATTAATTGAATACATTAGACGTAAAGTTTATTCTTTCGCCTTAATATTAGCTTACAACTCGTAATTTTAAACAACTTTACTGCATAACTATCTCTCTTTTTTTTATAGACATTTAATGACATGTTTTAAATTTAACACTTTTTTTCCTTCATATTTATTTTGTTAAAATATTTTTTAATTCCAAATACAGCCTTGAATTGGGTTTGTGCAGGAGCGTAGATGGGCCTTTGGGCCCACCAGAGTTTATTCAAATTGAAGACTCCCAGGCCCAAGCCCAAGCTGCTGGACAAGCAGGACGTGAGGTCAAATATTAATGCCCTTTATTTATTTATTTGTTTTTAATTGATTTTCACCTTAAACAGGAAATTTTTTTTTTTTTTTTTTTTTGAGGGTATCTTGTTTAACTTCAAGAAATAAATTAGTAAATAAGTTTCTTTTATAAAAAAAAAAGGTTATTTACGCTAAAGGTCCCTGTACTTTGTCTACTGTGTTAATTTAGACCTTGTACTTATTGTGCCAATTTAGTCCCTGCACAATTTGGTCCTTAAAAAAAAAATTATATGTTAAAGTTTTTAGTGAAATTTTTAATGGTTCGGCAACGAATTGGGTTAAATTAAGTAAACAAATGAATTTATAATAGGTTGCTTACATCTAACATAATTTTACCATTCAAAATTACGTCATTAGCTTAACTTAAATTTGACCAAATGACTAAATTAATAAATTTTGAATTGTTCGGAAACCAAATTGACACAATTAAAAGTAGAAGGACCAAATTGACACAATGAGCAAAGTACATGACCTTTGGCATAAATAACACATAAAAAAATTAAAGTAAATTACATATTTGTACTCTATGGTTGTATTAATTTTTTAGTCCAAAAACTTTGTGAAATAATTTTTTAATTCAAAAGTTACACGTATTTAATAAAATAATCCAAATAGCGATATGTAAGGGTGCAAAATTATCTCCGCTTTCATTCTTTCATATTATTATTTAGACTATTTTATTAAATCCATGTTAATTTTGCAATAAAAAAAATTATTTACAAAATTTACAAACAAAAATATTAATGCACTAAACTTCAAGGTAATAATATGTAATTTACCCAAAAAATTATTTTTATAAGAAAAAAATAAAATTTTGCAGGATTTAAGGATATTTAACTTAAAAAGAAAAGTGTTTTCAAAAAAAAAATAATAAAGTTCTTTTTTTTTTTTTTTTTTCCTTTAAGTAGAAGTAGGAAAACAATAACTATCCCTTTTTAAAAAAGAGTCAACACAAAATTCAAAAATTTTCGGGACAAAGTTATCATTATAGAAAGCACATCTAACCAAAGTGTTTCCGTAAAAAATTAAAAAGAAGTTTTTCAACGGCTCAACCAAACACATCATAACATCAAGTTGGCATACTGATAATTACCCGATATCCACATGACATGCAGGGTCAGGGTGTACTGTTTGGACGTAGGGAAATCGACATGATTTTCCGGTAACTTTCTCCACCTTCTCTCTCTCAATATTATACATTAGGAAAAAAAAATAATTAATAGCGGATCTACTCTGATTCATTTTTCAAGGAATATCACTATTGTTTCATTTAAAAAGAGGTTGATTCTATAATATCTGACTCAATCTCGTCAAAGACTGATGGTTATTCGAATCAAGGAACGTTGGCCAAACCGAATAACTATAGATCAAGTTTGATTCCAAAATCAAGTAATGTAGTTCCGTCTGAATTGTTAATCCAGATTTGTTTAAACACCTGCTACATCTATGCGTGATGCAATAATCAAAGTATTACTATAAGCAGTCTTGATTTGAATTTCGATCTCACACCGTACTTACCTTAGAAAAATATATTGATGCAGATGGGGATTGAAATAACTTAATCGAGACGACAAAATGAGTTTTAATTATGGTATAATTAGGATTTTATCTATTAGTGTTTAGTTTTATTGAATTATATAATTAGATTTAGGATTTTGGAGTTATATTATTATTAGAAGTAGTAGAGTTTGATTTAAAGTAGGATTATATTATTTTTGAAATATATAATATAAGTAAATTAGATTTTCAATATGATAAATTTGACAATTTTTCCCAAAAAAACAAAAAAAGGAATATAAAATTGATGTCAGAATAACAAGCAGGATGCAGAAGCTTAAAAGTGACATCACAAAGGTGACCTTTACTCTTCAAGCTATGCAACAATCCTTAAGGTAATATTTTTCGTTTTATTCTTACATGTAATTTACTCTCGTACCGATTTTAAATATACTAAACTCCCGACCCCTCAATAAAAAAGTTTACCAACAAACAATAGGTATTAAAAGAACGGGTTTCTCTATCACGTACTCAAGAGGTAGATGTTAAAGTGAAGGCGTATAAGTATAATTAGTATACTTTATTATATGTCCATGTTAGAAAATATCTTAAGATAAATTGACTATGTTAATACACGAAAGTCAAGCAAACCATTAAAGCAAATTCATTGACGGATTGCTTTGACATTCATGAGAATCAATGTAGATTGTCGAGGAATCAATTATTCCAAAAGTTTAAGCTAATGGGTAAAGACTCAATAATAGTTTTATACTCTAATATGCCCTTGCATGCAAATGTCAATCGGACTTGAGGCGTGGATATTGCACATGCATTCCTCATACGTTATACTTAAGTTATGTTAATATTGAAAGTGGGGGTTGTTAGGATTCGAACTCGTGACATTTTGGTCAATAAGGCTCTGATACTATGTCAAGGAAACCAATTATTCAAAAACTTAAGCTGATAGTTGGAGACCCAGTAATAGTTTTATACTCTAACAAATCAAGGTTCAAGTTTGAGCAGAGAAAGTAAGTTCTTGTGTTGAAAGGATAATGTTGAAGTTATTCTTGAGTTTTTTTTAAAGGTAACGAGAGATCCTTAGCACCTAATTCTAAGAACAGACTTTCCTAAGGAATGAAGTAGAACCAAATTCAAGATCGCTAGATAAGTATGCGCTTCCCAAGGGGTGATCTCTTCTCAGTTGATGCCTCTTTGGCTAACCAATCCGCGGCCTTATTAGCTTGCAATCCCCTAGTCAAATACTTAATGTCCTTGATGATCTTCTCGATTTTTCATGGACAACGGCATTCCCCTTTAAGACAGATATTGTAAAATGATCATGGGTTAAACTTTCTATCTTTATCTTGTAATAAAATTAATAATTGAAATCGTCCACTAAACTTTCTATATTAACTCGATGTAAACCCATTTTTGATAATTTTGAGGTTATTAACTCGCAGCGAGATGACTGAGATGTACATTCGAGATGTTGCAAGGGATGCTGCTGCCCATGCTCGATCTAGCACTGGAGAGACGTCGGCATCCCATGAAGCAGAGACTTCGACATCCCGTGAAGGAGGTACTGCACAATTCTAATTAGTTGAAATCATCCACTAAACTTATATATTAATATTGTTTTATAATAATTTTTTTTTAACTAAACTCACACATAAAATTCCGAGCAGGTACAAAAAGGCCCCGCGAGGAAACTGACTAAACTGAGGGAGGACTCAACTTGGCCCAGCAGCAATAATAAAATTCTATGTATTAGAAACTTCATTTTCATGTCCTTTCATGTTTGACTGCTGTCTTCAACTGGGCATTGGTCTTAGTTTAATTTTAAAGTTGCTGAGTTTAAGTGTTTTTTTCTCGATAATTAGAGATGTAAAACTCACAAAACGAAACCCAATATCTCTTGAAGAAGACCCAAAAGGCCACACAAGTGTGGCAAAAGGAAAGCAATAGCAACAGTTTCCACAAAATATTATCTATCACACTCTAGCGATATCTAAACAAAGTACTGAACTATAGCAAGATCACATGCAACCATGCAGACTTGCTTCAGCTGACTCCAAACAATATCACCCCAGCGACCATATTAGTTAAGTTTAAGTGTGATTGGTGTTTAATTATGGAGTTAAATTGGGATCTAATAGTATCGGCATTGGTCTTTGCTTCAATCCATGATCAGCTCATTCAAGCTCGAGGTTTGACAGTTAGAACCTTGGACTAACTGCACAAATTAAATTCACTATAAGGGTGAATGTAGACTATGGTAGAAAACACATAGAAAGCATACCTTACTTGAACACCCTTTTGCAGCACTTGGACTTGCAAAAGTAAACGAGCTAACTACTCCTATGAAAATGAAAAAGATCAAAAAGCACAAGCATGCATAAGAGAAATCGAATAGTTTGCAATGTAGTTGTAGAACTCTTTGCTAATCTACCGATTCCCATATTTATAGGTTACAAATTCTAATTGTTGCTTTGAGTTTCACGCAAGCACGTGTCTTGTCTCGAGCCTTCCATGATCTATTGGGATTCCTCCTAAAAAGGAACACATTAGGGGTCAACGACCTTCTCCGTGTCTCCCATCTCTTTGTAATTGTCCTTGACTCTCTTTTCTTGCTTAAACTACCTTTCTAAAGTTGCAGTGTCTATATTTACAGCCTTAAGTCACTGCCTCAAGCTTGAGTGTTTGGCTTTTAGTAATGCTCCTAACAACTATCTCAAGTGCTTACTTTCATTAAGTCAATTCCAATCATGTATCAGGCATGTACATCATCAAACAAAACGACATCATTTCTCAGCCATCAATTCTGTTAAGTAAAGTAAACCTCTATGTTTGTCCTCTAGCTTGGCATTAGACGTTGTTAAAATAATAAGCAGCAATCAGTTAAACAGTAAACTATCAAACACAGCAACGAAATCAATACAGAGAGGAAAGATCTTACAAAGCAAATAAATGCGCCATGGTATAAACCACTGTCCTAAAAGATAATTTTGCCGCTGCTAAGGTGCACACAGATAAACCGGCAGCCGTCCTCTAAGATTAACGCGATCCAACCTTTAATGTGCACTGGTTCGAGGTCGGGTGGGATGCTAAGGAAACTTTGCCTTGACTTAGGATGAATTATGAGGAAAGACAGTAGAGAAGGAAGGGAGAGAGCTTTTGATTTTTGATGATGGAAACTGAGTTTGAGCTATGTATTTATAGGCCAAAAATTCTGACTGTTGGGATGGATAGAAGGCATGCGTCCCTTGGGTGGACTAACAATCAGCTTAGGGAGCTGCAACAGTAATGAAGGGGAGAGGCGTCCCTTAGGGAGAGCCACATCGGGAGAGAAAACGTTGTGGTTCTTCAAGAAGGTAAAACTATCCGTTTAAGAAAGTTTTGATAAAATAAAAATACCCGTAATATAAAGGACACCCACGCCCATGCCTTGCACGGCGCGACCGGAGGCCACCAAGCATGCGGGCGTGTGGTTCCCACCATTCTCTCACCCATGACTTGATTCAAGTCCTTGTCTTTACAAGGTTCTATATAAACCCTCTTTTCCTTCTCTAAATTACCAATGTGGGATACGGGTCATAAGGTAAGTTTTTAATTTTTCAATGTGGGTATGCTTTGTAACATTTCTAATAGTCCCCCCACAAATGTCAGGAAGCTAAAAGAAACAAAACAGTCTAGACAAAAAGGTGAGCTTAGTTTTGCAATATCGATATCTCGCGTCTTGAATCGACACCATGTACTTAACAGGTGTAAGACCAACAACTTGTTAGGTAACTTTCGTTTTGAACATGATAAGAGGTTGCATAGTATTCCACCTGAGCACATACCAAGCTCAAAATATCTTAGCAAACCCCTTAGTTTGACGCTTTTATTGGCCATGCGTCCATTTTCATAGTTGCTCTAGAAGGCAAGTCTCCAACCTCCATAGGGAGCGTCCACACCCCCACATCTACATAGGTGGATCCCATCAAGTGCGTGTTACCTCGCACCACCAAATAATGGCTATAGGTCCATTAAGAGCTCATGCTCATCCTGATCAATTTAGTAACAATTCCGGAGTTCCATCAAATACCAAAAGTACGGCTATAGATTGCCCAACACTGTCAACATCATAGGGAAGGACAATAATTTATTACAATGCACAATCGAATTGAACTATAACTTACTCATTAAACCTGTACAAACCAGGTTGAAAGACATCATAGTTAATTCACTTTACAGACTTTAATCCCAATCCCCTCAATGTTTCTAATCCAATTTTTTGACAAAGGCCTTTCGCTAACGGATCTGCAAGGTTCTTTTCCAACCTCACATAGTCTAGTGATATCACCCAATTTTCTAAAAAGATCTTTTACAATTTTATGTCTGAGATTAATATGTCTCCTCTTGCCATTGTACACTTTATTCTTTGCTACAGCAATGGCTGCCTGACTATCACAGTGCAATGCGACTGATGGAGCTGGATGCCCCCATAATGGCACATATGCAAGTAAGCTTCACAGCCATTCGGCTTCATGTCCTACCAACGAGAGCAATTCTGATTTCATGGTAGACTTGGCAGTACAAGATTGCTTAGACGATTTCTAGGATATAGCACATCTACCTAGTGTAAAAGAATAGCCACTAGTGGAATTAATTTTATCGTTATCAGATACCCAATTAGCATCACTAATCTTTCTAATACCGCAGGAAATTTTGTAAAGTGAAGTCCCTAGTCCATGGTTCCTTTTAGAAATTTAAGCAATCTTTTTAAAGCATTCCAATGTTCTTCATTTGGATTATGAGTGTATCTACTATGTCTGCTTACCGCATATACAATCTCAGGTGTTGTGTAGTTCATTAAGAACATAACACTTCCAATTATCTTAGCATATTCAGATTGGCACTTTGCAACACCTTTGTGTTTAGGTAAGTGTATACTAGGGTCATAAGGTGTTCTTACTGAATCAACATCAAATATGTCAAACCTCTAAGAATTTTTTTAACATAGTGAGACTGATTAAGGCTGATGGCTTCAGGAGTCCTCATAATTTTAACTCCTAAAATTATGTCCGCCGCACCCAGGTTCTTCATATCGAATTTGAAACTTAGAAAGTTTTGAGTCTTAGTAACAATGTTCAGGGTTGTGCCAAAAATCAATATATCAATAATGCATAAACAGATAATAACACATTCATTACAATCAGACTTAGAATATACACAAGAGTCTCCGTCATTCACCAAAAGCTGTTAGCAATCAAAGTGCTATTAAATTTTTCATACCACTGCTTTGGTGCTTGTTTTAAAACATATAGAGATTTGATTAGTTTACACACTTTCTTTTCTTGGCCTGTAACTACAAATCCCTCTAGTTTTAACATGTAAATTTTTTCATCTAAGTCACCATTCAAGAAAGCAGTTTTAACATCCATCTGATGGACAAACAAGTTATGAATAGATGTGATAGTAATCAAGGGCCTGATAGTGGCTATTTTAGTGACGAGTGAATATATATCAAAATAATCAACTTCCTTTCTTTGTGTAGATCCCTTAGCCACTAGCCTAGCTTTAAATTTATCTATTGACCCGTCAGCATTTAGTTTCTTTTCGAATACCCACTTATAGCCAATCGGTCTGCATCCTCTAGAGATGTCTGCTAGTCCTGCGTATGGTTATTCAGAATTGACTCTGGTTCATTGTTAACGGCTTCTTTCCAGAATGAGAAGTCAACGGAGTTCATGGCTTCTTCATAAGTTTTTGAGTCTTCCTCTAGCATATAGGCACACACTATTTCCTCGTTTATCTCATTGTGTTCAGTTAAGGAGGTAGTGATAAAGTCTATCCCAAAACTATTTTCTTTTCTAGCTCTTTTACTCCTTCTTATATCTGGACATCGGTATTTCAACACTAGAGGGCATAGTGATAGGGGTTAGAGATACAGATTGAGCATTAGGTTTCCCGGGAAATATATGTTCAAAGAACTTAACATCTCTAGATTCCATCATACTACCGCATGCATAGGAGTCGTTTTCACCTTTGATTAAAAACCTATATGCCGCACTATGGTAAGCATATCCAATAAATATGGAATCGATAGTCTTAGGTCCAAATTTGCTTTTTTTGAAATCAAGTAGTCCAACTTTTGCTAGACACCCTCACACTTTGAGGTATTTTAAATTAGGGGCGTGGCCTTTACATAATTCATAAGGTGTTTTATCAAGTTTTTTATGAGGTATATGATTCAGTACGTGACAAGCAGATAAAATTGCTTCCCCCCACATACTATCAGAAAGTCCAACACTTATTAACATAGTGTTCATCATGCTTTTCAAAATTCTATTTTTCCTTTCGGCAATATCATTTGACTCTGGACAGTAAGGGGATGTTCTTTCATGCATTATTCCTCTTTCTTCACAAAATCTCTCAAGGGAAGTAGGGTGATATTCCCCTCCTCTATTGGACTTAAGTCTTTTAATTTTTCTTCCTAGTTGGGTTTCAACCTCAGCTTTGTATTTTAAGAACATTTGCTCAACTTCATCTTTACTCTTAGAAGGTATACCATGGTATATCTAGAGTGGTCATCTACGAAGGTTATGTAGTATCTTTGCCACCCTTACTCATTGTTCTTTTAAAATCCCCTAAGTTGCGGTAGACCAATTCAAGAAGTTTGGTGTGTCTTTTTATGCATTTAAATGGTTTTTTTAGCGTATTTAGCTTCAACGCACATTTCATATTTATAAAAATCTATATTCTTAAAATCAGGGATTAAGTTCATTTTCTTTAAACGTTTAGAGTTAACATTCACATGTCCTAAACGAGTATGCCATAAATCAAAGGATTCAGCGATATAAGCGGAAGAAGTACTAGCATTTATTTCATTGACACAGTTCGCATCAAGAATAAATAGACCCCGTTACAATAACCCTTTCCCACAAATTGACCGTTCCTAGTGAGCACAAGTGTATCAAAATCAAATGCTAATTTTAAACCAGCTTTAATGAGAAGGCTACTAGAGATTAGGTTTCTACGCATATCAGCCACATGCAGCACATTAGTTAATGTAAGCATTTTACAAGAGGTGAGTTTTAAAGAAATCTTTCATTTTTTGAGGATTGGCACGGCTTGCTCAATTTTCCATGTAGACCACATCGCCATCATTCATCATCTGGTATTCTTCAAACATGTTCTGATGTGCACAAATGTGTCTGGTAGAGCCAGTATCACCTATCCATTCAGTCATATTGTTCACCAGGTTTACTTCCGAGACCACAGCTACGATGTTGTCTATTTCTACAAGATTGGCCTTGTTCTTGTTGTCTTTAGAGTTGTTCTTTTTGTTTCTGCAGCCCTTTGCTTTGTCATGTTTCCCACAAAAATAGCATTCTTGTTGAAAATTGGCCTTCGTCTTGTGAATTTTTCCTCGGGTTTGAGGTTGGAGTGATAGCTTTTTCTCTTTTCCTTTAAACCTGTTAGAGGGGGCAACTTTTGTTTAGATAATATTAGCTTTTAAATAATCAGAGTGCGAGTTTGGCTTATCCTTTAGCCTGTTTTCTTCTTCAATTTTCAGATGACCCACAAGTTCTTCTAAAGATAGATTTTTTTTCTTATGCATGAGCAGGTTCCTATAATCGTTCCACGAGGGCAGAAGCTTTTCAATAAGGACGTAAGCTTGAGTAATTTCAACATTTTCAGACCTTTGGACAGTAGAGTGGTTACAATATTTTCATTCTCGTGTATTTGGTCAATGATTGGTTTGTCATCAATTACTTTAAAAGCCATTGCTAACACCGTATTTTCTAGTACCAGCAGCTCCCATATTTCTTAGAAAGTGTATCTCATATTTCCTTAGCAGTATCCATTTTAACATATATGTCGAATAGGCTATCGCTAATATAATGTAGCAGTATTCCCCTACAAGTTTTATTATCCACAGTAAAGTTTTTCTCACATGTGAGCTTAGCACATTCTTCTTCAGGGATATTCTTTTCATAGAAGACATAGTTGATATTAAGTTGTTCTAGGTGGAACAACAGCTTAAGAGACCAGCATTTGTAGTTCTTCCCATTTAGCTGTTCAAGTTTAGACATATCAGGAAGAGGGAGTTTCGTTGCCATGATTGAAAGAAATTGTCTTTTAGATTGTTGTTAAACAATAAGCAGCAATCACTTAAATACTAAACTATCAAATAAAGCAACGAAATCAATACAAAGTGGAAAGACCTTACAAAGAAATAAACGCGCAGTGGTAAAGACGATTTCGCCACTGTTAGGGTGCACACAGATCAACCAGCGGGCGTCCGCGAGGATTAACGTGATCCAACCTTTAACGTGCACTCGTTAAAGATCGGGTGGGATGCCAAGGAACTTTGCCAAAACTTAGGATGAATTATAAGGAAAGACAATAGAGAAGGAAGGGAGCTGAATTTGGGCTATGTATTTATAGGCCAAAAATTCGGACTGTTGGGATAGCTAGAAAGACGTGCCAGTGAAGATGAGACGTGTCCCTTGGGTGAACCAACAATCAGCTTGGGGAGCTATGACAATAATGAAGGGGAGAGGTGTCCCTTAGGGAGAGCCACATCGGGAGAGCAAACATTGTGGTTTTCGAGCACGGCAAGGCACGCAAGCAGCGCTCGCGCATGTGCTTCTAACCATTCTCTTAGCTATGAATTAATTCAATTGCTTATCTTTACAAGGTTCTATATAATCTCTATTTGCCTTAGGGCTTTTGAGTGTCCAAAAAAAAATATATATATATATATATATATAAACTCTATTTCCCTTCTCTAAATTACCAATGTGGGATATGGGTCTTAAGGTAAGTTTTCAATTTTTTAACGTGGGTATGCTTTGTTACATTTCCAACATTAGAAACCACAAAGAAAGTATTATAATGTAAAACAACTTTATTTTTATCATTAGATGATGTATATTTATTGATAATACAGTTCACTCAATACATTACGTTTAGCTATACATTTTACAGTCATATGCATATATATAATCCTATACTTAATAGGATAAAAAAGTTCAAACCCAAGATTTGTCGCTTAAAGGTAAGTAAGTTTACTATTACATCAATTCCTACAGATCTAGGGTACGTTCATGTGGGGAATATGAGCGTCGTCATAGTTGTTTGAGCCTTGTTCTTCACTACATTGCACCGGCAATGTGCCATCTAGCCCCGTCAAAGGCGGTTCTCCCTGTTGCCCTCCGATCATCGTCACCATCATTGTCTGTCCTGTCATTTCCTGCTCAGATTAGGTACGTCGTATTAAAGATTTTAACCTGTAACGCATTATCATACAACTAAATCATCGGCATTGTTCCTTTTATTGCTAGAGCTAAGCTTTAGTACTAGTAGTGTTCTTTAGTAGTTCATCAACACAAATACTCAATACTAGTTTATAAGCCATTTTTTGCTCGATCAATGACCTTGTATTTTGCAAAACAAATCATATTAGAGTTGTGAAACTGAATAATTGATATGTAAACTCAAGTGGGTTTCTCTATCTAAGCGTAATTGGTTTAAAAACAAATCAAATTTCTCTTCAACTTATATGTGGACCTTTCATATGCCACCACCGTATATAACACAAACTAGTTTTCTTAGGGTAATATTGCTGTCATGGTACAAATTTTAATTTCAAAGCAACTCTATGTTAGGATCTTAGGTGCTTCAAAGTTGTCGGAAGTCATGGTTCTTGGATGTAGGCGCTTGGTTTGTCTTGTCTCACGCCGTTGGTGCTTGCTTCGGGTCTGGGTGGCAGCCGTGGTTTCTTTATAACCAAAGTGTGAGTCATGATCGCTTTTGTACATTTGGGTGGCTTCTTTTAGAATTAGTGAGGCTGCAATTCTGTTGTTCGGGGTGCTTTATCTTAGTTTTGTGTTGAATATGTTTTAACAGGAGGGATGAGATTCTAAGTGTTGGGTTTGTCTTTTACGATATTATTTTCAGTTTGGTTCTTTTGGGTGTTTTTGTTATTTTCTCTCTTTCACACTTTGTTTATGCCCCTCGGATTTTTTTTGAGAGATGCCGGTTTTTATATCACGAGCTTTTCTCCGTTAATTATTTCAAAAAATGATATTGAGAGAAAGGGAGAACCTTGATTAAAGGAGGGAAAGAAGAAGGGGGCAAGAAGGCAGAGAGGAGCTCTGAAGAAGAACAACCCTGAGCCTGCTGCCACGCTGGAGGTATCCCCTGCTGACGTGGATCATTCTGGTTGCTTACGTGGCACCCTCCTCCCATGTTGTTGTTCAAAGTTTCATACAACGCGGCCGCTGCTGCCGCTGCTGACGACGACGTCGTTTGGCTCCTAAACAACCACCATCATGCACATATAATGCTAAAATTTATGCTAATAATAATTATTATCAGTATATAATAGCAATAATTATAATAATAATCAACCTTACCATAATACATAAAATATACCTAATTCATATACTATATTTTTTATAAACCAAAAACTAGATTTTCAGATGCCGTTAATTTCTATCTTTTGTGGAATATTAACAATTACAAACCCATTTGAAAACTAGGTTTTTAGTTTCATATTAAATAAAAATTACACACAAAAAATGATGCTAAATAGACCTCAAATTGTTATGTTCTATTAGAAAAGTTTATGTGGTAAAATTCCTATGCTTTGGCTGATATAGTAATTTAACAATTTTACTTTTAATTGTATTAATTTAGTTCATATTATATCATTTTAATTTTGCATTATGATAAAATTGAAATCGAGTTAATAATAAAATTTAATAATCCGATCATGTAAGATGCAAGTGAGGCAAACCCAGTTTAAGTCTACTCGTAACTAATCACTAAAATTATGATCTTGAACTAAATTAATACAGTAAATAAAGGAAGATGAATACCGAATCGGAAGAGAATTTGGATCACAAGGAGAAGCAAAAATTTGGCGCGAGGTGTGACCGTTTTCCGGTAACCAGCCCACCACTTCACTATCGAACGAGGCTGGCATACCTTCACTCGAGTCCAAGAATATCTATTTTTCAATTAAAATTTTATTTATCAAGTCTAATGTAATTTAAGTATTCAAATATCTAATACTATTGAAATAAACAAAAACAAAAAACAAAAAAAAACATTGATACTAAAACTATATATATATATATATTTCAATGTCAAATAATTGTTTTGCAGTTGGGGTTACCTGGATGCTTGTTGGGTCGTAACTTGACAAGTGATTACTCAACAAATACTTCTGCCATGAAACAATTAATATTTGTGAGCAGATTTATTTTGCATCAACTCGTAATAAATGAAAGCTCATGAATGATTTGATAGTATAACATGTATATTCGTGCTAATATCCATTGAATTTGAAACGTGAATAGTACAGAAGTGTACTAGATACTTTGTACTTAAATTAGTTACTACTGAAAGTATGTGTTGTGGGTTTGAAACTGTGACCTCTTAATCAACAAGCTCAGATAAATGTTAGATAACTAACAATTCTAAAGGTTTAAGTTAATGGGTAAAATCACAAATGATTTTACACTCAAACAGTTAAAAATTATCATAGGTCAATTTGTATCATAGGATTCATAAATATCATAGCAAAGAATTTTACCTTACGTTGAGAGACGCACGACAGGGCATCTATAAGATTCTTTTCACACGACTCGAGTTCACCCAATGATGTGAATGCCATTGGATCTGGTTCGTATACTCTACAATGTTTCAAAATATATATTAACATTGTTTTAATATTACATTCATTACGAGAGATTCTATATTCAAGATTTTCTTTATCGGCTCGGTTGAAAAATATATAGCCAAGCAATTAAAATCAAACAACTATATGATATAAGCGAACTTTTTTAAACAAAAGTGAATCCTGTTGTTTATAACCCGGGCTAATTTGTCTGAAATGTACTTCTTTATTGTTCTTTCTTAAAATATGTTTGCTTTCTTACATATATATAATAAATATTATGCCTTTTTTCTTGAATATACTGTATTTTGAATATATTTTTTGCCTATATAAGTAAAAATACCTTAATTGCTTCTCCGCAATGCGAAGTTGATGTTGTAAATTGCCCACTTCTTGCTGAAGTTCCTGCAACAAATTATTTTGATATTGTATAATTGGTCTCTATATACATTAATTATACGTTTTGTTTAAAATAAAATCTAATTTAATTAGTCTTAAAACACCACTTTATTACTTGTTACAGAGTATAATGACATGGTTGTAAATAAGCAGACCTTCACGGCATTAATACCTTAATTTTTCTAATTGTGATCGTGAACATATTTTCTTGGAAATTTTTAGAGAACGGATAGTTACCTAAAAATAATTATCAGTAACGAGTGCCACGAACATTCGTTAGAAAAACCGATAATAATTTAAAACAGAGAAAATTTAAAAAGAAACAAAAGATCAAGTAGAAGTTGTGTTACCTCCAAATTTGAGTTAGCTCCTGTAGGGCTGTCAAGAGATTGGCCCTTGTCATTACAAAAATAAACCAAATAATATAAAAAGATAAAGAAACAAAGCATTATTATCATGACAATTTTGTTACTATATTATAAAATTATAACTGAGTCTTCACTCATTAGCTTAAACTATGGATAAATTAGTTCTTTGACATAAGTTTTGTTGACCCAGAGCTTACTGGTGTGCAGTATCCATACTTCAAGCTAACATTTGCATGACAGGGGCATTTAGAGGCTAAAAACATTCACGTAAATTCACCCATCAGCTTACGTTTTTGATATGATTAGTTTCTTTACATGTTATTAGAAGTAGGCTAACAAACAAGTCATAAGTTTAAATCTCAACAATCTTCATACCAATAGTAAAATAATTTCAGTACAAAGTATGAGATAGGTCTGTATACTATCCACGTTTCAAGCCCAGTGAGCATTCGTGTAAGGGATCATGTTAAACTATGAAGTTATTCTTGGCCTTCATGCATCAGTTTTTTTTTTTCCGATAATTATAGAGCAAAGCTCAATACAAACGGGTGACCCAAAGGGCCCTAAAACAATGCCATAGAACAAAAATGCAACAAAAGGCGCAAAAAGGGAAACCTCCCGACAAAGCAATAGACCTGGAAAACGAAACCCACCCGCTCCAGCATCTACCTGCACAAAAACTAGGAACACCCCACCCCATCTCCAGAAACCAGATGCAAACCGAACCAAAAACAGAAACAACCCAGCAACCTCACAGCATGAAAACAACAACCAAGCTTCAAAACAATGAACAACAGAAGCTGCAACTACCGGGGAGAATGGGAAAGAGCTGCACCAAGCTTACAACCTCAAGCCCAACCTAAACTCCAAAGACCAATCGAAACCAAAGATGCCTAGCCAGCGGGAACGAAGAATAAAATGCTCCTAGGCCCCCTCAAATCCCAAAAAAACTAAGAAAACTAATACCAGACATTCTTCTGAAGAGCACTCAACAAGCTCAAACTCCGAAATCTGATAATATTTGAAAACCCACCAACCCTAAACTAAACCTAACCTCCCAAATACGAATTTTCGAAGCAAATGACACCGAGAAATCTGCGGCAGACCACATGGCAATTAGCCCACCCCTGCATGCATAAGTTTAAACTTTTGAAAAAGTTAATTACTTAGCATTTATAATGCTAAGGATATGTAATTGTGATCATACTATGGTATATCAGTAGTCTTCATTATTATTCTGATATTAATACAAATTATCCTAACAATAACACTATCAAATAAAATAAAAGTTGATAGGCATAAATTTGTGATTATGTTATGGTTAGAGAGAGAAAGAAAAGGGAACAAACTTGGCAAGTTGGAGAGCAATGTCATTCTCAGTCTTGAGCTTCTTCAAAGTGCTTATTAAATACTGCATCAATCATTTATATATATACATATATTAAAAACCATAACATAAAATTATTATATAGTATAGTTATAAATATTTGATATTATTTTTATGACTTATTTACGTGTTAATAAAAATAAAGTCTCGAGTTTACCTCTTTGTTTTGGACAAAGCTGCAACTCGGAATGACCCACAAAAGATTAAGCCAAATGCAAAGAAAAATACACATAGCATTAGTAAGTAACACGAAAAAGAATCGGAGATTAACTGCATTTTTTATCGTACTTTTTTCGGAAAAAAAATATTTTTTGATAGGAAAAAAAAAAAACCCACTATTGCGATTTTTTGCATGTTTGGCACGCACTTACAACCATTTTTTTAATAAAAACATAATGAAAATTATTGTAATATTTCTCCTTTGAAATAAGAAGAAAACATTATAACACAAAGATGTACATACTCATAATTTGAAAAAGTCGGTGATTTTGAAAAAAAAAATTTCTGAAAAATGCAATAATTTCATAAGATTAACCAAAGAAACTTTAAACAGAAAGGGGATAAAATAGGGAGATTGATTCTTACTTTCCTCTGTCATGATCCGGAAGATTTATGTACCGCATAAGAACATCCTCAATTCTACAACAAAATAAAAATATAAAAAACTTTAAAATCAGACCATAAATCGTCGCATGCATCCATACATGCACAATAAAAATATAATCTTTTTAGGAAAATAATGACACGATCAAACAATAATAAACAAAACAAATTTGTACTTTCTTATTTAAGGATAAATAAAAAGAACCTCTTTTTCCCAGAGAAATGGCTAAGGCGACCAGAAGGAGAGAACATGATAAGAGCGACATCAATATCGCAAAGAATGGAGAGCTCATATGCTTTCTTGATAAGCCCATTTCTTCGTTTTGAAAACGTTACCTGTCGATTAGTATTGTTCTCTATTCTTTTTATTTGAAGCTTAACCCGACCCATCTTTTCTTTTCTAACGCCCTTTTCTTTACTGTAATATCATTATCAACGAATTCGAATAGAAATAGTTTTTCAAATGACGGGACAAAAAGGTAAGGGGAAAGAAGAGGAGATCTTGAATGAGAGAAGAGGGGGAAAGGAAAAGAGATGCGAGGAAAAGGGAAGGAGACAAGGATTTTACGAAGGAGAATTATTCGAAATTAATTCTATTTTTTTTAAATAATAAAAAAATTTAAGATATTCATACAAAATATTTATAATATAATATTAAAAATTAATAAATACTTTTATGTTTATATATATATAGCTCTTTAATTTTTAATCAATCATATTATTTTAATTTGGGTGATTAATTATGCATGCATAAATGAGTTTTGTATATACGAACAAATTGATATAATATGTAATTTTTGATGAAGAATGATACATAAAAGTCGTTTATATTTTAATGTTTTTAAAACTAGTTATGATATAGGTTCACGTAGCATATGCACTATGTTAGTTGATATAATATGTAATTTAGTCCTTATATCTTATTTAATCCATGTATAATTTATAGTGTTTTAATTTATTTATAGATTAAAATTGAAATAAGCTGGCGACATAATTCTTGATGGTTAGGTTATGAATGGGTTTGAATTAAGTCAGTTAGTTGATCTGTATTGGGTCACTTCAATCGGACAAAACAGGGTATCAAAAATTATGTTATTTGCTTAACTTCCATATGTTTCACCATAGGCCGAAAGCTACCTAGTGTGAATCATAACGGAATTAAATTGGTTCAATTAAAAATAGAATAACTAAACAAATACGGTGAATAAATTAAGTACATAGAGTTTTGAGGCAAATTACAAGTCTTTAATTTAGGAGGGTAAAACGTGAAAATTATTTGGAAGGTGCACTAAATACTTTTTACATAGTGATAACGAGATTACAAGGCTCTCTCTAATAACATGCAACTGCTAGAAAGGAAAAATCGGTGAATTTCAAACACAGAATTTAACCAAAACAAGACGAGTTTTAATCACCAAACCAACAAAATATAGCCCATGGTGCAAGTAATATTTGTTATGTTTTAAACCGAATATCATATTTGTTGATTTTTATTTGGTTTTTTATACATTATTTTGTCGTACTTTTTTTTTTTTTTTTTTGTCTCGGAATAAAAAAATTGAGTGTGCTTATTTTGTCCAGAAACGATTTTCAACTTTTTTAAAGAGTGAAATGTCCATTTAAAAATAATTAATTCTTATAGAGTTTTATAACATTTCAATAATTCAATTGAATCTTTGCATGTACAAATAGATAAAGAGATAATGTTATCATCAAGATAAAATTATTATTATCAGAGTCATATGATAATTTTTAAAATAATTTTATAATTCTTATTATTTGTAAGTCACACCGTTACTCTAATAAAAATAATATTTACTGTGATAATAACAACTTCCTAGAAAAATGTGCTATTGTATTAAAATGTCCAACTCGTTTTCTAGCCTTTATGAAGCCCATCTAAACGTGGCATAAGTAAAAATAAATTCTGATCCAACCCAATAAAAATAATTTGATCCAATTAAAAATCATGTTGGGTCAAAATATGGGTTGACCATTTAAGTTAGACATACATCGGGGCCTGTCTGGTCAAACTTTTTTTTCTCGGAAAAATATTTCTTATAAACATACTTGTTTTAAGATTTCGTGATGTTCCTTCTTAAAAAAAATATATATATATATATTTTTAAATATAAGTAAAAGTTGTTTTTAAAATTTTGTGAAGCAGGACAATAGTGAATCTTCAAATAAAAATAAAAGTAAAAAGATACCCTTATTTTAAGAAGAGAAAAATAAACTACGCAAGCTAAATAAATAATTTTTTAATGGGTTGGGCAAATAGGCCATCAGTCCATTGTATCTCCAACGTCTTGTTTACCAATCAACTCTTGAAACACTCGGCCCCCTGTTATTTTATGTTAAAATTAAGAAGAGAAAAATAAATTAGACAACCTGAATAATTTACATGTTGATGTGAATTGAATATGTCAATTAACTCAAATAGTTAAGTTTCTAAGAAATCGTATACGGAGTTGTGATTGGATCCTGTTAGAAGAGGAGTTACGATATTTTGACAAAACAATACCATATGACTTTCTTACAATGTTTAAAAAAAAGAGTTATTTATGTCAAAGGTCCCTGTATTTTATCCATTGTATCAATTTAGTCCTTATACTTTTAATTGTGTCAATTTAGTCCCTGTATAATTCAAAATGTGTCAATTTGGCCTTATAGAAAAAATATGTTAAGTTTTTAGTAAAATTTTTGTGATTCGACCATAAATTGGGTTAAATTAAGTAAACAAATGATTTTATAATAAGTCACTTGCATCTAACATAATTTTACTGTTCAAAATTATGTCAGTAGCATGATTTAAATTTGGCCAAAAGGCTAAATTGACACATTTTTAATTATTCAGGGACTAAATTAAAACAACTAAAATTACAATGATCTAATTGACACAATGAGCAAAGTACATGACCCTTTGACGTAAATAACCCAAAAAAAAATTATGCTGATTGAATTATATTTATATATATATTCTTTTTTTTTTTTTTGTTTGCACCATATAGAAAATGAGTTGAAGGGATAATTAAGTCTAATTACATCCACTGGATTCTCTTTTGAATGGACATTTTTTGAATTGGATATTTACACTATTAGTCTCTCATGTTTCTTGAATTGTTCAAATTGATTCTTTATCTTTTATTTTATTCAAATTAATCCCTCATCTTTTTAAATTTGTTAAAATTAATCTCTCGTCTTTTTAATTTTTACCTAATTTTTGTTACAATATGGGAGATTAATTTTGTTATAAAATAAAATATGAGGGACTAATTTGAACAAACTTAAAAATTTGAGGAACCAATATAAACAAAGTTATAAAGATGAGAGACCAATTTAAACAAAAAAAAAAATGAGGAATTAATTTAAACAAATTTAAAAAGATAAATGACCGATAGTGTAAATAACTCTAAAATTATATTATCAGAAATCTTTGTAAATAAAAGAAAACACCAAACTAATTTAAACAAGCTTTAAAATATTAAATAATTGAGTTACGTGATTGGAGTGCAGACATCCAAGCCAACAACAAAACGACCGTTGAATCCATTCTCATTCTGTCAAGTTGCTCTTGCGAGATCAGTACCATTATCAATGACATAAGACCTTGTCTACAACATTTGATTCCATTTCATCTGTTTGGTCACCTCGGCCTTGTAATTGAGTTGCTAACTGCTGGTCCATTACCTCACCGCAGTTGATTTCTTATGTATTAATTGATGCTATGGGAATATAATCTCATCATCGGTCTTTCTTGTGTTTCAAAAAAAAAAAACAAAAAACTAGGCTGGGCCACAGTGAGAACGATAAAAATCGATAAAAAATACTTCATAATATTCAGGAAAGAAAACCAAGAATATCTATATACTATATAGTAATTATAAGTTCTCCCTCCTAGAAGCATCCATTCTCCCATCCTTGAATTTCTTAACTATTACTGCAACCCTCTGTCTATATTTATATCTACATCCCTTCAACTTACTTCTCTTAATTTAAATATACATAAATTATTACAGAAACAAACTCTACTTTTTTAATTATGTTATTGATATAATTTATCAATATTAACACATAAATATAAATATTTAAAATTTAGTTCTACATAAACAAGATGTGCGAAAGTCTTAGAAGAGGAAGAAAAAGAAAAACTTGTTCTGAAATCTCAAGTTAACAAACACTACACTCGGAATGAAACATTTTGCTTTAGTGCTTGTAATCACCTAAATGACAAATTCTTTTTCATTTGACTCAAGACCAATCGCATACCGAGCACTAGACTGAAGGTCCATCCTTTGCGAAGTCTCTAGCAAGACTTTTCGTGAAAGGATATGCTAGATTCTGATTTGACTTTAAAAAAACATATACAATTAATTGTTTCACATAAATGTCTAACACCAATGTGTCTGGAACTTTCATTATATATCTCTCTGTATGTCTCTGAAAACATATACTGATTATCAGAATGAATAAAGATAGGTGACATTGGCATAGGCCATAAAAGAATCTTATATAATGGATCCTTTAACAATTCTGCTTCTTTTCTAGTATAACCCGGAGCAATAAACTCAACCGCCATGATAGAATCAGTAACACAATGTTTGTTTCTTTGAATCCCAAGGGAACATCCCCGCCAAGCAAAAACAACCATCCAGTTATAAAAGCGTAATCCTCTTTATTGGATAACCAATTGGCATCCAGGTATCTTTCTAATGCCGTAGGATATCAACTAAAGTGAATTTCATAATTCATAGTTTTTTTTAATTATCATCAATTAACAAAATATTGGCTTTGATATGAGTTGACTCATATAATAAATGATCATATGACCCTAATTAGCACACCAATTCCGTGCCCTGTTAGCCTCTCCAAACAATATTGGAAAGAGGTCAGCTTAACCTTGCAATTGAAAACACATATATGATCCATAAAAGACCAGACGTCAATTGGAATAATATACTACCTTCTTATTGCTGTAATGATATATAATGTTTTGAAAATATATATCAGAGAGAATATTAATTTCATTAATAATTATCATGTCATTTGCCACATTATTATTATAATTGCTAAGGAACTCGTTACGACATTTTTCTAGTTTCATGTTTTTTTTTTATTGTCATATAATTAAGCCGATCACCTATAAAACAATATATATATAGCATATACTCTTATGAGAATATGAGGTGAATCCTCTCACCTCATGTCTTCCCTCTTCCCCCTCTTTAATTAGATCAATATCCCAGATTCCTCTCGCTTGAGGCATTGCCTTATCCATATAATAATAATAATAATAATAATAATAATAATGATCATAATAATGTCAAATAAGAATGAGGTCAGGGACTGAATTTTGTCAAACAACCAGGGCTGGATTAAGAAATGGTCTATGAAAGTAAAGAAGTGGACAGAGTTTGATCAAAGCCTTAAGAGAAAGGCATGGCTTTCATGCTATGGAATTCCGTTACATGGTTGGAATTCGGATAACTTTATTGAAATCGGAAAAAGTTTTGGCCGGGTCCTTGCGGTGGACAAGAGGTGTAATGGATATGACTCATTAGAAGTGGGGAAGATTTTGGTGGAGACTATGGCACCGCATCGCATTGACGAGAAGGCCTGCTTTATGGTTGATCAAAGAAGTCATACAATTCTCATCCTGAAGGAGGTCAGATGCTAACGGAAGATTTCATTTCACGGGATGCGCAAATCAGAGCTGAGAAGGATGTCTCCGAGCCTGACAGGGTTGCATGCTCCAACGACATGAACGATGGCCCCATTGCGAACATACAAGGTAGTTCGCCGGAAATGAAGGAAAGGGTGCAATCACCATCCTTAAGTACAATCAAAGAAATCGAGAATGAACCAGTAAGGGAGGGGGAGACCCCTCTGCCGAGCATGAGAAAAGAAATTTAAATGACGTAGGATTGCTTACAGGGGACTCAGAAAAACTTAAATGCGGAAGAGAATACAGGGGTTGAGGAACCGGAACGTTTATGCTCAGAGGAGGATTTTCCACCTGGGTTCGTGAATCTCTTCGATGTTAATGTTTCTGAAGAATCAGATTTGGGAAAAGTGTCGCAAAGCAGTGGAAAAAAGAAAAGGAAAGGGAAGAAAAAGGCAGAAACAAGCGGGAAGAAAGCTTCAATTGTTAATGAAAGCAGTGATTTTACTGAATCAGAATCAGAACTGAAATGTAGTATGGAGGTAGAAAGAGAGACAGATAGGATCTGCCGGATGACGAAAATTTTAGACCTCAAGTGGATTGATGAAAAAGATTCAGTAGTTGAAAAACTACTGAAAAATGCGAAAGGGATCAAAAGAGTTAAGAAAAGGATCAATAAATGGAAGGAAGCAGGGGAGAAGAAGATGTTAGGGCTTCAGTAGCTTCCTGTTCGTGTTCTGTTCTCCTGGATGCTTTAGGCGTCCTGTGTCTGCTTGGTTGGTTTGGTGTTGTTTTTGTCTTTCTTTCTTTTGGGGTGCGTAGGCTTGTGGTTGGCTCGTGTAGGGGCGTGTGGTGTTTTGCTTTTTGTTTTGTGTTGGCTCATTCCGTTGGCTGTTTGTGTTGGTTGGTTGTCGCTCCTCGCCTCCTTGTTCCCGTGTTCTGTTTGTTTGGGTCTTTTGTTGGTCGCTTGGGGTGCTGGGCTGTCGCGCTTGTTGTTTTGTGCTTGGTTTTGTTTCGTGTCTGTGATGTCCTCTCTCCTTTGGGTGTTGTAGGGGTTGGGGTTTTTGTGGGTAGTCTTCTGTTGGGTTGCCCTTGTTTGTTGTGTGTTTGTTTGGCGATCTCTTGATCGACCTTATTAATAAATTCTCAATTATCAAAAAAAAAAAAAAAGGGAATGACTCACTTACTTCTCTGTACTTTACCCCTTCTAATAAAATATATCCAAATAAGGATAGAATAATATCTTATCCAATTGTCAATCTATCTCCCTAAAATTCAACACCGTCCATTTCTTAAATCACCCAATCATTCGAAACCACCACATAAAATACTCAAAATTACTCAAAGGCATCGGCAACATACTCAACGTTACTGGCCAATTACTCAAACTCAAATTCAGTTACATAAAATCACAAAATTACTTAGATCTCCATCCAATCCCTCAAAGTCACCACCAAATTACTCAAAATAACCTTATCCACCTAATTACTCAAAACCCCGAAGCTCCTTAGAATCACCACTTAGTCATTCAAAATCGCCCTTACATAAAATCACTAGTCAAATACTCAAAAGTACCACGATAAATCAATCAATTCCTCGGAATCACTAGCCAATTGCCCAAAATCACCACTCGGTTACTCCAAACTCACTCAATTAATAAGTAAGTCAATTACTCGAAATCACCACCCACTTACTCAAAAGCTTCCAATTACTCAAACTTACTAACCAATTACTCACAATCACCATCCATTCATTTAAAAGCATCCAATTACTTAACTTTCTCGGGTTTAATTCACCTACAATAGCAGTAGTTTTGATATTCCTCTGATGTTTGAAGTTCACCTAGGGATATATTTGTTTTCCGTTGTTCGTTGAACATATCATGGAAGTAGGCTTTCCACCTAACTTTATCAAAATTGTCTAATGACTCAAAATCAATAGCCAATTATTCAGCACCATCAACCACTTAAACTCACCTATTACCCGAAAATCACTAGCGAATTACTCTAACTCACCAAATAGTTGCTCAAAATTACCCAACTACTTCATGCTCAGTTACTTACAATCACCACCCAGCTCATTAAAACTACCTAATTACTTAGTATCACCGCCCACTTACTCATAATCACCTTTTGTACAAATGATGACAAGCCAGTTAGGAGAAAATCAAAACTACCAAAATACTCAAAATCACTCAAAGTTACCAAACTTTCAATGAAGCTTCCAATTACTCAAAATCACCACTAGATTACGTCAAATCACCTAAATTACTCAAAATCACTTGCTAGTTACTCATGATCACCACTTCAAAATCACTCCCCAACTACTAAAAATCACCACATAATTATTCAAAATTACCACTAACTTAAAATCACCCAGTTCCAAAGAATCACTAGCCAATTACCTAAATTACCGCACGCTAAGCGAATTAATCAAAATCACCACCTTATCAAATCATCTAATTACTTTATTCAGTCAATTACTCACAATCACCACCAACTTATTTAAAATCACACAACTACCTGAAATCACTGGCAAATTACTCAAAATCATGACTCAAATGCTCAAAACTACGGCCAAGTCATTCTGATTACTCAAAATTACCAACCACTTATTACTCAAACCACTAGCGAATTACTTAAAATCACCAACTACTAAAAATCACTTAATTACTCAAAATCATCCAATTACTCAAATGAACAACTCACTTACTCGAAATCACCCAATTACTAACAATAACTACCGAATTACCCTAATTCATTACTCGAAAATTATAGCAAATAACTCAAAACACCACCCACGCATTCAAAATCAATCAATATCCCGTCCCCCTTGTTCCTTGCTCCTTGGGTCTCCGTGTCCCTGCTTCTCTGTCTGATTATGCCTCTGGTCGCCCCCCTGCCACTGATCGCCTTATCTGCATCCGCGGCCTTGCGGGCTCTTCCCTATATAAGATCCTGTTAAAATGGATTGGATCGGGTTGTTGTCTCCGCTTGGGTTTGATTGGTACCTTTTCTCCTTCCTTGTCTTGAGATTGTTTGCACTTTCGTGTTTTCGGGTTACTTGGGATGTTTTTTTGGTGTTTTGTTGGTGCTTTTGGTGGTTTGGGTGTGTTGTTGGTGTTTTTTGGGGTGTTTTTGGGTGTTTTTGGCATCTTGGTTTGGTGTGTTTGGGCGTTCTTTTGTGTTTTTGTATTGTTGGGATCGTTTGTTGCTTAAAATCTTTTGACTGGATTGTAAATTATACATTTCTTCCCTTTCAATAAAATCCCACGATGGGTCAATTATCAAAAAAAAAAAAAAAGCCACATATTTTAAGTAATTAAAGTAATATATGCAACAACTAAACGAAAAAGCCAAATAAAAGCCAATATTACTTGCACAAGCTTATTTTACGGTGACTTCAAGTAATGGGTAATTAGGTGAAGTTTGGAAAGGAAAGAAAAAGGAGAGAAAAAGAAAGAGGGGGAACAATATTAAGAAAATAAGTCGAATAAAACAATAACAGACAAGCAAGCATGAATAAAATAACCAAACAACAATAATAACAGACATACATTGCCGAAATCGATGTAAATGTCTCTTCCCCAACACTCCAAAGCACCATCCACTCACTAAAAATTACCAAAATACTCAAAATCACCACACACTTACTATAAGTCACCAAAGTATTAAACGTCACCACCCAATTAGTAAAAATCACCACCTATCAAAGTCCCTTGCTTTTTTTTTTTTTTTTTTTTTGATAATTGAGAGATTAATCATTAATCAAATTAAACTTGATACAAGACTTCCAAATAAACAAAAAACCAAACAGGAAGCAACACCCTACACGAGCACCCCTAGACACCAAAGAACCCTCAAATGAAAAAAGACGCTGCAGGCAACAACACCAAGACCCTGGACAAAGGAGCCAAATGAGCAGCAACCCACTAAAAGCTTCAGACTACAAAAATCCGGCACAACCCAACAACTAAAAGCCCCACAAAACAACAGAAATAACAACTCCATCCCGACGAAGAGTATAAAGCAAGGAAGCTGACCGCAGGAAGACCGAATGACCTCCCGCTACGCAGCACGAACATGGAACAAACCAAGAAAGCAACAACTACTCCTCCATTACTCCACTAAGGAAAACAAGGACTCCAAGTACAAACACCCGAACACAAACAGAGAATAAGGAAAACCCCAAGAAAATCAAAACACCCAGAGCTCCAAAAGCACCACTCGAGAAACCCAATATGCATCGGAGTCCCCCTATATCTTGCCTTTTCCTTTCTCTTTTACCTTTTTGCTCCTTTTAACAACTCTTTTTATACTCTTAGCATTTTTCAACAATTTTTCCACAACTGAGTTATGTATGTCCTTCCATCCTACACTCAGATCCTCCCCCATCTTAAGAATCTTCACAGCCTCCCTGTCAACCATCCTTGTAGTATCCGCTTTTGGTTCCGACTCAGTGAAATCACTTGATACAATTGAGCACGCAGTTTTCTTGACATTTAAAGCTTTTTTCTTCTTCCCTTTCTTTTTTTCTTTGGATCCCGATGCAACCTTCCTCAATATAGAGTCCTCATTAACTTGAACATCAAATAATCCATGAAACCAGGTGGGAATTCCTCCTCTGAGCATACGGATTCAGGGATAACCTCATCATCCTTTCCACTAACCCACCTATTCGTCTTTGGAGAATCGCGATGACCAACCTCTGCGTCCACACTTCTGCATGCCCACGAACTTACTACTTCATTAGTCAAATCATTGCTCAATCCTGCGTCCTCATCCATGTTTATATTCTTTGGAATCTTTTTGCTTGTCTGGGATCCACCCATCACCATTAGTTTGTTCCCCTCAGAGTTCGGACTGAGACCTATCTCATGTATACCATTCAAGGTTGGCGAGTGACTTTCGACCTCCATTTGTAAAGGCACTTTGACTAAGCTATCCTCACTATCACCTTCCTTGTCCTTCAAAATCTAAGGCTGGGCATCCCCTAATTCTTCATCATTGCCACGTTCAGTATTTTCAACACCATGTTCCTCCTCATCACCCCCTTCATTCTCATTTAAGGCATTAGTAGGAGCTTCTTTAGATTTCTAATTTACCTTAGCCTTCGCCTGGGCTTCGTTACTGCACCTGATGAAGTCTTCAGTTAGAATCTGACCTCCTTCTAAAATGTGAATTATACGTCTTCTTTGGCCCAAAACAAAATTTGCCTTCTCAGCAATACTCACTATCAAAGTCCCTTGCTAATTACTAAAGATCACCACCTACTTACTCAACATCACTCTAATTACTCAAAACTCACCACCCATTTACTCATAATCTTCCAATTCCTTAGAAACACAAGCTAGTTAACAAGAATCAGCACCTTCTTACTCGAAATAACCCAATTACTAGAAGTTACTAGTCAATTAATCAAAGTCACCACTCAATTACTCAAAATCGCTAGCAACTTATTCAAAATCACCCTCTCATACAAATCAACCACTTAATTTAAGTTCCTAGCCAACTACTTACCGTCTCCATCCATTTGTTTAAAATCACCCAATTACTAGAAATCGCTAGCAAATTACTCTTTGTCATAACCCACATACTTGAAATCACTAGCAAATTACTCTGTCATAACCCACATACTTGAAATCACTACACATTACGTAAAACCACTGCTCAGTAACTCAAGATTACCACCTAATTACTCAGTTACCTCCCATTTATTTCAAATCACCAAGTTACTCAAAACCACTGCCTAATAACTTCAATCACTAACACTTGAAAACCAACCCAATCACTCAAAACAAAACCTAGCCACTTACTTGAAAGCACAACCCACATACTTGGAATCACCCAAATACTCACAATCACCCAATAACTAAAAATAATTACCTGATCACTCAAACTCACTATCAATTGCTCAAAATAACTAGCCAATCAGTCAAAATAACTAGCCAATTAGTCAAAATTCAGCAAATACTAAAAATTTACAAGTCCATTACTCAAAATCACTAATCACTTATCAAGATAAACCAAATACTCAAAATTATTAGCCAATTGCTCAATATCACCACTCATTATTAAAATCAATCAGTTACACAACATCTAGCTAAAATGACCATCTACTCACTCAAATCGCTTAATTACTCGCAATCACAACCCAATTGTTCAAAATCATGATCTGCATATTGAAAATCACCCAATTACTTGAAATTACTAGCTAATTATTCAAAATCACCTCCCACTTAATCAAACACCCAATTACTAGAAGCCACTAGTCACCACTCACTTACTCAAAATAACCCAATTACTCAAAATAAATAGCCGTCATACGGACTGTTGGCGAGTCAAACAGCATCATACTCAGAAGTTAAAGGTGGTGGAGATGATGATGTTGTGGGGAATGTGTGGACATATAAGGAAAGATAAGATCAGAAATGATGTTGTAAGAAGCAAATTGGGTGTGGCCCCAATCGAGTATAAGTTGAGGGAGCAACACCTGCGATGGTTTGGACATGTTAGAAGAAGAACAACCACTACCCCTTTCAGGAGAAGTGAACAACACCATACTACAAGCGGAAGGAGACATAGAGGCATGCCAAAGAAGAGTTGGATGGAGACGATTCGACATGATCCCACCCACCTCAACCTAAATAAGCAGACGGCCCTAGATAGAGTGGAGTGGAAGGCTAACATAGGTGTAGCTAATATTGCAGTTTAGGAAAGAGGAGCGCAACCAAGACGGTTCTAGCATCCATAGACTTATCTGCATGCCTGTGCGACTTTATTTGCTATTGTTGTGTGTTGAGTTCTTGTTGCTCCGTCGCTAGGTTGCTTTATTACTATCGCTGCTTCATGCCTCATGCTTCATGGTTTATGCTCTACGGTTTATGTTTTCTATCTATGCACTGTTGTTTTTATGCTTTCCAGGTTGGAGGTCCTTGGACACAACCTCTTTTTAGGGTAGCATCCTAAAGGGGTAAGGCTGCTTACATCTCCCCCCCGAAAGACCCTGCATGTACGGGAGCCCTCGAGGCACTGGGTTTGTTGTTGTAGTCAAAATAAATAGCCAATTACTCGGTCAATTCTTACTTATACAAAACAATAGCTCAAAATAGCTATCTTATTAAAATCACCGAATTACTCAAAATCACTAACTAATTACACATGGTCGCCATCAACTTACTTAAAATGACCAATTGGTCAAAATCACCAACAAAAATTACTCTAAATAGCCAACCACTTACTCAAAATCACCCAATTACTTCTTACTAAATTACTCTCAATCACCACCCAAGTAATCAATACAACTACCCAGTTACTCAGGATCAACTCCCACTTACTCATAATCACCTTTTTAACACAAAGTGACAAGTTAATTACTCAAAACCACCAACCACTTATTCAAAATCACCTTCCATTTAGTCGAAATCACTAGATAATTACAAAAATATCCACCAACTTACTCAAAATAACCGAATTATTCTAAATACCTAGCCAATTTCTCAAATCACACCCACATAATCAAAATCACTATGAAATTACTCAAAAACACCCAATTACTCAAATCACGATGCAATTTCTCAAATCATTTCTGGCCATTGTGCTTATTAAATTAGGCCTCCGAATGTCTCTCAATTTTAGAGTTACATTGTTACAATTCTAACTTTTTCTATAAGTTTCATCTTCTCTGCAAATGAATTAAGCACTCAGAAACAGGATTTGGGTCAAATCTCCTCTTTCCTCCCTATTCATCAATCTTCCCAATTCCATTCATTTCCTCAGCTATTTTATATTGAATAAATTACCAAACTGGCACACTTTCGAAAAAAATTTACCAAAATAGCACAGTTTCAAAAATATTTACTAAATTGGCATACTTTACTATAGCAGTGTCAACGTATGCTATTTAAAACAGCGTACGTTGATAAAAAAAATTTTTTTTTTTTTCAAATGGGGCCATCCAATCTTTTTTTTTTGTTTTTTTAATTTTAATATTATTAATATTATTTATTTTTTTAGATGGGTTAAATAAGGGTATTTAAAATTAATATTTAAGTACTTAAAATTCTTTTATGTACTCTTACTTTTTTATAATATGTGTTGACATATATTTAACGTACTCAAATTCAGCACCAATATAAGAGTACCTAAAAGAATTTTGAGTACTTAGGTAGTGATTTTAAGTACATTGGTGATGAATTTGAGTACGTTAAATATGTGCCGACACACACTATAAGGACATACGAATACCTAAAAGAATTTTAAGTATTTAGGTAGTGATTTTAAGTACATTAGTGGTGAATTTGAGTACCTGAAATGTGTGTCAACACACATAATTTATATGTCGACACACACTATAAAGAAAATAAGAGTAACAAAAAAAAAACTTGAGTAGTTGGGTAGTAATTTTGAGTATTTGTGATAATTTTGAGTACGTTAAGTGTGTGTCGACACACATAATTTATGTGTCGACACACACCATAAAGAAGTAAGAGTACCTATATGTGTCGACACACACCATAAAGAAGTAAGAGTACCTAAAAGAATTTTGAGTACTTAAGTAGTAATTTTGAGTACGTTAAGTGTGTGTCGACATACATAATTTATGTGTTGACACACATTATAAAGAAGTAAAAGTACCTAAAAAAATTTTGAGTACCCATATCTAACCCATTTTTAAAAAATAAAAAATATTAATAATATTAAAATTAAAAAAAAAAAAAATTGGAACGGCGTCCCCCTATTTTAAAAAAAAAAAAAAATTTATCAACTTACGCCGTTTAAAACGGCGTACGTTGATACTGCTACAGTAAAGTGTGCTAATTTGGTAAATATTTTTGAAACTGTGCCATTTTGGTAAATTTTTTTTAAAAGTGTGCCAGTTTGGTAAAAAATTATTTTATATTGCAATTTTCATTTTATAATTTACAAGTACAAATACTGCACATTACTAGAGCATATTCTAGTCCATTACTCTAGATACGCTACCGTATAGATGTCATGTTCACCCTAGGTTCAAAGTGTTCATTGGTCCTATCCATTGTGGGGCTAGAGGTGGCCACGGGCCAGGCTGGCCTGGTTCTCCCTCCCTCCCAATTTTTATTTTTTTTTTAATATCAGGAAAATTGGACATAAAAATGCCACTAGTGGGATTCAGACCTCATACCTCTAACATGTAAGCCTTAGTAATTACCATGTGAACTCCAATTTTATTTTATTTTATTGGATAAATAAACTATATAAGGCATACCCTTACCTAATACAACTGCCTCTGTGTTTAATTTAATATTTTTAAATATTTTTTGTATATCTCAACATATATATCTCAACTAAGAGTCTTCTTTTTTTTTGGTAAGTCAGCAAAATATATAGATGAAAGGAAAATTAGTACAAGCTACAAAGGGCATACCCCAGAACACGGCCGAAGCCTACAAAAATGAAACAGCATCAAAAAAGTCCAGACAAAGTCCATACAAAAGCAACCAAAGTACAACAAATGGAACAAAGAAGAAACTAAGTCTCAAAACCCCAGTGCCGAAGCAAGGAAGCGTGACGATGAGCTCCTTTGAAAGAAGAAGCAGCAAGTAAGCGACTCCTAACCAAGCCCGCAATCTCCTCTCGTACGGCTGCAACTGATCTGGACTGAGAACGCTAAACCCGAAGGTTACGCTCATTCCACACAGTATACACAGTCGCAGAGAGGTAGAGTTGAGCAATGATACTGCCAATCTCGCCCCCCCCCCCCCCCCCCCCCCCCCCCAAGATGCTGAGCAGCCCAAGTGAAAAGATCTTCCCAAGGAAGGGTAGGCCAAGCGATAGATGTACTCGAAGTGACGGAGCTCCAGACCGAGGCGGAAAAGGAACAGGCAAAGAAAAGGTGCTCATGAGTCTCGTCAGCAGAACCACAGATAACACAAACACTCTGAACCTCTAGTGCTCCGAAAAGCCGAAGTCGGTCCCGAGTCCAAAGTCGCTGCCGAGATGCGAGCCAGAGAAACTAAGAGTCTTCCCATAACAACAACAACATACCCAGTGCCTCAAGAGCTCCCGCATAAGCAGGGTCTGGGAGAGGTGGGATGTACGCAGCCTTACTCCTTCAGGATAAAACCCTAATGATAAGTTGTTTCCGAGTAACTAAGAGTCTTCCCATAGTGCCCCCAAAATGGGGCTTTTGGCAAAAATGGAGCTTTTTTTGCGTCCAATGGATGCCCCATTTTTGAGGCAAATTTTTGAACCCTAAAAATGGAGCACCCGGTATCCAAGTCCCATTTTTTTAACTGATTTTTTAAGGGTCAAAACGCAGTGTTTTGGCCCCTAGTTGGCCAAGACAATGCGTTTTACTTTTTTTTTTAAATGTATTTTTTTCAATATGTATTCTTTTAACATGTATTTTTTTTTTAATGTATTTTCGTCAGGCAATGTAGTTAGTATCCTCAATGTACTTTTAACATTATGTTTTTTAATGTATTTTCATCTTGGTTTTAATATAATTAAAATAAAAATAGTAACATTAACTATTAAAATACACCAAATATAAAATGGGGCTAAAAAACAAGGCTCGTGTTGATGTGACAAAAATCGGGCTTCTTACCCAGTTATGTTATGTAAAATTAGGGTTATAAATGAGCCATGCCGGCTTGCGAGCCGGTTTGACTCAGCTCATTAAGGGCTTGGCTCAGGTTCGTCTCACCCAACTTGAGAGTCGGCTTGGCTCATTTAAGGGGCGGCTCGTCTAAATAAATGAGCCAAATGAAACCGAGGTCGACTCGGCTCGAAAGGCTCACAAGCCTGCTCGTTTATCGGCTCATAAGATGGCTCATTTATTGCTCATGAGTTGGCTTGTTTATCGGCTTCCATGTTAGATTGCACCATGTGGCGCTTCCTCCACAATTCATTATGTGCTTTTGCTCAAGTATTTAAATGTTCGGGTATTGCTTTTATAGTTTCAATTTCCATACATGATTTGTTTTATCACTTTTTTTAGCAACTCCAGTAACAATGATTATAAATGAGCCTAACAAGTCTAATAAATGAGCCTAATGAGCCTGATAAATGAGCCCAATGAGCGGATGTTTATGACCCTATAGAGCTCAACGAGCCAGCTAGCCAAATAATCAAGCCTAAATAATACCAATACCGAACCGGTCTTATTTACTTAACGAACCAAGTCGAGCTAGCCGTGATTTGGCTTAGCTCGGCTCATTTGCAGCCCTATGTACAATCATTTATTTTCTGCTGTGCTGCATCACAAATGAAGTAAGGTGTTTTTTTTTTTTTTTTTTTTTTTGGGTCCAAACAAATGAAGCAAGTTGAGCAATATGTAGTAGATGACTACATTGATGACCTATAAAGTTATATTGAAAGTAGAAATTGGCTAGAAATTTAACCAATTATTTTCATAGAGCAAGTGGAGATTTGGTAGCTACAACTTGCACAATATATGATGCATCATCCCAAATCCTTGTCTATGTCACAACTCACACCCTTCATTATTAAAAAAAACACTAAGAAGTCTGTCGACAAATAGACCTATTAGACACTCTAAACGTTTAAATCTCACATTCTCCGTAACCCATCTAGCGGCTTATCCTATCTGCAGCACTATATCTTCTCACACGTTCATCCTCTGCCAAATTTCTCCTCATGGGATTACCTAAGCTGCTATTCGATGTCGTTTTTCTCTTCTAGTTTTTAGTTTATAAGAAACTAAAAAACCATTTATAAATTCTCATTTTCTTGTTTTCGGATTTTATTTTCAGTTTTTCTAATTTGATTTGACAATTGGAAATAGGAAACCGAAAATAAGAAAAAGTTGCCTTTAAATTCAATTTCTAAGTGTATAAATAAAAAATTTAAAATAAAAGACGATATCAAACACGTCCTAAATATGGTGGAGAGTGACTAATTAAATTGTGGTCAAAAAAAATTGTGGTCCATGTTTTTTTTTATTCTACTTGTACTGATTTGTCATGTACTTCCCATTTCTGTTCACTTGTATCTAGGCATTCATCATGCAACTATAAAATAAAATTTTCAGTGTCCCAAGGGCTTGAAGGGTTGATATACGCAGGTTGTTTTCGAGAACTCCCAATCTAAGGGGTGCAACACGAGGACTTCCCAAGAGGTAACCCATCTTGATATTACTCTCACATAAGCAAGCTTAACTTCGAAGTTCTAATAGGATCCATAATGCAAAAATGAAATTGCTAAATTTGAAAGATATTCATCATCAACCAACAATCTTTAATTAAGTTGCCAGCTTGCAAACTTTTTCAATTGTTTTGAATTTCTTTTTTGTTTTCTTTTCATGGTAATTGGGGTACTATGCGAGACAGCTTACATGCATTTTGATTGCTATAAACACTTTCCACTTACAAGTTTCCTCACGTACAACAGTTTATGTTGATGTCCACAAACTTGTGGGTGGTCCAAAGGACAAGATTCAACCTTTCGCTTACAAAGCTTAATGAGTTTGAAACAAAGTTTGCCTTATTTATGTTTATTTAAGCTCGATCTATTCTCAGTTGGACTATTTTAAGTTCAAGTTTATCTCGTTTAAGCTCAAATTTGGCTCAATTGGGCATCTTTACGCTGATAAATACTCATTTAAGCCTCTTAAGCCTACTAGGAGCTTCACTAAATTTAGGACCAGTTCCACTAGTTAAACAAGCCAACTAAGCTTAATTTAAGCTTGAAATAAGCTACGCCTTTTGAGTTTTAGGACAAGGTATGTGAGCTCATTTACATACACCCTTGGTCCCTTAACACGTAAGCCAACCCACTAGGCGGAAAATGTACAGCAAAGAGGCAAACAATAGTACAAAACTGACACTAGCATATATAATGATATTGATAGCAATTTAAAAATTTACATGATAGAACAAGCATTCGGGTTTTCATCACTAAACACAGAAACATAAGGATCTACGTCATAGTTATATCTTGTAGCGACTATCCCAGTAGAATTAGTATTTGCTGAAGACGACGAAGAAGAAACAGAAGAAGGAAAATCGACCATTCTAACATAACCCGGAGGAGCTTTCTTGTCATAGGCAGCCGCAGCGTAGGGCTGAGCCACTAGATTGTAGGGCACATAGGGCCATATCTCTGCCTTCTTCCCTGTCGATTTCGCCTTCTTTAGCACCTTGCTCGCATCGACGTACCCTGTCACTGTCACCTTCTGTTGCTTCCTGTTTATCTCAACTGTCTTCACCCCTGCACCATTCCACACGCCCACAATATAGGTCGTTTAGTTTAGGCTCGGTTTGGTTCAAAGAAAAATATTTTTTTTCATAAAAGCTTTTTACTTCTCATAATCAAGCAAGCAAGCAACATTTCCAGTGCGCAAAGGGCTCCCGCCTAAGCAGGGCCTGGGGGCAGATGTACGCAGCCTTCCCCCTTCAGAGTAGTACCCTGAAAAGAGGCTGTTTCCTAGTACCCCCAACTTGAGGGGTGAGGACTTCCCAGGCAGTCACCCATCTTGATACTACTCTCACCCAAGCACGCTTAACTTAGGAGTTCTAATGATCCGGTGCCAGTGTGTTGGTACCCTCTTTGTTAAGCTCATTACTTCTCGTAATTTTTTGAATCAAAAGTATTTTTTTCTTTAAATTTTTTGTATTTCTCGCTGAAGAAATGGTTTATTCTAAAATTTTATATGCAGCTCATGCATGCTAAGTTGAGATAGAAGGAAAATATATAACATGAGATTACCGCAAAAAACGTTTCCCTTCAATCAAGGAAAATGTGTTCTCCTTTAGTTCAAGGGAAGCCAATTTCCCTTCAACGAATTCATATTTTGTAATTGTTGCTAAGACGAAAATAATTTTTCATCAAAACAAACGAAGTTGTCATAATGTTGGGAATTATACCAGATAATGAAGATAAAGCTTTCTTGACTTTAAGCTCACACCCATCACAATCCATTCTAACTTTGAGCTCCACTGTCTGGAACTGCTTCCTCTTCTTGTGCTTATATGTGCTGCTGCTCATCATTTCTGATATGTATTCCAATGTGCCTCCTACCCCCATTTTTTCTGCAATTTACATATTTTTTAGCCTTTTTGAGAACATGGTTAAATGTGAAAAATGATTATTAGATGAACTGAAGAAATGGGCAAAAAAAAAGGGTCAAAATTGATTGAAATTTGGGTGTTTAAAAGATGATAGAATTTGTTGCAGAAAACCCAAGCAGATGGGTTTTGTGTTGTTCTTTTATTGTAATTCAACATTATGAACGGAAGAAATTAAAGGGAGGAATAGAAAATAGGATTTATTTTGTACATTAGTATTTAAATTAGTCTCTTATCTTTTCTCTTATACATAATTGTCATAATGTTTACTAGTTTGATAGAAATCGTCCATCTTTTTTGTTTAAAATAATCTTTAATGCTTTATTTTATGTCAAACTTGACCTCTCATTTAGTGACTAAATTAAATAAAAGTAAAAAGGATCAGAGACTATTTTATTATAAAATAAAATATAAGAGACTATCTCAAACAAAAAAGATAAAAGACCAAGTTAAATAACTTTATAAATATTAGGAACCAATAATGTAAATAAATCAAAAAAATACTAAATCTATTACACAAAAGTAAATATTAAGATGTACTAATTCTTAACTATTCTACCAATTTTCATATTTTGAACCGTATCATAAAACAAGCGAGAGTATACCTTAAGATAGAAACAAGAGAGCAGATATTATGTAGTAGAATTACGAAGAAATTAAACTTTACTCCAAGAAAAAGATTCTTTTCTTCCCCTCTAACGTACAAAAAATTTGAAATCTGGATATTTTTCTCTCTCTTTTCTTAAAGTGATAGAAGATTATTTTCCTTTTTTGTTTAAAGGATTTTGGTGGTTTTATATATGGAGATGTTTTCTTGACACAAATGTCATAGGACTTTGTGATGTTTATATAGAGACGCGGTTCACTTTTTAAATCATAGGAAGTAATGTGGGGCCAGTTGAATGAATGGGACTCCTTCAAGGAAACTCAAATTTTGGTGTACATATGTATAAAATATTATTTGGTCCGGTTTGTCTCAATAGTTGGATTGACAGTTATTCAGTTTTGGAATGGAATTGTTGTCCAAAATAACCTAAAGTAAAAAATATTACTCAAAATGGTTCATTTCAAAAAATATTTTCTCAAATGGCCTCTACCATGTCAACAAATTTTAAATTTTGAATTTTTTTTTTTTTGGTACATCATCCTGTGATAATAATTTTAAATATAATAATTTATATTAAATATTACTTAAATAAATAACTATTATTAGATAACTATAATAATGAGTAAATTAAAAAATTATGTATAGATAATATTATTTAATATTTAACAAATAAATTAATTTGAATTTTTTATTATAAATTACATATATAATTTAATTAAAACGTATATTATAAAATTAAAAATAACATGATAATAAAAATACAATTAATATATTTAGTTTAATTAATAATTTATAATTTATTAAAAATTTAAATAAAAAAGTTTAAAGCGTCAAGTACCCGAAAAAAAAAATTTTAAATTTTAAAATTAGCTGACGTGGAGGCCATTGAAGAAATATTTTTTAAAATAAGCCATTTTGGGTAATATTTTTTTATTTTGGGCAATGACTCTTTGGAATGCAGGTTCAAATTTTGGTATTTTCATTTTTAGGTATTACCAATGTGAAAAAAAATGTATAAATATCATGGTTATTGGTTTTCATTTGGATGAAAATTGAAAATTGAAAATCATAAATAAGAAAGAATGGTTTTTAGAACAAGATTTTTAGTTTTTTTAAAAAATATAAATTATATTAAACAAACTCTAAGATTATGTAATTTTGTGTCTGGTTCATATTTGATCCATTTGAAGCTAACGCAAGGTTGATGATGTAGAATTATTTCCCAAAAAAAAAAAATTCGAAGTTTCTTTTCTAAAAGATCAATTTTTGCTTATAGAAGAGATAATATTATCTTTAGATGATTGTTACTTATGATATCATAGGAAAACAATAGAACTGAAATAAATAAAGTACTATTGTTATGTAATAAGTGAAGTGTACAATAAATATTTCATATTGCTTATTATGTAAGGGGACTAAACAACCTCAAAAATCTGTTCCAATAATGACAACTTTCGTTCATCAAGACTTCAACCAAGAAAGCTTGGCTCATAACATTTTTTGTTGTCTAGACAATTTGGGAGTTAAGAAACGAGTATATTTTCCGAAACTCTATTCCAAATTGCCGCGCATCATCGACACTGTAAAATTGAGGATTATCACTTGGTTTCGAACAATTGTTGGTTCCACTATCATTGCCATACACTAGTTCTTGGAAGACCCCATAAATTAATTTACAATTCTATTTTCAGACCAACACAAATATTAGTTGCTCCATACACTACTTAGAGTTCGATCATTTATGTCACGGACGGCTCACATTGCTTTGCTTTACTCATGTTGCCTTCTAGCTCGTGATTTTTTCTTGAGATTTCTTCTTATTTCCTTATTTTGCTCGTTTATATATATATATATATATATATATAATGCCCAAGTTTAAGAAGGGGAAAAGTTGGTCTCAAGACTCTCAACCAATGCAATGTACACTTGTGAGAGTTGTTTTAAATATTTTCTTCATAGAGTATTGCTATAAATATTTAAAATTTATAAAAAAATATACTACAAGAATTAAGGTTATCTAAAGTCGTAAAATTTATATTTTTATTTATAGAGTAAATTAATGTTAAGTTGGCAATGAAATTTTAATAATAAGTTATGTGTAGGTTTAAAATTAGTTGGTTTACAAGCTTGTATTAAATTACTTATATTTGATATGTCTAGACTATTAAAATTATGTCATTAAATGAACTTTACTTTTATCGTACGATTAATTGACATAATAATAATTATATATAGAATAATTGATAAGATTAAAAATAATTCGCAAAAAATGATATATTTGGTAAAACAAAGAAACTTTTAACAGAAATATATGTGTAATATATTTAAATATTTAATATTGGTAATATCTATTTGGATTTGCTATTAAAGTGAGAGAAAAACATTTTTTTTTAAATCGGTAATGCCTTTGAGGAGAGAAAAATCCCTTTAAATTTTGTATAAAGTGAGAGACATTTCTACTGTACAGAATTTTTGCCCGTGTATCAACACACAGGCAGGTGATGTCTGAGTACATTTTTTATAATTTTGAGTACATTATTGATGATTGAGAGTATATTTTTTACCTATAAAATTTTACTTTTCTGCAGAGTAAAACTTCTCATAAAGTGAAGAGTCACTAGCCTCTAATGGAGATCAAACTCGAATAACGTTAATAACTTTTTTTGCACTTAGAGGATAGGAGTATAGTATGAATACTTGTAAATAGGTAGTGAGTCTGTTGACTCTTAAGAAAATTATAACTGATGTAAATGATTACTTTTTGATATATATATATATATATATATATATATACATAGAGATCGCTATAAGCGCTTGCCTTTTGGCAAAAAACAACGTTAATAACTATTAACGCCTTTCACTAGGGGTGGCAAATGTGTTGTGTCGTGTCGTGTTTGTGTTCGTGTTCGTGTTCGTGTTCGTGTCCGTGTTCGTGCTAGGTGAGGGGTCTTGACTCATTTATTAAACGGGTTAAAAAAGCTCAACCCTTATCCAACCCCATTATTAAATGGGTAACCCACAGGTTACCTATCTAATTATATTAGTTACTTTTTTTTCATTAAATATTTATTTTTTTAACTTACAAATATATTAATAATGTACTTTATGATTGATACTATCAATAACTATTTGTTATATTTATAGCGATTAAAATAAATTATTAAATTAATATTACTAAATATAATTTATATTATCTTAACTATCAGAAATATATATAATAACAATAATGTATTACTTAAATGTCTAATATAACAATATAAACGGATCAATCATATTGAAAACGAGTTACACAGATCAAACCAAATTTAACCCGCCTTTAAAACTCCTAATCCAAATTCATTGTCTTTGTGTCATATCCATATCATGCTATTATATCGTATCATATTTGCCGGCCCTACTTTTCACTACGAGGCTACATCTTTAAGTTACTGGGGGAGTAAAAACAAGAGAAGAAGTGACGTCTACAGATACAAATGAAGCGCGTTGGATGCGGCGCATTAACGGAGAACCATCAACCCGTATCCGTACGCGTGTTGGGGATCGGACGGTGGAGATTGTAAGAGGAGAGGCTGGCTCCCTCTAATCTAGCGGCTGTCATTTCGTGAGCTGTGTTCTTCTAATGGGTGGGTCCCAGGCGGTTAATGAACTCCTTATCATTGTTGGTTTTTTATTATTTGGGAAACTGGCAACACCTTTTTTTCTGCGGGCTTCCAATTATTTCTTAATAGTTGTTATTATTAAAATAAAAATTATAATTATTTATATTAGAAGTTTTTGTAATTAGTTTATTGTGTTAATTTAAGTTTTATATTTTTAATTATTTTAATTTAGTTTCGCTATTATTTAAATTGTGTCAATTGGGTCCCTAGAGTAAAATTTATGTTAAGTTGACAAATTTTTAATAATTCTGCTATAAGTTGGGTTAAATTGAGTCAATGGGTAAATTTCTAGCAAATTACTTACATATATCATAATCATATCATTAAAAATTGCATCATTAACTTAATTTAAATTTGATAATTAGACTAAATTGACACAATTCAAATAACATAGGGACTAATCTGGCATAATTAAAAGTACGATGACTAAATTGACACAATGAGTAAAGTACATGGATCTTTATACAAATAACCCTAAAAATTATTATTATGACAATAATATGGGGGCCGTAAAATTACTTTGAAAACTTTAATATTATTCTAATAATAACAATTTTGTAATGACCATAACATTACCTTTTATTTTTTTCAAGCTTTGATTTTTTAATAAGGTAACAAAAATTGGTAGATTCTAGACATGACGCAGGATGGGTGACCTTCGAAGTTAAGCGTGCTTGGACGAGATTAATACTAGAATGAGTGACCTATTAAGAAGTCCTCACCCTCAGGTTAGGAACACTGGGAAAAAGCCTCTTTTTAGGTTAACACCCTGAAGGGGGAAGGTTGTGTACATCCGCCTCCCAGACCCCGCGTAGGTGGGAGCCCTTGAGGCATTGGGTATGTTCCTTATTCTGGACATGACGCAGCATGATTATGGGTCTAAATGAAACAAAGTGACTTGTACAGTCCTATTATTTGAATTGAGTTTGAGTTCAAGTCTAAATTATATCGAGTTTTTAAACCTTTGTTAAAACGTGGTTCAATGAGATATTATATTAGTGCGCTTAATACTCAGCTAGACTTAGATTATTAGTGTAATCAAGCCAAGTTAAGCTAGTTATCCAACCAAGTCAAGCTTGGGATTAACCCAAATTTGCTTCGGGTCGAGCTATTATGTGTTACTCTCAAAACATCATCGATCTATTATCGCGTTAATACAAAGTCATTAATAAGTTCTTTACAAGCTCTTAATTAACCCTTACTTAGTGAGACCAACTAGTTGCGCGTACATTAATAGAGTCAAGCATCTGTTACAGGAAAAATAAATTAATGACGTGTTAAACATATGATTAAATAATATTTTAATAGATAGCTTTATTTTAGTTATAATCTAGGTTATTCTCTGTTTTATTACGTAATTAGTTAATTATCTCATCCCCATCTATAAATAGAAGTTTAGATTTGTAATGGAAGTTATGATTTGCAAAAATAATAAAATTCTCCCTCTCCCCACGATTCTATCTCTCTCCCTGAATTTCTTCTTGTCTCTCCCCAATTTCTACTATCTAGATTTAGTTAAGCTTTTGAACAGGGCAATATAGCCACTCTCCCTGGTTTTAGCTACATCAATCTATCATTCAAACTAACTCAATGAGAGCCCTATCTAAATTCAACTCGATAAGCTATTGAGCCTCTAAAACGAACACGAACTAGCCCTTGTTGTTCTTTTATACGAGTAATCCATTAACATTTGGTTCGTTCATAATATGATGGATTAGAACTCGGTATCTAGATTTATAGGCAAACTACCAAAATAGTAGACCATACTCTTTATATCATGACTTATTTTTACCATTCAATCTACGTATATGAGAAATTTTTTTTCCTTCAATGAAGCTAGGACTTACTCTCCTTTTTCATGATGTCGAAATTACTATTTTTTGTTAGTGAAAATAATATATATTCCTTTTCAAGTATTCAGGTGGGTAAAAAATATTTACTCAGAAAAATTTTCAACGTTTTATTATTAATAGATAAAATATTTAACAAGATTAAGGAACCAAAAAATAAGGTTAAAAATCCAAATCTTGCCACATTTAACTCGTTTACCTATAAAAAAAGGGGTTATTTACATCAAAGTTTTTTATACCACTTTATCAGTTTTATCTTTATATTTTTAATTATGTCAATTTAATTTTTGTACTTTTATTTTTGCCAACTTACTCCAGGTATAAGTTATATTGTGTCAATTTAATTCTCAAGTAAAATTCAAGTTAAATTGGCCATGACATTTTTAATGCTCCTGTTACAAGTTTAAATTGGGTCAAAAGGTAACGTGATTATGTCGTTAAAATATTATGTCATTGAATTTCAATTTGACTATTAAACTAAATTGGCACAATTTAAATTATGAACAAAATTAACGTAATTAAAAATAAAAAATTTAAATTAATGTAATAAATAAAGTATATAAATATTTAATATAAATTATAAGTAGGTAGATGATGTTTCCTCCACGGTACACACCGAGCAAAATAAGGAAGTAACGCGGGAGACTAAATATGAGAATCTGGTATGGAATTATTTACATAAACTAATCCAACAACAATCATATTAACTTAAACAAGAAGTAACATATTTATAGGAAAAAACTAATATTGTTAAAGTAAGATTGTAGTTTTTAAGGCAATTTTATAGCCCTTATTATTTGTAAGTTACATCATAGCTCTGACAATAATGATTTTTGTCCTGATAATAACAATTCCTAAAAAACATACGGAAAACATGAGATGGACAAAGGCACATAAATTAATTTATTTTTGTCTACTAGCAATGTTTTATGGTACATTAATATTTGTCGAATTAATTGTGTACCCTAAGAATATGCGCACCTACTTTTATATGATTTAGAGTAAAGATTATCGGAAATAACTTCCCTTTAGAATAGCACCCTGAAGGAGAAAAGTCGCGTACATCAATTCTCCCTCAACCCTGCTTAGGTGGGAGCCCTTGGGACACTGAAAATATTATTTTATCCAAAAAGGGAATAGTTTGTATCTACATTAACAAAAAATATTTTTCAATTTGACCCAAAAAATATATATATTTTTTTCAAATAATTATTCTGTACATTTTTCAATTGAAATATATTTTCTTAAATTTTTTTTTATCTTTCTAATTAAGAAAATGATATAATTCTATAAATATATAAGAGCTCACATTTGACTAAATTGAAGTTGAAACAAAGCATATATGCGAGATTACTATAAAAAACTTTTTTGCCTTTTAAATATTTTTTTCTCTTTTGTTGAAAGGAAGTTAATTTTTTTTTAATAAAAAATATTTTTTATGCTTTTAGTCATTATTATGAAATTATTTTAAAAAATGGAATTAAAAGAGATAATATTTTCTGTCAAGACAGAGCCTTAAACTTTACTAATCACCATGTTGGAAAATGGCAAAAATTAACCCCTGACCTGATTTGACATACTTGTGAGTAGCTCGAATCTAAAACATATAATTAGCCCTGTACTAAAAGAAACGGCTTAATCACAACTAGTTAAAAATAAAATTACTTTAAATATTTTATTTAATTGCCTATTTGATATTAAATATACATATTAAAAAATATTATATTATAAGAAGACAAATATTAGATATTTGTCTTATATAATCTAACAATTTTTTACTTGTATATTATAAGAAGACAAATATTAGATATTTGAATAAACTAAAAATAATAAAATAACTCTTAAAACAGGAATTTTTATTTTTATATCGAAAACTTTTGAATTAGGATACTTAACCCTAGTTTTCATACCTACCTTTGATTTTCTTTTGAGCAGTTGGCTAATATGAATTCATTAGTAACCCAGCTAGCCTTTATGACTCCAGCTCCTACGTATGTCATTAATCATAGTTAGTAAAATGCGTCACTGGAATTAAATGAAATATAACATATTCGTGTATTATCCGACTCTACACATAAGGAATTTAGTCTAAAGTTTATTGAGACTTATAAAAATATTATGTATAATTGTATTCATGTCTAACAAGTCCTTCTAAAATACTGGTAGAATGAAAAAGAATGTAATTGTATCAATTTTGACTTTTATTTGATGGTATTACCTACAGTACGAGTAGTAAGAAGCATGATACATATATAACTAAAAACAATGTATAAATCAATATTTTGAAAGTTGAAATCACGAAGTTTGCAAAATGTAGAATATGGATACTTATGCAGGTATAACTATTTTCAACCTATCTTTTGCTATTTATTTGAAAAAGATACAAGTACATGTTATAAAACATGTGTTTTATGGCTAAGTTCCAAAACACTTATTTTATCGTATTATTTGCAGTCACCACAAACACTCTTTCTAAAAGAAAAAATACCGATACATGTTTAGTACGTCAATTATACATGTATTAAACTAACTATGTTATTGTGATGAAAACAACACCCAGATATGGATCCGGTTCAAATACTATAACAAATATGAGAAGCAAACTAAGAATGAAAAAGAGCAAAATAACTAACACAGCGATTTACGTGGAAACCCCTCTTCAATCGAGAGGGGAGAAAATCACGGACGGAGATGGAGAGTTATATTGAATGAGAAAATAGTAGAAGAATTACAAATCACTTCTCTCTCTATCTCTCTCTCTCTCTCTCAATGTACGGCGGCGCTCACTATGTATTTGGATGCTCTATACGTAAACCCTGGCTAGGTATCTATACTCGCGTGAAATTGGAGTCCCGATGGATCAGGGGGTCCCGATCGATCGGCCTCCCGATCGATCAGTATCTGTCGATCAATCAGGGCTCTTCCTGGAGGCGTCCCACTTCGGTGTACATTCCGATCAATCAGCTATTCCTCCCAATCGATCGGCATACCCTCTGCAGCTATACCAAGAAATTTGAGACATATCCTAACAAATCTCCACCTTGACTCAAATTGCAAATAAAAGTGTTTCTCCACCTTCTCCACAAACACCCCACAACCGGGGTTAACAAACAGAAATTGAGAGCCAACCAAGTTCGAGCAATGCCCGAATTTCCTGCCGGGTAGAACTTTAGTGAACATGTTTGCTAGATTATCTTCAGTACCAATCTTCTTTAACTCCACCTTGCGCTCATCTATCAGATCTCGAATAAAATGATGCTTGACATCAATGTGCTTCGTCTTGTTATGATGCGTCCTCTAATCTTTAGCTAGATGAATTGCAGATTGGCTATCACAATAGACCCCAACTGTGCCCTGATCAACACTGAGTTTACTAACCAAACAGCTTCCTTGAATGCTTCTGTCACTGCCATATACTCGGCCTCTGTAGTTGACTGTGCGGCAACTAACTGTAGACATGCTCTCCAACTGATAGCACTGTCACCCAAACAGAACATATAACCAGAAGTACACTTCCTCTTATCGAGGTTTCCACCATAGTCTGAGTCAATATACCCAACTAAACAGCATTTACTCCTCCCAAACTCCAAACAAACATCAGAAGTGCCACGTAAGTACCTGAGAATCCATTTAACAGCATGCCAATGTTCTTTTCCTGGATTCCCCGTGTATCTACTCACTTTGCTAACAACATACGCAATATATGGACGAGTACATACCATACCATACATAATACTACCAACTGCACTAGAGTAAGGGACCTATGACATGTACCTGACATCCTCCTCTGTCTGAGGCGAATCCAATGATGAAAGCCTCAAATGAGCTGCCAACAGAGTAGTAACGGGCTTAGCATCCTTCATGTGAAATCGATCCAGAACCTTCTCAATATACTTCTCCTGAGACAAGTATAAAATTTCTTCTTTTCGGTCCCTACCAATTTCCATACCGAGTATCTTCTTGGCTGCTCCCAAATCCTTCATCTCGAACTCGTTTTTCAACATTGTTTTCAAACTATTAACATCAGTCATGTACTTAGCTGCAATCAACATATCGTCAATATATAACAGAAGATAAATGAATGAACCTGAGTCTGTCTTCCTGAAGTAGAAACAACTGTTATATTTACTCCTGAAGAACCCATTACTAGTCATAAACTGATCAAACCTTTTGTATCACTGCCTAGGTGACTGTCAAAAACAACCCTTTCAACAAACAAACACGGTCTTCCTTACCCTTAACAACAAAGCCTTCAGACTGTTGCATGTAAATACTCTCCTCAAGCTCAGCAAAAATGCAGTTTTCACATCTAACTGCTCAAGCTCTAAATCATGCATAGTTACTAAGGCAACTATCGCTCGTATGGAACTATGTCTAACAACGGGTGAGAAATATCATAAAAATCAACACCGTGTACCTGATTGTACCCTTTAGCTACTAACCGAGCCTTGTAACTTGCTTCTTCCACTCCATGAATGCCTTCTTTTCATTTGAAGACCCATTTGCATCCTATAATTCTCTTTCCTGTTTGAGGCTTGACTAGCTGCCAAGTTTGGTTCTTCAGCAATGACTCCATTTCTTCATACATGGCCATTAGCCACTTTTCTGAGTCAAATCTAAATACAGCCCCTGAATATATAGATGGTTCACAATCTTCCACTATCTTAGCTGTAGTAAGGGCATAGGCTATCATCTCCTCATATCCATATCTCTGTAGCGGCCTCACCTGTCTTTTCTGCCTTCCACTAGCAATAATATACTGGTCGACCAGCTGACCTGTTTCTATTTCATCATTCTCATCAAAAACTTGTACTGGAGGTTCCTGTATACTCTCAATCTGAACTACCTGCTGCTGATCTGAACTGTTTGATTGTATCTGACTATCATAAGGCTTCTACGCCTGACCCGAATCACAAGCTAAGAAGGGCATGTGTGGCGAGTGTAGTAGGGCAGACTCATCAAATGTAATATCCCTACTAGTCAAAAATTTATAAGATTTTGGATCCCATAAACGAAATCCCTTCACACCTGACGTATAACCAAGAAAGATACACTTCTTGGCTCTAGACTCTAGCTTCCCATCATTCACATAAGCATAAGCAGGACAACCAAAAATTATTAAATGAGAGTAATCAGTAGGGGATCCAGACCATACCTCTTCTGGAGTCTTCAACTGAAGCGATAAATGGGGTAATAAGTTTACCAAGTAACATGTCATGTTAACTGCCTCTGCGCACCATTCTCTCCCTAAACCTGCATTGGATAGCATACACTGAGCCTTCTCCAGTAACGTCCTATTTAGTCTTTCTGCCACTTCGTTCTGTTGAGGTCGACGTGTACAATTCCTGTGTTTGACAATGCCTTGATGCTCACAGAATTTGATGAAATCGCCCTCAACAAATTCAAGACAATTATCAGTCCTCAACCTCTTTATCTGCGTCCCTGTCTGTTTTTCAAGCAGCGCCTTCCACTTCTTGAAGACTTCATAAACTTCGTTTTTCTGCTTAAGAAAATAGACCCAAACTTTTCTTGAATAATCATCAGTGAACGTTAGAAGATACCTGGAACCTCCTTTGGAAGCAACTCTGGACGGTCCCCATAAATCTAAATGAACATAATCTAACATTCCCTTAGTTTGATGCACTGCCTGCTTGAAGCTGACTCTCTTCTGCTTCCCATAGATGCAATGCTCACAGAACTGCATCAGCTCTATAGACTGACCACACAATAAACCCCTCTTTCTAAGCTCTGTCAGACCCTTATCACCAATATGACCCAATCTTATGTGCCACATCTTGGTAATATCTGATTCTGACATAGATGATGCAGAAACAGCCACTGACCCTGTCACGGTAGAACCTACAAGCACATACGAGGTTCCTACCCTTCTAGCCTTCATCACAATCAGCACATGACCCTCATAGCTCAACCTTCAGCTGTGTACTTGTACCCATGTGACTCAAGGGTACCTAAAGAGATAAGGTTCTTTTTCAAGTCTAAGACGTGCCGCACGTTGCTAAGTGTCCTAATAGTACCATCGAACATCTTAAATCTTGATTATTCCTATACCCATAACCTTACAAGCGACATCATTGCCCATTAAGACTACTCCACCCTGAGTTGACTTATATGTAGTGAAGCAGTCTCTATTACGACAAACATGATAAGAACAACCTGAATCCATGATCCACTTATCCTTAGATCTGGCCTGGGATTCGGTTACTAAAAGAACATCAACATCACCCTCATGTTCAACCACACTAGCCTCAGTAGACTTATCACCTCTATTATGGCCATTCATGTTATCTTCTTTCTACTTATTCTTAAACTTATAATAGTTTTTCTGTATGTGTCCCTTCTTGTGACAAAAAGTTATATGATAGGTTTTTATGTCTAGACTTAGACCTTGACTTCTTTCCACCATCAGACCCTCTATTCTCAGTTCTACTTCTCACAAACAAATCATTACCAGAGTCATTCACAGAGTCAGACAATTCTTTATCTACTCGTCCTTTACTCACTAGGTTCCTCTTAACTTCATCAATTGACCTACCTCCGTATATCATGCTTTCTACAAAGTCTTTATATGAATTAGAGAGTGAACATAATAACAACATGGCCTGATTTTCATCTTTCGGGGCATCATCCAATTCTTTTAACTCTTGAATTATAGAGTTAAATACATTAATATGGTTCTTAAGAGATGTACCTTATGACATACAAAACGTGAATAAACGACGGTTGACTGCGAGTTTATTGGAGACCGATTTGTAGCAGAATGTCTCCTACAACTTCTCCCACAACTCCTTAGCGGTTTTCACCTCCAAGACTTCTATCATTACATCATCTGTAAGACACATCTGAATAGCTGTGAGTGTCTTCTCATCTAACTCCTCCCACTGTGCTTCTGTCATATTTTCCGATTTCTTTTCTTTTCCTTCTAAGGCTTTCTTCAAGCCATTCTGTGTCAGGAGATCCTTAACGCAAACTTGCCATAAACTAAAACTTCCTTGACCACCAAACTTTTCTACTTCAAATTTAATCGCTGACGTCATAGTACCAAATCGAACAATAAGAGCTCTGATACCAATTTGTGATGAAAACAACACCTAGATTTGGATCTAATTCAAATACTATAACAAATATAAAAAGCAAATTAAGAACAAAAAAGAGCAAAAGAACGAACACAGCAATTTACGTAGAAACCCCTCTTCCATCAAGAGGAGAGAAAACCACGGGCAGAGATGGAGACTTTTATTGAACGAGAAAATAGTAAAAGAATTACAAACCACTTCTCTCTCTCTCTCTCTCTCTCAATGTATGGCGGCGCACACTATGTATTTGGATGCTCTATACGTAAATCTGGGGGTCCCGATCGATCGGCCTCCCGATCGATCTGTATCTGCTGATCGATCGGGCCTCTTCCTAGAGGCGTCCCACTTCTGCGTACATTCCGATCAATCAGCTATTCCTCCCAATCTATCGGCGTATACTCTGCAGCTATACCAAGGAATTTAAGACATATCCTAATAGTTATTAATCAAGGGGCTCCTTTTTGGTAATTAAGGCATCGAAGCCAACAAAAATACATCGTAAATAATTCATTTCATATTATAGTATTAGATAATATATGAGTTTCTTGTATTACATATGTATACTTGTGTAAATAATACGTCATAAATTGGCTGTTATTTCTCTAACTGAGAATGACAATGAGCAATATATGCAAACTGATAATATAACTAGTTTTTCAAAAGTGTTCATAACAAATTGGGGGTAAAAAACAACTATTGTTGTTGTCTAGGATCTTGACTTGCTTCAACTGGACTATTGGTATATATGAAATAAGAAAATAACGTAGTGAACTATGAGCATATATTTATGGAAGACTTCTACAATGTTTAAGTCAGTATATGTTTGAGAGTGGTTTCTAAATAGAAGAATGGAAATAGCTCATATAATATAAAGCTGTGTTTGGGGCGTGGAATTGGAGGCTGGAATTGAGGCTAAGGCTAGAATTGGAGCCCGGAATTCCAATTCTATTGTTTGGTTCACTTACTAGAATTGGAATTACAATTCCACTTCCCGATTCCATTGAATTGAATTTTAACTTAATCATACTTTCCAATTCCTTGGGTTGGGGGTAAGGAATTGCAATTCCGTATTAACTTTATTAACCTAAAACCCAAAAGTGATCCAACATGATTAACCCAAATCCAAGATGACTTAAAATCCAAAAACTTGGACACAACTTAAAATTTATCCCAAACCTCAAAATCACCCAACTCGATTGAGTGTAATGACCCAAATCATCTTAGCCCAAAGTCCGAAGTGACCCAATCCGATTATCCCAAAACTCGAGATGACTCAAATCCAAAAAAAATGAAATTACTCGACTTGATGTGATGTAAACAAGCTGAGCTGAAGTGAAAATGACCCGACTAAATTGACCCAAATCTTAATACGACCTATACCAAAATGACCTAACATATCTCAAACTCGGTCTAAGATGAGTCAAAATTTGAAATGATACAACTCATTTGTCCCAAAACTAAAATGACTTGAGCTTGAAATGACCTAAATGAACTCAAACCCAATCATAACTAGCCTGAATCCCGAAAATGTCTGACCTAATTAACTGAAAGTCTGAGGTAACTTGAACACTAAATGATTCGACGCGATACTCTACCCAATTTGACTCGAAAATCAATAACTCAAACTCAAATTGAATCGCTCTGACCATAATAACTTCAACACAGTGTGAATCACTCCAACCAAAATCCAACAGCAATTGATTTAAAACTCGAAATATTCCGACTCAATTGACCGACCCCTTGATAATTCGAATCATTACGTAATTATAATTCCAACCTCCAATTCCTTTGATGAACCAAACAATGGAATTTCAATTCTATCAGAATTGGAATTGAAATTGCAAATCTACAGTTTAATTCCAATTCCATGTGCCAAATAGAGCCTAAGGCTGTGTTTGGAGCATGGAATTGGAGGCTGGAATTGGAGCCTAAAATTTCAATTCTGTTATTTGGTTCTCCTGCTGAAATTAGAATTACAATTCCACTGCCCAATTCCATGAAATTGAATTTTAACTGAAAGTTATACGTTCCAATTTCTTGGGATGGGGGTAAGGAATTGCAATTTCACATTAACTGCATTGACCTAAAACCCAAAATGACCCAACTTGATTAAAACAAATCCAAGATGACTCAAAATCTAAGACTTAAGCACGACCTAATATTTGACCTGAACCTCGAAATCACTCACGCGAATGACTTGAACTTGAAATGACCGAAATTACCTTAGCTCAAAGTCTGAAATGACCCAACACGATTGACTCAAAACTCAAGATAACGTAAATCCAGAAAATGAAATTACACGACTTGAATGTGATGTAAACAAGCTAAGCCGAAGTGGAAATGATCCAACCAAATTGACTCAAAACTTAATACGACTCATACCCAAAATGACCCCACTCATCTCAAATTTAGCTAAGATGACTCAAAATTTGAAATGATACAACTTATTTGTCCCAAAACTATGATGACTTCAGTTTGAAATGACCTAAATGAATTCAAACTAATGCAGCCCGTTAAGGAAGCATGGCAGCACACTTAGCGGGAGCAAGGCAGCAGGGATGCGGAGCTGGCTAGAGAAGTTGAGTTTGATTAGGAGTTTTTGTTTTAATTTTGAATTTTGAATTATCTCTTAGAGTTGGATTAGTATTCTAATTACCCCTCTATATATACTAAAAGGAGATCTAGGGCTTAGTTTAGTTCACATAAATTTTCAGATTTTTTCTATTTAGAGCTTCTATTCTCGAGTTGTGAAAATTAGGTTTTATTTTTCCACTTGAAGTTTTGTTAATTCGTTAATAAAATTAAAGGGAAGGCCTTTGATTCCTTCCCATTCCCGAAAATCCCACTTACGCGCTGCATCAGTTGGTATCAGAGCTCAGAACGCTTCCTAAGATGGTCGGGAGGCGATAGAGATACGCCGCCGTTGATTACATTTGTGACCGAAATCATTTACTGTTGACTGAGAGGAGATTGGATGAGTTTGAGGAGAGATTCCGGCGAATCGAGCGTTGCTTAGGTCAACTGGGGGTAAATCCCGATGCAACAAGAATCGATCCCTAACGCCCATTAACACCGGATGCTATAGAAGAGGAAACGGACGATGCTATAGAAGAGGAAACACACGATAGCTTCCAAATCCATTCCCGGATGAGAAGCTACCGAATCCTAGGCCGAGGCAGAGTTGGCCCAATACCGGGAACCTCCACGGTTTTGACCGGAGGTGGGGTTCTGGCCTCCGGATTGAAATCCCAGAGTTTAATGGTGGAGGACACCCCGAGGACTCCTTATATTGGCTTGTCACCGTCGAGGAAGTTCTGGAGTTCAGAGAAGTATCGGAATCGAAGTAGGCGCCACTTGTCACTACACGACTACGGGGTAGGGTAGCCACCTGGTGGACGCAGCTGAAACAGATCCTAACGCGCCAAGGAAAATCCAAGATATAATTTTGGGAGAAGATGAAGAAGCACTTGAGAGGCACCTTCTTGCCTCACAATCATGCCAGGATAGCGCCTACAAGGGTTGTGATAGGGCTCGAGGTCTGTGGAGCACACGGCTGAGTTCTATTCGTTGATCGCCAGGAATGACTTGGTTGAAAACGGAGAGAAATTGGAGGATCGATACATAAGTGGGTTGAGGGAGTCAATACAAGAGGTATTGAATATGTTTGATACCTTCACCGTCTCCGAAACAAATTAGAGGACCGTGAATGTTGAACTCCAACAAAGGCGTCGCCAAGTTGGCTGCACCTGGGGAACAGAAGTTGGAGGGAGGGATCAAGTGAGGGCACCGCCAACACAAACCACACATAACAGACCGCCAAACACTAGCGCTGGTAGGCCCAACACTCAAGACTTGGCGGGTGCATCATGGACCCGTTGTTTCAAGTGCAGAGAAGTGGGGCACAGGGCTGCTGATTGCCGGAGTAGTTATAGGTCTAGTAAGGGCCTTTACGTTGATGAGCTCCGTATGGAGGATGATGCGGTCATTGAGGAGGAAGCCTAAGATGAGTTGGCGGAGTAGGGTGAGATACCGTGACAAGTGACGAGAGGCATCTATTAGTGGTTAGGCTTCTTGCTTCACGCCTAGGAAGGAAGAGGGGGAAGGTTGGCTGAAGAACAACCTCTTCCAGACCACATGCACTATTGGCGGTAGAGTGTGCCGTATGGTCATTGATTCCAGCAGCTGTGAGAACGTGATCTCTAAGGAAGCCGTCACCAAGTTCGGTTTGAAGACGGAAGCTCATCCAAGCCCATACAAATTGTCATGGCTCAAACGGGGAAATTAGGCAACCATTTCAAAACATTGCTTGGTTAATTTTTCGATTAGGGCAAAGTACAAGGACAGGGTTTGGTGTGATGTCGTTAATATGGACCCCTGTCATCTGCTTTTGGGGCGCCCATGGCAGTAGGATAGGAGTGTCATTCATGATGGAAGAAAGAACACATATAGCTTCTTCTTCGAGGGGATCAAGACTACCTTGCTGCCTAAGAAGAAGGAGGCACCGCGAGCTGCTGAAGTTCAGCACTCAAACATATAGGGACGCGCCATGTTTTCCATGGAGGTCGGCACAATGCGGGTTGTGTTTTTGCTAATTGGGTAGGAGAACCAGGTTAACGTGGGGGAGATACCAAGTGGGGTTACCGCCTTGTTAAAGGAATACGCAGAAGTGTTCCTAGAGGAGTCACCTGCTACACTACCGTCACTGAGGGACATTCAGCACCGCATTGACTTGGTGCCGGGTGCCTCCTTGCCGAACAGGCCTCATTACCGCATGAGTCCCACTGACCACGAAAAGTTAAGGCGCCAGGTGGAAGAGCTACTTGCCAAAGGCTTTATCAGGGAGAGCTTGAGTCCTTGTGCCGTACCAGCTCTGTTGACGCTTAAGAAAGATGGAAGTTGGCGGATGTGTATTGATAGCAAGGCCATCAACAAGATCACGGTACATTCGCTTCCCTATTCCGAAGTTGGATGACTTACTAGATCAGTTGCAGAGCTCGGAAGCATTCATGAAGTTGGATCTCAAGAGTGGGTATCATCACATTCAGATCTCGCCGGAGGACGAGTGGAAAACTGCCTCCAAGACAAGAGAAGGGCTTTACGAGCGGTTGGTCATGCCATTCGGATTGTCCAATGCATCAAGCACATTCATGAGATTTATAAATCAAATTCTACGTCCTTTTATCTGGAAGCTCGTTGTTGTGTATTTTGATGATATCTTGATTTATAGCTGGGACCATGAGGACCACATGAAACACTTGGAGGAAGTACTTCGCACTCTAAAAGCACAAAACTTGTTTGCTGCCTTGCATAAGTGTGAATTCATGAGGGATGAGGTTACCTTCCTTGGCTTCATTGTATCCAAGGACGGTATCGCTGCTGATGATGGGAAGATTACCGCCATTGGCCCCAGCCAAAGACAATAAGGGAAGTCCAGAATTTTCACAGGTTGGCGTCCTTTTACAGGCGCTTTGTGCCAAGCTTCAGTACTATCGTGGTGCCAATCACCAATTTCTTGAAGAAGAATAGGTCGTTTGTGTGGAGTCCTCAAGCAGTTGCTGCCTTTGAGGAAGTAAAGAAGAGGTTGATCACCGCGCCTATTCTGGCACTTCTCAATTTTCAGAAGACGTTTGAGTTACACACCGATCCTTCCAAAACCAGCATTGGCGCAGTCCTCAGTCAAGACGGGAGGCCCATTGCATATTTTAGCAAGAAGCTTGATGGGAGTAAGTTGAACTATTCAACTTACGATCTGGAGCTTTATGCGTTGGTGAGAGTGATGAGACATTGGAAGTCGTACTTAGCCAACCGAGAGCTCATCTTATATTCTGACAATGTGGCCCTCAAGTACATCAATAGCCAAGACAAGCTCTCGGACAGGCATGCCAAGTGGGCTAGTTTTCTGCAACTCTTCCACTTTGTCATCAAGCACAAGTCAGGCATGATGAACAAGGGCGGATGCACTCAGCAGGAGGGGCCTTATCATGGCGGAGAGTCGGGTGGAGATCACCAGGTTTGATCAGATGGCAAGGCAGTACCTAGACGATTCTATGTTTGGGGAGATTTAGTGTGACGTACAGGCGGGTTCGGTTCCCATTTGCTCAATCCATAACGGGTTTTTGTTTATGGGAAACCAACTTTGCATTCTGAACTCTAGCTAGCGGCTCAAAATTATTGAGGAGAAGCACAACGCGGGGCACATCAGGAGAGATAAGATGCTACAACTTATTACCGCCGCATCAGGAGAGATAAGATGCTACAACTTATTACCGCCAAGTACTATTGGCCCACGATATGCAAGGAAGTACAGAGGTATGCCCAACGCTGTCATATTTGTCAAGTTTCAAAAGGCGGAATGACGAATGCAGGCCTCTATCTTCCATTACCGGTACCGAGTCAGCCATGGACGGATGTCAGCACAGACTGTGTGCTTGGATTACCAAGGACCACTGGAGGCATTGATTCCATCTTTTTCATGGTAGATCGCTTCTCCAAGATGGCGCATTTTATTGGGCGTAAGAGGGCTACTGACGCCAGGTATGTTGCGGTACTTTACTTCCGAGAAGTGTACAAGATACATGGACTACCGTCTAGTATTGTCTCGGATCGTGATGTCAGGTTCGTGAATCACTTTCGGCGGACACTATGGAAGATGGCGAAACCTCTCTCGCCTTCAGTACTACCCATCACCCTCAAATAGATGGACAAACGGAGGTCACTAACCGATCTTTGGGGAACATGTTAAGGTGCCTTGTTTCTGATAATGCCAGGGGATGGGAGATGAAGCTGCATTAGGTAGAGTTCGCCTACAACAGCTCCGTCAACCGGAGTACATGGTTTGCGCCATTTACAGTGGTATATGGGTTTGTGCCTCGATCTCAGATGGATTTAGCGCCATTCCTAATTTCACATGCCCACACGGAAAGCAGATGCTTCATCTCTTCGCTTACAGAAATCCATGAACAAACAGGGGCTTGCTTACTGGAAGGTACCACCAAATACAAGACGGCTAAAGACAAACAAAGGAGGTCAGTATAGTTTCAGGTTGGCGAGAAGGTATGGGCAGTCTTGACATGCAAACGATTTCCCGCGTGGGAATACAATAAGCACACGGCTCGGAAGATAGGCCCATTGGCGGTATTGGAGAAGATCAATGACAATGCCTACAGACTTTAGCTTCCACCCAGTATGAGGATTTCAGACGTATTCAACGTCAAACATCTTGTTCCTTACTTCGGAGAAGACGATTGTGCTGGCCCTCAGGCGAATTCTCTCCAATGCGAGGAGGATGATGCAGCCCGTTAAGGAAGCAAGGCAGCACACTTGGTGGGTCCAGGTGTGAGGCGCACACTTGGCGCTAAGGGCCTCGGCGGGAGCAAGGCAGTAGGGACGCGGAGCTGGCTGGAGAAGTTGAGTTTGATTAGGAGTCTTTGTTTTAATTTTCATATTTAATTTTGAATTTTAAATTATCTCTTAGAGTTAGATTAGTATTCTAGTTACTCCTCTATATATACTAAGAGGAGATCCAAGGATTAGTTTAGTTCACATAAATTTTCAGATTTTTTCTATTTAAAGCCTATTCTCGGATTGTGAGAATTAGGTTTTATTTTTCCTTTTGAAGTTCTGTTAATTCGTTAATAAAATTAAAGGGAAGTCCTTCAATTCCTTCCCATTCCCCAAAATCCCACTTACGTACTGCATCACAAACCTAATCATATCTAGCTTGAATCCCAGCAACACCTAACTCGATTAACCGAAAATCCGAGGTAACTTAAATACCACAAGATCCGATGCGATACTCGACCCGATTTGACTCGAATATCAAATAACTCAAACTCAAATTGAATCGCTCTTATCATAATAACTTGAACACAATGTGAACCACTCCGACCAAAATCTAACAGTAGTTGATTCAAAACTTGAAATGCTCCAACTCAATTGACCGAAAGCCCTTGATGATTCAAATTATTATGTAGTTATAATTCGGACCTCCAATTTCTTTGATGAAGCAAACAATGGAATTTCAATTCCATCAAAATTAGAATTTAAATTACAATTCCACAGTTCAATTCCAATTTCATGTGCTAAACAGTGCCAAAGAATTTTTTTTTTTTTTTTTTTTCTGTTGCAGTTCAACCTTTGAAACTTTGGTGTTTTACCTTGTAGCTACACATTGGTTTTAGTTGATGTTTGAACTTTCATCAAGCCTTAGATCCAATATACAGAGTTGGCATATATAAGGAGCATATATAAACCAATGTGAATTTTAGTCTAACATCAATTAGTATTAGGTAAAGTATATATCCCACTAAGCTTATACCCTGATTTCTTTCTCTTACAGCTTTATTGTTAGACATTTTAATTTTGTGATACACCTTAGACATGTTAGGTTTAAGAGCTTGAGCAAACTCGATAAGGGTGACTGCTTGCATAGCCTTGTACATAAACTGGCACAGTGAATTGACCATATATTGTAACAAACTTCCATGAATAGGAGGAAAAGTTAAATTTCTAAATCTATGATCGAATTACCTTATTCCTAGCTTGTCTCTTCCTATGTTAATATTTTCAGGTAGTGCCTGTTTGATTTTTTTTTCCTGCCTATTTGTTTTTTGTTTTGTCATGTTTTTTAGTCTTTTTTGGCTAGTTTTGTCTTAGTCTCCTATCTCTCTCTTTTATGCGGGTTTACTGTGGCCTCGTCTTTATAAGCTGCCCATTTTATACTCCAACCGTGTCGCTAAGTACGAAAAAATGATCAAATTACCTTCTCTTTAATTTTATAAAGTTTGATATGATATTTATTTTTAGAATGAAAGCAGCGACATTTGGGGGGGGGGCTAACATCTTTAGGAGGGACAAGTTCAAGATGTCACGTTTGCTCAGCAAATGTGAGAGTTGAAAAAGGAACTTGAGTTGTGTAACATTCAGCTAAATCTATCATATTGATATGATAAAAAAAAAATAACAATAATCAACCCTAGTGAAGGGATTAATCAAGTTGAATAAAAAGAGTTGAGTGCATTTTGCATCCTAGTCCTCTTTGGGGCGGAAACAAGGTTGAGTCTAGTCACGTTATTTTGCTCTTTTGTTCTGGTGTTTCGGGTCCTCCATCATCATGTAGGATTTCATCTATCATTTCCGTCATTTTGTGTCGCGTGTTTTTTTGTTTTGGTTCTCGTGCTTTTGTAAGTCGCTGTTGCGTGTGGGTTGTCTTACATGTTTTTACCACTCTTGGCCTTGTCGAGTTTGTGTCACTGGGGTGCGCCTTCTCAAGTCTCTATTTCATTGGAGTAGTTCCTTTTCGCTTTTATCTAGTTTTCTTTATATTGCTTCCCTTTGCACTCTTGCACGTTTTATAGGAATTTTACCAATTATCAAAAATGAAAAAACTAATCCCCAATTATGCTTTTTTTTTTTTTTTTCTATTTCTAGTTTTCACTAAAAACAGGAAAAAAAATTGAAAACAAAGAACAAAAGCTAGAAAAAATTAATATAAAACCTAGTTTTCAGCGTCTAAAATTCTAAAAACATAACAAGCCCATATACGCTAAATATCAAGTTCCCCAATTTGGGTACACTGGTCTCATTTTCCCTTCCTGATCCTACCACTTCCTGTTTTATCTCCAGTGGTGATATAGTCATCAAGCAGATGTTAGTTCCATCGAATTCTTTTATAATCATGTTTTCTCGGACTGAGATGTTGTATTTTTCTCTCTTTTTAATCCCCACTTTCATATGGGTTTACCCGGGTCTTTTTTTATACAAATTTCTTGTACTCTATTCGAACTATGTTGCTAATTATCGGAAAAAAAGGGTACAGCATCAAGTTTTAATTAGTAAATAAAATGTAAAAGCCACAAAAGCTATGGTGGGGGGGGGGGCCTTTATTTGAAGGCATAAACGACCGAAAGAGTATGTTAAAGGTCCCACCTTTTTGAAACGAAGTAAAAGACATGAGGGGCATGCAATGTATCTTGAGATAGAGAAATATGAGGGCAAAAAATTAATATAAAATTAGGAGACCAATAATTTGCACTTTGTATTTGGGTTCACCTTGTCTTGATGTGAAACCCCCACTATCAGTCCGGATGATATAGAACGGAAACGTAAAATCAATTTTGAACATGTTAAAATTGAAGAACAACTTGAAATTTACTGGAAGAGAGAAAATAACTAAAATTTTTGTATTCAGAATTTGATGAATGAGCTATACCAACTATAGTGAGTAAATATAGGTAAACAAGAAACCTTAAAGCACGAAATTACAAAAATGCCTTAAAATATGAAATTATGAAAAATGGTACTACACTATCCGTAAATCATAAAAGTGGCCCAAAAACATGTTTAGAGACCGAATTTGGGGAAAATAGGCGGGGCCATTAGCGAAACGCTAGGGTTACATAGTTCAGTCTAATAGCTTCGTTTGATAGGTTATGAACCTCATAACTCCTTAAGGGTCAAAAGTTATGGTTGTTTGAAGTTGCCCACACAAATTGGTGCTTCAGACCCACCTGTTTAGATTTCTAGGGGTCTAACTACTCTAGAAACTCTTCCACTACTCATCTCATATCACCTGGATATAACCCTCAGCAAACCCTTAAAGCCTCCAACTTGTAAGTGCCCTCAAAGGCGATCACATATAAAGTTTCTTGTCTTATTTTTATATTGATTATTTAAGTATCAATTATTAACAATATTAATATGTTTTATAATCAAAGGTTCTATAATCTGTTATATTAGTATTTCTTTTGTTTAAAAAAATATTTATATATAAAGTAGGCCATTCAAAATATTTGTTTTAGACTCCGAGAACATCAGGACCGACCTTGCCCACCTTATTTGTGTTTAGGCAATGATACCTCACTTACTAATACACACAAATATATATTCAAGGGAGATTAAACTGTTTCTAAGGATAAAAAATTAAGTTTTAGATGTAAATTGTAGAAAATTCTATATTTTGTCGAAAAATAAAAAACTCTTTTTTATAGATAAAATCAAATACTTTACCCTCTCAATTTAAAAGTGTAAAATGTTCATAAAAATTTAAATTAATAGTTAATTTAACAGATTAGGTAAAATGATAGATTATATAAAATGAAGGGTTCAAGACTTTGATTTTTGAGGAATTTCATGTTTTTTAGCCAAAAAAATTATTATTTTCTGTAATTGACCTATATTTATAAACATATTTAAAAAAGGTATAATGTTAGCATCACATATACATTTTGAATAAACAACCAAAAAAAAACATATTTTAAAGAGAAAAAAACAAGTACACTAAATATTTCTTCTTCTTTATGAACATAATTTCATCTTATTCCTTTTTTTTTTTTTAACTTTATTTTTGGACACATTTTACCATTCTTTGGAGGTATAGTATATATGAATGAAATGTCCTTTTCAAATTATTTTTGTAATATAAAATAATATATAATTTATTGTATAAAATATGCACATAACACGTTTTGCTCTCTCATAAATGAATCGTTTAATTTAGACTTACTGGAATGATATAAAGAAGATTACCATAACCCCCAAGAAGAACAAAGCAAACAAATCGAGAAATAGTTAAACTTTCGTGCAACGATTTAGAGCCTATTTTGGCCAAATTGTGAAAAATTAGTTTTCCAAAAGTAATTTTATAAAAAGTGTTTTCAGTAAGGGTATTTTCATCTAAAAAAAAATTAAAATTTTGTCTTCGGCTCCAAAGAACATGCACTATTTTCCTACTTCTACTTAAAAGTAGAAAAGAATTTTTACTTTATTTACCCCATGTATGGCAACGTCTTTTTTAGCAACTTTTTCAGGAGTAACACGAGAATGGGGTTACTCCAAATTAAACATACTCAAACTATGGTAACATAAACCATTGCGTTCCCCTTCTTTACCTTTGTTATCCCTCTCTTTCCTGAAAAAACACTTTTATATCGAAAAGAGTCCTAGTATAACAAGCCCTATATCCAGTGTGTCGACTCCCACCTTTTTCTAGAAGGTATGAAAAATGTTGAGGACTCCACATGTGAGTCTTGTAGAATCCCACATTGAATTTGAAAGAAAGAAGAGATCACCTTATAAGTCTAGTGGGTTACTTCACCTATTGCCAATTGGTTTTAGAATGAAACCCCACTTGGGCTTATATATAAAATTTAACAAAAAAAAGCCTTAAGAGTTCTAATAAAAACAAGCAATCTAAGATATTCTACTTACTACATAGATAACGAGGGTCAAACAACTACGCCAACGCCTGGAATCTAGGTTGATCCAAAATATATTGACACCAAGTATCATCTTAACCTAAGAGGGTACCAACACGTAAGTACCGGATCTCATTAGAACTCCGAAGTTAAGCATGCTTGGGCAAAAGTTGTACCAAAATGAGAGACCTCCTGGGAAGTCCTCGTGTTGCACCCCTCAAGTTGGGAGTTCTCGGAAACATCCTCCTTTCAGGGTACCCTGAAGGGGAAAGGCTTCATACATCATTCCTCCCCCCCCCCCCCCCCCCCCCCCCCCCCCCCCCCCTCTCTTCTCCCGAACCTGCTTAGGCGGGAGCCCTTGGAACATCGGGAATGTTTACTAAGTATAATCTGAATTATTTTAAATAAAAAAAGTGTTATTGGTGATGTTAATGGTAGAGAGTAGGTAGAATAGGACAACATAAAAAAGGCTGATAAGCAATGCATGCACATGCACGTACCCATCAACTTTGGCTCCACTCTCTTATAAAGTTTGCACTTTTAATATAAGGTTTTTGGTCCCATATATAGCTTATATTATGAACCTTTTATCTATAAATGTGCTCCATTTTTTTTTTCCAATAATTAGCAAGGAAACACGCTACAAAAAATGGACGAAAGCAGGACTTAAAAGAAGCACAAAAAGCAGGAGAACCTGTAAATGAAAAAAATAAAAAATAAAAAAAGTTACTCCATCAAAAACGAAACAAAACCTAGAAAACCCACGTTTGTCAGCCTCGATGTATTCCAGTTTCTGATGCATTCAGTGTTTTCTTCCATTGAAAACCCGGTCCTCGTCTTCATACGCCAAAAAGTATCTTCTTCGACCCACAAACCTTCAAAGTTTTAAATGGCTCTTGGCTGTTTACTTCCCAATTAGTTAAATTTATGGGGTTATTTATATCATTAATTCTTATATTTTGTTTATTGTATCAACTTAACCCTTATATTTTTAGTTGTATTAGTGTTTTTCCTATGCAATTAAAATTGTTTGAATTAAATCCAATATTAAAATCAATAATTTCTAACTAAAATTGTAACAACAAATTTACTCTATGCAACGGTTCACCTCATTCCGAACACCCCACTTGCACAAAAAATAGATATAAGTGTTAATTAGTGGTACAATTTCCGCTGAGAATATATATTTCAATATTAGACTACAATGAAACAATTTCAATTTTATGGGAGTTAAATTATAATAACTCAAAATATAAAAATTAAATTAACAAAATAAACAGATTATGAAAAATAATGACATAAATGCAAAAGTTTATCCCATCCCTATTTATGCTGCTCGGCTTTTTACTGCTATCTTAACACAATATCTGTGAGACCAATCTCTTTGTAAAAGCGAGCTAAAGGTATTGGTATAATGGTTTTGCCTTCTAACCCCTCGAGCAAGAGGCCTTGAATTCAGAGCTCATCACTCCCTCACTGAGTATTAGGCCTCGTTTGGTATGAAGGAAGTAAATACGAGAAGTAGAAATTCATGAGAAGTATGAATTTGAGCTCTTGTTTGGTTGGAAAAAAATAGACAGAATGCAAGAAATGAAATTGCTAAACAATTTTCAATTCCTTCAAAACAGAGGAAGTAACTTACCTAATCCCCCCAGGTAAGTTATATTTCCTTCGTTTTTAACTAAACTAACTAAGAAAGTTTTATTTCTCATCCTGACAACCAAATATTTTTTTACCTACTTCACAGAAAGTTGACAAATGAATTAAATTCTCAGAAAATATAACTTTTCCGTGGGATTCAATTCACGGGACAAACAAATTAGGCCTTAGTTTTCCACTTTAAGAAAAGTTATACTTTTTACAAATATAAAAAGAAAAATAATCTCTTTATTATAAAAGCGGTATGACTCGTACTTCTTGTCCTCTCCAGATTCCATTTAGGTGCAGGATTCAAGCTGCTTACTTATGATATGATGGATGAGATGCTTAGCACAAGTTCATCTTTTTTGAATAGTAAAAAGCCCGAAGGCGAGACTAATATAAAATACTAAAATTTGAAGCGAGTTTAGAAAAAAAAATGACAGCATATAACAACAACAACAACAACAACAGTCCTAATGCCTCAAGAGCTCCTGCTTGAGCAGGGTCTAAGAGGGGTAGGATGTACGCAGCCTGACTCCATCAGGATGATATCCTGATGAGAGACTGTTTTCAAGGACCTCTAACATGAAAGTTAATAGTTATGAATAGCCTACAAAAAATGACGGCATATGAATTTGCATATATTTACAGTAATATTTTTTTTTTTTTTTTTTTTTGGTGTCAGCAGTAGTATTTTGGTATATTTTTGTTTTAAGATGTATATCATCCTAATTTTGTATTTTGCCTATAATATTAGAGTTCATCCCTGCTTCCACCCATTAATAAAAAAGCAAAAATAATTTTTTTTTTTTTTTTTTCAGTAGAAGAATTCAAGTTTCTATTATTTATATCACTAGTCTATTTACTTTACCAACAATAACAAACTCAGTGCCTCAAGCGTTCCCACAAAAGCGAGGTCTGAGAGGGGTGAATGTACACAGCCTTACCCCTTCAAGATGTAACCTTACCGAGAGGTTGTTTCTGAGTACTCCCAACCTTATAAGATTGGCAACACGAGGACTTCTCAGGAGGTCGCCCACCCTGGTACCACTCTCGCCCAAGCACACTTGACTTCGAAATTCTAACAGAATCTGGTGCCTTAATACCTGATAAATAAACCCTAATCTATTTACTTTACCAAATATGTCAAATCTGTCAAATTATTGATTTTACATGTGATTTTGGCAATTTAGTTTATACAATTTTGTACTCCGAATTTAGTGTTATAATAAAATTAAAGTTAGTGACGTAACATTTAGCGGTGCAATTATGTCAGACACAAATGATGTAATATAAATCCATCAGTTAACTCAACTAAAACTCACCCCTAGCCCAACTATTAGATATATTAAATCTAACTTTAATTTCATTCTAAGACTAAACTGTCATACTGATAAATTATATAAAATTAAAATGATACAGTAGACAAAATGAGACAAATAATGCTTTAAAAAGTTAGATGTACAAAATTATATACGAAAATATATACAAACCATACACAGTAAGCCCCACAACGAATTTGAAAGGCAACACTCAGTACATGGAAACTTGCCTTGTAGTTTCCAGATTTTATAAAGTTATCTATCGTTTAGTACCTCGGCATTTCTAAAAATAATATACAGGCCTTTGACCTTCTGATTTATATTTTGAGTACCTTAAGTTTTGTTGTACTAATAAATAGAACCCTCCCTGTTGAGATGACATCAATTTTGGAGGGAAAAGCTGACATGACAAATCACTTTTAACTAACTAATAAAATATGTTGACAAAAATAACACTTAGTAATATTTGGGACAATTTAAGTGGATCACAAAACATTGTCTTTTTAGTGCAATTGCATCCAAAAGTTGTGTCTCGTTGTGATTGAGAACAAAAGAATAATCATGACACCAAAATTTAGTATCAGACATTAAAATGACTTCGTTTTGGTCAGGGACAATGACTTTCCATGTTTATATTGGGTTTCGCCGAGGAGGATCATATATATTAATATGGACAAAACCTAAACTACTAAAAAACCCAAATCCGAAACGTCAAAGGTCTTTTTATCATTTCTGCAAGCGTCAAAGTACTAGAAAGTAAATAACTCGATTTTATACATATAAAATTATATATATAATCAGCTATTGATTGATGGTTTATCTACAGGTACTCAACTACTACTTCAGGTTGGGGGTCCCCGGAAACAGTCTCCTTTCCTGCCGAAAGGGGTAAGGCTGCGTACACCACCCCCCCCAGACCCTGCGTTCTGCGGGAGCCGCAAGGCACTGGGACTGTTGTTGTTGTTGTATTCTTCAAGAGCTCTTAAAGCCATATGGAGTTTACATGCCACTCCCAAAATCCATCACTACATATGAAGAGCCTACAACAATGCTCTCGCTTCCCAAGAAAATCTTGGGAAAAGGAGATTTTCGAGCCCTTTTGCTTGCACTCGGTGTGGGGAAGATCCGGAATCAATCGATCATATTCTCTTTTTGTGCCCCCCAGCCAGGGCAGCATGGTTTGGTTCTATGTTCGGTTTTTGTTTTCAAAAAGAAGGTTTTGGGAGTTTTTGATGGTGGTGGGATCATATTTATACCGATTTTTCTTTATATAAAAAAAGCCTAAGTTTTTTTGCTTTTCTCTGTTGGAAACTTTGAAAAAACATGAATTCTTTTATTTTTTAAGGTCTATCCAAGGAGCCTCATAAGATTATTCAAGATGCTATGCGAGGATCATTGGAGTTCCTTGACCTTCCTCCCTCCCCTTCAATGTCCGGAAGGGCCATTCCATCAGCTCCGGTTCGGTGGTCACGCCCTTCGGATGGGTTTTTTAAGGTCAATACTAACGCTGCGTGGAAATCTAAAGATGTTTTGGCGGCGGCTGCTATGGTTGCTAGGGACTCTTCAGGTGTGATTGTTGGGGGATGATGCGGTTCCTTCCAGGCGTCATCCCCTCTTGTTGCTGAGGCCCTCGCTTTAAAGGCGGCTTGTTTTTATGTTCAGACTCAAGGATGGCGTAGCATCATCTTCGAGACTAATAACAAAATCCTCATTGATGCTTTTTTTGATCGAGGTTCATCCCCGTGGGAGATCCAAGCTATCGTTGATGACATATGTTCTTTTGTTGTTTATTTTACCGCTTGGTCTTTTGTTTGGCACCCTAAAATCTATAATAGGGTGGCCCATTTTGTAGCTAAGGGATACTTCTCAAGCATCTGTAATCATGATTGGTGGAACGCTGTCCCCCTTCCCTTGATTAATTTTGTATCTATAGACGCTCAAGGAATATAATTTTGGCCTGCGGGCTTTGTGGTGTACATCTTGCATCGTTGAACCGAATACGGGAAGAATAGACCCAAAGGCATAGCTCAAGGAACTATACATATACGATATATGCAGCTGAATTAGTAAATTACAATGAAGTAGACAAACAGAAAATCCCTAATCATATCCAATAAGCTGCAAGAGGGAAAAACACAGAACTAGGTGATAAATATGTAAAAAAATGTAAAAGGATGGAATTTACATAAGCTCTATATGCCAATTTCCATAACAAAAATATAATTTAGGTTATGTTGATATCCTGCCCAGAAAGCCAAGCAACGAGAAAACAGAGAAACAGCGAAACGGGAACGAGAGGCACGGCACGTACCGTGCTGGCAGCTGAGAACTTTGGAGGGGCCCTTCCGGCTATGGCGGGAGAAATGGCGTGACCGCTGTGAGGGCTTTGTTGTTCATCTCTGGGTAATGGGCTCGGTGGTCGTCTAACCACGGTTGGTGGTGGAGCAGCTGGTGTTTGCTTTTCCGAGCTAAGATCTTCACCTGCATGGATTGTGAATATGAGAATGAAGTTAATTGATAATCAAAGTTGAGTACCTCCTTGTTTGAACTCAAGCTCGATAATTGTGAGTCAAGCCTTTATCTAGCTTATAAACCTTTATTCAATCTTGGTTCGACGATATATTAGTATGTTTAATACTCAACTTAACAGGTTAATGAGTTGATTGAGTCAAAGATAGCTCATAATAGAGCTGGATTTCCTACGGAATCGAGCTCATTAAGAAGCCGAGCTACTCGAGTTACTTCCGAGCAATGTGAATTTTTCAAGCTAACACCAATGAGGCTCATACTGAGGCCCTATCAAAAAAATATTTTGCAAACATTAATGAATCAAGCATTCCCTTATTCGAACTTGGCTCATTAAGATAATCAAATCTGCTCAAACTCAACTCAATAAGCCGGCGAGCCCCAAAACAAACGTGAACGAGCCCTAATCAATTTTGGAATGGAGTCGTTTATCGCCTCCACCCCTACTGTAATAGATTTTTGAACTAGTTGTTAGCGAAGTTTGCGTGCCGTGAAATTCCAGCAAACAATCAAGATCAAGCTATCAATGGATAATTATGAGTCTTAGTTTGTCTCAACAGAATTATTGTATATCCTTATTTCTATCATTTCTTTACATAAAAAAGAGCAGTAATAATAATCTGAGATCTTCAGTCTTAACTCGGCCATACACAAACCATACAAACTTACAGCGAAAATTCTCTTCCGCACCCAAAAAATGATTTATATGGGAAAAAAAAACCATAACCATTTTCAAAAATATTTTTAGAATGAAAACTTTCCAAAAAGGAAAATATATTCCATCCAATCAAATGGAGCCTTAAAGAAGTTCTGTATTTTTTTTCTTTCATATCCATGAATGCCAGTGAGTGTTACCATTGTTAAAAGTTTGATGGGCTTTTACCATTAGTTTAAGTTTTTCAGGATCACAGGTTCGTTAACAAAATGAACTGCAAGTTAAGCTAAGATTCGGATGACTTACAATCGGAAGGAGACCAGCCCAGTGTCATATTCTCTCTGTCAAAGACCATGCGGTATCCTGTCATGAAGTTCTCTGCAAACGTATTTTTATATCTCATATAAGAATTCCATAAAGAATGATGCAGGTAAATCATTCAGAAAACGATGAAAGAATCTCTCACTCACGTCCTATAGTGCCAATATCTCCATTGGCCGGCTGGACAGGTAGACAAAACCCAACAGGTCCCTGCGCAGAAGTTCCATATCTTGATTGAAAAATGGCATCATACTCAGCAAAATAGATAACATAGCATAATGGTCAATGTCTAGGAGTGTTAATGAGCCGAGCCTACTAGCCAGCCAGCTCATCATAAAACTGGAAAGGCTCAAGCTTGTTTTCAGCGCAAACAAAGCTGAGCTAGCTCATCTCGCTTAGTATATTTGGTCAAGCCTGACCGCAGCAAAGCTGGAGCTTATAAGCTCACGAACCTAAATGAATTTATCTTAATAGAGTTCATTAGCTAGATATGCCCAACGAAGCTAGGTTTGAGCTTAAATGAGCCGAGCTGGGGCCTAAATGAGCCTAGATCGAACTTTAAATGAGCCTAATATCAGAAGCTTAGTTTAGAGCTCGAGGAGTTGAGTTCAAGCTCACCCGAGCCGAGCCATGCTCAAGCTTAAAGCTTCCAAGCTAGGCAAGTTTTGAGCCGAGCTAAATACAAATGAGTCAAGCCTCGAGCTTGACAAGCTTGGGCCCAGCTCAGCTCAACTTCACACCCCTATCCAATGTGATGGAAATCATACTAACACACATGATCAAACACTAAAGATTTTTTGTATGTCAGTTTGAATGTCAAATATGTCAACAGTTTCCTTATATGAGTAGCAATGCAAGAAAAGAAGGCATTTTCCATGTGAAGTTTTTCTATATTAAGAAAGCCTGCAATTAGTTTATGAGACGCCAAATACTCAAATAATAAGCTAAAACATTGTTTTGGACAAAGAGTGCAATAGCTCGTATAAATGGAGCCTGAAAAGTTATTATCACTAGGAATTACTAAACCTTTCAAAACAATACCAAAATCAAGGCACCAAGCTGCATACAAATTTAGGATTTCTTTTCCGTAAGACAGTTGAGCTTGCCATGCCCCATTGACTTTTTTTATTGAAAAAAGAGATACTTTTAAGAGAAGAAGAATGCAGAAAAAGGTAAGGATAAGATGTCCTCAAATTAAAACTATACAACATCAAAAGACTAAGAACTATAACATAAAGCCCCCTAATCCCTTTGGAAGTCAGCTAAGGCTTATGTCAGCGAGACCCTAGAACTCTGTCCCAAAAAGCTCCTAAAAGGACAATCTTTCCCATAAGAAATTAACTAAAATCCAAATATTCCTTTCTAGCCATGTTGCATTAGTATCACCAAACAGGTCAAGATGTGACTAAATATGCATGGCATGAACCTCGCCCTTATATAAACAGTATCGGAAAGTAAGAAAAGTAAATACAAGGAATAATAATAACCTCCTCCCCAGGCACAGGGAAAATCAGATCATGAACCATGAAGCTGTTGTTGAGTGCAAACATAAGCGTCAACAAGGGGTAATCTAGCCCTTCCTGTGACCTATTTCACAACAGACATCTCGTAGTTATCAATCCGCCATTGCCAAAACAAAATATACAAAAAATGCATCTCAACGGTGATACAGCACAAATAAAGTGACTTGATCATTGCGGAAGACAATATTTTATTACGTTTTGTCACACTAATATATCTCTTTTATTTAAAAGGATATTTTAGTTGTCTTTATTTTAGTCAATAGAGTACTCCCTTGTTTTTATTTAGAGAAGTAGTTTTGTGGTTAATTTAGTATTTATCTCCTTAGTTATCCAATAGAACTAGTTTTGACCTATAAATATAGTTTTTTAAATCATTGTTTGTAGTTTCATAAACATATTATTGAGTTTAGTTATGTGTAACAAGTTGTGCCACATCTTTGATCAAAAACAAAAAAGTTGTGCTACATACAGTCCAAGCAAAAAACGGAATATGGTGACAGATTACCTTAATCTGTAGCAATATTCCCATGGATAACCTTCATAAGTTGCTCTCGGAGCATTAACTTGTCTGTCAAACTATCAGCAAATACGACAAGGCGGCGAGAAATACAAGCAAAGTCAACAAAACCACAAATAATAGTGTGAAAATTGACCACAGCGTGTCATGCAAGTGGCATAGTTAGTAAAACACAGCAAAGAAATTAAATAGCAATTAATATATACATATATTACTTGGCTTTATACATGAAAATTTTCGGCCAAAAGTCCATTGACTAATAAAAAAATTTATATGGATATACTCATGTTTAGAACAATTCATTCTTTTCAAATACATAATAGAGAGCGATATAATTCTATTAATTCGACTTATATTTGATGGTGTAGCAACAATAACAGTAACTGAGGGCATTAACACATAGCAAATGATAGGGTATAACCAATAATTTTGGAGTTCAAATGAGATACTCATAACCATAGTTTGGAACTATACATGAACGCCTAATACAGATACATGTTCAAATATGCATATTATACATGTTTTTGCTAAAGGGCAAGTGGCAATACCTCCTCTACGACACTTTTATACACGTCGGTTGGAAGAAACGTAAAAGACGTGCCACTATCCACAATAGCTTGGAAGCTTGTCTGTTTAAGACAAGAATTCTTCCCAATACAGCACGTTGCCACCTCAACAAGATAGGTTGAACTGCATGAAATAAAGAAAACAAGAGAGGACATCAGAAAAATCCACAAGAACAAGGGGCATTAAAAAGCCAAGGTACAGATTTTGATATAAACTTAACAAAAAAAGGAGGGTTTAAAAAAAAAAAAAAATCACCTTTAGAAGTAGTCTTTTTTAAACACCACAACTTTTCAATTTTTCACAAAACCACCTTCAAAAGTTCAAATTTTTTCAATCAACCACCTATGCCACTGCCTTCAGTATTCCATTTGGTTTACATAAGTGATCTTGCTTATGCTATATATTAAATTAGGGGAAATATAACACATGTTCGTTTTCACCCAGTTAGTAAAACATTAGACAATAATAGTGGCTTTATGCGAAGGTGCAAATCTGTACACAAGTATGCAATGGATATATTGCTTTACCAAGTTAGCTCCTCACCACCAATTATCTCCCCTTTTTCGTATAAGAAAACGTAAAATTACAGGTATAGCCTCAATAGAAAATTAACAATGTCAATGTAGGTGGTCAGTTGAAAATTTTTAAGCCTCTAAAGGTGGTTTTCTAAAAAATTGAAAAGTTGTAGTGGTTATGTAAGAATTACGTATTTCTAAAGATGGTTTTCTGATAAAAAATAAAAAATAAAAAAGAAGAGAGATTTTTACTATTTTCCATCTAAACGCAGGAATGGAGTTGACTGTTGGGAAGTCGGTCCCTGGTCTCCGAAGAAGACTCTACCAGAACCATTGTCGTTAAAGCACAACGAGAAAGAGTTTCGAACCAATCCAGCTTTTGCTAGGAAACTAGGGACAGAGAGATCCCCAAGCCCAAGACCCATAAGACCATCAGGGGCAACTCCATCCAAGTATCCACCAGTTTGCTTTTTACCACATCTGTACACAAATACACAACTAAGAATCTCAGTGTTCTATACTTCTGGACAGCAACAATCAATCTCATTGTAAATAAGTTTATTTACTCATTTTTCAATAATGTTTGTAAGTTTGTTTAAATTGGTTCCTCATTTAGTTTGTTTAAATTGGTTCCTCATTTTTTTTTTCTTTTATTCTAAATAGTCTAATGTCTGTAAATTTGTTTATATTGGTCCCTTATCTTTTGCTTTGTTTAAAATAGTCTCTCACATTGTATTTTATGACAAAATTGGTCCTTTATCGTTTAATTTTACACAAAGCCAGTCACCAAATGGAGGACTAACGTTGTCATAAAATAAAAATTGAAGGATTATTTAAACAAAAGAAAAGATGAAGGACTAATTTGAAAAAACTTACAATTATTAAGGACTCTTTTGAACAAAAGAAAAGATCGGGAACCAATTTGCACAAACTTACAAACATTAGAAACCAATTACTCAATCAAAAACATTCCTTTTAACAATGACGCTGGATGAGATAGTAAATAGTTGGAAATAACAATGCACGAGAAAAGGATGAAAGAGCAAACCCTATAACTACGGATGCTTGTACAGAGGTGTTGGATGAACTATGACTGCTTGATGAAAGATATAACACGTCTTCGACAAGTAGACCAGAACTTGATGTATTTTCGGTGTAGTATTCGACATTATAAGGGCATGGCTGAGTCGAGTTTTTACACTTCGACCCCAGTTCACATAACTGATGGCCACAAGGTAGATGCGTGCTGGTGCTTGAGCTAGCGGGACTGTACTCGTTGAGATCCCTATCCTGCATAATAGATGCTCCATACACCAAGGAGCACCTGCCAATCAATCATTGGAAATAAGTGCTAAACCTGTTACCAAGTACTTTCCCGCATTCACCATTATGTAAGTTGGATTATACAGCAATGAAATACAATGATGGACCTGCTATGAAATATATGCAGAGATTGATCTTTCTGTATCTTTGTATCTAAGGCCCCGTTTGGTTCAACATAAAATATTTTCTTAAAAACTTCTGTTTTCTTCCAAAAGAAAGTGATCTCTTCTATAAATTTTGTATAAGGTTCAAATTTGGCCAAGTTGAGCCTAAAGTGTGAAATTATCATGGAAAACGTTTCCACTTCACTGAAAGAAAAGATTTTTCCGTATTTGTGGTTATTGCTATGAAGTTTACAATACAAGATGGAAAAGATTTCCCGTCAACACAAACGGAGACTAAATTGTAAAAGATTCAAATCTCTCACTTTCTTCGTCCAAGCACCCTCTTCTTACATTACACAAGAATTACCAAAAGTCGTTTTTCCAATACCTTTTACACAGGACAAATTCCAAGATGAACCAACGGCAATGTACATGCCTCAGATATTCATCATATCTACATCTAAAACCCAACACCCCCCCCCCCCCCCCCCCCTCCCGGGGTTTCCCTTTTTTGAACCTTAAACTGGAAATTTCTATGGAAGTATGCCGAAATGGAAATTTCAATGGACCTGGAGATTTTTATTGTTCTCAAAACCAAGCAAAAGTTAGAACAGGGCTTAAGCAATAAGAAAGATGCTTGTCCTCCGACCTTGTTAATCTCTCTATTTTTTCTTTTACCTACCAAGAAAAAGTAGAGAGCATAGCAAGGTTGTAAATTCTTACCACGAAAACAACAAGGTTTGAGGATAAGCATCCACAAACAAATGAAACCTCATTAAGCCCTATTCTAACTTCTTCTTGGCTAATAACACCGCAAAAGCTGTAAATAATTAGCAAAGCAGAGCCACTTCAAAATTTTTAAGCCACCTCAATTTACACATGGCAGACACTTGAGAAGATAATATAATTTCCACACAGTTTCCAAGTGTCCGGCAAATCTGGAAGTTTCAGAAGTTCCTCTGTCAGGCTATGTCACAACGTCCTAGTCCCAAGCAAAGTCCACGCATAAGTATTATTTATGCAACAAACTAGGAACATCAATTAATGTCCATGAGTTCAGGAATCAATAAGGCCAAAAAGACGCAATGTCTTGGAAAGCACAACATTGAGACATGGAGCCGCAAATGTACCCCCAAGAAGTTCAATGTAGCTTATATACTATCAACATAAGGTGTATATTTCTTTTAAACCACTTAAGTATATAATCAGATTTACAGATGAACTCACCTTGTAATGATTCTTCCTACTCAACTACAAATTTAGAAGTGGACATTTTTGGTTACAAATATTGCAAAAACAAAGATATATACATTGAACAAGAAGTGGAAATTCATTTCATAGATGAATTCAGTGCTATCAAATCTCATGAAGCTCCAGCTTGTCTAAAGCTAATATAAACATAATGTCATAATTTATTTTGACATTTTCGTTAATACATCTTATATTGTTAATTCAGACTCCCAAGAAAAAAATAATACAGGCCAGTATTGCTGTGTACAAAAAGAATTTGATCTCCAAATTCAGAGTGACCTGGATACTCACAATCAACTAAATAGCAGAGCAGGGAAAATAATAGATATTGAACAAATGGAAAGTTATTGCATAAGACTTGAAGTAAAAACATAAACAAGATGGAGAATTTCAAATAGACTGTGTACCAAACTGCTGTAAAAACTGGCAGACAGAGGAGCACATTTGATACAGTCACAGGGGACCCAAAGTAGATCACTTCCAGCATCCAAAGCAACAAGAAAAGAAATATTTGGTGTTCCTATATCAATCCAGGTGTAGTGTAACCTGTGAAGTAGAAAAGGGCAGTGTTAAAAGTCCGTATATTCCATATAGGATACTGTTTTATAACATAAAAACAAACACCAAAAAGTCTTAAACATGATAGTGAGCAATATAAAATTGGAATATGGTAAGCAATAGAAATAAGCACAAAACCCCCGAAAACCCACTGCCAAAAAACAGAAATGGGCACAAGAAAAGGGAAAGGCAGAAAGAAAGCACGACAGAAACACCCTTCCTATCCACACAATTCAAAAGTCAGCTAAAAGACTATCTTGTAGTACACTAATGAACAAATGATGGCGCAACTTATGTCATAATGCAGCATCAAGTGCTACCCAACAATGCCGTAGAAATCATACCATGGGAAAAACAATGCTGCAGAAATTACCAAATCAAGTCATAAGTTATTTATATACAATTTCTACTCTTAACACTCAATATCCATGAGATTAAAATTTTCATCTTCAACGGTCCTTCCTTTTCTCACAGTAAGCAAAATTTAAACACCTAATGTCAGCCCAAACCCCGACCAGAAATATACCCAAAGCTTCATCACATGTGCAAACAACCTCCTACAAGGGGAGGGTAATAATCTACATAAAACAAATGAATCATGCTTTTGGGAGCCTTTCTGGGAAAACAGAGCTCAGAATCCCTGGTTGGGCATGTCTATTAATAAGCCTTAGAGAGATAAATGATGAAAAAGGGAATCTCAACCTTGCTTCACGAGGGAAATATTCATTTATTTATTGTGTTCTAGCAAATAATTTCAACTATTTGTATTGAATGGATTTTAAAGTAGGAACAACTCTTGCAACTAACAAAGTCAAATGGAAGTTTCAAATGACTTGCACATTAACCATACTTACTAAAACCTGTCTAAACCGAGAACTGAACTGATGAAATGATTAGTTTGGTTGGCTAGTCAGAACAGACGTGCAATGGAACCCATCAAATTTAGGATGAACCGATGAAGACCAAACTAGAACAGCTTGAACCCGATGGCTTCTTATCCTGATTAGTACATCATAAAAAGCATGTTGAAGCGCAAGGGTTTTGCTCCTCCCACCAGCTGTAGCATTTTGAAGCATCTATCATTCAGCCAAGGAGATACGACAAGCAGTCTAGCATTGACAGTAGACTATCAAGAGTTAAATCTTAGGTTTTACAGTATATTTGAGCTGGTTTAGAAACACTTGGAATTTGGTTTTTTTTTTTTTTTTTTTTTGGGGGGGGGGGGGGGGGGGGGGGGGGGGTGGCGTAGCATTGACATTTTAGTGTTCTATATAAGCAGGTTCGTCAAATTATTTTTCGTGAAGAGTCCCACAAGTGACACAATAGTTGGCCATTGAAACAATAGTTGGGATGCATCAAGTTAAAGATATTGTATGAGTAGAAGAAATTTTGTACACATTAGGATAAGTTTTCCACCTATGGAATAGTATACTCTTTTCTCTTACAAAGCTTTTGTCCCATTAGGTTTTTCTAAGCAAAATTTCTAACGAAGCACATTCCTAGTACATAGTCAACCAAGGGAAGTATAGTAAATATTAAGACTGATAAAAGAAGTAGTTCTATAAGTAGGGTCATCCCACGATGTACAAACACACTCCTTTGAGAGTAGTTCTTTAGAATTAATTCTCACTACAAAACTTCTAACCTCATAACCTTTTTCTTTTTTCTGTTTTCTTGGAAACTCAATACACCTGTAAATTTTTTTTTTTTTGTTTTTCTTCTTTCTTTCTTCCACTAGTTGGTGATGAACTCCACATTGTTGACTTCTGCATCAAAATCTTCACCTAAAATTGTGATCATTTATGTAAACAATCAAATGTCAATGAAATTCAAAACAGAGTTTGAATTGGTTTCTTTCTTTTCCTTCTCTTCTTCAAGCTGAAAATCACTTCACACTAAAGCGTTAATATGCTGCAACTATTACACATTCAATAAAATAGCTCATTTATGTCTTTTTTGTTTTTCATAACTAAATGCATCCTTAAACTTGTTATTGTTTTTCTTCTTTTTCTTCTTCCACCACTTGATGAAAAACACCATATTGCTAACTTTAGCATATGTCTTCACCTAAAACTATGGTTATTAATGCTTAAATAAAGAATTGCGTATATTCAAAATATAGTAGGAAACTATTTCTGCTTTCATTTCTCTTATAGAAGTTATCTAATACACGGCAACTATTACAGTGAAAAAAATAGAGATCCTACACTCAAATTGCATAACATCCTAAACCTACTTTCTCCGACATTGCTCTGAATGCAAAATTATACTACAAAATCCCTAAAGTGACAGAAAAACATTAAAAAGTAGAGTTGGTGGCTTCCATTTCCAATCCAAAAACACCTCCATCAATGTGTACTTTTTCGGGTAATTCTATATCAAGTACTGTGCGTCTACCCTATGACAAACCCAGCCATCTTTGTTGCTATTATCAACTATATGTCAAAATAGCAGCACTCTCTTCACATCCTACTAAAACAATGGTTCTAAAACATTTCCAGGACTATGTTACAGATCAAATTCTTTTTCTTTTTCTCTTGACAGGAACATAGAACTCCCTCTAATCACTGTCTAGTTCCAATCCGCTTAGGAAACATTCAACAGCACTTGTTTCCATCCCAGAGCCGGTCCAAAGAGGTTTTAGAGCCCACTGCGGACATTCAAAATGGGGCTGTTCACATACATTAACATTTTCTGCAGCATATAAATATTAACTAAATAGATTATAGAATTAAAATTTAAGTCTCAGCTAAACTCAGCATCTTATAATTTAGGAGCCCCAAGCAGCCCTAAGTTTTGTTATCAGTCTCTTCTTCTAACTAATTGCCAAGAGGCAACACACCAAAAATTCATTCTTGGATCAGTTTTCTAACAGGAGTTCAGTAGATCACTTGCTAAAACAGCTTTATCACCAATAAGAAATTCAACAAATAATAACGATAGAACTAATAAATAAGTCAAGATTAAGTATGGGGGGCAAGAAAATTCAAATCTAAAACCTCTTGTTCTAGGCCTTTGACCTTGGCATTTATACTACTATATGAAGGCCTTAAGCAAGATTGGCACATGTAGCTGTTAAATCTTCCCAACCACAAACACGAGGCCTTGAATTTGAGCCCACTTTTCCATTCCCATGTGTTGATATCCCTGTTAAAAAAACAACAACAACAACAAACCCAGTGCCTCAAAGGCTCCCGCATATGCAGGGTTTGAGGGGGGAGGGATGTACGCAGCCTTACCCCTTCAGGGTACTACCCTCAAGGGAGGCTATGTCCGAAAACCCCCAACCTGAGAAGCATAAAAGCATAAGAGCATAAAAACAATGGCACAGAGTAAGCATAAAGAAAGAATAAAGCATCAATATGCAATGAAACAGCTCCCAACCATATCAAGTAAACCAAACAAGCATACATACAAGCCTAGGGGCACTAGAGTTAGCCTAATTATGCTCCGCTATTCTAAGCCGCTACATCGGCTACCCCTGTGCGAGCCCTCCACTGAGCTCTATCTAAGGCCATCTTCTCTTGTACGTTTAGGTAGGTGAAGTCATGTCGGATCGTCTTCATCCATCTCTTCTTTGGCCTACCTCTCCTCCCAAGTGTCATATGGAGTTGTTCGCATCTCCTGACAGGGGCAGTGATCGGTCTCCTCCTAACATACCCTAACCACCGCAAGCATTGCTCCCTCAATTTATCTTCGATTGGGGCCATGCCCATTTTGCCTCTTATAACGTTATTCCTGATCCTATCCTTCCTACATTGTTCGCATCTCCTGTTAAGACACCGACTATCCCAAAAGCTTAAGTTGATGGGTAAAGGCTAGTGAATGGTTTTCATACTTTAACATGTCCCCTCACGTGAATGCTCATTCAGCTTGAAGCCTTGATATTGCACAAGCTCACCTAATACATTATGCTTAAATTATGCTAATATTGAAAGTGGAGGCTATTGAGATTCGAATATATAACCTCAAGGTTGACAAGACATTAATTTGATACCATATCAAGAAACCAACTACAACAAAGTTGATGAATGTACGCCCACGAATGATTTTTATACTTTAACAGGCCCTATTTAGGGCGAAAATTATAATCCTTATCACTATTAAAACATAGGATAAATTACATATCAGTGTCTTGAGATTTGGTATAATAACTTTTTAGTATAAAAACTACATGTATTTAATATCCACCATTCGCTCACAATTTCTCTCATCCCACACACGAACTTGCAATGTTATGACACTATTAACGAAAGAAGAGTTGGATGAGAGACCCATGTTACATCCTTATACATCGTTGTTTAACCTATTTTATTATATAATCTAACTTTTGGACTACACTATTATTTCACAAAATTTGTAAACTAAAAAAATTAGGGTAACATTATTATTGGGACAAAACCGTTATTGCCTGAACAAGTTCGTCCTTTCCAAAGACACTTTTGTGACTCTCAGTGGAATTTACCTTAAAAAATTATACACACGAAGGCCGAACTAGAAAGCATAAAAAACTCACCAGCCAAGGTCGTTACCAAACGACATTGTTTCGCTCCCTTCAGAAGGGAAAAGCAATTGATGCAGATGGTCCAGCCGCATATTCTGCCTCCGAAAATCACTAATCAACAACCTCTGGTAATACTCCAAGCTCCCCCTCTCCGGCGACATTCTCTCACCGGAAACAGCCGTAATCTCATCGGAAAAGCGGTGGAACAACCTCGAAGAGTACAGTTCCGCCGCGGCCGATGCCGATGAAAAACAACAAATCTTGGCCACAATAACCGCCATGGAAATCCAAATCACAATCCGAATCGCCATTGCAAGAGGAACAGTACAAAAGCTAGGGTTTCGAAGAGGAAATTACCGAGATCTGGAGCGTTTCAAGAGGGAGAGGGAGAGGGAGAGGGAGTGAGGAAGAGGACAATATCGAGCGGGGCCACGCGTCGGCGTGAAGTACGCCACCATGTGTATTGGTAACCGTAATCCCTACCCACACCTCCCCCTATCTACTGTCCAAAAAAATATATTTATAAAAACCCTCCCCTATATATATTAGTACCAGTTACCACTCTATGTTTTTTTTTTTTTCCTTTTTTTTACTATAATTAGCGATACAATTATATTACAAAACAACTACTCGTATGATCAAACAACTACTCGTATAAATAAGATCACAGGCTTGTATAAAAGTCAAGATAAAACAAAAAAGAGCATCTCTATGCTATTTCAAACCATGTTTTTTTTTTCTTTTAAAACATAAATTATTATTATATATATATATATATATATATATATGACTTCTTAAACTTATGCTCTCATTCCAAGTTACACATTTTTCATTTCATCTCTCACATTCTCGTTTGAGGTGTATATGTACCTCAAATGAGAATGAGAGATGAAATGCTGTAACAATGACTATTAAATTTTCTAATATTTTAATATCATACATAATGTTGTTAACATCCGTTAATTTTGCTGACGTGGTTTTTAAAAAAATTAAATGAGAAAATAGTTTTTAAGAAATGTTATATTACATTTAAAATATTTTTTTATATGACACATGTACAAAAACTAATGAATATTAATAGTGTCACATGAAGATGTGACATTAAAAAATTTTAAATATATATATCACATTGAAATATTAAAAAATCTAAGTATTTTTTTGAAATTGTACCTAAAAATACGTTATTTTTTACGAACAAATCCAAAATTCATAGTCGTGTTTGACTCATGAAATTGGAGTGTGAAATTAGGATAGAAATTAAAAAATTAGGATAGAAATTAAAATTGGGATCCACATTTTTATTTGTATTGCTTTCTATTCCACTTATGTGAGACGGGCAAGAATCGCAAGTTTGTACTAATTCTAATAACTTGAAACATAAACTAATTAGTGTTAAAAAAAAAAAAAGGTATTTACATTTTAATACCCTGACTTTTTTGATAGTTATAAAAAGAACTCTAACGTTTTAAAATTATTAAAAAAAACTCTGAGGTTTTATCGTATTAATAAAAAGAACCCTCTCTAGCAAATAAGGAAAAATGACTTCCCTTTCAAAACAGGGAAATCATTATTCTGAGTGGCCTAAAAACCTTCACGATATTATGCAAATTTAAATCAAATCAAAATAAACCAGATAGCCTAAAAACTTTTCAAAATGACGTCAGATGGCCGAAGAGAGTCGTTTTCATTAATACGACAAAATTTTGGGGTCCTTTTTAATAATTTCAAAATATGAAGGTCCTTTTTATAATTACCAAAAAGATCATGATAGTAAAATGTAAATAACCCTAAAAAAAAAGCCATAACATGATTCAATTTGAGCGACCTTAAAAGAAAACAACCTGAAACAAAAGGACTTGGCCCAATTTAAACAACTCAATCCTAAAGTGATCTTACCTGACTTAAACCGACTTAAATGTAAGCCAATTAAGTTGGTTCAAAATCTATAATAATTCATCCTAATTGACACGAAACCTAATCCTAGTATAATTCAAGGAGATCTATTGCAGTATAGTTAAAATAGTTGTTTGTCTGTCCCTAATATCTTTAAATTTATTCAAATTAGTACTCTATCCTTTCTTTTATTGAAAATAATACTTAGTACTTATAAATTTGTTCAACTTGATACTCCATCTGTTTTTTTCTTTTTTTGTTTAATCTCTTCATAATAGGAAAAAAAATTATGCATATTTATCCCCCATATCCTGCTTAAACGAGAGCCTTTGATGTATTGAAAATATTATTTTTTGCTTTTACTTTTGATTATAATAATTAATGTAATGTAATAAAGGTCCCTCTCTCATTTTTGGTGTCAAAAAAGTTTCAAACTTTATTGACTTTTTAAACCCCTTTTCATATTGCATTGATTGGTGTTCCAATCATTTTTTATTATTTTTTTTTTAAATTTTACAACAGATAATATAATGGGGCTTCTTTACCAACGGCTATGGATATTGGACGGTGCCAGTTAGATGTGTACAATGATGTGATCAGACCAAATTTATCTTAAACCTAAGAGAGTACCAATACGTAAGTATCGAATTCTATTAGAATTTTGAACTGTGTACCTTTCAGGTTGGGAGGTTCTTAAAAACAGCCTCTAGCACCCTAAAAGGGAAATGTTGTGCACATTCATCCCCCAAAATCCTGTAAAGACGGGAGCCCTTGGATCGGTTAAAATTCAGTTTAGTTCGATCGAAAATTGATTAAAAATCTAGTTGGACCAATCTGGATCGGTTTTCTAACTAGCAGCAACAACAACAACAACAAACCCAGTGCCACAAAGGGCTCCCGCATAAGCAGGGTTTGGGGGGTAGATGTACGCAGCCTTCCCCCTTCAGGGGGCTACCCTGAAGAGAGGCTGTTTCCGAGGACCCCCAACCTAAGAAGTTGGTTTGCAGTAAAAAGTAAAAGACCTAGCAGCAGGAGAGCATTAAAGCATGAGTAGGCAAAACACACGGCGAGCAAAACAACATACTCGAAGCAAGCCACATCAGGCACAAATCAACAGATAGGATAGGATAAAGATAATGATAGAGATAGAGAATAGAGATAGAGATAGAGATCGAGAAAAGGAATAGTAGTCAAGTAGCAAGTAACAGCTCATGAGAGCCAGAACACAGCCTACGTGTGCCAAGAGGACCTAGCACTAGTAAGCTGGACTACCCTACTCCAACCGGAGCATCTAATACCCCTATGCTAGCCCTCCATTGGGCCCTATCTAAGGTCATCTCCTCCCGAAGGTTTAGATGGGTGAGGTCTTGTCAGATCGTCTCAAGCCATCTCTTCTTTGGCCTGCCTCTGCCTCTTCGCCTAGTGTAGTAAGGGGCTGTTCGCATTTCCTTACTGAAGCGTTGTCCGGTCTCCTTCTAACATGTCCGAACCACCTCAGACTTTGCTCCCTCAATTTATCTTCAATGGAGGCTACGCCCAATTTGCCTCTTATGATGTTGTTTCTGATCCTATCCTTCTTTGTGTGTCCGCACATCTACCTCAGCATTCGCATCTCCGCCACCTTCATCTTCTGTATTTGTTGTTGTTTCATCGCCCTGCACTCCGCCCCAAACGCAATGGCTGGCCTCACAACCGTCTTATAGTATCTTCCCTTTAGCTTCAAGGGGAACTTTCTGTCACAGAGTACCGCGGAGGCCATCCTCCACTTATGCCATCCCGCTTAAATCCGGTTGCTGACATCCTCGTCCACTTCGCTGTTGTGCTGCATCATGGACCCCAAGTACCTGAATATCTCCTTCTTCGATATGGCCTCAGATCCAATCTTGACTTCTTCCCGACTAGGCGTGGTAGAGGGATCGAACTTGAGTTCCACGTGCTCGGTCTTGGCTCTGTTTAGTCGTAAACCCTTCGACTCTAGAACCCGTCTCTACAGTTCCACCTTCTCATTTATCTCTTCCCGCGACTCCCTCACCAGTACTATGTCATCTGCAAAAAGTATGCACCAAGGTACACATCCCTGGATGTGCCTAGTGAGCTCGTCCATAACCAGAATGAACAGATAGGGCTCAAAGCAGGCCCCTGGTGTACCCCTACTGTTATTGAGAAAGCGTCTGTCTCCCCATCCACTGTACGCACCATAGTCTGTGCCTCCTCATACATGTCTCTAATGGCTCGGATGTATGGTACGGGGATGCCTTTCCTGTCCAAAACTCTCCAAAGGACCTCCCTTGGCACTCTATCACATGCCTTCTCTAAATCAATGAAAACCATATGAAGGTCCTTTTGTCTCTCTCTGTATTGCTCTATCGTTCGCCTTAGGATGTGGATGGCTTCTATTGTTGATCTCTTGGGCATAAATCCGAATTAGTTCTTGGACACCTCTGTCTGTTGCCTTAACCTCCTCTCTATGATCCGTTCCCACAACTTCAGAATGTGGCACATTAGTTTGATACCTCGATAGTTGGCGCAACTCTGAATGTCGCCTTTGTTCTTATATATCGGAATCAATGTGCTCTTCCTCCATTCCTCAGGCATCTTGTCCCCCAGAAGGATTTGGTTAAATAGTTTAGTCAGCCAACTGACGCCCTTCTATCCAAGGCATTTCCATACTATGGGTATGCCATCTGGACCAACTGCTTTACCCCTTCCCATGGATCTCAGGGCTTCTTTGACTTCCTCGAGGCTAATTTGCCTACAGTCACAACGGTTTTTATGCTCCTCAGATGTTTGAAGATCACCTAAGGATATCTCTGTCCCTCCTTGCTCATTGAACAGCTCGTTGAAGTACGTTTTTCACCTAGCCTTAATTAGATGCCTGTCCACGAGAACTTGTCCATCTTCCCCTCTTATGCATTGTACTCTATCCAAGTCCCCAGTCTTCCTTTCTCTAGCTTTGGCGATTCTATATAAGTCCCTCGCACCCTCCTTGGTCTCCATCCTTTTGTAAAAATCCTCATAAGCTCTAGATTGTGCTTCTCTGACTGCTCGCTTCGCTTCTCTCCTGGCTTGAAGATACCGCGGTCGCTTATCCTCATCTCTGCTATGATCCCACTCTTTGAAACAAACTCGTTTCGCCTTAATCTTCTCTTGGACCTCCTCGCCCCACCACCAGGACTCTCTGTTGCTTGGTACCCTTCCCTTTGACGTGCCGAGAACTTCCCGTGCCAGTCCTCTCATCTTTTGGGCTAGTTGGTTCCACATGTGATTTGTATCTCCCCCAAAGTCCTCCCCGAGCTCGGCCTCCACTCTTTCCTTATATACCTTATACTTCTCCCCCTTCAACTCCCTCTAACAGGTATACGTATGCGCGGGTTTGCAGATTCTTTTGGCCCTCTTCTTGGCCTTTATATCCGCCCATAGCACCCTATGTTGTGTAGACAGGTCTTCTCCTGGGGTAGCCATGCAATCCCTGCAGTTTCTTTGCAGCCTTTTCCTTAATAGTATGCAGTCAATCTGTGTTCTTGTCCCACCGCTTTGGTACGTGATGATGTGTTGCTCACGCTTTTTCTGAAGAAGGTGTTGGCCGCCGTTAGGTCGTATGTAACCGCGAAGTCGAGTAGGGCTTTGCCCTCTGCATTCCTGGTTCCAAAACCGAATCCTCTGTGGTGAGAATCGTAACCGTCCTCCGTCGCGCCAACGTGCCCATTGAAATCCCCGCCAATCATCACTTGTTCGGTTTGGGGTATGCCTTGCATAATTGTGTCTAAGTCCTCCCAGAATGTTTCCTTCTCATACTCAGTTAGTCCAGTTTGAGGTGCATAAGCACTGATTACATTCAATACTTCTCCATCTAGGACCATCTTGATACTTATAATCCTATCACCAGCTCTTGATACTCCGACAACTTTATCCTTGAGGCTGCTTTCTACAATGATCCCAACTCCATTCCTCCCTCTGACCTTGCCCGCATACCAGAGCTTATGCCCCAGCACCTCCCTGGCTTTTGCGCCAACCCATTTAATCTCTTGCAGACAAAAGATGTTGATATTTCTTTTCATCATCATTTGGGCCACTTCGAAACTCTTCTTCGGTAGTGTCCCGACATTTAGTGTCCCTATTCTTAAGTTCTCTGTCCCCTTTTGCCTCGCCCTCCCCTTCCCCAACCCCTTTGAAGATAGCCTCAATGTCTGAGTTCCATAACTGGTCACGCTCATCAACTAGCAGTGACTAACGCGGGTAAGTGATCAACATAGACAATAAGCTTAGTATAGCATATACACACGAGATTACCTCCACAGTCAATAAGATCGGACAATTCAAAATTGAATGGAGAAGGAACCAAGTAAACCAAGTGCAAAATACTCAACAATGGTAAATTAAAACACTATCCTGCAGTAATTAAAACACTATCCTGCTGTAATAAAGGATAGGTCAAACATGGGGCTAGTACATTGTTGATAATCTGACCCGGCTAATACTTACCTGGGCTCGCTCTTGATTGTCGGATGCGGGTTGCTGGCTTTGGAGTGTTGGTGGTGGTGATGGTGGTGATGAGGGGTTGGTGGTGTTGGTGAGGCGGGTGCGGTGTGGTATGGTGGTGTGATGGGGCGTGGTGGGGTGCGGTGGGCTGGGTTGGGGTGGGGTGTGGGTAACGGTGGTGGTGGTGCCGGTGTCTAGTCGGGGGGGTGATGACGGGTAGGTGGTTGTGGGGTGGGCGCGGTGGAGAGTGCGTGCGTGAGGCGCAATGGAGAGTGCGTGGGTGAGGCACGGTGGCGGTGGTGTACGAGATATGCGTGGGTGAGGCGAGGTGGTGGTGGGGTTCGAGGTCGGTGAGGCAAGGTGGTGGGTGTTTGGGTGAGGCGAGGTGGTGGTGCGGTTCAATGTCGGAGGTGGTGTAGATGGCGGTGGTGTGTTCGATGGCAGGTGGTGTGAATGGGCGGGTGTGGTGCGACGCGTGACCGGCATTGGGTCTTCGCCGTCGAGGTGGCGTCGCTGGCGGTGGAGGTGTCCCGATGGGGTGGGTCGGCGAGGTTGCCGACGGGGGTGGTGTCAGTATACAATAAAATAATGACAATGGTAAATATCCAAAATTATATAATTTAAAATTAATTATACAACAAATATATATATATATATATATATATATATTAAATAAAAAATAAATATTTTATTGCAATTAATTCTGTATTAAAATTATTACCCAAAATATTTCATGCAAAATTAGTGTAGATTTATCTTCTATTTCTTTAGTTTTTAGGTCTTGAACAGAACCATTAAAAATCAATTAGGCCCCTCTACTGGGACCAAAGACGGAACTAATATGTAGGCGGTCCAGTTGGGTCCTTAATCGAATGGCCCCCTTGTGCCTGTGACAAATGTCGCATTCGGTCAATAAATTGTATAGTTGGACTCGAGCTTTCTTTAGGACTAATAAATGCATTATGTTATCACGTGTTTGGTTATACGAGGAGTTTTAGAAAAATAGGGCCGACTTAAATCCAATCTATACATTTAACGGGATAGAAGCTCTCAACTGTTACTCAACTTAATTGATAATGGAGTTACTTACAGGTTACTTGCAACTCTAATTCCACATGACTATATAAACGATTATAACATGTAACCTAACACAAGATCAAATTCGATACAATTATTTAAATGGACTAAATGTGTCAAACCAAATTCAATGTAACTCCAAAAATTTGACTGCTATTATGCATGTCAGATCCAACAAGTTAAATATAATTCAAAAAGGGTCAAAAGGATTGTCCATATCAAGTCCGAGCTTCTCAGGTTTGATGCTCTAAGCTAGCTTGAGCCTCCCAAAGCCCGTTTAGACTTACAAGCTCTTAACCCTAGGTCTAAGCTAACTCACCCCAATTCCACTTGAAGCCAGATGCTGTACAAGCCTCTCTCGCCCTCTCTCAAGTGTTGAATCTTGTTTACTTCTAGTTCCGTTCCTGTTCTTATTCATTTAGAACTATACTGGCTTAGGTATCGCAGATAGGTGTGTAAGTGAGCCGAGCTGGCTCTTTTAGCTTATTGAGCCGAGCCCGAGCCTAACAAAGCTCAAGCTCGTAGGATCACAAACCTAAACGAGCCTTGTCTTAATATAATTTCTTAGCTTAAATATGTCAAATCAAGTCAAGTTCAAGCCTAAATAAGCCTGAGCTTGAGCCCAAATGAGCTGAGCCTAAGCCCAAACAAGCCAAAATTGTGCTTGAATGAGCCGAAAATTGAATGTTTAGTTTGGAGCTCATGGAGCCGGGTTCACGCTCCACCAAGCGAAGCCCGAGCCCAAGCTGAGCTCGAGCTTCAATTTTTTGAGCTCGGGGAGCTCCGAGCAAAGCTAAATGTAAACGAGCCGAGCCCCGAGCCTGGTGAGCTCGAGCTCAGCTCAAATACACCCCTAATCAGAGGGGAACCTCGTAGACAAAACTTGCAGGTCCCTCCAACCATTTGTTCATCTTTCTTGTTATACCATCAAACATAAAGTTGCTCGTCTTCCTCCAAATTCACAGAAAGTAAAGCTTCGCAGGCTCTTGCTCCTTGAATTTGGTCTTGCCCTACCCTATTATTGTAGGTTTTAGAGTCAGATCTCTCATACCCGTGAGTCCTTGGGCTGCATTTCATGCGTTAGTCCATGCTTTGTTCACTTGAGGAATCACGGGTATGAGAAGTGATTCCGAAAAATGATTCCGAAAAAATAATTTCACAGTATAGCAAAAAAAAAATGTCATTACTAATCACTTGATCATCAGATATCAGCAACGTGAAGCAAGAATCAGAAGCCACCAATACAATCAATCAGTGATTAATTTGCTGTTATTGCTTATTTGAACATTGCCTTTTACAGACGGCCATTTCCCTCTGAAGCAAATTCCCTGCTCAAAAATGGCCCTTAGAAATATGCTTTATAGTATCAAAAATTTGAGACACCGGCCTCCTCAAGTACAAAAAAGGAAAGATTTAAGTAAGACTTACAGAAGTAGCATAAGATTGAAGAAGAGTCAGAGCTTGCTCAGTGATGGCTCGGTTCCTGGCTCGTCTCGCCCAGTCACCAGCAACTTCAGCAGCTTTGCTCCCCCTCACTCCATTCTCAAGAACATCAGCCGCTTCTGCAAGTTTTCCCTCTGCTAACAAGCCCTCCACTTTGTTTATTACCGATTCGATTCCGTCCCCAGATTGGTCATTTTCCTTCACCTAAATAGAAATGGATGATTATATGGATATCGGTTTGCATCCCTAGCATATCCGATGTAGAGGCTTTTTATGGGTGAGCGAGGTGGCTGATGACCCTGCCTTGCCGAGGTGGGTGATTATATGGGACCTTCGGAAACAACCTCTCCATAAGGTAGCACCCTATAGGGGTAAGGCTGCATATATCTTACTCTTCCAAACTTTGCCTCGGCAAGAGCTTCTCTAAGGCATTAAGTGGTGGTTGTTGAACAAGGAAGGCGATGACGTCTGTCGCAGGGTTCAACTGGGACTGGTCAAGATCCAGGCAACCCAAACATCAAGGGTCCCTTTTGAAAATTAATTACTTTATGAATTTGCTTCTATTGCATTTTTTTTTTTTGTATCGAATGCTTCTATTGCATATTATAATTCATAATTGGAAAAATAATGATCTTTGTATTATATATGTATTTATACATATATAATAAATAAATATATAATATAAAACACCAACATATTAGCAACTATTATGACATAAGTGGATTATTTCGGATGTACTTAAGCTAACCTGGACACCAAGGGTTCAACAATCAAAATTTGCTTTGGGCTCCAAAAATATATTTTATCCTAATTTCACATCCTCATCTCACCTCATCCTCACATGGGTCAAATGTGAACCCCGCACATATTTATAGATAATGAAATTATTTTTGTTAACTAGACAAAAGAAAATTCTGAAGAAAAATTGTTTCTAAATGAAAATATTTCAAGAAGAAAGTTCTTCGCAAAAGAAAATGTCTCCCCTTTAACCAAATGGAGCAGAAGTTCAAGAATAGAAGTCCAAACCTTGAGATAGGACGCCAAATAGGCTAATGAATGTGCCAAAATGCCACCACCACCTGGTGGTAACAAGCTGAAGTGCCGCAGCGCCCTTTTCAAGGTGTCAAACTGAAACCAAAGAGATAGTCTTTGAATCAGAATATGCTGAATGGTGATTTTCACTCTCCACAAGTTTGTGCCTTTGCCTATTATATTCTTTGCACTTTTCAGTTTTTGAAAAACTAAAAATTAGGTTTTGAAAACGATTTTTTCTTGTTTTTGGTTTTCGTTTCAGTTCTTAATCAAACTTGGAAAATTGAAAACGAAAACCCAAAGCCAGAAAAGATCGTTAACAAAACCTATTTTTTAGTTTCTTAAAAACTGCAAACAGAAGAACTATGCGAAACAGGCCCTACAGTTCTGTAGGGCTTCTAGCATCATCTTTCTTGACAAACGGCAGAGGTAACTGAGAGAGACGATATAACTGTAAGAATGGGGGAGGGCGATGAATCGAATCATAACTGCCATCTGAACAGCAAAGAACTAGTGTGTTCAATAAACCACAATCCTATAGCATAGCTATGAAAGATTTCAACAAGGGAATGATACATGAATGACAATCAGCTGACTCACCTAAAATATTGACCCCTGTTCAACAATTCGGCAAATGGGGGATAATGAGGGGTAAAGAGACTAAGAGTGTTAGTGGGTAAATCACATCACTACCCTTGTTTGGCATTTTTTTCAGTTGTAATGGGGTAAATATCCCCCCCCATTACCCGCTTTTTTACCCTCCAATTTGGGGGATAAAGGGAGGGTAATTATAAAGATTTTTAAGCAATGTTGCCCCTATTTTAACTATAACTCCACCCTTACTCCTTGACCCAATTGCTAACAAGGGTAACTCATCTACCCTCTTTGCCCTTCAAACCTCTTTTATTAAACATAACAAAACAAAAGTAGCTCTTTACCCTTCTTGAAATCGCAATCCACATAATTACGTGTATCATTATGATGATGGTAGGTTGTTTGCCCATATGAGATAGAAGAGGAGACTGGAGAGGAGGGAGGGAAGGAAAGGGGGGACAACGAGAGAGAACAACAATCAAAAATTTCAACCTGAACACATATCTCTAACTTTATCTTATAACTAAACTATGCTTCAAGGGATGTGATTATTTGCTCTCCCTAACCCTTGTCAACATGTGTATGTAGATCGCAGGAATGTATGATAACCTCAGGGTAGCAAGATGGCATTGGAGCATCGATATAAAATAAAGCTGACCTTCTGATTTAACTGCAAAAGAGTATCTGTGCCCTGAATTCGAGCATCTTCAGGAAGCGACAAGAGTGCCAAATCCAATAACGAATCCTTATCAACACCCTCAACATATGATCGTAAGGCATCCAGTTCTGTCTGAATAGGCAGCCCCTTGGCCACTGCATCTTCCAATGCAAGTGCACCCTGATCACAGAACATATAAACTCAAAATCTTCAACTTTTTCCACCAAGGTCAACTATGTTACTGAACAGAATAAACCATGCATGAAATTCCTAAGAGAAAAGGCAGATTTTTAGAGCTCTTTGAACAAAGAGCTTCAAGAGCTTCGCCAAGATAGCCTTAGCTGATTTGCATACGGATTGGAGGGTTTTACACTAAGAGTTCTTATTTTTTTTATGTTGCCTGGTTGTAATTTTAAGGACATCTTGTCTTTAGTGCTTTGTATCTTTTTCTCTTTATATTTTTTTTTTCCTTTCTTCAATAAGACGAACATGCATGAAAAATCATAAAGAAAATGGAAAAACCAACTCCCCTTCGTCACTTCCCGCCCCTCTTGAAAGTTAAAGAAAGGAAAGAACGAAAAAGAATGAATTAATACAGAAGAAAAATTTACCAAAGCGAGCCTGTGAACGGAATGACTCTGACGTGCCTCTTCAGAACGTGCATAGAAAGCCATACACAGAGCATTTATCTGCAAATGGAAAACCATTAAATTAAAAGGATCATTAATATGATCAAAGACTTGGATAGCTGTTGAAACAAAAATAAAGTCAGAGAAAAGATCACACATAGGTTTATAATTTAACAGGCAAGTAGAACGCTAGAATCTAAAGAAACATTTCATCCATAATATGAATCTTGCCCCAAGTAGTTCCCTGTTTCCTCCATTAATTTCTTCATAATATAGAGAATCCTAGTATCTGTTAAATCTCTCAGTGAAAATTGCCCAAGAACCCTTGTCAGAGATCATGCACTGCACATAGAACAGTATCAGTAAATTAAATAGATAAAACTCGGGACTTAGATTCACACTGGGTTAACAAGATAATTAGCCACAGTTATGCAGTTACAAGCAGAAAAGAATGAAAAAAGAAAAGAAAAAAGAGTGGAACTGGAAATAAGTCAAGCTTTCCTGATTATTTCTTCTTTATTCTTGAAGTACTATTTACCCCTTTCGGAATTGATGCCTGTTTAGATTACGGGTGTACATAAGTCGAGCCAACTCATGAGGACTCGTCATAGAGTTCAAAAGGCTCCGCTCATTTCAAATTCAAGTCGAGTTGAGCCAGCTCATTTGGCTTACTGAGCCAAGCTCGAGCCTAGTGAAACTCGAACTCATAGACTTGCACGCCTAAATGAGCTTATTTTAATACAATTTATTAGCTTAAATATGCTCAATTGAAGTTTGAGCCTAAACGAACTGAGCTCGAGATTAAACTAGTCTAGATCAACCTTAAATAAGCCTAAATATGGCAAGTTTAGTTTGAAGCTTGTCGAGTTGGGTTTGAGCTCAACCGTAAATGAGTTGAGCCAACTCGTGAAAGCTCATCATAAAGTCCAAAGGTTCGGCTCATTTCAAACTCAAGTCGAGTAAAGCCAACTTGTTTGGATTACCGAGGCGAGCACGAGCCTAATGATGCTCAAGCTTGGAGGCTTGCAAGCTTAAACGAGCCTAAATGAGCTAATTTTAATGCAATTTATTAACTCAAATATGCCCATTTGAGCCAAGTTTGAGCCTCAATGAGCTAAGCCTGAGCCCAAACAAGTCTAGCTTGAGTTTAAATGAGTCTAAACATGGCAAGCTTAGTTTAGAGCTCAACTGAACCGAGTTATGCTAGAGAATGAAGTTTCCAAGCTCAACGGGGCTTTGAGCTAAGTAGTTGCAGACCAGCCCAACCTCAAGCCTCACGAGCTCAGGCTCGCTTGGCTCATACACGCCCCTAGTTTAGATGTGATAAATGATAATCAGCATCCAGGAAACATTATCTGATTCCATACATTTAGATTTGCTTCGGCCATCTTTTCAATATGGGCTGCCTTTTCTCGCGCGATGGATGCAGCAAGTTCGGCTTTTGCACTTTCTTCAACTTCTTTTAGCTTTGTCTCAGCTTCCCTTTCCTGAAACATCAAGTATAAACATTGAGATGTAAAATTAATGAGTGCCTCCACACATGATGACCGCACAAAAATTAATCCAAAGCTTCACCTTCTGTTCAAGCTCCATCTTCAGCCTCTCTTCAGCTTTCTCTAGAAATGACTTCAGGGCAGCAGCTGCCTTTGCCCTTTCTTTTTGCAATTCCTGAATGAGAGAGGGTCAAGCAATCCTTAGTGGAAATTCTATCATTAATGGAGATTCTTCAGGAATGATAAGACAATGTAACTTTAAGAAAACATAAAAGCAGCAGGTTCCGCTTTACTTTCCTTTTGCAATTCTTGAATTCAAGTAATCATAAAGGGCCACTCTACAGACAAGGTCTAACAGGATAAGGTTGAAAAAAACATGGAAATGCATGAGCATGTTGCAGTTAACTGGAAGAGCACCACGGGTTTCTTTTCATACCTTTGTAAAAGAAGGAAAAAAGAAAAATGGTCGCAGTGAATTTCTTATCTTTATATCACATATCTCTGAACACATTGAATTGTCGAGTTATTTACTCCATTACTCCCTAATGTTTATAGTTTATTCAAATTGGTCCTTCATCTTTTTTTTTTATTCAAAATAATCCCTAATGTTTATATATTGGTTCAAATTGATTCTCATCTGTTTTCTCATTAAACTAGTCCCTATTATGTTACTTTATGACAAAATTGGCCTCTCATCTTTTTAATTTTTACCTAATTCAGCCACTAGATGAGAAACTAATTTTGTCCCAAAATAAAACATTACAAAATATTTTGAAAAAACGGAAAAGATTAAAGACCAATTTGAAGAAACTTGCAAACTATAGGGATTATTTTAAACAAAAGAAAAGATAAGGGACCAATATGAAGAAACAAACACACACCAGAACCAACGAAGCAAATAACACGTAAATTTTCACATGTATGTGCCTTAAAAACTCCAGCACACTAGATCTCTCCACATGCTCATCAGCATAAAAGCACGACAGTGCATCAGCTGAATTTGGTTCCAGCAAATTTCCGTTATGATGTAACTCTTGCAGCTCGTCAAGGATTCTCAATAACCACAGACAAAAGCACGTCCATGATGCTCAACAACCACAGGATTCTCACAGAATAAACTCATACAACAATGAATAAATGGAAAAAGAATTGTGGATCCCTACAACCTTCTCTAGCATAGCTGCTTCTTCAGCATACATGAGCTCCCTTGCCCTTGCATCCTTCAGCTCCTTTTCATACTTGCTCTATGAGGAAGACAGTTTCAGATGAAATGAAAAAGAAAACAAACAGCAAGAAGCAAGAGATTTATGGTTACTGAGAAAACAAGGAATACAGAAGTAAAATCAGGATCATGTCCAATGAGAATCAAGTACTTGGGTTTCCAAAAGAAGACGGAGACAACCTTCATCATTCTCTTTTCTTCAGCAAACATATGAGCATCCAACTCAGCTTGCCTCTGTTCAGCAGCGTGAATGGCTTGAAGAAAATCCAATATTAGCTTTCCGTCTTCTGATACATATGCATCCGGTGAAACCTTGCAATGGCGGGACTCCAATAAATTACAACAAATATCTAATAATAAGAAATACTAGCACAAAATATAGCATAGAGCATTTGCAATGGGTTTCCAAGCAAACGGAACCAAAAGAATGGAGCTACGTTAACAAGGGAGAAAGATAAAACAAAAATGGAAACTGACAGATATGATGTTATTGACCACTTGTGTATTCTATAAAGTTACCTCCTTCGAGGAAGAATGTCTGGCATCAGGACTCATATGTCCCCCTAATGAAGTTGAAGCGCTTTCCCCTGCATCATCTCTCAAATAATATGCATCAAGGAGGGAACTTGGTGTTTGCTGTGCTGCTTGTGCATGACCTAACGAATCCTTCAAAAGAGAAATCCCATCAGAAAAAGAACTTAATCTACCCTATACCTGAACTCCACCTCCCACAGAAGGAAGTTCTTGTTGAGGAAACTGAAAGGTGATAACTTATCATATACACGTGATGACATTTAAATTAAGACTGCATGCGACTTTTATAAGTGATACAGAAGGGTATGCATCTTGTTCATCTTGTTTTAGGAGATACATTATTCAAGTTACTGATACATCTGTCCATGCTATTGTAATTGCGGAAACAAATTAAGGGGATCACTAGCAAGTCATCAATATTCAGATAGGAATTACAATGATTGACACGGAAGTTTGAACTGAAAAGGAACATAAGAGTAATAATTCAGCTCAAGACAATGGGGCTCCATTTTACCTTAACTTGAAAAGCATAGGATAATTAACCGGGGCAAACTTCCATAAATACAAAATATATTCCTGGCACAAACGCAAGAGAATAAAACTAACTTATACCATGGATGCAAAGACAAGGTACCACCTTCAATGAGTCAATTCTCTTCTTAGAAATTGTAATGCCCCGTCCAGGTAGAAGAAGAAATACATTCAATGCAAGCCTACTAGCTCCATTCGTTAACAGTAACTATGTGTGCACCTTTAACCGACCTCTGACTACTTAATATAGATGCTCCTGTCAGTGGTTTGTTGCTCTTCACATATAACTTTACCTTTTGCATTACAGCTACCCTTGTACAGATACATGATGGGCAAAGCTAAGTGCTATGCAAGGTCATGTGCTGCTTACATAGAAGTGCAGTGAAAGCCATATCTAAACATGACAAGACCAGCAGACCATACTGAGATTGCAGTGCTGAATTCGAGTTTGTTTCCAGTTTCTACCCAAAATACGTATTTGTTATCCCATACCAGTGGAAGAAGATGATAGCAGCAACACGTAAGCATAAAGCCCAGTACCACTTAATTTGAGCTAGTCATAATAAGCACAATGGCGGCTAGCTGCTTCAGATGCAGAGAATGACAATACCCCACATGGAACATCAATAGTGCACCTACGGGGACAGCTGACCTTGCGATAAGAAGTTACTCTTATTGCAGAGCTCACAAATAGACCTAAGCCAGCAGTGGGTTTAAAGCAGAGTGCTCTATACCTACCAATTTGATATCCTCCAAAAAGTCCAAATAAACATCACCTTTGAATAAAAAATAAATCAGTTTCAGGACAGTAAGTTACTTGTAGCAATTAAGAAAAGACCAAAAGTTTTGGACAGTTTTGGAGGGGGGAAATCACATCAATTTGAAGCAAAAAATACGCAGTCATATGCTATCATAGCTAGAATCCTCATTTCTACCCAAGATTATGCTAAGCAGCTGCTGTCTAGATCTCCTTTAGCCAAAGGTTCTTCCAGATAGCCTAGTTCTGAGGCGGTGAGTATTGTTACCTCGTATGAGCCTAATCTCCATTAAGTTGCCTGTTGCTTGGTTTTCAGGTATTTATCTCCTGCCTATTTCCCAAGATGTTCCGTCTTTTATAACTGGTGAGCTTTATTGTCACTCACAAAACTTCTTTTTATTGACAAAGAATATTGCTTTGTGTAGGAAGCAAAAGGATAGAAGGGATGCTTCTTTCTCAAGAGAATAACTACAGTAAACATAAACATAAACCTGAAATCCCTTGGCTGCCAAAATGAAAACTGCTAGTAGATGATTTTGACATAGTCAGGAGTCCAACAGTACCTTAACTTGATCATTAGGTCTCGGTTCCCCTTGCAGGTTCTGTTCCATATTGTCATCTTGCGACACTACATTTTCCTTGCTCAATTGTGGTGTCTTTTCAGCTTCCTCGTGCTGCTCCATGGTAGTTTTGTTCCCATGACCTTCTATGGCAGTGCCGCCTTCAATTGATTTTTTAGATTTCAAGTCCTGATCCTCAGCTATCTCTTTGCTAAGAGAAAATGCTGGTGACTCCTTGTCTTCAGCCCGTCTATCAACTTCTCCACGTGCCACATCTGATGTGCTTATTGCCGCCAATGGATCCTCGCCATTATGTTTATTTGAGTCTTCAACAAGATCCAGTTGGGACTGACTTTCAGTTGGCTTCTCAGTAGTATCCACATGAGAACTTGATGAATCCACACCTTCACCAGTATGTGATGGTGTCTCACTGACAATTTGAGTATGATGCGGGCCTTTTCCATCTTCAGGCATCGGCTGATTATCTTTATGTGCACCATCCTTTACAGAATCAGAGGAATTCGGAGGCATTTTGACAAAAATGTGATCTAAGTAGCCTGTTGAATAAGCTCCCATAATGATTGTACCAATTGCAACGCTTCCAATAATAACTTTTGACAAATTTCCCCCAGAACCTGATGGCTTGCTTGCAGAACCAGATCCTGGAGATGCATTCTGCTGAGTTGAAGAAGAGAAATCTCTCTGAGGGCATACAAAAGAAGGTACCTGCTTGAGAATGGGTATTGATGCTATGAGCGTAACTTTTATAAACCAATTGAAAACAATGCTTAACATGAAGGGGCAATCTAAAATTTGGCACTACATCACCATGCAGGTCACTTGTATACCTGTCCAAGTAAAGATAGATAGTTGAAGGTCAAACCCCAACGCAACAGGAACTTTCAGGAATCAAATGACTACTTATGGTAGGTAAGCACCAAGCAAGGATGAGGATTTAAACCAAAGACCTCACATCCTAGGGCCCCAACCTTGATTGTTTGTTGTACTACTCAACAAGGCCCCACTTGGTTCTATTCAATAGACTGCCAACAAGCAGAAGCAATAATGTATAGCACCTCCAGACAAGTGCCATTGCAAGGTCCACCTAGTTTCAAATTGAAGTACATTAAAGTTTTGACCAAATGCCATGCCTAGAATCCTGCAGCCAATATGCCAGGATGTGCAATAATAATAACACAATATATCTCCCCCTCATGCAGGTCAAGATTTATGGAATCCGGAACTGCCAGCCAACCCTACTAGTAGACCGTAACGATGCAACAGGGACGCATAAAAATGTTAATCTGATAGATGACACCTTCCTAGATTTTTCACAAACAAAAGGCAATCAACAAATATGATAATTGCAGCACATAGGATTCAAAAGCGGTGGCTCTAAAAAGTGTGCCATATTCTTACAAGGCATGGAGAGGCAATACTAAAATTTTCCATAGTGTAAATGCAATCCTAACATCGATAAGCAAACTAGTATCTTAATCATAACTTGTTTTTACAACGGTCAGGAGGTGCATCATTGCCCTGAATGGTGCCACCAACATTCAGGAGAGGGCAAGATGAGGTCCAAACCTAAAACCTCATGCTTGGAAGGTGGGTACTCTAACAACTACACCAAACCCAACAGCTCACTCTTTGTTGTTTACGTTAGATTCTCATATGAAAAGGGTCAATGGTTACAAGATTAATCATTCACCTTAAATTCACATGGCATGAAATTCCATAAAATGCCTTGCCCCATCTGAACAATTCCAACAGGCACCCACATGAGAGTCTATTTGAATCCCGCATTTGAGTTGCGAAAGAGAAGAGATCAATACATAAGCATAGTGGGTTACTCCACCTAATCCCCATTGGGTTTAGAATACAACCCCACTGGAGTTTATACACGGACCTCATGTATCCCAACTTCATGGGTCATGCTTAAGGCTCAGTGAAATTGAACACCTTGCCCTAACCGAACATCCACCAGGCAACCATCAGCAGATTCTCTCAATACTAATCCGTACATAGCATACAAACAAGAAAAGAAAGGAAAAGAGAGAGAACACTGCATGCCTGACAAGATATCTGCCTTGGAACTCTCCTAATGCTTAATCGACGATGCGAAAGCTCCAGCAAGGACCTAAATTAAACAAAAAGGATTCAACTTTAAACACACAACAACAAAAATATGCAAATTTGAGCAACCACATAAACAATTTGAGTTGATTTCAACGAGGAATCAAGAGAAGAATACAGTTTTTAATTCATTCGCACCTTCGCAACATTGCGAAATCCAACAAGTCCACTTAATGCAAATGCCCTAGATCAATCTGTGAATGACAAGAACCCTAGAAGTGAATTATGCTGCAAATCGGCGATTTCAAGAGGACTTTGTGGATTCAGATGCGCTGTAATCTTACTTGTAGAAAATGTTGAGGCGCGCGAGAGACAATTTGGTTCGCCGGTTTGCCCCACACTCTCTCTCTCTCTACCCCCTCTGCTCTTTTCCGGTGAATAATGTTTATGACAATGGTTGTGTAATGAAAGTGATCAAATGTGTCATTAGGTGTTTCATGAAATCCCGAAATCCAAAAACCCGAAGAGAAACCGAGAAAATCAAACCTAAAATCTTAATTATTAAGTTGAAAGAAGTGGTTTGGTTATCAAACCGATAAAAAATTCGGTTAATTTGGGTAATTATGGTTCATGAGTTCCAATAAAATGGTTAACCAAATAAACTAATTAATACATTTACGAGAGCATTATAGTTGTGCATTATAAGTTATTCCCTAGTGGATAAATACTCATGTTTAGTTTGTATGATTATGAGTTCAATTCATCTAGTTTCAACTTTTATATTCCTAAAGTAAGCTAATCTAAACTATCATAACAATTGTGTACACTTGCAAATACAATTGATAACCTAAACATAAGTGGTTACTTGATTTACCTATTTTTTAGAGTGCATGGCAATAGCAAAATTTTAAGATTTAAATGGGTGGAAAAAATACTTGAATTTCTTTTTCAATAAGTGGTTAACCGGTTAACCGAACCAAACTAACCGAAACCCAAATTCCGGTTAACAGATTTTAAATGGGTGGTAATGGTTATTTAATTTTCACAAATTCTTTAAACGGTTGCTGAACCGATAAGTTAAACGGTATGGTTAACCTGTAATGAATAGCCCTGATTATTATAATTAGCTGGGTTTTTCTATTAGATGCATGGATTGTTTTTATTTTATATATTATCTTATTTTTAAATGAATATGCCGTATCAATAGGTTGTGGATTGTTAAATTTTTATTTGAATCAGACTCTACCAACCCGCCTTTTGACTCAGGATCCATTACCCGAGCCTATTAAATAGGAAGATGAGAAGATAACGGACGAAGGTTATTCATGTATTCGGTTGTTTGTAGGATCGCGATTTCCCGCGCAGTCCGTGCCAGTAGGGGGGGTGCCCCTAGCTGTTAGAGGGTTGGGCGAGGATAGGGGCATACCTTTTTTCTTGATGATTGGGGGGGATGCTATGGTATGCCCCTTGTCTTATAGGTACCCGCCTCCACGTTCTCATCTCAGATGTCCATTCAACAAGAGCTAGTGGGGGCAGCCCTGCTAACTTGCCACTCCCACTTGAAGTAAGGAATGAGCGTGGTTTGGGGTATATTAAATACAAGAAAAGGAATTCTTCTTTGCTCACTCCAAAGATTGATAAAAACTGACTGCCTCAGTTTGGATACTCTCTTTATCTACGACTTATATCTTACCCATTTGACATGCTTTATCTTTTGGGCCTCGTTTGATTATCACATTAATTGAATTCTACATGAAGTTGTATTTTTCTAGAATTTAATTCTTGTGTCAACTTTATAAGAAGTGGGTAAAAGATGCTTGGTTGCCGCGATAGGAAATAGAACTTTCTTGGAAAATATAGTTAAAAACGAAGGAATTATAACTTACTTATGGTGCATTTGGTTCAGCTTATCTCAATTTATCTTTTATTAACTTAGATGTTGTAATAAGATATGTCCATTTACAATCTGTATCTTTTTACAGTGAAGTGTTTGATTGTGCAGTGCAGAAAGATTTTTTTACATAATAAAGTGCTCAAATACAAGTTAAAAAAAACTTATCTATTATAATCACAAAAATAACTTAATAATATAAGTTAATTAATAATAGTAAGTAAGAGAGAATCACGATAAGAGTGGGTCCTCGTAGTGGAAAGTGGTGAGTATGGTGGCCTATAGGCGTAAAAGGGTGGTAGCAGGTGGGGGCAGTGATAACAAGTAAAAATAGGTCATCTTGATGAAAATTTAATGTTACTATAGTATTTTTATAACATATTTATGAAATAAACTATGAAAAAATCCAGTTTTGCATCTTTTTCTACTTAGTTATAAGAAATTTTTTTCCACCTTTCTATTTAAGCTGTAAAAAAGATTTTTTTGTCAACCAAACGCAAGCCTTACAGTCAACTAGATCTTTTTCACAGCTTTAAACTGTTAAAAAGCTTAAACAAACATGGCCTTAAAGGGGCTAGGTATGTTACTTCCTACATTTTGAAGAAATTAAAAATTGCTAAGCAATTTTTACTTCCCACGTTTATTTCCTGCATACCAAACGAGGCCTTAGTTGTTCTTGAATTGCTTTTCCTTTTTTCATTCAAGATTAAAGACAACATCTAAAATTTTCGAAACACAGTTTGGAAAGTCTTAGGAAAGGAAAAACTTGTCTATAATTGATTTTAAACCTTCTTACTTGAACATAGATTCTTCGATTATTTTTTTTGAATGATTTTCCCATGAGATCATTCTCGCATTTTTTTTTTTACCATAATTATTCTTCTATTCGGATGTGAATTTTCAACAACAATAACAAATCCAGTGCCTGCAAGGGCTCCCGTATAAGCAGGATCTAAGAGGGGTAGATGTACGCAGCCTTCCCACTTCAGGGGGCTACCCTGAATTTTCATTAGAAGAATTACGAGATTAATATTTGCTCTAATGGCACAAAGTGCATGTCTTTTCCTTACATTATTTTTTAATGGTACGGATTGCATTGAGAAAAGAGTTATGAGATTCGAACTCAGGTCACCGGTGGACAAGATTAGAATAGTTACTACTTCGAATTCATTATCCTTTCATAGTCCTTGTATACTAATTGCGTCCCTAGTGTAATAACGGATAACTTAGGGCGTGTTTGACCAAACTGTAAAAAAATTATTTTTTAAAAATACTTATGACACAGCTATTTTTGTAGAAAGTGCTTTTATTGGAGGTATTTAGTTTTGGAAATATCTTATTCTTTGCTTTTGCTTCTGAGTTAAACTATTTTCCCGTTTCCACCAAAAAGTAGAAAATTAATCTCTAGTTCTATTTAAAAAGAGAAATTATCAATTAGGTACCTCAAGATTTGAGTATTTATCATCTAAGTATCCTGACATTTCAACATATACAATGACGTACCCTTAGATTTCAAACTTTTATCACTTAGGTACCTTATGCCGGAACTTAGTGAATTTTTGTTGAAATCTGACCAATTTTCCCCAAAAAACTTTGATATAGTACATGATTACAACAATATATATAAGTCGTATTAATGTTTTCAACAAAAACCAAGTGGATGACTAAAAAAAAATTCATAGAATTATGACAGATGATATCTATATATTGGTGAAATAATAAGTCATATTAGCATTGTATAACAAAAAAATACAACATTATGATAAAGGGCACTTACATATTGCTATATTTATGTTTTATGTTAGTAACGTTTTATTATCAGATTGGGGGTCATCGGAAACAGCCTCTCGTCAGGGTCTCACCATGATAGGGCAAGGCTGCGTACATCCTTCCTCCCCGATCCTGCTCAAGCGGGAGCCCTTGAGGCACTGTGATTGTTATTGTTGTTGTTGTTAGTAACTTCTTATAAAAACCTAGCAAAATTTTTGTAAAAGGGTATTTAATTTATAAAATTTTCAAATTTCAAGGTGCCTAATTAATAAAATTTTTAAACCCTTATGGTACCTCATTATATATATTAAAATGTTAGATTACATTAGATGATAAATCTTCAAATCTCAGGATACTTAATAATAATTTCCCATTTAAAAATGCTTTTTTCCGGGCTAAATGTCAAGGAACCAATTTTTCCAAAAACTTAAGTTGATGATGAGGGCTCATGAATGATTTTATACTCTAACATACTCCCTCATGCAAATGTTCATTGAACTTGAAGCATAAATATTGCACAAGCCCACCTCATACATTGTGCTTAATTATGTTAATATTGAAAGGGAACTATTGAGATTTAAACTTGCGACCTTTTGTTCAATAAGGCACTAGTATAATACCATATAAAGTAACCAACTTTCCCAAAAGCTTAAGCTAATGAATAAAAGTTTATGAATAGTTTTATACTCTAATACTAAATCTTGAGAAAGTTTTGTTTTTTTTTTTTTTTCCCCCCCACTAAAAGAGAAGCTTGACCAAATATGCTTTTAGATAAGGGGGGAAAAAACAGGACAAGTGGAGGAAGGAGGTACGAGTCAGGCGAGCGAGAGTAGTTAGTTTACTAGCTAAGGCTTCCCATAGCCAAGCATGAGGTCTCGGCCTCGAGCCCGGATTTCCATCTTCATGTGTTGGTGGCCTTATATGTATGTCTATTTGATTATATGTGTTATTTACTGTGTTTCGGTTGCTTATTGTTCTAGCGCTCCATCGCTTCATAGCTTATTACTGTTTTATGCTTTCTATATACCCTTTCTTTGTATTTGTATGCTCGTATGCTTTTATGTACTTCTCAAGTTGAGGATCCTCGGACACAGCCTCTCTTAAGAATAACACCAGCGTATTATTGCAGGAGCCCTTAAGGCACTAGATTTGTGGTGGTTGTATGTGATGATGGCCTTACCTAAGGCAGATATTATACCATTTTACCACTATGAAAAAGATTCAAGAAAAGATCTTGCAGACAAATCAATTGCATTCCAATTTAAGCACAATAGGCCCTCCAATTTCCATACACAACCTAAGTCTTTATTTCTTTTCACAACCAATAAAGAATTAAGCTGTAATATAATATGGTCCCATATACAAAGGCAAAATGCCCCAATTTTACACTTGGAAGGTGCATATTGTATGCATACCCATCTCTTTTTTTTTTTTTTTTTTAATGGGGTAGGGGTCAGGAAGTCAAAGAGAAGAAGGGGGCACCGGAGATGCTGTTTGATCTCAGGATCTTCCTTGCCAGTAGTTTCCACCTCATCTCTTCTTTCTTGTTCTGTTTCCTACTTCTTTCTTTGAAGTTCCTGAGCAAATACTCAAAACAAAAACAAAAACAAAAACAAAAAGCGTTACTTGACATGAAAGTTACATTATGGGCAGGTAAAATTTCATAAAATACGCTCAACACATATTTGTAATCGCAATACGTGATAGAACAGATATGATACACAGGTTTTTGATTTATGGTTGAAGACTCTTATGAGAGACGAGAGGCGGTATTAAGGTATGATATAGGCTTAGTGGGTGTCTCTTCTTTTGGCTTTTGTTCCTTGCTGGGCCAGTCAAGACCTCACGTAGCACAAGCAACTGCTTTTAATTTGACACAACCTTAAATTTCTATTCTATAATTCATATAATCAATCTTTACATTGCTAAAGAAATATCGTGTAGAATTTAGTTGTAGACAGTTGTATCTCTCATTCAAATTATTAGAGGATAATTGTGGTTTTTTCCTAATTGGTGGAATTTCCACGTACTATTATTTTCATTATTTCCCTTCAATTTCTTTCAAATAAACCTTCCGCATCTAAATCAAACCCATTCTTGAGTATTTTCCTAATAGAAAAAGGAGAAAACTAAAAACCCATTTTTGTTGGAAACTAGAAAACCGAGCCTTCTTGAGCGCATTCTATAAACAAAAAACACCCAAGCATAAGCAGAAGTAATAGGTACCTGCACAAGGGCACCCTACAAACGTCCGAGTCAGCGCATAGGCGAGAGTGCAATTCCAAGAGCTGCCACATGCGCTTGCAGTGGACGCAACCACCAGGGACCCTCAACTTACAGGCAGCGAAGTGGCGCAGCAGCTGCTCCAGCCCCTTGCAAGCTTCATAGTTGCAGGGTGGTTGGTCCTCCTTAGGCACCTTGTCATGGGGCCCGATCGTCCTGCACCCTTCCCTGCATATATGGACCAGCGCCTCCATCGCTCGATATAGCTGCACGTACATCTTCTTCTCCTTCCTCTTTCGGTCGAATTCTTTTTGCCTCTAATGATGTGACAATTAGAAAAATATTGGGTTAGATGAAGCTGGATGTATGATGATTCTGGGCTAGAAAAGGAGTTAGTCTATACAAATGTTGGATCGCTTTGTTTAGAATATATAGATTAAGCATCCATGATCAATGTGCCCAATCGAATAGGTTCCTAGGTATCCCTATGTTTAGGAGGACGGTTGAACATCCGTGTGTTAAACCCGCTAAGTATTCCAATGCTTAGTTTTATGTAGTCGTTTGTTCAAGACCCTGAAGGGGGTCCTCAGATACGGCCTCCCTTTAGGGTAGCGCCCTGAAGGGGTAAGGTTGTATAAACCACCCCCCGGGGACCCTACTTATGCGGGAGCCCTTGAGGCACTGTGTTTGTTGTTGACGTTTGTTCAAGAAGCGAAATAGTTTAATTTGTTCAAAATAGTCTAAGCGTCTCCCTTTAGGCTCTTGTTATATTGGTATTTATAAGGATGAAACTGGATTTCTAATAGAAAAGAAACTCCTAAACTGATAATAACAAGCTCCTAATATGGTAATAACAAAAAAGGTTCTAAAATGTGTGTCCGGTTCCAGAAAGCCTTTCTTTTTTGCATCTTTTTATACAAGTACGGAAGCGCAAGCACTTACAGTGCCAGCTTCAACCACAGTCTGAAGGATCTCTTTCTCAAGCACAGGGTGGCTTTCCTTCATGGCAATCCACCCATCAGTGGTGGCGACGGGCTTCAAATTCCGAAGGATCATCCGGTGGCAGATTAGGCTGAGCCTGGGCGCATTGCACAGGAGAGCTAGCTGGAATATGTCGACTACATTATCAATTGTAAGCAAGCCTTTCTCGAGCTGCCTTTCACATTCCTTCTTCAAGTGGGGTACCACAAACACATGGGACAACACCAGCAGGTGCAAGACAAACTCCTCCATCTCTTCTGGGTCGTAGCTGCATGATATAGAACAAAGGAGAAATTAGCAAATGTCTAAATCAACTAATAAACCTTGGATTCAATTTATTCAAAAATTCTATTTGTAGAGTAGGTACCTTAAATTCGAAAAAATAAAGAAATTAAATTTCAGTCTAAGATAGAAAATCAGAATCTCAAGAATCATCATGCTATCCTAATTAGAGAAATAGTTTTGAAGAATATGAATTTGACTCAAGTTGAGAGAGAATAAAAATTAAATAGAAAAAGACTTCTAATTAATCATAAACTCTTTTTGTGCAGTACTTCCCATAACGCTTAGTTGTACTACAACACTGCACCAAACACCCACCATCGATAACAACAAAATCAACATATCATCATCCCATCCTAATCAAAAAAAAGAAAAACAATTCTAATTAATCATAAACTTCTTATGAAGTACTTCCCATAACACTTACCAAAAAAAAAAAAAAATACTTCCCATTAACACTTAGAACGTACTACATCACTGCACCAAACACCCACCACCACCAACAACAAAATCAATATTGTTATATGCTGTATAGGCCCATTACAGGATGTATCTAAGAAGAAAAAGATGGAACAAAAGTCTCAGGATTTCGGTGATCCCTAAGTGTTTACAAGGATACTGATACAAAGCAGGATTATGAATAAGAGGGATGAGATTTATTTGTAATAGTTGTCTCTCTCTCTCCTTCACCAGCAATAGTAGTCTGTATTGATATTTTTTTAAGATACGACATGAAATGGGCAATGTATCTATGACTTTCACATGAGGAGCATGTTAGAAAAAAAGTCATTAGCTATAGTTATCGCCTACTGCTTAAAATTTTTGGGCAGTTGATTTCTTTATTTTCATACTTGATTTGAACCTTTCTCATATATAACAAAAGGCTCGATGACGTCCATGAAAACACAGCTATTTGTGTTGAAAAAATATTTTGCTTTGAACATAACGAATATATGATGCGACAAAGCACAGTGGCATATTCTAATCCATGTAACCAATTCCACCAAGTAGGAAATATTTATTTATTATTATTTTTCTTTGTTTGAAAGAAAGGGGACGGAGTGATTATTACCATGAAGAATACAGGAATCTAATGAAAACTCTGACTGCGTCATGTGGGACACCATGGATAGAGATGCACCGCCGTTTGTCCTTGCCTTTGGGTTTCTTCAACATGTCTTTCATCACTGGAGTTGCCATGCTCTGTATTAAAAATAAAAAGAAAAAAATAGATGTAAGAACTTTTAAATTATGTCATGTCTATTCAATTACATTACATGCCCTCCATCACCAGATGTATATGCATAACAAGATTTGCATACCCCAAAAAACAAACTATTTTTCCTTGTTTTTGTTTTTATTTCTGATTGAAAAAAGAAGTAGCATTAAAGATAGAGAATGTACAAAAAGTTAAGGACAAAAGGTCCCCAAAACTACAAAAAGCAAGAAAAACCATAAACTAATAACATAAAACCCTCTAATCCTTTTGCAAAACTACTAAGGCTATGTTAGTGAAGCCTCCAAAGCTCTTGTCCAAAGAGGTCCTAAAAAACCACCTTCTCCTATAAGAAATCAACCGACATAAGCTGATCTTTAAAAGTTCTAATATTTCTTTCAAGTTAAATACACCACAGAATAACTATCTTAAACCACATAAAAATCATAGAAGTCAAAAGAAAAATCCATTTGCATAACCTTTTTCTATTTCTCAGAAACCAAAATCAAAAAAAAAAAAAAAATGGTACCAAAAATACACTTACAACATTAACGTAACACAATTACGAACTTACAAGAATATTGGAATGAGTATAGATCTGGCAGCCATTATGGGTATGAATGATGACATCTGCCCTGTAAGCCTCGTCAAAGAGCCGTTCCCACATATCCCTGGTGGCCGTGCAGACGGAGCTTTGCTCTCTTGCAGCCAACCTGTTCACCACTAACCGTCTCCCGTGGTGGCTGTGTGTCGGTGGACATGGTGGTGGTGCCGGCGGACTTGGCCCGACCACTGGGAGTTCCTCATCCATCATCTTCCCCGTCTTGAAATCTGATCAAACTCTTCTAATTCGAGGAAAAGACCTAAAAGTATGCAATTTCTTCAAATCCAAATTCTGAACAAAGCAAGAAGAAAAAAAGGGTATCAAGGAACTATCGTCTTGCACACACGAATTACCTATTAGGCTTGAAGCATAGACAATCGCACATGTCATCCGTATCTCTTGTGCTTCTATTACATTGATATTAAGAGTAGAGTTATTGAAATCCAGACTCGACGACTTCTATCAACTAGGCTCTAATATCATGTGGCTTAAGACGACAACTGAAGGCTTGAGAATGGTTCTATAGTTGAATTGTTGGCGGAGGAAATGAACATGTCAGATGCAAATCTGATTGTAAAATCGTATAATCAATCTACTTAATAATTTATAATTCCAACTTCACAAAAACTGTAATGATTAATAAACAATGCTCTCAAAAATAACCCCAATTGATCAAATACTAGAAAAGATTGTGAGGCAAGGTATTAAGAAAAAATGCCAAGATAAATGCGAGAATAGTTAATTGAGCATTCTCAAAATTACAAGAACATTGCATACCTTTTGGCAAATATTCGTAGGAAAAAAATGTCTCTGAATGAATGTAGCAGCAGTTCTAGAATCTGATCAGTGGTGAAAAGACTGAAAAATCTGCAATTCTTCAAATCCTAATCCTGAACAAAGAAATTGTAGAAAATAGCCAGATCAGATACAACTTTGATTAAACCAAAATGTGTCCGTAATCAATCTTATGATTCCGATTTTACACAATTGTAAACTCCATTTAGTTTGTTAGAAATCATTTCTCATTCTATTTCAATAATTCTCTTTTGCAATAGCTAATGAAATTAGGCTACAGAGAATATCGTTCCCCTACCAAGGTGTAAAACTTTTCCGTTCTAATCTTACACATTGGTTTCAATCAAATCAACTCCAAATGTATCAAACATATTCATATACAAATTTACATAATAGAATTAATTTTTTAGACAACAAACTCTTACAAAAAAATTCCATTAGTCAAAGCATTTTTAGGAGAAATTTTGCCCAACGAAAACGAGCTGTAATGATCAACAATAACATTGCTCATGAAATCAAAACCCTAAAATCAATTAGCGTAACACCATAAGTCAATACCAAAAAAAAAGCCGAGCAATCACAGAATCACGAGAACATTTATATATAATAAAATTGATTTTTTTTTAAATAAGACAAAATAAAATCTTTAAAAAAAATTGTATTAGTTAAAACATGTTTATAAGAAATTCCGTCCAAACAAAGGGAGACGTAACAGTCAACGATACATTGCTATTGAAATCAAAACCCTAACCATCTAGGATCACATTTTAAGATGAATACGAGACAAATTAGACCATTAATCGCAAAATCACAAGAAAATTCTTTACCTTCTGGCAAATTTTCCAAGAAAAATGTATCGAAATCGAACGAAGATTCAATTAGTTGATGAATTTTCACATTCTACGCTTATTGCCTCTCCTCTTCCTCTTCCTGTTAATGTATCGGAAACAGAGTCGTAATGATCAACAATAACATCGTTCATGAAATCAAAACCCTAACCGATTATCATAACACTTTTAGGAGGAATACGAGACAAATTAGACGATCAAACACATAATCACAAGAACAATTCATACCTTCCAGCAGATTTTCCTAGAAAAATTGCATCCGAATCAAACAAAAGATTCAATTAATTGAAGAATTTTCACATTCAACGCGTAGTGCTTCTCCTCTTCTTCCTCTTCTTCTCCGGGCTTAAATCTCCTCATAGAAAGGAGAGAGAGGAGAGGAGAAGGATATTTCAAAGGAGATGAAGATGACTCGGTAATATGGAAATGCTAGCGTTATGATGACGAGGATCCGGATGAGGACGATAAGTTAACACGCTTATCATATGTGACAAGGCTTTATGCTTCCATGCAGGGATCGCAACAGGGCGGGGCAGGTACGGGTGGTGCATCCATCGTATTTATATTCATCATCTAAAATTTATATCCGTATCCGCTTTATTACTTGTCACGAGTATGAAGTTGATATTCGTACCCATTTTGACGGGTGCAAATCCATATTCATACCCACCCCATTATCCGCATGTATCTAACGGGTATTCACTACCCGTCCCGTATCCTCCCTATTGTGCTTATAAAACGATTATCTATACCCGCTCATATTAGTTATTCATTACTATTTTTAAAAAACTATTTATATTTTTTATAACATTGATAAAATTTGAGTTATTTAACTATGTATAAAATAAAGTGGATATGGTGGGTATGAGATGGGGCGGGCCGGGTATAGAGCGAGGCGCGGCAGGTACAAAATTATGGTGCGGGTACGGGACGGGTACACCTAACCCGCACTCACTACCCGCGCTACTTATACCCGTACTTACCCCGCCACTTTCATGTATGGAGGGTACACATAGCAAAATTTGTCAATTTGATGCGGCACGAAAATAGTGTGTTTGAGTTAGGATTTTTGAAGTAGAGCTGAATTTAGATTGACCAATTTAATTTATTTAGGTATTTAGATTAAATTTGGGTTTGATTCATTTAATCTGTTTTTGACATACTTAACCTGTACATATTTATGAAATATTTGAGTAATATATTATTGTTATTATATATAGTTTTTGTTAGTCTATCCCACTTAAGTTACATTGATTTCATAGTTTATTCTAACCAATTATAAAAATGTCATGTCTTTTTCTTGGTCGAATATGTGTCATGTATTTATTGTTAGTGTCAACAAATAGGTGTATTATTGACAAAGTAGTATTTAATGAAAAAAAATACCAATACATGGGTTACCAATTTAATAATTGGGTTGGTCAAGGAGTGAGAGCTTCTAACATGTTTAATAAATGGGTTGAGTTCGGCTTGACTCCATTTTTAAATTCCTCGTACAATAAGAATACGAATACGACACATTTGCCGTCAAGATGAACATGAGTAGGCCATAAACAATAAAGGATATATTACATTTAGTACTATGATATTTTTGAAAATAATAAAAATAATCTTTACTTCTTTTAATCAACAAAAAAGCCCCTAAATGTGATTTTAATAAAAAGGAAAACAAAATTCTAATAAAATACAAAAGAATTTAAATATAATAATATATAATATTATATATTTAAAATATAAATAGTTTTAACATATATCACACGAGATAACATTTATAATATTAAAAAGTATCCATATAAAAGAGGTCTACAACAATGGAGCACATGATCCTCGATTTATGTGCGAAATTGTATTGGGGCTTGTGGGGCCACGAGTTTGGTTCCAGTCTCTTTCCTCCTCTTCGCTGTCTCCCGCTCTCTTCTTCTTTCCGTCAAATTGGAGTATTTACTAGGATTATTTATATTTTAATATTTTAATAATTTTTTTAATAATAAAAAAATTTTAATTTTTTTAAATATTAAAAAAGTTTTTAGTTTTTTTTATATTAATAAAAAAGTTTTTAAATTTTATCGTATTAATAAAAATGCTATTTAAATTTTTATCGTATTAATAAAAATGCTATTATTTGATATAATGATGTCATTTTTAATTGATAAAGCTGACGTGATAGTTGCGCTTTTATCAATGCCGTAGTAAAATGGCGAAAGAACAATTTAAAAACTATATTTTGAAATAAATTAAGCGAAAATAGATAACTTCTACATAATATGATATCTTAAATTTCGTGCTTATAAAACAAGAATAAGGATGCTGAAGCATACTTTAAGTCATTTTATTATAGCATCAATAAAAAAGAGTCGTCATGTCAGCTTTATCGATAGAAAATGACATTATCATGCTGGAGATGGGCCTTTTATTAATAGGACAAAAATTTAGGAGCGTTTTTAATAATTCAAAAAAGTTATAGTCCTTTTTATTATTTTTTAAAATATCACGGTATTAAAATGTAAATAACCCTATTTATTAAGGCCTTGCTTCTTTACCAGAAAACAGGCATAGGAAGTATAAATTTACACAATTTAAACTTTTGTTTAATTGATATGATGTTGACAGAATATGATGAGTAAATATTATAATTCATTTGTTTTTAACTTGCCCTCCAGTGAAGTTTTATTTCTCATTCTGTCAACCAAACACTTTGTACCTATTTCTTGGGAAGTTACATAGGAATTAAGCACTTGAGAAATACAACTTCCATATAAATTTAATTCTTGTGGCAATCAAATACCCCAGACCCACGATAGGAATGATGTGTATTTGATAAAAATAAGTATATTATGTTTTTTGGTCAGAAATATTATGTATTTTATTATAATACATATTTTTATATATAAATGTGAATAATGTTATTGTTAGGGCAAAATTGTTATTATCAGAGGAAGATCATAGTTTTTAAGGCAATTTTATACTTATTTGTAAGTCACATCACTACTCTGACAATAACAATTATCATAACAATAATAACTCCCTATAAATAAATAAATGTACATAAAGATCAAAAAGATAATTAATATGATAAAATGCACAAAACTCGAAGGATATATAGTCTGAACACTATGCTAAACACAACAACTCATGAGAAATGAATGGATACCATCCTAGAAACATAGTGAAACGAACGGTTCATATTATTGGAATTAACTGGGTTTTCTTTGTGGTGTGGAAAAATTACGAGTCTTTTTCCAAATGCTGTAAAAAGATTCTCATTTTTGGGTTACAAGTAAATAATTTTTCAAATTGATGTTCACCGAAACAATTTTGCAAATACAAAGTCGTTTGAGTAAGCAGATATTTATTCATCAAAAGTCACCGATTCTAGGAGCGACTATATTTGCAAAGTCGCTCTTAAAATTATATTAGTATTAGGAGTAAGTACTGTCAGACATTTGCACTTCTAAGTCTGCATTACGTTAATACTATACCAAAAACTTAATGGTTTGTTTAATATCATATTTGTTTATAGTTTTTATATTTTTAGAAAATAAAAATGATATTTTAAAATGTCTTTTTTGTTTTTGGTTTCTTCCTAATTTCTTGCTAGTTTGAGTATAAATAGAAAGCAAGAAACGAAAAAGAAAAAAATATTTTTAAAATTTGGTTTTTAGATTATAAAAAATGAATTTATGTTCCAACACAAATGAATATTGGAGGGTGATCTACATCATGTGAACTCGAATAGGAAAGGCAATAGATCCGGTGTGCCACTGTTCAGATTTAATCTAGGAAAAAAATTCAGTCCAATTTGAACTCTGAAAAACTAAATTACGTCACAAAAATTTTACTCAATCCAAATTTATTTGGTGGAGCAGATATCGACACAAATCCGTAACCCATTTAAATCTTAATATATAAAGCTAATATTTAATAATAATAGATAATTATTCAGAAAATCTTAAATAGTAATCCTTATAAATAGATTCGCTATATCATATTTTTCACGAAAAAATATATTAATTGGCTTTGATGCGTGAAAGACTGAAAATTTAGTGATTTTAAAATTTTATCATGCACATAATATAATTTCTTAATACCAAATCGAACAAAAACCCATTTATCTACAACAACAACAATAAACCCAGTGTCTCAAAGGACTCCCGCCAAAAGCAGGGTTTGGGGAGGGTAAACGTACGCAGCCTTCCCCCTTCAGGGAGCTACCCTGAAGAGAGGCTGTTTTCTAGGACCTCCAGCCTAAGCAGATGGTCTGTATCCATCAGCCAAAGACCTGGCACAGGAAAAACAACAAAAGCATAAATATGGCCATCAAAAAAAAAATAAAAATAAAACCCATTTATCTACCCTAGATTAAATACATTTAAATCTCATTTTTTATTTATATCCAAATTCACGGTGCATTTCTCATCCATGCTTATATAAAAGCAATATTATATTTTAAATAGGAATTTTATGAGTCAATGAATATAGCTTTTTTCTTTTTGTTTTTTGTTTTTGTGGGTGAAGGCATTTAGCATCCAAGAAGAGAAACTTTATATTATAATAAAAAATATTTATTATAAGGTCAAATGCATAAATACATTTTTTTTATGGTTATGCTTTTTCTTCCTTTCAATTGTTGAAAAAGAAAGGAGGAAAATCCAACTCATCATCCACTCATAGGATATATCAAATTACTATTTACAATTATCTAAGAGGGTACCAACACGCAAGCACTGGATTTTATGAGAACTTTAAAGTTAAGTGTGTTTAAGTGAGAGGAGTACTAAGATAGGTGACCTCTTAGGAAGTTCTCGTGTTGCATCCCTCATGTTAGGGGTTCTTGAAAATAGTCTCTCTTTTGGGTTACACCCTAAATGGGAGAGGCTACGTACATCCACCCCCCAGACCCTGCTTAAGTGGGAGCCCTTGGGGCACTGAAAATATAATTTTTTACAATGATACATAGAAAATTAATATATTAAATAATTATGTATAATGCTAATTTATAATAAATAATTTGTTAGTGTATAAAATTAATCTAGGACTTCACTTAATAGTTTAAACTTTTGAAATAGTTGGTTCCTTGATAACGTATCATAACCTCATTGACTAAAAGGTCATGAGTTTGAATTTCAACAGCCTTCGGGCCCTTCACATTCAATATTAACATAATTTAAGTATAATATATGAAGTGAATTATGCAATATTTATGCTTCAAGTTCAATGAGTATTTGCATGAGAGGGCACGTTAGAGTATAAAAATAATCCGAAGGCTTCACCAAACCGTTTAAGTTTTTAGAAAATTTAGTTCCTTACATAATTATTTAAATCATTTAAGTGTATTTATTATATTATTTTAAAATTGATAAAGTCACTGGCAAAGAAAATTAAGCAGAAGGAATAGATCCAGTCAGTTGCAATTGAAATATTCATTGTTATTATCAAAAACGAAGAAAAGTAACTTTTCTATAAGATACATAATTTAGTTAAATTTTGTATATTTTTCTGAGTTGTATGTCGACATAAAAAAACTATGTGTTGACACATAGCTCAAAAAAATTTTGCACCGTAGAAACGCCCTATCAAAAAAACATAGTATCAAGTTGTTGATAAGAAAAAACATAGTATAAAGTTAAAAAATTGTATTATCCCCAAAAAAACAACTCTGATGTTAGGGTAATATAAAAAATAAATAATTAATATATATATAAATGAAATTATTATGACCAAATCATTAAATAGTATAAAAATTAATATCATTTAGGTACTATAAAATTCTATCATTTATCACCTAGGTATACCCTATATTACAGTTTGATAAATTTTTATAAGAATTAGGATAATTTTATATAGAAAATATTGATTTACTAATGATTACTATATACAAGCAAAACCAATTTTTCAACAAAAATTTAGTAAATTACGATAAAGAGTTCACTGAACGTTTATGTAAGCTACCTAAATATTATCCAAATCACGTGTAATGTTAGCATCTTTTAGCAAAAAGTTATCAAATTCTAATAAAGATGCTAATATATTATCGAACTTATATTTTATTTTAGCATTTTTCAATAAAATATATCGAATTTCAATAAAAGAGAATCTAATTAATAAACTTAAAACCTTAAGATATCTAAGTGATAAAATAAAATGCTCAACCTTAAGATATTTAATTACATATATTAAGATATATCTAAGTCATAAATGATCAAACCTTAAAATATTTAGACGATAATATTTTTAAAAATTATGATGTAATTAATAAAATAATATGTGGAGTGTGAAAAGGGTGCCATGTAGACGAGTGAGGGACAAAGATAAAAGGGTCTCCAGACGTACGATAAGAGGTGACGTGGATCCAACTCATATTTATAATACAAATTGCGTTCCATGTTGTTTTGTAGTCATCATATATCCCTCGGTCCGGTCAAAGACCATACAAATTGTTATCGATGACAATGAATCGATGACCTCCGAAGTTAAGTGTGTTTGGACGATAGTAGTATTAAGATAAACGATCTCTTAAAAAATTCTCATATTGCATTCCTCAGATTGGGAGTTCTGGGAAATAGCCTCTCTTCAGGGTACATCCACCCCCTCAGATCCTGTTTAGGCGGGAGCCTTTGGAGCACTAAGAATGTTGTTGACAATAAATGGAATTTAGATTTGGATTGGATTTAATTTTATCTAGATCTAACCCAGATGAAAAAAAAAATATTAGGAATGACAACAGGTCGAACTTGGATTGAGTTTATCTTCGTTCAAATTCAACCCATCCTAAATTCGACCCATTTTCTAATAATAATATGTAAGCTAATGTATAGATTTTTTTGATGCAGCCGCCATCTAGAGATTGGCAGGTGAGGGCTAACGGGAAGACAACGCCATGGATAGAGGTCCAGCAGGGAAGGAGAATTGCGTTGAAGCTGTTTCTCATCCGTGAGTGGCGCATAGCTTGGCGGGACGCATGGTTGGCGGAACCATTGATGTGGGTTGACGAAGAATGTGGCTGGTAGTTAGTCTTTAGATAAAGTTTGATTAGGATTAGGATTAGTTTTAAAATTCAAATATTTTATTTGTTTTTCTTTATTTTAAGAGGAGCACACGGATTGCGATCTTAGCCGTTGGATCTAACACACGGATTGCAATCTCAGCCGTAGGTTCTTATTAGGAATTAATTTAGGTTTTAAATTAGTTAGAGGTAAACTAGGAAAACCCCTCTATTTAAAAAGGAGGATAGTTAGGGTTTTAGTTAGCCAATTTTAGAATCAATTTTATGAGTTATTTGTTCATTCTATTATCAAGAGTGAGGATGAGAGTCGAATTTATCTTTCCCCTGTAATTTTTATTAGAGTTTAATAAAATTAAAAGGAAGGCCATCGTTTCCTTCCCATCCCCCTAATCTTCCACTGCCACGCTGCATCAGTTGGTATCAGAGCTCAGAACATTTTTGCAATGGCATCAAGTTGTCAAAGGTACGCTACTATCGAGGAAGTTTCTGATCGAGACCGAATTATGAAAAACGAACGGAGATTATACGAGTTCGAGGAGAGACTTAGGCGAATTGAGCGTTGCTTGATTCAACTGGGGGCAAATCCTGACATAAAGCCAGGAACCCAGCCCCAACGCCCATTAACACCGAGTGAAAACAAAAAGGTCAAGGACAAGATCAAGAATCCGGCATCAGTTGTTGATCTACCGGACCCTGAGTCGAGGCAGCATCGACTCTGTATCGGTACCGCCAACATTGAAAAACAAGAGGTGGGCACCGACCTCCGTGAAGAAAATTCGGAGTTTGAGGAAGTTGGCATCATTGTGTTGGAAGAAACTCAAGACACGCTACCTTCACTTGGCGAGGAGGACTTAAGAGGTGATGAAGGTCGCTTGCTATTAGTCAGGCAAGCTGACTTCACACCTGAAGAAGCAGAAGGAGAAGATTGGAGGCATCATGACATCTTCCAGACCACTTGTACCATTGGCGGCAGGGTATATCATATGGTCATTGATTCGGGAAGTTGTGAGAACGCCATCTCCGAAGAAGCCATTCAGAACCTAGGGTTGAAGACGAAGGAATATCCGAATCCTTACACGGTGTCTTGGCTTGAGAAAGACGATCAGGTAACTATATCAAGACGTTGCTTGGTCAATTTCTCAATTGGGGACACCTATCGGGAAGCGGTTTGGTGTGATGTTGTTACGATGGATGCTTGTCACTTGCTATTGGGACGTCCATGGCAATATGATAGGAGCGTCGTCCATGACGGAAGAAAGAACACATATAGCTTCGTCTTTGAGGGGATAAAAGATCATCTTGATGCCCAAGAAGGTCGAGGCGCCATGTGTGTCAAGGAACAAAGAACTGGAGCCAGAAGAAAAGGATGTGAGCACCAACATAGTTGGCAAGGCCATGTTGGCATCACCACCAATAGATGTTACTCATGGAGAACCTATCTTTGATGAGGCACCACAACTAGACCTATTGTCTCCACCCATATTTGATGAGCTCATGTATAATGAGCCCATTTTTGACGAGAAGGAGGAATCGGATGAGGTAGGGAGTCAATCGAGGAAGGCTGATCCAGAGGCATTGGTGTCTTACGTACCGCCAACAATGGGCGTAGAGACTAATGTGGGGCACGAGTACATCAGGCGCCTAATGTGGATGTTACTTGTGAAGATCTACATCCAGGCGAGACCGAAAGGCGGGTCCGGTTATACTAACGCCGACCAAGGATGGGACTTGGCGGGACTACGGTAACAGCGAAACAACACAGATGAAAGAAGTGAAAGAATTACCGGGAGCTGCGACAGTGGTAAGAATAAGGCCGCAATGGGAGTGTCAAGTACCAAGAAGAGGGTTACCGGATCTGCTCCATCACCGAGTAGAGTTCACGCCACCTTTACCACCCAAACAAGGCGAGCCATGGCAAGGATATACTGACATCAGGTCCACCGTCGAGATCAGCATGTACCGTAAGGCTCCTTCATCTTTGGTGAGTGTCCTAACTATGGCAAGAAGGATCCCAACGACTTCATGGCAAATTCAAGGGCGAATTCTCTCCAACCGGGAGTGGATGATGCAGCCCCGCCTCCTTAGGCGGATAGCTTGGAGGCAACAGGGATTGTCAGGTAAGCACGTGCATTGGGATTCAAAAGGCTTGGCGGAAGGAGCTAGGAGGCTTGACTTGGCGAAGGCAACCCCTAAGATCCGTCAGCAAGTCCGTGGGCGAATTCTTTCTAATCGGGAGAAGATGATGCAGCTCCGCCTCCTTTGGCGGATAGCTTGGCGGCTCAGCGGGAGTGAAGCATGATAAGAAGGACTATGGACTGGACCGCGAAAAGCTTGGCGGCTGGAATAAGAGGATTGTACATGGCGAGAAAGACCCTTTGCCGAATTCGAGGACGAATTCTCTCCAAGCCGGAGAGAATGATGCAGCCGCCATCTAGAGATTGGTGGGTGAGGATTAGCGGGAAGACAACGCCATGGATAGAGAAGCAGGAAAGGAGAATCGGGTTAAAGCTGCTTTGCATCCGTGAGTGGCGCATAGCTTGGAGGGACGCATGGTTGGCGGAACCATTGATGCGGGTTGATGAAGAATGCGGCTGGTAGTTAGTCTTTAGATAGAGTTTGATTAGGATTAGGATTAGTTTTAAAATTCAAACCTTTTATTTGTTTTTCTTTATTTTAAGAGGAGCACACGGATTGGGATCTCAGCCGTTGGATCTAACACACGGATTGCAATCTCAGCCGTTGATTCTAATTAGGAATTAATTTAAATTTTAAATTAGTTAGAGTTAAACTAGAAAACCCCTCTATTTAAAGAGGAGGATAGTTAGGGTTTTAATTAGTAAATTTTAGAATCAATTTTATGAGTTATTTGTTTATTCTATTCTCAAGAGTGAAGATAAGAGTCGACTTTATCTTTTCCCTGTAATTTTTATTAGAGTTTAATAAAATTAAAGGGAATGTCGTCGTTTTCTTTCTGTCCCCCTAATCTTCCGTTGCCGCACTGCATCATTTTTTATATAGTTATTTATGCAAAATGGCTCACCGATCAAACTTGCTTTTGTCACTAAAATCTGAAATTATCGACCAATTCTTCCTAACATGCATCATTGTTGAAAGAATTTTTTTTTCATAATTCCTCGCATAATGATTCAGAAAATATTAGGTCTCCACCTATATAAGCAAATTGTTTATAAAGTCCAAAAATTTTTCTTTTCATACTCAACTTTGAAATGCCATTATTTAAACTTTGATTTTTGCATGAATTAAGTAACTATCTCAAAAAACTAAACTATCAGGTAAAGACTTAAGAATGATTTGATACTATAACATGCCATCTCATGCAAATGTATATTAGACTTAAAACGTAGATAATTTACATGTCAGCAATTAATCTAAAAGTAACTTAACTATATCTCAATGTATCAAAAAATAACCGAACCATATCTCCTAATCAAAAAATAACCTAAATCTATTTCCTAAGAAAAAAATAACGCAGCTTTTAACTATTCATATGTAGTATATACACAATATGTAATTACATTCAATAGCATAGTTTAGAAGATTACTTTTTGAAGTGTAAGGTATGGTGTTATAGTTAAAACTATTTTAAGAAAAGTACTTTTTTCTGTCAAATTACCAAGAAGGACATAGACAGAAGCTTTTATAGTTAATTGTTGTTGTTATTATTATTATTACTAGTAAAATAAATACAATATATATATATACACACACATATATATATTATGAAGGAAAATAAATGTAATACAAGTAATATAACAACATTTCAAACTTGTATATAGATAGCATAAGTAATATGATTTTAAAAGATGTATTTGTGTGGGCAAAAAAGATGAGATTTGTGTAAGGGTTTCTGAATAGGTGTTTTTTTGTCTTAAAAATTTTTAATTTTTGATTCTGTTTTTGCTTAAAATGAAAAGCACCAAATTTCTGCTTTTAATAAAAAAACACTTTTTGATGTTTGTCAAACACCCTCCAGATTTCAGAAAAGTGCTTTTTTTTTAAAAAATACTTATTTTTTCAGAATAAGTAATCCCAAACAGGCCCTTACACTAAAGGACTCACCGATCAAACTTGCTTTTGTCACTAAAATCCGAAATCATCGACCAATTCTTCCTAACATGCATCATTGTTGAAAGAATTTTTTTCATAATTCCTCGCACAATGATTTCAAAAAATATTGAGTCCCCACCTACACAAGCAAATTGTTTATAAAGTCCAAAAATATTTCTTTTCATACTTAACTTATGAAATGTCATTTCCTTGATTTTTGCATGAATTAACCAACCATCTCAAAAGACTAAATTATCAGGCAAAGACTCAAAAATAATTTGATACTATAACATGCCATCTCATGCAAATGCATAGTACACTTAAAACGTAGATAATTTACATATCAATAATTAATCTAAAAGTAACCTAAGTATATCTCAATGTATCAAAAAACAACCCAACTATATCTTCAAATAAAAAAATAACCCAACTCTATTTTCTAAAAAAAAGATAACACAACTTTAATTATTCATATGTAATATATACACGGGTGACATTCTTATGGCCCTCCAATTTAATGGACGGCCAAGATTTATTGGACATTAAAAGAGTAACAATTTACGGCCAAAGAATTCTTGAGTATTGAAAAAAAAATAATTTTTCCTTCCTTACCCCTTCTTTTGTTCTACTTCATGAAGGGATACGGGTTATAAATTGTTATTTTTGTTTATTGTTCAACAAATCGTGGCCGTCCGTTACAATGGAGGGCCTGGATTTGCCCCTCTCACGCTCTCATAAGAACGTCACCCGTATATACACAATATGTAATTATATTCAAAAGCATAGCTTAGAAGATTACTTTTTGAAGTGTAAGGTACATGATGTTATAGTTAAAACTATTCATAATTTTTCTTCTGATAGCTTAAACTGCAAGGGGACTTATTTTTTTATATTGTATTAGAGCTTTAATGATCGAGTAATCATGGGACTCGAATCCTATTTGCCCCCCAATTTCAATATTATATTAATTATATTAATATAATTGAAGCACCTAACATGAGATATAATGCATTATCTAATTCACACAACAAAAGTAACGGACGAGTCAAGTGGGAAAGTGCGATGACTAGTCTAGAATAAAGCTCGAGGGTGAGAAGTTGTAACTAAAGGAGAGTTTTTATATCAGCATGAACAAAACAAGGGATCAGAATGTGTTATTTGATTTAGGACTGACCTTGATTTAGATTGTTGATGATCGCTTGTCTAGCTTAATCTAGTCCAAGATTGTTCGAAAGGATACTTTTTAGATCTCAAATTCTCATGTGCATCGAAACATAAGTCAGAGAAGTCTAGCAACAACTATAACAAAGCTATTGCTATTTGATTTTTGTCCTGTAACCTCAAATTTTGAGTTTGCCAGTATCCATACTACTCTTATATTATCCAAACTAAAAAACTGACTAAAATGATTAAAATATCAGTCTAAACAACTCTCAAAAACCCGTGGCAGATCTACGCTATCTCAGGGGTGTGTGGACCTCGTGACTTTGCATCATAATGGGTGTATTGCTCCCCTAGTTAAGTTGTCTCAACACGTATCAAAGTTGTGAGTTCAATCTTGAATAAAGTAGTTGATTAAAAAAAAAATCTTGAATAAATTAAGTGTTGATAAAAAAATCTTAAATAAAGTATGTTTCAAAAGCCATTTTCATGCTCCTTTTTCGTTTTATTATAATTTTGGCTCTTTTTTTTTTTAATGAGTTCCCAAATTATTCAACTCTTTTTATGTCTTTCATTTTCTAAGTTAATTAATTATATTTTTTAATTTTTAAATATAAATATCAACTTTATATAATTAAAATTTTAGATCCATCATTCCTAACACAAACCCAAAATTTCAAGTACGTTCCATGCAACGATAAAGATCTGAATCTGATACATTTTGTCATATTAAGTAACTTTTAAATTATTTATATATACAAAATTTTATATATAAATATGTAAAGTTATTTAATATAATAAAATATCACATTCATTTATTGGATGCTTGCAGTCTCCATGCTATTCACACCACACCATCTAAAGTAATGCCACACGATACGAGAAAAGGGTGCACGAAAATATCACAACTAAAATATAGTTTATCGTTAAAGACAAATTAACTTCTAAATACCTATTTCTTATAATATTTTCGTAACTTTTTTTGTCACGATAGTGAGCATTTTTGCACCGTTAATTATTCATTCTCCTGCGCCGAAATGTTCCGTACAAAGCTTTAAAGTAAAGGTCCCACCATAGTTTTGTCTCCAAATGAGAGTGGTACGTCCCACATATCAGCCTTTAGAAATAAAGTATGCTCTAAAATCAAAGAGTTGATTTATCAGATGCTAATATATTAAATTTTAATAAAATTTTAAAATTAAGTGTGTTTAGACTTCAGATTATGGGTCCTAGGAAACAGTCTCCTTTCCACTCAGAAGGGGTACGGCTGCGTACATATACCCCTCCCAGACCGTGCTTTTGATGGAGCCGCGAGGCACCTGGATTGTTATTGTTGTTGTGTTTAGACGAGAGTAGTATCAAGATGGATAACCTTCTGGAAAGTCCTCGTGTTACCAACCTCATAAGGTTGGGGGTTCTCGAAAATAATATCTCGGCAGGGTTACACCCTGGAGGAAAAAGGCTGCATACATCCACCCCCACAGACTCCGCTTAGGCGAGAGCTCTTGGAGCATTGGATCTATTGTTGTTGTTATTATTGTTGTTATGCTCTAAAATCAAAATCTATATTTTTAAAAAATAAATATATCGTCTAACTTTTTAACGTTTTAAAGTTGTGAAAAAATTCTAATTAATTGTAAGACTTTGTGTTAAAATCGTTTTGTAAAGAATAAATATTGTGTCAAAATCTCATGAGCCGTCACCAGCACGATGCATTAATTCCCCTCACCGACCACTGCAGCAGCCTCTGTAATTTCACCTCATCACCTTGTTCCACCTCTATCGTTACCATCGTAGTTCAAGAACAACGACAATAAACTCAGTGCTTGAAAAGGCTCCTGCCAAGGTAGGGTTTAGAGAGTGTGAAATATACGTAACCTTACCTCCTGTAGAGTGCTACTCTTAAGCGAGGCTGTTTTCGAAGGGCCTCCAATCCTCAAAAGTAGGAACGAAATAAAATAAAGTCAAATAAAGTAGTAGCGGACATGGAAGCATTCAATCCACAATAAAGTAGCAGCACTAGTGAACATTTAAGTCTAGAGACGCTGTGAGCTGGCATCGTTGTGCTGCCCTCTCCTAACAGCTATGTTAACCACACATATATTTGACTGCCACTTAACTCTCTCTATGTCCATCTACTCATTAAGGTTTTCGTGGGTATGGTCATATCTGATTGTTTCTATCTAGCTTTTCTTTTGTCTTCCTTCAGTGCGTAGCATGTAGGTGTTCATACTTTCTAACAGAAGAGATAGTCAGGCTCCTCCGAATATGCCCAAACTATTACTGGCGTTACTCTCTCAACTTGTCCTCCACCATAGCTTGTCGCCATTATAGTCCATCTCTACCCATAAGACCACATCTCTTTGATCAACACATCTTCTCCACAACTACAATTCATGACTAAGGCTTGTTATTGTCTATTATTGTTACTCGGTACCCCATGATCCACCCCACCACTATAGTCGACCACCACATATGCATACAAAAAAAAAGTCCTTCTGTGTTGCATAACCAGATACTTCACTACAAAGAAATACAAACTTTAAATATACAAATTTTATTAAAACAGCTAAAAAAACAAATTAAAAGGAGATGAACTAAATGCATTAGTATAATATTCCGGTATTATGTTAGTAGTACATCCTCTAGGAGTTTTATCATTATTCTTCCTCTGTATAGTATCTCTCTCTCTCTTTATATATATATATATATATATATATATATATATGATATGTTAGCAACTTTATTGGGTATACTCTCTTAAATATTCTCTCACAACATGGATCAAAGTCAGTAATTTTGATAGGTGGATGAGTTTTGAGGTACAAAGCAAAGGCATGGACGGCTCAGAGTGCATGGCGGTCCTGATCGATGTGGGACATCCACAGCTGTAATCTAACCTTGTTTTGGTTCCTCCTTATGGCAGGCACAAAAATATCTTCTGGCACAAAAAGCAGTTGCTGCATAATACTACTGGGTTTTTGATTGAATTTCGGTATATATTGCGCTACTTGAGTTACAGTAACATACAGATTAATTTTATTGTTTTTCCACAGTAATTCTGGGCTATAATTTTGCTGTATTTTTAGTCGTATTATCGCAAAACATCACGTTGTATTTTCGTTGTATTTTTCAGCAATTTTTGCAGTACTATTGTAATATTTTCAGTTTGTACGCGATAATATTTCCAACACAATGTTGGTGTCCTAGATTGTTTCAAGTTCTTGCTTGTATTATAAATTAGATGCATTTTTCATGAATAAAAGATATCCAATCTTCTCAAACAAAAAGTCTACAAGTTACGAGAAAAAAGTTACGAAAATGTCACGAGAAGAAGTGTGCTTAGGAACAAGTTGGTCGTTAACGACCAATTATGCCATATTCGTGACATTTTTGTACGCTCTCTTCATGTGATGTGTTCCTAATTGTGTTTGTTTTAGTATTCTATAATTTTTACAGTTTTACCATCATGCTTATCATGATAAAAATCATTTACTTCATTAATTTATTTCAGTTTTGATTTTTATTATCTAAGTATTTAATTTTTTAAGGGAAGTTAACATTTAGGTAGCGCGAAGTATGAACATTTATTACTTTGGTATAATGATATTTCGATATATACAATGAGATATTATGAGGATTGAGTATTTTATCACTTAGATACTCTTTATTAAAATTTTCTGAATTTTAATGAGAATGACCAATTTTGTACAAAAAATGTTAATGTAATACATAATTATGGTCATATATATGTTTGATGTCAATGTTTTCATCAAAATTCAGTGACTCACAATAAAATATTCACTGAAAATTCATATAAACTACTAAAATATTGACGAATTTATTTTCAATATATGCATTTTTGGGCAAAAAAATAAAAAAATCTTAATGAAATGCTAACATATTGTATGGGGATGTTCAATTTTGTCATTTTGTAACGAAAATCTATGATTGATAAAACTTAAAATTTCAAGGTACTTAAGTAATAGAAATATTTAAACCTCAACGCACTCGTGATGACTGGACCAAGAGGAAAAAATAGAGCAAAATATGAAAAAATTCCTAAACTTTATAATTAAACACAAGATACCCCCTATACTTTTAATTTCGTAAAATAGCCTCTTGATATTACAACTCCGAAGTTAAGTGTCTTGGGCGAGAGTAGTACCAGGATGGGTGACCTTCTGAGAAGTTCTCGTGTTGCCAATCCTATAAGGTTGGAGGTCCTCGGAAACAGCCTCTTGGCAGGGTTACGCCCTGAAGGAGTAAGGCTGCATACATCCACCCTTCGAAGACCTTGCTTATATGGGAGCCCTTGAGGCACTGAGTCTGTTGTTTGTTGTTGTTGTTGTAGCCTCTTGAACTTTGTTGTTACACACTTCAAATCCTGTGAACTTTGCAATTAAACACAAGACATTCCCCAACTTTCAAATTTTTTTAAAAAGCCTGTGAACTTTGTTATTACACATAACTCACCTCCGAACTTTACTAAACACAACTCACTACTTGTAAGGTCCATCCATCAAAATTTACGTTGAGCCCCTAAAATATTAGAACAATCGTGCTTGTAAGTCACCGGACTCAATCTTCACTAGGCTCGATCTTGACTTGTTTATGAACCAACCTAACCTGGGTTAAAGCTCAAAATGCGGCCTTAGGGCTCCTAATTGACTCAGTTATATCTTTATATATCAAGCAAGAAAAAAAAGTACAATAATCTGTTTGATTAAGTTGTGAAAAACTATTTTTTATAAGTAATTTTTATAAAAACACTTTTATAAAACGTATTTTCAACATGAATGTTTTGGTCCGAAAAATTGTGCATTTTAGCTTTCGTTTCTATTTTAAAGGATAAATTATTTTTTTATTTTTTCTAAAAGAAAAAACAATAGATTGTCTTTCTATTTAAAAGTATTTATTTATTTCCATACCAAACACTCTTAAATTTTAAAATGTGCATTTTATAAGTGAAATAAAATAAAAAGCCCAGAATAAGATTTGGGCCCAATGGCAAAGCCCGCCAGGCCCATTTCAAAACTACCTGCAAAATGAAAACCTAGCGCCATTTCACCCTGAAACACTCAACAATTCAAATCTCTCCACATTTCCCTCTCTCTCTCTCTCTCTCTCTCTCTCTCTACAATGGAGAAGAGGCTGCGATCATCCTTGCAAACCTCCGCCGATAACTTCCTTCAATCCGCCGTTAATCTCTCTCTGAAGTCTTCAAAATCCACTCTCAAAACCCTAATTCACAACATCTCTCCTTCTTCCGATCTCTCTACTTCTCTTCCTCTCTCTCTCCACTCCTCCATCTCTCAATCCATCGCTTCCTTCAAGAATCCGGAAGCACAATCGAAATCCACCACTCCACCCCCACCTTCGACTAAGCGGTTACGAAGATCGGGCAGAAACGTAGGGGTTGGGAGTGAAACGGCGGAAGAAACGGACGAAACGAAGCGGAGGTGTGTGTTGTTGCAGAATTTGCAGGTTTATGCGTATGTTGTGTATGTTTGTGTTACGCACCCTAAAAAGGTGTTTTCTTTGGAGGATTTGTTGCCTGCGGTAAGAGAATTGCATGATAATTTGATTTTGTTTGAATCGGATTCGTTGCTTTTAGCTGAGATTTCTAATTTGTGTGAAGTGTGGTGGAAAGAGGATTTAATAGGGAAGGAGATGTTGATTTCTCAATTTCTGCCATTTTTGGTGGCCAGGTCCTTGACATTAAGGAAAAAAGTGGATGTACATAGGGTTTATGCACTTAGAGAGGCTTTTTTGTTGTTTGATTTTGAGGATAATAGTATAGAGGATTTGAGGCTTTTGCTAATGAGATGTGTGATCATGCCATTGTACTTGAAAACGGAGGACGGGAGGCGGTTCATCGCGTTCATGTTTGGGTTGAGTATTCAGCTATTGAAGGAAGCGTTGGCGATGATCAAATCCCAAATTTCCTTTGGGAGGAAGTCGATGTTGGAGGCTTACGGAGATATCGTTTTTAGGGGTTGGAAGAGTGTCGAAGGTGATTTGAAGAGGGAGATTGAAGATGGGCTCTTGCAAGGGTTGATTGAGGGCGCTATACTGGCTCATTCTGCATCATTTGCTGCTTCTATTAGGAGAGTTTTAGGGGGGTTTATTAACCAGAGGACCACTGATGGCGTGGAGAAGCTTCTCTTTCGCCTAGCTGAGCCTGTAATCTTTCGATCATTGCAGGTACATGGAATTCCACTACCAAGCTTTGAGATTTTCTTGTTCTAGTCTTTATTTGTTGTCCATTATTACTTATGTGTTGGTAAATGTCCCAAAAAAAGCGTAACGCCATTATGTTCTTGGAACATAGTAATGTTCTATCGACACATGATAGGATTTGTCGGTTGTCTCAAAATTGACTCGGATGTCATAAGATGAACGTAGTGCTGAAAAGATAGACGCTGTGTCAGGAATTATACATGTCACATTAATGTTTGGGAGGGTTATTGGTTGTCACATTAATGTTCATGTTCTTTTTGTGTAACATATTACTTCTCTCTTCTGTTTATGAAATGTTCTTGTTTATTTTCTATGATATAATGATATAATATTCTACCTCGACATCTCGGTTGCGGATAATATATCACTTCTTAAGTTTGCCTTTCAAAACTGAACCAACTTCTCATTATACCAATACCTAAAATATTTGTAGGGAAAGTTATTAAAGGTCTCATTACCATCACTAATCCTCCTTTCTGGTCCTCTTGGCCATTTGTTAGGGTTTAGGGAGGGGGTTCGGCTAATGAGAGGATTTAAGAAGAACATTTATGAATATTCATTACTTGGAGAACAAATAAGGCTGGGCTATAAGCTGTGGAGTTTGATGTAATGGTTAGGCTACACACACCATATGCATGGGGTCTTGGGTTTGAGGCTCATCTCCCCCTATTCCCGAATGTTTGTTGCCCTATGCAAGGAAATGTTATACCTTCTTACTATTATTAAAAAAAAGACTGGGTTATGTTTGGTGGTGCAAGTGTATGGAGAGTTCAAGTTGGAAACTATTGGCTAATGTAGTGGTTCTAGGATTTAGTATATTAGGTACAAAACTGTAATAGCAAATTTTATAGCATTGGAAAAACAAAAGTTGACAAAGGGGGATTTTTTACTAGCTCTAAGATGGCAGAGAATATATATCTAAACATCGTTCTTTGTGGGTAGGTTGCAAATTCAAATGTTCGTCAAAATGCGCTACATTTACTTCTAGACATGTTCCCTCTTGAAGATCCAGATGCTACAAAGGAAGATAAAGACACAATGCTCGATAAACAATTCTTCTTATTGGAGAAATTACTCACAGATGATTGTCCAGATATACGAGTAGTTGCAGTAGAAGGTTGTTGTCGTATCCTTCGCTTGTTCTGGGAGATCATCCCTTCTCCAACTATTACAAAGATCATGACTAAAATCTTTGATGATATGCTTCATGATATATCGAATGAGGTGAGGCATTCCACATTGAATGGGATAATTTACCTGACGGGGAATCCTCACTGCCATGAAATTCTCAAGGTTTTGCTACCACGACTAAGGCACATGATTTTGGACTCCGTTTTGTCTATTCGGCTTGCTGTTACAGATATTCTGCTTGTCATTAATGGTATTCAAGGATTCCAGTTTAATAAGGTACGTGACCTAACTGAAGTCATCTACAACTTGTATCCACATAGTTTATATAATGGTTTATGTTTCATCATTTAGGTGGTGAGCTTGGATGTATTGCTGACCACGCTTGCGAATGATCAAACACAAGTTGCTCAGAAGATCACACAGCTACTTATGCCATCGTACTTCCCACCGAAAGTTAAGCTAGCGGAAGCATGCACTCGTTTTATGACACTTATGAAGAGGTCTCCTATGGCTGGAGCAAGGTTTTGCGAGTTTCTTGCATCAGAAGGCGCCCCTCGGAAGTCTCTCCTAGAACTTCTCAAAGTTCTCATAAATATTGCATCAACACCTAGTAATCTGGATTCTAATCAAATTGAAGCAATACTTGTTGCTGCAACTCACCTTTGCAATGATTTGATAAAAGAGGCAAATTATAAAGAAACCTTGAGGGAGCTACTTTCGGGTGAAAAGCTGAAGCATTTGCTTACCGTGGTCCCCACTAGGCGCGCTCAATCGTCTCTGTGTAGTATTGTTTCTGTTGTCTCCCCTGATGGAGTAACTGGACTTCTTGAAAAATGCTTAGATCTTGTCAAAGATTGTTGCGGTTTAGTGAAAGACAGTGAAAAGCAAGCTAATGTAAGATCTGCCCACAAACTAATATTATCTTGCAATTGGTTAGATGAAATGGTTGAAGCTCTAGCAGGGGTTTTACAAAGTCATGCTGTCACGTGTCATAATATCTTTAACATTGAAATACCGAGGCAGTTTGGTCCTCCTGCAGAGAGGAAGAAGAGCAGGCCTGCAAAAATGTCAACGAGATCAAAGAATGGTTCTTCAAACAAGAAACCGGCATTCAAGGATGATTATGAAATTGCTGCAGGGATATCATGGCAGATAAAAGAGTTGCTTGCATCTGATGCAAGTCGCAAGGCACTATTGGAATCAAAATTTGTCGAAATGGCTTTCCTGTCGTTAAAGGTTGTTTCTGAGATTAGCATCACCCACTGTGTTTGTTGTGATTTTATGGATACATCTGGTCTTGTGGCATACGGAGCTCTTTCGCTACATATGACACTTCAAAATGTGTGCATCAATGGCATAGCTGGCCATAGCAACGAGGAAAATGATAACCCGGCCTCAAATGGATCATCAACGGAGGTGAATGATTACTTGTCGCTGGCTTCTTATTGAAATAATTTCAATGTTTGATACAAGTTACTAAATTGTTTTAATTGCTTGTTACTCTTGTACATCGGGTAACTTTGAAGTTTATCTATTAGCAACATGGAATCAAAATCTGGTTCGCAGTTGTGTCATAGACCATTACATAGGTGGCCAAAATGGTTGCATTAGGTTTTTTGGGAAGATGAGTTGCTTTTATACTTTATCTTTGTTTGAGTGAAAAGTCACTATCATTAATTTTGATACCTTCAATAGTATTTAGTATATAACACATTGTAACTATATTATAATGACTAAAGTACAAAGCATTTACATTATAAGATTATAAAGGTACTATTGCATAACGATCAATCACTTATGAGGTAACTCAATATCCATTACGTAATGAGTCTAATGACGACACGTTCAGGTTAAACGCCTCCATGACGACGCGTTCTTCAGGTTGGGGGTCCTCGGAAACAGCGCCTCTTCAGGGTAGTACCCTAAAGGGGGAAGACTGCGTACATCCACCCTCTCAGACCCCGCTTTTGCGGGAGCCTTTGTAGCACTGGGATTGTTGTTGTTGTTGTTGTAATGAGTCTAATGACTATTATGTTACGTAAAAGGCCTTCATATTGGTGACCTCAGCGTTGCAGAATCATTGCTACCTTGAGTATTTGACAGCCAATGATTCCTGTAGTCATTTATGTTAGTGCTATGCTCTTTTGGTGCACTAGTTCTGGTATGGCCGCACCTTGTTAGTGCTATGCTCTTATAGATGTAGTTCATTTCATGACGTTCTTGTTTGCCATCAACCTTTTGTGAAGTTTACAATTCTCTGATAAAATATTGACTTCTCTGTCGTCGAGCCAAAAAAAAATAAAATAAAGAAAAGAAAAAAGTCAGCTCGCTTCTTATCCAATTGCTTGGCAATCATCAAACTGCTGATCTACTTGCAAGTTCTATCCATTCTAGGGTACCCTGCTGGAGCATACATTGGACCATCTACTCAACTGTACAGAAAAAGTATTTCAAGCAGGTGGCTTGGCAAAGTTTGGACCTATGCCTTCTGGATGTCAAGTTTGTAATGACATGGAAGCTCATGATCGCAGGAAAAAGCAAGTAGATTGTAATCAGAATGTCTCCAGTGAGGAGGATGATGGTAGGTACCAAAGATTTATAGTTTATGTCAAGGAATCAACGATTCCAAAAGTTTAAGTTGATGAGTGAAGGCCTGAGAATGGTTTTACATTCTAACATTCCCCTCACACAAATGTCCATTGGGTTTGAATCGTGGAAAATGCATAACCCAATTTTGTACTTCTTCATGCTGAAATCATAGTTATAATAGTATTGAAAGACCGGGGGGGGGGGGGGGGGGGGGGGGGGGGGGGTGGTTGGGGTTCAAACTTGTAACCTTTCAATCAATAAGACTCTGATACCATGTTAAGAGACCAACTATTCCAAAAGCTTAATGGGTGAAGGCTCGAGACCGGCTCTACACTCTTACAGTTGCACACACATGAGTTAAGACTCTTGATTTATTCTTGTGACATTGATTATTTGTGTAGGATTTGCTTTTGCATACCGAAGAAGGCTTTTGAATATGGTGAAGATTCTGACTTCGATTCTCATGTTTATTGTTGATGCTGCCACGTTGAGTCTTGTTTCACGTAACCAGCTCCGCTGCCTCAGATTCGCTTCTGCTTATCTGCAGAATTTGACATCCACTCTAAGACGACATTCTCAAGACGAACATCTGTTCCAGGACGAGCAACTGAGAGAACTCTATACATGCTTGAAGAGTTCTTTCAGTTATTCAGCCAAGTTCCTAAACATAGTCCTAAGAAGTGCCACCGAATCTTCTCCCGCTCCTCCAGAAATCTATGATCTCACCAATAACCTACTCGATCTAGTAACATCAGTCGAGTTATACTGCAGCTCTAGTCATGCTGCTCGGTTTCTCAGTGTTGTGAAGCAGTGGCTTCCCGATTTGATCCTAGCGTTTGGATCTGGGTGCATGCTGAGAAACTCGGTGGAAGAAATAACGTCGGTTTTCTTGTCTGACAATGGTGACATACATTGTCCTCCATGGATGTCGGTTTTAGCCAACATTGAGCTTTTGGAGCTGACATCAGCCGGTTCAGATGAAGAACTAGATGATGAAACTGTCGAAAGGGACAAGTTTCAGGTATTCAAGAAGATTACTGGAATGATGGTTCAACTATCAAGAGGAAATGTTGATGTATTAGATAGTTTTGGGCTATTATTCTGCATTTTCGCTGTTGTTTGGCTTCAAAAGAAAGATTTTGGCCAGGTATTAGGACTCTTGCATTTTGTGTTCTCGAAGTTGATTAGAGACGCGGAAGAAGAGTCCGAAAAACTTAACATGACATCGAATTTTGTGCAAGAGATGTATCCTTTAATTGAACGAGAACTCGAAGAAGCAAGATCTGATGGAGTACAAGAGCTGCTTAGTATAAAAGCGTTGCTTGAACCTATTTGGATGTCTTCTTGTGAAAACAGAGGGTCAGGATAATGGAAGAATAGATCGATTTCTATGGAGCATTGAATTGCGTTGTTTATGTATCTGGTTAAGCTATGGTTCAATTGTTAGGGCCGTTTGGTATCGTTTTCTGTTCATAGCTTTTGGTTTTTGAGAAACTAAAAGTCAAGATTTTGGAAGCACTCGTTTCGTAATTTGAGTGAGAACTAAAGTGGAAAGCCAAAAACTAGAAAAAAAGCCGTTTTCCAAACAAGACCTAAAACGTCAAATCAGGTTTCAACTCATTTTGGGAATAAAGTTATGTTAAGCCTCGAGGATTTAGTTTGGAGTTCAAGCCAAACCCAGCCCAAGAAGATATGAACGTCGACTATTCATTGAAGAACTTTTATGCACCAGAAGTTTTACCCAGGATCCATTTTTGAGTCCATTCAGAATCGTACCTGAAATTCACGGGAATTCTTGTCGTTGCAGGATTATACGTCTTATGTAACATTAAACGAATCGTTTTTTTGTATCATTTTTTTTCTTGTGTAGAAATGCTCTGAGATCCAAACAAAACCAAACCCAAATGTGCATGTACATGGTCTTAGGACATTGTCATGTAATAATGTGAATTCCCTTGGAAGGTCACTCTGTGATTGGGGGTGTATTTGAGCTGAACCGAGCCCGAGCTTGCTAGGCTAGAGGCTCGGCTTGAAGCTTGCCGAGCTTTAAAAGTTCTGGCTTGAGCTGGGCTCTTTAAAAGCTTGGGTTCGGCTCGGCTTGATCTAGGCTCGGCAAGCTTCGTATAAAGCTTGCAATATTTTGGTTCATTTAAGCTTAATATAGGCTCGTTTAAACTCGGCTCGGCTCATTTGGGCTCCAATATGGCTTTATTGAGCAATATTTAAGCAAATATACCATAATAAAAAAGGCTCGCCTAGACCGTTTAGGCTCGCGAGCCTACGAGTTCGAGTTTCACTAGGCTCGGGCTAGGCTCGATAAGCTAAACGAGCCGGCTTGGCTTGGCGCGAGCTCAAAGCGAGCCGAGTTTTTTGAGCTTTATTACGAGCTAGCTGGCTATCGGCTTGTGTTGAGAAAATTGTGGCTTTTTAAATTCCTGTGTTGAGCATGTATATATACTATGTACTATGTCAAAGGTTAAGTATTTCCTATGAAATGGTCAAATTTTTGAAGGTCATTGTAAAATTTGACGATTTGTTGTGTTAATGTACAAATTATAGGGACTTGCTTCAGTGGTATGAGGCAAATGAGGAGATAAAGTGTTGCTTTAGATCAAAAGGTTCGGAGTTCGATTTTCCCCTTAAACCTCTCCCTGTGGAATTTTTGACTTAACTGACTCTTGTTGTGCGTGGATTGTCGTATGGTGAGATTTATCGGGTAATCAGGCTTCTCATTAGTAAAAAATGTACAAATTATAAGCAGAACGAATAGGATATGGCATCAAGTGGCCTTTTTCTTGGTTTGATCTGCAGAACGAAGATTTGTTGAGTTGTTTTCTTTTGAGATGGTCTTGTATTGATCTTCAGTCATGTTTAGTTTAGGTTCGAATTAATGAACATATAGCCTAGTTTTAGGCACTAAGGCACTGGATCCTATTAGAACTTCGAAGTTAAGCGTGCTTGGATGAGAGTAGTACCAGGATGGGTGACCTCCTGGAAAGTCCTCGTGTTGCCAACCCTATAAGGTTGGGAGTCCTCGGAAACAACCTCTCGGAAGGGTTACATCCTAAAAGGGTAAGGCTGTGTACATCCACTCCTCCTAGACCCCGCTTATACGGGAGCTCTTGAGGCATTGGGTATGTTGTTGTCGTTGTACAGCCTTAAGTGAGATTGGATCAATAGCCTCGATTTAAGACCAAACTTGATTTAGTTATTGTGTTGTTCGAACATTTTAGAGATTTTTTTTTTTTCTCATTCTCGCATACTTGAAGGAAACAAAGTCTCCAGTGTTCAATTAAAATTTTCCACATCATTTTCTTATTAAATTTTCCCGTATCATTTTTCTTACCTTCAAGCCATGCTCATGCTTTCTTGTTCTCTTACTGCCAGGCCACTATGCGTTATGCTGCTGACTAGCTTCTCAGGTTGGGGGTCCTCGGAAACAGCCTCCCTTCAGGGTAGCTCCCGGAAGGGGGAAGGCTGCGTACATCTAACCTCCCCACCCTGCTTTTGCCGAAACCCTTAGAGGCACTGGGTTGTTATTATATTTTCTTACCTTCAAATTTTCTCATTGAACACTTTCCACCATTTTTTTCCCCCCTTACTATAAAATTTTATGTATTCCAAACACATCTCGAGTTCCTTAATACTTTACAGAAAATGTATTAACAAAATTACACAAATTACATGCAGCAAATTAAATTATGCACCTTCACAACAAACATTTGAAATTGCCAATTATAAGACAACTGTTTGATTACATTTCAAGAGAATTAAATTAACCTTCTAGTTACAAAAACCCAATGTGAAAGTAAACTCCATTTCACATCTCTAAAACTTAACCGAAAAAATAAGAAACAACTTTTGGTGACCACCCTTGAGTGCAAACGCTAACACATTTGGGGTCAGATCGAATAAAAAACAATCAATAAGGCTTTAATCTACCAGTGAAACTACTGAAGATTTTAAATCTCTTGAAAAACATTAATATACCTACTTAACAAAAATGAATAAATTGACCGAAAATCGGCGTATTTTTTTGTTAGAAGGCATTGGATAGATTAGTAGAGAATGCATACCTGCATCCTGATGTTTCTTACACTGGCATCTTCTTCAAGCCAGCGGAAACTGGCATGCCCATGAATCCGATGAACACGCTAACGAACCATTGAATGAATGTCAGCGGCGTAGTGTTGGCGAATGTGCCAAGACATTCGATGATTATGATTTGGAAGATGAGGGTGCAAGCGATAACACCCACAAACACGTAGTTCTCTAATATGCCTTTGAATACGTTTATCTCTTCCATGTCACGGGAGCTTATTTCATTGAAGATCTGCAAAGTTGAGATCGAGAACGTTAGAGTGCAACGTTTAATAAACTACTCTTGTTTTAGATGGATAAAGGCTCTTTTATGTTTCATTCAGGGGTTTGATGGATATATAAGCTGAGTACAAGTTTGAATGGGTGCTCGGCTGGTTATTCGTGAAAAGCTGTTAGATGCTTGATATCAAGCTGGGGTTGATAAAGAGCTCAACTCAGCTCACTTAAATTAAGAAGCTAAGTCGAGTTGAGTATCAAACATACTAGCATCTTATCGCACTGTATCCAAACAAAAATGCAATAGCTTGTTTTAAGGCTCAGCTCAAAATGGAGCACCTTAACATTTATCGGGAACAATAGAGTAGACATATCAACTCAGTTCAGTGACAAGCAAGCTACCTGACAGAAGACAAAGGAGTTGAAGATAAGGGTGTTCAAAATAAGCTCGGAATCAGGGCCATCAAGGCCGAAGAAGGCCTTCCCTTTAGCTTGGAGGAACCAAATTACAACAAATTGGTAGAAGGATTGGCCTAATATGTTTCTCCACATGACATTGCTTATGAAATTTCCTTTCCTCCCAACCGGGGTACGGTTCATTAACTCGTTATTGGGAGGCTCGGTGGCCAATGCAAGAGCTCCGAGTGTATCCATGATCATGTTCACCCACAGAAGTTGTACAGCCGTAAGGGGAGCAGTCCCTGAAACACACCACAAGACAACACAGTGCATATTAGAGAGGTTAATAGTCTCTTTCCTTTTCTTTACATGGTAGGAGGTACAACAGTGCATATTAGAAAAATACTACGTATGCACGTGTAATGTAAGACTGAAGCACGTAAAGCTTGCTTACCAGTCCAACAGGCCGAGAAGAAGTTAACAAGTAAAGCGACGACATTAACAGTAAGCTGAAACTGCACAAATTTTTGGATATTTACGTAGACTGAACGTCCCCACTTCGCAACAGTCACAATTGTGGAGAAGTTATCATCAAGAATTATAACATCTGCACTTTCTTTAGCCACCTGAACGACGTAAAATAAGCTTAATATGGTTGCAATGCCAGCATAACAAAAACGTGACAAAAGAGATTTGCTGGTATACCCACCTCAGTCCCAGCAATACCCATAGCGAGTCCGATATCAGCTTCATGAAGGGCTGGCGCATCATTTGTTCCGTCTCCTGTTACTGCCACGACTTCATTGAATGTTGTCCTCAAGTGCTTCACTAGAGTATGTTTGTCTAGAGGGGCAGATCGAGCCATCACCTATATATGTGTTTATATAGATGTGGTAAGTCAATGTACAAATACGAAACATGTATAGAAAACAATATATATTGCTAATTGTTAGAGTATAAAACCATTTCTAGGCTCTCATCCGTCAACTTAAACTTTTGGAATAGTTAGTTCCTTGATATGATGTCAGAGTCATGTTGATCAGGAGGTCAAGAGTTTGAATCCTAATAGCCTCTACTCTCAGTATTAATATAATTTTATCACAAGGTATGAGGTGAGCTTGTATATTATCCACGGTTCAAGCCCAATGAGCATTTACAGGAGGGGGCAAGTTATAGCATAAAAACATTCTCGGGCTTTCATTCAACCGCATAAACTTTTGGGATAGTTGGTTCTTTGGTAATATCTAAAAACGATAAGAATACCTGAATCTTGGGAATAAGTTTTTCTAGTTCCTCCTGACTCTTCTCTCGAAATTCGGGACCTTCAATTGCTATACCATCATCAGTAAGAATGCCACATTCTCTGGCAATGGCCTTTGCTGTGTTTATGTTGTCTCCTGTAACCATCCGCACAGTTATCCCGGCTGAACGACAGGTAGCAACAGATTCCTTAACGCCAGGCCGAACGGGATCTTTGATGCCTACTATTCCTATACAAGTGTACCCAGAAACTGGCATTGAATCTTTTGGAGAGAACCCATTTTCTAGTTCCATGTAGGCAAGACACAAAGTTCGGAGCGCTTCACTAGCAAATTCATTGATTGTAACTTTGAGACGTTCCGTCAATCCTTCATCAAGAAGAACAACATCACCATTTTCATTGATCACTTTATCACAAGCAGCTAAAATTATCTCGGAAGCGCCTTTGGTGTGAGCACGAAGACCCCCACTTGGAAGTTCCAACACGACTCCCATTCGCTTCTTTGTAGAGTTGAATGGCTCAACTTTTATAAGCTTGGATGCATCTCTCTCCGCCTGAAATTCCCCACCTAATGACAAACCGAACTCCAGAAGAGCTGTCTCAGTAGGCGTCCCTAGTATCTCGCGTTTGCCTAGTTTGTTGACAACAACTTCGCCTCCAGTATTGTTAAATATTGATTGTATCAAAAGTTTCAACGCAGATTCGGGTATTTCCGATCGTAAACTAGACCCGTTGCTCACCTCCTTGACATTGATGCATATGCAGGATTTCACAACTGTCATTCGGTTGGTGGTTAGCGTCCCGGTCTTGTCACTGCATATACTTGTAGCAGAGCCCATCGTCTCGCATGCTGCTAGATGGCGAACGAGCGCCTTGTCATTCATCATCTTCTTCATGGCAAACGCAAGGCTCAATGTCACAGCCAAAGGCAGACCTTCAGGTACCGCAACAACAACAATGGTCACTGCAACAGCAAAGTACTCGAGTAATTCTAGCGCTTCATCGCCAGACCAACTAAAAAACCTTCCCTCGTGCCATTTACGAGCAAGGAGGCCATTCACCAACACCGCGAAAGTCACTACCGCAAAGAATAGGCCGAGTTTCCCTATAATGGTGGCAACTCCATTCAATTTGACCTGTAACGGAGTTTCGTCATCACCCCCTTCACTAAGAGTAGCAATCAACTTCCCCCACTGTGTTCTCATCCCAACAGTGGTCACTAGCATCTTACATGAGCCATCTTGGACCTTGGTACCCGACAACAGAAACGGGTTGTCGGAACTTACCATCACCGGTTCACTCTCTCCAGACAAACTAGATTCATCAATCAGCACAGAAAATCCCGACACAAAAAGCCCATCAGCAGGGACTTGGTCTCCAATAGCTAGATGCACAATGTCACCAGGAAGTAGATCATATATAGACATTTTTTGCCTGTACCCATTTCTTGTGACTTGAATAGCAATCTTCTTTTTCTCCTTATCCAAATCCTTGAATTGCAAGGACTGCCGGTAATCGCTTGTTGCAGTGACAAAGACAACCAATAAGATACTGGCTACGATCCCGAGCCCATCATGAGCACCATGGGGCCATCCCTCCATGGCTATGCCAACTATCAGAGACACAAACGCGCACACACCTAGTATCATCAAAGTCATATCTTGAAGGGCTTCCCAAACAAATACCCAGAAACTCCTTGGTTCACTCTCAGCAAATCTATTGATTCCATAAATTTCTTCTCTACGATTGAGTAAATTCACGTCAGAAGTAAGCCCATCTGAGGTTGATGTAGAAAGCTTCTCTGCAATACCATTAACGTTCCCATGAGTATTTAGCTTCTTTAGATCATGGCCTTCGACAATGGAACCAAGCTCATCGGCGCATATCTGAAAACCAGCATTTTTGACCTCCTTGGGCACTGTGTAATCACTTGGTGTTACACCTGGAGAAAAAAATCCAAAACAAGATTGAGAGACCATCTTAGTAGATTAGATTTCTGAGGGAAGAAATTTTGCACAGAGTTCCATTACTGTTAACGAAATTTATAACTCACCTTGGATGAACTGAAAAGCAGCTTTGGAAACTAAAACAGCGATTCGCAACTTCTCCTGCGTTAATACACGAAAACAATATATTTAGGCGACAAGAATAACAAGTTTGAATTGAAAATGAACTTCCATCTGGGCAGGGGCCAAAGAATCCTTCTGATAAGAGATGATTCAAATGTGAAATGAAATCTGAAAGACAAGTTAAGGAATTCCATTAGAGAGCTAGGAAAAAACTTTCCTAAAATCTTATCCATTTTCTTTATAACAATGGCAAACATCTCCCTTCAAAATATATCATCTTCATAAGTGCCATAAGATTACTTGTTAACATATATTTATAGATCTGGTAAAAGCAAATTTCAAGAAAATTACTGTATGTGTCAATATAATGACACGTGGATGGAAAAGAATCATAATGGTAGTGATATTGTTAATCTATTTTTACAAAAACAACTTGATTTGTTTGGAAATTACAAAACCAATAAATCTTTTAGTAATAAATACACCTTCACAAGTGTTATAATGGCGCTTGTTAACGCATCCATTCTTCATAAATAATTGTCTCACATCTAATAATTTGGATTTTAAGCGAAGCTATGTCATCCTTGTATTTCCATAATCATCCTTTAACACCACTGGGAGGAAGCAACTATAAATGCAATCAACTGTATTCACTTATCAGCTGCACACTGTTCTTCAATGATTCAGTAATAGCAGTAAAAGGGAATCCACTGTCGATTCCAGTAAGGAAGGACTATTAGCAAACAACTAGAACTATTAGCCGATTCAAAAGCTCAAAAAATTCCATATGTGAGCTCAGCGAAAAAAGTTTCAAATTACATTTTTTATGAAAAGATATCGAGATCAAAATTTAGTAGGCTACATCATTTACAGGTAATTGGTTTTAGGATGGAATCTCGGTTAGGCTTATATATAAATCTCATATATATACTAACTCCACCAGTTTAACCATATCCAAGCTTATTGAAGGTCTTGGACTTACTTGACACGCAGAGAGCCACAGGGCAAGGAATGCATTTCAATTCGATAAATTGAGCATCACATCAATTTAACAGTAGGTCCAATTGGATAGATAATCAAAGGTATTGAGGTATACATATATGCTAAGCGTGTTTCTATCCCAAAATCGATTGATATTGGTCAAGGTAATTCATTAAACTTATACGTAGATCTGTTTTTTCTCACGCTCCAATATGATATTTCTTACAAAACTCATATATAAGGTGCTCAATATATGCGTCAAACTTCACACACTGAAGGGCAAGCATGAGCTGAAATTTCACATCGACCATATTAATGATGTTAGAGTAGAAAATTATTCCTTGACTTCACCTATCAGCTTTAGCTTCTGGGATATATAGTTGGTCCTTTAATATGCTATTATAGCCATGTTAATCGAAAGATCACGAGTTTGAATCCCAACTATTCCACTCTCAATATTAATATAATTCAAGCAAAAAGCATGAGATGGGCATATGTAGGGTTGGTCCTAAGAGTTTTAGGGTCTAAAACGATTTTTTTTTTTGGATCAAAAAACGAATATTTTGAAACATGACATTTTGTGTAAGTTAATTTTTTCTTTAACAACATAAACATCAATTTAACAAATTATAAAATACAATTTTAAGCCTCCTTAAGCAACTACTAGGATTACTCGAGCTCTTGACTGGCCATATTATATTATCATATATGATCTATGCTTAAGGCTTAATGAGAATTACGTGAGATATGAACCTTCAACTCTCAACTTAAATTTTTGCAACAGTTAAACTTTATATATATGTCATTATTTCTCCAATTATAAATGGTGATACGCAACACAAACGAACTGAAAATAAAATTAATTTTTGCAACCGCTCAGCGCTATTAAGTATAATCTTATTGTAAGGTCTCCACCTATCAACTTAAACTTTTGCGCGACAATTGAAAGCCGCTGATCAAGAAAATCTAGAGAGAAAGAGGAGAGAGAAGCCAATAGACCTGATTGGTACGACGCATAGCAGCAGCCTCATACCGCTTAGACAAATTAGCAGTGAATCGAAACCGCCGCTTAGGGTTTTTCACCACCCCACAAAGCTTCCTCCATCGTCCTAGCACCTCCTCCGACGATCCCTTCGGCTTCACCTCAAAATTCTGGCTCAAAAACCTCTCCATTTCCTCTTCAAATCTTACAAAACCACACACAATTTCAGTCCAAATCGTCGCATTCAAATACAACTCCAATCTGAAAACGAAATCACCACGAAACAACTACAAAAAAGTACGATTCTTTTCATGTAAAGATGAAAAGGAAATCAAAACGAGGTAAGTTTCCGCGAAGGTAAGAATCAAAAGATGAATGCAAGCAAAAGAAAAGGAGAATGTGATCCGATAATTGGTGGAGAATGTGGGGAAAAACGACCAGTAGCTAACGAATTGCAACGAAATGACCGGGGAGGAGGACATGCTTCCCCCTGAATTTTCTTTTATATATTTTCGGGGAATATTTTGTTTAAGTAAGAGTTGAATATTTATTACCTAATTACCCTGTTATTTTTAAATATATAAATTATTTTGAGATCTAAAAATTTTATTACACAGATTTCTAATTATGTTGAAATTTGATAAATATTTGTAAGAATCTAACTAATTTTATGTAAAAATATTAATGTAATACATAATTAAGATAATATATACAAGTTTTGTTAATATTTTTATAAAAAATTTACTGAATATTGATATGGATTATCTAAATATTGCCACTATCATGTGTCATTTTTGTATTTTGGGGGGAAAAAAAATCATCAAATTCTAGTGAACATAATAATATATTGTCGAAGGTATGTTTAATTTTAATATTTTCTAATAAAGATCTATCGAATAACGATAAAAGATATCTGATTGACAAAATTTTAGAACTTTAATGTACCTAAGTAATAAAATATTGAAAACTCAAAATACCTTATTGTATATATTAAAATGTCAGGATAACTAAGTGATAAATACTCAAACCTGATGGTTCTTAAATGATAGTTTCCCTTTGTTTAATGATGGGAAAACCACATGATTGTGGCAGTATTTAAGGAATTTATATCAACATTCGGTAAATAGAGTGACACATGATTGTTGCAATATTTAAGTAATTTATATCAACATTTGGTAAATAGTTTATCATAATTCACTGAAATTTTGATGAAACTATTGGTATGACTTAATTCTATTATCGTAATTATGCATTATATCAGCACTTTTTGCATAAAATTCATTGTTTAGATTCTTAAAAAAATTAACAAATTCCAATATAGGGTTGCTAGGTAACAGAATTTTCAAACCTCAGGGTACTCTATTATATATATTAAAATATCAGGGTAATTAGGTGATAAATGCTCAAATTTTAAGGTACCCAAGTGATAATTTCCCTTCGTTTTAAAAAAGTATAAGGAAATTATATCGGTTATTTATTTGTTAGGACCTTGATATTTGTGGAAATAATAAAAAGGTCTTTAACTTTTCAAGTTTATTTTTTTTTAGTATTTTAGGTTTTGTTTGTATTAATCAACAGGACACGGCGAGATGGCGTCATTTTCCGTGAGATGCTGACATGTCGAGTCACTTTTATTAAACAATAAAATCAGTTGGCGAAAATACTTTGAGACATTTTAAGTGGATTACAAAACGCTATTACTTTTTCGTAAGTTGCGTCCAAGCTTTTTAGATCACTTGTAAATGATAAATTTCCCTATTTCATAAGAAAAGTCAAAATCTAATATTCTCTGCTATTAAAGCACGCATAAATAAAAAAATAAAATAAAATAAAAGATATTGTTATTGTCCGGGCATAAATATTTATGTCAGAACAATAACTTGACTTTTAGTGAATAATAGTTATAAACTTTTAAAAAGTTACTCTGACATTAATACTTTTATTTTGAAAATAACATTACCCAAAAATATTAGAGTATTATTTTCCTATTAACGTATCATTTTTATTATTATTATGTTGAGATAGAAATACTAGAGCTCATTTGATATATTGAAAGTAAATGCGAAAAGTAAAATTTTTTTTCAAAATACAGCAAGGAACTTTCTTAGCTCTCTTAAGTAAGTTCTAATTTCGTCATTGTTAACTAATTTTTTCAAAAAAGTTTTACTTGCCGCCTTGACAACCAAATATTTTTTTCTACTTCATGAGAAATTGACACAAGAATTAAATTCTGAAAAATTACTCTTTATATAAATTCAATTTATATGACAATTAAAAAGTCTAAATAAATAAATAAATGGAAATGATTGGACATTTTGTTACGTAGGAATAAAACAAAGAGAGAGTAGATAGGTCGTGGGCGCCACTCACGCGCAAACGAGATATCGCCACACGCAGGGGCAAAAAGGGAAGAAGGATCATGGAAGGTCACTACTACTTCCTTCGAACCTGCATGTCTTGAGGCGTGTTATATATATATATATATAGCATTCGTACGAGTGAAAAAGAGCGCGTGAGCGGCGAATTCTGGATCTATGGTAATGAATGGTCAAAATTTATTGAATATTTAAAAAAATAATTTATGGCCCATATCCTTTCATGGAGTAGAATGAAAGAAGAGATATAGGAGAAATTTTTTTTTTCAGTACTCAACCAATCTTGACCGTAAATTATTATATTTTTGATGTCCAACAAATCTGCGTTGTCTATTATAATGAAAGGTTAGAATTAGCCCATCTCACACTCTCACTGTCTCACCTTCTCATAATAACGCCACCCATAAATATATATATATACATATACATATATATAAATAATAATTTATAGCCCATACCTCTTCACTAGGCAGAAAGAAAGAAAGGATAAGGGAAGAAAATTGTTTTTTTTTTTTTCAATACTTAACAAATCTTGGTCGTAAATTATTTTTTTGATCTGTCAAAAAAAATTTTTTTTTAATGTCCAACAAATCTTGACCATCCATTACAATAAAGGGGCAGAATTTGCCCCTCTTACATTTTTACCCTCTCATAAGAATGCCACCCATAGATAGCATTTTAAAACCACGAAATAGAAAGGTATTGTGGGACCAATGTCCTCTAATACTAATATTGTCCTGACTGATGTACATACGATATTAATATTAAAAAAGTTAATATTTTATTTTTTTTGATAAATATCGGCAAAGTCGAAGATCAGACAGGCAGTTCGAAAAAATGAGGCCTAGGCTACTCCGTAAACGGAGGGGGGAACAAAAAAGCATCAAAACCAAAATTTTATGTATTATTATATTAGAATTTTGTTAAATTTGTTTTTATCTTATTTATATTTCAGTTCTAAATTTTTAATTGTAATTTTTTACTTCAGTATGTAGAGCATGTTTGATTTTGGGTTAAAAAATGGAGTATATTTAAAGAATGCAATTGTTAATAGGGTAGCCATTACCCTATGAAATTTTTTTTTCTTTCACCTTATTTAGTTGTACACTTTTAAAGAAGTAAACTGATACGGGCCGGAATCCAGATCCTATCCAACGAGCTCAATCCACACCCAATTAAATATATAATCAATCACAAAGGGCTATGGGATAGCTAGATTGCTATCCCTTTGTATATATTTGATAGTATAAAAGATAGATACAAATATTAGGAAAAAAGGGGGAGATATAGAAGAAGGGGGGAGAATACTAGAGAAATAGGGGGGAGAGTGAGAAGGTGTCAACACACCATCACATCACACTAGGCGTATCCTAACCCTAACAATCCATCCTATATTCATACACATAAGGGGAGGGGTGAGGTGGCATCTTCTAGAACATTCTAGAAGATGGCAGAAGCATCTAGAACGGGACACGTGCCGGGTGAGGCGTGAGGGGGTATTGCCAAGCATGGGGATCCGGTTGGAGGTAGGCGTTCGGGCACTTGAACAGGCATTGGCAGTAGAGATTGGCGAGAACATGGCGACAGCTATGAAGGAGACTTTGGCAACTGGCGAGTCTCGATTTGTATCAATACCGCCTCCTTGAAAAGATCCTCGTCGTCGAGGATCAGAAGCAAGGTAGTTGCCTGGGCGGTGGGGACTTACTGAGATGGCATCCTGCTGTGCTCCAAATCCCACTTTGACTCGTATCATTATTACTTCTTTTCCCTCCAAAGACCCTTGCCCCCAAGGGTCATGGACAACGAACCGGCTCCGGAAGGTAGATGATTCTCCCGGGTCAAATACTAGCCTTAGGAACTCAAGCGGGACTTGGGCCGTGAACCACCCTTGCGGCAAAGGTGAAGGATGATCCCTAACGATCACTTGGAGATTGGCAGTATGGCGAAATGGAGGAGGCTTGGCCGCAACAACCCACAGCGGCTCAAACTCTCAATGGTCTAACCCAGCAGGCATTTCTGTACTACCCATGAGCAAGATAGGTGGGACCGTGACTGGGGTAGAGATGGTGGATGATGGAGCTACCGCGATCAAATCCTCATACTCGAGATTCAGCTATTGGGGCGCCGAAGGATCTGATTTGGTTGGCGTGATGTCACCGACGAGCAACAGAGGCGGGGCAGATGTTGGAGTTCTTGAGATGGCGGCATCCTTGGAAGTGCTAAGTAACAGGGTGATGGCGACACTTGGCCGACTCCGCGGTGTGTCGGGTGTTGGCAATAACGACTGCTAAGGTACAAGGTTGGCTGAATCTTCGGGCTTGGCGTGAGCCTTATTGGCACCATACTTGTAGATTCCTTTGCGGCCTTCATCTCGAGATAGGCACGAGTGCTCTCTTTGAGATATGCCAATATCTTGGCGTTATTAAGGTTTTGTGGCCTATATAAGAGGACGCCTTCTTTTATGTCCTTCCGCAAGTCGCTTGCATGAACTCAACATTTTCCTCTTCGGTCAGCCAAGACTTGCTTGCCAAGGACTCAAACCAGCTAGTGTACTAATCAACACTTCCCGTTTGGCGAAACCCAAAGAGCTCCGCATATGGGTTTCTTTCCGTCATGTGTGAGGAATTGGTGGTACGGGGTGGAGAATTGGTTAAGGCATTTTATCAAACACCTTATGTGCTAGTTGGGTTTACGTTTGGGTAGGGATGTCTAGGTTTGGATTTTAGGGTTTGGGTGAGCTGATGGTGTTTGGGGATGGTGAAAACGGGTCAGGTGTTCGAAATCTAGGCTTGGGTTCGGTTTTGGGTGGTGGTGGTGGTGATAACGGTGGTGAGCTGTGGAAGAGCTGGGGTTGACAATGGTGACTTATGATGATGATGCCGGCGATGATCGAGGCCGAGGAATGACTGCTCTAATACCAATTAATACGGATCGGGATCCGGATCCTATCCAACGAGCTCAATCAACACCCAATCAAACATATAATCAATCACAAAGGGCTATGGGACAACTAGATTGCTATCCCTTTGTATATATTTGATACTATAAAGATAGATACAAATATTAGGGGAAAAGGGGGAGAATACTAGAGAAAGAGGGGGGAGAAAGAAGGTGTCAACACACTATTATATCATACTAAGCAGATCCCTAACCCTAACAATCCATTGTCATGGCCCGAGGTGGCTCGGATTATGACTATGAAAGAAAGAGAGTTTGAGAGAGAGAGAATTGAGAAAGAGATAAGGAAGAGAAGAGAATTAGAGAGAATACGGGAAGAAGTAGAGAGAAGTAAAGGGAATTGAAATTTGTATTATCCTTTGAATGGTTCATTACAAGTAAGATACCATCTACTTATACTAGCTCAAGTCTAGGACAATACCTAACTAATGCACTAACTAATGTACTTCACCTAAACATAGCTATTACCAACATAACAACTCAATCTAACTACATTACCAATACAAGAATCTCCCTAACTAACTAATAACTAACATTCCCTCCAATACTAACTAACATAAGAACACTTAATGCTAATACTATTGGGTTAACACTACTTATCCTACTTATTACAATCATGACATTACATCCCCCTTTTGAGATTCTTGTCCTCAAGAATCTTAATAGAGAAGTTGTAGCATCAAATCACTTGCAGCCAAATTTGTAGCCTTGAAGTTGCTTGTTAACTTTGTATTTGCACTGCAACCGCTTGGATCGTGAATCCACTCTAGTAGCTGTTCAAAATGCACTTCCATTCAACTTCATTAGCTCTTACTTCAGTCTTCCATTCACCTTTGCAGTAAAGCCGGTTTGCCAGCCAATCTCCACCTTTCTCCTCACAAACTTGCAATCAAGGAAGGTTGCATTCTTCTTGTGAATTTCAGCAACATCAAGACTAAAAAATACCAATTAACATGAAATTCCCTTTGCTCTTGGCCATGACATGAAAAGCCTTGGTGATTCTCATGGGCTTGCATACCAATCTTTGCCATCCACTTCAAGCTCTTCTCAAGTCTTGCATCTAGGACAACACAGAACTCAACATCTAGTGTCCCAAGGAGTTCTTGTTGCTTGCCAATTGAGTTTGTTGCTTCATTCCAGTCACCTATTAGCTGTTGGGGTAATCCCCAAGAGAATTCAGGAGGCCTCACACTAGCTTGGACCCTTTGAAGATGCCTTTTACTATTGATTTGGCTGACACAAGCACCTAGCCTCTGCCCCCATTGCTTTGCTGCCTCAGTAACCGAAGTCATCAAACCCAGTTGGGATTGACATTCAAGCTCAAACTCGAGCTCTTGATTGCGATTACCTACCACCCATAGGGTCTTCCTCCTCTTCTTCTTCACTTTGGAGCCAGTTTTGAGCTTAATTCTTCCACCTCCTTGGCTCCAAGGATGAGATTGTTCAACAAACTTATCTATCCCCCCAATTGCAATGCTTAGTTCATGCTTGCTGATCTCAACAGATTGCTCTTTCTTCCTTGGATCAGGTGGCCTATTGTTAGTTTTCTTCAATGAATAAACACTTGCTCCATCCAATTGTGCCTGTATTTGGATCTGGTCTCGCAATTCCTGCAGCTGAACACACTGACCTGCAGCAGCAACAACCTGATGTTTCACTGGTTTTGGTTGTATTGCAGTAGCATCAACATGATTCCTTGCTGCACTCATACCACTATCGATGGAATTCTTCATTATTCTTGCCCTCTTCAACATCCTTTTGATCCAAGACCAAGCCCCAAGCCTATCTATTAGCCAATCCACCCTCTTGGGCTACCTCAAATTCTTTTTCTTGAGCATGGAGAGTTTGTCAAGAACTCTTTTATTTAATTTGAGAAGTAGGTAATCAGGAGGTTCTCCTTTGTAGATCAAAATTGGCTTGATCCAAGCTCTTAATTTCTTGCTTGAAAAACACCTTTTGAGACTAAGATTGATTGCTAACTTAATCTCAAAGATACAATGTAGTACCAACTTCAATTTCAACCATCTGCTACTTAGGACTTTGATGATCACTTGTGGTTTCTTAGGTGTAATTTTCAGTGCCACCACATCTTGTTCAATAGCTTGTATTCTTCCATATCATCTTGAGTTGAAGCCAATCTTGCTACAATGAACTTCCCAACGCCTATGGAATCCAATTCATGATGACTCCTACTGCATTGCTTGTCATAAACGTTCTGTTCTCCAAGCTCCATTGCTGCATCTTAGGATTAACATCAGGAACCTGAACTTGCAGCTCCTTATCCTGCTTAAGTTGAAGTTCTACATCGTTTATGTGTCTTACTACTGCAATTTTCTTATGAACATCCAATTGTTTTGCTGCAATATTAACTTGATCTCTGCTAATGTGCTCCTTATGTAGTAGAGCTTGCGTACTTGAAGGGTCATTTGAAGGATTTATTTTTGTTTCTCCAATTTTCATCCAAGGATTGAAGAATTGAACATCTAACAAACAACAATTGCCATAGATGTTTCTTCCATGTCGGTTAATAATTGATGAGGCAGCTTTGTTTATTGAAGAATATGTCACATAGGCTTCAATCTCTTGGTTAGTTATTGAGTTGGTTTTCATTTCTTTGATATGACCAAAGGGATTAAAGACTTGGTGGAGGATATTTTTGGTGATAGGATAAAGGGCATTCGAGATTCTTACCAAGATTGCAGTTGCGGCTCCCATCTTGTCTTGATGTAAGGCTTTAAGTACCCAAGAACCAAGTGTATGAGTGTCCTGCAGCTAGGTTGACAAATATGAACACAAGAACAACAAGTTTTGAACTGAATTCTTGCTTCTACGCAACAACTGAATTTCAATACAATGTGAAGTACAACTCTTGATCAACTTGACTATGAAATCTTGGCCCAACTTTGATCAAATTGCATTCAATTTTGTGAGTTTTTGGGTGCTCAAGATTGAGCTCTGATACCAATTGTCATGGCCCAAGGTGGCTTGGATTATGACTATGAAAGAAAGAGAGTTTGAGAGAGGGAGAATTGAGAAAGAGATGAGGAAGAGAAGAGAATTAGAAAGAATAGAGGGAGAAGTAGAGAGAAGTAAAGGGAATTGAGATTTGTATTATCCTTTGAATGGTTCATTACAAGTAAGATACCATCTACTTATACTAGCTCAAGTCTAGGAAAATACATAACTAATGCACTAACTAATGTACTTCACCTAAACATAGCTATTACCAACATAACAACTCAATCTAACTACATTACCAATACAAGAATCTCCCTAACTAACTAATAACTAACATTCCCTCCAATACTAATTAACATAAGAACACTTAATGCTAATACTATTGGGTTAACACTACTTATCCTACTTATTACAATCATGACACCATCCTATATTTATTGGCGGTAGGCGTTCGGCCACTTGAACAGGCATTGGCGATAAAGATTGGTGAGAACATGGCAGCAGAGGAGATGGCGGCAAGTCTCAGCCTGTATCATAAACATTAATCCATGAATCTCTTATTATATTTGGTTTGGGTGTAATATACTTTTTTTTGTCTTTCATGTGGTAATTTAGGTTTTATATTATTTTTCAATTTTTTAAAATTTAATTATAATAAAATATAACTTTTTATTAAAACACTGGACAAAATCACTCTTGCATAATTGACGATACTTTAAATATCTAAAAACTAATTTCAAAATTTTTAAAAAATCAGATAATCCCTATTACAATACCGACATCCTGTCCCCACCGACATTTCAATTGTTGCCGACCTCCGGTCACCACCAACGTCGCCGTAGTAAATCTCTCCTACTTTCTATTCGCTTTTTTGAATATTTAATATATTTTTTAATCTTTGAAATATTTTTTAAGTATTTAAAATATTTTTGTAATATATAAAATATTTTTCCAATATTTAAATATTTTTTAAGTATTTTTAATATTTAAATATTATTATATGTTTTTAACTATTGAATTTTTATACATATTTTTTAATATTTAATATTTAGAATATTTTTTAAATATATAAATATTGCAATAATATTTAAAATATTTTGTATATATTTCAACTATTTTCTGAATTTTGAAATATTTTTTTAATATTAAATATTTTAAAAACATTTATAATATTTTTATTAAATATTTAAATGTTTTTTTTAAATATATAAAATATATTTTTATAATATCTAAATTCTCCAAGCCAATAACAAGTTGAAAAATTTACCCCTTCCTTTGTTCTGGATGTTGCACTAAGGGGGATGGTGCAATGGTTTTAACCCCATTTGGGGGTAAATTTTTTATGGGTTAACTATTGATAGTAAACCAAATAGGGTTAAAAAGAGTGTAATTGTTACCCCTATAACCATTAACCCCTGTTACCGAACATGACCGTAGAATGACCAAAGTTGAAATAATACATAGTTAATTGAAAGGTTGCTTTTAGAATTGTAGATTTTCGGTGTTGGAGGCTTTTTACTGAGGGGGACTTAACTGTAATATATGAAATATTTTAAATTCGGTAAATTATTTTTAAATTGATGAACTTTTTGTTTACATTTTTTAATCTACAAGTTATGATTTTTAGCTTAACTATTGGTGAAGCTTTTTGGTGTTTAACCAGAGAAGAAAAGATACCTATTATGAAGGCGTCTCAATTGGTGGCGTCTTCTATTCATGCGGTCATCGCCCAAGGGTCAAAAGTTCGATCCTTGCTAAGGATATACTCATGACTTACCTGCTCATGGGGATTGTGGATCTCTTCATGGGCTGGGGATGGCTGCGGTAACCCAGTCTCTCGTTACCAAAAAAAAAAAAAAAAGACAGAGAGAAGAAAAGATAAAATATTAACCGATAATTAAGTGATACAAACCTCTCCAATCCCTAAACCCCCTACTCTGCTTGACCATCGCTGGCCACACGGTGTCGGCGGTTTTCTATTACAAAGCTGTATAAGAAGTGTATGCAAAACATTCCATATGGGAAAAGAAGAAGAACAAACATCGCTTTATAAGTGTATCTCATATGGGTTAGGTTGCTCTTTGTAGGGCAGTTCTTGGAACGTTAAGGTTCAATGAGAAGCATTGAACTACAAATGTGCGCACGGATGACATTAATGGATCCTTATTAGGCCACACTTAGCACTTGGCATTTGATGCGTAGTGCGAGGGCTTAGTGTGGTCTACGCCACACCGAATAATAACTTTTTACTTTTAATAACCAATTAATTAGAATAATCAATGTTGGAGTATAAAACCAGCCTTCACCCATCAGCTTAAGCTTTTGAGAAAGATGGTTCCTTGATATGGTATCAGGGCCTCGATGACGTAAAGGTCGCGAGTTCAAATCTCAGTAGCCCCACTTTCAATATTAAAACAATTAAACACAAGTTATGATGTGAGCCTGTGCATTATACACGCTTCAAGCCCAATTGGCATTTGCGTGAGGGGGATGTTAGTCTATAAAACCAATCTTGAGCCTTCACCCATCAGCTTTAGCTTTTGGGAAAGATAGTTCCTTGATAATTAATTTTCAGATATGATTAATTGTTAAATCTAATTAGTTCGGTTATGTGTAGTTGTGGATTTTTAAGTGAATTGAGTTCACTTAAATTTGGTTAAAGCTTCTATATAACTGATGTGCTGCCCAACAATGTCAATAATTTTTCTTCACTATTTTTCCTTCATTCACAAAAGAGTTCAATTATCGAAAAAATTCACAAGAAACTTCATGGGATTTTCTGGTTGTCATTCTTTACAAAATTCAAGAGGCTTATTAGGATTATATTTGCTTAATCTAAGAACAATTTTTATATAGAGCACAAACAGTATCTTAAAGACAGTGTTCAAATACATCTTAAATCTTAGAAAGTTTCCCACATAATAATCTGCCATACTCATTTCTTAACATTTCCAGAGTCTTCCACCCTACCCATTGTCGTTTTGCCACTAGCGGTGGCCAACGGGCCGGATCGGCTCGGAACTCGACCTAGTGGGCCGGGCAGGGCCCTAGGCCTCCTCAAAACAGAGCTAGGCCTGGCCCAGGCCTACATGGACCTAGGCCTGGGTCCTGTGGCATTGGGCAATTTTTAGTGTCCGTTTGGGCATTATATATTATTTTGTGGTTATGTTGTTATATTTTGTATTTATATTGTTATAATGTATTTTGTATGTATATTGTTATAATTATATTTTTAATAAATTATAATATATTTGATATTATAAAATATATTTGTAATTTTATAAAGTACTATTATATTATTATATTTGTATTTTTTAACAAGTTATAATATAGTTTATTTTATAAAATATATTTATAATTTTATAAAGAATTATTATAATTGTATTGTATGTTATATTATATATATCTTAAAAAAAAAAACTGCTGAGGCCCGGTCAGCTCAGGCTGGGCCTGCGGGCCTAGGCCCAAACCCTACCCAGTGCGGCCTGTGGCCACCTCTATTTGCCGCCATCGACTAGAGGAGAGGGAGAGGAAGGAAGAGAACAAGAGAGAGAAAGAGAAAGATAATCATACTTAAAAGTTGAGAACTCTGCATGTAATTGGTCTTCAAATACCAGGGAGGAAGTTGTCTTGTTCTTAAAGTAAAATGAACTCCAAACTCTCCTACATTCCCATCACCAGCATCTAAAGCTGGTAAAGTAGTACCAATGGTACATGCATTCACAACAAAGATTATTGATGTAACTCGTATCTTGGCAGATCGGATCTTGGCAAGATGGGTTACTTGGCAAAATAAGGATAAACGCAGATAGAGATATGACTTTGAGCTTGTCATCTATTAGCTTATCTAGTAGATTATAGATAATTATTAGTTGGTTAGATAATTAATAGTTGCTTTTGTAATTATCTTTTAGTCTTTTATTTATGTTCGAAGTCTTTTATTTTAGATAACTTTTCCCCTTTATTTAAACAAGAGGAAGATTAGGATTCCGGGAGTTCAATTGTTTTAGAAATTTATCCTTTGTTTGTGTGTTTTTTCTATTCTCGGGTTGAGAATTTAATTAGATTCTTTATTCCCTTTTGTTCTTAATTATTTTCGTAATAAGAATTCAAATGAAGGCCGTTGAACCTTCCGTTTGCAATTATTTTTATCTATGCGCTGCATCAATTATTGTAATCGTGAGGGTCATAACTTCCTTTGTCTCCTCAACAGAACTCCTAATAGACTTTCTCATGGCTACAATTAGAATCAAAGCATTCCAATTACAAGAACCAAAGAGTAAATTTTAGGACAAATGCATAATTTGTTGGGAAACGGACTCATCTTAGGGCCTGTTTAGGATTGCTTATTCTGGAAAAATAAGTATTTTTTTCTGAAAAAATCACTTTTATGAAATTTGGAGGGTGTTTGGCAAACATCAAAAAGCGTTTTTTATTAAAAGCAGAAGCTGTTTTTTTGCTTATAAGTAGAAGCAGAAATTTTGTGCTTTTGATTATACGCAGAAGTAGAATCAAAACTTAAAATTTTTAGGACCAAAATACCCCTACTCAAACATTAAAATTATATCATACCCAATCATCTTTCAAAACCCTAACTCTTTACCTAACCAATTTGGTCCTTTTCGGTAATTTAACCAAAAAAAAAACACTTTTCTTAAACACTGGTCAAACACTAACAATAATAAAATAAGCGCCTCTGATTGGTTGAGCAAAACATAAACTGCTTTTTTAAAACAACACTTTTCACATAAGTGCATTTAGCGGAAGTGCTTTTAAAATAAGCAGTTTTTTTACAGTAATACCAAATAAGCCCTTAATCAAAGAGAGACAAAGACTGTAACCGAGCCATCCATAAGAAACGAAGTTTATCTTCTCTTTTTTCCTCCTCTTCTTCAACATTTTTATCACCCAGACCTTACTTATGCGGAAGCCCTTGCGACACCGAGTCTGTTATTGTTGTTATTCAACATTTTTACAGCTCAAAGGCCAAAAACTGGCCTAGACTAGATGAGAAGCACTCATCGTGCTGATGGTGTGGAATCTCATTGCGTGGGAGTCAAGTATGATCTCACGGAAATTCCGACCTGGAGGGTGGGGTTTGATTCATGTGGAGAAGGCAAATCAATGGAGTTCTGGTCTAGGAAAACAAGATCCGAAGGTGTACAGAAAAAGTTGGTAAAATCTATATTTGAAGATGGTTGTGTTTAATGGGCTCGGAACAATTTCAAGCATAGCCTTTTTTGTCTAAGAACGGAGAGAGAGGAACCTTTCTGGTATAGATCGTTTTGGGTTTAGATAGAACTACGGGAAATAAAAACCGAGTGAGACAAATCATAAGAAAAATATGGAGGACTAGAATTCGGAGCTTGAGACTTCACAGTATCATTCAAAGATTGAGACTGATCAAGAATGAGTTGAAGTTGCGGCCGAGAACTCTGTGTAGGAACATGTTGGAGAAATGGAAATAAACGATGCCAAAATAGGGGAGATTCAACAAAAGTTTAGCCGATGATCATACAAACTATGATCATAATAGAAGGTTAAGACAGCTTGCTTCAAAAGAAGAAGATGTTAGTTTTCCAATAGAAATGCTATGTTGCGTAATATACGAAAGAGTGGCTAGTAAAGGAAACAGATGCTCCAAATTTGTTCACCTAATGGCTTTAGCTAGGAGAAAGAAACGTTCGATCTTGCAACTTCCGAATGATGTCAGTATGTGGAAATTAGATCGAGATGAAATTACGAAAAAGTTCATTAAGGATTTTTCCAGACGATTTAGTCGATTAGACCACCGACTTCAATGCACTTCTTTGATGTCTAATAGGGGTGTATAATCAAAAGGGAGAATCATATTGATTTGGCAGGTCAGAGGAAGTCCGACTAGCTGGTTTCCAAATGAATCCCCGTAGAATCTCAAGGTTGGACGCGCTTGGTGCCTACTTATTTCTCAACTTATGGGATATATTGCGCGATAACATTCTTAGTGCTATAAAAGCATGTTTATGGGGTAATAACCTTCTGAAGAAAGTTAATCGTATACTCATTACGAGTCTTAACAGACTCAAGAACAAGAATAATCCATACATATCCATAATTTGTAATGTCAGCGAAGTGCTAGCAAACAAACTTATTCCTACTGTTGTTAGAATTATCTCTCCTAGTATGGGGCTTTCAGTCTTGGAAGGACATTTCATGGAACGTTCTTACAGCTCATGATGTTATGTCGACTTTTAACAGCAAGAAAGGGAAATCAACTTGGACTGCAATTGAATTGTGTATAAAAAAGACGTAGGACAAGAGTGATACTTATACAATGTTTCACAATAATATCATTTTCGATCATCATTGATGACTCTTTTATTAGTCACATTAAACTAAATAAAGTCTTTTCGTTGAAGAAAATCGTTATTCCCTTACCATTTATTCTTTGCATTGAAACTCTATTTGGAAGCCCGATATCCTCATCATTAGAGTAGAGATATTAAGGCCTCGTTTCATGAATTAAATTTACGCGGGAAGTTATATTTCCTCTGTCAAGTTCCTGGAAAATAGGTAAAAAATGTTTGGTCATATTATGCAGGTTAGTTAAAATAAAAGAATTAGAACTTACTTAATGAGACTAAATAAGTTATTTCATATGCTTTAAAGGAATTAAAAATTGCTTTGCAATTTACACTTCCCACCTTCTGTCTACTTCAAGCAATCCAATTAAGAAACAGAATTGATACTTTTTATAAATTTTTACTTTTTGCACCTACTTTCTGCACATTAAACGAGGGCCAAGACTTCGTTTGGCACCTGATCGGACGGTCACTATTTTGCAATAGCCAACACTCAATCTCATCGTACGGTCAAAAGCAGACAGTGACATAGTCGGCTCACAGAATAGTCCAACCCTCGGCTCCTGGCTCGATACCAAGGAATCCAGAGCATTTTCCCAAACACAACCACCGCTGCTTTGTCTTCGTAACCGCTCCCCTCTCTCTCTCTCTCTCTCTCTCTCTAGCGAAGATGAGCAAGGGGCCAGGTCTCTTCTCCGACATCGGCAAGAGAGCTAAAGGTCTGCAATCGAAGCTCATACTCATCGATTAATCCAAGTTTTTTCGCATTTCTTTCATGAAATCTTCATTTTCGAGCTGATCGATCTCCTTATCGTGAAATTCTAGTGTTTATTCTGTAGATTGTTGGTTAATTGGTTTTTTAATCTGTTGTGTGATGCGGTGCAGATCTTCTTATCAAGGACTATGTTTCGGACCAGAAATTCTCGATTTCAACTTGCAGTGACACTGGCGTGGTATGATTGCGATCGTCGAATGTATATTTTTGATGAATTCTATGTATATTGAGCTAAAATTGATGCTTAGGTAATTGTCTAAAATCGGTTTCCATGGTGTAGATGATTGTCATTCATTTGATTCATGTCTTTATCTAATAGATTTGTTCTTGTTCTATATATCACATCTGATGGATGAATGATGATGTGCTGTTGCTTTCAGTTTTGGTGGATGAATACTGGTTGACTTAGGTTTAGAATATGTTAGCGTAGAATCGCTGCATAGCGATGTAGTAAACAAAGATTGCAAAGGCAAGAGGAAATTGGTTATAGTTTTACTTAGATAATTGATTGGGGAGGATGTAGCACGGTGCTTTTCTTTGTTACGTGATTCCTATACCTGTGACATTCCTTGTATTAGAGTGTATTTTGTATTTCTACCGTATTTAACGTTTCTGTATACTCTTGTACTATGCTTCCCCTTATCATGTGTATAGTGCTCTGTATACCCAGATTGGTTAACTTTACCCTCATTTTACACCTTGGATTATTTACAAGTGGTATTCAAGCTCTTACTTTTGCAACTTTAGCCAGTTTCATTGGCAAATGAAAAAGAAAGATCTGAGTTGCCTTTGTGATTATATGGATTCTTTTGACAGTTGATGTTTGTTCTAATTGGAAGGCATTAAGTATTCTATTCTTTGATGGCCATATAGGTCAATTCAATGGATAGAATCGGGAAATGGAATCTTAATCTCATAGAGTAATGTATCACTATTTGATATTTTGTTTGAGTGGTAACTGAACTTTTTATGGGCATATTATCAGAAAGATAATGTCGCTAGGGTTCATTTACTAAGCACTAATTCACCGGATCCCATTAGAACTCCGAAGTTAAGCATGCTCGGGCGAAAGTAGTATGAGGATGGGTGACCTCCTGGAAAGTCCTCGTGTTGCCAACCCTATAAGGTTGGGGGTCCTTGGAAACAGCCTTTCAGCAAGGTTACACCCTCAAGGGGTAAGGCTACGTACATTCACCCTCCCAAGCCCCCGCTTAGGCGGTAGCGTTTGAGGCACTGGGTCTATTGTTGTTGTTGTTGTTCACCATGTATAGGTCTAGTTTTTTCCAGGGCAGTATTAGAAAAACCAATTTGATTGGTGGAGATTCCAGTTATTGAAAGATATCTGGTAGCATGCAAGAAGCAATTGCCCGAAGTCATTTTGGGAATATTTTCATGGATGCACCATGATCTAAAGTGTGCATTCTGAAATTTTTGAAAAATTTAGTAGTGATAGAGTATGCCTTCTGATTCTAGTGTTATTTGTTAGATTACTCCATTCTTTATATCGATTTTGAGGAGTCTCTTTTCACTGCTTTTTTCCAATAGTGCAAGGAAATTTGGACTATAGCATTGAATAACATTAATAACAGTTCTGTCAACTTCGATCTTCCTTCATTGATCTAAGAGCAGTAAATGATTGGCCTTGGTTTTCCCTTCCGTTTCCTCCGTGAACCCCTAGTCAAGAGTTTAATGTTTTCGAGGTATTGTTGTTGTGTTTAGGTAAGTCATTAGGGCTTATGTGGTATCACTTTGAGTTTGCAGTTCATGAATCGTGAAAACAAAAGACGCTTTTCTATTTGTAGTTCTCAATTTTTAGAAAATAGTTCTCTAATTCCCTATATCACAGTTTAAGGCTGTACGGCCAATGCTACAATTCACAAATGATGGTGGTGGTTAGAGGCTTGGGTGTGATTGAGGGTTTTGATTGATTGTGAGTGGTGGTAAGAATGGCGGTTGTGAGGCTGTTGGTGAGCTGTGGTGGGCTGGTTCACACTGGTTAGTGATAGTGTGTTTTTCTGTTCTTAAAAAATCACCTTTTGTTGTTTCTTAGTTTCTGTTTTGAGTTTGTAATAAAGGAAATTACAATGGTAATCATTATTTTTGAGGTCCCTTAGAAACAGCCTCCCTTCAGGGTGGCACCTTGTAGAGGTACGGTTGCATACATTATATTGCCCCCGGACCCTGCTTTGGGGGGAGCGTTTCAGGCAGTAGGTTCGTTGTTGTCGCAGTGGTAACCATTATTTATAGGATATTGTCGTGTCAAAGTGGTTAGTTATTGTATATTTTTCTTTTTCAAAAATCACTTCTGTTTTCTAATTTCTGTTTGAGTTTGTAATGAAGGAAATTGCAACCGTGACCATCACAATAGTAACCATCATTGTTTCAATTTTCCCAGAAAATTTCAAACCAGAATGAAATAACCCTTCTAATTAATCATTGAAGCTTTTCATGGTATTGCATGTTTGCAAATTGACCAATTTTAGCCTTTAGATGCCTTTGACTTAGCATATCTTTATGTCCATCACTACAATAGTCAACAAATTTTATGCTTCATATTTAACCTCTTTTATTTCAAGTAACAGAGTTTCATCTCTATCCTAACCTTGATTTTGTGGTTATGTGTTTAAAGTCAGCTAATTTAAGAGTGTTTCCTCTATTTATTTCTTGGTTCTTTTATGTTCATTCCTTTTCCAGTTCTTTTTTACGGAAAAGTGCCTGCACCGGGGGACGGGGTTACTTTGTAGTCTTCATAATAATTGCTCGAATCTCTCTCAGCTACTTATGCCACTCTTCAAGCACAATGGACTAAGGGGTTAACAGAAGTGGCATTCAATCAGGATCAGTATATTCAATGTAATGGGTGGTGCTGAATAATTTCTTTCAAGGAATGAAAGTTCAGTTCACATGTTCTTCTTTGCATTTCTTGTTTACATGGACAACATATTGTTTAGTATCCTTTGATGAGCTTTCTTATTGAAAAGCACAGTCGTTCAATGTTGTTCTCAGCTATCCACCTTGCCAAGTGGCAGTTGTTTGCGTTGCATGTTAATGTGGTTGTTCTTTTCCGTTAGGCCCTCACATCAACAGCTGTGAAGAAAGGAGGACTCTCTACTGGTGATGTGGCTGCCCAATACAAATATAAGAATGCTGTGGTCGATTTCAAAGTTGACACAGGATCAAATGTGGGTTGCTTTTGCTCCTTGGGTTTTATGCTCCAATTTTTTGGGTACAAGTCCTTAATGGGTTACTCTCTTTGGCAGATCTCAACCACCTTTACAGTTGTGGATGTCGTTCCATCAACAAAAACTATTGCATCATTCAAATTTCCCGATTACTCTTCTGGCAAGGTATTAAATAGCCTCTTAGAGCCGAGGGCTTTCTTTTCTTTTTCTGCCTTTTTATATTCTCATAAATTGCATTGTGTGTTCGATGAACAGTTGGAGGTTCAGTACTTCCACCACCATGCAACCTTCACCAGTGCTGTCTCTTTGAACGAATCCACAGCTGTAGACGTCTCAGCAACGCTGGGTACCCCTACTATTGCCTTTGGTGTCGAAGCAGGTTATGACACCACTTCTGGCACCTTTACCAAGTATACTGCTGGTGTTGGTGTGACGAAGCCAGAGTCGTATGCTTCCATTATATTGTAAGTCCATTCCTAGCAACATCAATGAGAAATTATCCACAAAAAAAAAAAAAAAAAAAGATTTATATCAATGGTAACAGCACTGATGCTGAAATAATCGTTCTTGAATACAAAGTGATGGGCATTGATAGTAAGGGTGTAAATGAGCCGAGCCCAAGCTCATTAGATTCAAGGCTTGACTTGCCAGAAATTCACTTATCTCAATTTTCGCTTGAGAGACTTTGAGCTCAAAGTTGGGCTTGGCTCAGTCGAGCTTGAACCTAGCTTGACAAGCTCTAAGGTAAGTTTGCCTCGTTATATTCACTAAAGCCCAATCTAGGCTCATTTGGGCTCGAGCTTGGGCCATTTAGGCTTGAATTTTGGGACATATGTGGGCTTGTAAAATTTATATTGAAATTGATTCATTTAGCCTTGTGAGCAGGATTGAGCTCGCAGTGAGCCAAGCGTTTCATTTATACACCCCTAGTTGCTACATTCTAATTAATGCATTTTCCTTGCTGAACAGGGGTGACAAGGGAGATACTATAAAAGCCTCGTATCTACACCATTTGGACCAATTCAAGAGAAGTGCAGCTGTAGGGGAGATCAGCAGAAGGTTCTCCACTAACGACAACACCTTCACCGTCGGTGGATCTTACGCAATTGACACCTTCACAGTTGTGAAAGCAAAATTGAACAACCATGGGAAACTCGGGGCACTTTTGCAGCATGAAGTCGTCCCAAAGTCGATGCTCACCATTGCTGGCGAGTTTGACACAAAGGCCTTGGACAAAACCCCGAGGTTCGGTCTTTCACTTGCTCTTAAGCCTTGATTAATGCCATAAATCATTTGGTGCTTTGTTTGTTTTCTGCTCTGATTTGATTTTTTGAGTCGGTCATGGGCTCACTCCGATAAGTGGAGGTTCAAATAAGTAGTTCTGGTGATACATACATTCATTGGTAGGGTCCTTTTGTTTGAGGATGTATTGCTATGATATTTAGTTTGTGAGGCATTTTTGAACTGCGCGTGCAAGAGGTTTATGTTGTCAGTAGGACCTTATTTGCTTGGCGATTACTTGTTTCTCTGTTTTGATCCAGCGTTGAGGCTATTCTTTTGGTGTATGTTATCGGATGCAATTGCTTTTGTTTTGTTCAAGGGGTGTATTTGAGCCAAGTTTGAGGCTCGGCTTGTTTGCATGAGGCCCTGCTCAAGCTCGATTCAGTTTGAACTTAGCTCAGTGAGTTGGCACTAATCTTGCCGTATTGAGATTTATTTAAGTCCAATCTAAGCTTGTTTGGGCTCGTTTAAGCTTGGACTTGGCTCATTTGGGCTCCAACTTGGCTCGATTGAACATATTTAAGTTAATATATTATAATAATATAGGCCCGCTCAAGCTCGTTTAAACTCTCAAGCTTGCAAGCTTGAATTTCACTAGACTTAATTCAGCTGGAGCTCCAAAAGACCCGAGTTTTTCTTGCTTGCTTAGGAGTCAGATTGGCTCATTTACACCCCCATTTTCCCCCCTGGTCACAGACATGAGAATGTCAAACTCTGTTGGTTGCGAAATGTTTTTAGTCCATCCACTGCACCTAGTTGTTTGCGTGTGATCTTTTGAAACGACAGAAGTGGTTTTTAACAGAGAAAAGCACTTGTGTGGGCATTTAACCCTCATAAAGTAAACATTCCATAGGTTTGCCTTGGTGTTTGAGGTGAGGGCTGAGACTGTTCTTTGCTCTTTGCGTTGATACTACTCAGTATTTTCGTTTCTGTTACGAGTAGATGACAATGTTTTGAGTTTAACTTACCGTGTTTTTGTTCATTCAGTCACCTAAAGTTTGATTTAGAGTTGGGGTTCTCGGAAATAAGCATTTCTTTAAGGTAGCATCCTAAAAGGGTAAGGCTAACGTACATCTAACTCCCCAGACCCTACTTTGGTGAGAGCCGTTGTGGCATTGGGTTTGTTGTTGTTGTCACTTGAAGTTTGAGTGTTATCTCATGTATCTTCTTTTTGGATTTTGTGTTTGGGTCACGTGAACTTTTACTAATAACGAGCACCAACTCTAATTATAAAAAAATCTAGTTCTCCTTGAAGGATCTGGGCAAAAAAGAATGGGACATCAGTCTAATTATATCTTCTAGGAAATTCTCTATTTTAATGTAGTTTTGTTTACATGTTTTTCCCCCAAAATTTCTTCTTGGAGAGTCGTTTTATTGGTGGACGCCCTCTCAATAACACTCGTCGTCATTTAAAAGTAATAGAGATAGACTATCTCAAAACTCATTGACAATGACCGGAGTAATTCTTGTGGTAGATGTGTTGGTACTTATTTTTAGGCGATATGGATTAGCTTCTAGCGAACTGCTATGATCCGCATCTAATGCTAATCTGGATCGACTTTGTACTCAATTTGTCGTCGTGGTATGGAGGTCAACGAGTAGAGCTAACTTGCCATAAAATTATAAAGGCTTGGCTCACTCTCCTTGATATGAGCCAAGCATGAGTTTAACAAAACTTGAACTCATAGAATCATGAGCGCAAATGAGCCAATCTTCAACAAGGCGCTGTAAACCATAGATAACTATTAATTAGTGAGTTGCGCCCTAGGTTGTTTTGGTTCTATGAAGCTTAAATGAGCTTGGACAAGCTGACTCTTGACTCGAAACATGTCAAGCTTGGTTTGTGCTGAATCTGGCTAAGAAGAGCTGAACCCAATTGTTCTGTGAGTTGAGCTTGAGCCTATATTTGCACTAAGGTTTTGGAAGTAACTTAACTACTATACAGAACTTAATAGCTCAACAAGAAGAAAACGTCCCACTAAGTGCAATAAACACAATGGTAGTCTCCCTGGCGTCTAAACATTGAAGAGAGTGAAAGATGTCGATGCAGTGTTTTGTTTTCCAATCTTATAAGTAAGAGATCTTAGGTTGAAAAGTTCATCACTCCTTTACCGTAAGGATTGGTTTCCCTATTAGGAACTTGTTGCACTCAGCATTGTAAAAAGATTGAGTACAAACTTAAAAGAAACTTCTACCTTGATATCATGATTTGTTCACATAAATAAATATAAAAAAATGGACACACTAATGAAAAATTTGAAAAATCATTTCAAATAAATACTTTGGATTCTACAACATCAATTTTTATCTTGAAATTATATAGATCAAGGTTATATAAGAAGGCAGTATCTGAGCATAATTATTTGCTGTTGAGTTTTAACCATGAGAAAAGCAAATATATCAAATTAATATTACAAAAATATTATTAGAAAGAATTTAATCAAGGCATCTTGGAACATACCCAGTGCTTTAAGAGCTCCCGCCTATGCAGGGTCTGGGGGGGACAGATGTACGCAGCCTTCTCGCTTCAGGGTGTCAACCTGAAGAGAGGCTGTTTTCCAGTACCCCCAACTTGAGGGTGAGGATTTCCCATGAGGTCACCCATCCTGGT